>CM031237.1:372969777-374314859 GCA_018340775.1 Taxus wallichiana var. yunnanensis
AACAAATCTGAAATGGTTTAGTATGCAGCAATAAATATGACATGTTACCAATCCTTTCATACCTTGGAGTGTCATCAAGATATTCATTTCCTTTGCCTTTGCTCCTTCTACAATTGGTGCTTTTCCAATTTTTGCACTATCCCCCATGGGCTTGTTCATATATGTTTTGAATGTCTTCGTGGCTCTTACCAAAGTCTAATCCATCATCATTTTGCTCTTCATTGACTGTTGTTAGGATAACTCCAGCAAGCTAAGAGTGATTATGGGCACCTGGAAATGCCCTTTCTTCATGGGTATGACTTCCAACAATGCCATCCCCATGTTCCTTCCCCAAATCTGATTTTTCTCTACTAATATTCAGCTCTATGCAATCATTGGACACCAACAATTCATCATCAAACACTAAAATATTTTTACCTTGGGTTGCATGCTCCTTAATTTCCTTCTCATTCCTTGACATGTGCCCCATGATTTCTCCAAACCCTTGTGTCTTTATGGTGTTATTTGAAAATATGTCAAGGAATCTACTTTGGCAATGGTGATGGGGTTTCTTAGGGCTCCCATGGGTTACTCTGTTGGGATCTTCTATTGTTTCTGGTGCCCTTACTATTCTTGACTCGCAGAAATCTTTGAAGAACATATCTACTTTCCATGTTGAGGGTTACATATTCTTCACCTCATGCCTCTAGATGTCACTTGGTGGATCTAACTCAACTAGAGTGTTCTTCTCTTTGAAGGAATTTGGCTTTGAGTATTTGAGAATGAAGTTTAATGGAGGTCCTTTCTTGACCGGAAGAGCTTCCTTCACTATTATTTGTTGCTACTTGGTTGGATGATCTGTTTGCATTGGGACCATGGAGAGCCTTAGCCAAATCCATGATAGATCTTGTCAATGCATCACACATTTCCCTTTAAGTTTCCCTTAAAACTGTTGAAAAAGTTGCTGTAAATCTCTTTGACTCCGTGTGATTACTTCTTGTAGAAAACTCATGTCATTCAGTAGGAGGAGCTCTTTGCTCTAGATCATCCATGGTTTCTTTCCTTGGAGTTTGATTTCTTCTTTGATAAACCTGAGCTTGTTTCTCCTTGTGCATTAAGATTTGATATCTTCTCACGGTTGACAAGAATCATTGCTCGATACCATTGTAATGTCCCCGAGTGGGATGTATTATAATCCAAAGGACAGCTGAAATTTCTGATTTATTGCAACAATTTGGGTGAAGAAATATTAAGATAATAATGCAATTTATCCACAAAATACAGATTTGAAATACCTTAGATATGACGAGCTGTTCTAGAGACCAATAACCCTTAAATCTGATCTTAAATTACTCAAATCTCTTGCTAAAATATTAATAATAATTTAGGAATGCAAGAACACCAAAATTTTGAATTTTTGGAACCCAAAACAAATGCTGGAAATTTATTATAGATCTGCAGAAATACAACTTACAAAAGTGGCCGGAAAGAAGGGTTTCCAAGCCCAAATCAACTGAAACAAAGCTGAATATGGCCTCCAAAATTATGGCAAAGTTGGTGATGAGATCCGGAACAACCGTGCCCTAGGATGTGTCAAACTTCACCCACAAGGGGGTCGCTACCTTGGAATAAGGCTGAAAATGAAGGTAGAAATCTGCCCCAACACTCTTGTCTTCAAACCCTAGCTGGAATGCCTCAAATCTGCAATATTGGGTCTTCAATCATTGCTGAAAATCTGAAATACTCCTTGAAGCTCAATAGAAACTCCTGAAATGGAGGATCTTCACAAAAGGATGAAGAGTTTTCGTTCTTCAACCTTAGCAAGAGAGGGTTTTCGTCTTCTAATGCTAAGTACACCAAAGGGTTTTTGTCCTTTAGTGTAGAAATGGAAAAAGTCGTCAACCCAAACCAGAAAATAGATATCAAAATGACCAAAAGATGCCAAATGAACCCCTCTTCACCTCCTTTTATACTTTTTTGTCTCTATTTTTCAAGTGGGGTGTTCCATGTGGGATTAATAAAGTAACTTTATTTTTCTATTTTAATATTACTTTACTTTTCCACCAACCTTTAATAATTAATTAAGTACTAGTAATAAGAATTACTTTAGTACTAAAATTAGATTATTAATTCCTCCTTTATTCTCCTTTAGCTGACTGAATACAATGGAAAATAGGCTAAAAGGGTCTTCTACCTGCTAGTATTTAAAAAATACATTTTATTCTTATAATAATATTAATAAGTTGCCCCTAGATAATGAATTGACCGGGCCCAACTTAGAAATATTATTAATGTCCATTAATTTGAAAAAAAGGGACATTACAAAGTAGTCTTATCGACTCATTATCACATTGGCAAGACACGAGGTATGTGATGATTTTATCTCATTAGCATAGTTGATACGGATCTTTTGCTTGGGGTCTAATAGTTACACTCTTTGGAAGAATTCACTTTCAACTATGCCTGAAGTATGGAGCTAAGATTCATGAATGAAGGTAATAAGGTTGTACTACAATGTATGATACGGGAGCCCTTCTAATAATATGTTTGGTAGAAATGTCTATGAAAAAGAGTCACGTGTTTTCTCCTTCTCTAAGATAACAACAGATTGGAAGGCCTTAATTACAGCTGAGTATGCAAAGAATAAGTTTACTAATGCTGTTTTTGAAGGAGAAATTGTGGATGAAAGGTATAAGATAATGGATGGGCTCATTCTCTACAAGAATAGGGTCTATTTGGTTCTGGAATCAAAGGTGAAAAATAAGATATTGAGGGCTGTTCATGATGCCCCATTGGCTGGCCATCAGGATACTTCAAAACATACAAACTAGAGAGAGGTTCTTTTGGAAAGGACTCAAAGAGGAGGTTCTTCAATACATCCAGGAATGTTTGGTTTGCCAACAAAACAAGGCAAAGCATGAATTTTCAGCTGAACTCTTGCAACCCCTTTTTGTTCCCACTCAAAAATGTGAAATTATCTCCATGGATTTCATCATAGGACTGCCCATGGTCCAAAGTAAGAATTGTTTATATGTTGTGGTTGATAGACTCATGAAATATGCTCACTTTTATCCACTTCAAGACATGTATTATGCACCCATTGGTGGCTGATTTATTAATCAAGGAAGTGATCAAACTTCATGGGCTGCCAAAGAACATAAGTGATCAAGACAACAAATTTATGAGCATGTTTTGGCAAAATTTTTCGTTTGATAGGCATTGAGCTTACTTCTAGCACTAGTTATCATCCCCAAACCGATGGGCAAATGGAAATAGTGAACAAATGGGTAGAAGGCTACTTACAAAATTATATTGAAGGGCAACAATCAACTTGGGTAAAATGGTTACATATGGCTGAATTTGTTATAATACGACATTCCATATGTCCATTGGTATGTCACCCTTCAAAGCTCTATATGGTTATGATGCTCTCTCTTTTGTTGATTTGGTTATGACGGATAGTAGAGTAGGGCCAAAGATTTGGTGCAGCAGAGTCATGACATCTTGAAGGTGCTCAAAGAGAACCTCCAACGTGCACAAAACCAGCAGAAGTTGTATGCGGACCAACATCGGGTAGAAAGAACATTTGAGGTAGGAGACATGGTATTTTTGAGATTGCAACCCTATAGGCAATCCTCCCTCAAACATAGTGGTGCGGAAAAGCTTAAACCACATTTCTATGGGCCTTACAAAGTGAAGGGAAGAGTTGGAGAAGTAACATACGAGCTAGAGCTACCAGAGCATAACCGGATACATAATGTCTTTCATGTTTCGTGCCTAAAAAGGGCACTAGGACAGCACATTACTCCTATTTAGTTGCCACCCTTGGATGAAGAAGGTAAGTTAATTTTGGTTCGGAAGCTATAGTGGATGTTCGAGAAAGGAAGTTAAGGAACCGAAGCATTAAGGAGTATTTGATCTATTGGAAGGATCTACCAATTGAAGATGCTACATGGGAAGGTGCCCTCATATTAGAGCACTTCAATTTGCAGAATTGCTTGAGGCAAACAATTTTTGGGAGGGGAGGATTGTAATGTCCCTTTCATAAGGCTAGTTCATTTTGAAGACCAAGGGAAGTATTTAGTGTCATGATTTTCAGTTGCTTTTGTAGCTTTGTATTATTTTTAAGTAATTTTCTAATTATAGCTTAGAGAAGTCAAGTTGGTTCGAAAAAGTGTAAAAGCCACTTGAAAAAAAAAAGAAAAGGGAACTTTTATGTCACGAGGAGTTCAGTGGGGAGGATTATATTTTGGTTTTGGTGCCACCTATGGCTATAAAAAGGGGTTACTTGGCTTGGAAAAGGATATGCTTGCTTTTGGAATTCATTTTCTTGGAGTTGGAGCACGAAATTGCTTTCTCTCTTGCAATTGAGGACGGAAACCCTCTTTGCACTTGATTTGAGGACGAAACCCCTCATTTCTTCATTTGTGATCTCATACAGAGGTCACACTTGGGCTACATTCAGATTTTCCTTGGGAACACGCCATTTCCAGCTCATTGTAAACCCTCTCCTAGGGTGGCGACTTGCATGGTGGAAGGTTTTGGTGATATCTAGTGCACGACACTCCTTTCTTTGTTGATATTTGGATTGTTCCTAATTTATAAGGCTGATTACATTTTACGGATTGAACTTTGGGCCTTGGAATCATTATTTCCGGCCATTTTTGTAAGTGGGTTCGTTGTTGCAAAATTAATTATTATACTTCAGCTAGGGTTCTAAAAACTCATTTCTTGGTTTGTACTTGCTCTAAAATAATTATTATTGTTCCTACATGCTTTGGATGGTGTAAATGTGGTATTGGTGGTGAATAATTGCAATTTCCCTCTTGCTGTCATAAGATTTCAGACTGTTGTAGCTTGCTGTTATAAATTTCAGTTTTCTGTGGTTTGGGTTGGTGCCATTCTTGTTTTCTTTCACCTCAGCCCGGAAAGGGGCATGACACTATATCAACGATGGAGATGAAGGAAGACATCGTTGGTGGTCATAAAGCGATCATACATGTCTAGATTACTTTGTACTAAGTTAGAAGACGTGTAAACTTGCACATTGAAGATGATTGGTCTCTCCTTTCGTCATGAAATTTCTTGATTTTTCTTGTATCGGCACTTCGAATGTAATGTCCCCTTTTCGAAATAATATAATTTGATGACTTCTTGCCTCTTCTTTTCCACGGGCAAAAAGAAGTTGAAAAGGGAAGAACTTGAGCCATATTTCAGTTTCTTTATTCATATTCATGTTTTTATTGTGTTTTGCCCTTTAAGATAGGTCGGTTGGGTTATAATGCTCCCAACATTTGAAATTAAAAGATAAAGTGAAAATCATTAAGAGGTCAACAATGTTGGGAAGATTCCCAACACGGAATTAGAAGATAAATCAAGCTTAAGAGGTCGGTCTACACCTTATGGCTTTTGGTGCCAACCAAAGGGTATAAGAGGAGTCTTAGAGGCTCATATGCATATCATCTTAGGCGCATATATATGTACTATTTTGGTTTTTGGGCTGATTGCTCAATACCTTTCCACTTGAGGATGAAAACCCTCTTGTGTGGCATCCAAGGAGTACAAAACCCTTCCTTGTGGCATAATGGAGAAGAGGAAAACTCTCAAATTGGCGAATTGAAGAATTTATTGAAGCCTCTTGTTGATTTGGATCTAGGGCATCAAGAAGAAAACCTACAAAAGCTTTGGCATATTTTGGAGCCCCTCTCCTAGAAAACGACTAGGGTTTGAGTGTGATTTGGTGTCTTCTAGGCACAAACTTCATTTATTCTTTGATATTTAGATTTATCATATTTTATAGGGCTGGAATCTATTATCTTTTGTAATTATTGGGGTTTGGAGACCTCATTTTGATCATTTCTATTGGCTGTACCTCTTTTAAAAGTTCTAAATTAATTTCCCAGCTGAGTATTTGATCAGTTTCATTTGAAAAGTGGTTTAAAATCTTCTTAAAGTGTTGCCATACTCCTATGTTGTTGATGAGTTCTTTGATGATAGTTGGGTGATTTCTCACTAATTACAAGTTGCTTTTATAAAAATCAGACTGCTGATATACAGTTGTCATAAAAAACCATTTGGTTGATACAAAATTTGAGTTTAATCATTTGGGGTTTGTGTGATTTCCTCCTTTTTCAGTTTCAGCCCTAGAAAGGGACATTACACTGAACTAATTTTCTATCTTGCAATAGACAAAACAAGATTTAAATAAATATTAAAATGGAAGACAGACTTTTGGGGCTGGGGATTAATAATGGATTTTCGGATTGAAAGAGTGAAGATGGCAAAGTGAGGGAAGCTTCAAGAGAAGGATTTGCTAGAAAGTCCAAAAGCCAAGGTAGAGGCTGTTCAGTATGCTATTTCAATTTTGAGAATAAATTGAAGAATGGTACATATGTTACAATGTACAAGGAAGACAATGAGGATTCACATAATAATAAAGGAGAGAACACTTCTAACAATATTTCTTGACTTGAATGTGATCAGGTGACCATTTGCTGATTATAGGCGTTCCTATTCCCAAAATTTCCAGCAAGGTCAAATGACTTCTAATATATCATTGGTACAACTACAACAAAAGACAACTCAGAACCAAGGCAGTTTAAGTAGTGTGTGAGATTACAACTTTATGAAGGTGAAGGGTGGATAACACTTATTTCTAAAAATAGAATGTTAGCAAAGTTTAGAGCGAGATTACAACTTTTGAAGATGAAGCCTGGGTAACAATTATTTATATGTAGTATGTTCATTCTGACATTAGATGTACTAATTAAATACCAACCATATCTGGACGTTTCAAATTATGTTACTTTTAATCTATACCTATCATAACACATTATTTTCTATTGAACTATAACTCCTTTTAGAATTACAATTCAATTCTTGAAAACAATGTCACTATCTAGAGAAAATAAACTATAAAATGCATATGAAAATTTCCACATTTAATAAGAATGAAGAAATTTGTGAAGAAGATGTCACCATAGCCTGCTAATCAAGGCTGGTGAAAGAATTTTACTAAGACTACTTACATACAGATTTGTAATCAAAATAAAGAATTCTCCCACTGTACTAAACATTACCCCACCTAACAAACAGCAGAGATGTTATCCAAGAATGATCTTCTAATTACATTCATTCAAATCTCTACAATAATGGACTCAATAAATGACTGGAAGATGAATTCATCTTATTTGGAATACCAAAAATGGCACATCATCACAAGACTATTTGGATGGTAAATGCTTGGGATGCTACAATTTGCTTCA
Organism: Taxus wallichiana var. yunnanensis; assembly: GCA_018340775.1. NCBI lineage: Eukaryota > Viridiplantae > Streptophyta > Pinopsida > Cupressales > Taxaceae > Taxus > Taxus wallichiana. The sequence goes on from CM031237.1 coordinate 372,977,022, forward strand.
TTTGAAGAACAAACCTTATTATGTTTGTACAACATCATCTTACTAGCTTGTGGATTCAACAATTCTTTTCACAATTCATCCTATGATTTGAGTATGGTGCTACAAGGAGGAAAGATTGTTATTGGCAGGATTAGGGATAAATTAACGTTGAAGAGGAAAGTCTGATTAATGCATTGATAATGATTACTGGCTGTCATAATGAAGAGTTATATATTGCCCTTTAGACAAAAAACGTAAGGACAGTATTAAATTCCTGGACTTACCATTGTACCAGTGAGGTTCATTGTATAAAAATATGAATATCATATTATATTAAGTTCTTATCATGATTCATTTCTTAGATGACAGTTGACCACTTTTGTGAGTGGCACTATCCATTCTGTGGAGAACAATACATTAACACTAAACATGCTAACAAGAATCTTAAGCATGCATGCAGAACCATATCATAAATAGATAAAAATTGTTTTCCATTGCATGAAGTTGAATCAAAGACAAAGGCCAACTTATTATACATTTTCAATTCTCAAATGTCATGTTTATTAAATACTCATGTAAGCCCCAAATTTTCAGTTTTGTCTTAATACAGGTGCGATTAATTGGGTACCCACTGTACAGAAGATTCTCTGTTTCTTGTCTATGAATTTATTGAGAATGGAAACTTAAGTCAACACTTACGTGGATCAGGTAGTGTGTATATGGACTTGAAAATTTGAATTAGCCGAGTTCAGATTTAGAAATGGATACCCATTGGAATTAATAGTATTTGTATTGCTAAGCTTAGGAGACAAGATTAGTGGTTAACTTTACTATGAACATAGGCAAACTCATTGACATTTGTACATGTTTTTGAAACATGCATATGCAGTGATTGGAACCGCTAAATGTCCTGCCATGGGTACAAATTGCATTGATAATGCTCAGAGGTTTAGAATATATTCATGAACATACTGTTCCGGTATATATTCACCGAGATATTAAATCAGCCAATATTTTGATAGACAGAAACTTCCGTAGCAAGGTGATGTACTGAAAAGTCATCTTTTCAAAAGCAAGCAATTTTTTTTTCATTTTTTTAATATCAGGTTTTCTGAGATTCCTGAGCAGGTTGCGGATTTTGAATTGACAAAACTTACAAAGTGAAATGAATCATCAACATTGCCTCACGTTAAGTTGGAACTTTGGATATATGCCACCGGATGCAGGTTGACCTGGCTAGAATATGCCTATCCACATTTCTTTTTGGAATCTGAGGTGGAGGATAATAGTTAGCTGTTAGATATTATAGTGAACAAAATCCTAAAACGAAGGATATGCAACTATTTTTGAACAATTTTTGATACATTAGCATTTTAATAATCTCAAGGCAAGTAGGACCCACAAAGAACAATCACCACTAAGTGATGTTTAGTACTCATCGAATAGAAGTAGTATTATTTTGTAATCTCATGCTTTTGAATGTGTAATAGTTTACTTGTTTAATTTTTTTATGCATGTTCTATAAATTGGTGATTTGTTGCAAAGTTACTGGGTTCTCCTTAGCACTGTCATCCCAGGCATTTGCAAGCGCAAATCATTGGTATCTTGAGCAAATCTTTTGCATGCATGTCAATGCGAGTCATCAAAAGAAAGGACATCCACTTGGTTTTGTTGCAAAGTACTTAGAAGAACAACGTAATTTCACTATAAGATTAAGATGGTTGATTACAAGAAGTAACCTTCTAATGTATCCTTAGACATCTTACTTGTTTAGGTTGACAACATTCTTGAGTTGAGCAACACATTACACTAATGATTAGATCAATTACTAAGACCCGTGATACCGTGGTCCAAATCTTATCCAAATGTCTCATTCTTGTAATGTCCCTTTCTAACCTGCCATTTCAACTGAAAATAATCTAGGTTTAGTGTGTCAACCCTATGAAATCAGTGTCTGAAAATGCCACACCATCAGACCAACAAGCATCAATCTTGAAAATGACTTGAGCAAAGATGTCTCAACACTTGCTGGGAAACCTATAGTGTGCGGTGTAAAATAATCATTAAAATCAGTCCTTTAGGCCATGCAAAAGAAATAACTGTATTTCGAGGCTAAAACTTCAAATCATCATCTGAAAATACACCATCAACCAATAACAGCTGAAAATGAAAACACACTTCTAAATAATTAAATCAGTCCAGGCAGCGAACTGTATAGGCATTTATCATCATGCGACCAAATTACATCTAAATAATTAAATCCATCCAAGAAAATAATAAGAAAATAAGATTACACCCAGCTGCAATTAATTTTATGACAGCAATAGGCAGCCACAAACAAGGGCTAAAAATAACTCATAAACCTCTCCAAAAATCACCAAATTGTAGATTCCAGCCTTATAAAATATGAAGAACAATAATATCAACTCAAATTGTCCAAAAGTGCCCTAGATGATATCAAACCCTTCACCCAAGCAAGTCGCCTAGGGTTAGAAGGGAAGAAATAAATATGAAATCCTCCTTAAAGCTCACTTGTGACCTCTGTATGAAGCCACCAATGCACAAATGAGGTTTTTGTCCCCAAGTGTGATCCTATTGAAGGGTTTTGTCCTCAATAGGTGACCAAGGAAGGGTTTCGTCCTTCAATGGCAAGAAGAGAAGCTACACTAGCTCCAACTCCAAGTAAATGTCAAAATAGATGAAAGATGATGATCCTCCTCTCCATTCGAACTTCCTTAAGTACCCCTCCTTTGGCGCCAATGATGAATTAGAAGCCCCAACTTCATGGCCGACCTCCTAATGCACTTTTTAATCTTCACTTAAGAAGACCGACCTCATAATGAAGAAATAGAAATTCTCCTTGCTAAGTCTTCTTTCCCCTAGTCGAACCATTCCAATGCCATGATTAATAAATAAAATAATTAATCATGAAGGTACATCACTTCTGACCATTGTGAGTTCCCCTTCTTTGCTCATTCTTTGATGCCATAGGAGGAGGAACAAGCATAAGGCCTTCCATTGACTCGCTTGGAAAGGGGACATTACATCCTCGAACACTGCAGGGGTGTAAAGTCGTTCTAGACCTTAGGAGGATGGAGCATGCATGAGGTTTTAGTGAGTGGCCCTAGTTGGACTAAGGAGTTGGTTGGAGTAGACTATGGCAATATTGACTTAGTGATTATATTGTGTGTCGTATAAGGTTTTGAGTTATTTAAACAAACTCTCACCTTATATATGTGCCAACATGGAGTTCTTGACCTCTAGCACATTGGGGCCAGTATAAATGCTTCCCAAGATTGGAGTCAAGACCAAGATGAAGCATAAGTTTTCATCTTCATTCGAGTGTCACGTCACGAAATCTTGTGCCTTGTGGACTATCAAACTAGCCTACGTAGAACATGCAACACAAAGGAAAACATCATAAATCAACCACACCATCCTAAGAAGGCTCCATTGTGCCTCGATATTAAACAAATACAAGAAGAAACATGGTGACTAGTGGGGTGGTTGTTGATAATTAGGCACAAGCTCACACTTAGTGATTCTAAATGTTGTGAACATCAATATTTGATTGTGTAATCTAGATTAAGCACCATGCAAAAAAAGACATACATTTAGGTGCTACTTTTCTAAGAACCTACACCTCTACCAGCCCTTGGCACTTTAGAGGAACAAGAACACCTCTTCCACACCAAGTGTTTGGTTAAAGGTCAACAACTACATGTTTTATTGACATTAGTGGGAGCCAAAAAGAGCATCATAGAGCAAGATGCGGTCTGATATGCTTAGGTCTTAGCAGCGAAAGAGATAGTCAACCATACACTTTGGGATGGCTACAAAAAGATATTCAGTTTGGTGATAATGCACTCTCAAGTATGGAGTTAGACCTATGTGAGACACTATCACTAGTGATGTTCCGCCACTGGAAGTATGTGACATCCTCTTGACAAGACATATGCGTATGAGCGTGATGGTGCCTATGGTACAATTTTGATAGATCATCTATGTCAAGACCATATCTTCAACATCCGATATCAACCTCTAAAAGACTTTGTATTTTCCAAACAAAGTTGTAATCATGTAAGTGCATGCAAAGAAGTTTGTTCTACTCAAATCTTTTGTCTCATGCACACAATTGTCATAATAAGACTCAACAAGCTACTTTAGCAACATGATGATGTATATAAAGAACCAAAAGGTCTTCCATAGTAAACCATCATATTGATTTGGTCCCTAGATCCCCACTTCCAAATCGTCCATTGAGCGACATGTCCATTTGGGAGAACAATGAAGTCTAGTGCCATTACCAAGAGCTTCTTGATCAAGGTAAGATCATCTCCTGTGTGGCCCGATAGTCCTTGTGTCGAATAAAGATGGCTCATGCTGCTTATGCATCAACTGTTTCACATTGAAAAGATTTAATGATGGAGAATCTGTACTGACTAGTGCTCATTGGCAACCTCTTTGAGTAGCTTTGAGGCACACAACACTTCACCAAGACCAACCTGAAGTGAGGTTCCATTATGTACTACTCCATCCTAAAGATATTTGGAAGACATCATTCAAAACAAAGGAGAGGCTGTACGAATGGTTGGTTATGCCTTTTGGCTTAACCAATGTGCCAACATCATTCACGTGCCTAATGAACACCATACTCAAGCTGTTTGCCAACACTTCGTCATTACTTGGATGACTAACTTATTTTCAGAAAAGTTGTGAGCATCTCACTTGCATCGTAAACACATTACACAAATACAAGTTGCTGAAGCCAACTTAAGTGCCATGCACATTCAATATTTGGGCTACATCATCATTCATGCAGGTGTTCATGTAGATCAATAGAAGATAAAAGGGATCCAAGACTAGCCAATTCCATGCAATGTCATTGAGATTATGAGTTTTCTTGGACTTGCTAACTCTTATTGCAGGTTCGTCTTTGGGTTTTTGCACATATCCTAGTTGCTTGGCCAAATCATGTGTGCAGAGGCTGCATTCCATTGGACATCACGCAATGTGTAGTCGAGGAGCTCAAGCAAAGCTTGTGTTGTGCTTGTCCTTTTGATTCCTTACATTGTCAATTAGTATGGATACTTAGTCATCTATCGCTTAGAGACATTCAACGACACGGTTCAACACTACTCAACCTATGAAAAGGGCTGTATACCATTGTTCAAGTGGTCAAACAATGGTGCCACTACATCTTGGGTAAGAAGACAATCATTCAATCTTATCGAGACACAAAGAACGTTGGAAAACACATGCCACATGAAGTAGATGACATACTTGCAGCAGTTCCATCTAGTGATCAAGCAAAAAGAAGGGAAAAGAAAACAAGGCAACATATTTCCTCAACCACCCTCTAGTTCAGTGCTCATCATAGTGACTGATATGTGTGGCCTTTAACTTTTCTAACTAGGCATCACAATACTCAATAGATTGCGATTTTGCACTGAGACCTAGTGTAGGTGAGTATGTTGCTGATTTCACATGATCAACAAGATTATCTATGAGCTTGGACATCTCTATGTTCTTTTCGACACATCTTGCCAAATATTCGTCTAGGAGATAATATGCCAAACCAACGAGACACTTTGGTATTACTAAAACACTAGGCTTGCTACAACACTTCTACTAGTCCCATATGTGCGTAGACAATGAATGATGCACCAATTCTTGTACTCCTTGTTGCATCGCTGAGCCCACAAACAAGAAGCTAAGGCTATACATACCTCCACTAGTTCCATCTAGGCCTTGGGAATCTATCAACATGGATTTCATGTCTAGATAACCTATGATGAAGCACCATAATGATTGTGCTCATTGTAGTGGATAGGTTTTTGAAGATGGCTATCATAAATGCTTATAAAAAGAGCATCACTACAAGACACTAAACACTACTTCTTCAATCATATTTGGGTTCACTGAGTTGCTTAGATTTGTGAATTGTTTTTGGAAATCCTTGTGGGAGATGTTGGATACACAATTGGACTGGTCTCTATTATTTCATCCTCAAACAGATAGGCCAATAAAAGTTAACCACACACTTGTCCATTTGGTGTGCATATACAACATTTCAAATCTATGCACATGTACACATCTCACATCATGTAATGTCCCTTTCCGGATGAAACTGAAAAACAAGGAAATAACACAAACCCCAATTGATAGTAAACTGAATTTTACAACAGCCAACTGAAAATTATGACAGCAGTGAACAACAGTTTGATTTTTATAACAACAGCAAGGAAAAAGCAATAACTCTTCAAAATTGCATCATTCACACCATCCAAAACATGTAGGGACACTTAGAAATATTTTAGAACCAATAATAACCAAGAAATCAGCCTTTAAACCCCAGCTGGAAATTAAATAAATGACAACAGAGAACACCCTTACAAAGTGGTTGGAAATGAATGATTCCAAGCCCAAAAATGAAGTATAAATGAAGATTCCGGCTGCTAAAAATATGAAGAATGCAATGATGGCTGAGTTGAGTGTCACCGTGCCCTAGGAACCACCTAACTCTTCCCAAGGTGGGTCGCTCCCCTAGGAGAGGGCTGAAAATCAATGTAGGATCAAACCCTAGCTGAAAATCTGCAACATCAATCTTCTTGAAGCACTTTGAAAACCCGGAATGGAGAATTTCCAATAAATTGAAGAGTTTTCGTTTTTCAATCAAACAAGGAAGGTTTTCGTCTTCCTTGTTGGCCACACCAAAGGATTTTTGCCCTTAAGTGGAAGTAATTGAGCAATCAGCCCAAAAACCATGCAAAGTTATATTTTTGACAAGAGATGATGCATAAATGAGCCGACTAAACCTTATTTATACCTTGTTGTAGCGCCAAAACAAATTAGAATGCCTCCAAACTAAGACCGACCTCATAAGGGTACTTTTGTTTTACTTTTCCTTTGGCTTTTCACTTGCTTAAACCATCCAACATGACTTTATGTAGAAAACTATTAAAGAAAAATGCAATGCTCACGAAAATAATTGAAAAACATGAAAATACTTCCCTTGTTCATTTTCTTCTTGCCCATGGGAAGTGGAATGGGCTCAAAGTCTTCAAATCGAACTAGCTTGGAAAAAGGGACATTACACATTAGTGCACATGGGATGATAACTTGGTTTTAATTAGCATGCCTACAACAAAGCTATTCACAACACCGCATGGCATTCTCCGGTATGCCATCCACCACAAAGTCACACACACATGATAAGGAAGTGCATAAAGATGGATAAGTTTTAGCAACACATCCGACATGTTCTCAATGGGTTCAACATATCTTAGATACTCTTGTGCTAATAGCAGATGTATAAAGAGCCTTGTGCACATTGTGTACCCTACGCACCTTTGCATCATTTGGTGCCATCCATGCATCCTTGCGATGGTGCTGTCATAGAGCCATAAGACATACCAAAACTTTGTCTCTACACAAAACATAGTGGCCATTTGGACACTTCGCACCATGTCAAGGTGGCACTTCCAAGGATCTCACCATGTTAGCATCTTAGCACAATTGGGAGGCAAAAACCGTCACACATACAAGGGCAATTATGTCATCTATTGAGAAGTTGAATTTTCTTGTAATTGTTTTCTTGGAGGATCATATATTGTAAGCCATTCAATTCCAAGGGATAAAAATCATCAAAGGATCACACTAACTTCACATTCTAGTCTAGTTAGGTAGTGCTTCCCTCTTTATGATCACGAGATTCCCCATTGAGAGAGAGGAGAACTTGCATTGTAGACATATGTACCATGCAATCGTTATATCCCATTGAATAGAAGTATCATTAATTTTGAATATCACGCATTTGAATGTGTAATAATTTATTGTTGTTTATGTTTTCTATTGCATATTCTATAACTTGGTGATTTACATAGCTAAGTTACAAAGTTGTCATCCATGAGGCCCCCTAGGCCTCGTGGTGCAAATCACTTTTTGTGCATTCTTATCATGCATCCTTTATAAATGCTACATGCATTCTAGCATAGTTACCATGTAATTCTAAAGCATAGTTACCATGTTCAAAAAGTTCGGGTAGTTCGGAAGGGAAAAAGTTCAAAAGTTTGGAATTTTGCAAATGGTTCGGTTGAGTTAAGAAAATTTACAAATACTATACATAATGTCCCCTTTTTTGAAATAATATAAATTGAAGGCTTCTTGCTCATCTTCAACTTTTCCGTGGCAAAAACTTGAGCAAATGTGGAAGAACTTGAGCTATATTTCAGTTTTCTTTATTCATATTTATGTTTTTATACCTTCCCAAGATGAAATTAGAAAATAAAGCAAGCTTCCAAAGAGGTCCGTCTTGGGGTAATTCACCCATTACACCTTTTGCGCCACCATAAGGGTATAAAGGGAGTTGACAATATAAGCTCATTTTATGATCATCTTTTGGTATATATACTTTTTCTGACTTGGTTCTAGGAATTGCCCAATCCAAATCCACTAAGTGGGCAAAAATCCATTAGAGTGGCATGCAAGGAGGACAAAACTCTTCCTTGTTGATATTGGAGAATGAAAACTCTCCAAGTTGGTGGTGTGAAGGCATTCATTGAAGACCATCTTGTTGGTTTACAACTAGGGCATCAAGGAGAAGTCATAACAAGGTTTTTGGCATTGTTAGGAGCCCCTTTCCTAAGGGAACTAGGGTAGAAGTGCATTTGGGTGCCTTCTAGGGCATGAATTTACATTCTAAGTTGATATTTGGACTTCTCATATTTTATAAGGCTGATATATTGCATATTTGTCATTTGTTGGGGTTTGGAGACCTCATTTTTGGTCACTTCTATTGGCTGTACTTTTGTTTATAAATAAATTTCCAGCTAGGTATTTGGTTGAGTTTCATGGTGAAAACTGCCCTAAAATGTTCTTAAAGTGTTTATCTATGTTGTGGATGATTTCTATGATGATATTTGGTTGAATTTTCACTCTGCAAGCTGATGTCCTAAAAATTAGAACACGTACCATGTTGTTCCTAATTTCAATTTGTTGGTATAAAAATATGAGTTTACTTCACTTGGGGTTTGTGTGGATTCCTTGTTTGTGTAGTTCAGCCCTAGAAAGGGACATTACAATATATGATATTTGTAAAGAAAAACCAATTACATATAAAAATAATTAAATATATTATCTATGCACCACATTTTATTAAAGTATGAGCTCCACTACACTATTCAATGTCTTCTCTGCACTTTGTCAAACCATTCATTACTCATGAAAATTTCTCAACGAATCTGAACAAATCTTTGTGCAGAATCATATGTTGTGTTCCTCGGGTGCTTCCCCTTTTGTTGTTGAAGATGATCATATATAACACAATATATTATGTTCAGTTCAGCAAAACAGTTTTTGATTGTGTTCTCTCTACTTTTTTCATCCTGGGATCCCCTGTCTTACATGCGTTAGCATGGTTAATTTGTTTTATGTAGTACACATCTTTTTTGGTTGGAATCCACACAAAAATACGATGCACTCTTTCTTTTGTTGTCTCATTATCCACTACATTGTTTACCTTTCAAGGAATCCCTTCCTAGCAAACAATGCTATTGCTGGTTTAGCATACCTTGCTCTTTTCACCTTTCTCCTTTCTTCTTGCTCTTAGATTCTTCTTAAAGTAAGATAATTGTCAATGCAAGGTCAGTTTACTTAAAGTGACAATTATCAAGACAAAAATATGGTAAACTAGAAATAAAGTTGCTACTAGTCTTTTTCTATGATAGTTTCTCTCGCTCCATGTGAGTGGTTCAACAAGGATTTACATTGGTCAATATGGGCCCGATGCATTACAATGGCTTCATTGTTAGACAACAAAATTCTTAGAAACAACCTAAAAAAGTATTATTAGCATTATAAGTCTTCTCTAAAGTATTTCAATCGTCCTTTGAGTTTTTTTCTTATGCAACGTGTGGTACATGAGTATTTTTCAAACTTATGATAATTCTTATTAGGGTCTGCCTACTTGTAATGTCCCTTTTTAGGGGGAATTCAGAAATGACCAAAAATTGAACTGTGGCTCACAAATCAGATTTTGAAACTGCTGTTATAATCCCACAAGTGTGCAAATTAAACCCTTCCTAGGGCAGCGACCTGTTTTGGGGTTTCAACCCCACCTTTGTGCCTTTAAAATCCTTTCAATCAGCTCCACTTATGTGATGTGATTTTTCGAATAAATTTGAAGTAAAGGATTTCTTAACATGCATCGGTTGAATCATGGGATATCATGGATTATATTTCATCATTTATATTCATGTTTTATTTTTGTATTACCCTCTTAATGAGGTTGGCATGGGTTTAGTGCCTTTAATAAGACTTAATCAAACGATTTTAATGGCTCATTAGAGGTGACATCCCCAGTTGGAGTCCCAGAAGGCCTTTCCTTTATGAGCCTTGGCGCCAAAAGGAGGTTATAAAAGGAGAGCTAAGGCATCATTTCAGATCTAGACTTGGCACATTTTATCTTACTTGGGCATTGTGAGCTAGTGGCTCCTTGTTCTTACACTTGGGGATGAAAACCCTCATGTGTGCTTGCTTAGAAGGACAAAAACCCTTATAGAGGTTGAGTGAAGGACGAAAACCCTTCATCTTGACTTGGAATTGATGTATAAGACAAATTTAAGGAGATATCTATCATTTTCAGATTGTTATTGGCTTCTTTCTAGTGGAGCACCTACCTTGAGTAGGGTTTTGGAGGTTTGGTGAACATAAAGTTGCATTTTCATATCATAATCTCATTTGGCATATTTTATAAGGCCGGAATCTCCATTTTGGTGATTTTTGGCAAGGGTTTGCTATTTTTCTAGCCCTCCATTTTGGCTAATCTGCTGCTGATTTTAAATAATTAATTCCAGCTGTGTAATTTGATATTTCATCCATCTTTTGATGTATTTGTGATCCATAAATATTGTCGTGGATAGAGTAATTATTTTGTGGCATTATTTGTTGATTTGCATGGTGAAAAGTGGACTTGAATTCCATAAACAGTTCGTTGCCTTGTAGTTTGCAGATTTCAGATTTATTTCAGTTGTTGATTATAAAAATCAGATTTGGAGATCTTTGGTTTTGAGCTAATTTCCTATTTTTTTCCTTTTGATCCCAAAAGGGTCATTACAACTCAAGTCTCTAAAATTATGATATATCATCAACAATCATATAATGCAAGAAAACTGATTTTTAATACCCTAGATTTGGAGATATGAATTTCTACAAACCCTTGTTTGCGAGTTACTTAAAAATTCACAACTTAACTTAGGAAGCTCCAAAATTCATGAAACTCAAGATATTGGCCTTATAAATTATGGAGAATAAGCTAGTAATTTCAGATTTATCAAATGCACATCACACATACCAAATATCTATCTCCAAGTGGGTTGCTCCAATCCAAACAATTATTTTAATGCACCAAAGAGACCAAAGATGCAAGAAAATAATACTTTATTGCTCTTTAAATCAGCTTACACACACAACCTTATGAGGGTTTTCGTTCTTCACAAGTTCCCAACCAAATATTTTTGTCCTTGGATGAGGTCCTCAACCTAAGGGGTTTCGTCCTTGAGAGAGAGAGTAAAAGGGCTACAATAGCCAACTTTTACCAAGATATGGAAAATCACGAAAACATGAATCATTAATGCCCAAGCGACCTCCTTAAATAGCCACAAGGAGTGCTTAATCAACATAAGAAATGATGGCTGACCCCTTAAGGTAAGTGCTTTTAAATATTCAAATGGTATTTGGAGCCTACATGCTCATAATACCTTTATTACCTAACTACTTAAGTTCCTCTATTGGAGCGCTAGGCTTCTCAATAGGATATATGATAATAAATGAAAACAACTATCTAAACAACAATAAAAACATAATTCAGATCTTCCCCTTGCTTTTCTCCTTAGACCCATGGGGAGAGAATGGGTTAAGGTCTTCAAAATTCAGCCTCCAAAAAGGGACATGACAGTCCCCCCTTCCCAAGATTGCTTGTCCTCAAGCAATGATGAACTCTGCTGCTCCAAATCCTTGACTCCTTGTGTGTATCCCTCTTGTGTTCCTTCTTGATTCCCGTGAAGAGTTGGTTTTCGTGACAAGGCATCCGTTGCTGCATTGTTTTCCCTTTGACATATTCGATGTCAAAATCAAAAGCTTGTATCTTGTTGACCCACTTTTGTTGCCTTTCGTTTAGGTTCTTTTGTTGAAGGAAGAACCTCAAACTATTATGATCGGTCTTCACTATAAACTTCCCACAAACAAGATATTGCCTAAATTTGACCAAGGCATGCATAATGGCCAACATCTCCTTATCATAAATGTGAAGATTCAACTCATGTTTCTTGAGTTTCCTACTTTCAAATGCAATAGGACGCTGATTTTGCATTAGGACAGCCCCTATTCCTTCACCGGATGCATCACATTCCACCACAAATGGAAGAGAAAAATCAGGTACAACAAGTACTTGGCATGAGCACATGACCTCCTTGAGTTTATCAAATGTTCTTTGAGCTAAAAGTGACCAGCTGAATGCACCCTTCTTAGTTAAATCAGTTAGAGGGGCTGCAAGATGAGAAAAGCCCTTCACAAACCTTCTATAGTAGCTGCATAACCCAAGGAACCCTTTGAGTTGTGAAATGGAGATGGGAGGAGGCCAATCAAGTATGGCTTGTATCTTTCGTTGATCCACATGTACCCCTTGAGAGTTTATGATATATCCTAGGTACAAAATTTTGCTCAAACCAAATCCACATTTGGATTTCTTTGCAAGTAAGGACTCTGTTCTAAAACTCCCATCATCATGTCAAGGTGTTGTAGATGCTTCACCCATGTTTTGCTATATCCCAAGATATCATCAAAGAAAACAAGCACAAATTCCCTTAAGTACTCACCAATATGTGGTCCATACATGACTGGAAGGTGGTAGAAACTGAAAATTTCTCTAGAAGGATTGAGAATATGCAATCAGCTGATATATCCACTCTAAAATATGTAAAAATGGTACAATCTTTCTTTGCACATGTGTGGATGTGATTGCTCCAATGACGATGTTTCATTTTTTCTTCATTCTTTATCCTTGGTCCTGCACATGAAATAATATTAGAAAGAATAAGGTCTCTCCAATTTGTTGCTCCTTTGTGTCTCATGGGTATGTGGGGTAACTCCTCCTCATTGCTCCCTTTTAACTCGTGCAACTTATCACAATGGTAAATCTGATTTACCCTTGCCCAATTTAAGGATGTAAAGGTTAAAATCTGCCTAACATCATTTCCTTCTTTCCATTCAGAATTCAACTCTTTACACAAGCAATGTATGCCCATACCCCTATTTACCTTTTTAGAATTGTTTCCCAATGAGAACATGTACAGCCCAACCTTAGGAATTGAAAAGAAAATTATATCATGGCTGTAATAATACCTTCCCTTACTCAGCTCTAGAATGACAAGGGTTGGAGACCACCATGCATCGATGAAATCACCTTGTCCGTGGCCCAAGATGGAAGAGGCATTTTTCTTATGACCCGACCTATCTTTGCCACTTCAAAAGGCATGTAGTAGAAACCAAAGTTGTTGAGGATTGCAATCCAACAATGTGTAACAACTCTTTTATCAAAATATTTGAGCAACAATTTCCCTATTTCCCATGCATCAATCTTGTGGGTGTCTTCTTCATTATGCAAGCCACTTTGATCCCATACTTTCCTCTTAAAAACATGTGTATCAGCTAGTTCATAGACAATATGGAAAAAGAAAGTTGTTACCTTTCCCAGTAAACCATAGGTCTTGCCAAGAAGACAACTTCTCATCATTTCATTCCTATTCCATGCGCATAAGACATCCTTTACCTTGATCCTCCTGGAATTATTTGAACTTCCCATGGTAAGGTTTGATTCCACTTTTATTCCCAAACATACAAAGATGAGATTACCAATAATACTGATTTTAAAATCAGACCTCCTTCCCTTTTCAAAATTCACAACAACACCTATCTCCCACATGCGGAAACAATCTTGAGGTTGAACCCAACCATCCATACATTCTTTACCACAAGAGATACTTCTTATCTCCTTATTTCTTGAAATATGCTGATCATGAGAACATAAACATGGCAGCGACATGGGAAAGAGCAATGAAACTAAAACATGGTTATCATTCCCAACCGGTTGTGCATGATGACAACATACCTAAATTAACATACTAGTAGTGTCATGTCCCTTTTTGGAGGCTAAATTCCGAAGACCTTAACCCATTCTTTCCCTGTGGGTCTAAGGAGAAAAGCTAGGGGAAATCTGAATTATATTTGCTTAGATAGTTGTTTTCATTTATTATTGGAAGCACTATGCTCCAATAGTGAATCTTTAGTAGTTTAGTAATAATGGTATTGTGAGCATGTAGGCTCCAATTACCCTTTTTAATATTTAAAAGCAATTACTTAAGGGGTCAGCCATGATGTAATGATTGTTTAAAGCACTCCTTATGCCTATTTAAGGAGGTCGCTTGGGCATTAATGAATTATGTTTGGAGATTATTCTTATTTTGGTGAAAGTTGGCTAGTGTAGCCCTTTTACTCTCTCTCTCAGGACGAAACCCCTTGGGTTGAGGATCTCTTCCAAGGACGAAAACCCTTGGTTGGGAAACTTGTGAAGGACGAAAACCCTTCATGAGGTTTTTGGTGTGCAAGTTGGTTTGAAAGGAAATAAAGTATCTCTCTTGCATGTGTTGTCTCTTTGGTGCAAATTATATTTTATTTCAAGTGGAGCGACCTATACTAAGGTGGTAATTTGGTATGTGTGGTGACATTTTGGCAAATCTGAAATTATCATCTTATTCTCTATATTTTATAAAGCCAAGATTCGAGTTTCATGATTTTTGGTGCTTCCTAAGTTGAGTTGTGAATTTTTAAAATAACGATGCATGAGACAATATCTCCATATCTAGGGCATTAAAAATCAGATTTCTTGCATTATATGATTGCTGTTGATATATCATAATTTTAGAGGCTCAAGTGAAGTTGATTGGTAGGGTTTTGAAGGCATAAAAGTGGGTGTGAAACCCCAAAACAAGTCGCTGCCCTAGAAGGGTGTTGGCTGGCAGCAGTTAAGGATTTTTATACATTTATTTCAGTCTCTAACAGCTCACTAAAAATCTGAAAAGTGTTGTTTATCTTCAGCTTTTGGTCATTTCTTGAGGTCCCCAAAAAGAGACATTACAGGTAGGTAATGAATTTGGAATATCTTCGTACCATGAGATGCCCGTGACCTTCTTTGGAATCAACATTTAGAAAATATTCCAAAGATACCTTACTTCCTTGGATTTGCTCCTCCATAAAGTCATCCTCATAGGCGCTTTTCAATTCTTGCTGGACTATCTTCTTTTGGGTGTGCAAAATAGTGGTTTTGGACTGAATTATTGGTGCCTTATGTGGCCTATTGACGGCTAGTGTGTTTGGTTCCTTTCTCAAGGTGGTGTCCCCAGGATTTCACCCTGAAATCTAAGACTCCCCTTTTAATTTTTTTCGTTCTTTTTAAGTAAAGGGTCATGTTTTTGTTTTGTTTTGCTGCAATTGCCCGCCTTTCTCAAAGGTATCTCCAAGAAATCATAAAGCCACGTTCGTCAAATACCCACATGCAAAAGCTCACTCAATTTCTTCGCTAGACTTTGTCTGAAAGTGTTTTATTTATTTTTATATTAAATAAATAAAATTCTTTTAAAAATAGGTTGAGCTAAAATTAAGAAATTTGGGTTATATAAGCACCTCACCCCATCATTATTACCATAGAACATTCACGAGGGGAAGAATTTTTGTAGACTAGCTAATTGGAGAAATTTTTCAAGCAATTGCCCGCAACTTCTTTCGGGTTTTGTTTTTTTGTTTTATTTCTTTTGTGTTTTGGTTTTGGTCTTTCTTTGTTTTCCGTCTGGCAATCCCCGAAACCTTTGCTTTCTTCTTGTCAGAACTTTTCCGGGCCTAGGGTTTTGAAAAGCTATCCAGTATTTTTAATTGCTAATTAATTTGTCTGCCAGAGCTTGTTTTGAGGGGAGCCAGAGGAATCAATTAAGGAAAGCTCAGGTTTTTGCTTGTTCCAGCTATGAGTTATTTTATTTCCGCAAGCCAACTTCAAGCTAGATCATGGTGGTGGAAGCTCTGTTCTTCTGACTTGCAATCATCCATACCTTGTGAAAGTTAACACAGCTGTCCATTCAAAAAGGAAGCTTATCCTTTGCAAATCGTGGTTTTTGGAGGCTGAAGCTTATCCTTTGCAAATCGTGGTTTTTGGAGGCTGAGTCTTATCCTTTGCAAGCATCCAATCTTCCCAAAATCCATGCAGTTTTCCAAAGGAGAGGTGACTTAAGTTTATCGTGGAAACTCATGGTCTTGGCTTCTATATTTCAACGCAATTCTTTGTATTAAAAATACAAGGCAAGGATACCCAAGCCAAATCATGGAAATTGGCAGCCAAGTCTTCTAATTTTCACAAAATTATTATAAAGCAGCCAAGGCAAATCACTTAAGTGAAAATCGTGGATTTGGAGCAGCTAGTCTTCTGAAAATCAACGCAAATTTTTAAAGGCAAAGTCACTAATGCAAATCGTGGATTCTTCATGTCTTGGCTTCTCCTTGCAAATCCTGCTGTTCCTTTTCCAATTCCACGCAATTTTCTGAAGGCAAAGCCAAAAAGTCTAAATGCAAGTCGTTGAATTTGAAGCTGCCCTTCCTTTGCACTTTCCACGCAAAACATAAGCACCAATCGTGAATTTTGCAAGCTGCCTTCCATGTCCCACTTTCACGCTGCCTTCACTTATGTATTTTCATGAAACTTTAAGGAGACAAAGCCCATGCAAGTCGCAAATCCAAGCTGCCCTTCCACTTGATTTTTCACGCAAATTTTAAAGAGTCAAGTTTAAGTGAAAATCGTGATTTTTAGAGCTTCCCTTCATGTCTAATTTCAACGCTGCCTTGACTTATGGATTTCCACGCCAATATTAGGAGTTTGCAAAAGTTGAAGCGTGAATATTAGCTGCCTGTCTTTTCCAAAATCCACGAAACTTTAAAGTTTATTCTTTTTGTGCAAGTCGTTGATTTCAAGCTGCCTATCTTTTCCAAATTTCACGAAATTTTTAAAAGAGAAGTCACTTAATGAAATCGTGGATTTCCAATTCTTCCAGCTGCCTTCCTCCTTCCATTTCCACGCTGCTTTCCTTCATGAGTTTCAACGCAATTTTTAAGAGCCAAGGTAAAAACATTTAAATACAAGTCACTGAAATTGGCAGCCTTCTCCTTCCTTATGGTCCACACAGCTTTTGGGGCAATTATTATTAAAAAGAGAAGCAAAATCATTAAGTGTTTGCATGTATGTTAAGCCAGCTTCATCCTCTTGTTTCAACGCAGCCCATGTGGAAGTTAATTATAAATTGCATACAAAATCCCTCTAAAAGCATGTGCATGTGCTTCCCAATCTTCCAGTTAAGCCCACATTGAGCCTACTTATATTTGCTTGCACCTGGAATGATTTCCAGAATTCAAAATTACTCATATGCAATTAAAAATAAAAGGGTGATGAGTTTTGCTTGAATTGTTTACGGAAAACATTTCACTGGTGCACATACTGAAGAAGAACCATAAAAACTTCAAGGATAAGAGGGAAGACAAAGTTAGAGGTAACACCAAGGAAATTACGGTCACATGCTTCCCGGATCTTGTTTGGTGAGAATCAAAGGCAAAGAGTCAACAACATGTGGGAGAAAAATTTCTCAGGTTGGATAGAGGTATCATTCATATTATTCATGAGGCATATGGGAGAAAAATCAGACTGAGAGTGTTGCAACTTTCTTCTAATTTCTTCTCCTCTTTCTTCTTCTTTCTCTTATTTTCTTCGACAAAGTAATTGAGTAATCAATTAAATTGTAAAACTTAAGTGATTGGTTTAAAAGTCATTACTTCAAGTTACTTGGAAGAAGTCAATTACTTGGAAATAGGTGGCAAACATGTAAAATAGAAGGTTCTATTTTCAGTTGTAAATCATGCATGTCATGCGAAGAGGAATTCTAGGAGGAAGATTGCCAATTGTTTCCTTTATGGCTTCCACATGCGGGAATTCATAGAAGCTTCCTATTTGTAATTGCCCTCTATGCACTATAAATAGAGGAAGAGCCTACGGGTTAAAGGATCACAACTTGTTCATCAGAACTTGTTTAGCAGATGTTTTTGTAGCTAGAGCATTCTTGAGTTTTCAGACTTTGTGTTAGATCCTTTGATGTGATTTCTGTGAAAGTTGGGGATTGAATAAAAGGTAGATTTCCGGAGAACTTTGTGTCTGCGGTGCTTTGCTGATCACTTTTATTTAAGGTTTTAGATAAACTTTGTGTTATTTTAGATCTAGGTTAGAAGTTGTTTCTTTCCCTTATTGTTGAATGTTGTGATTTTTCTCTGTTTATTTAATTTGTGTGGATGAGACCAACTCTGATAACTATTGGTTAAGTCAACACATCTTCCTTTCTTCTTTCCCTACTTCTATTTTTCCCCTTATGTAAATAATCCCATCACAATTGCTTATTTGTTGCAAAATTGCCCAACTATGGTTCATGAGCTGAGGGAATTAAAGTAAAACCCCTGAAAGTAGTTATTAGGATTCACCCCTACAAAATAAGTAAACATCTTACATGGGAGCCTCACTGTTAAATGAGGGAGATTTATCTCATGACTTCTAGGTTTTATGTTGTGCATAAAATCTAGCCAACACAAGGCATCCTTTGTTTGTAGGCTGTCCCAGGGTAATTTTGATATCAACAGGATGCTTGTTGGTTTGTTGCAATTTCGGAGGATCAATTGCTCTCACTACCTCTTTCAAGCATAGTTACCATGTTCGAAAATTTCGGGTTGTTCGGACATGGAAAAAAGTTTGGAAGTTCGAAATTGTGCAAAAATTCGGTTCGGTATGGTTCAAAAAAATATAAATTTTCAAAAAATATAAATTGAATAATTATCCATACTTGCTTCAAAAAAATCAATCACACATACAAATAAATAAACATACAAGTATACTAAAGTCTTAAAACATATAAATGTATAGCAAAATCCATGTTAAACTTAAGACTTACAAGTTATATTTATGACAGACAATGAAAATTCATAGTTCATACTTCATACATATTGATATAATATATAGCGATGAGAATTATCCATTGCTCAAACTTCAAAGTTTTGAGCATTAACCAAAAATTAAAATGCAATTTTAAACATTTGCAACATCAAATCCTGCTTCTACATCAAAAGTATCACTAGCATCTTCATCTAATACTGCAGTAGTAGGGTTATCATCAGCAACATTTTCTTCATCTCCAAAACATGCTTCTCCCAGGCGAGAGTTGTCATCTTCATTTGCAAGAGAGTGAGTAAGCAATCGTAAATTGCTATGCACAAAAACAAGATCAAAGAGTTTTTGAGCCCCTAATCGATTCCTCTTGTTTGTGTGGATTAAATCATGTGTACTCCAATTTCTTTCACAAAGTAATCACTAGAACATTGGCTGAAAATTTGCACGAAACATTTCGTAAATCTGGAGTAGAAGACCCATAAGTCTCCGCCACCATTTAAATGGTTCCCACGTCATCCTACTTGCCCTTGCTTCTTTTTCACCAAACATTTTGAGTTGGTTCTTGAAAATAGTAACTTGTTCTCTTGCTTTTTCCTTCCCATCCTCATCATGTACCAACCTGTTTATGGTTGCAAGTATACCTCTCCTTATCTCCTCATCTGCATCATGATCTACCTCTACTAATTTAGGATCTAAATAATAGGCTGCTGCATGTAGAGGACGGTGTAGCATGAACCATCGTTTGTCCACGATTTCCCAAATACGCTTGACTTCTTCAACATCATCTGCTAGTATCTTTTGGATTTCTTCCTTTATGTTATCCATGCCTCATATACAAAATCCATGCATGGCTGATTACCATCAACCATTCTCAAAATTTGAGCAAGTGGCTCAAACACATTTACAACCTTCTTAGCACCCTCCCAAAATGTGTCCCCTAAGATAATTTTTCAATTTCTTTTAAATGGGTTTCCTTGGAAAGCTTCGACTTTGTCCATTCATCAATAACCACCACTTTTCTTAATGTTGTCCTCTCCTCTACCTCCCTTTGCAAAGTAATGAAGTTGGTGGCAAATCTTGTTTCGGCAGGGGAAAGAAGCTCACGTTTTGCAAAAGAACGATACAAGTTCAATGTCAACCGGTGATTGAGGATAAACTTAGAGATTTGTTTTCCTTCAATCACAATATTACTTACCCATTCTATTTTTGATAGATCTTCAAGCAAAAGATCCAACACATGGGCTGCACAAGGTGTCCAAAAGATATGAGGAAATCTATCCATGAGTATCTCTCCGCTCCTTTGCAATTGGCTGCATTATCCGTAATAACTTGAACAACATTATCTTCTCCTATCTCCAAAATGGCTGATTCAATGCATTTGGAAATGAAAAGAGAAGTTTTTTGCTCATTACTTGTATCAATAGATTTTATAAACATTGCACCTTGAGGAGATATTGCCAAAAGATTTAGGAGCGGCCTTCACCTTGAATCTGACCATCCATCACTTACTATTGTGCAACTGTTCTTTTCCAACTTTTTTCATTTCATCTAGCTCACTGGATATGGATGACACCTCCTCTTCAAGAAGACTAGTTCTTAGTCTTTCATAACAAGGCAATGTGTAACCCTTCCCAAACTCAATTGCTACATCTATGAAAGACTTGAAATGTGGGGAACGAATTACATTGAAAGGGATGGCCTTTGCATAAAACAATCTAGTTGCCAACCTATCTACCTCATGTTTGTGTTGTGGCCTCCACATGGACTTCAATGAACCTTGTGACTTTTCCACTCTGCTTGCACTTCCACTTCCTTGTGAAAATGGTGATGGAGAGCGATTTGAACTGTTGAAGGAGCCCATTTGTGAGATAGCCTTCTTTGCTTCTGAAGCTAATGATCCAACACGACTCACATTAAATTTAGCTTGAACTCGATGTATGAAATCTTTGTATTCACCTTCCTCTGAATTCACATTTGCTATTGGACACTGCTTGACATCTTTGGATCCTCCCAAGTAATGGTACCGAACTCTAGTTACATTGCCTGTAATATTCCCATTGCACAAGGTGCATCTCATATGTAGTTTATTATCATCTCTTTGGACGATGTATTTCATCTCCAAGGAACGATTGCTGCTAGACATCTTGACCCACTTGTCTTTCCCTTTACCTTCCAACTACCCTTTGAACCTGCAAAATTCAAATATTAGGACAACATTTTTCAATTTTTTTACTTACTAACAAATTAATAAATAACAATTTACGGTTTAATTAATAAATAAATATTACGGTTTACTTAATATTTTTTACATACAAACAAATAAATAAACAATAATTTATAATATTAATTCTAAAAATAAAATAAAACCTATTATATAATTCACAACTTAAATTATAAAAAACCTAATATATGAATTATAATAAATATTAAATACTAAATACAACTTAATTTTTTATCATTTTAAAATTGAAATTAAAATAATAAAAAACTAAATAGTAAATGATCCCAAAATTAATAAAATACTAAATAGTAATCACTAATTGACAATTTGTGAAAAAATTAATTATGAAATCAAAGCTAAAAATAAAATATTTAATAAATTAATATAAAATTCTAAACAATTACCAAACTGTAAAACCTAAAATTAAATAATAAAATTTATGCAAACCTAAGTTACTAACTAAATACTAATAGTAAATATTAAGATTTTTTAATACACGTATTGCATTTAGATGGATACGATTTTTTAATACGATTAAAATTTTAACAATTTTTATAGTTTTGCAGTGTTCGTAGGTACTTACCAAGTTCTGTAGGTATTTGGTTTGTCGCAGTACTCCAATGGCTGTTCGTAGGTATTCCGGTGCTTCGTATTACTTTTGGTTGTTCCTTGTGCCTTTCATGCTTTTCGAGCTTTCCAATGGCTGCGATGGGTGTTTCATGTGCCTTTTGCGTTTTTAAGAGCTTTCAATGGCTTTCGAGTGCATGTGTTTCATGTGCCTTTCGTGCTTTTAAGAGCTTTCCAATGGCTTTTAGTTTTTAATGTTTGCGCTTTAGGGTTTCTGTTTAGGTAGATTTTTTATTTATTTTTCAAAGCAAAAAATTTTAGAGCCAAAAGTTAAATCGAACTAACCAAACAAGTTCGGTTTTCCCCAAATATTCGCTGTGTACTGAATTTCGACCATGTTCGGGCGAATATGGTAACTATGCTTTCAAGGGTTTGTAATGTCCCCCACTAAAATCTGATTGCAACTTTTAAGTGACAGCAATTAAATAACCAAAAACATATATTGAAAACTGTACTTAATGCTGCAGATCTGAATTCCCAAAAATGCGATTTGATAAAGGAGAATACAAACTTCAAATTTGTGCCTAAAATCTGATTTTTTAGTTGTTTGAAATGAGGTAATAATTTCAGTATTTTTTCATGATAGGGCTCCAAAATATGAACCAAAATCTGACCTTAATGAGGAAGAAACCGTCCAAATCTGGTGCATCTTGGCGGTGCTAAGAAAGAGACTGGAAATCCTTGAATAAGTACCTGAAACTTTGCAAAAATCTCAACAAGTATCTCTATAACAGCTGTTAGAAATATTATAAATTGTTCCAGCTCTAGATTACTTGCAAATACTCCCAAACTGAGTCGATTTTAGCATATAAAATATCATATAAAGTGCTGATGTAAATCTGAACATTTCCACAATAAAATAGAGAGAGTTTTCGTTCTCCCGAGTGCTTTTCACGAGGGTTTTCATCCTCAGAAATTTGTTGTAATTCCACTTCAGCTCTAAGCCAAAAATATCAAATTGAAAGATGATAGAATGGTCCTTCTCCAAGTCGACTTGCTTTACATACAAAAAAAAAAGAAAACCTATGGCATAACCAATCTGCATTGGCTATTTGTTCAAGGCACAATGCACCCAAAGCCCATCCTACCCTAGTCGCATTTTCCTTAGAGGAAATACAAAGTCTTTTATTTAATTTATTTATCTTCCCTAAGACCCCCATGACTTCCTAAAGCAAGTCGCCAAAACTCCTAGAGGACATAAAAGTAATATTTAACACTTCTATTACTTTATTAAGTCCTATAAATTATCATAAGTGCTAAACATATTTTATTTTTATATTGGCACTTAATAATAATTTATAGATGACTTAAGTCTACCTTGTTGATGTCCCTTAGCCGTCGGTAGACAAATAGGCCAAGGGTCTTCAAATTGTTATTCCGGAAAGAGGGACATTTCAGTCCTCCCTTCCTCAAATTGCTTGCCCACAAGCAATTTCAGATTAGGATGTTCCAATATTTCTGCACCTTCCCACGTAGCATCCTCTATAGGTAGTCCTTTCCACTGAATCAAATATTCACGGATAACTCTATTCCTCAACCTCCTTTCACGTATCTCTAAAATGATTTCCGGTTCTAAGACAAGTTTGCCTTCATCATCCAGAGGAGGCAATTCAATGGAAGGAACAATATGCTGTCCCAAAGCCTTCTTCAAACAAGAAACATGGAACACATTATGTATTTTACTTTGAGCTGGAAGTTCAAGCTCATATGCAACCTTTCCCACCTTTCGTATGACCGTGTAGGGCCCATAAAACCTTGGTTTTAATTTTTCCGAGCCTTTCCCTTTGAGGGAGGATTGCCTGTAAGGTTGCAACCTTAAAAAAACCATGTCTCCCACCTCAAAAGACCTCTCTATTCTTCGCTGATCTGCATAAAGTTTCTGCTGATTTTGGGCATGTGCAAGGTTATCCTTGAGTGCTTTCATGATATCTTGACTTTGTTGTAATAAATCTTTAGCACCTGGTACTCTACTGTCTGGAAGAACAATATCAACAAATGAGATTGCATCATAACCATATA
Source organism: Taxus wallichiana var. yunnanensis (assembly GCA_018340775.1). NCBI lineage: Eukaryota > Viridiplantae > Streptophyta > Pinopsida > Cupressales > Taxaceae > Taxus > Taxus wallichiana. Next base: position 373,000,946 of record CM031237.1, read on the forward strand.
GTGCTTTAAATGGAGACATACCGATGGACATGTGATGAGTGGTGTTGTAGCAAAATTCACCCAAATAAAGCCACTTAATCCATGCTGATTGCTGCCCTATAACAAAGCATCTCAAATACCCCTCTATCCATTTGTTTACAATTTCTGTTTGCCCATCTGTTTGTGGATGGTAACTGGTGCTTGGAGTGAGTTCCGTGCCTGCTAGATGAAAGAGCTCTTGCCAAAAAGAACTCATGAACCTGCTGTCCCTGTCACTCACAATATTCTTGGGTAGCCCATGAAGTCTAAAAACATCTTTAAAAAATATTCCAGCCACCAAAGGTCCATCAAACTTAGTAGGGAGAGGAAAAAATGAGCATACTTGGTTAAACGATCTACTACCACATAGATAACAGTCTTACCTTGGACCGGGGGAAGACCAACAATGAAGTCCATTGAAATACTCTCCCATTTCTGATTTGGAATGGGTAGGGGCTGCAAAAGACCTGCTGGAAATTCATGTTGTGCCTTGCTTTGTTGGCAAATAAGGCACTCCCTAATGTGTTGTAATACTTCCTTCTTTAACCCCTTCCATACAAATTTCTCCCTCACCTGTTTGTATGTTTTAAAATACCCTTGGTGTCCCTGCTAGTGGTGAGTCATGGATGGCTGATAAAATTCTGTGTTTAACTTTAGATTCAGGCACTAAAAGAACTTTGTTTTTGTAAAGAATGAGATCATCCACCACTTGGTAATTATCATCATTATTTTTCCCATCAAATATATCACAAGCAAACTGATTTTTGGCGTATTCTGCTGTTATATCAGCCTTCCAATCTGCTGTGATTTCACTCATAGAACAACAATGAGGTTTCCTTGACAAAGCATCAGCCACTATGTTCTTTTTTCCCTTCAAAAATTCAATTTCAAAGTCAAAGGATTGCACTTTACTCACCCATTTTTGTTGCCTGTCATTCAAATCAGTTTGATTAAGGAAATATCTCAAACTATTATGATCCGTTTTGACAACAAATTTGCCACAAACAAGATATTGCCTGAACTTCACAAGAGCATGCATGATAGCTAACATCTCCTTATCATAGATAGAGTATCCCTTCTCTATATCTTTAAGCTTTCTACTTTCAAATGCTATAGGATGTTTGTTTTGCATCAAAACAGCCCCAATTCCATCTCCGGATGCATCACATTCTACCACAAAGGGCTTTGAAAAATCTGGAACAGCAAGTACGGGACAAGAACTCATTACCTTTTTGAGATGCTCAAATGCTTGTTGGGCTGATGGTGACCACGTGAAAGCTCCTTGCTTTGTCAAATTTGTTAGAGGAGTTGAAAGTTGTGAGAATCCTTCACAAATCTGCGATAATAACTACAAAGACCCAAGAAACCTCTTAGTTGAGTCAAGGTAGTAGGAGTCGGCCAATCCAAAATGGCTTGGATCTTTTGTTGGTCCACATGAACTCCTTTAGCATTGATGACATGTCCTAAATACAAAATTTCTTCCATTCCAAACTCACATTTGGATAATTTGGCAAAGAGAGATTGCTGCTCCAAAATGTTTAGAACCATATCAAGATGTTTCAAATGCTCTTCCCATGATTTACTATACACCAAGATATCATCAAAGAATACCAACACAAATTTCCTCAAATGCTCCCTAAAAATATGATTCATACAGGATTGGAAAGTGGCAGGAGCATTGGTCAACCCAAATGGCATCACCAAAAATTCAAAATGACCAAAGTGACACCTAAAAGCTGTCTTGTGTACATCCTCATCTCTTACCTTGATTTGATGGTAGCCGGATCTTAGATCAATCTTGGAGAAGAAAACAGCCCGTGCAATTCATCTATCCTTGGTATAGGGTACCTATTCTTGATGGTCTTCTTATTTAGCAACCTGTAATCCACACACATTCTTAATGTCCCATCTTTCTTTTTAACCAAAACAACCGAAGAGGCAAATGGGCTAGAACTTGGCCTTATGTGGCCCATCTCCAACAATTCTTTTATCACCCTTTCTATTTCTTCTTTGAAGGCTCTTGGATGACGGTAGGGAGAAGATATGACCGGAGTTGAACCGGGTTCCAATTCAATTATATGCTGAAATCCTCTATCCGGTGGCAAGCCATGAGGTAAATCTACAAAACATTGCTATATCTATCCAATATAGACTGGATATCCACATGAAATGATGGCTGTGATGAAAATTCAGAATTGACACTTACCAGGCAATGAGCAGCCCAAGAAATCTGCCCTCTAGTAAAAGCTCTCTCCATGCTTTTGGCGGTTACTACTTGAGGAATTCCATCTCTCAATCCTTGCAATATAACTTCCTTGCCTTGGGACTTAAATTTCAGCTCCATGGTCTTGTAGTTTTGAGTAAACTCACCCAAAGATTGCAGCCATTGAACCCCTAAAACAACATCCGTTTCACCAATCCCAATGACATAAAAATCATCACATACCTTGTGCCTGTCCCAAAGTAAATTCGAGTTGAGGAATTTTCTTGGAACATGCAAGAGTGTATCCATCCGCAACAGTCACATTGAATCCTTGAAAGTCTTCTACTTTTAACCCCATTCTTGTCACTAAACCTTCATCAATGAAATTATGAGTAGCTCCACTATCAATCAAAGTTATGATCCTTTGTCCCTGAAGAACACCCTTAATACGAAAGGCATGATATCTAGGAGCTCCGGATATGGTGGCCAATGTTCCATCATTGGATTCTTCTTTTTCTTCTTTTGTTTGTTCTCCCACTTCTTCATGATCAGCCCCTTCTTCTTCTTCCTCATCATCTGAAATAATCTCTATGTAGTGGGCTGCCCCCTTTGGGAGACAATGATGATTGGGAGTCCATGGATCCCTACAATGGAAGCATAACTTTTTCCTTCTAAGCTCGTTTCGGGACTCAATCTCCTTGTTGTTTTTGTTCCAATCTGTTTTTCCTTGAAAAGGTTTACCTTGCTGTCCATAGTTTGGTGCCTTTTGCCCACTAGATGAAGATGATTTTGGCTGTCCAAACATCCCCTTTGGCTGCCCATATGCTGCTGATTTTTATTTTTGGTCTGTTTTTTCTAAGTCAAAAGCTTTTCTAATAGCTCCTTGTAGAGATGGGGGATTAAATGCTTTCACAAGCCCCTTTAGTTGCTCTTCTAACCCTTCTAAAAACAACAATACTAACCTCTTTTCGCTGATATCCGAACCATAACTGAAATCCTTTCGAATTCAGAAATATATTTTTCCAATGATCCTTCTTGTTTAAGTTGAGCTAGCTCTCTGAAGTATATATCCGGGTCTGTCCTATCAAACCTCTCAATTAAACATGAACTAAAGTCTTCCATAGTGGTAATGGAACCATGACCTTGGGTTACCAACCCATGGTACCACCATTCATGAGCTATCCCCTCTAGATGAAGAGTTGCAAATTTGAGGGCTTCCTCTTCATACATAGGATTTAAGGAAAAATATGTATCAAGTTTCGGACCCAAGCTCTAGCTGAACATTTCTTAGTGCCATCAAAAGAAGGTAAAGTTACCTTCCCTAACTTATGTTGGATATCTCTCCTTGGTGTTTCTTGTTGGACCCTCCTGTTTCTTCCTGTATTTTTATTATTCTTAAGCTGACAGAAATCTCGAGGCTGAGTTGCATATATTCATCTCCATAGGCCTCCACATCATCCACGTCACTTTGTACCACTTCCTCAATTGGTTCCTCTCTATGGAGAAATTTGGCTTTGAAGGTCGTATGCGAAGTGTTGGAAGCATTCTTGTTTGCCCCCATAGAGCTGCCCTCTCCTAAGCATTAGTATTCGCATGATTAGGAGCTGTAGTATTACCCTGTAAAGCCATAGCCAAGTCACGAATTGAACTAGTAAAAGCATCACGCATTTCCCTTTGATTTTCCCTCATTGCTTGTTGTAACTCTCTTTGAACCCTGCTTATAGTCTCGTTCATATAGCTAAGAGCATCATTGGGAGGGGGTCGCTGACCATGTTCATCCATTGTACCTTTTTTGGAGTGTTCCTTCTATGATAAACTATATGATCCTTGGCTGATTGCATTCAAGTTTATCACTGCTGATTCATTCACAGGATGGGAGGAATACTAGCTCTGATACCACTGTAATGTCCCCACTATAATCTGATTGAAACTTTCAAGTGACAGCAATTAAATAACCAAAAACATATACTGAAAACTGTACTTTATGCTGCAGATCTGAATTCCAAAAAATGCGATTTGATAAAGGAGAATACAAACTTCAAATTTGCGCCTAAAATCTGATATCTTTTTAGTTGTTTGAAATGAGGTAATAATTTCAGTATTTTTGCATGATAGGGCTCCAAAATATGAACCAAAATCTGACCTTAATGAGGAAGAAACCGCCCAGATCTGGTCTGTATTGGCAGCGCTGGAAAAGAGACTGGAAATCCTTGAATAAGTACCTGAAACTTTGCAAAAACCTCAACAAGTATCTCTATAACAGCTATTAGAAATATTATAAATTGTACCAGCTCTAGATTACTTGCAAATACTCCCACTGAGTCGATTTAAGCATATAAAATATCATATAAAGTGCTGATGTAAATCTGAACATTTCCACAATAAAAGAGAGAGTTTTCGTTCTCCCGGTGCTTTTCCGAGGGTTTTCGTCCTCAGAAATTTGTTGTAATTCCACTTCAGCTCTAAGCCAAAAATATCAAGTTGAAAGATGATAGAATGGTCCTCCAAGTCGACTTGCTTTACATACAAAGGAAATGACCCAAAAGAAAACCTAAGGCATAACCAATCAGCATTGGTTATTTGTTCAAGGCACAATGCACCCAAAGCCCATCCTACCCTAGTCGCATTTTCCTTAGAGGAAATACAAAGTCTTTTATTTAATTTATTTATCTTCCCTAAGACCCCATGACTTCCTAAAGCAAGTCGCCAAAACTCCTAGAGGAAATAAAAATTATATTTAACACTTCTATTACTTTATTAAGTCCTATAAATTATCATAAGTGCTAGACATTTTTTATTTTTATATTGGCACTTAATAATAATTTATAGATGACTTAAGTCTACCTTGTTGATGTCCCTTAGCCGTCGGTAGACAAATAGGCCAAGGGTCTTCAAACTGTTATTCCGGAAAGAGGGATATTTTAGGGTTCTACCATGTTGTAATGTCCCCTTTTCCAATGCCCAAGGCCTAAGGGCCGGTCGAGTCCAAACCGTGGTCATACCCAAGGGTGTGGACACTGGGAGCTATTGGGAAGGGATATTACAGTCCATGTGGTTCTAATATCCACGTTTTGCGTTTGGGGGTCACTTTTGGACCATGGCGACTTAAAAGGGAAAAAGTAACTTTAGTTACTTTTATTTTATTGGCCCCTCCATGGAATGAAATGCGCCTAGGGTTATTGGGGCTCGTTTGCGAGGAGAAGTATATAAGGAGCGGGGAGAGTAAGGAAAGGAACTTTTGGCATACATTTTATTGACCCTTCATGTGCAACTGTTGTTTGCGCATCTACAACTTGTGGAGTGAAATCCCACAAGGATCCTAGCTTCGGTGGTGAGAGACCCGTCCCTAGCTAGTAAGGCATTCTTCGGTGGTGAGAGATCTACCCTAGTTTGTCATTTTGGAGCCGCTTTGAGGGCTGTGTTACAGAGATATTATCAGAGGGTTCAAAGGAAGGGTTTGAGGATTTTTGGGGGCATTTGGGGAAGATAATCAGAGGGGTTTCAGATCAGACTTACGACAACCATTTGGGTTGGGCTTAGCATCACTTTGAAGGCGCCTCCATCATTTTCCGACCCCTTTTCCTAGCTTGGCGACTTGTAGCCTTTATTTGGAGGGTTTCCAGTTGGCCATTTTCAGATTTGAAGGTGGAAATGTTATTTCCTATATTTGTTAATATTATTTCCAAAGACCCTTAATTTTTGCTCTTGTATTTGGAGAGTTACGAACCTCGAAGTTTTTCCAGTTGTCTAGGGCACGTTGTGCTTTTTCTGGCAGCATTTTAATTTTTGTAAAACTCCAAAAACAGTGTTATTATGTCCTTTATAATAATATCGAGCTCTCTTTAAATTTTCATGTAATTCGAGTGGATATTTTGGGAGATTTTAATTTTCTTTAGTCTGCTGTCCTTATTGTAAAAATCTGCAAAAATCAGTATTTTATTTGGCTGTAAATTTTCAATATTTTGTGCATTTTTAAGTAGTATCCCATAAGGGATATTTTAGTGGTATCAAAGTTGTTGTTCCTCCAGCTTGTGTGGGTTAAATATGGTAGTTTGGAAAGATCTCAATGTGGGTTTTATGAAGGAAATGTTCACCAACATGGTGAAACAACAGGAAGCCACTAACCTTTATTTGAGCTAGCTCACTCAAAATTTGAATCAAAGCAGATCTAAGGACAATAAGGAACATGGTGAGAACAATGATAAAGGGCGGCCAATAGAGGTGATTGATGAGGATTCTTGTTGGAGGAAATACCAATCTTTGAGTAGGGGTTTCAGAGATAATATGTCATTTCCAGATTATTGCATGATGAAGATTGGTAGCAAGCCCAAGCGAGGTCATCATATGTCGGTACCTGAATTACAAAAGAACTCATTTGAAGAAGAAGCTTCTAGACAAAAAGGTATGATTTCCATTGAGCAAAATAATTGCATTAGTGAAACTTTGCTTGTTAGAGAAATTATTCCAGCTCAGGAGAAGAAATTTGTATATGCAAGCAAGGAGGATGTAATGGAAACTCTTAAAAAGTGTGAGGAATGGAATAGCAGAGCTAGAGCTGCTAGGTTGATAGTGACTCAAGCAAGACAACACTTACAAGAGTTCAAGGAAACGATGAGGGCAATTGATGCAAGGAAGTCTACACCCACGAAAGAAGACTCTATGGAGTAGCTGGCACATGAGGAGGAGCCTCACATGGACACTTGTGTGGAATTGCACGCTGTTGCAATTTCCAAACTAACAACTCATGATAAGCTGATTTATGAAGAATTTCAGCCCATTGTAGACCAGAATGCTCAGGATTTGTGGCAGAAAAGTCAAGTCATTTGGAGACCAAGGGAGGAGGACCTGAGGAGGATGGTGTTTTGGAGGGTTCTAAATCAACAATAGAAGGTGAACCTTTTGATGATATTCTTTATAAGGAGAGTCAATTCATCATGAAGACAAAGAGTGATGATCTTCTTTATGAGGAGATACAAGAGAAGAAAAGATGGAAGACCTTACATGATACAAGGGTTCATGGGCATTATAAGGTATGGGATCCTGGTAGTATGTGGCAATCATCCAAAACTATCAATTCTGATTTTAAAAACTTTGTGACTGATTTCATAAGCAAAAGAAGGAATTCAAATGTGTCTTGTGGGATTACAAGTGTTGGCAAGCATGATTTCTTCATTGGAGACTCCGGTGCAAAAAGGAGAGTACCTCTCAAGGTACTAGCGTTGGTTTTATGATTGCTAAAAAGGGTAAGAGAATATTTTTTAATCATCTTCAGCTTGTTGGACTGTGTATAACAACAGTCATAATGAGAGGAGAAAATAGCAATATGGGACAACAAGGTCAAAGAGGTGAGAGTGGACATTCAGGGCAGCGGCCTCCCCATTCTTCTGCCAGGCCCTTGGGGCTTCACGAACCTTCTTTCTTGAAGGATCCAAAAGTTTCACAGGTACAACAACCAGTAGATATTTTGGATGAGGAGTCTTGTTGGGAGAGGTACCAGACCTTGAGAGAGGGCTTTCGTAACAACATGCCATTCCAGGAATATTGCAAAATGAAGATTGGCAGTAGACCCAAGAGAGATCATCAGATATAGGTACCAGAGTTACAGAGGAGATTGGGACAGATTTCCATTCCACACTTCGATGGGTCTAAGAAGTGTATTGCACCGTCTTGGGTTCAGAAGTTGAAGACATACTCGACTTGAATCCTATGCGTGAGGAAGATGCAATTAAGTTTGCAATCTTACATCTTGAGGGAGACGCTCATGATTGGTGGCATCATGGGTTGATTACACAGGGACACATACACATTACTACTTATGCAGAGTTCGCGCAGAGGCTGGTGAGTAGATTTGATAGGAGGGACCCTGACAGGTATTTCAGGGAGTGGACTCATTTGAGACAAACCGGTCCCCTAGATCAGTACATCGCAGATTTTCAGAGATTATTAGTCATGGTACCTGATGTCACGGAGATGAGGTTGATTTTTGTTATTCATAGAGTTTGTGACAGATGCTCTCGTTGGGTTTGTGAAGGCATTTGAACCTTCTTCTTTGCACTGAGGTTGTTAGGAGAGCTCGGGACTTGGAGTTATCCACTCCAAAGTCGAGGGTTCCACCTGCGTTCAGTGAAAGGAACCTCCATCTGGATCGGAGATGAACTTCAGCGAGAGGAGCCTCCCGAGGCGGGAGGTGGCTAAGAAGCCAATCATTTCCGAGAGGATAGAGATGAGTTGAGGCGGAAAAACTATGTTTCGATTGCCACACACCTTGGGTTCAGGACATGATTGCGAGAGGGAGAGGGAAGGCCTAATTCATTGAGGTATTCGAGGAGAGTGAGGGTGGTGAGAGGTGAGGAGTTAGAGACTCGCGAGATGGATGATGGAGATGGGGTTGCGTTGGATAGTCTTTGATGCGGGGCGGGGAGGAGGAGACTTTTCCTGGGAGATTATAGCCACATTGTCTAGTACTCTAATGTCTGAGGCATGTAGGATTAGAGGAGTTATGCGGGGTCAACGAGTTGGGGTACTCATTGATGATAGTAGGGCAACCCACAATTGTATTGATGCCTCATTGGTTGAGAGGCGAGGATTACAGACAGAGGATTTGGAGGGCCTCAACGGGGTTGTAGCCAATGGAGAGTCTATGAGGTGCACACGGCGGGTCCCCAGTGAGCATCACGATGGGTAACTATACAGATACTGATGATTTCCACATCGTTGGTATGGGAGTGACCAACATAGTGTTGGGAGTGCAGTGGCTTCACTCTCTTGGTGAGTTTTGGACTAACTTTCAGACGATGGAGCTGAAGTTTAAATCCGAGGGTAGGAATGTGATTTTGAGGGGATTATCTACATGAGCACCTAGGGTGGTTACAACCGAGGGGATGGAGAGGACGTTCCGACATGGTGAGGAGTTTTATTATTGTGGATCGATGCGGAGTATGATGGATGTGGATGTGACCAGCAATGTTGCACATGAGACAGTTACAGAGATTGGGGTTACAAGTTCAGATCATTTGAGTTTATCATTATGTTGGTTATCTAAGGGGTCGGTAAGTTGGAGATCTCATTTGCTTGTTAAGTACTCCAAGAACCGACACACTTGTGAGATTTTGGATGGTCACATATAGGATGACACCTACAGATTGGAGGATGAGATGATATTCTATCATGGCAGATTATACCTTGTGTCAGACTCATGGTTGAGGATGGAGATATTGCGACATGTGCATTGTTCTTTCGTGATCGGACACCTGAGCTGCGATGAGACCTACAGGCTCATATCAGAGAGGTTCAGATGGCATGGGTTGAGGGAGGATATCCCCAACTTCATACAAGGATGTACGGTTTGTCGTTATAACAAATTGGAGCTTACAGGTTCATCATGTTCTGAGTCAACATGGGATAGCACTCCTATGTATTTTACTGCTTCTAGGCACGGTGGGCATTTCACCCATGTGCTAGTCAGTGGAGGGATGGAGTTGACTCAGTTACCTGGTTATTCAGTAGGTTATCACTCATCACAGGAGGTGAACTATGTGGAGTTGACATTGTCGGTTGACCATGTACTGGAATCTTGGGATTTTTCCCCACGGGACACATTGAGATACATTATGAGGAGTTGTACTCTCACACTAATGTGGGTCATGTGGGAGAGTTGGCACACTTTGTGCGTATACAGGTTATTTCACAGGTTGATCCAGGGAATTCTACAAGATTCAGAGTGGACTTTCGTACCCAGGAGTTGATCGGAGAGATAGTGACGAGTCCCAGGATATGGGCATCGAGTGGCGAGGATTGGATGCCATTGGCAATCTGATGTGGGTACCAGTGGAGAGTCGGTTTGGGTATCATTCTACTTCACGGACAACATTGCTCTCGATACAATATGGAGGTCGTGATGACTACATGGGGTTTCCTGGTTACTTCGGATTACACCGATCCTTGGTTGGCAAGGGAGATGGAGAAACTTACGGCGTGGTTCAGCTTCTGCAGCATGACAAGATAATGCTTGGGGTTAAGCATTTCTCGGGAAGGGAGGATTGTAATGTCCCCTTTTCCAACGCCCAAGGCCTAAGGGCCAGGTCGAGTCCAAACCGTGGTCATACCCAAGGGGTTGTGGACGTTGGGAGCTATTGGGAAGGGATATTACAGTCCACGTGGTTCTAATATCCATGTTTTGCGTTTGGGGGTCACTTTTGGACCATGGCGACTTAAAAGGGAAAAAGTAACTTTAGTTACTTTTATTTTATTGGCCCCTCCATGGAGTGAAATGTGCCTAGGGTTATTGGGGCTTGTTTATCGGAGAGTAGTATAAGGAGAGGGAGAGTAAGGAAAGGAACTTTTGGCATACATTTTATTGACCCTTCACGTCTGTGCTATTGTTTGCACATCTACTGACTTGTGGAGTGAAATCCCATAGGGACCCTAGCCGGTGGTGAGAGACCTGTCCTTAGCTAGCGGGGCATTCTTCGGTGGTAGAGAGATCTACCTAGCTGTCATTTTGGATCCGCTTTCAGGTTGTGTTACAGAGATATTATCGAGAGGTTCAAAGGAAGGGTTTGAGGATTTATGGGGGCATTTGGGGAAGATAATCGAGAGGGTTCTAGATCAGACTTACAGCAGCCATTTGGGCTGGGCTTAGCATCATTTTTAAGGCGCCCGCATCATTTTCCGACCCCTTTTCCAGCTTGGTGACCCTTTATTTGGAGGGTTTTCGGCCATTTTCAGCTAGAAGGTGGTGACTATATTTGTTAATATTATTTCCAAAGACCCTTAACCTTTATTTGGAGGGTTTCCCAGTCTAGGGCCATTTTCAGATAATTTCGAAGGTGGAAATGTTATTTCCTATATTTGTTAATGGGAGATTTTAATTTTCTTTATTTCCAAAGACCCTTAATTTTCTTGTATTTGGAGAGTTTGAACCTCTAGAGCTGTGTGCTTTTTTCAGCATATTTTGTAAAACTGCAGTGTTATTATGTCCTTTATAATAATAGTAGCTCTCTTTAGATTTTCATGTAATTCGAGTGGATATTTTGGGAGATTTTAATTTTCTTTGTTGCTGTCCTTATGGTAAACATACAAAAGTCATTATTTTATTTGGCTGTAAATTTTCAATATTTTGTGCATTTTAAGTAGTAATAAGGGATATTTGACATGTTCTGATCTGAAAATCAGTCTTGGCCTTTGAAGCTTCTCTCGGCTTTACTTCTCTATGACCGTTGTTAGAAACATTCCAACAGAGGTTTGGTTACATCCGCCACTTTCCTCTCACACGGGGCTGAAGTTTGGTTTTTTCTCCTCCTCGAGCTGTATGCTCATTGATCTCCTTTTATTTTCTTGGCTTTTGCTCCACGATTTCACCAAACCCTTCTTCATGTGTAGTGTCGACCCTTGCGTGTGGTGTCCTTATGGAGCGCTGACCTCTTCCTTGTTGTTTGGGCTTTTGACCTTGTGTCAATTCCAACTCTCTTTGTTTCCAACTCCACGAACAACCGCAAAGGGAGGGCATCCCGGACCTTCTTTGGAAGAGCTCTATAGCGAAACATCAAATCTGGTGCCTTGGAAGACTTTGGAGTAGCTTCTTTGATTGTCCTAACTTCAACGAGTTTCTCCATAGTTAGGGAAAGGTTTCCTAATGACTTTGCTAACTTCCTTGCATCTTCTCAAACCTTTCCATGCTTTACAAGATGCGAGGATGATATTTTGATACCACTATAATGTCCCTTTTTAGGGAGACTCAGAAAATGACCAAAAGCTGAGTTGTGGATCACAACTCAGATTTTGGACAAGCTTGTTATAATCCTGCAAATTAAACCCTTCCTAGGGCAGCAACCTGTTTTGGGGTTTCAACCCCACCTTTGTGCCTTCAAAACCCTTTCAATCAGCTCCACTTAAGTCTCTAAAATTATGATATATCACCAACAATCATATAATGCAAGAAAACTAATTTTTAATACCCTAGATTTGGAGATATGAATTTCTACAAACCCTTGTCTGCAGAGTTACTTTAAAAATTCACAACTTAACTTAGGAAGCTCCAAAATTCATGAAACTCAAGATATTGGCCTTATAAATTATGGAGAATAAGCTAGTAATTTCAGATTTGCCAAATGCACATCACACATACCAAATATCTATCTCCAAGTGGGTCGCTCCAATCCAAACAATTATATTAATGCACCAAAGAGACCAAACATGCAAGAAAAAGATACTTTATTGCTTTTCAAATCAACTTGCACACACAAAACCTCATGAAGGGTTTTCGTCCTTCACAAGTTCCCAACCAAGGGTTTTCGTCCTTGGATGAGGTCCTCAACCCAAGGGGTTTCGTCCTTGAGAGAGAAAGTAAAAGGGCTACACTAGCCAACTTTCACCAAGATATGAATAATCACCAAAACATGAATCATTAATGCCCAAACGACCTCCTTAAATAGCCACAAGGAGTGCTTAATCAACATAAGAAATGATGGCCAACCCCTTAAGGTAAGTGCTTTTAAATATTCAAATGGTATTTGGAGCCTACATGCTCATAATACCTTTATTACCTAACTAATTAAGTTACTCTATTGGATTGCTAGGCTTCTTAATAGGATATATGATAATAAATGATAACAACTACCTAAACAACAATAAAAACATAATTTAGATCTTCCCCTCGCTTTTCTCCTTAGATCCACAGGGAGAGGTCTTCAAAATTGAGCTTCCAAAAAGGGACATGACACTTCTCATTCCTCTCCTTCCACCCCTAATGATGTTGAGATCAAAGGTTATGTGGATCATCATATCAACGTATCCCCACGAGATGTATGTCTAAGAGGGGTGACCCAAAGTACGTAATTCCAAAATCATAGGGTCTATGTACATGTACAAATAGTCATGTAAGGGAAGGGCCCCTGAATGAAGCAATAGGTGGATGAAGAAGAAAGTGAGAAACCAAGGAAAGGGATTAGTGAAGTGATGTGTTTGTAGCAAGGATTGGGCCAAGAGAACCAACAAACATCATCATCTATCATTATGAAAGAGCCAATGGTAGGATTTGATGATGTTCATAGTAGAATGTCTAGGGCCAAGGGAGTCAGGCTGGACAATCCTAGGGAGAAGTAAGGTAATTTTTTGAGAACCTCTCTTAATCTTCATCATTGATCAATGTGTGGTGACAGAGAAAAACCATGAAAATTGTGCCTTCTTCCATAACCCAGGCTGTGGTTGAGGGAAAGGTCCTTATGCTGAAATGAAGTAGATCCACTATTCTTAGTATAAGGTTGACAGGGTTGAGTTGCTTTACTAGTAATACATGAACAGGAACCGTGTCTCATTGATCTGATGCCATTTCAATTTGAAGCAGCTATATCTAACAAACACCTATGGCCTCCAATGCCTATGGCGAGCTAAAACAATGAAGTAATTGGCTTAACAGCTCTAGGGGGTCCCTTACAAGGATCCATGTTTGAGAATGACTTTCTCTTGAAGGAAAATGACGAAGCGCCTCTGATTAGGGTAATGGAAGAAAGTGGATAAATAAGTACCTGAGGGTACATACAGATAATGGTACCTCCAAATCTCATAATAGATGGAATTCATAAAATATATTACTCCATAGTCTCCATCTCTTAGAGGGAAAAAATGACAAATCTTGTTGCCGTGTGAAACAAGGTGTCAGTCTAAACCCATAATAGGTGGGAGCATATGCTTAGACGACTAATAGTATTAACACAACACACTCTTACAACATAGAATGTTATTGTTGTGTTTTCTCTTTCAAGGATATAACTCAATATTTCTCATATTTAAGATCCATATCCACCCACCTTATACCAGGCAAAAACTTACAAATACATATAGTAAAATCCTAGCTATATTGAAGAAAGAATTACAACAAAGGTATATATGTTTTGATTCATTTGGGAGCTATAGGAAGAGGTTCAAATAAGGTTATCACAATGTTATGAAATTTGTTTGGCAGCTATAGACTGTTAAGAAAGTGTTTGAACTTTGAAACACTGATTTTATTCTCTTCTCCAAGCAATTTTTCCCAAAGCTTGTTTATTATACATTATTAGTATCAAATAAGGTTATCAACTTATCACGGTGCTCTTCAAGGAGCTCAAACTCTTCAACAAAACAAGGTTATGGAGCAATGCTGACTTTTCAAACACCTTGAGACTTACAACCTTACACAAATAATGATTCATGAACAATGAAAATAAATTAAAATGATTGTGGTTTTGTACTTGTTACTCCTGCAGGCTGTGCTACTGTATTCCTTTAAAGAAAAACTTGATGTTCGAAACCCTAGCAAACTCGAAACCCTTGTGGGCTTTAAACCCTAACAGGAAGTTACCAAATTTGCAGAGACAAATCAAAGAGAAAAATCATTGAAAAATGCTGGATGATGACCGTTTTTTCATTTGGGTGTTTATACTATTTCATGGTGTTTTTTGGCAATTTTGAGCGGTTTAATCGGTGATTTATGGTGAAATTAATTGCCGAAAATCAGCGATTAATCACCATAACAAAAATCACAATTTTTTGAAAGATAAATCGCTTTAGGGATGAATTGCGATTCATTGGCGATTTCGGGCGATTTTTAAAATAGAGGTCTCAACAGTAGTTTTAAACTACCCTCAGTACTTGTACTCAATCTCACTTAGAGAAAACATGTTTTTAAACAATTTGTCAACAAACTTTTAAACTTTGTCCTTCCTATCTCAACAACTTGAATCCCAGGTTTAGATTTCCGTAATCCACCAAGAGCTCCAATTCTTCCCTTGGCAGAGTTTCAACATTCATAATAGTTCCTTCACTACAATATTTTTGGTCCAATTCAAAACTGTTTATACTTTCTCCATAATGCAGAGCAGTTTTTTGGGAGAACTAGATAGGCCATGCATTCGTTAAAATTTAATTGAGCGAATTCCCACTAGATTTATTCAAAGTAGAAGAGTGTTGAGGAAGACTTGAAAAATCCTACAAGATGTTTGTGTGAAGTAAATTTCTTTATATACTGCAATATACCTTTTTCCAGGGAAGGTTTATAGTTGTTGTGATTCTAAGTAGTCTTCTCATCATCATCCATAAACCTTTCAGTGTCATCATCCTCAACATATTCATCTTACAGGTCATTAACTCATTCCAGAACCACAGCCACAATGGAGCATAAAGTTTTTATTTTTTTATTTATTTTGAATAGAAGCTTCATATATTAACAAAAGCTATATTTACAACAAGGGCTCTACAAAAGAATGAACTGTACAGCGGTGTTTTACAAAGAAAATTACAGCTCAGTACGTAAAGCAATCAGAACAACAATAAAATCAGAATAATGTCCAGGCTCTAACTTTTTTTTCCTTCCGGTAGAGAAGAAAACCTTTTGCAAATTATTGAGATTGAATTTCACCTTTCCAAGAGTGAAAGTAATCATCCAGAGTGCATACCTCATTTCTGAAGACATAATGGACCATAAAGTTGCTGCTTAATCTCTTTGTAGGGTGCATTTGTGTTGCATTTTATTTGCCCTTTATATATAAGATTTGAAAATCAAATTCTTCAATCCAACTGAGCAAGTTCATTTGTCCCATAGATAAAGGTTTTTGTTGTGGGGAATACTTTAGACTGTCATAATGAATCTTTAAAATGAACTTGCTCTCAAGGGGTATTATGCTCAGCTTGTAGGGGAAATTAATGGTTTTCATCTCCGTATCATAGGCAGTGCACCTGACTTGCTTCTAGTTGGGAATGAGATGACCGTCTTACATGATGACCTATCCCAATTATTTCAAAAGCATCAAATTCAAAGATGAACAATTTACTAAAATTCAGAATGGCAAATAGGGATACGCAGCGTTACATGTTCAATCTTGTGAAAGTAATCTTTGCTTCCTTTTCCCACCACAAAGAATACTTGTGAGATAAATTCAACAATGGTCATATAGATTTGGCACTATGTTTTATGGGTTCTTGATGACATCCCTCAAAGTCAATGTAATGCATATAAATAAATGCATGTTTAGGTGTTTCCACTAGTTTTTGCTTCAATTTTTGCATGAAATGTCGAGTACTTGTACTTGGGTGATATGCTGCAAATAATTGACATTTATCTAGCAAAAAGGCTTTTAGATTCATAAACTCTTTGAACCATTTTAGAACTTGTGAGATTCTTCCTTTAACCAATCTTCCTCTTTGCATCTTCAATTTGGGCAGTTCCCTATTTGCTTCTACTTTTCTACTGTGCCGGTGTTGGAAAGTGCAGCTTTCACCCTCTTTCTTTTGCTTGATACAGGCCTCTCTTTAGTACCCAGAGACAATGGCTCCATGAACAAACTATTTTGGATCTGATACTTTCGTTTGACATCAAGAATGAAGGAAATTGAGGAAGAACCAGTGTATATGTTGTGTTGATATTTTTATTCATTGTGTTTTAGAATCGATGACATGTATTAGTTGATTCTAATGTTTCTTTATTGAACCCCATTATCGATGGACATTACTAAAACTGCCCCGTTAACATCAGTGTTGCACAGAGACTCGTCTCCTACTACTAGAGCGTGTCTCAGAGATTGGTACTCGTTTTGAAGGCTTGCATTTCAGTGTTTTTCTTAAAATAAAATATATTTTGTACTCTTGACCTTAGATATGATGAGATATCAAAGATAAATATCAATATAATTACTCTTGCCTTTTGTCGATATCTAATATCTGTACTTCAAAAAGTTAATATTAGGTTGCATTATATTTTCTCTAAAATCTACTTATATACATATTTAAAATTCTAAATATATATTTTTTTGTCATCTCCAAGTAGCTGTCTCCTATTTTCCTAAAAATGGCATACCTGAATCCATCCCCATTCCCATTCCTGTCCCCTCGTACCTGTACTTGTAACATACCTGTCTCCTAGTAACTATTTATAACATCCACTTGTCTATGTGGACTCTTTGTGGACACGTGATTTGATTGTCCAGAGTGGATGCAAGGCTATTACCTAAGCACACCAGTTTTGACTTTTACCCGAGGTTAAGTTTTATCCCCAAAATCATATAATCATTTCTGCTGCCTCTACAATTGTATGCTACTTTAAAAAAATTCCGGTTTCTTTCTTTCACCGGATACAAGGGGATTTAAGCCTTTTGTCTTCACCCCTGGCAATAGACATGAAATGATTCAAAATGACTTAGATTGAGGAAGGCTCAAATAATGAACTTTAAATTACTATAGCCATGCAGTGTTATGATGCCCGTGTGCCAGCTTTGGAAGATTTCAGCATGTGAAGAATGGCTTCTCTTCTACTGCTTGGTCATGTCGTCTGTACCATGTAATTGAGCTACACCTAACCGAATTGGAGATTCTATCTTATCCAAATGATGGTCATTTTCCACATAGTTTTCTCATTAGTGTTCATCACTAAAGTTATAAATCCATCTTGATGATAAATAATGACTATTTCTGTGGGAACGTGTGTAGGATTTGAATTTATTTTTACTTTTTCATGCGTGATCAGT
Organism: Taxus wallichiana var. yunnanensis; assembly: GCA_018340775.1. Lineage (NCBI taxonomy): Eukaryota > Viridiplantae > Streptophyta > Pinopsida > Cupressales > Taxaceae > Taxus > Taxus wallichiana. The sequence continues at coordinate 373,018,664 of CM031237.1, forward strand.
ACTTTTAGGTTCCTTAATAAAACTATACGTAGTGGGTTCTCTCTAACCTTTAGATATATGCAACTATTTTAGATATGCTCAATTTGGAGATGTCTCTCCAAAGGTGGACGTTTATGCGTTTGGAGTTGTTCTTTATGAAATCATTTCAGCCAAGGAAGCTATCGTGAAGATAGATGATGTGCCATCTGAATCAAAAGGACTTGTGACTTTGGTTTGTTTTTTGATCCTTGCTTCTACAAGTTTATTTAAATGTGCAGCATGTGCAAAAGCTTTCTAAGTGCAATTTTTCTGATTGAAATTTCAACTTAGGATAGGGTCTTGTTTGTACGGGACTCTGAATCTGTTCTTTTCTCAGTTTGATTTCTAACCATCTTATTATTTGTCATTTTTACCTTTCTTGTTGTAGTTTGAGAGTATTATGAAGGATCCTAGTGGGCGTGACCGTTTGCCAAGTCTAATTGATCCCAGGCTTGGAAACAATTATCCACTGGAATCAGTTTGGAAGGTGTGTCAAGTCTTAGGTTTTGATATAGTATTTTTAATACACTTGTAGTTTCAAATGTTCCATGTGGCTGACCTTGCCTTTTCTTTGCATTACAGATGGCACAGCTTGCAAGAGCCTGTACTCAAGAGAACCCTCAGCTCCGGCCTAGTATGAGAACGGTGGTGGTTGCACTCATGACGCTTTCATCTGCAACTGAGGATTGGGATGTTGGTGCCATTTATGAAAACCAAGCTCTTGTGAATCTAATGTCGGGGCGGTGAGATAATTCAATATCGAGGGGTAGATTCAAGTTGGAACGAATAATTGTGCCCAATCCCTAGTGTACATCAACATTGATTTTCATGTTTAAATTGCCATGTTGCTGGGCCCTGATAAGCCAAATTTTGCATTGTAAACCATCCTGTGATGGATTGAGATTCTACCATCTATTTGTGAATTTTCAGGGACGGTTAAACTCCATAGCTCTGTTCAGAATGATTATGGTTCAGGAGCTAAGAGAACTTGTACCATAAAGATATATATATTTTTAAGACACAAATGTCAATTGGCATCAGATTTCTAATCTCCAGTAGCAATTAGTGTCAGCTTTTCACATATATAGTATCAATTGGCATCAGATATATAGTATCAGGAAAGATAATTTGATCTGACTTTTCACCTTTGACGAAATGCAAACTCAAAGGTCTTTAGTTTTTGGAATTTGAGGGCATGTATCAAGAATACTAAGTTCTTACAGTTGGGAGTAAGGTAACATGTTTTTGTTGCTTTTTGGTGAACTCTTTTGATGATTTGTCCTATAATAGATCAATTTTGATAATCATTACTATTAATATGGAAGAACTCTATTTTTGACGATCATTTTTAGTGGTCTGGTACTGAAATTCTGTTGTACTATACTCCTAAATACTGACCAATTTGTTATTGTCTAAAAGAGCTGGAAGACATTTTTCCATTCCTCTTGTCAAAATTCTCAAAACGTTTATGACTTACAAATCAGGAATGCCTGGTATTCTTAAGTGACAATCACATATCATGCAAGTGAATTTTGACTATGCTTCAGGATTAGCTATATTAACCACCATATAACAATATTGATTTGGTGAAGGTGCTAGAAATTTCATTATTGCATTTTTTTAAGAGCGTGGCATTTCTGATTTTAACCAAATAAGCATATCCATATATAAGCTTAAAAAATTATAAGAGACGGATGTTTCTTTCCCTTCTTCAAGTGCAAAGTGGCCCCAACAAAAATGCGAAGTTTAGGGAAATTATGACAAGGATGACGACTTGTTAATGTCCTTTAGACCAATTTGGTATGTAGTAATTGTCAAAATGTATCATTCAAATATATGTTGCATTTTTATGCTGATAGGTGTCCTGCAATGGCAGCCGGGAGTGGTGATAGGGGCTGTAATGTTTGTGGATAAACAATTAATTACGAGCATAAATTTGATGTGTACGTTTGACTGTTACAATGTACAATACAAGTTCAGCCTTAAATTTAACATTCATTTAATTGTCACTGTGTAATTTTAACTTTAAATTTGATGTCCATTTTGCCATCATTTAGATGTTTTTAATTTTTTTGAGTCAATTGAAAAAAATTAATGTCTTGGTCATATGGTGGAGTTTAGAGCCTCCTTTGTTTACTAGGGAAGAGTTTTTGAGCCTGACATATTGCGGCAGTTAGATTGATACCATCAGTCACTAGTCAATGGGATTTTAGAGAAGGTAATGCAGGTGTTGATCTATATGGTATGCATAAAATCCAAGATAAGAACCTTGAGTTTGACATTTGTCAGCATTTTTTAAATAGATATGTTTAAGATATATGTACTAGTCTTCAACATCATTGTCATTGAAGTTGCTATTGATGATGTTATCGTCCTTAACACCTATCTATTTGTGGAGAGCCACCGAGGAATTGTCATCAACATTGCAATTGTTTTCTTTCTTGTTCTTTCAAATCTTCATGAGTGTTGATTATGAAGTACCCCACAAAAATAAAAATGGAGAAATAAGGTAGTGGGCATTCACACATGGATGAAATAGAAACAAGATTGGATATTCTTTAATATTATCATTTCTATGATTGATTATGGTGTAAAGAGGGTAACCCAAGTTGTTTTGATTCTTGTAGGCTGAGAGGTCTTAAACGGAAGTGTTATAAAATTGAGTGAAATCACTCTCTCATTAATAAAGGCATGCCAAATTAAAAAGAAATGGTGTTCATCCTTGATTTCATTAGCATTAGGAATTTTAAAATTGGCTTGTGCCAAGGTGTTTTTGGTTTGGCCCAACAACCAATTTTACTTTGGATGCTATGAGCCTTAGTTCTAATTTCTAGCAATATACATTTTTGTTTGTAAAGATCTCAATGTTGTAAAAACATTTTGGTTGATCACATTAAGATTAATACAATCTTGGTCATATTTCAATTTTTACTTGCTGTTATTGTGACTCCAAACTTTTTCTTTGCATTTTAGAGTGATGTTGGACTTTAATATTATTACTATTTTTGGTTATATTGTCAACTTCTATATCCAAAATTTAAGTTAAGCTTGTGACTCTATCCCAACTTTTATTCAATATGTGATGGTTAATGCTGATTTTAGAAATGATAATAGCGAGTTTTGTTATTCAAATTGGAGTTAGATAATAGAGATCTAACCATTATTGTAGAGTCAACAGAGTATGGCTAAGCTTCAATAAGATGAATGTATTACATAGTGTTTTGAACATGTAGATCATGAAATGTTATCAGATTGGATCGGTTGTGATCTAAGTATTATGGGAGATGTTGCAAGTAGAGACCTCACTGGCCTGACACGGATGTTGAAAAGATTTGTATTTCCACATTTTTGCATGTGTATTTTAGATAGAGCGGGCTTTCTAAATAACAATGATTCCCTTTTTGACTTTGTCATTCTAGTTTGAACGGAATCGAAGTTGATGCCTTGGAGGGTAATATCGTATTTAGATTTTATTATAATTACCTTGGTTTCATAAACATTAATTATAAGTTCATAATACATAAATTCTTTTTAGAGAACTTTTGTCTTGTGGAGATTGAATGAGTGTTTTATAAAGTGTACACACTCAAATTTAACAATTTATCATTTGGACACTATTGGTTGTGATTGTGCTTTTTGGTTAAGACAAACCCTTACATCATATCCCCACTTAGTGCATCTTCCTACCTCTTTCTTAATTTGCTTGTTTTTACATACCGACGTGTTGACAAATTCGAATATGAATCCATAAAATTAGTGTTCAACCTATGCTCATCATGATGCAACTTGAAATTTTATCCACCATCTCCTCGTTTAAAATTGTATAGTAAGGTTAAGATGTGGAATCCGGTCTTGGACTGACACATCTTCCAACTTTGCTTTCAATTGCACTATCTTTGTTGGGTCTTTTCATCCTTTTGGGTCGCCCTTACAAGACAAATTACCTTTGGAGCCCTATATAAGCAAGTTGAGATCACCTCATTTATCACTTGAGAATCACTTGGCACACTCATTATAAATACATATAAAAGGCACCCAAGGCTCCTAAATCTTCCCAAAGTTGATGCACATCCACTAGTGCAGTCAATACTACAATTTCGAAGTATTCAACTAGGTCAAGGAGTTTAGTTTCCTAATTTCCAAGCACTTAAAAAGCCCTACTCAATGTCTTAGCAAGAACACAACCATCTCAAGCATGTTCAAAGTGATTCAAGTTGTTAACTAGCTGCATTCATCTAGATATCACATGCTAGGTGGAGAACTACATGTGGTTTGAGGCCTCTTGAGTCTCTTTGTCGATGTAGGCAATGCATAGATTGGACTTTGTTGGCTAGATTTTCGCATAGCATCAAACCTGGCGATCATGAGATAAATCTCCCTCATTTAACCGGTGAGGCTCCGTGTCGATTTGTCAATAAAATGTGTTTCTATCTATCGGAGATTTTACTTTAACTACTTAGTTCATGAACCATAACTAAGAAGTTTTGCAGCAAGTAAGCAGCTGTTTAAGAAAGGAAATTTACAGAAGAAGAAATTCAAGGTATTACAGAGAAGAAGTAAGGAAGATGTGCATCCTAATTAGTAGATTACAGAGCTAATTGTATGCACATAGAAGAAACTCAATAGATTTGAACACACGAATTATAAAGCAAAGGCGGCTCTAGATCCGGATCTAAAATAACACAAGTCTATTAAGAGATCTAAGACTTAGAAGCAAGAAACAAAATACTCGTGACACAAAGTTCTCAGGAAACCTGCTTCTTTGTATTCCTCTGCAACAAGTGGCTCTCAGGGGTTCAACACAAAGTCTAGAACACAAGATTGCTTCTTACAAATTCTGATTGATTAATAACCCGGAGGTTCTTCTCCTACTTATAGAATGTAGGAGGGAAAGTACAAACAGAAGACTTAAACTGAACTAAAGTGTGAACAACAAGTAAAGATGACATTTGGCAATCATCCTCAACTAACTTCTTCTTAAGTGACACATGTATCACTTAACTAATAGAAAGGTTCCACATGACTTCAAGTAATGATTGCAAAACCAATAACTTAGAAGTTTACAATTTCATCCGGGAACATAGAAAATAGAAGAAGAAAGAATAGAAGAAGTCGTGCCAGCTGTAGCATCTACATCTTCTTCTTGTTCTGATATCTGATATACTTGTCGAACACATAGTTTAGCATCCTTCCGTCTGCATTTTAGCTCTTTCGCTTCTTCCATACATTCGAATTGCAGCAATCCTTCATTCAACACTTTGCCTTTGCATGCTTCCACTTCTTCCAAACTTGGCCCAAATCTAGCGAATGTTCTGCTGCAGTGTCACCGAAACTCTTACCGATAGAGTTCATCGTGAAAGGCTTGGTGGCTTTATCAATCCTCTTTTGCACCATCGAGAAGAGAACCTCTAGGGAATCATACACCTCGTTAGAAACAATCCGCACGTATGAAGTAATACCTCCATCCACTCTTTCCTCAGTGAAAGAAATAATATTGTCAAGCAAATCTGATGTTCTACTCTCAAGCGCCTGCATCCTCACAACAAAACTCTGCAGATCTCAAAACGGAAAGATACTATGCAAACTCTATTTGCTTCCCCTTCTCGACCGATCCATCAAGCACAATTTGTTCTGCCCGCAACCAATACATCTCTCGCAGACTTGTTGATCTCGGCCAAAATACTCAAAGTTACTCTCTGCAACTGTATTCATTCCTTCTATGCTTTCTATCAGTTGCTTTAGTTGATTTGCTGCATCGTTCATAACCTTTAGGCGGGCTGGCACTTCCCCAAGTTGCACAGAAGCTTGACGAATAATTAGATCTTTCCATTCGTCAATAGCCTTCACTTGATTGCTTGCATCTTCCATTTCCTGCATAAGATGATCACTCACCTGCTCTGAAATGGGTTGAATGGAAGGTTTAGCAACCTTGGCTATGATCTCACATAATTGAGACACTTGCTTCTGCAGCTCTTCTTTCTCCGCCTTCTCTCTGTCAAGCCTAAGGAACAAAGCATCCAGCAACGTCTGCGTGTCCTGCTTCAATCCTTCAGTGGTAGCTTGACCGAGTGGTATTTTGGTCACCGTCACATCTTCTGCCGTGAGCTCCTCTTCTACCTTTCCTTCCGCCGGAATTGATATTTCAGCAAACTTCTCTCCCGAATCTTTGATGATCAACCTAGAAGTTGCTTTAGCAACTTTAGGCCTTCTGTCTCTTCTGCTCAGATCCTGAAGTAGCTGCAAGTCATGTTCCTCTAAGTTCATCTCTACTCTTGTTTCTGGAACCAACTGCAAAGCTAACCATTTCGAGAAATTACTTCTCGGAGAGTGTGAAGTTGCTGAATGCACTACCATCTCTCGCTCTGCATCCTCTCCATCAGAAAGTGCCACAGTGTCATGGCTGCCATCTTCTGAAATGTCCAAGGACAAAGCTCTTTCGAACTCCGTCATCTGCAGCTTCAACACCTCCTCTGGAACAGGCGCTGAACGAAGTGGCTGAGGCGAGAAGACGAATGTCGCTGGATTTAGTGGAGGCATGGAAACATCCTGCTGCTGCGGTGCAATGGTTGGTGACCTTCTGGGTACTGGAGAAGTCGGAGTCAAAGCTATGGCCGTAGAAGTGGTCTTCTCTTTCTCTTGAGATCTTCTGTGTACTTTCAACTTCTCGGACCTTCTGCTGCTTTCTCCTTCATGCTTTCGCTTGAGGGAATCTCCTGTGCCGAAGTTGCCTGTGATTTGATTCATCAATGCTTCATCAAGGCAATATCCCTTCGTCAGTAACCAGTTCGAAGTATTCACCAACACAGCTCCAGATCTTTCTTCTATTGTGCTGCAGCCGCCATTGCTATCCTGCAGTATAGCTTTATCTCCTCCCATTTGATGGTAAGTGTCAAGTACCACGTTCCCATCATCTTTAAGATCCGCAGGTATCCGCGCTAGTCCAAAGTCAAATACTTGCTTTCTTTGATAGCTGCTGAAATCTTTCTTTCGATCTCGTACTCATACGCACTTCATCCAGAAATCTTCTAACGAAGGCACATGTGCGTACTCCTGGGAGATTGTCTTCCTGGCTATTCCAAATGGATCGAAATTAAGCCGTGCAGGGAAGAACTCTTGCTCATACTCGGACAACATTTGTGCTTCCATCCCTCGAGCTCTGTGAATGCTGATGCAACTGTAATATCCCACAGTGAGTGGGAAGAAGCCCGTAGACTTGTGCCGCCATTTGAAGGTCATGTAACTCCACAAGTTACTGCTTTCGGCTCCATGGCGAATAATCTATCACTTGGGTACACTGGGCATCTTTACGGGTTCACACAGAAAAGCTCGTAACCACGAGGTATGTGAAATCCATATTTGGATGAATACACACGCCGATCTTTGACACTGCTTCCCATGCTTCCTTGCTTACCTGTGAGTCTTCAAGTCTTTATCTAACTCGCAAATGAAATCGTAGAAGAAGTCATCGTTGATCACTTTGAAGTCTTTCTCGCACTTGTAGTACGGTAAGTGCGGGTAGCACTCGAAAATGGGATCCTTGGAGAGAATACCACATCTATCCGGCTTTGAAAAGACACCTGTGAAGGCAAAGACATACACCAAGTAGGAAGTCATCTTGAAGGCTGAAGTGCGCTTCACGTTCGCAGATTGCTCACCGATGTTCTGCTAATAATTTCGACCAATTGATTATAGAATCAACCTTGTTGATTTGATGGTCTGATGAAAGCATACATCCATGTCCGGAAAGTATAGGCATTCGCTTCACCATTCATCTGTATAGCAATTTGACAATATCATCCGCCTCCCGCACCAAATTGGATCGTGGAAGAGTTCTCGGGAACTTGGAAGGGGATCTAGGCTTCTTCATGAACCGGCTATTCATGATGCTCACACGATCGGCTCTATGCTTCTCCCATCTACTGTCAGCATCCTGAATGCTAATAGAAGTCACCACCTTTCTCACTTTGGAATCTTCAAACAATAATCGAAGAATTCCGCATCAAGCGAATTATTGTCTTTCCCATGACATCACGCACCGATCTGGATGAAGGATGATAAGATCTAGCACACTCCATCACAAACTCGCAATTCTGGAACATACATGGGAAAGGCTGCGGCTTGAATAATTCGCTACTTTTGACCGCACGCATGAGTGAAGTCTTTCCAGCTCTGGATCTATCTATCAAATCAGAAAGAGGTTCTGGGCCTAGATCCGTGTCTCCTATGTTTGTAAGCTTAGAAGCGATGCATGAATCCATCGTGCTCTCTTTTTCATCTCCTTTTGCCATGGCTTTATCAATCTTTATCCGAATAATTCTTTTTCTTCTAATTTGGCGAATTTCTTCAATCTGAGTGCAGATCTAGACAATTCTTGATTCGGAGGATATTTGCAATGTATTGGACATTGATAAAAACTCCTTTTCTTTTATAAAGCACACGTAATGAATTCCTGCAATTTATTCGGACAAAAATGGCCATCGGAGTATGAATAGTGAATTTAAATTATAAAAATCTGCACTTTTCAAACTCTGCCCCAAAAATTGGTGTTTAATTTGCACATAAAGAGAGCATGAATCCTTTCAATCAACACTGAGCTCCTTTAACACTGTGAAAAGTGCCAAATCCGGAAGCTTTTAGCCTTTGTTAGCACTTTATGCGAGCAAAATCCTTCCTCTAAAGGGCGCACTTTTTCTCTAGCTGCAATTCTTCACCTGTGTGTTGAATAATTCACCCATATGGCTGCCCATGCTTATATAACCTTCACAATTCTATAATTAATAATTGCCCTAACAATTAAAGGCAATTAATTAATTAAAAATCATGCTTTTCTCTTTTAAAAATACATGTTTAAGGACGGACATCCAATAAATTAAATTAATCCAATTTAATCCTTCACACAGCACTTAACTTTAGCCTCACAGTGTGCTTTGACCATAGCCACTGAAAATAGAAATTAATTTAATGATTTAATGCATTTAAAATCATTAAATAACTCCTAAATGAGGCACACTTTTTCCAAGGAGAGGGGCAGCCACTAAATAAATTAAATTTAATTAATTTCATTCCTTTCTTTTAATCCTCCTTTGACTTTTTGACCTCCTCAAGCTTGGGCGCACTTTTTCCAAGGAGAAAGATTATTAAAAATAATCAATTTAATCACTTTAATCCATCACCAAAGGGCACACTTTTTGCACATGTAATTCTATTTTTAAGAATTTTTCATAATGGGATTCTTTACCTGCCGCAAGCACCAAAATCCCATGATCCACTTAAGTGATTTGACTTTTTTGCAATGGGATTTTTACCTGCAAGGCGAGGCACTAAAATCCCATGATTTCACTTAAGTCACTTTCCTTTTATAATATCATGGGAATTTTACCTACCGCAAGGCGGGAATAAATTCCCACCTTTCTGACCTCTATTTTTCCCATTGCAGCTTAAGTGACTTTTATAACATGGGAAAAAGTACCCTGCCAGGCAGGTATACAATTCCCATCCTGCCTGCGGCTTATATTTTTCCCACTGCAGCTTAAATCCTTTATTTTCCAAAAAGGCGCCCATCCCCGCAGGGGCTTTTCTGTGCATGACTTCGCTTTTTCCCAGTGATCCAGACCTCCGATGGCGACTTCCTCCGGGCAAAATGTGCATGTATGTTTTCCAGCTGCTCCAGGCCAAAAATCGGGCTTACCCGGCGAAGGAGTTGTTCCAGAGAAATTTTACAGAAAACAGAACGGGACACCACAAAAACACGAAAAATTGCCAAAAGTTACATATAAAGCCCAAAACTTAAAATAAGTTAAAATCCTTCTGGTACATAGGAATAATAACATATTCGCTCATAATGAGTTAAAACGAAGCGCAAATAGCCTAATACGGGGCTCAAAATAATTAAATACAAATTTCCCATGAGACAAATCTGACGGAGAATAAAACAATTTTGGGCATCTGCGTATTTGGCGAAAAAAGGCTAAAATGACTCTTTAGGATTATCTTGATGCAATATAGAACTTTCGGGCAATAAAAACAACAAATGACCCATTATTTTAAAAGTACGAATTTTTTCGGATAGGGTAGTCATGCAGATTTGAGGGTGAAATCGAGTGACACCCGATTAGCTCCGTCTATGGACATCTTTTTCTCTTGTCGAATGACAAAGTGAAAAGATGAGATCCCAAACATCTCTGGTTTCGTATCTTGTCTTTTGGGCACGGGGTCGCAAACAAACACAACACAACACAGCACAAAAAACAAAACAAAATAGGGAAAAACAAAGTTAGCGGTCCAAGTGTAATAGTATTAACTAAAAAAGTTAGGGGGAATGGATACAATGTTGTCATCATCGGAGGTTGAGTATAACATTGGTGACACCGACAATTCAAATTGACGTGTTAATGGTGATGGTTTAGAAGAAGACACTTTGAATCCAAGGCCATGTTTTTGTAAGGGTTTTCCATCCTTTAAAGGGTAAGTCATGTGGACCCTGTTCATATAGCCTAGACCAAATCCTTTCCATGCGTAAATGGTAGAGGTATGTTTAGGAGAATTATGGTTTTCCTAAGAATGAAAATTATGATGAGAATATTTTTGCATTTGTTTGATCGTTGAGGTGAGATGAAGGTTGATTGATACCTCCATAAACAAGTTTTGTTTAGAGGAAAGGGTATCAAAGGAAATGATACTTCCTACATTAGGCTCATAGAGCGGTTATATGGCAGGTCTCCCATATGTTTTAGGCGTAGGGAGTGTATTGAGGGTTAGGACACAATACTCCCCCAATACAATACATTGCATGACATATTCAAAAGAGTTATCATCTATTAATTTGGATGGGGGTATGGAATATCTTGTAGAAGTTATGTTTGAAGAGGTGGATTTTTATGATGGAAGTGGAACCTCCTTATTCCTATAGGTCATGTGACAAAATTTTAATGGATTTGGATCAGTGGGAACCATAAAGGTTTTATTCTCATGTTCATATTTTAGACATCGATGTAGTGTTCATGGGATAAAACACATAAATGGTATCCAGGGATGACCTAGTAGTATATTATATTAAAAAACTCCCTCTACAAGATAGAAGATATCATGGAGTATTTTAATTCCTATTTTGATATGTAGAATGATTTTTTCCAATGTAGGGGGGACAATGTCATTAAAATCACAGAGCACATCGGGTGATTGGGAAATTATGGTGTCAGGTAATTGAATCTACTTAAAGATGTGAGATGATATGATGTTAATACTAACACCATTGTCAATCATTACTTTCTTGACAAGAATTTCATTGATTTGGGTGGCGACAAAGAGAAGAAGGGCATGATCCTTAGGTTCTAAGGATAGGATTTAATTTTCATCGAAATGGTAGTATAAGACATTTTAAACACATTAATGAGGTTGGAAAATGGTGGGGGTTGTCTAGTGGTATTGAATGGATTGATCATTTCTTGGTGATGTCGTGGAGACTTTTGAGCAAGATCATAATTGACATCTTAATAAGAGCTTGATATAATTTCTTAAGTATCGTGTTTTATATGGATGTAGTGGATTTAGCTTGAGGTGCCACGAGAATGGACACCTTGGCTTTAGAAGCTGAAGGGTTGGGTGACTTGAAAGGAGTGAAAAAATATATATTTTAGGTCAGTTTTCAAATATTGTGCATGTTCTCTTATGGTTATACATAAGACATATATCTAGATGTGAGGGGATTTTCTAGAGGAATCCTTGTTTTTACTAGATGTGATATCGAGTGATGGTTTGGAATTTACATGTTTAGGGACTTGTGGAGTTAGTTTTCTTTTATGTTGGGATTTTGTTGCATTGAGTCTCGTGGATCACTAGTTTTTATCTTTGGAGGGAATTCCTTTACTATAAATACTTTAAAGTATGGAACAGAGGGATTTGTAGTCCTCTTTGTAGTGTCCTGGTATTTTATCGTAATAAAAAAATGCCTCATAGTTATACGAGGAAGGTTTCCACCTCAGAGGATTAGAGGGATTAATAGGTGGGAGTGTTACGATTGACAATCGAGATGAGTTTTTCAAGGATGTTAGTATAATATCCGATGATGAGGATGACAAGTGGGGTATATCATTTGACACTTTAGGAGTATGATATGTTGGGGTAGTGTTTTTTGAGGCACGTTTAGGTGTTGGTCATGGGGCGGGTTTAGATAGAATTTTTGGCGGTGATCATAAATTTAGATGAGGGATGACGCCCTAAAATGGAAGGGAAGAATATGTTACCTTGTGTGTTTTTTTAGTGAGTGTTCTACAAGATATCTATTTTTATATATGAGTGATGTCTACATTTTTGTATTGGATCACTAATACTTTGGGCTCGGTGTTGGGTGCAATGATCTTGGAAAGATCTATTTAATATTTCAATGACGGGTTTCTTTTTTTTAGTGATCTCAAAGGAATAATATGGGAAGTTTTTGAACTAGTGGATGTGGTAGGGTCTATATTTTGTGATGTAGATGGGCATGGTATCTCAAAGTGATGGAGAGATCTCAGGGAGTTATCTTATTCGATTGATGTTCCGATTACAAAAACAAATGGTGTTATAGGTGTGGATGAGGGTGGTTGCTTAGTATTGATGGTATGATGAGACCCTATGACATTGGAATGAGGTTGATTTCTAATTGGAGGTGATTCGAATAAGTTTTTAAAACAAATCCAAATTTTGATTCAGAGGCGTATTTGGATTGTCAATTTGTAAATGGTGGTAAAGACTTGAAGAACATTTTTGAATAAACTCAATTTTCAATGTCGTGTCAAGTAGACTTAATGGTATTTACAATCATCATTATCTCTATACCATGATGGTTTGGAATTGAATACGTCGATGGGTCAGATTGGAGGAGCATAATTATATAAGTGGTTAATTTTTTTAAAGATAATGCTATATGACTTGCCTAAAGGTGTGTATTTACCTTGATGCTTTGATTGTTTGGAGTTCGAACGAGTTTTGGATGAAATTTTTAGAACAATCAAATGTTTAGACCCTTTATATTTGTTGTTGTTGGAAGAAGGTTTAAAAGAGGATTCATATTGTGGTTTCTTGGATTATAGTTTAACCTTACTTTCCTCGAGGGCACGGAGTTCTAGTTTTCAAGCCATGGAAATGCCTCATCAAATGTTTGGAAAGATTGGATTTGAAGAGTTGATGAAATGTGTTTGGAACAAGATCAAGAAAACAACTTGATCATATCGGTTTGTGGAAGAGATAAGGATAGTTGGTTAATAATCCCTCGCCATATGATGAAAAAATTGGTAATGGACTTGTACTTAAATTTTTGATGACATAAAGATCAATTATGGATATTTTACGTGTAATATTGATGGTGAAGTTTTCTAATAAAAATTGCACAATTTTTACAAATGAAAAAGATAATTTTATAGGATGTTGTTGTACCAATCAAGGAAAGGGCCATTAAGGACACATTGGGAACTTCCTCAACATGATATCTTGGTCATGAGTAATAAGATAACATGTATGATGGAAGGCCCCTGGTATTATATTGTGTGTCCTCTTTATTGTAAATTTTGATGAATTTATGAGTTCTCATTGTGGAGGATAGGACTTGAAAGAAACAAATGGGTCGATAGGTTCATTACTGAGATATGTTTGTATGAAAGGTTTTCTTAGGTACCATATAGTGGAAACTTCGAGGCTATAATTATGCTTAATAACACCTACATGGGATCAATCTTAGGTAACTATGTTTTGAAGAAGGATTAAATTTATTGTAAGTGCGAGTGAGGTTTGATTGATGAAACAAGTGATATGGTAATGAAATATGTTGAGGAGGAGGAATACTTGTTGGGATAATATAATTGTATTGCGAGACTAATGGTTGTGAAGATTAGATGTATTGATAGGGGAATGGAATATAGGTATTGATCGGAGGTTGTAATGGTTGTGGGATATAATGATAAGATAGTACTAGTAATGGGATATACGGTGGATGCTTATTATTAAAATGGGATAGTACTAGCAATGGCACTTGTGTTGATATGTGGGATAGATGTAGGGATGGATAGGACTAGATTTTGAATCGAAGACATAGGTTGTTGTGAAGTGGCATGTTGAGACATGATTAGATGATTGTTAGAGAGAGGTAAATCTAAGGAGATTACAAGAGGAGGAGGAGAGACATGGGTTGTGTGACTGTGTGTGGGTGGGGAGGTAGTAGTAGGAGTTTGTGTAACTTGCGGGCTAGGTGAGGAATCGATGACATAGGTGATTCTTGGCTAATCATATTCTTTGATGATATGGAAATAATTTTGAAACTATAAATATGAGTGGATGAAGTGGGTTTTGATTTCCCTACATAACTAGTAGAGGGGTAAGGAGTAATCTTCTCAATAACAAGTTAATAGTTAGGTTTGTAAAGATTGGAAGAGTCACAAGTGTTAATGGTAAAAGATGGACAATATTTTAGATAGGGGATAATTAATATGAATACCTTTTGAGGAAAGATAGATACAAATGGAAATCAGGTTGGAGTGTAAGAGCTTTGCAAATACTCGATCATAAATTTGGAAAAATTGTGGAGGGTCAAGATAAGGAGCTTCGATGTCGCAGATTAAGTCGGGAGAATATAAAGGTTCATGATATGTTTATAATGGTCTTTGTAATATATCCGACATTCTTGGGGGTTCTTTAAATATGATATTGGGTTGATTCTAAGGATTGCTAAAGTGAATCTGTCATATTTGAGATGTTTTGAAGGTGATATTGTAGTCTAGTTAGAACCATGAATTGAACAAACAAGCAATAAATAAAATAAATATGGTTGTTAAGAGAAATAAAAACCACACAATCACAAGAATTTTTTTAGATTTTCATGATTATCTTAAGAAAAGTGTGAAATGAAACATGGCTGAAAAGGAACTATAGAAGAGGCTATCTAAGGCTATTTTTAGGTGAGTTAAGGTTGGAGTCCTTGATATTCCCAAAGGTATGTGAGGCCCAAGTCAATGTTGGTGTCGGTATGAAGCATGGTATTAGGGCTTAACCCCTCACTTCACGGCCCCATGAAGATAATGGTGTTAGGTGCTTAGCTAATATATCACCGCCAATTATTTATACTCATCTAGAACACTGATTTGGATTCCCCCTTGATGATGAAATCTAAGTAGTTAGACCTGGAAGGAAGTGTTTACATGCAAGTTTGATTTATGATGTGGTTTGGTTGTGTGTGTACCAAAATTTTGAATGCAATATGTTAACCCTAATTAAGCTATGCGAGTAAGTAGAATGAAGGTTCATTTTAAGACCCACATGAATAGTTGATTTTGATGAATATAAATTAAACAAAAGTGTGATCTTTGAAAGGAACATGAAAGAAATAGAAACATACATGTGTTTGTTGATCCTTTTTGATTTTTTCAATTTTACATGTTTTTGAATAAGTAATAAAAAACCACTCCAAGCTGAAAATTTAGATAATATGACAAGAAAATAAAACAAGGAAATATAAAACCTAATAAAAAAGTGACTAAGGGCCCCACCGAGTGTGCGAGAATGTTTTTGGTAAATTTTTCAGTTCATCAATTATATGATAAACACGAAAAACTAGAAATATGGTAGGATTTAACGATACTTGCGTTGATAGTGCAATGTTGGGATGAATGGATGTACAACGGATGTGGGATTCTTCTTCCAATGAATGAGATAACTTGTATGTAAATATATCTAAACATGGTAGATATTAGACAAGGAGATGACAATTTTCTCAACAAATTTTGGTCCTAGGAACCAATGGGATTCCTTAAAGGGTGTCAACTCGTTTTACAATTAAGTGATAATGATAGAAAGATAATTTATAATTAATAAATGACTATAATTATAGAGGGATAGAGATATATTGTTCCACATGATAGGTGGACCAAGCAAGGGCTAAAACAATCTTGAACTCCTTAAAGTAATCGAACCAGTCATGTTTATCAGTGTCTCATTCTTCTTGTATGAATTTGAGTTGATCTTCAATGTCTTCAACATCTGGTGTCAAGGAGATGAAATACATGATGCATTCATGTGTGATGTCTAATTACTCCCAAATGAAGGATGGTTGATGATGGGAAGGTTGTTTATGCTTGTAATTAGATGTACCTGACTTGGTACAGTCATCTACATATAGAAATAACTTGAAAATAGGTAAATTAAATAGAAAAAAAATTGATATTTGATAGTCGATATGATAAATGTGATTAAAATTCTAAAATGACAAGGATCACTAGAAATTTAGGGAAATTCTTGGTGATTTTGATAAATTGTTGGTGATTACTATGTAAAATACTAATTCTTTGATAAAATGCAAACTAGATATTAAATTAATTATTTCTAACTTGATATGGATTCTAATAAGATGTATTAACAAGTTCAATGTGAAAACAGAAGAAAAAGACTTAGCTTTGTTAATGAATACTTGAAAATGATGTCATAGGAACCTTACAATGTTTGTAGAGCTTCCACGGACATGACAGAGGTGCTCAAGGTATCAATATGGTTGTTGTTGGTGTGAGTTATCCTATGTGTCCTCCACTCACATATGGAGGGTCATCTCACATGGGTTAGGTTTAGGGTTTGTTATTGAGTCATGCACTAGGGTTACTTAGCACCCTATATGTATCCCTTCATTTGACATTTATGAGCATGCCAAGACACTTCATTGTCTTTTCTCTACATGTGCAAGCTTTGTTCTGTTATGCAAGTTATTCAGTTATTGATTGATTCTTCCTTTTGATTATGTTGGACCCATTACGATTCAACCAGAGTGTAACTTCATTATGGTGCACAATTTTTGATATAATTCATCAACTCTTTCATGGTATTAGAGCTGAGATCGGGTAAACATGCACTTGTTTTTTGAGTTGTGATTACTCTTGTTTTTTCATTTTTAACTCCTCGTGCAAGTTTTTCGATCATTATATTCTGGAATTTTATTGTTAATGTATTTAAAAAGTTGTTCTTGGAAAGTTTTTGATTTTGCTGTGGTCTTCGTGCATGTGCAAATATCCTCAAGTTTTTCAGGATTTTGCAGCCACATTTAGCTAGTTGTAGTTAAATCTGGTAGATCAACTAAAATAAAGGTTGTTTCTTTTTTGGTTTTTTAATTTTTTTATTAAACTGGAAATTTGTTTAGATCTTTATTTTTGGTCTCTCTGTGTTTTTGCATGGTGGTTTTGTAGAATACAGATTCTTTAAAAATTTTGTGTGGACGTGTTGAACCACTGCCTTGTGGTTGTTTGATGCGTGGTGTTCTTTGCTCGGACCAATTTCTTCCAACCTGGTTGAGTTTATTGGTTCTCCTAGAAATTCAAGCTCATTTCCCCGTGTCCTCTGCGTGGCTACTAACTTTGAGCTCTTTGTGATTGTTTTTGGTTTCTTTAAACCTGGTTAGCCGTTCTTTTACTTCTTGTGGGCTTTTAAACTCCTCCGAGCTCAGGACCGATTTCAAATTGCCCTCTTTGTGGTGTGACACACCTGCCTTGTCTATTTCTTCCGGCTCCCACTCATGTTCCAACTTATCTATCCCTACTCCACGTGCCCGCGCTTCAACCTACACACCAGTCCTCTCTTCCCTCCTCTTCCACTGGATTTGTTAAAAATCTTTCATGAATTTGATCTGCAAACATTCAATCTACATTTTTTGCAATTTGGTAAGTTTTTTGGTAAGTATTTTTAAAATAATTTCTTTAAAAAAAAAAACATCAAAAAGCTTCTTCTTTTTTGTGGTAAGTTTTATTTTGCTTGTTTTTATATAGTAAGTTCTTAAATTACTTTCTATTTTAAAACACCAAAAGCTTTTTAAAATCTTTTTACCACCCCACTTAAGCCTTTTTAAAAAATAGCAATTCTTTTCCTTATTGATAGATCTTAAATAGATCTTTTTAAATTTTTAAATTATAGTGGGAATAATTTAACTTTGATTTCTTTTAAAGGGAAAGTATTTTTAATATTTAATTAGGATTTTTAAATCTTAATTAATTAATTATATTTAATTAAGTTTTTTAAATTAGATATTAATTGTTATTAATTAAATTTTTACGATTCTCATTTACGATTAGATAAAGTTTCATTTTTTAAAATCGTCTTTTAAATTAACATTCTTTATCATTTTTTAGTCCAAATAGCTCTAAAATTAGCTAAATCGGACATTTCCAAATGGTAAATTTTAACGCGTTATTGTCAATTTTTTTACTAATCATGCACTCAAGTGTGCAGTGACACTCTGAGCACTTTCTTGTCTTCCGCGTGCCTTTTCGGCATTTTGAAGATCATCAGAACTCCTCTTGAGTTCATCTAAACATTGTATATTACCCTTATTATTGCTTGCAACTAGTGAGCGCATCCGCCATAGTTTGTAGCAAGGGGGTATCATTTGCGATGTGAGACGCTTTTTCTCACAACCAAGATCTGATTTTGCCTCCTTCCTAGTTTTTAGCAATTATGCTTGTGTATGGTGTCACTTTGTTGCGCTTCCCAGAAACACTATTGTGGTCTCCTCTCTTGCGCGTTATTACACGATTGCAAGGTGAGTTACCAAGTGTTTTCAAACACACACTCAGACCCGATTGTGTTCAACCCACTAAACTATAAAGTGCCGAAAGTAGGGGGGTTATTATATTGTCCTGGGTGGTTGTGATTCTTTTGTTTCTTTTCTGCATTCCTTCTCTCTCTCTCTTCACTATGGATGCACTTTCAATTCCTTTGCTTATGTTGTTCAACTTCTTCGAATGGAGATCAAAAATAATAATGAAACTAAGGGGTAAAGGGTTATTACGCATCACCATGGGAACTAAGACTCGAACCGGATGACATGAACTGAAAAATCTAAGTGGTTAAACCGTAGTGATGAAGCTTTAGGTCTTCTTTGCATGTCCATTTCTCCCAACTTGCTCTTCCACATCGAGTCATCTGAAACACCTAACTCTGCATGGACAACACGATGACATGAGAGCACATGAGTTGGAAAATGAACTACTAGGGTTAAATCCTAGTGATTTTGAAAACCTACAAGCATTCTTCTCAAAGTTTTTCCACACTAGATCATTGTTAAAGGAATGTCAAGTAGAGAAGAAATATTCTCAACTGATCTTGTCGATTCTCTCTAAGTTAGGTTCTAAATATTATCTCTTTGTGTTAACTATTTACGCTAAAAAGTTGCCTTGGGCAAGGATTGGAATATGCCCTCCTTTGATTGTTTTTCATCACAACTCATTCAAGAACATGAAAAACTCATTTAAATGGGGTCTCTCAAATCCAAGTCACATGACCTTGTAGAAAGTACTAGTAAGGAAAAGAAGATTGAAAAGAAGAAAGAAAAAAAGGATCAACCTAAGGAAAAAACCAAGATCAATACTAAAAATAACATGAACGCTTCGATTTCTGAGCCTAGAGCACAAAAAGATAGGTATTTGTGTTCCTATTGCAAGAAGCTTGGTCATATAGAGCATATGTGTATGAGAAAACAAATTGATCACCTTACTCAATTACTTGAGAAAAATAAAATTGGTGTTCCTAAGTCTATCAACAAAATGCTCTGAAGGCCAAGTTTTCCATTAAAAGGTTCTAAATTTCACAAGAAGAAAGGAAAAGCCCTCAGAGCGAGTTGCTCCTTCATCGCGTGGTTTATAGATTCCAAAGTGCCTCACACCACATGGATTATTTGCATGTTGAGTTCTCCAACATCGATCCTTGTGGAATGTCCCAAATCATGATGGGTAATGACACGACAATGTCATTTTCGGTAGTGGATCGGTAGAGATGGATGGGGGAACATTCAACCAAGTGTTAAGCATTTCTGATCTCTCTACCAATCTCCTATCAGTTTACCAAATTACTCACCTTGGTGAAGGAATGCGAGTGGAATTTGGTCCTAACTCGGTGATTATTCATGAGCTTAACGATGACACTACAATGGCTGAGGGAAAGGTGGATCACCATTCATGGTTGTATACCTTTTCCTACTTTACTTCTAATTCTATGCCCACTGCTTTGCTCACTCATATAAATGAGGTTAGTAACCTATGGCATGAGCGATTCAGACATCTAAATTATCACTACCTTGAACAATTGAGCCAAAAAAATGGTCAACGGGTTACCCCGTGTCAAGTTTTCTAAGGGTCTTTGTGAGGGTTGTACCCTTGGAAAGCATCCTAAAAATAAATTTGACTAAGGAAAATCCTGGAGAGCTACTCGTCCCTTGGATCTTGTTCACAACGATATTTCTAGTCCATTTCCGTCTCCTTCTTTTACTAGAGCTCTTTATGTGCTAACCTTCATTGATGACTATTCGCGATATACTTGGGTATATTTTCTTAAGCTTAAGTCTGAAGTCTTTGAAAATTTTCAGGACTTTAAGGCTCTTGCTGAGAAATAGGTGGAACGGTCTATCAAGGTTCTTCAAATCGACAATGGAGGTGAATATGTAAACAATAGGTTCATGGATTTCTATACTTTTGAAGGGATCTCTTTGTAGCATACAATTGCTTATAGCCCTTCGCATAATGGAGTAGCAGAAAGAAATAACCATACTCTTAAGGAGATGGCCACTTGTATGATTCACTCGAAGTCTCTTCCTCCATAGTATTGGGATGAAGTAGTGAATTGTGCTAATTACATTCAGAACCATGTTCCACACAAGGTAGTAAGAGGGATGACACCCTTTGAAGCCTGGTTTGGATGCAAACCTGATGTTGAGCACTTTTGAGTCTTGGATCCAAGGCTATGGCTTGGATTCCCAAGAAGAAACACAAGGCTTTGGAACCCCAATCCAAACCTTATATCTTTCTAGGATATCGATGGCATGAAGGGATATCGATTGATGAATCCTACTTCTCATGAGCTATATATTAAGAGAAGTGTTAAGTTGATGAGTCTTCTTTGACTTCTACTTCTCCACCTATTGAGGTTCTTGACTCCTTGATTGATTCGACTCATCGATGATGATCTTGTTGAGCGTGCTCCTCTTCGATCTTCCTAACCATTAGACCTCTGAGTCTTCTCGATTTTGACAAAGAGGTAGTGATGATGAGTCCTATGTCCCTTCTCACTCAAGTGAAGAATATTCCGACTTTGTGCCTAAGCCAATCCTCCTGGTCCTCTTTGGGCTAAGAAAAATTTGTAAAGTGTTGGAGATTTAGTTAGAGATACTTCAAATATGAGACGTACTCACTTATACTTCATTAGACCCCACTCTTTCTTTTCCTTTTCTTCTAATCCACAGTCTTTCTAGGAGGCTTCTAGTATTCCTGAGTGGGATTCTGCCATGGATGAGGAGTATTCCTCTCTCATAAAGAGTGATACTTGGGATCTCACCCCTTTTCCGAAAGGAAGAAAATTATTTGGTGTAAGTGGGTTTTCCAAACAAAGTATGGAGTAGATGGAGACGTCAAAAAGTTTAAAGTGTGATTAGTAGCTAAGGGTTTATCCCAGATAGTTGGGGTTGATTATAATGAAACCTTTGCTCCGATTGTGAAGATGACTTCTATTCGACTAACCCTAGCCATTGCCGCAGATAATAGATGGAAAGTACATCAAATGGACGTTAAGAGTGCCTTCCTTCATGGTGACCTAGAGGAAGAGATCTACATGGAACAACCTCCAAGTTATGTCCATGATCCCTCCCTCGTTTGTAAGTTAAAGAAGTCTCTTTATGGCCTTAAACAAGCCCCTCGGCCTTAGTATGCCAAGATGGACTCCTTTTTACTTACATTAGGTTTTACTAGGTGTCACTCTGATCCAAATGTTTATATTCTATGAAAATATGACTCCATACTCATTCTTGTTCTCTATGTTGATGACTTGTTGATCACAAGAATTTCTTCCTCTATTATTGATTTTGTGAAGATCGCCTTGGCCAATAGGTTTTCCATGACTTAGGTTTGCTTAATTACTTTCTTGGGATCCCGATTTCACAATCGACTCGGGAATTTTATTTCACAACCTAAGCATGCTCTTGATTTGCTAGCTTGTTTTCAGATGTATGATTTCAAGTCTTCTCCTGCTCCTTTTCTTTTCGGGGTTAAGTTTGTTTTTGATTGCTCTACTCCCTTGGTTGATGGTACCCTTTATCGGCAGGTTGGTGTGGAGCTTGATTTAATTACTCATATTCAACTAAATTTATCGTATGTTGTTGGGATCATGTCTAGATTCATATAGGAGCCACATGAGCTGCATTGGAAAGTAGCTAAATGGATCCTTCATTATTTTTGTGGCACCTATACTGATGGCATTCACTATCATGGAGGGGTGGATATTGACTTGATTGGGTTCACAGATTCTAATTGGGATGGTGACTTAGATCATTGGAAATCTACTTCTAGCTACAGTTTCTCTCTTAATTAAGGTCCTATTAGTTGGTCTAGCAAGAATAAGAATGTAATTGCAATATCATCTATAGAGGGGATTAACGCTACCACGTGAAGCTATTTGGCTACGAGGGTATTCGACAAAGTTTGGCATCCACCTTCAGTGGCCTACCATTAACTCTATTGTGATAACACAAGCACTATCTCTATTTGTAGAAATCCAGTTTAGCATCAGTGGATGAAGCACATTGAGATCCATATGCACTTCATACGAGAGCTTATTCATGATGGTATCATCGACATTCAGTACATTCAGACAGCTGATCAGATTACATATTTATTTACCAAGCCCTTCACTAAGATGAAGTTTCTTCACTTACGGTCTCTTCTTGGGGTGAGGTCTTCTGTAGTTGCTCATCTTCTTTGGGCTATGTAGTCCTTTTTTCTTCTTCTTCTAGGAAGATGTTGTTTGTATATGGGCACCTTATCAGGTCTTTAGTTGTCGAGCCCCATTGACACATCTTTCTTAGTTGTTTAGGAGTGTCTTCTCTTTTTGTCTGACTCATAGCCACTACCCCAACTTCGATGAAGGGGGTGTTGGTGTGAGTTATCCTATGTGTCCTCCACTCACATATGGAGGGTCATCTCACATGGGTTAGGTTTAGGGTTAAGTTTAGGGTTTTTATTGTGTGTCATGTGCTAGGGTTACTCAACACCCTATATGTATCCCTTCATTTGACATTTATGAGCATGCCAAGACACTCTGCTGTCTTTTCTCTACATGTGCAAGCTTTGTTCTATTATGCAATTTATTTAGTTATTGATTGATTCTTCTTTGTGATTACGTTGGAGTTATTACAATTCAACCAGAGTGCAACTTCATTTTGGTGCACGATTTCCGATATGATTTGTCAACTCTTTCGGTTGTAGTGTTTTCATATAAGTCTCTAATGAGCGAGAGATTCACTATGGTTTTGAGGATCTATTCTAGGAGTCTTTATATTTCTTATATAGAATCATCGGTGATCGGTTAAAATTGTTGGTGATCCTAAAAGAGGGAAACCCACTTGGAAGTGGTTTCAACCACTTCCAAATGGGTAGATTCGGGTATGGGGGCAAGTTAAAATGGTTATGAGGGGGTTAAGGGAGTTAGGAGGTTAGATGGTTAGGATTAAAATGGGCTAGGATGGGTTATAGGTGGTTAGGGAGGTTTAGGGTGAGTAAATAAGATTTACGAGGAGGTAGAATGTGATTTTACATGGGTGAGGACAGTTTTTCAGCATCAAGGTTTTGTTCTATTTTGAAACTAAGATTATTATTATCTTCATAATATTTTATTTTTTCCACTCTAATATCCTCTTCAATGGCTTTTATTTTCGTTAAAAATTTCATCATGTGTAATACAAATTTGAATTTTATCATACGATACTTATACAAACCAAGAAGCTTTTTTAACTCATCAAAATTGATATTTTCTTTAATCATGAAATTTAAGAATCTCATATCATATTTTATGAAAATATCTCCTTGTCTATATTTTATTTCATTCAAATATTTAATTTTCTCCCAAAACACTTGTTTCTTTTGAATTCCTAAGTTAACACTTTGTGGATGTCTTGTAAATTTTGTGATCTTAACTATCTTGAGAAAAATGAATTCTAAGGATCTTCCATACGGTTCACCTATTATTTCACATTTCTTGGTATTGTCTTGATGACTTCTTTTAATCCTCATTGCATGTCATAATTCAACAATAATTTTCATGGTCAATAGTTCCATCATATAGTTCTAGGATTGTATATGGATTAGATTAAGGATCCATTTTGATTCCTAGTACTAACATGGTATCTTGGTTGAATTTTCACAATTGCAAATCTCAAATTATATCTTGAATTTAAGTGTGTTTTATGTTATGAATTATTAACTCAATACTTGTACTAGCAGTGATAGATTTAGGTTTTTCTTGTTCTAAATATTTAGACAACTGGAAAACTAACACTATATTTTGGATTGATGTAATTATTATTCTTGTCTTCTCCCCTTCTTTCATAATTTCCTCTTAGCCCAATTATTCTTAATGAAGGACTATGTAATAAAAACTCTACTTCTCTTGTAACTTCTTCTACACCAATTTATTCTACTCTCATTTTTAATATTGATTTTGCTTTAGATTTATGTTCTAACCTCCTTATCAAAGCTTGTATAATTGTGGATTATTCTATGTCATTTTGACAATACCAAGTAATTAATTCTCTATCTACCTCTAGGGATAGATATATATCTTATAATATGGGAACTATCATCTTCTATGGGTTTTTGATGATATTGTTGTATTCTTTCCTCATATTGTATGCTTTCTTGGTTCACAAAATACCATGTTTTCCATGATGGTTTCTCTAGGTTCAACATCCACTCCTTACTAAATTTACTCCTAACTAATAATTAAATATCCTCCATTTAATTTTCATTGTCTCTAGTTTCTCCCTCAATTTATTTTTCTATTTCCTCTATTTCTCTTATGGTTTCCTCTTCAGGGTCCACATCTCACTTTGCACCCTCTTGTTCACTTGAGTTCTTTCCTTCCTCATTTCCTTATGTCCCTTGTGAAGGATTCATTCCTCTTCCTTCAACAAATCTTCCTACTTTACTTCTAATTATATTAGTTTTATTCTTTCTTCCATAATTATTTCCACTTCCATGTCTATTGTGAAGCCTTATTTCTCTTTGCATCCTTTCCATTCTTGTCTTTTATTTCTTCTAATCCTTCTCTGACCTTTTACATATTTCTCTTTAGCTCAGGCCCCTTCCACTTCATCTTCCTCTTCTAAGATTACATCCCTTTATTACCTACTTGACTACTCCATACTACATGGAGTTAGAGCTATAGCCTTTTCCACTTTACCAACATTTTGACCAAAAATGGTAATTTTCTAACAAATTTTCCTATTAGTCCAAATAGAAAGAATTCTTCAATGAGAATCAAATGAGAAAAAATTTGCACATTGACTTCATTTATGTACCCTTAAATAGTAGTTCTCATGCAATTATCAACATCAAAGATCCATGGAACATCCGATGTGTGTAATATTTCCTTTTTTCTTTTGTTAACTTGTATTCCTCCTTTATCTCGTATAGAAAGAAATAGTTCATTCTAACCATGATAACCGAGCACCCAACTACTTTGGAAGCTTGCACAGAGAAATTATCATGAATATCTCCATAGATATGTTCTAAAAGATTCTTTCAACCGAGATTCATATCACCATCAATTCATCTTTTGTAAATATTCTTATCTTCCCCTCTATCCATATATCTACATATCTATGTCTTGGTAATCATCCTAGAAGCTGTTGGGTCTTAGAAATGGAACCATTACCGGCGGGGTTCTATATTATGGAAACAAAACTTACAATAATTTGTAGTTTATATTAAATCATGGGAAATGATTGAATGTTTCAAGTACATAATAGATTGTATACAAAGAGTTCACGAAAAATAACCATATCATAGAAATACTATAATGTAATTAGAATTTAATAGAGCTATATCATAACATAGATGGAAAAATGAACTATAATGAATTACTTTCTATTAGGATCCAAGATCAACCTCTTTCAAATAGGATTACATAGATTTATAAAAAATGCAATGATTTACGAATTACCAATCCTTTTGTATCCTTATCTTATGTTCATAGGATTTTCATTTTATCTCCTATGTGTAAAGAAGAGATACATTCTATCTTTTATCTTATATTACTATATACATACAAAAGGATTGCAAAATCATGAACTATATCCATTTCGACTTAGTATCAAATTTTATCATCCATCATGACCAATCATGATTATATTCTATACCACATCACATATATTTCCTTAATCATCAAATCTCACTACATAACATACATCATCCAAAACCTACGTAACACATACATCACATCACATCACATCAAGCATACATACATCAAATATCTACATCAATATCATCTACATTCATCTAGCTATATTACAAATTTCTATATGTCATCCTTATACAAACACAAGTTATACACAATCCAGAGTCTCTCTCTCTCTCTCTCTCTCTGTATATATATATATATATATACATATACATATACATATATATATACATATACATATATATATATATATATACATATACATATATATATATATATATACATATATATATATATATATATATACATATATATATACACATATATACATACATATATACATATATATATATATATATATATATATATATATATATATAAATTTGAAACAACCATAATAATAACCTATGCAGAGAGGTATCATCATTCATTCATACATTACTCATTATCACTACTCTCCACATGTATGAGGTCTCACAAGATTGATTCCCATCCTACACCTACACAATCCCTATACTATGACCTCGCTCGATAGTGAAACAATATCTCATGTAATATCACATTATCTGCTAACTTTGGGCATACTATGAATGTGACTCAACTAGTCTTGTGATAAGATCATGTGTCACCACACTACAAGAGGCGAGATTGGGGATATATGACAAGATTTTTATGGATCTCATCTTACTAAATTTGTAACACTATGCATGTGGCAACTGCAAACCACAACTAGATCAAATATTGTAAATTGAGAAATAGGGGTGGAAGCTTGATTAAATTTATTAATCTCAATCAAGAAAGTTACAATATATAGACTAAAATACTTATAGGTATTGTACAATCATGTCTAGAAAAAGAGCGTTGCAGTACTGACAAAAATAAAAAAGCTTCCATAATACATCTGGGAAGCAACAATTAAATTAATACAAATAAATGATTAAGTTGCAACTATGCAACAAATAATCCTATAACTATGGAATAAGAAAAATATGGTTTAAAAACCATATAAAAACATTATTTAATTAATATAATTAATTAAATAATTAATATATACTATGCATAATTAATTAACCTAACATTCCCCCCCTTAATTGTGCATTGTCTCAAGAGATGAGGAGAGGAACTCTTTGAACAACTCGAACTTGTCACGTGCAAGTGACTTTGTGAAGATATATGCCTGTTGTTCAGCTGTTGGACAATATTGAAAGCTGGATGTTGTGCTTAACACATGTTCACGTATGAAATGAACTTGTACCTCAATGTGCTTTGTTCTCTCATGAAAAACTAGATTGCGAACAAGTTTGAGAACACCTTCATTGTAAACATACATGGTGGTCGGTTTGTCATGTGGTATTCCAAGTCCTTCTAGTATGCTGACGTAGCCAAATCACTTCACAGATAGCTTCTCCTGCAAAACGATACTCGACTTCTATGGAAGAGCGAGAAATGAAGTGTTGTTTCTTGCTTCCCCATGATATTGGTCCAGATCCCATAAAGAATACAAATCTAGAAGTGGATTTTCTATCATCAATGTTACCTGCATGATCTGAATCTAAATATCTAGTCAAGAAGAAGTTGTCATTCTTCTTATATTCTAGACCAAGATTCATTTATCCTTTGAGATTTATCAAAATGCACCTTATTGCTTTCAATGAAAAACTTTGGGTTCTGCATGAACTGGATAGATAGCTCACTGCAAAGCTGATATACGGTCTAGTGTAGGTTAGGTAAATGAAACTCTTGATCAGTTTCTTACCGATAGAGAGTGGAACTTACCTCAAGAGATGGATCTGAATGAGATAACTGTAATCTAATCTCCATAGGTGTAGAAATTGGTGTGTAATCCATCATCCTGAATTTCTTGAGCATAGTCTTGGTATATTTCATCTGAGAAACAAAAATGTGATTCTCTTTCTACCATACTTCCAATCCAAGACAATAGTGCATTAGCCCAAGATCGGTCATGTCGAATGATTGATTAAGATCTTTCTTTGTTGCATCGATCATCCTCACTAAAATACTAGTGATGACTAGATCATCAACATAGACAATGACAATCAAAATCTCCCCCCTTTCTTTTTGAGGTAAAGATTGGGATCATATGGATTTCTAACAAATCCATGTTGTACGAGATGCTCATCAATCTTGATGTACCATGCCTGGGGTGCATGTTTAAGGCCATATAGATATTTCTGAGTCTACATACCTTTTCTTCTTGACCAGGTACTACATATCCCTTAGGTTGAGTCATGTAGAGTTCTTCTTGTAGATCTCCATTTAGGAAAGCACTTTTTACATCCATCGATGGACTTTCCGGTGAAAATGTGTAGCTAGAGAAAAGATCATCCTGATCTTTTTGATCTTAGCTATGGGAGAAAATGTCTCTTCATAGTTAATGCCTTTTTTTTATGCACAATCCTTTCTACAAGTCTTGCTTTATACTTAACTCTTGTCCCATCGATTTGTACTTAAAAAATATCCATCGCATCCAATGGGTTTCTTTCTGGTGGAAGATCAAAAAGTTACCAAGTGTTATTCTTCATCACTGATTAATATTTAGAATCCATGGCATCTTTCTAAGATTTTGACTCTAGGGCTTCACTGGGTAGAGGGCTCATTAGATTGAATAACTCTACTCATCAAAGTAAAGTTAACTTCTTTTCTTACTTTACTACGAGTTCATGGTCGAGGGTGGATGTATCCGGTGGAGCATCCATTCTTACATCTCGTAATGTGCTAGTACACCACTTGGGCATACGTTGAAATATTCCCGTGGGTCATGGTTCTATCTGATCAACACCATCATCCCCATCGTCACTTTCATCTTTTGAGGGAACATCATCTTCAATTTTAGAACTAGTGAAAAATCTACATCTGGTGAGTACGGAGGAGGAGTCTTTGCTTCTTTCTTCTCAAAAAACTTAACATATCTGCTGGTGTAGACTTTTCTGGTCTTAGGATCCATTAATATTTACCCAAGAGTCTCTTCATTGTACCCAATGAAGGTGATTTTTTGTGACTTCATGTCCAATTTCTTTATATTTGTCTTGGGTATGTGCATGATTGCTTTGCACCCAAATACTCTAACATGTATAATAGATGATTTCTTCTTTGACCATGCTTCTTGTGGTGTTACTCCATTAAGAGCGACTGTGGGCACTCTATTCAAAAAATACATTGTTTTCTTTACTGTTTCTTCCCAGAATGTCTTTGTAAGTCCAGAGTCATCGATCATGCATCGCACCATTTCCATGATAGTATGATTTCTTCTCTCAACAAACATCATTCTACTACGGTGTGTGTGGAGGAGGCATTTTTCGACGAATCTCGTGAGTTTGTAGGTAGTATTTGAACTCATTACTAGTGAATTTCCCCCTTGATCTGAGAAAAGAGTTTTGATGTGATGACCAATTTCATTCTCAACTGCTACTTTGAACTTCTTGAAAGTTTCAAAAGCTTCACTTTTATTGCAAAGACAAAAAATCCACATTTTCCTTAAATAGTCATCAACACATACCATGAAGTATTGAAATCTAGAATGACTTGGTTACATCGGACCAAAGATCGGTATGAACCAAATCAAGTGACCATAAGCTCGATATGTACTCTTACGAAATGAAGCTCTGTGTTGTTTTCTGCTAGGTAGTGAGGACACTTGTATGTATCCTTATGAAGAGATGGTAGCCCATGTACCATATTACACCGAGAGAAGTGTCTTGAGATACTTAAAACTTACATGACCAAGTCTCCAATGCCACTGTTGTCTTTGAGGTAGAGTTCTTAGACATAAGTGCTTGATTGTATTTGTGAAAAAAACAAGTTGGAACATGTGCCCCACATTAGAGGCTTTGCAACTATTTTCGAGCCTCATGATTTATCTCGGATCAAACATGTTTTCTTTCCGGAATGACTATCAAATTCAATTTTTAGATTATGATCAAGGAGTTGGTAGTGAAAGTAGATTCTTTGTCAACCCAGGGACATATAAGACATCTAAAAGTCTACAATTGCGTGAACCAAGGGGTAGAGAAATGTTCCCAATCCCTTGAACTGTATATGAAGAATCATCTCCCAACGAAACATGAATTTTCGATGGAGTGTCCCTCATTGAAATAAACCAATCTCTTTATCTGGTCATGTTTCAAGAGGCCCTCAAACCAACATACCAAAGATCACTAGATGACATGGATGGTTCACTTGATTGAGAAGTGAACAAGTAGTCTTCATTTTTACACTGTTCTTGTTGCTCAACAATATTTCCTTACTGATGGGGTCTTCTTTTCCAGTTCCCATTTTTCTACCCTTGATTGTAGTTAGAATGTCCCTTGTGAGATTATTGTGGAGGTCCAAAGTTGCTTGATGAACCTTTCTTGTAAGTATTATACCAACAATCTTGTAGGTTATGTCCTCTTTTGTAGATTGGACATTGCTTCTTCTGTTGTCTATCCCCTTGATACTAATTTTGATTTTGGGAATTTTGATAGGAATTAGGTTTTCCTTTACCTTTTCCTTTCCATTTTTGATGTGAAGAAAGTGCCTGCTCCTCTTCATCATCCTTATTATGTATGGCTTCCTCTTGTTGCAGTAATTTTACCAATTTTTCAAAACTAACAGTCGTATCTAACACGTTTAGTGTTGTTACAAAAATGTGGTAAGAAGAGGGGAGTTCTCTCAGAAAAATGGGAATGAGAGCATCATCTGAGACTGCTTCTCCCAAGGCTAGAAGTGAAGCCCTCAATTCTATAACTCTTCTTAAGAAAGATTCTATTTTTTCATTTTGCTTAAACTTCAATGTGTGTAACTGACTCTATAAATTCAGTATAACATTCTTGTTCTTGGCCTTGTATATTGTGCTCAACTTATCCCACGCTTCTTTGGATTTTTTGGCATCTCAAATGTGGGGTTGCACATCATCAGACACTCCAAAAAAGATGATGATTTTTCCTTCTGATCTGCTTTATCAAACTATCGTTGTTGTGTTGTCTCAGTAGTTGATCTTGTCAGAGTACCATTCACAAGGACCAGATCTATTCAAACTCAAGTTGTGTCTTAATTTTTGTCTTCCATGTAGCATAGTTGTTTCCTCTGAGTAATTATGAATCCGAAGAAAAAAATTGGGGGTATTGGTTCCCATTTTGCAGAGATCACCGATAGGGTTTGGCTCTTATCACTCCAGGTATAAGGTTTCCCAATCTATATACCGTCAGTTTGATATACCGAACCTTTCTATATACGCACCCTTCGATATACTCAACGTGCGTGGAAGAAGCTCGCCATTTCTATATACTCGGTGGTACGTGAAAGAGGCATTAGCGTACGTGAAAGAATTCAATACGTGGTACCAAGATAGTACTGAAAGAGGTCTATGTGATTATTGACACCATCTCAAATAAATATCCTCATATGCACGCGTAACTTCACTATATACTTGGATAATTTCTCAATCTGGATTTATGTCGTGTAATTGTTCACAGACGGATGGGATGGCTCATAGTGTGTGCACTATGACCTTATTACTCCCCTCGATTTAAAGGGTCGATGCCCAAACGACATTGTTACAGCTATAGTAGGCAATAAAGTAGTAGTAGTTGCAACGGCTTTACCCGTAAGCACTTCCCAGAGGCACTGTATATACCGAACGTTGTGAATGAGATCTAGGATCTCGTGAGTGTTACAGAACCAATTTTTTACTATTTTTTATTACAATTCTGCCAGTTTTTGAGCAGTTACAAAGTTTGTAGTTGACTTATGGAAACCTACAAATTAGTACAATATATTGCAGCATGTAATTACATTCAAAAAAAAAATTGAATGGCAGGAAAATGTTTTTGTTTTGTAGGCACTGGTGCCTGTGGAGCCCAATATAGCTTACTAAGCAAAAACCGTAAAAAACTAGCTCAAAATAAAGTTTTTAGGTATCCCTCCTTTGGAAAAATGTGCTCAGAATGCAAAAATATGCAGAGTGGAGAAAAAAAAGTTTTTCCCTAAAATAGGGTTTTTCTCGCTAAATTTAGTTAGTTATAACTAAATTTGAATTTTTTGCTAAAGTTAGCGGTTCCACTAAATTTCCCACCAAATTTGGTAGTGGGTGAGGGAGGGGGATTTGACCCCTTGACCTCTCTTGATGGGAAGTGTCTTACAAAAGTTATGCTAGCCACTTGGGTGGCTATGCTAAACAATTATATGTAAAGAGCAAAATGTAATTAAACACTTCCAAACTGTAAAACCATACCTCTTCAAAAAACCATGGTTTTGGAAAGGTGGTTTTGAGAAAAATTCTAGCAAAGAGAAAAAATGATAGGTGGTTTTGGTGAGAATGAAGGTAGTTTTGAGTGTGTATGGCGCCTTAGATCATTTTTCTTCCTTCCTTTGAGCTTGTAATCTCTTCCTTGGTGAATTCTATCCTCCTCAACCTTAATTGCAATGAATAAAGGTGGTTTTGAGGAATTTGATGGTGGTATTGCAGGGGATGGGGCTGGGAAGTTGCAGAGGCAACTATGGCTCTCTTTTGATTGTAGAAGCTTCTTCAATGCTCCTCAAACTTTGTTGTAATCCTCCAATATCCTTGACCTACTTTAAAACCAAATGTAAATTGAGAAACAAGGGTGGAAGCTTGATTAACTTTATTAATCTCAATCAACCGAGTTCTGATAGATGGATTGCAATACTTATAGGTATCATACAATCATGTGTATACAAAAGAGACGTTGCACAAGTACAACCAAAAATACAACAACTTCCATAATACATCCGAGAAGCAACAATTAAATTAATACAAACAAATGATTAAGTTACAACTATGCAAAAAATAATCCTATAACTATGGAATAAGACAAATATGGTTTAAAAACCATATAACAAAATTATTAAATTAATATAATTAATTAAATAATTAATATATAATATGCATAATTAATTAACCTAACAAATATATAGGCATACTTTCCTATAATATGATCAACTGCTCAAGTATCCCACCGGTCATTATATCTCTTGGAATGCTTGGATAAATGTACACACCAATGCATCAAAAATAGTAGTTCATTTAACTAGTGTATTATTTCTTATAAAGTTTATCACTCTACTAAGAATATCTCTCAATGGCCTATTCATCAATTTTGTAATTTCCATCACATTTTTAGACATAATATAGATCATTTCCTAGCCTTAATTGAAAAACTAAATATTCTTAAAGTAAGTAGACATGTTACTATCTTGTACAATGCATCCTCACCTTCCAATCAAGTACATCACTTTGATACTTTCACTAATACAATTTATATTTGCAACCAACATTTGACAAACATCCCTTGCATCTAAATACCAAAACGAATATATGTTATTATGAGGAATTGCACACTTTAGGAGTCACGCCATTTGATATCACACCTATTATCAATCTTTATATGAAGTTTCAAGGATATGTTATTCTTATGATAGTTTATGGCTTACATATTATTGTAACTAAAGTTTGGGTTTCTCTTTATCCTCAACCAATACCATTGGCCTTTAGTAGATCTTAGTTATGACATATATTTGGTATGCTTAATGAAAATAATACTAACATCACTTTCACCGATCATAGGAATGTTTACTATTAGCAATGAGACTTCCCATAATTATTAACATAATATGACACATAGGAATCATGATATGCAAATATAATGTCCTCCTTACACCAATAAACACTACGTTATGGCATTATATCACTTTCATGAGATGGAATTGTTTCTTGGTTCCCATTTTCATAAATTTACTAACAACATTGATGGTGGATCCATTGGGTTTCATCTTGTCATGGATGATATTTTCAATGAGATTTAGTATCCTCGTCTACCCATTTTTTGAACATAGCTATGCAATAAAATTCTAAAAACACCAATATAATCACAAAAAGTAAAAAAAATTACACATTTTCAAAAATTTAAAAAATAGAACCTATTTATATAGCATACATTGTTAGTACTTTACATTATACATGTAGTTTATCCTTCTAGTTTGATATGTGGAATTTTTGTTCTTTACATACATCTGTTCATGGGGTATATTGAGCATGATGAAGGACATACATATCAACACATGATTATGGGAGATATTAAGGTTCCTTATGTAATTTTTCTATGGACATCCCTCCACAAAATTTAGGTGTTATTATTTCATTAAAGTACCTTTTTCAATTATTTATCACACTTAATTACATACCTATTGTATTTCCTATCTTTTGAGCTAATAGGACTAACACATGTGTCTTGTGCAATGTTTGATCGATGTGATAATTTCCGTTATAACAACTCATCTTCTATATTTTGATTAGTAAATTGTAGTTATGTCCATGTATTTTCCAAGTACACTACTGAACATTATCATTACAACCTTGAACTTGTGGCATAATTACTAATTAATATAATTATATCTAGTTATCTTTATTCTGTGGTATTTTGTGTGCATTTATTCTTATTATTCCAATAATTTGTTTGAATGATGATATGTGTGATGCCACTCTTGGTTGTAAGTAATTTTCCATATGTAGTAACTCATATGCAACAAAGGAATCATCCATAACAACTTGTACACAGCCAAAGAACCATTCAAGTAACAACTCATCTACATCAAAGGAAATCATCTACAACAAAGAGCCTAGGTTATGAATATATTTCAGAAGTCATAAAGAATGGTACTAAAGTCTCAGTATGTGCTATTAAAGAAGAAGTTACAATTGGAAGGTGTAGAACTAGGAAACAACTCAACCTTTGATCTGGTCATTCATTGCAAACTAGTGAAGAATTGATTGATTGAGTTAACATGTGATTGAAGGAACTAGTTGATTACCTGAACATTTGTTATGTGTTTGTTAGTTGAACACCTGTTATGATTTCCATAACATGTGTTGAATCTCTTGTTGTTATGTTAAATATCTTTCACTTATTCTATTGAATATCTTTCACTTAGTTTTTGAAACTCCTTGTTGTACTCTTCTTCTTCTCACATCTTGTTGTAAATGAGAAGGTATAAAATAAAGTTTTGGTGCTTTGGTAACGAACATTATTATGTATATATTCATTACTCATATACATTCATATTCGAGTCAAATTCGTAAAGAGGATTTCTTTGATCCTTTGTTCCTTGATGTAATGTTTGTGAAAATTCAATAAAGATCTAAGTTTTGTTCATTAGTTTCTAGTTGTAGAATTTAGGAGGGATTAACACCCAAGTTAGGGGCCTCTTACGGTTTTCTAAACCCCTTCATTTCTTTGTTTCATGCATTTTTACCTAGGGAAAAATTTACTTTCTGTATTTACATTCTGAATCTACATTTTTTCTTAGTGATAGCATTTAGAAACAATTCCTTTTCAGTTCTAAGTTTTGTTTACTTTCAACGTTGTTGTGAAGCTTATTTATTTCCAACATCATATATCTACTGTAACTATGTATATAACATTGGAAATAGTTCATGTCTATGCTCCCTAGTTTGATAATTAAATGACGGTAACTCAAAGCATACTAATTTCTGCAAGTTGATTTGCACCACCAATTTTTGACAAATTTTGTTTCACACATACCTATATATCACTTGCTATGTCATTTCATTAAATTATGATACTCTTGTTTTCTATACATGATTTTTAATTGTGTGTAATTACTTTTTTCTACTCTAATTTTGAGCTAAAGGCCTTGTTTTTATTGTGACACCGTCAGTGTCCCGTGTTTATGGAATCATTCCTTCGTGTATGACAATTCTTCATTGTAGGATCAAGGGCCTTGATTTCCTTATGACACTTTGGGTCACATGTTTGTAGACACTAAGCCTTTTATGTAACATTGTTTACATTGTTATCTTTACACTTGTTTCTACTTACATATGCATAACTATTTTTATTGCTACTATTTATATTTATTTTTGGTAGATTTTGATTCACTTTATTATCTTGAAAATTTTACCAAATCTCATAAAATAAAAATGATTAACAATACTGCGTTGAAAAATGTCAAGATGTATGGGTAAAAATGGGTGAGAGAGACTCCTTCCAATGAGTGAGAGAACACTGCATAGAAATAGATAACTAGACACGATATATATTAGATAATATGATGAGGAGTTACTTAGAAAAGGATAATCCCAAGAACCAAAGGGACTCCTTTGTGAGGTTCCAACTCATTTTAGAAAATTAAGTGATAAATAATGAAATATACAATTTCATTAAAATTATGATATTTAATGAAATGATAGAATAAATCAATCCTCCATAGGGATAGGAATATTATGCTCTAAGTAATAAATATTATGACAATGTTTGCGAGAAAGATGAAGCTCCTTGAATTATTCAATCCACTCTTTCTTGGAGGTGTCTTGCTCTTCTCAGATGATTTCCAGTTGATCCTCAATGTCTTCTAGATTCAATGTTAACATGATGATGCAGATGGTCAACTCTTGTGTGATGTCATATTGATTGTAAACAAAGGGTTAGGATATTATTAGAAGGTCGTAAATGTTATTGATTGGGTGTACTTCACCTATAACATTCATTTATAGAAAAAATACACTTGAAATATAGATATTAACAGAAAATAAATCCTTATAATGATTAAAAATATGCAACATATAATAAAAATGATCGAAGATAGGAATCATGGGTGATTCAAAGGAATCATGGGAGATTCAGAGGAATCATTGGAGATTCGAAGGATCATTTAGTGGTTGAATGAAATAACTATTTATTTCTATGGAAATGAAAAGATTTAAGTAAATGTGAATTGAGACTTGAAATTTTTGTTTCGATGATTGTATTTTTCTCAATGGGGATGCGTAGAAAAAATGAAATAAAGAGATAAAATTGTACCTTTCTTATGAATCAAAATACAAAAGGCCGATGATGTAGGATCACCTTATGATGTTGTGAGCTTCCCAAAATCTTGATGTGGGTGAAAAGTATGTATAAATGTTTCTAATGACGTCTTCTTATTTTTCAAATTACTTGAGCTTTGATATATTATCTAGAGATCGTCATTCAGGTGAAATTGATGATTTTATATAAAATCATCGGTGATTAGTTAGAATGGATAGTGATCAAGTAAAATGTGGGGAATATCACTTGAAATTTGTTGAAAGCACTTTCAAAATGGTGATTTTTGTGTTAAGGATGAATTTAGGACAAGTATTAGTATGTTGAGGAGGTTGGGAGATTGTGGCACTGACTAGAATAAAATAGAATTAAGTGGTTTGTGAGTTTTAGGAGGGATAAATTACTATTTACAATAGTAAATATGTTTTTATGGTGGCGATATATGATTTATGACTTTAGGTATAAAGATTTAAAATATAGATATGAACTATGTTGATAGGTCACCTAGAGGGGCCAAAAAACTAGTTCTTTATATTTTCCCCTTTTTTCAAGTGGTTTGTAACATACAAGCCACTTTGGAAAAAAATGAGTGAGGTGGTTAAAATTTTGAAGGATAAGTGGGCCCCCATCAAAATGTGGGTCAATTTGATGAATTACAATAGTCAAGAACAAGGGATACCTACCATACTAAAGGTAAGTGGATTTTTTAAAGTTTGGAACTTTTTTAATTTTGTTTTTTCCTAATAAATGAGTAAATCACATGCAATTTCTTATGAAATTGCTAGCGATATGTAATCATGGGAGATTGGTATGGTTCACCAATAATTTAGTAGAAACACTCATAATTCAATAAATTTTGTGATATTAAGATTTTTTTAATTTTACTTAGTGGATTTGAAGAGTTTATGTTTAATAGTTTTTGTTTTTAATGGCTACATGTGAGGAAGCGATTGACTACATGGGATTGGATCGTGAATTTATTGGATAGTATTTGTGAGCATCTATCATATGATGTTTGGGGACATATGAATGAGGTTAGTTTGGGAGGGATATTTCATTACAGATGTATCCATGATGATATAGGATTATTATTGAATTTATTTAAGAGGTGGGATCATGTTACAAGAACCTTTCAAGTTACCGATAGGTGAGATGACCATCACCTTTGTAACATCCCCATTTTAAAATACCAGAACAAGGGAATTTTTTTTTTTTTTATAACGTTCTCTGTTATGAATTACAAAATTCAAACACACGTTCAAGTTTTAATAATTGTTCTCTGCCCAAACAACACAGTTTGGATCACACAATTTCTTTTTAAAACGAATGTTCCTGTTCGCATATTTACTGATATGGAACACACATTCAATGCCATTCAATATTATAAAAGATTCTATATGCTGCTGTAAATGACTCAAGGAGGCGCCGATCTTCCATTTTCATGGCTCGGAGTTTCCTTCAACGATCCTTCATTTCATGACTCGGCAACAACCGATCCTTCATGTTTGTTTATGCATGGTATATTATATATACCTATTCTCATAACCGTTTCCGGTTATTGAAGTGATCCATTTAAGAAGCCTATCTGAATATCTGTTACTGATATTCATCTGACATCCTGCATCTTAAATTAAGTGATAAGGACAACGCAACCAGCAATTGCGATACTTTGGCCAAAGATTTTCACATGCTTTGCATGATCATATTCCTGGATGTTATACACATCAACGGAATACGTCCTTCACTTCACTTCACCTGTTATCTAGAATGGTCTTTCCTGGTTCCTACCAGTCCTCTTTGTTTAAGGTTAGTTTAACTCCCAATTACAGTTAGTAATATGAACGAGTATAGGAAGGCACTCCCGGTAACTAAAGATACGCAGACATACAGTGTCGTTTCCCCACGACCCCGTGTGTCTAGTTATCTTTAGTATTCCGGAGTCACTCCGTATACCAGATCATACTCCTATCCCCTGTCCACAATTACACCTTCAGCCTATGTATTCTTGATGTTTTAATTCAGGAGGGCATTGCAATATGTCAGCTGCAACAGTGTGTCGTCATGAAGACCCCGTCTTCATGGAGACACCTTGCTGTAGCTGGCGTATGCCAATGTCCTACGGAATTCTCCCATCGAGAATACACATCCTGCTCAAGTGCTTAGGATATGATTTTAATAATTAAAATCAACTTTCAGCATCCACGCTGATCCCTTGATCCTCGTTTCCGTTGCAGTTGCATATAGCTAAGAGGGACTAAATCCGTCCATTAACTTGCTATGCATCTTCTCCTTCGTATCGAAGGGCTACATTTCCCTACTTGGTTCACTTCTTAATCATTGGATTAAGCAGTCCGTACCGACGGACGTGATAAGTTTAACCTATTAAACTTAGCCAAGATTTTCCAACTGCAACTAAATTCAGAATTCTAACTTATTAGACGTCATTTAAACGAGGTCTAATTTCCAAGAAATGTATTCATTTGTTCTCCTTAACGTTATATGGTTAAGGTCCATTAGTTTTGGATATACTTATCCTATATCCTTTATTCTGAATTTAACACACGAGATCATTAATGGAGCTCGAAAGCGAAGTTCGATTACTCCGAAGTTTAATTGGTATTCCTTAGCTCCTAAGCTAATCCCGAATACCTTCCAATTATGGAATCATATTCTTCCTAATCCTTATAATGTCAATTAAAAATTCATCTTTACCCAAGTATGAATTAATTGCATTTTTCAACTTAAAAGTTGCATTTAGGTAAGAATAGATATCAGTTTCCATTTAACATCCATCCAAGGACAATTAAACAAATCCAATCAAGAAATAACATTATATTTCCAATTTAGACAACAAAATTCAACTGATATAATTATTAAAATAATACACATGTAATTGGATTCAATATTTCATGTCATAATCTGTACAATTGCCAATCCAGCTGATTGGGCATAGTTTATATAAAACATCAATACAACTCATGAGACAGAAGAATATACTTTCTTCTTTTCACAATTCCTCGAAGAGGAATAAAAGCAACAATTACAATTCATCATCAACAAATCAAGAAGCATCAGAAAACAGCCATGTCTTCATTCTAATCAAATTTCATCTGCAAAATGAATTACACGGGTCAGTTCAATGAACTGAGCATATTAAGCACTTATCCTTAAAATAAGGTGCTTCAACTAACTGTCTCAATAAAAGAACCCTACTTTTATGAAACGACAGTAAAACATCAATCACGAAATAGGCACAGAAGAAAGATCAGCATAACAACTGAACTAACAAAAATATCATCACAATCAGCCAGAGGACTGCTGTCCCGTTTCCACATAACCGTTGCAAATATCAATTCATAATATTTGAAAAGTTAGGAATACAAGTAACTTGCAGCAGATATAACACACTGTTATCCTTTCCACGCCTTTCAATAACAATGAATGCAAAGGATGAAAACTAACTGAAATGTAATTCCATTACTTTCCTTTCAGTTCATGCATCATATTAGAATCCAAGCAATCAAGCACAGACAAGAAAGCGAACAGCAATGCATATAGTTGCTCCCATCTAAGCACTATAAAATTCATTATTCACGAATTACAGATTTCCAACTGAATGAAAGTATAAAAGCTTATTTTCTTCAAGTCATTCATTCATATCTCTATTTCTTTCCACATGACTGTCCTAACAGTGGAATCCAAACGAAAGACAAATCAAGATAACAGTTCAGAGTGAAACTTACAAAATCCATTCGGAATTCACTTTCCGGCAGTAAGAATAATTTCATTTAATTCCGGTTCATACGAATACCAAAACAGGTTAGTAAGACATCGTATTCATCATAGAACAAGCAATATCAAGATCATCTTCATTTGTATAGAAGATTCCATACTTCTTTATAATCGAGACTCATATAAAGATCCGAAACAGGTTAGTACAACATTAGGTTCATCCAAGATCAAACAATATAAGGTTGCATACCATATATTTTCCATACTAAAAGAAACCATATTTCTTTCACCGTATGCTAAACAATAAACAAGATTACCATCATAAATCAATTAATTTCATATTTTTCTAGTCCTATGAACGTATCCCGTTCAAAATAACATTTATTCATTGCTGTTACCTACAGCAAGTCCAATATTCACATGACTATGAATTTCACCAAGTTAGAACAGCAGGCAGAAGAAGGATTCCCTTCCAATAAATGATTCTACCCAATCCATTTTCCAAGTTCATAATAGTATGCAAAACTCCAGAATGCAAAATCAGATGTCATTACCTTTAGTAAAGTAAACCGTACAGGGTGTCAATACATGAATCTAGTATAATCAAGACAACCCATACAACGAGACAAAATTTCCATGCGTTTATTCTTTGTACAGCAATCCCAGATTAAGTCATAATCTCCAAACAGTTCGATCTTAAAGGACCGATCAGCATTAATAAACACAACTAATCATCATACCATCCTAGCAAGAAACAGTATATTTCTCTATGAGTTCAGAAGGAAAAACTATTCCTTTTTCCAACTCTCACGAACATTCATATGAAATTTTAATGCCCATTCCTTTAAAATATAAGATACCATTTCCTCATAATCCGAAACAGCAAAGGAAGAGAGAAGTCTTATCTCTTTTAAGCAAGAAAGGAAAGAACAGCCAATAACGTGTTATCTTTTCTTTTCCCAAGGCAACTTCCTATATTCAGACAAAATCCAATGTTGTATTCATCCTAATCAAACACAGCAGAAGAGAGAAGATCTATTTCCTCTTGTAAAAGAAATTTCATTATAGAAACGACCTCATGCAACTCGCACAGCCGATACAATTATAACACAAGTTCAGATGACAGCAAACAATAGTACAGCAATAAAATACCCATACTGCCTGTACAGTTCCACATTCTATTTTACAAGAATAACCAGTTCGCAATTTCATATTATGTCAATAGCCAGCACAACATGGAGGAGTTCCATGCAAGAAGAGCAAGGCAGTTAAACACAGCACAGAAAAACGATTTCATATCATTTCAAAAGAAAAGGAACAGCAAGGGTCGACGAACCCACATCATGGCAACACTACCGATTGTACCATATTTCCTTTTACTTGCAAAGGTAGTTCCAAACTGCAAGAAAGAAATGATTACACTAAATGGAAAACAGTTACACTATAAGGAACGATTACACGGCTGTTCCACTTTCAAACAACACGAACAGTGAAAGAAAAACATCTATTTCAAACCACCATACTGTCAACAACCAATACAGTAATCCATTTCCAACTTGATTCGAGCAAAAACAAACGCAAATCAAGGCGAGTAAAAAGTAATTCATTTATCATTTCCCAAAGAAAAGAAAGCAAGAACCAACAAAACCCAAGTCAAATCGACTCGAAAGCAATCACACAATCAAAACCCAAGAGCAGGGTTGTTTTAATGAAACACTTAATCAAAGCAAAGATTTTTAAAGAGAAGGGCTTAACATGCCTGTAATCTCTTTTCCAGAACTCGAAGAAAACTTCGTTTGCCGCGTTTTTCCTTCCACAGCGACAGCACAAACTCCCCAACACTTCTTTCTTCTTCAGGCTTAGCAACAGCCTCGAAATCTCCAAGAAAAATGTCAAATTTCAAGAGTTGGTTCGACTGAACCAAGTCAGAAAAACCAAATGCAGAGCAACTTTGCAAAAGCCAAACCGAAACAATGAAAAATCAAATTCCCTCATACACTTTCCAAGGTGAACTGGTCGCGGGGACCAAAACAATTAATGCAATTAAGGCTCTGCCTTTTCCTTACTTTCCACGCCACCGCCACTTGGGTTGGCGAACTCAATCTTTCAAAATTCCCATGCAAAAACCGAATTTGGCTCTATCTCCAAATAGATGCCTCTATTTCTTACCTGCCCCGCCAAAACTGGCGCTGTCCACGTATGGACTGTGTATTAAATGCCAATGAATGCCTTCTTCCCATCCTTATCCCTTTCCTTCCAAGGGTCTCGTGCGCCCTTTTAGATTAGGATTAGTTTAGGTTGCATAAAGTGTTCAACCTAGGTCTTAGTTTAGCCTTAGGTTTTATTTTCCCTTTTTTTTTTTGAATTTAAAAATCCACTTAGGATAATAGTGTAGGATGCATGTTAGGACTTAGGATTAGTTTAGGGTTTAATTCATACTAACCACTAACACTAACAACTTCCATCCAGCCTTCTTACTAACATTCACGTTAATGCAGAGCAGGACGTTCCGTCCTTTGGATCACGTGCCAAGGCCACCCGTGTCCAGGCGGTTCTTGCCTCACGAGGTTCCAAGCTCGACAGTACATGGTTCAAGAATCGAATCCCTGTCGTTGGCATTTACGTGCCAGCTGTTCATACCTGCAATCAGGCGCTGCACGTTCATAACAATCTCGGGTTCGGTTCAAGTGTGAATCAGAACACCGAAGCCCTCAGCACACTTGGATTAATGAAATTGATTCAAGGTGTGCTGTCAATCAGCCACGAGAGTTTAGCAAGTATACGACAATTTGTCGTCACATCAGCAAACACACAAGTACAATAAATGTTGTCCTAACAATAAATCACAGCATGCAAGAATCTAAGTTAGCAACACATTCTCTTAAGATCAGAACATATCTTAACATGTTTGCCTTCATTTCAGAAGTTATAACAGCATGTAAAACATTCATCAAGATAATTTACAAAATCAGAGTGTTACAACCTTGGAGGAAATTCACATGATCATGGGACTACTAGTGTAGGGTGAGTAGGTATATATCATATATGAGGCGGGAAAAGGTATCACTATGCAACACCTTTATGGAAATGATGCCATATATGCTATAAATTCTTATATATTTTTGCATATGGTTTGTTCTTTAGTGATGATGAGGATGGCTAGGAGTTGGTTCTTGATTTAATAAAAATATAATTAAATATAATTACAGAGTAACATATATGATAAAATATAATAGATATAAAAATGCAAAGCACTCAAATGATGTAATCTTATGAGTAAATGAAAGAGAGAGATGACTTAGCTAGATCCTGTAAAATCTAGGAATGATCCGGGGTGATGTAAGGTGATGAACAAGGTTGGAATTGTGTCATAAATGCTCTCTATAAAATCAAGACTATGAGAATATTGTCAGGACATGGGCGCGTGATATCGACAAAGGCTCTTGGGTGCTAAAGTGACTATTCCTAAGAGCTGGTAATTATGCAAAAGGTCGAATATAATTTCTTCTATGTCACTAAGAAATCAATATCAATTCTGTTGATCACCTGATATTCACACTTGGATCACCGAGGGTACCTATAACCTACAATACAAACCCTAAATACCTACACAAGCTCACAAACACATCAAATTGGAATGAAAATGCAATATGTGAAGTGGG
Organism: Taxus wallichiana var. yunnanensis; assembly: GCA_018340775.1. Taxonomy (NCBI): domain Eukaryota; kingdom Viridiplantae; phylum Streptophyta; class Pinopsida; order Cupressales; family Taxaceae; genus Taxus; species Taxus wallichiana. The sequence continues at coordinate 373,063,137 of CM031237.1, forward strand.
AATAACTCGAAGGTCACTGAAGAGTGAAATTATGATTGAACAATGCACTACATTCCATAACCCATGTATTTATTTGTTCTTATGTGTGTAATAGTGTCCTTAGGTTTCCCTTGCATCAATTACGCTAAAATAGTGGGCTATGGCTAGATACGATACAAATGTGTGATATGGAATTGAGAACTTCCACTTCTTATGCAAAGTGTATATGTAGCCCAAAAATATAGTCCCTTGTAATGGTAGTGATAGTATGTAGATGATATTTCCCCTTAGAATTTCCATCCCCAATAATAGAGTGTATATTGTTATATATATGGATCTCTTATTTTAATTTTTACACTAGTGACCAAAAATGTCAACTATGAGCTTGAGATAAGATTAAAAAAGCTAGAAAGGCCAACCACAAATGTCAAAAAGTGTAAAAATAAAATAGAGTAAAGGAGCAACCAGATTGGATAGGATCGCCTGAGCACTACTATCCGTAATGGGTGATGTCCTAAGATAAATGACAACAAATGTGAAATTATTGATAGACAAGGATCAATATGACTGAATAGAATCTGGGTACATAAATGATAGATGTGAGAGAGAAATACAATAGAAACAACCAAAACAAGTGGTTAGACAAAAGATTGTGTCACCAATGAATACTTTTCTTACTTAAGATCTATGCATATAAATAACATACGATGACATGTTGAAATACTAATATGTCTCGTGATTTTATGTCTATAGTTATGATGATTATTATTAGTGTCAATTTTTATGCCCTACGAGATTCTGTAAGGTGGTAATTTTTATTATATTTTGACCGGAGTGGTGTGATTTATGTTAGCACATGTTAGTGTTTTTTGGGCTCTCGCTTTATTATCTCGGGCATACAATGACTTATGGCTCTAGAGGACGGGGAAGATATTTGAGGTTGATGTTGTGTTTTTATTGGAGTGTTGGTCCTACGAGCATACAAAAATATCTTGGAAGAGAGGATTACCCTTGGCCTTATGGGTTACCTATTACTATAGCATTGGTTTTATGAGATGGTGGTCATACTTTCGGGCTACATGGTCCATAAGAGAAGAGAAGTATTACAGGAATCTCCTAGTAGGATTACAGGAAGATGATATATTTTGGAGGCCATACATAGGTTTCCCAGTGGGGTTTGGGTAGAGGTGAAGTTGAGGGTTACTCAACATGATATTTGGGTGCGGGATCGGTCGGATAACCACCTTTGTAAGTTGATCATATTTGATCATGTCGGGTGACATTTTGGGTTAGTGTAGGATATTCTTTAGCGAGTTATGGCCTACAAGAGTCTTGATGGAGATGTAGATGTGGTACTTCCAAAGGTGTGAGCCAAGTGTCAATTTTGGATGAGGAGGGTTGGGTGTTAGAATCAATCCACAAGGAGAGGAGGTAGGTGTGGATGATTTCACGGTTACAAAGGCATATATTGCTTGGTGGCAGGGGTCAATTGGATGGTTTTGAGTGATGAGTGTGAGAATGTGTAGAGGCTCCATGGGAGGGTGGTGTTGAGGGGAATAATGGGTATGATGGAGTGACTATGCTAGAGGTGGTTGTGGCAAGTCTAGAGGTGGAGATGACTATTTGGATGATAAATCATGTCGGTTTGATTACTTAACGAGATAATTTTATAGTTTCTCAAGATTCCATGACTCAAGAACGATACTCTGTTATGGTGGAAAGATATGGGTTGAACCGATTATCTCACAACTATCCCGGGGTCTTACCCAACCGAGAGAAGACATAAATAGTTACCGTCATGAGCAAGAGACCTTATAAAGGGATTTTAGGGTAATTAAGAGGTCTATATCGGGAGAAGAGCTCAAGCAAATTGTCAAGGCACGGGCTAATGGATAGATGGGGCTACTTAGAGTAGTGTAAGTATAACTCATTATTAGGCATTAAGAGATGAACTACACTATGATGATGATATATTTAGGTGGAGGCATCCAAACAAGCCTATATATTGTGAGTTTTTGGCTTGGTGATGACAAGCTCCATCGTGAGTGTTATGTGATCATGGGTCAGCCATCAAGGGGTTTGGGTGAGGGACCATCTAGAGATCCTGATGGCGACTAAGGGAAAAGTATTGGAGGTAACATTCGATTGATGGGATTATAATTCACTACATATTTTTGTAGGCCCATTTTGAGAGATTTTGATGTATGATACTTTTTTATGTATGAGGCTCTTGAAGCCCTTTGATGATGTATAAACATTTTGATGTATGAGGCTTTTTGAATACCTTGATGATGTATAGACATTTTGATGTGTGTGTGTGTGTGTGTGTGTGTGTGTGTGTGTGTGTGTGTGTGTGTGTAATTTCAGCTTTGTGTTATGTTTGAGTTTTGTTTATGATTTTGATGTGATGTGTTATGGAAATATTTGAAATGTATATGTTATAATGATTTTTGTTGACCTTGACAAATGATAATCTTTGTTATATGATTAATGCACTATACGATGGATAAGAACATGATGTGGGATGTTTTCTTCCTTATTATTCCTATCATATATATAGTGTGTGATGGTAAATTTATTATATGTGTGAAATTGTACATGTGTAATTATTATTAATGTTAACATATGACTCACAATGGTTAGTCATACTAGGATCATAGATGGATGTGAGATAGTTGTTTGTATCCTTTTTTGACATGGGAAAGGTTTATATGTAACAACATGGGAAATGGTTCTTTGATGGTTCTTAGGTTTTTCCTCTAGTTTTATTATATATTCTTAATCATATCGATGTGGGAAACTTATGTTTTATGGGAAAGCTGATCGATGTAGGAATCTTTCTGGGATGGTTGATTTTTTTATTTTTATATGAGGGTTGATCGATGTGGGAAGCCTTTTTTGATATGAGGAATGATCAATGTGGGAAGTCCTTTTTTTATATGTGTATTTTGATTAGGTAGCCATCCTTTGAGGGAGTGATCTACAATTTTATTGATTTTTTATTTATTTTATGGTAGCCATCCTTTGAGGGAGTGGTCTACAACTTTATTTGATTATAATTTTTATTTTGATAGTTTTCCTTTGAGGGATTGATCTATATTTTTATTATGTCCATCCCTTGTAGATATTTTGATTTTTAGAGCTAAGGGTGAACCTGGGTAACCATTTAGAAGGGGATAAGTAAATGTACAAGCTACACGTATATCCTTAGCATGTCATTAATAGGGTAGGTGGAGATAGTGTGTGAGTAATGATTGTGGGGTTCCCTAACTATAAGTAGGGGAACTTTTCTATGTGGAATATGTTATGAGAAGATCCGTGGTGCCCATATTTAAGGTCATAAGTGGTATGTTAACATGGAAGACCACATAATTCCAAATCATTACAAGAGTGAAGAGAATGTGTGGGCTGATGGAGGGAGATCTTAGTTTGACTAAGGTCTTATGATTTGATATGTTAACAATAAAATACCACAAGTGTAGGGTATTAAGAGGTTCCTTTTCAAGTTTACCATCAAGGAGGCTAAATGATAAGCTCCAGACCCATATTTATGAGTGATAATATATGGTCCAAGCTAGTTTGGAGAAAACTTCCCATGTTTACTCTTTTCCATGTTAGTGACATGTTGATTTTATTTGAGAACAAGATCACCAATGTGAAGTTGTTATTTGAGATGTTTTTATATCTCTTTCATTCTTGATAAATTTTGATATTTTTGAGGAATTTAGATGACGTTCATCTAATAATTTAGTTTGATTGATAGGTGTTCTTATATGATATTCTTCTTTTGGGATGAAATATTTAAGAGAAACACGTAAGGATGGGATCTGGACTTTGAGAGGAAGAACAATTTGGTGTTGTATACTAAGGATAAGGGTGTAGCACCCATAGGGGTTTGAAATGATAGTCGATATATGCCCATAATGTAAATGGGATTTGAAGATGTCAATCTCTATTAACTTGATCAATAATTTTGATAAGGATTTTTTGAGGGTTTTATTGGATGCTTCATCTTGACCATTAGCTTATGGATAGTAAGGTGTGGAAAATTTGAGTTTGATGTTATAAGTGTCACAAAGTTTTTGAAATTTATTATTTTTGAATGATTTACCATTATCTGTGATGATTTTATGAGGTATACCAAAGTGAAAATAATGTGATGATGGATGAAGTCAATGATTTTATCTCTTTAGTGGAGATAAGGGGATTGATTTCTACCCATTTTGTAAAATATTTAGTTTTTGTAATGATGGAATTATGTCATTGTGATGAATGAGGGTTGATAAGGCCAATGAGGTCAAGCCCCCATTTGAAAAAGGAAAAATATCTTGAGATGGTTGGAGAGCGTGATTGGGGATGTGTGTAAGATTGGAGTGTTGTTGACATTTGATGCACTTCTTGACATAGTCACAATAGTATTGATTAAGTAGGCAAGTAGTACCATCCGTAGCAAGATCTATTTAGCAACAACTAAACGTTAAAGTGTCCACCACATATATGCCATCATGGATTTCTTGGATAGCTAGATGAGCCTTATGGAGTTTTAATAAACCAGAGGAGGAGGCCATCAAACCCTATTTTGTAAAGGATACCCCTAGTATGACGTAGCGGGATGCACATTTGTTGAAAATATATTTTACCATTTCTAGATAGATCTGAAGGTATTTTACTTGTGGAAAGATAGTCATATGTTTGAGTATACCAAGTATCATATTGGCTATCTTCTATATGATTGATAGTGGGAAGATCAATGTTGGTATAGGATGGTTGATCTAGTTTTGTATATGATGATGAAGAGTTTGGAATCATCTGGTGATAAAGGGATGAGAGAGTGAGAGAGGCCATGGTATCTATAAATTTTTTAGATGAGTGAGGGGTGGTTTGGATTTTGTAATGGTCAAAGAGTTTTAGGATATCTTTGATGATGGTTTTGTATTTTTGTAAGATTTCATTTTTACATTGATAGATCCCTTTGATTTGATTGATGACAAGTTATGAATCCCCATAGATGTCAAGGATTTGTACACCAAGAAAAGGTGGTGGTATGAAGTCCCATGATGAGGCTTCATATTCCACCATGTTATTTGTGCAATCAAAGTTCATTTTGAAGGATAGCGGAATAGGGGTGTCCTAAGGGGTATTATGACTATTTCAAAACACCCCCCTTGTCTACATTTAGACCCATCAAAAAATAAGGTCATTTTGAGAGGGGTGTTATCATGATCGAGGGTGTTGATAGATTCTTTTAGGGGAATTTTCACAAGGGATTTGATTAGTAGGAAGGGGAGCTTGAGTGATTGATCAAGCAATGACTTGCCCTTAATGAATTTTGAGAGATAAATTCAAGGTCAAACTTTATCATGAGCATGAGCCATCTGGTTATGTGATCATTGTGATATGGTTTAGATTACATGGATTTTAAGTGGATTAAAATTTGTGACTACATATGTTTTTGATTGAGAAGATAGTGATGAAGTTTGGAAGTTATGAAGTATAAGGCACAACACAAATTTTCTACTTTGAATAATGGGTTTCATACTCATGAAGGGTGTGGACTTATGTAGTAGATGACATGCTCCTTACCTTGTTTGTCTCGATGTTCTAGCATAGCTCCCAAGGCATGGTTAGTTAGTAGATATATAGAGATAGAAGGGTTCCCCCTGCATGTGGAGGTGTAAGCATTGGTGGTGATAAGAGTATTATTTGAGGGTGTCAAATACCCTATTGACAATCATCATCCCACTTAAAGTGGATGTCTTTTCTGAGAAGGTGATGGAAAGGTTGACAATGGTCTGATAGTTGAGAGATAAAGTGATGGATCGATTGAATTTTTCCTTGAAGGCTATAAAGTTGTTTAAGATTAGATGGAGGAGGCATTTGATAATGGCCTTGACTTGGAATGGGTTCAAATTCAATTCCCCTAATAGATACTATGAATCCTAAGATTTTTCCTATGAGAAATTTGAATACACATTTAGCTGGATTAAGATGGAGAAAGAATTGTAATAGATGCAAAGATCACGTTGAGGAAAGCTAGATGGTCTCTTTGGTGTTTGATTACCTAAGAGATCATCCACATAGTATTCTATGATTTTTGGATGAGGTCATGAAAGATGTAGTCATAATACACATGTTGATAAGTAGCTCCTACATTTTCAGGCCAAAGGGAATTACTATAAGTAGAAGGTTCCCATGGGGTGATAAAGGATGTCTTATGTTGGTCTTCTAGTGTGATGAGGATTTTATTATAACCAGAGAAACCATCCATAAGAGATAACATTTCATGTCCTAGTTGTTAGATCGATGAGCTAATCGATGTTAGGTAGGGGAAAATCATCTTTTGGAAAGCGAGGTTAAGGTCTCAAAAAGTTTATACATAGATGTGTAATTTCCTAGTGGCTTTAGTGATGGGTTCAATATTAGAAACCCATTGGGATAATCGAGATAGGTAGTATGAAATTGATGAAAAGACATTTAAGTTCTTCTTTAACTAATAATGTGATGCATGAGGATGCATCCTATGAATTTTTTGCTTCATGGGCTTAACATATGGGATGGTGATGATATTATGGATAATGATGTTAGGGTCTATACTAGGCATATCATTGTAAGACCATGAAAAATATTGAATTGTGTTTGGATAAGAATGTGGTGAACTGTTAGAGTTCATGTGGGTCTAAAGCTTGATTGATTTTAACAATGTGTGGTTTTTACTATGTGCCGATATTAACATCGATGGTTGATTCATTAAGAAGTGTAGATGTATCAGAGGTAAATATTTTTGAAGATAGTGATCCTCAACACCCATATAAGTTAAGATAACATCATCATCATGATAATGGAGAATGTTGATAGTGGGGAATCTTCCTCTATCATGTGAGGTAATGTTAAGGAAGAGATTTTGTCTTCACCATTATCTTGATAAGTTAGTGGTCCTAATGTGATAGTATTGATAAAAAAATTTGAAGGAATGGATATGGTATAATATCATTGTTAGGGGGTAGTATGGATGATGGTGATGGTAATGTGTGGTTTGTGATGTCTAATATGGTGATGATTTGAAGAAGATGATGCTTTCAAAAATGAGGCCATATTTTTGTGAGGTTTCCTCAAGTCTTCAAAGGGTAAGTCATGTGTGGAACCTTGTTCATACCTACCAAGACCAAAACCTTTCCATGTGCAGTGGTGAAGGTAAGTTTGAGAAAAAGTGAGGCTTATCTAAGAATGAAAATTTTGATGAGAATAGTTTAACATGTGGTTGATCATCGAGATGAGAGGAAGGGTGATTAATGCCTCCATAAACAAGTTGTGTTCAAAGGAATGGGGGACCAAAGGAAATGATATTTCCTATGATTAGGCTCATAGAGTGGTTTTTTTCAGGTCTCCCATATTTGGGCATAGGGAGTGCATTGAGGGTTAGGAGGTGATACTCCCCTAGTGAGAGATGTTGCATGACATCTTCAAAAGATTGATCATCTAGTAGTTTGGATGTGGGGATGGAGAAATTGTAGAGGCTTGATTTAAAGATGTGGAGTTTTGTAATGGAAGAAACACATCATTGGGTTTGTAGGTCATATGATATGATTTAAATGGATTTGGATCATAGAGAAAAATAAAAGGTCTTACCTTCGTGTTTTATTTTGAACAACGATGTAAAGTAGATGGGACACAACACATAGCACATATCCAATGATGGATGACCTAGTAGTATTTGTATTGGAACTCTCCTTCTACAAGATAGAAGAGTTCATGAAGGATTTTGACACTATTTTGATAGAAAGGATAATTTTTCCCAAGGTGGGAGTGACAATATCGTTAAAGGATCATAAGGAAAATAGGTGATTGAGTGACAATAGTATTAGGTAATTGAAGTTGTTTAAAGGTGTGAGATGATATTATATTGATGCTAGCACCATTGTCAATCATAACTCTTTTTATGAATGTCATGTTGATATCTAAGTGGTGATGAAGAGAGGGAGGTCATGATCCTCTAGTTGTAGTGATGGAATTTCAAAATCATCAAATGTGATGATGAAGTGGTCATTTTTAGGGCACCAACAAGGTTAGTGAAAATGGTTAGGGCTCATCTGATGGTACCGAGATGGCTTTAAGGGATTTGATCAACTTTTGATGTTGTGGGAATTTTGATAAGTTCGTAAAGGGACATTTTTATGGTGCTTGATGTAATTTTTGAGAAATATTTTGTATGGATTTTGTGGATTAGTGTGAGGGTGCCATGAGGATGGAAACATTTTATTTTGGAGATGATGGATTGATGATTCAAGAGGAGGAGAGAAGATAGATATTTTAGGTTCATTTTGATTATGGATTTCAAATCTTGGGTATGGGATTTCGTGGCTGATACAAATATCATATCAATTTAGAAAGAGAGGGACTTGCTATAGAAGAGGCCATGATTTGAATAGACAAATCACTAAGTGATGGTTTAATATTATTAGGTTTAAGATTTTAAGATAGGTTTGACTTGATGTTTGATATTTTCATGTTGAGATTGATAGTATGATTAGGATGGTTTTTGTTTTTGGGAGGAGTCCTTTATTAGAGAGACTCATATATTATGGAGTGGAGGGATTTATAGTCCTTTGTGTAATGTCCTAAGATTTGATGATAAGTGCAAAATGCCTCGTAATTATACCAAAAGGTTTCCACCCTTGAGGATCGAAGGCTTGATTAGTGGTAATGTTATGGTTGATGATTACACAAGTTGCTCAAGGATTTTGGTATAATATATGGACGAGGCTTATTGATATGTTGATGAGGGACTTAGGAATTTTGATTTCATTTATGGTTTAGAGGCATAAGAGTGCTCAAACAGTGTGTCTTTATGGACATTTTAGGTCTAATTTTGAAAGTAGGTTTAGATTTTAATATGGTGATTGTGAGTTTTGATGAGGGATGTGGTCCCAAGATAGAAGGTAAGGATGTTGTAACTTTGTGGTGTGTGTTTTTGTGATGATAGTATGGGAGTTAAATATTTTTTGGATGGATTGCTATATTTTGTGTTAGATTACCAAGGTTTTTGATTTGATGTTGAGATAATTTTGTCTTTGGATGGGGTTTTATGATTTTGATAACATGTTGCTTTTTTTTTGATTTTGAAGGGATAGTATTAGAGGTATGTGTGATGATATGGGGTTTAAATTTGTGACATGGATGGGTTTGAGGATTCAATGGTAAGGAGATCTGAAGATTTTTATTACATGTTGGGTGTTTGATCATGGAAACACATGGTATGATATAGGTGTAGGTGATATCTGGTTGATAGTGTTGATAATATGAGCCATAGAATTTTGAAATCCCTATGACATTAGTTTGATTATTTATTGGGGGTGGTTAGGAAAGGGTTTTTAACACATCTATGTTTGATTAGGAGGTGAATTTGGATTATCAAGTTGTATCTCACCTCGATCAATGAGATCTTGGAGGACATTTCTAAAGTGTGGCACCTTTCAATGTCATGTCCTCAAACTTGATGATATTTGCAATAGTCTTCACTCTATACCATGATGGTTTAGAATGCGGAGTGGATAAGTTTGCCACTTCGACAGTGATTTGTGGATCAAAATAGAATATTATATGCATGTAATGGAAGGTTCCAAAAGAACATCATTACACAAAGTGGAGATCTCATATCAAAGGAGGCATGCTCCATTAGAGGATCACTTGGACACTTGGAAACGGATCTTCTACCTCAAAATTCATGGTGGTGAAGGTAGGAAGCTATATATTGAGGTGCGTAGATAGCAGGAAAAGGCGGCTAAGATTGCTAAGAGAAGAGATGCAAGGAGAATAGTGCACTAGAAAAGGGGTGAAGCTCTGCAAAATACCATGGAGGATTCTATTCATTGGGATTAGGGAAATTTAGGAGTGATGGCACACTTAGAGGTATGGGCATGCATTCTTCTTTGTATTGTGATGAACATAGTCTAGCTCTGATGCATGACTTGGCTCTGCATGGTTATATGAGGGTTTGTTATGACTTCAAAGGATTTTAATGTGGTTATTGAACATGTTAATATGAATATAAGACTGGTATAAATCATATATGTGTTCATAAGTATCATCCTCCTTATGCATTTCCTTTATGTGTGAATTAGTTAGATATGTTGTTTGTTATTTCTCTTTTTTGGATGCAATGAGAAGACAACTCATCCTAGGTTATCAGAATGATGCATAGTTCTTTTATATTCACTTGCATTTGAATATATGTCATAAGATGATGCATTCTCACAAAACTCACATAAAGGAGATACTCAACACCCGTACGTGCCTCAGGTGAGCGTCCAACCCTTTGGGTGATAGGTCGGTGTGCATGGGATTTACTAGTTAATCTAATGGTATAAAAATGACTACATCTTGGTTCCGTTTCAGGACCTCTTTTTAAAGTTTTTGTGAGAAATGACATATATATTTGTCCATGTGATGCGTAATGACAGAGCATCTAACCTTGGAAAGTGTTGAAACATGGTTCAAGAGCACGGAGGATGAGTTTTCTCAAAGATTCATCATTAGACCTGAGTTCGATGCATGTAGATGGGTAGAAGAGAACCTTTACCATGAGTTGTATGAGATATTATTAGTTATTTTCTAGTAGAACTATATGAACGGATTTTAGGATATGCATTCATATCAAGTTGGTACTATAGACCATGCGTGTGGACCCAAGATGAATATCGAGGTTACATGATGCAGATCGACTTGGACGCATGATGTTGATCACTGGTGGAAGAGAGTTCTAACCAGTTATACTCTAGAATATGCCATTTCTACGTATTCTTGTCTAGAAGTTTCTAAGTTTGAGTTTTAAGGGAGCCCAGAGGTTCATTTTGCGTGTTAATCCTTTGGCTATGAAGATCTTGGTCATTACCTTGAGTTTAGAGGCATTTCCCATGCACCGACTAAGCTTCTCTAAGTGATGGGAGAGGAAGATAGGGTGGAGGAAGATGGTAGAAATTTTGACATGAAAAGGAAAGGGAGGAGAGATGACTCAAGTATAACAAAGCTCATGAAAGGGAGATGACTAGAAAATGTGAGGTTGCAAGTGTGATGGATCTATGAAGGTAGACGTTGTGGGAAGGAGTTGAGATTCATGCGAGAGGACATGGAACCTGGCATTGTCTGTTACCCCATCTTGGAAGGCATGGGAGAGAAGCCCCTTCATTTTTGATAAGATTTTTTTGCATGGAGAAAGGATATCCATCGACACGCATCCGAACCCACCTAGTGATTAACCCTTGGTGCTTGGTTTTCTAGATCAAGGAAGAAGTATTGTTAACCCAGTTGGTATTAGTGGGAGTAACTGATATGCACCCAGGAGATATAATTTCTCATTTGGAACATCCATGGCTGCACAATCCATTTATGTATTTGGAGGAATCTTTAGACAAGATGCAAGTATGTAAGGATTTAGTATCGCGTCTAGGAGTGGCATAGGACACACAACTGGAAGCGGGACAATATCATAAACCATCAGTGCACGAGATCGGTGGGATGTTGGGAAAATTGGAGTGACCACTTCGAGGCCCTTTGCTAACTATCGAGGTGGATCGGTGGGTTAGGATGAATAGGACCAGTGGATCTAGTGGAGGAGGAAACACAGGGAAAACCAAGGCTCTAGATCGGGAGGACAAGGGCCTCACCACCTCCACAAGTATTTTTCAAGACGTCTTTACACTTAACATAATATAAGGGTATTAAAGATGCTACAAAGCATGTGCATAAGTGTGAATTACTATGGCACACGAAAGGAATCACTACCACTGGAGCAGGAAAGTAAGTCTTTTGCAACAACATTGCAAAGGTGCGTATAGTTGGTATAGAAGTATGACCCCATCGAGATGGTGGTAGACTAAACCAAATTGAATAACACCTTCCTATCATAGTTCCATATCTATGAGTTTGAGAAAAGAGCATCAGTGCTTTGAAGGAAATCCAATAGGGAATGGCTAGAGAGTGTGTGGGAGTATGATGCACATTTCAAGACTCTCTTGTCAAAACTATCCTATGACATTCATCCTTATCAACATGCTCAATGGTTTTTCAAAGGATTGATAACACCATTTAGAAGGGATCTATCACATAATACTTTCATAGACCCACACGAGTCATTAGAAACTACCCATGCACGTGTTGAAGCTGTTGGGAGCATTAATACATGGTGTTAGTTCCTTTTTGGAGGCTCAAATTTCTATAATGGCTAAACGGTTGGAGAAGTTTATGCAAAATCAGCACATGAGGTTAGTAGTGGGCTTTGGTGTATAGAATTTGAAGTGGAAGGGCATGTAAAGGATAGTTTCCCTTGGAAGTCGGTACATGTTATGGTAGTAGAATGTGAAAATTTCCATGGAGATCATGATTCAAGTAGGTTCCCTCTACTATAGCATGTAATCCATAAGAATGTTTCTTTCTATTACAAAATTTGTACCTTTATGACCTATGATACCAAGGATTGTAGATTGGATTGATCAAATCCATGATGTTATCGATCTTGGTGTGTGTGCGCCATACTAGTATTGCAATTAGTTCCAAGGATGATGTTCATCGTTATAAAGGGCGCAAGGATGGAGGAGTGCATGGAAGATATTTTTACGAGATGAATTTGTGGTCACGGTAATTGCAGCGGAGGATGAAGTGAGTTAAAAGGAACCTATTACAACTGAGTTGTGGATCTATAAGAGAATTAAAAATGTGAGTGTCTTGATCACTGATGCTCATGGTGTGGAAATAAACATAATTACAAGGAATGTCCAGAGCTTTTTGTGTTGATTGTGGAGATTGATAGTGATGGGGGTTACAAGGGGGTTTTTCCCCTTCAAGGGGTTCATGGGGTTCGCACACCCGGTGGGAGTTCTCAGGGGCAATGCCCCCATAAGCCACATTTATATGTATTTATGCATTGTGAAATCTAGACCATTCTTATTATGTCATAGATCTAATGTGTAGTTTTTCTATGTTTCCCGAAATGATAAAAGAAACCCTAACATCCGAAAAGGTTTGTTATGTATGAGGCTCATTATAAAATTGGTGAGCTTTGTGTGTGAGATATTTCTAGCTAGATGGAATAAAAGGATTAGCTATTTCTTGGTGGACGTAGCCCTTTTGGGTAAACCACGTTAAACCTCTATCTCTGTTTATTGTATTTATTTCTATTTTATGTTTTCCACATTATTCATTGCATGTTTGTTTATCTATACAACTTGTATATTCCTAACATTATGAGCATATGAACCAACAACACCGGAAGGAAAAAGGCACTAGGATGGTGAGCATCAAGAAGGCCGATTCACAGTGGATGCCAAGAGTGATGCGTGAGTCAGGGTTAGAACCTATACTAGTGACGATGCAAGTATAGTCCACGTGCACCAAGGAGATGCCAAGACAAAGGACACTGGTTTCAAGAGAGGAAGTGGTACATGGAAAGTATCTAGACCTGCTCATTAGAAGGAGGTGTATTAAGAGACTATGGACTTGATTTGAAGTTTGCAAGGGGAGATCCAATGTCTAAAGGATAAATCAAAGTAGTTGGAGCAAAGGAAGAATGTCGAGGATCCAAAGGATTACCTAGATGAGGTCAAGGAAGTATGTAAAATTTTAAGGCAAGAGAATATTATTCCCTTGCTAGAAGAATGGCTGAGGGAGAAGGTACCACGCACCGGAGTAGAGTGCAAAAGGAAGGTTTTGCACATAAACCTTCCTCCTCATAGCCTTGACTATGATAAGGAGATTACTTTGAATGTGGTTGTTGATGGGTAGATTCTGAGTAATATCACCATTGACACAGGAGCAGAGGTAAATGTTCTTACCTTAGATGTCTAACATCAAATGGGAAGGCCCATATTACAACCATCTTGAATGTGTTTTATATGGAAAAAAGACTAAGGAAATTCCCATTGGAGTCTTAAAGGATGCGTTATCACCATTCAAGAGGGCCAAGTTCATTGGAGAACTTGAATTCTTGGACACTCACCGAGGTAGACAACTTTCTAGCTTTGCTTAGGTGCCCATGGTGTTACAAGAACAATGTCGACCTATGGTTTAACAAAGAGTATATCAACTTTGAGAACAAGGAAGAAAGAGTGATTATCCCTTTAATAGATGGGAAGTCAATGCCCTATCTTGAGCCCTTAGGAGAAAAATCCTTGATAGAATCTATGTGCGCTCCATCGAGATATCTGAGATAATTCATCCCCTGAGAGGAGTTATCTAATTTGAAGATGCTCAGTCCTTAAGTGATACCACTAGCATGGCATGTGACAATTGGCACATGGGACTTATGATTTTATTGGGAAAAATTTAGAGGATATGTAACAAGGGTAACAAATGTACACTCAGTCAACACTTAGGAGGAAAGAAGTTTCCAAGTTACTTTGGAGGAGCATATCCTAAAATTTTCTTGAGAAATGGAAGCTCAGTGGAAAAATGAGGATGAGAGGAGGGGAATGCTCAATTATAACCTACTCAAAACTACATTGTGTTGGTGGGATACACATCTGAGAGAGCCTCTAGAGTATGGCATGAGGTAAGAATCACATTCTTTTATAAGGTTCTCAGGAGAAACGTGCCCACAGTCATATAAGACTACCATGGTAAAGAGACCACCTCATTTCATATCCAAGCGTGTGAGAAGGCCTAGATGGGAAGCACAAAAGTGTTACCACCTTTTATATGGGTGCATAATTTGTATTCCACCTTACTGAGGTTATGCATGTGCATGGTATATTCATTTGGAGATGCGTTTGTAAATAGGTAATTAGCATGAAGTTGGCGGTTGATCTTCAAGATTTGAGTATAGGAGTACCAAAGCCATCGATGGATAAGGCACTATAAGTGATCAAGTGCCTTATGATGGGAGATAGTGTTATGGCAGAAGATAGCTCTATGGAGTTCTTTGGGTGAGCCTTATTTGGAGATGTGCCTTAATGAGAAGAATCGGAGGAAGTACATGACTTGAGCGCGCGTGTATGGAAAAAGAAAAAGGAAAAATGGTCTATGTAGTAGATGAAGAAGAAATGGAAACTTTGGATGTTAACCATTAGAAGGGGTATGTGAAGTCATAGATATGTTGATGAGTGAGAACATGCGCCTACCATGAGCCCTTGAAAAAAAAGAAGGTTAACATTGGGATAGAAACAGAACCTAAAGAAGCTATCATTGGGGACTATTGGTCGAGAAAAATAAGTTTCAAAGGTCATTGATCTATTGCGTGAGTTCCAAGATTTGTTCCCTCATGGGTACCATGAACTCAAAGGCATTCACCATTCCTTAGGGAGATGAAGATCAAGTTGAAGGAAGGTGCACACTTGATTCAAAAGAGGCCTTATCGGATGAATCTAAATTTGTGTGTATGGGTCAAGGAAGAAATAGACAAGATGATAGCATCTGGTATCATTGAGGAAGTAGAAGAATCAAAATGGATAAGCCCAATGGTCATCAAGTATCAAGAAGGATGGGAGGATAAGAATTTATGTTGACTACAGGGATCTGAATGCAGTATGTGTCATCGATCCTTTTCCAACCCCTTTCTTGAAGAAATTTTGGAGGAGTAGCTAGGTGTGAAGTCTACTCTTTCACGGATGGGTTCTCAAGGTATCACCAAGTCAGGATTGCAAAAGGAAGACTAAAGAAAGACAACTTTTGCCACTAAATGGGGAATTTTTCCTACATGGTTATGCCTTTTGGATTGAAGAATGCCTTTTGTGTTCTCATGCACATCGTGGTACAAGCATTTCAGGACTTCATCCATAAATTTCTTCAAGTTTACCTAGATGACTAGATTGTGTATGGATTGGTGAAAGACCATTGTGACAATTTAAGATTGATGTTTGAGAGATGTTAGAAATTAAGGATATCCCTCAACATTAAGAAATGTGTCTTTTCTACTCCATTTGGAACCCTGTTAGGACACATTATATGCAAAGAAGGCTTACT
The DNA here is from genome assembly GCA_018340775.1 of Taxus wallichiana var. yunnanensis. Classification (NCBI taxonomy): domain Eukaryota; kingdom Viridiplantae; phylum Streptophyta; class Pinopsida; order Cupressales; family Taxaceae; genus Taxus; species Taxus wallichiana. The sequence continues at coordinate 373,079,064 of CM031237.1, forward strand.
AGTAGATCCATGCCAAAGTTGCAGTTATTGTGGGATTAGGGAGCCTACTAGTCAAATGTAGTGCGTGGATTCCTTGGGCATATAGGGTATTATAGGAAATTCATCAAGGGTATGCAAAGATCATTGTGCCTTGGAGGAATTTTAAAACACAAGAGTTCCTTTCATTGGGGAGAAGGCATAATAGAAGGCATTTGACACTTTGAAGGATAGGCTTGTCATGGCACCCATACTACATTTTCCTTCTTAGGATAAGCCTTTCCATGTGCATGTTGATGCCTCAGGGAACAACTATGGGAGTAGTACTAGCACAACTTGGTGAGGGAATTGTTGATCATCCCTTGTTTTGCAAGTAGAAAGTTGACACCAATAGAACAAAATTACACAACTACTAAGCGTGAAGCATTGTCCATGATCTACGTGCTGCACAAGTTTTAGGAAGTATCTATTGGCAACACCATTTATATTCTACATGAACCACATGGCATTGAAGTACTTAGTCAACAATCCCATTTTACAAGGGTGCATATGTCGTTGGGTCCTATTATTTCAAGAGTTTGAGTTCACATAGTGGTCGTAAAACCAGGAAAAGAGCAATTCAGGACCTGACCACTTATCAAGGATTAATTAGGGGAGGATGAGCAAAGCATTGAGGATACCATGTTAGATGCGCATAACTATTTAGGTTGTGGCGTGTGCCCTCTTAGACTTGGAAGATATCGCAGTGTTCTTAAAAATAGTGTGGCACTGGAAGGAATGAAGGCTCTGGAGAGAAATTAGTTAGCAATACGTGTCACACCCTACATGTTGATTAGTGGAGACTTGTATAAGTTAGGTCGTGATGAGGTTCTACACCGATGCGTATTGGAACATGAGCACGTAGCAATTATGGAGGAAGTGCATGGTGGGATTGCAGGAGGACACTATGTAGGAAATGCTACCATGCGAAAGATTTTACTAGTAGGGCTTTGGTGGGAAACCATCTACAGGATTGTATTGAGTTTTTAAGGCCTGTGACCATTGTCAGTGCCTTGGAAAACTAAGGAAAGAGGATGAAATCCCTCTTGACCAATAGCTAGCGCTGAACCATTTGAAAAATGGGCAATCAAACTTTGTAGGGCCAATTTTTCTCCAGCCGTGTGAAGGACTAGTTCATGGTATATCATTACTTGCATTGATTACTTAACATAGTGGGAAAATTTAGTGCTCTACAAAGGATTGCACGCACCATAGCGAAACTACTAGATTTTATGGGAGAACATAATCAAAGGTATGGTTGTCCTTTAAGTTTAACAAGTGATAGAGGTACACATTTTCTCAATGAAATGGTTAGGATTCTATTAGTAGAATTTATGGTGGCCCATCACAAGACTACCCCTTATCACCCTCAAGAAAATGGAACTATTGAGGCATTTAACAAAATACTAAGTCACACGTTGACTAAGATATGTGACGTTGGAAGACAAGATTGGGATGACAAAGTATTAGTCATTCTATGGGCATACATGACAACCTACAAGAGGTTGAACAAGGCCACACCATTTCAATTGGTGTTTTGTGGAGGCTATTTTACTAGTTGAATTCATGTTACCATCATGCGTATAGCACATGGGAGGGTTAGCTGATGAGAAAGTGTTGGAAGAAAGGATTGATAAGTTGATGTAGTTAGATGAAAGGTGATCACTTGCTTAGATGGAGTTAGAAGACAGAAAAAGAAAGACAAAAGGCATGGCATGATCATCATATCAAGAACAAGAAGTTTGAGGTTGGGAAGATGGTGTTGTTGTATGATTCCAAGTATCTGCGCCATCTGGGAAGTTGAAATTCCATTGGTTGGGACCCTACATCATCTCGTACATTCTTGATCTAGGCACTTTTCCGCTACAAGTGACTAGATGGGATGAGATTACCAAGTCATTTCAATGGGAGTAGGTTGAAGCCCTACTATAAATAAGTCTTCTTGGTGTTTGTAATAAGGTAGTGTTGCCAGTTAGCTTAGAATTTCCCTTTATGCTTTTATTTTCTTGTGTTTCCCTTTCTCGTTGCTTGTTCCTTTCTTTTTTTGTTTTTTTGTGCCTTGTGCACCAGTAACCACATTATTTTTCCAAGGTTGTGTATGTGCAGAGGACCATGCACACATCTATTTTAGTGTGGGGTGGAGTAATGCAAAGCAAAGTATAGGCCTATAATACAAGTTGAGTGGCCCAGTAGAAGGAAGTGCGTAAGGTTGAGAAAGCACGTGAGGAAATGGTGGATAATAAATTATGGTGTCGAAGGCTATAACAAAGACCATGTACAAAGGATGAAGAGCACAAGAACAACATGAGGTAGGAAAGGAAAAAATGGGTAAAGGATAGAAGAAGTGCCTTGGTGTTGTAGACATGCACGTAAGAGTCTTTTCGGATTGGATTTTTGTGTGCCAGAAGGTTGTAAAGGATTTTTCACATAGGATTGGGTGCGTGGGTAAGGGTGCTTAAAGTTAGCTTAGTGGAAAAATATGCATTTAATGTTAAAGTACGTTGGTAGGTGGCATAGCATTTATTGCTAGAGGGAAGAAAAAACTATAAATACAAGGTCGGGAAAGTCATTTTCTATCTTGTTATTATGAAGTTGAAGTGCTCTTGCAAACTAGGGCATCAGAGAGAAATTTGTGTGAAGGAAGAAGAATCTAAGAAATTTAAGTGTGTGACTAGAGTGGATCTACAAACTAGAAGGAAGGAGTACATGGGTGTGAGGAAAGGTTATTTGAAGTGTGCCATCTTGTGGAAGATTTTTCCTAGTTAGGGTTTGGCAGCTAGGGCATGAGAGATAGAAGGATTTATTCCAGGAGTTGAGCTTTGGAGTTGAGTTTGGAGTGTAGTAAGAGTAGCGAGAGAGTAAGGAGTTTGTAGTTTATCTGATAGAAAGCATGACACCTAAGAAAGCAACCATTTCACCAAAGAAAACAAAGGGAAAGGGAAAGGAAAAGAAAATTGCTATTGTCATGAGCTCAAATGAAGAATGGTATGCAGAAATGCAATACCCAGATGGAGTATTGCTAGGAAAGGAATGGGTGTCACATCTAAGGAAAATGGTTATGAGTGATTATAACCATCACACATCGAACAACTGAGAAGGAAAATGTGGCACTATATTTGGTCCGACCAACTAATAAAAGGACACCAGATGGGATTCCCATAATGAAGTGAAAGTCAAATTGGAGAAGGTAGGATTATTACAACTATATGAGTTGCCTTACTTTGGCAAGCCACGAGCGCCTTTATCAATGGTTGATGTGCACGTGCATGAGGATCACTTTTATTTTGCGGGGTGTAAGATGCGCATAACACCACAGATGATATCCAAGTTCATAGGCCTTATTTGTGAAGGAGAAAGTATAGATGATGATCTGAGTGACAAGGAGGCTATCAAGGAGACTGTAGTATGTATGAATATAAGAAGGGTTCATGATACTTTGACATCACAGAGATTCTAGACCCTGTTATGAGGATGGCCACACACTTGGTGACCAAGCTCAATGATCAGGAATGATGGACACAAGTGAACAAGGCATGGCTAAATGTATGCCGGAGGATATCAGAGGGAACCATTTATAACTTGTCCACTTTCATCGTGGATGAGATCATAAGCAACCCGCAGAGGAGGGAAAAGATATTATTTGGTAACGTCCTCCTCACCATTGTATTTTTAGAAATTGGAGTGCCAGATGGGCCAGAAAATTTTGTTTGGGAGTATCAGATGAGGATCCCTCACCCGCAAAGAGATTTGAAAAATACACTTGTGAAACCATGACCGCTCTCACAAGCGTGCTGGAGAAGTGGTATAAATGAATGTGTGATGCATTTGGGGTAGAGTGGAGGATCCCAGAGTAGTTTCCCACACTCGTGGATGGAGAAGTAGAATTTTTAGTGTACCAACATTTCTGCATTGGAAGATTTACTTTAACAAATGGGACTAAGGGTCCATGGTGCAAGTTTCCCTTCTCCTTCACCACAATACTTCCAAGTTGGAGTCAAAATAGGTTCAAGAAGAAGCAAAAAAGATAAGGTTGACCTTAGTGAGGTGGACAAGACCACCGTGAGCTGTGTTCAAAAGCTCGTGTACCCTAAAAATCATGTCATATGTGGAGAAGTATGTCTCCCATGAGGTTCAAATGATGAAACCAATAATGTTGCCAATTGTTGGAAGGGCTGCAACAAGGATATACCTTTGAATAAGGCCAAAGTTTGAGAAAGGTGCATATTTGGAGAATGATGTCTCCATTCTAGAAGACCCCATAGGAAGAAAGAAGGTCCATGCGCTGAAGAAGAGAGAAAGAGAAGAGGGGTAGGAGAAGAAAGCACCAAGTGTGTAGACCACACAATCGGTGGGCATGCATGAAAGCAGTCGTAAAGCCTAGCACTTATGCATGTGAGAGAAGAAGTCTCCTATCAAGGAAAATACCCCCTAGAAGAAGAGGCATGGAGCATGAAGAGCACCTCACCCATGAGGAATCACCAATGAAGAGATCACTGTCAAGGAGAAGAAAAGAAGAATCTCTTGTTTTGGAATCCCCTAGTAAGGAAGAAGTAGAAGGTGACAGATGAGGTAGACTAGAAAAAGAGAAGAGAGTTAGATGCCTACATGGTGACAAGGGATGATGATGAGCCTGAAGGAGGTGAAGACCATCAGTATATGATGTACATGATTTTGAGGAAGAAGGAGATGAAGAGTATAACAAGGAAGATGAGGAGAAGAATGATGAGAAGAAGTTGAGGCTCAAGGCAAGGGGGTGAGTGAAGAAGTAAGCACCAAGAACCAAAGAACCCCAAGCCTCACCAAGGAGGAAGTAGAGAAATCCATGCAGAGAGAGAAGTGGTTGGCATCATGAAGAAGTTGGTGGAACAGGAGTTGGAAAAAGAGCGCGGATGAGATTATAAAGGAGATAGAAGAAGAGAGCATTGGGAAGGAGTATGGCAGTATGGGTGGAGATCCCAAATTAGTAGTGAGCTTCCCAAAAGCTCTGTGTGGATAGGTGGGAAAGGTGTAGTAGTGGCACAAGGGTAGGGAATGGGATACATTGATGATCCTAGCAAGGTGCTACATGTGTGCTTCTAGAGCACCATTACCAACAGAGAAACTCCTAGTAATGTCATCATTTGATGAAGAAGGTGCATACCCATGGACAAGAAAGATGTTATCTTGGGCATTTGAGTCCCACGTGGATGAACCAGAATTTGAGGTAAGTCAGAGAGCGCTAATGAAGGTTCCAGAAGCCAAAGGGATAAATCCATTGGTGAATGCTCAATAACTATCAGATGAACAGTTGTAATGCACTTAACAAAGGTTTTAGTTGAAATTGAGGCCAGACTATTTGGGAGAAATGATAGAGTGAGATTCCTGGAGGAGGAATTGGAGAAGAAAAAGAAGGAGCTCATGGAGAAGAGAAAAGACCTAAAGCAAGAGGAGTTGATTAGTGCTCAGCTGAGGCAGTGAGCTGAAGGAAGAAAAATCTAAGGTGCGCGAAGTCTCAAGAAGGTGGAGATGATTACAAATGCAATTGTCCTGAAGCACCCCAATTTAGCATCGCCCGATCAGAAGTATGAATCAGCCTTGCAATGTTCATGGAGGATCTGACTCGCATTCTCACAATGGAGAGGTGACCACTTGCTTTAGAATATGTAGAAGAGGCAGGCACCAAGAAAAAGAAAACAAGATGAAGGTTGTCGAGATTGTGGCTTGATACACCAAACTTTTTGTAGAAGTAAAGGCCACCTTGTGCAAGTCATTGAAGCTATCCTATGATAACTACATGGATAGGGATAGAGTGGAAAGTATCTTGGTTGCCACCCATGAGATGGAACTCAAGGAGTTCTAAGAGAAAAATAAGGGAATAGAGAGAGAGAGAGATAAGATCTAGCTGAGGTGGAGAAGAAATTAGAAGCAATCGAGACCCTGTGAGGCTCGATCAAAATCTAGTTGAAGGAACTCTACCCCCAGATCACCCATAGGATGGATGCCCTTGAAGACTTGGGGAAGAAGTTGGAGAGTATTGTTGAGACCATGAGCAAAAAGGAGAGGAGCTGAGTTTTGAGGAGTGAGCACCTGGTGGGTGACCTCTGTCGGTAAAGCTCGAGAAATGAGGTTCGATGCTTGGGAGAAGTTAGAGGTAGAATTAGGAAGGATTTCCCTCTCCTCCTCCAAGCAATAAACAAGTTCCCCATTCTTTCATTCTTTCTCCCAATTCTTCATTCCCTTATTCTTTCTTTCCAACCATTGTAAGAGCCCTCCATTCTTTATTCTTTGAAGAGTGTTTCGAGGATGGAGAACATGCATAGTGTGGGGTGATGTTGGGCCCCAAGAATATTGGCCAAGTACAAGAAGGCATGTGGGCATGTGGGACCTAGTTGAAGAAGGGTGCATGCGGGTTGAAGGGCATAGGGAAGGGTTCTAGAGGTTTTGTAGAAACACACATGTGTGCATGCATGCAAGGCAAGATGGGTTTTGGACTTAGCCATATTTGGCATCCAGGAAGCACATGAGAAAAATGTGACCCTTCTAGCATGGAGTGGATAAGGTGCCAACCTGGTGACTGTAGGATCAAAAGGGAATATTCCATGCATGCGATGGAAGGTTCTAGAAGAACATCATTGCATAGAGTGGAGAGCTCGGATCAAAGGAGGCATGCTCCATTAGAGGACCACTTGGACACTTGGCGACTGATCTGTTACCTTAGAAGGCATGGTGGTGAAGGAAGGAAAGCTATATATTGAGGTGCATGGATAGAAAATTAAGGAAAAAGATAGAGAGGCCAAGAGAGATAATAGAGAGTCATGAGAGAGAATAGTGCGTTGGAAAAGGGGAAAAGCTCTATAAAAAATACCATGGAGGATTCTATGGGTTGGGATTAGGGAAATTTAGGAGTGATGGCACACTTAGAGGGATGGGTTTACATTCATCTTTGTAATGTGATGAACATAGTGTAGTTTTGATGCATGACTTGGCTCTGCATGGTTATATGAGGGTCTATTATGACTTCAAAGGATGTAATGTGGTTATTGAACATGTTAATATGAATATAAGGACTATTTAAATCATATATGTGTTCATAAGTATAATCCTTATGCATTTCCTTTATGTATGAACCATTTATATATGTTTTTGTTATTTCTCTTTTCTGGATGCAATGAGATGACAACTCATCCTAGGTTCTCTAGAATGATGCATAGTTATTTTCTATTCACTTGCATTTGAATATCTATCATAAGATGATGCATTCTCACAAGACTCACATAAAGGAGAATATTGATGGAGAAATGTTCCAATAAAAATTGTGCTAATTGTGTGAATTAATAAAAGGAATGTTGAGGATTTTTATACCAATCAAGAGCGGGGCCGAATAATGACATAGGGAATGTCCTTAGCATAAGATCTTGGTTTTAAGATATAAGATAAAAAGCATGACAAAAGGCCTGAATGTGTTGTTGTGGATCTTCCTTACTATAGAATTTGATGAGCTTCTAAAGTTTAGGTGATAAGGATAGGGTTTGAAAGGTACAAATGGTTTGATATGCTCATTATAGATCGATCGTAAGAAAATGTACTTTTAGCATTTATTGTGACAGCTTCAAGACTCATGATTCCGCTTAATATTGCTTAAATGGGATCATTTTGAGGGGGTTGTGTGTTGTAAGTATTATCTTGATTATATAATAGGGGTTTAATTTTTGATATGGGTGATATGGAGGAAGCATATTTTGAAAAGGAGGAAGGCTCCTAGTATGTTGTAATTGTATTGAGATACTAATGACTATCAAGAAGATTGAATATAATGTTAGGGGTGAGGAATAGAAGTGTAGACGGGGATATGACCTGGTAGATTCTAAGGACCGATGAACCCGAATGTATCGATACCATGGAAAAATCATCAAGGAGATAGGTTATGATAGGGCGTGTGCTAGTGATAAAACTCATGTTGATGGGTGGTAAGGATGTAGGGATTGATACTACTAATTTTTGAACTATATATGTGGATTTTGAGATTATGTATTGTGACATTGTCAAGGGCTTGTGGAAATAGGCATACTGAAAGAGCTTTTCGGGAGAGGAAGAGAATTGGAAGGTGTATGACTAAATATGGGAATGAAGTAATAATGGGGTTTTAGACACCATGCGGGTTAGCGAGGATGCAAATGTTATGGGCCCTTATTGAGTACTCGAGGGTGAAGAAAAACGGTTGGGGTTTTGAACACCTTGAGAGCTAGCCAATGATATGGGACAGACCACGGTCCTTGTTAAGTATTCATATTTTTGATGAGATTGTGTTGAGTTAAAATATAAGTAAAAGAGTAGATGAGATAGGTGTTGATGTTCCTATATTACTAGTTGTAGGATATGTCATCAGTAATTTGATATTTGGTTGGTAAGAGGGATTGATAAGCCTAGAGTAGTCGAATGTGATAGTGGTGATAGGTGGTGGATGCTGCGGACTATAGCAGGAAGGCGGATAGCCCAGAAGCAAGATAATTACTAAGTGAAATCAATTGGTGTCCATAATGTCTTCAAATATTTGACCTCCACTATGGAATTTTTGTTTAAGATATTCATACAAAATTTTGGATGTATCTTATTATACACTATGGATCATGGAGGCTCTGATTTGATTCTAAAGAATTATTGTAATGGGTTAGACATGTCATCTGTAGTATTCTAAATAAAGGATTGTTGTCTAGTCAAAAACCATGAAACAACAAACAAGTAATGGTGGGAGGATTTTTAATTAAGATATGAGTCACACGACTAGAAATAAATTTTAATTATCTTGATTTAAGTTAAATCATGTGAAAATAAAAAGATGGTTAATAAAGGGTACTAAGAATTAGGTCAACTAAGGGTGGTTTTAGGTGCATTTAAGGTAGGAGTCCTCGATATATCCAAAGGAATAAGAGGCTAAAATATTTTTATTAGCATGAGGCATGATATTGGGGCATACCCTCTCAATTCATGGTCCCGATTGATACAGGAGTTGGGTTCTTAGCCAATATGTTGCCCACCAATTTTTATACTCAACCAAAACACCGAGTCAAATTCCCCCTTGGTGATTAAATTCAAGTAGGTATACCTTAAACGAAGTGTTTAGAATGAAAATTTTATTTAGAATTTGATTTGGCAATGTGTGAAAAGAAGCAGTGAATTCACGGTTTTAACCCCTATTTAAGTTAGATGAACGGGTAGGAATGAGAATTCTTTTTTAAGACCTAAAATAAAATTTTATTTCTATGAAGAGAGGCACACAAGATGCAATGTTGAAACAAGAATGGAAGAAAATGATAAGGCATACCTATATTTTCAAAGCAATCATTTTTGTTTTATTTTACATATTTTTGATAAAGTCACTAGAGGACTCTAAGCGAAAATTTAGTAAGAAATGAAACAAGAAATATATTTTACTATGGAAATGTAAAATTTGATCGAAAGGGAAAGCGTCCCAAAAATTTTGTGGTAGATTTTTATTCACTTTATTATCTTGAATAAATTACCAAACCTCATAAAATAGTAGGGTTTAATGATAATCTGCGTTTGACAAACATCAAAATGTATGGGTACAAACGGGTGTGAGAGACTTCTTCCATTTTTTGAGTGAGAGAACATGCACACAAATAGATAACTAGAAAAGATAGATATTAGATAATATGGTGACAAATTGTTTGGAAACTTCCAATCCTATGAACCAAATGGATTCCTTTGATGGGTGTCAACTCATTTTAGAAAATAAGTGATAAATAATTAAGTATACAATCTGACTAGAATTATGATATTTAACGAAATGAAAGAATAAATCAATCTTCCATAGCGATAGGAAGCTGTGCTCTTCATATTCAATTGCCTTAGAAAGTTATGTGGAAATATGAATCTCCTCTAAGTACTTGATCTACTCTTACTATGTGGTGTCTTGTTCTTCTTGGATGATTTCTAGTTGATCCTCAATGTTGTCTAGATTTAGTGTTAGGATGATGACACAAAGGGTCAAATCTTGTGTGATGTCATACTAATCCCAAAAAAAAGGTTTGGATATTATCAAAAGGTCAAAATTTTTGTTGATTAGTGTAATTCACTGGAATTTTCATCTACAAACAAAAGAAACTTGAAATCTAGAGATTAGAAAAAGTAGATCCTAATAATAATTAAAAATATGAAACATATAATAAAAATGCTCTAAAGATAGGAATGATGGGAGATTCAAAGGAATTTGGGTGATTGAGAGGTATCAATGGAAATTTAATAGAATTACTAGCGATTATTGAGGAAATGGCAAGATTTAAGTAAATGTGAATTAAGACTTGAGATTTGTGTTTTGATGTTTCAATTGTTATCAATGTGTCAAGCGAGAAAATTTATTGGGTGGAAAAATTTGTGGGTTTCTTTCCAACACTGGGAATCAAATTCCCTCTCTTGAGACAGTGAAGCTTCCATATTTATATGCACATAAAAATGTTGATTTTCCTTATGGCCTTGCCGTCGGGGATCCAACGGGCGCTCCATCGACCTGCAGACAAAGCTAGAAATTACTTGCTAGAGAAGAATTTTTGGAAAGAGGGAAAGGGGAGTGAGAAAAGAGATAGGAGAACTAATTCCGCAAGTAGAAACTCAAATTCCTGCAAATGCTAGTTATAAATTTCCACACATGCATCTATGAGAAGAAATAACCAAAACTTCCATGCTCATTTGGCTAGAGGAAACTATTATCCAATTTAACCCTTGGGTAAAATTGGAACATAGGAAATTACACTAAATAAATTGCAACATGACCCACTTGTGGATGAAATGGGGAAATCAATAATTCACTCGGAAACACCTCTAAGTAATCCATATAGTTCCCCCGACATTAAAAAAATCCGAGAAAGGTTGTAAAAGGTTGGGAGCAAGATTAAAAAAGGGTTAAAAGTTGTTATTGGAGCCCTTGGCTAGCTTCGGTGAGTTGAGCCTTAATCTATATCATGATGGGTGAGCTAATGATCATGACCAAGCAGCTCATCAACCGGACCGATCTATCTAAACATTCCACCTAGATGATATGAGAAGCTTAAGCCACCAAAAGAGACCAAGCTGATATGAGTAACCTATTTTTAGGGGCTCGGTTGCTTGCAATGTATAAAGGGGGGAATTCATCGAGTTTGTTAAGAGTTCGGTCCGAGATCACTTTTATAGGATTAATTCTTCTACATACACCTAAGTGAGTCAATACCGAGCCACTCATGTTACATCAAGTCTTAATTGTAGAAAAGGCGAGTCAAATTCTAGAGCCAAAGTGACTCATCGTAATAAACTTTTCTCGACAATGTGAGTTATTCATGGATCCACATCAAACTCATGGAGACATCTTTGTAAAGTTGGAGGTAGTAAACTCCTTGCATTCTAGGATCCATACATAAAGGTGTATAAATGAGTTCATGAAGACACCATGTCAATTAAAAGATATCCTAGCTTGTAATGGAGGCCAAAACCAAGTCACTATGAAGTCAAGGAGGCAAAAACAGAAGGACGAGATTCTTCAACCTAGAAAAAAACTCAAAATGGAAGTAGACACCCTAGGAGAATTGTTTTCTCTTGAACCAAGCTAACTAAATCAATAAAACTTGATCCATCCATTAAGTGCACACCAAGCTATTCCATATGGAAGTCGAGTGGTTAAGCAGTTAAATAAAAGCCAAGTTCCATGAGCAATAGAGGCTAGCAAGAAAGAAAGGAATTTCTTGAGCCATAGTGTCAAGCTCATCAACAACTAGACCATACCAAAGATCTTGCAAGGTGAGGAAACCTAGGAAAAAGTTGGGTGATTTCATGAAGGCACGAGCTTGCATTACATCTTGATCCACACTTTCATGGGCTGAGTCGTTTTGTGGTGGTAGGAAAGGACTTATCAAAAACAATGGAGAAATTTGGGTTGGCTCACCGAGCCAACTCGGTGAGCCAAGTAGAGTCTTACGGTGAATGCAACAATTTTTCACATGGAGGGCCGGGACATAAGTGCATTATAAACCTGAACTAGCCATAGGAAGAATTATGTGGAAATGGTGGGTATAAAGGGCCCAAGTGGCTCTCGAGACATCCGTGCGGGAAAGCCCAAAATTGCTAACTTCCATTGTGTTAGGACTCTCGGGCCTGAAATATGTGAGATCAGCATTGATGAAGAGAAGAATACGAGCACTAGCCCAGTCAACATCCGAGAAATTCAATAGGGTTGAGAGGTGATTTCATCGTGGGAGCAAGGGGGTGTATGAGGCTACGTTGCGGGTGATGCGAGTTTAAGTGCATGGGCAGCATAGGGACATGGGTTCACTAAAAGCCTAAATTCACCGCAAAAGGGATCTCGCCATATTAGAAATGACTCAATGCTTAAAGTTAGATATCATATTGAAGGGCTCGGGGATCCATGAGCATCCAAATCAGCGATTTAGTGTTGAGCTAGAAATGTCGAAAGCGAGAAAACAAGGTAGTTTGGGCGGTGTAACGTGGGAAGTCTAATGCATAATGCAACATGGAATCAATGCAAAGTAGATGGAGCCATCATGGAATTGGTTGAAAGGTTTTCCATTGGAGATAAGGAGGCTGATAATGCAAAGGTAAGAGCCATCTCGGTTGAGTTGGTTGGTGACAATACAACATTTTATATACTCAACCCCTCCATAATCTAAATACAATATACCTGTCCTTCAATATATAAAAACAATGGAGATCGAATCGGGATAAACCCCACATTTTTAAATGCCCCCAAATCATTTAAATGATGTATAAAAATTAGGATAATGAGAAAATAATTTAAATGTTCTTTCCAGAAATAAATTTAATTGCTCGATCCACGTGAAATACAAGCAAGCCTAGAAAACTCAAAATAGTTGCAATTACTCGAAGCTCATAAGCTGGAGCATTTCTCAATGAAATCACACAAAATTGGTATCTTTGGAATCATGGTTCCAAAACCTATGCATAGGGATCAAGAAATTCAGAAATTGATGAAGATTTGATTGGTAATTTCATATAAAATAGACCGATTCTAAACAGAGACGTCGGGTGGTTGAGGGAGCATTAAATGGTCATGGGTAGGCATTTTTCATTGTTGTAAGTTATGGGACAACATGGGGAGCCTTTTGCAAGTAAAATATTAGAATTTTCACTCATTTATTATCACTTAGGTGGCTAGAAAGGAAAATTCAGGGTTGTATCCTCTCTCTCTTTCTCATTTTATAAATTGTAATGAGGGGCTGATTTTGGAAGGAGTTAGTCATTTTTCCTTTCTTCCCCCTCTCTCTTTCTCTGTTATGTTAAATGTGGAGTTTAAGCCTCCTTTCTAAGCTCTGTAATGGAATTTTTCTTTCCTCTTTCCCACTAATGATGTACTGTGCAAACTTATTGTAGTAATAGACTATGTTTTTGATGCATTTTGTCCATCCTTTGCATGTTTTATTGTCTCTACTTGCCTCTCTCCATTGCAGGGTATATTATGCATATTCTTGATGTTTATTATAGGTTTTGAGAGATGTGTTTAATGGGAAACAAATGGTGTTTTGTGTGAATCCATCTCTAGTATGTGGTGCATCTTGTCCACCCTCTCCATTGCTCACCTCTCTCCATTTCAAGCAGTTGGATAGTGATTAACAACCTCCTTTTTTAGTGTATCACCGCTCTTAGTGTAGGTTTACTTTCATGTATCTCTCTCCCTATCTCCTTGGAATGTTAGAATAGGATTAGGTAGTTTTCTTGCATGTATTAGGAGTATCTTGTGGCAGGTAGTTTAGGAGTAAGAACCAACTTTCTCTGGAGGGTTATCTCAAGCTCGCAAGTCCCACAACTTGAGAGATAACCCAATGTTACACAAATTACACCAAATGCCTAGGTCCATTAAAAATAGGTCATTTGGGGGTGTTGTAATTTTGTGATAACAATTCTAGCACACCCAATGGGACAAAATTTAAGTCAGAATATTGAATTTGGTGGGACATTACACATTCAAAGTTGTATACTTTATTTAGTGTTCCATTTCAGAAAATTCTAGCCATTGTGTGACATTCACTACTTGATAATAGTTCTAGCATGCCCAATGGGAGAACATTTAAAGCTGGATTTTTAGGTGGAGTGCAATTCAATATTGGAGTAGTTTCTATTTTGATAATTTGGTGTGTTCTTGTTAAAATTTCAGATTTTAGAAGCATATACAAAACACATCTAGTGACTCCATCTGGTCCAAACAACCCAATCTCTAAAATTGCATACCTTTCTTCCATCTAGTTTCCTCTCCATATCTTTCATGTTATTTCATTATATGAAGTTGTGCAACCATGTCTTCATTCCCGTAGTGGAATTCACACTTACAGCAGATGTCTGATCATCCTCTAATGAACTTCATAACTCCTCAGAGTCAACATTATGATCAGATTCAAAACCACTATGCTTTCCCATATAAGCAATATCAAAACTAGTTTGGCTATGGAGCTTATCAAGAAAAAGGGTATGCATATAGTGATAACAGTCAAATGGAAAGTGTTGATTTGTTGGAGAAGATTCAAAGAATGGAGGTAAACATGGTTCAATCTCAAGAAATACAGAGATGAAAAATTTCAGAATTGGTTATAGGATTCTTATCCATGGGAAGGCCCTTTTCTAAAACACTATAGCCCACAGTAGAATCTTATAGCCCACAAAGTAGAATCTTAACTTCATGGTTAAAATGTTTCCCAACTCGCACAATGGACCGAAGAGATAGAAGCCTATGAACAAAGTGCAAGAAAACCTTTTCAATGGGTAAGTCAATCACTAGCTCCTTATTCTTCTTTTTCTCCTTCCCAATCTCTATCATTCTAACATTGTCATGATTCAAGCCCATTGTATGCTTCCCCAAGTATTGAGTTCCCTTCTCCTTCTTCTAATCTTCCATCCCATATCAATTCTTCTACCCTTTTTTTCTTTTAAGAAGTAATCCCCTCCAAATAAACAAGAATTTCTACCTCCTCCACCACCACAAAAAAAAAAAATGTTATATCCTAACCCAACCCTCCTCTTGTATCACCAAGTTCATCTTGGGAAGACAACAAATATCAAACCATCCAAGGGGGATAAGAGGAAGAGTCTAGTCAAAAATAAATGACAGAAGAATTGAAAATATGGGCTCTTAAGTTTGGTATTAAAAATATTCCCTTGATGGTGAAACCTATGGAGGAGGGCAAGGTTGAAGAACCAGTGGTGACCAAGTCTGATTTTGTTGCAGCAGCAAGACAAGAAGAAGAGAGTGATGATCAACGATTAGTTTTCTCGAGGATACGGTGTTCACAATGGCACCATTTTTTCATAAGTTGTTTGTCATGCACCAATTGTAAAATCAAAGGAGGAAGGAGAATAATATTCAGCTCCAAGTTCCACGAAGAGGAGCATTGGGAGGAGAACAACTCAAATTTAGGATCACTTAATGAGGATGAAATCATTGAAATGTTCTTTCTTTCATTGGAAAAATCTGATTTACTTGATGAGTCCGTAGCAGTGAGGGAGCATTCGGGAAGACCTCTCTGCCCAACACGATCCTCTAGAGCAAAAAAATTTTAGAGTTTGATTTATCTAACTTCATACTAGAGGAATAAACTATTCAAGAATAATGTGGTATTCAAGAAACAAAGGAGTAACTCCTATACAAGTAATATGTTGCGAGTTGGTTGCAATGATTCACGAATGACTCCATTACATGTTGCAATCAGAAATAGTGAGTTGCAAGATGAAGAGGAATTCCATGTTTCCATGGAAGGGAAATAGCATGAAGCTCTCATTTCTCTCGTACCATCCACCCAAAGGGAACATCATTGTCTGTAGATGTGCAAGAAGAATAAAATCAAGTTCGGAGATAGACATCTTTTCCGGGAAGGCTTACAAGAATACTTATATACATAATTTGGAATTCAAAGAAGTGGGAAAATCCAATAGGTCAGACTTGGCCTCATTAGAGTCAAGGAGAAGCCATAACTATTCATGCTTGCTTCTAAGCATAAGGGGAGTTCCAACATGCCAAGGATCAACCACAATGCCTGTTGAAACCAAATGAGTAGTATTCGAAAGAGGTATACATCTTGTTTCTTGTTGATACCTTGATGTATGGAGGAATG
This sequence comes from Taxus wallichiana var. yunnanensis, assembly GCA_018340775.1. Classification (NCBI taxonomy): domain Eukaryota; kingdom Viridiplantae; phylum Streptophyta; class Pinopsida; order Cupressales; family Taxaceae; genus Taxus; species Taxus wallichiana. The sequence goes on from CM031237.1 coordinate 373,095,185, forward strand.
GGAGATTAGTTTGTAACCAGTATTTCACTCTTAACTACCATGTTTAAATCCAAATCATCTACATGGATACAAATTATGAGAAAGGGTTGTTATTTCTCATCACCGGTGGTAAGTTTTGTTTGAATTTTCCCATTTCTCTGGTTAGTGTAGGGTAGGAGTAGGTTTTTCAAATTATAAAAATTGTTTGTGCACACTCTACATGTCTTACTTTAGGCATGTATGATTGGTTTCTTTGTATATCGATTTTTTCGTGTCACTCCAAAAAGTACAAGTATACCATTCCCTTCTGTTTTTGTAGTAGGAAAATCATAGTTGCATGTAACCGTTGCAAAATTCAAATCAAAACAAATGCAAGAGGAACTAAAATCATTCAAGGAGGAGATTTTAATGATTCCCTTTGAGAACAACTCCAACTAGCTTCCAGTGCCCTTACAAGCAATCAAGAGATCATTTGGAAGCTTGTTTAGATCAACTCTAGCCTTCAACATAATTCAAGGTAGCATTGGACATTCGAGAGGAAGAAATAAAATCAGACTTTAATAGAGTTCCATGATGTCCAAGTTGACACGTGTTTCACTCCAATTCTGTAGTATGTTTCACCTTACCAAGAAAATAAGTCTTAGGAAGCTTTGATATTGCAGCAAATGGTAGTCCTTAGTGCTTCACTCATCCTTCAAGAAGTGTTTAGGAAGAAAACATTATCCACCATGAATACCTTCAAGGCTTGATAATATTTTTGTAGCCTTCATCGGTACTCGGGTAGCTCATGGGAAGATCTTTGGTCGGATGTTGAGGTAGTAGTTACAGGTGTCCATCATTCAGCCTCATGGATCACAGTTGTGGGAATGAGTGAAATTAAATTTTGGAAAAAAATTCTACTCTCACAAAATAAATTTAAATATTTTCTTACAAGAGTTGGAAAAATGTCGAGCATCAAAAGGTAGTTCGAGGAAAGCAACGCAACGACATTCCAAGTCTTCGGTCAATATTTTCATAGTTTAGACCATTTCATGTTAATCACACGAACTCCATGCCCAATGGATGGCTATGGGTAACTGGTCATACCCCATTTAGCAGGAAAATGGCCCTTTGAGTTGCCACATTGTTATCAATTTCACCCCGGGTAAAATTGGACCACGAGAGGAGTTTACACTGATCAAGCAAGCGCAACAGGATGCACTTGTGGAAGAAATGGGAAATCAAAATTTATGTAAAAACACCTCTAAGTACTCCATATAGTTCCCTTGTCATTAACAAAATCCAGAAAGGTTATAAAAGGGTGGGAGCATGATTGAAAAAGGGTTAAAAGTTGTTATTGGAGCCCTTGGCTAGCTTAGTGAGTGGGGCCTTAATCGAGCTCATTCGATGAGCGAGCTAGTTATTATGACCAAATAGCTCATCAACTGGACCGAGCTATCTAAACATTCCACCAAGCTGATATGACTAGCTTGAGCTACCAAAATGACTGAGTTATTTTTAGGGGCTCGGCGAGCCACGTGTAAAGGGGGAATTCATTGATTTTGTTCACTTATTGGGCCAAACTCAATTTTTAGGTGGTTGTTTCTACATACACTGAACGATTAAATCTTGAGCCACTCATGTTACATCAAGTCTTAGTTGTAGAAAAGGGGTGAGTCAAGTTATCGAGCCATAATGACTCATTGTGATTGGCTTTACTCGGTAATGTGAGTTATTCGTGGATCCGCATCGAACCGGTGGAGAATGAAATCACCCTAAAATTTACAAAGAAAATTACATGACTAACTAAGGAAGGATAACACCATTGCCACCTCTAGTCAAGGCTATAAGTCTAGGAATGTAACATTAAAATAGAAGCTTAAAGGAATACTTAACTAACATGAATACAATTCAAAATCTAACTAAACATGTCTACTACTATGTTCAATTACATAACATGGGCCTAAATAGACCTAAGAGGGAAAATAAATTTTGATGTTTTCGACTCCAAAGAAAGTGAAATGGCCACTCCAAATGACTTATTAAGTCACTTTAGACATCCATCTACTAACCTTGTTGAAGGCTTTATGCAAGGATTGAGTTTGGAAATAAATCATATTTATTATATGAGATGCAAATAAAAGCATGGTGTAAACTATTAAGGTAAGAGGTGAACTCTTTTTATAGTTTTCTTTTTGGGAAAAACTTGTATTTTGGTGCATGTGGGACTAAAAGCCCAAATTAGATTAGAATTGTTAATCATAATTAATCTTTTCTAATCACAATTAGTGAATTAACAAGTGATTAAGATGTGTGGAGCCTTAATCAACCCCTTAGGTTCAACTAGGAGACTAGGATAAGATTTTGAAGCTTTCAAGACATTGTGGAGGAAAGTGGGGTGATTTTGAGTGGTTGGAAGAGGGGTTTGAGCCAATAATAGGGTATATTGACCAAAACAAGGGCAAAATAGGCTTAATTAGCTCATAAACGCTAATTGTCTATTTTGAAGATGCTTTTTATTGTAAAGTGGCATCTTGAATGTGAAAGGGATTTGGTGATCAATAAAGCATTATTTAATTGACCAAAGTGGCAAGAAATTCTAGGTAATTAGCAAAAATCACTAATTATAACGGAATTGATAAGAATGAGAGTGATTTGTGTGCATTTTTGTAATAAGATTGCAAAAGCGGAATTTAGGTGTCTATATTTTCCCATGTTTGAGGTGAAGTAAGTGACTTCTCTTCAAATATAGTAGACAAGCATAAACAGGTAAATTTTTAAAGAAAAATTAGTAGGATGAAGGATGCCCCCTTGAGTGTCGATGGGGTGATAGAATAAGTCAATCGACAAGAGAAAATATGATTGAAATGGATAGAAGAAATAGGAGAGAACGGTCGTAAAACCCTTGGTTATTTAGAAGAAAAAGGATAGGGATAAAAATGGTTGTTTATTACCCCAGGTTATTTGGAAGAAAAATTAGTAATGGTAATAAATGATAATGGAGAAGAAATGATTAATGGATAATATAGGACAAGCCCAATCTTTGCATCCAAACTTTTAATAAGTAACTTTGTTATATCATTTTCCCCTAGGTCTACGTCATCGGCCTTTATTGAAATAAACAAAAGTGTAGATAACATGAAAAGCTAAATTACTAACATTTGTTTATTGCTAAAAATAGGTAACTCCATGCAACATACATAATGCAATGTAATATGAGAAAGTAAAACGATGCTTAACTCAATGCAACATACATAATGCAATGCAATACAAGAAAGTAAACCAACTAACCTAATAGAGAAACTAGTACAATCACACATACTCAAACAAACAATGTTCAAGACAGTTGCACCAATGTTTTTGTTATCAAGCTACACTTCCCGAATGTTTGTGTTGTAACGAAAAGGTTTAAAAATAGTGCCCCAAGCAAGGATACATGCAACAAGAATAACATAAGACACAAGTAGTCCCATGGAAAATCTTTCGTGCACTATGACATAGTCTCTGACAACTCATTGTTGCATGGGAGTACCGACATAGTAAACAACCTAGATTTTGTTAATAGAGGTAGATCACGATGATACGCAAATCATTTGAGACCGAGAACAAGAAAGAACGATAGAAACATGTTTTTGTAGGACATATTTTGATGTTCGAGGAAAATGCATTTGATATAGGATTTAGCTATGTATGTTGTTTACCAATTTTTGAAAAAAAAATGAATTTTTGCAATTTTTGGATTTTTAATGATTTTACCAAAAAAATTGAAATTTTTAGGTTTTTTTAATTTTTAATTTATATATAATAAAATCTTATGGAAGAAATAACGAAGTTGTGAGACAATTTTAAAAGTGATCGCAAGGTAAAAATATGCCTCATGTAGTAGAAAAGGTCACTGGGAAGCAAAATATGCCCACTAGTAAAAACGTGTCAAAAATAATTATTTATTTAAAATAATCATCATAGAAAGTTTGTAGAAGAATGTAGAAGAACCATGATGGCTCTAGGGCACTTTGGGAGTGAGAAACACATCATGAGGGGTAAACCGAGTATATAAGACATCGCAGTAAGTTTATTTACCACATTCACTTACCATTTTATCACCAATTGGAGCTCTGACCTATGGGAGGAAATGGTGAGGGTGCAGAACCAGAGACACTATGTGGATCATGTGAGAGACTACATGAGGCTCCTAGCAGATGGACCACAAGTACACAAAGCTCCTCTTTTTTACCCTAGTTTTTTAAATCATTTAATTTTTTGTTAAAACTTTTTTGGGTAAAAATAGGGAAATTTGGGGGAGTGTGCACCTATACAAGTGGTTCCATGGGCACATACGTGCTAGTGAAATAATGAGCGCACCTACATAATTCTTTTATTTTCTTGGTTTTTTAAATTTTGTTTGTTCGGGATGCATATGTGCTTTGGTGAACATAGGGGTGCACCTATGCACCATTTTTAGGGTTTTACAGGCACATTTGTGTTGGTGCAAAAATGAGTGCGCATTTGCAAATGGTCTATTTTTACTTTTTGGTTTTCCAGTGGAGCATGGGCATGTTTTGATGGTGCACAAATGGGTGCTACTACGCAAGATTTCTTGTGCCCACGCACCAAGGGTATTTTAGGAGAAAGGAGAATGCAGCTATGCAATGAAGAGTGTGTTGGTGCAATGGGTGCACCTATGCACAAAGGGCTGTGTTGGTGATCTCAGGGGTGTGCCTATGTACAAAAGACAATTTTAAAATGCCTTTAGAAGAAAATGAATATTTTTAGGAACCTTGGATGGTAAAAATAGATGAATTATAAGAAAAATAGAAGAATTTGATGATAGAATAGAAAATTAGATGATAGAATAGAATAATTAGATCATAATAAATCACTGACTAGATCCACAAGCATTTTGGATGTGCTAGAGATACAACATTTAGCCAATGTGACTAGATTTTCTTGGAGATCACCCTGGAGGTGACTGGTTTATCTTACGTGGCCCATATGCCACAAATTACCTTAGATCAAATCCTACTCGTAGCCTTAGATGAGAGGTGTCGAAGTGAGTGTCAAACCTTTCGTCTTCCTACTAGTGAGATGAGCATTACATATGAGGACGTATGGCAGATCTTACGAGTTCTGGTCCAAGGTCCTTTGATTACCTATGATGGTCGCCAAAAACACATTCGGCGATGGATAACGGAGAGTCATTTAGAGTGTGAGACATACCCTTCCAGGTATGACAGTCTTTATTCGAAGGTGAATGGTCGATCAGTGGTTGGGATGGGTACCTCTATTCTGTTAGCTCTTATCAGTGGCATATTGTTTCCTAAAAATACTAGTTCTTGATTCCCTCTTGTCCCTATTGGATTTATTCTTGGCCTGCTTCAGGAGAGGTGTGCTGATGGGGTCAGTGTACACTAGCTCACTTATACTCCGATTTACACTTGATATCCTATCATAGATAAAGGTCAGTAGGTCCTACCACTTTATCATAGATATGGGTTTGGTATCATATTTCAATTGGACGACCTTTAGGAGCATTGAGAGATTGGGTTCTTAGAGAGCCATCTATCATGAGTTGGGTTCTAGATAGGGATGATATTTACGACCAGGGAGACACAAATTATTATAGGTGATATTTTGACAAGGTACAACCTCACATGATCACATGGCAGCCCTATAGGTTATACCAATGGCCTCAGGATGTTATTGAGTTGAGTATTGCTACCGTGGATCATTTCATTCTTGGGAGCAGGAACTACATCTTGGAGTGGTACAGAGTGGATAGGGTCTAGCACCAGTTTGGTCTCATCTAGGGGATTCTTGGTGATGAGATGTGGTACACACGCAGATTCAGAGAGGTCTTCCATATGGGGCCTCGGATCAAGTTAGGACGAGTGTGTAATAATTTTTTAGGTGGTTCCACAACCTTGGGTACAACAAGTGCAAATAGTAGATCCCAGACTACCCCAAATTATGCAGCGTGGTATGTGACAATGTTGTCGTGTAGATTAACTATACCACAATACGTATTAGATGTAGTAGTACACGGGGCGAGGCCAGATCCCAAAGCAAAGGTACATGTACAGAAAAGGAAAATCCAAAGGGGGCCATAGATAGGGTACGGTGAAGTAAGTGCTAGTACAACAATAGGTTTTATTACAATGGTAGGGAGGGTGTAGCCACATGTGTTGGCACCATAGATTCCCTTTACGGCTCCACTATGGGAAAAATTCTAGGAACCTCCATCACCCCCTCATAGAGTACGAAATAGTCCACCGGGAGGTGGAAAATATGGCGGGGGTGGTGAGGATATGGAGGAGGATGCTTAGGATATTTAGGATGGTGGGAAAATAGCCACCTTGTAGCGGCGGGTATAACGGTGACAACTTTATAACTCTAGATGGCAGTGAGAGGGATAAATTTGTTACTCATAGAGACCAAGCTATCATAGATGGGGATCAACTCATGATAGAGCGAGATCATGCCTAGAAAGAGAGATTACGAGGCTATGGACCGAGCAAGATCAGTGACATCATATAGTCTGATTCGAGGAAGATAGGGACCAGGCTATAGCAGAGAGGGATCAAGTGATGAGGTTAATCAATCATCTTCATTAATAATGGCAATCTAGGGCTGGTGTCTAATGGTTGTATGTAAAAGGAGAAAGAGATATTTGGAAAACAACTCCTTTAAACACAATCCAAACTTGTAGAAATTAAAAAGAACACTTGCAAAAATGGAAAAGCACACTTGTAGAAATCAAAATCACACTTGCAGAAATGAAAGCACACTTGCATAAAGTAAATTGTTGAATTGAAAATAAATCAAATAAAACTCCTACATGTTCACAACAAACTAAATGAAAATGAAGATTACAATACAAGGAGAAAAAAATACAACAAAATGATTATCACAGAAAAAGGAATAAACATAAACATAAATTATTACAATACAAAAACACAAATACATAGATCCATCTTCCTTGGAATGAGTGGCCAGCTCATTCCTTGGAAGAGGATTTAAATCATGCTTCCAAGATCTTGATTCAAAACTTCATAATATTGGAGAGAAAAGAATAGATTTTTCATTGATTGGAAAAATATTACACATAAGAGTGTGGAAGGTTGCATTTATAATTCATGCATCTAACCAACTCCTCTTTTTGAGGAATACAATCTAATCTTTTTATTATGATTTACTTAGTCAACTAACGAGAACTAACTACCTATTCTTGGGTGGATTTATTCAAATCAATAAATCCTAAACAAACTTGACTACAACTGTCCACTTATCATGGAGAATATTTCTACAACTCATCCCTTTAATCTAGGAACACAAAGTAGGAGAGTACTTATTCAACATTCCTAATACTATTCCACTATTTTCTCATCCTTGAAACATGGAGAGAAAATGGAGGAGTGCTAAGTCCATGACTTTGAATTCTTCTTGGAATGCCACATGCATGCATGACTTTAGATTGCCACATGTTTGGATCTATATTCTTAGTTGATGATGTGGAAGAAAAGAGTGGGCTGAATAGTTCGGTGCTCCTTTACATTATTTTGGAACAAACCAAAATACTTTCACTAACTAGGTGTTTCCGTAGTTGCGTGAAGAATTTTCATAGCTGGGCATTTCCATAATTGTGTGAATAATTTTTGTATCTGGGCATTTCGTAGTTGCGTGAAGACTTTCGGTAGCTGCAATCTATGAACTTGGAGTAGATTTTCTTATGAAATATTTTCTACACACTATCTCATTCCAACTTAGAAGAAATATCAGGAAATAACAACAATTAGACTGCAAATAGATTTCTAAAGAGATGATAAGATAAATCTTATATTCTACCTTAAATATGCTATTTGTTATTAAAACTACATCTAAATTCACTTGAAAGCTTGATTTTAAGAGAGAGAATAAGAGTGTTATTTGGTGATATAATAAGACATATTTTGGCCTCATCATTTCCCCCACACTTAACTTCTTGCATGCCCTCATGCAAGCTACTAATATTCCTATAGAATTTGATTTTTCAATACTTCAACATCTTTCAAATTGTCTTCTCATTTTTTCATGATAGTAGCAAATTGAGATTCTAGAAGTAAAATTTTACTTCTTTTTTATTCATGCTCTCATGAGGTTTTTCGTAGATAATGTAGAGATATTTTTCCCCACACTTAGCTCTTTGTTTTCTCATGCATTCTTCAAAATATTTGGAAGAGAGTGAGTCTCCCCCACACTTAGCTTTTTGCATGCCCTCATGCAAACTATTTTTTTAATTGAGCAGCTTATAGATCCCAATTGCTATAAACTAGAAAGACATCATTTGCATCATTTTCTTTGTTACTTGACTTGATCAACACATGTAGATCTTGAAAAATTTCTCTTTTTTTATTTTTTGTTAGCTTTTGAGAAGTTAATCTGTTTGTAATTAAAACAACAAATAACAATATTAGAGAATAGAAAATTAGATTTTATCATACCATACTCATTATTTATCCTTGTTTTCATCATGTGATATAATCATGATTTCCATCTGTAGCTGAAAAAAAAAAATAGAGATGAAGTCAAGGCCTCTACATATAAATTTTCGGTAATAAATTATTTCATAAACCAAGTCAAAGCATAAGAGAAGTAGTCATATGAATCTAAGAAAGAAATTTAAGTGTAATTTATTGTTGTTTTTTTCTTTTTCTAGTAATTTTCCATCCAAGTAAACTAGTTTTCTAGTCAATCACTATCCTCTTGAGAAATGTCAACATGATAGAAAATTAGGAAGCAATCTTCTAGAGTTTATGTAGCCTTGAACCAGCTTAGAAATTCGTTTACGAGTCTTCAACTTCTCCTTCAAAAATAACCTTTGTGATCGAGAACAAAGATACAACCATTGAAATAAATATCTTCTTTTATAGAGAATCAATCGGCCCTTGGAATCCTCATATGATGAGTACTCCATGAAGTGATGAAATTTCTTTGAACAAAGCAACTGCTTAGAAGCTTATGTTGTCACCAAATTATGAGCAAATGAAATACAAATATTAATGTATTAGATAACAAAAATATCAAAAACTTCATTTTTTGAGGTATGGTTTGGCATAGGAGAAAACTTTGGCTATAATTATTTCTTTGAAGAGTGAGGTGTACATGACAAATAAGAAGTTGAGAAACAATGGGTAAGCTATTCTGGGAATGGGATGGTTTAGGGACTTCTTCATTTATTGGGAATGGATGGTTTATTATGAGAGGTTATGGGTATGATCCCTAAAGAAAAATGGTATGTTGGCATTTCAATTAGCATATACTGGTTGAGCCAATATTTTTCTACAGTCATGAGAAGGATTAACATTGACTACTGCATATCGGAGGAATTTTTGGTGGTTCCAGAAGTTGGAAAAATTAATTTTTAATAAAAATTGAGATAGAGAGGGTAGCATGGAATGAATCAGGTATTGAAAATTATGAGAGAATACTTACATGCATCATAAGATTATTTTTAAAAAAATAGTCTTGACATGTTTTATTAGTAGTGTGCATTAAAACTGCAATATCTTGGTCATTTCTAAACAAAAATGAGTGATTCAAAATGATATAGAAATATCATATCATGTAGAAAAATACCCAGAAAAATTTTGAGCTATTTCTATATGAGCTATGAGCAGTTTGCATCAGAAAACATTGTTATCAAAATAGTCTTCAACATGTTTTTTTAGCAAGCATGCAGTAAAACTATGATATCTTGGTCGTTTCTCAATGAAAATGAGCAATTCAAAATGATATGGAAATATTAGATCATGTAGAATAAGACCCAAAAATCATTTGAGCTAATTATTTGTGAGCTGTGAGTATTTTCATCTAGAAAATGCTGTTATTTTCACATAAAACTCCTTAAATCAGCTGAATCTTTTCTTTGACCTCCTCTACAATGCCCCATTTAATTTCGCATTTTTCCTCCCAATCTTCTTGCACAAATAATCCACATAAATCTTTGTCTCTGTTAACCTACACAAAGTTAGTTTTTTTGTATTTCTTGCATGCATGAACTATTATTTAATCTTTGCAGAAGTAACAGTACATGCAAACAAAAATATTTTAGAATAGGAAAACCTCATTGCATGAAAATAATAAACATGAAATGATTTTTTCCATTTTATTGAGGGGGTTGCTTTTGGCAATCTCCGATAGGTTTCTAAATCTAATTGCAGAAATAAAATTTAATCTATTTGCAGAAAAGAAATGTTAATCTATTTTGTAGAAAAAAATATTAATCTATTTGCAGAAAATAAAAGTTTAAAGAAACTATCACCAAATACCTCCTGTCACAGAATTTTCCAAGAGGTATTCTACTGTCACTAGAATATTATTTTAGAAAAATCTGAGTCTCCTAATAACACCACACTCCCCGGAAATGGTGCCAAAATGATGAGGTTCGTCAATCCTCTTCATTAATAATGTCAATCCAGGGCTGGTGTCCAATGGTTGTATGCAAAAGGAGAAAGAGATATTTGGAAAACAACTCCTTCAAACACAATCCAAACTTGCAAAAATTAAAAACACACTTGTAGAAATGGAAAAGCACACTTGCAAAAATCAAAATCACACTTACAGAAATGAAAGCACACTTGCATAAAGTAAATTGTTGAATTGAAAATAAATCAAATAAAACTCTTGCAGGTTCACAACAAACTAAATGAAAATGAAGATTACAATACAAGGAAAAAAATACAACAAAATGATTATCACAGAAAAAGGAATAAACATAAACATAAATTATTACAATACAAAAACACAAATACACAGATCCATCTTCCTTGGAATGAGTGTCCATCTCATTCCTTAGATGAGGATTTAAATCATTCTTCCAAGATCTTGATTCAAAACTTCAGAATATTGGAGAGAAAAGAACATATTTTTCATTGATTGGAAAAATATTACACATAAGAGTGTGGAAGGATGCATTTATAATTTATGCACCCAACTAACTCCTCTTTTTGAGGAATACAATCTGATCTTTTTATTATGATTTATCTAGTCAACACACCAAGAACTAACTACCTATTCTTGGGTGGATTTATTCAAAGTAATAAATCCTAAAAAACTTGACTACAAAAATCCACTTATGTCATGGAGAATATTTCTACAACTCATCCCTTTAATCTAGGAAAACAAAGTAGGAGAGTACTTATTCAACATTCCTATTACTATTCCACTATTTTCTCATCCTTGAAACATGGAGAGAAAATTAATGAGTGTTAAGTCCATGACTTTGAATTCTTCTTGGAATGCCTCATACATTCATGCCTTTAGATTACCACATGTTTGGATCTATATTCTTGGTTGATGACGTGGAAGAAAAGAGTGGGATGAATAGTTCGAGTGCTCCTTTACATTATTTTGGAACAAACCAAAATAATTTCACTAGTTGGGCATTTCTATAGCTGTGTGAAGAATTTTAGTAGTGGGAATTTCTATAGCTACGTGAAGAATTTCCATAGTTGGGCATTTCTTAGCTGCGTGAAGACTTTCGGTAGCTGCAATCTATGAACTTGGAGTAGAGTTTCTTATGACCTATTTTCTACACACTATCCCATTCCAACTTAGAAGAAATATCAAGAAATAACAACAATTAGACTACAAATAGATTTCTAAAGAGATGATAAGATAAATCCTATATTTTACCTTAAATATGCTATTTGTTATTAAAATTACATTTTAATTCACTTGAAATATTGATTTTAAGAGAGAGAATAAGAGTGTTATTTCATGATATAATAAGACATATTTTGGCCTTATCATCGGGCTATAGTAGACAGAGAGCACTGATGTGGATAGAGATAGGTATCGTGAGAGTGGAGTGTGCTACGCTTTAGTAGGCAGGCACGTATTTACAAAGCACCATAAACTTTACAAAGCAAATTACATGACTAACTAAGGAAGGTTAACACCATTGCCACCTCTAGTCAAGGCTCCAAGTCTAGGAATGTAACATTAAGATATAAGCTTAAAGGAATGCTTAACTAACATGAATATAATTCAAAATCTAACTAAACATGCCTACTAATATGTTTAATTACCTAACATGGGCCTAAATAGACCTAAGAGGGAAATCAAATTGGGATGGTTGCTACTCCAAACAAGGTGAAATGGCCTCTCCAAATGACTTATTAAGTCACTTTAGATATCCATCTACTAACCTTGTTGAAGGCTTTAGGAAAGGATTGAGCTTGGCTATAAATCATATTTATTATATGAGATGTAAATCAAAGCATGGTGTAAAGTATTAAGGTAAGAGGTGAACTCTTTTTATAGTTTTCCTTTTGGGGAAAACTTGTATTTTGGTGCATGTGGGACTAAAATCCCAAATTAGATTAGAATTACTAATCATTATTAATATTTCTAATCATAATTAGTGAATTAACAAGTGATTAAGATGTGTGGAGCCTTAATCAATCGTTGAGACATAAATATTATACATTAGACAATATTTATCCTGGTCTTATACTACTATTGAGAAGGTTCTCAAGTGTACAAGGTACTAATTAATCCCACCTTTTGGACACCTTTTTCTTATCTTTTATTTATTCTTTCCCATGTATTTCTCGATACATATAAGCCCATATCATGACTTCTCGACATTCTATCCTAAAATCAAGGTGTCATAGCCTATAATGGAACACCCCGAGATGCCCTAGTCCCATTCTGGGCACCCCCGTCTATGCACAACCTCTTCCACTTATTTTTGGGTCATTTCTAGCTATTGATCATCCTTATCTTCTTCTCTATCAGCCTTGTCATGATTAATTAGGAAATTAAGCTTGAGAGCCCTATAAATATAAATTTATAAGACCATATTGAGGGTCCTAGGTCATTTGCATATTATCACTACTATCACTCCATCTAGGGTTACATCCATTGCATCACTTACATCCACATAGTGTCATGCATTCAAGCTAGGAGATATGAATCACACACACTTCATAGGGTGGGATTCCATTCTATTACATGCACACATGCATTCTTACATTTCTATAGATATTATTTCTCTCTACTTCACAAAGTGTGACTAGAATGAGGGAACCTAGGGCACAATGCGTGCGTGCACGCGCACATGCACACACACACACACACCAAACTTACATTTGGGTCCGTAATGTAGTGCAATGCTCAGTGATAAGTCAACTAACTTGGTGGTTGAGGTCAGTCTGACCCATTCATATGCATCTTTCATTTTTCTAGGGTTTGATACTTCTCCTTATATTATGGGTCATTATCCATTTCATCCGATGAATCCACGCACGCTAGAAAGGAAGTAATAATAACCATTTAATGACCATATCATATTTAGATTCTAAGAATTTTCAATGTTCCAAGCACCCAGATTACAAACTAGGGTGCCCAGGGTACCCCTAAGTGCACTGTGTCCTCAAGACACTCTAGGTGCCTGTGTCATCTCGTAAAGTCTAGATCTGCAACACTGTAGACGTGACAGTCAGTCTTATCATTATCAATTGAGTCTTTTCCTTACTCTTCTCTTGCACATTAGGGTTTCATTTCATCTAGAGTAGTTTATTTACATTTATTTCATATTTATTTAGTTCATTTACAACGTTTTAGTCCTCCTAACTAGATTAACATTAATACCCTAGATATCCCTTTAGGCCATCTAGGCATAAGCCTTATTTTAGTTAATCATTTTGGTGAACCAAATCTCTTTCATTACACCTTTTAGGTCTTGTATTTAAGCATCATGAGCATTTCTATTTTTGATTATTTTATCGCCTTTAGCATGCATCCCCTTTTGACATCCTACACATTAATGTTTCATCTAAATTGTTACTCATCTTCCATCTAGGTTTGTTTTGAGTTTCTACACCACCATGAATATCTCTCTCCATACTTTTCTACACAATAACTTGATTGTATAACCAAGATTAGAGAATATTTAGATACTCAATTTATCCCTCCTCATACTTCACCCGAATATTTCTATCACACATTTACCTTTGCTTTATCTTTTGACGAATATCTCATAACTTTCATTACCAATTATTTACCCTCCATGAAATACTACAACATGACTCATCGTTGTATATCCAAGTTTGTATCAATAAAGTAGGTGTCAAAAGGGCATTAGTTGATAATGGATCTAGCCTCAATATTTGTAATGTTACCTTTCTTCACCACTTAGGTATTTCGGAATCATCTCTCACTCCATCATCTATTTCCATCCATGGATTTGATAACATCCCTAAGCGTGTGTTAGGTATTGTAAACCTCCCTATTACCATTGGTCCAAAAAAAGATTACCATTCCATGTCATGTCATGCCCAATGACCTCAACTATAACATCCTCCTTGGAAGACCTTGGATCCATGCCATGCATGGGGTCCCTTCTACACTACATGCACATTTTAAATTTTGACATCAAGGAACTGTCTACGATGTGTTGGCTGACCCATATCCTTTTGAATATTGTAACTCAATTGAGAAATCTAGTGATCCTTCTACCAACAAGTCCCAAGATTTTTCTAAGTATGGGTCAGGGTATGACTATTTACAATGTTATGGTTTTACTAATACTAGTACACAAGACCCTAAAGTCATATCCCCTTGGGATATTCATACAAAAACACATAAGAGCATGGGTTAAGCTATCCCTCTTTACTCTCTACAGATGTTTATACTACCTTCCATCCTCCTCCACCTAATCAACCCTTATTAGAATCAATTCAAGCTATACATTCATTGTTTCACGACAAGTTTCAAGCTATATAATCCATTATTACATATTTCAAATCTGAAATCCAACAGCTTAAAGATGATTCTCAATCACATGTTTCTCCTCCTCTTACATCTCATATGCAATCTAGGTCCACTACATGTCATATAATTGACCCTCAGGACATGCCATCACCTAAGCCTCTTATACTTGAATGTAATAATAATGTTACATCCCAATGGATTCCTAGCCCTGAGTCATCAATACCTAATGATCAAACACCACCTCAGCAACCTCCTCTAGAAATCAATTCAGCACCTCCTTCTCTCAAGTCATCCACAACACTACCAAGTCAAATTATATAACCACCTCTCACAAACATTCCACCTCCTTCTCCTACCAACACTTATACAACATCACCAATCCCACATAAGCTCCAACCAATCATTGTTGACAAAGACACTACTCCTTCTACTAATGGGAAGTCCACATTTCCAACTTCATCATCGTCACATGGTTTTAATGTTGTTTTGGCCTACCATTGTGTTGGCCCTCTCTCCTATCACGACACAGCCAATGCTCTCCCACAATGGCATGGAACCTCTTGTGGTTACATAGATTGTTATCATCATAGTACACTTGGGGGCATAACACCCCTACCCCCCCTACTCACTCACATCTATGTTCTTTATATAGGCATACAATATCACACGTTATAGCACCATCATTACCCGATGACACACTCTTGTGCTTTGGTTCACACTGGACTATTGAGGGATTACCATTACACTAAACCCCACACACACTTGAAATACATGACCTATACATTTACATGTTATCATCCTACATTATATCTTCATGGCATACACTACACTAGTCATCATTGTATATGAGCCAATTTTGCATTCTATCCTCTCATTCTACATTTATGCTAGGTTACATTATATATATGGGTCTAGCTTTACATATTATCACTCCATATTCTATCCACACCTATCACCACACCTTACATAGTCCACACACCCTACATTTCCTACATTGTATGATTCACATAGCACATACATCCATCCATCATACATTCCACATAGTACACTATATTCCCTTACACATGGGTCTAGTTCCACCTATCATCCTTCCATCTACCATTTTTATACATTACTATCATTGCATTTATACATCTTACCTATTCTACATTCTACACTAGATTTCCTTATACTTGGGTCTAGTTTTACCTATCATCATTACACATTCTATTTCTACCTACACATTTATTACATTCCATTTCATACCCACTCATTGCACATTCTACATTACATTACATTACCTACACCACACATTCACATACCTTGGTCATTTACTACTATGTTATTTTCTATGCACTACATGCACTCACAACCCTATGACGCACTTTAGTTCCTCTATCCATATTTAAGCGCTGTCAAGGGTTTACCAATCAAATGGACCTTTTCCGACATGTGACATATCACCATACCACATTCCTTGGACTAGTGACCAGCATGCTCTAGCTATATCATCACCCCACTATCACATCTATAGTGGTATACACCTTAGGTTAAATCACCACTCTTTTCATCACTTCTACATCATCCTATTACATTCTATCATCTCCTATTATATCATCCTATTACATTTCACTTTTCTCAATTCCACACTATTCCATTACATTATCACACCTTCGATCATCGCATAGTGGTATACACCCTAGGTTAAATCACCACTCTCTTCATCAATTTCTCATTATCCTCTGCATCCTATCATCACACATTCTATTATCCTATTCTACATCATATTATTACATCATTTTATTACATCATCATTTAGTGGTATATGCTTTAGGCTAAATCACCACCCTCACCTTATTCATCACATAGTGGTCTACGCTTAGTGATAAAATCACCACCTTCCATTATCCACCACCTACTCATCTATGCTTCATACGCCCTCATCACCCATCTCATAGTGACATATGTTATAGGATACATCGTCACCTTCTTCTTCCATCATGTAGTGATATATGCTTAGGGATAAATCATCACTCACACATTCAACAAGTCATGGTATACACTTAGGCTATAGGGTCCATGCACATCTTTCCATATATCTCATTCCCATACACTCCTTCTATAGTGATATATGCTTAGGGATAAATCATCACTCATCTATTCGATCAACAAATTGTGATATACGCTTTGGCTATAGGGTTCACACACATATTCTCCCCATGTCACATTTCATCACCATCCCATACACATCCTCATCATAGCATGCATGTTAGGTACACCAACACTAACACTACTCGACCATTTCGATGATGAACTCTTGTTTTTGGATCATTCTCAATCATGCGAGGGAATAAACAAAATGGACCTCACTACATACACTTCCATACTCGGGGGCACATTGCTCCTATCATTCCATCCTATCCATCACATCCATTCCATAGCATCAGATTGCATTATCTTGGTAGTATTTACTCTTGCTTACTAGTGTTTTACATGATCATTTACTACACATGTTATATTGATTTCTTCTATATCATTATCATACACACATGTGTGTTCACACTTTGTCTAGTGTGATCAAAGATACAGGACATTTACACATGGCATGGATGCTCTCCTTCCACCCTTACTATATTGGTCACTTTGGGGAATTCACATTCATCATATCTAGGTGTTATTGTTTCATTTTGTACTTAGCATCTTATACTACTACTTTTTCATACATGTTTTGACAAATTTTTCATCACTCTAACATGCTAATGGGTGTTCCATGTGCGACTTACTTGTTTTTGTAGAATTACATGTTTCCATGCTACTTCTTTATTTCTATTTGTTTTATATTTTTTCCCTTATATGGGATTTTCCCTTTGCTTGTGTGCACACTTAAAAAAATTTGTGGCGATAATGGCCTTGTGTGTCTTGAAACATTGTGAGTGATGTCCCATGTTTGAAACCCTTTTTGGTCTTCTTGTTTTCTTACGTTTTACACTACTTTGCTTAGTAGTTTTTTACATTGTCTGCATATTTTACACTTGTCTTATTTTATATGTGTTTTTAGAATAACACTTGTATTAGCTAGCCATCCCCTTTTGTGTGTGCATTGATATCTACTAAGTGTTTCCCTTTCCCCGTAAGGTAGAGTTATAAAGGATAGAATGCAATTGGTCCTCTTTTGGGGCGCATTCTCTTCTGGGGTCATCACATGCCCCCAAAGAGGTTAGGCATCATTGAGGGTTTTCTACTAACACAATGTGTCTACACTAGTTCACACACAACGAGTGAGTTCAGACCAGTCTATAAACTCCATACATAGCAGCCTTAACAGGAAATGGTGCCTTTCAAAAATATTATGGAGTGGTTGTAGGCTCAGGGGTTACAGTGGGTGTGCCTCTCTACACTTCTCCTTCCAGTGGCATCAGATCACCTAAAAAATCAGGACAATATAGATATCTCTTCAAAAATTTCAGCAGAAGTAGTTAGATTTGGAGGACACAGAGCATTTCCTCCCTACACTTCTTCATCCAGGGTGGCATGAGATCACCCAAAAACTCGTGACATTATAGGATATCCTTCTACACCCTTTTTTCGACATGGATCAGGTGCACATGTTCCATTTTTCGATTTACACTTTCTATTCTAGCGTATTTTTACACAGTATTTTTACATACTTTTTTACATACATACATATTTGACTACTTGATCATTTTCTCCTTGCAAGTCCATCGTATGAGAAATAAACATTCAAATTGGGGGCAATAACAAATTGAAAATGACAATGACAACACACTATGATGGTACTTTTGATACTAACCATGTAGGTACACTACACACAACAACAACTACACATGCGTTCCACCCTAAGTTCACTCTCATCACTTTTTATACACATTTTTCATCTTTAGAATCCATGCTCCTCCACATTTTTTTTTTTTCATTCCACGGTTAAGTATATTCCATCATCACATCTTCTTCTACACTCTACATGGTTATTAGGTATGCATCTCTATCTACTTTATGTTACCGAGCTTTCCGCTCACCAACATAAAGTGGGGAAAATGTAGACACAAATATTGCACATTAAACAATATTTAGCCTAGTCTTATACTACTATTTAGAAGGTTCTCAAGTGTACAAAGTACTAATTAATCCCACCTTTTGGCCACCTTTTTCTTATCTTTTATTTAGTCTTTCCTGTGTATTTCGATATCTATCAACCCATATCATGACTTGTTTGACATTCTAGCCTAAAATAAGGGTGCCCCAGCCTATCCGGGTGCACCCCGAGCACCTGGTCCTATTCTCGGGCACCTTGGTCTATGCACAACCTCTTCTACTTCTTTTTGGGTCACTTCTACTTATTGGTCATCCTTATCTTCTTCTTAGTTGGCCTTTTAAAGACTAATTAGGAAATTAAGATTGAGAGCCCTATAAATGTAAAGTTATACGACCATATTGAGGGTCCTAGGTCATTTGCATCTTATCACTATTATCACTCCATCTAGGGTTGCATCACTTGCATCCACATTGTGCCATGCATTCAATCTAGGAGATCTACATCACACACACTTCATAGGGGGAGGGATTCAATTTTATTCTATGTACACATGCTACTTACATTTATATAGCTACTAATGCTCACTACTTCACAAAGTGTGACTAACATGAGAGCACCTAGGGCACAACACACATGCACGCATGCACACACACACACAGTGCACGCGCGCACGCACACGCACGCGCGCGCGCACACACACACACACACACACACACTAGAACTACATCAGGGTCCATAATGTAGTGCAACACTCAGTGATAAGTCCACTAGCTTTGGTAGTTGAGGTTAGTCCAACCCATTCATATGCATCTTTCATTTTTCTAGGGTTTCATACTTCTCCTTGCATTATGGGTCATTCTCTAGTTCATCCGATGAATCCAACACAACATACAAGAATTACTTAGAGACATTTAGTGATTGTACATTGATATTCGGGATTTATAGTGTTCCAAGCACCCAAATTGTAGATTGGGTGCCCAAGGCATCCCAAGTACACTCCCAGGCACATGTGTCATCTCGCATAATCCATATCTTCCCTTGGGGTCTCGAGGGTTTGTCTATAGTTCCATATTTTATTTCTAGATCCGCAACACTATGTGACAGTCTTTCTATTATCAACTAAGTCTTTTCCTTACTCTTCTCTTGCACATTAGGGTTTCATTTCATCTATAGTAGTTTATTTACATTTATTTCATATTGTTTTAATTCATTTACAACATTTTATTCCTCCTATTTAGATTAACTTTAATACCCTAGATATCCCTTTAGGCCATCTAGGCACTAGCCTTATTTTAGTTAATCAACCCTTAGGTAAACTAGGAGGATATGATAACCTTTTGAAGCTTGCTAAGACATTCTCGGAGGAAAGTGGGGTGATTTTGAGTGGTTAGAAGAGGGGTTTGAGCCAATAGTAGGGTATATTGACCAAAACAAGGGCAAAATAGGCTTAATTAACTCATAAACGTTAATTGTCTGTTTTAAAGAGGATTTTGGCTTATAATTCATCATAAACCTGACATCCCATAAGGGAAATGGATTTTGTGATAAAAAAATCACTTATTAATTGACCAAAGTGGAAAGAAATCCTAGTTTACTAGCGAAAATAACTAATTATAATGGAATTGATAGGAATAAGAGTGAGTTGTGTATGTTTTGGCAATAAGATTACAAAAGTGGAATTTACGTGTCTCATGCAGAGACATCTTTTGTAAAGTTAGAGGCAAAAACCCCTTGCATTCTAGTATCTATGCATGAAGGTGTATAAATGAGTTCATAAAGACACCATGTCAATTGAAGATATCCTAGCTTGTAACGGAGGCCAAAACTAAGTCAACTGTGAAGTCAAGAAGGCCAAAACGTAAGGAAGAGATACTTAAGCCGGCAAAAATTCAAAATAGAAGCAAACACCCTGTGTGAATTGTTTCTCTCGTTGAACCGAAGCTAACCAAATCAATAAAATACAAGTCATGCATTCAGGCACACCGAGATATTCCATGTGGAGGCCGAGCTGGTTACCCGTCACAAGAGCCAAGTTTAGAAACAATGGAGGCTAACAAGAAAGATAGGAATTGCTTGATCCATATCATCAAGCTCATCAACAACCAAACTATGCCAAATATCTTGCAAGGGGAGGAAACTTGGTAAAAGTTGGAAATTTCATGAAGGCACGAGTTGGCGGTGCGTAATGATCTAGGATTTTTGGGCTGATTCATTTTGTGGTGGCAGGGAAGGATATAGCAAAATCGGCAGAGAAATTTTGGTTGGCTCACTGAGCCTAGAGTCTTGTGGAAAATGTGGAATTTTATTTGCACGAAGGGCCCGAGACATGAGTGTATTGGAAGCCCAAACTCGTTACATGAAAGAATGATGTGGTAATGGAAGGTTTAGAGGGCCCAAGTGGCCTATGGGACATTCATGTGGGGAAAGCCCAAAATTCCCGACTCTCATGTGTGTGGGTAAGGTGGAGGAAAATGTCCCAAATGGCCCAGAGGCGAGTTGGGCTTCTTGGGCCCAAAATAAGTGAGATCTCTAACGAAGAGAAGAATTTGGGCATTAGCCCAATCAACGACTTGAGCAAGTCATAGGATCAAGTGGTAAGTTCATTATGGGAGTGATGGTGTGTATGAGGATGAGTTGCGGGTGATGCAAAGTTTGAGTGCACGGGTAGCACGGGGAAACAGACTCACTAAAATCCTAACTTCGGTGCAAAAATCAAGCACAAGATATTGGAAATGGATCAATGCTCAAATTTAGCTAGCAAAATCAGAGGGCATAGGGAGCCATGCGAGTGGCCATCTCGGTGATTTAGTGTCAAGTTGGCAATGTCGAGTGAAAAACAAGGTAGTTTGGTGTAGTGTAACGTGGGAAGTCTCGATGCACAATGCAACATGGACTTGATGCAAAGTGAATGGGTCCATCACGGAATTGGTTGAAAGGTTCGTATTAGATATAAGGAGGCCGATAATGCAAAGGTAAGAGCCAACTCGGCCGAGCTGGTCGAGTTGGCAATACAATGTTTTATATACTCAACTCCTCCATAATGCAAATACAATATATCTCGCCCTTCAATATATAAAAAGAATGGAGATCAAATCAGGATGGACCCAACATTTTTAAATGCCCCCAAATCATTTAAATGAGGCATAAAAATTAGGAGAATGAGAAAAAAATTAATGATCTTTCCAATAAGAAATTTAATTGCTTAGTCACATGAAATACAAGCAAGCCCTGCAAACTCAAAATAGCTACAATTACTCAGAAGCTCATAACTTAGCCATTTCTCAATAAAATCACACAAAATTAGTCTCTTTGGAATCATGGTTCCAAACCCTACTCACAAGGATCAATAAATTCATAAATTGATGAAGATTTGATGGATAATTTCATATAAAACAAACCCGGTTCCAAACAGAGACCTCCGTATGGTTAAGGGAGCATTAAATGGGCATGTGCAGATATTTTTCAATGCTGCAAGTTATGGGATAGCATGGGGATCCTTTTGTAAGTAAAATATCATCATTTTCACTCATTTATTATCACTTACAAGTGGCTAGAAATGCAATTTTGGGATTATATCCTCTCTCTCTTTCTCATTCTAAAGATTGTAATGAGGGCTCATTTTGGAAGGAGTTAGTCATTTTTCCTTTCTACCCCGTCTCTCTTTCTTCTCTGTTGGGTTGAATGTGGATTTCAAGCCTCCTTTCTAAGCTCTATAATGGAATTTTTCTTTCCTCTTTCCCACTAATCTTGTACTATGCAAACTTATTGGGGAAATAGACTGTGTTTTGTGATGCATTTTTCCCATCATTTGCATATTTTATTGTCTCTACTTGCATCTTTCCATTACGCAGTTATATTTTTCATATTCTTGATGTTTATTGTAGGTTTTGTTAATTAGAAAAAATGATGTTCTATTGAATCCATCTTTGGTCTGTGGTGCATCTTGTCCACCCTCTCCATTGCTCACCTCTCTCCATTTCAGGAAGTTGGATAGTGATTAACAACCTCCTTTTCTGGTGTATCACCACTCTTAGTGTAGGTTTACTTTCATGTATCTCTCTCCTTGTCTCCTTGGAATGTTATGGTAGGATTAGGTAGTTTTATTTCCTACATTAGGACTAGCTTGTGGTAGGTATTTAAGGATCAAGAACCATATTTCTCTCGGAGGATTATCTCAAGCCTCGCAAGTCCCACAGCTGACGAGAGATAACCCAATGTTACACAAATTACACTGAATGCCCCAATCCATTCAAAATTGGGTCATTCAGTGGGGTGCTATAATTTCATGGTAACATAAACCATGCGAAAAATATGTGCACATTCATATGCCTCGAGAAAATAGAAAATTATTCTTTAATTAGCATTTCAATCAAAGTTGTACAAAGTAGGGAAAAGGAGGAAACATATGCAAGAGGAGGATAGAAGAAAATGGTTATCTCCTTTGTTCTCTCTAAGCACAATGTACTCTTGAGTTTACAAAATTGATCACCAACCCTTTGAAATGGAAATGAATTTACAATTTATAGGAATAGAAGTGACTCTTCATATACCTCCTAATGACTTTTCATATGTCCTAGAGAAAATTAAAACTTTTCAACTTCCTAGAGAATATTAAGTCCCTTTTTATAACATAAAGGTGACTTTTACATTAGAAATATAAAGTTTCTTTTTAATTTCATTAAGGACATATAAAAAGTGCACCCCAACAAAGAATCAACACATGGAGGAGAGTGAAAGTAGGGGTGAGAGAAGAGAGAGAAATAAGAGAGAGAACATTATGCTAATGAAGACTCCACTCTTGTCGATCCAGAAGGCTCTGCTAAATTGTTATTAATGCCTTTGAACCCTTTGGAAATTTTGATCCTCCTTTTTGATGATGCATTTCCTTTTTATCCATTTTCTATTTTTATCATGCCTCTCTGTGGACACATGTTATTTTTCATAAGTGTACTAAGGGGGAAAATTTTGATCTAGGAACCATGGGGCATGATAGAGCAAGGCAAGATGTGCGCAATACAAAAAATTTCATGATGAATAAATTAGTAGGGGAAAATTTATGTATGGGCACATTTTATTTTCCTTACTGCACCAAGGGGACGAGAGGGACAAAAACCCGCTTTGTTCCCAGAGACATGATTTTACACTTCAAGACCTGAAAATGGAGGCAGATTTGGGAGTACGAATACGCACATAATGTAAAACATTTGGGATCAAATGAATTAATAGAAAAATTTATGTATATGCGCATTTTACTATCCCCATTTCAACTTTGAAAAGCAATATGAGGTGCACAAAAATGTTCCATGCACTTTTGAGAGGAAAACATAAGAATTTGGCCCATTGGAAGAGTGAACTTGACATTGAGATTTTGAGCCCTAGGAGGTCTTTTTGGGTGAAATTTTATATGGTTTAGACACCAAACAACTTTCCAAGATCAATGAGATGGGTCTCATCTTTCAATTCTTCATGAACCTCCCTGAAATGGCCCATTTTTTATCAAGATTGTCCACCTGTAGCTGTGAATAATGAGCTCCATTTAAAATTTCCAAGAGGTTTTGAAGATCTGTGATGATTCCACCTTATATATGATTCTATTAGCTTTCCAATGAGTATTTTTGTGCCTCCTAAATCCTTACAAAGCTCTCTGAATCATCCACCAAATATCAAGTACATGTTTTGATATGACTTACTATTTTTAGTAAGTGATGGTTTTGGGCATGTGATGATCAGACCGATTAGTTTTGCCTATTTTACTTTCCCTGTGTACACGGTCTCCTCCTGGGTTTCTCTTCCGAGGTGACTTAATAAAAATGGAAGGTACCCATATAGGGGGCTTACTATTTTTAGTAAGTGGTCATTTTCACTATTTTCTGCTCTGAACAATCATTCTAACCTCATGATTATCTTTGGTGCACACTATTTTTGCCGCCACTACTTCTGATGAAGACTAACCAAAAATAGAAAACATGTGTAGGAAATCTTACTATTTTTGGAAATTTTTTCTCTAGTGCTTAGTTTGTAATGGAACACATATTTTTGGATTCATCTCATTTCATGATCTTATCCCCGAATTTCACTTGATTTCACCCACCAAAATGCTTGGAAATAAAAAATGAAATTTTTACCTAGTAAGGGCTTCCGGCATGTAGCTACCATGACAGCCATTAATGGAGTCATGAAGATTTTTTTCATGTCTGGTTTTCACTTCAAATAGTGATGGAATTCACTTATTAGGATAGGTTTTTTACTTGAAATATATGTGCAAAATTTTAGCTCAATCCAATTGTCGGATCAAGGGAAATTCGACAAATGTGAGCTATGGAAAAAATGGAGTTTTTGTTGAAATAAATTATCCAATGCATCATTTGACCTCTCGTTTGTTTCATCTTGATCGTATCTAAAAATTAGGAAGTATTCAAAAGATGGAATCTCAATATGTGTTTCTAGAGTGAGAGAAATGAGCATTTCTCTGTTTTTGACTACGAGGGTTTTCTAAACAATTTTTTTTTCTTCATTTTTTAACATTTTAATCCATTCCTTTTGTAATTTTTCTATTTTTAGGTGAAGGAGGATTGAAAATATTTATTTAAATAATAAAATGGAGGATTTGGATTCTAGAATAAATTCGATAGAGTTTCGGCATGCTATGGAGGCGTGGGGAAGACCGAGAAAACATTGGCTAAGTATTGATATTTATAGATTGAAAATAGAAGAGGAGGGGATGGGTGGAATTTTCTGTCCCTATGATCCCTTTTCAAAAGTTGCAAAGGGGACATGAAATTCTCCTTCATCCTAGGCTTGACACTTGTCATATTTTAATTCCTTGAGTGACTTAAGTGAGGGGGTTGAATTGGGTAAGTACATGGTCATATTGGTGACCTGAAGACTAAATGGGGGGAGGAAGAATTTTATGTCCCTTTAATATATTTGCAAATGTACAAAGGAGACAAGGAATTCCTCCTTATCCACAAGCTATCATGTGTCCATCTTAAAAATGACTAAGTATCGGAAAGCTCACCTTGGGACCAACTTGTGAAGACCATATCTCGGGCTCCCAGATGAGTTTTTTTGATGAAATTTTATATGATTTCACATGAAAACAAGCCAATAAATATAATGGTGATGTTCCAAAGATATAATTCTTACTAAAACATCTCTAAATTATACCCTCTTTCTCGGGACCACTCGTTGTGTGCCTAAAGAATGAGTTACCTAGGGAAGTGTATGATGCTTCGAGATGTGTCATCTTTTCCACCATGTAGGGAATGGAAAATTATATTTATAGGTAATTTTTTGGTTATTTAATCTTCATAAGGCTTCTAGAATCTTACCTTGAATATCATATCTTTATTCATGGTGCGTGCTCCTTTAGGCCCGAGAACCTGTTTCTGACAAACTAGCCCCAAAACTTTCAAATCTTCCCTGAATCTTCAAAAATATTTTCCTTGATGTCCTAAACCCTTAATACTCCTACATTATGGATTTTTCTCCTTTGATCTACTCTAGGAGTGGTGTACCAGTCCTAGAAAGGTTGATGTTATCCCCTCTTAAAACTATTTGAAATCTTGCTTGCTCCAAGAGATCCTAAATCACCTAGAGGGATAATTGGAGTTCACATAGGGATCATTATACTAACGGGATAGTACTTTTGATTGGGATAGACTGACCTGGGGGTGTCTTAGGAAGGTATGACTTTGAAATTTTTTGACATTGTGGTCTGTTGTCATGCTTGAAAATTAGAAATTTTCATGTTGCACATTTGCATGACAACAATTGGCTCTAGCTTGGGGACATGTTATGGACTGAGTGCAGCAAATACATGGCATGAGAACTCCCAGAATCTCAATTTACAATATGTTGACTAGTTCCTTATCCATTGTGCTTTACATGAGTCACATACAACTTGCAGAGATAGAGGAAGAACACACACACACACACACACACACACACACACACACACACACACACACACACACACACACACACACATGAAAACAAACAAACGAAAGGGAAACACAAGAATGGAATACAACACACAATATGAAAGGGAAATTATATACAAGGGGAGGGATATCTACAGAGGCAGGGAAAGAATATACACATACCGATAATGGGTTGAGAAAAGTACATGCCATCATGGAATAGTGGACTGAAGTCTGACCTTTGAACCATAAAAATTGTTATTTGATCAAACCATGCTCTAGTGATGGCTTTGCATGGCTTGAGAAGAAGAAGACTAATCATGAATCCATCTTCATACTCACATTGCATCGAGAATGTTCTTGCATCCATCGAAAACTTGGTCACCTTCTTGAAACTCTTTCCTCTTGAAGATTTCTCTTGTTGTCTAGCAAGCATGAGACACCATTCCTTTATATTTTCAAAATTGGAAATATTGACCTCATCATGGAGACATTCTTCATCCTTGGATGAAAACCTAAAATCATCTCCTATATTAACAAGGTACTCAAGAGGAGTGAGAACAAAATTATTTCCTTCTCATTTGAGGACTTCTCTAAACATCTCGCTTTGCTTCTCCTAGTGACTACTATTAATATCCATCTGCTCAAAGTCCACCTTGGTATCATTTTCAAAATTGTAGCTCTTGGTTTGGTCATATAAGAATTCTTCACCCTTCAATGGATTTTTCCATATGAAATCTTTTTTTGCATTGGTGGAGCATTCCGAAGTGGTGGGAACAAGTTGGTTTTGAATATACTCCCAACACTCTTACATCTTTTCACCATGTTCCAAACAACTTTCTTCAATGCAAATCAGCTCAATATTTTCCCTGTTATCATCCATAGTAGAGATGTTGTCTTCAAGATTGAGGAATTCCAAAGGATATTCAAGGACCTTCCTTATTTTGCATTCATGACCTTCCTCGTATAATGTGGAAGAAAAAGAAATATCTTCACACTCCTCATCAACCAAGGCATTGGGAAAGTCATCAAACTCATCCATTGGCTTTGTATTGGCATCAAACATTAGTATATCAAAAAGAGGAGCACAACTTGACTCACACTTATCTTGCATCTCCATATCCCGAGTCAAGAGTTTAAGGTTGAGTTGAGGGTCTTCAGTCTCTTCCGTAGTCTTCAAGAGGTCTTGCACAGATAGTTCTTCTGAGATTTCTATAGGCTCATCTTCATTTTTATTGAAAGAGTATCTACATTTTGCTTCCAAGAGATGGTTGAAAATCTAATCCATATGTGCCCATGATTCATTTGAAACATCCTTGTTCACCTCTTCCATGTTTTTTGTTGCCCAAGATTCACTTTCTTACAAACATGGGAACACTTGATTCACAACACCTTCCGATAGGGAGAAGAGGTCCATACTTTGTGGGAATGGAACTCCTTCAAGATAAAAATATGTATCATCCTCTTGATGGGACCATGTTGAGGTAGCAATGTGGGAAGAACTTTCAACATTATCCTGATCATCCATTATTGAATCCTTTTTCTCATATGGACAATGAAATACTTCATACTCACCGTGATGATCATTCTTCTCCTTGGGTGAGAATAAATTGTGTTTAAGTTTTTTATTTTCCTTAGATTTACAAAGGAGTGGACTTCTTCCACCATGTCATCGTGATTGAATCAGGAAGAGAATCTGGTTCTTCGATTGTCTCCATTTCTTCATGCAACATCTCTACATCACTTGAAGAATCAAAATGGGAGGGAAAATCATCCATGACCATATTGAATTCATCATTTTCAGTCCATGATGTTGGTGGATTTCTTGTACTTATTCACATATCTCCATTCCATTATTAATTGGAAGATCAAAATTTGAAAGGAGATTATTCATACTTACTTTGAACTGGTCATCTTGTATTTCCTCATTGTTGATGGAGTCTTCAAAAAGCATTGAATCATCCATCATGCAACAAGAGTCTCCCTTTGAATCCATTTCTCCTTTGATGGGTTGTGACTTGAGCCAAAAATAATTGATGAATGGAGGTTCCACCTCCATGTCTCTTTCATCATCATCTTCCATGATGTTTCTTTGGTACTTGTTGGAAGGTTCAAGGATAGGATCTTCTTCAGGAGCATCCAAGAATCTCTCGGGGATGAACACCAGTAGCACATACAATCATCAAGATCCTTTTGAGATTATTCATTGTGGACAACATGAAGTGATTTGAGGTATTCATACCTTCTTTGTAAAGCTAGAGTGTACCTCAAATTTCTTGATAGGCTTCGTGATCAAAATTTCCTTCTATTATGCTCTGAATCCTTTCCACATATTCTCTTTTTAAGATGTTCATTTCTTCATCACCATATGCAAGGAATTCATCTATAGAGTGGAAAAAAAAGTAGTGAGTTGTGTGAGGTTACAAAATTATTCCTTAGTGGATTCCACACCACCTTGTCCTTCACAATATTCTATAAGACTGGTTTGATTCTCATTGGAAGGCTCCAAGATAAGATCTTCTTCGGAAGTGTTCAAAAACCTTTTGGGGATGAACACCCTATGGTATGAATGATCTTCGGGGTCTTCCTCCATAGGAAAAATATCTTCTTCTTCTTCCTCTCGATGGAGTGCTTCAAGATGTTCATATCTCCTTTACAAAGCTAAAGCATATCTCCAAAATTCATGGTAGGCTTTGGGGTCGGGATTTCCTTCTGCTACATCTAGAATCCATAGACATATTATCTTCTCATAATTTCCATTTCTTTGTCATTGTATACAAGGAATTCATCTAGAGGAAGGGAGATGAAAGACAATGTCATGATTTTCTTGGTCAGTTGTGTGAATTTGAAAATTTTACCTTTGGATTTTGCACCATCTTGTCCTTCATATAGCCTTTTGTATCTCTTTTGAACCTTCTTCATCCATCTCTTAGATTCTTGATTATCGAAGGAGAAATTCCCATTCTTTTTCCTTTTGCTGCACTCTTCTTGAACTATAACCACCATGACTTGATAGTTGGGTCTTCACATACAATGATTTTCTCTATTCTGGAAAGTCTCTTTCTCACATTTTTTGGAGATAGTGTGAGCCTTCTTTCCTTTAATTTTATTGGCTTTGCAAGAGATGTTCCAGAATGATGGTTGATCAAAAATTTGTAATTCTCGGCAATCCTCTTCTTCTTCATCTTCATTGTCACTCATTGGTACTTCACTCCAATATGGAAATTTATTCATTGTGATGTGGGAAATGAACGTGACAAGAATTCGTTCCTTGAAGGAGTCGCCTTCAAAAATTATCTTCTTTGAAATATAATTTGATTTTTTTCACACCTTGCGGTCATATTTTGGGTGCAAATGTTGCCAATTTTTTCCCACGATGGGCACCAAAAACTGTTGGCGAGAAAAATTTCAGGTGGACAAATTTATGGGTTTCTTACCAACACTCTTAGAATCAAAGTGCTTCTACTTAGATGGTGTAACTTCGTATTTTCATGGTAATAAAGGTGGATTTTCTTGGTGGCCTTATGGCCGAGGATCAATAGGGGCACTCCACTGACCCTATGGCAAAGATAGAAATTTCTTTCTAGAGAAGAATTTTCTAGAGAGTGGGAAAGGGGAGTGAGAAAAGAGATAGGAGAACTAATGTTGCAAGTAGAAACTCAGATTCCTACACACACTAGTTAGAAATTTCCACACATGCATTTATGAGAAGAAACAACCAAAAATTCCATGTTACTAGCTAGAGGAAACCATGCATACAAATATGCACACATTCATATGCCTTGGAAAATAGAAACTTCTTCCTTACTTAGCATTTCAATTAAAGTTGTACAAAGTAGGGAAAAGGAGGAAACATATGCAAGAGGAGGATAGAAGAAAATGGCTCTCCTTTGTTCTCTCTAAGCACAATGTACTCTTGAGTTTACAAAATCAATCACCAACCCTTTGAAATGGGAATGGCTTTACAATTTATAGGAAGAGAAATGACTCTTCATATACCCCCAATGAATTTTCATATGTCCTTAAGCAACTTAAAACTTTTCAACTTCCTAGGAGAATATTAAGTCCCTTTTTATAACATAAAGGTGACTTTTACATTATAAATATAAAGTTGCTTTTTAATTTCATTAAGGACATAAAAACATTCCCCCAATGAATAATTATAACATGAAAGAGAGAGAAATTAGGGGAGAGGAGATAGAGAAAGAAAGATATAACATTATGTTGATGAAGAATCCACTCCTATCGACTCCTAAAAGGCTCTGTCGAATTGATCCTGATGCCTTCGAACCCTTTGGAACATTTCAATCCTCCTTTGTTGATGATGCATTGCCCTTTTTATCCACTTTCTATTTTTAGTATGCCTCACCATGGACACATGTTATTTTTAGTAAGTGCACTAAGGTGGAAAATTTTGATCCAAGAATCGTGGGGCATGATAGAGCAAGGCAAGATGTGCCCCCTATATAGATCTATATGGACGCCCGCGCCAAAAAAATTGTGATGGATGGATCAGTAGGGAAAATATATGCATGGACACATTTTATTTTCCCTACTACACCAAGGGGATGAGAGGGACAAAAAAACCCACTTTGTTCCCAGAGGCATGATTTTACACTTCAAGACCTAAAACTAGAGGGAGAGTTGGGGAGTGCGAATACACACGTAATGCAAAAAAATTGGGATCAAACAGAGAAATAGAGAAAAATTATGCATGTGTGCATTTTTTGTCCCTATTTCACCTTTCTAAAGGGACATGAGGTGCATAAAAATGTGCCATGCAATTTTGAGAGGAAAAACATAAGAATTTGGCCCACCAAAAGAGCGAACTTGACATTGAGATTGTCGGAGCTCTAGGAGGTCTTTTTGGGTGAAATTTTATATGATTTAGACTCCAAACATCCTTCTTAGATCAATGAGATGGGTATCATATTTTTATTCTGCTGAAAAATCTTTGAAATGGCCCCTTTTTTATCAAGATCATCAACTGTACCTATAAATAATGAGCTCCACTAAAAAAGTGCCAAGAGTTTTTAAAGAATGTGATTATTCTACCTTATATATGATTCTCTTAGATTTCCAATGAGTATTTTTCCTCCTAACTCCTTATGGAGATCCTAGAATCATCTGCCAAATATTAGGTACCTATTTTGATATGACTTATTATTTTTAGTATGTGATGGTTTTTGGGTTGTGATGACTACACTGATGAGTTTTTCCTATTTTACTTTCCCTGTGTACATGGTCTCCTCTTGGGTTTCTCTTCTGAGGTGACTTACTAAAAATGGAAAGCACCCATATAGGGGGGTTACTATTTTTATTAAGTTGTCATTTTCACTATTTTCTGATCTAAACAATCATTCTGACCTCATGATTATCTTTGGTGCACATTATTTTTGCCACCACTGCTTCTTATGAAGACTAACCAAAAATAGTAAACATGTGTAGGAAAGCTTACTATTTTTGGAAAAATTTTATTTGGTGTTTAGTTTGTGATAGAACACATATTTTTGGATTTGGCTCGTCGTCACGATCTTATCCCCTAATTTCACTTGATTTCTCCTACCAGAATGCTTAGAAATAAAAAATGAAATTTTTACCTGGAAAGGGCTTCGGGCATGGAGCTACCATGGCATCCATTAATGGAGTCATGAAGCTTTTTTCATGTCTGTTTTTCACTTCCAATAGTGATGGAATTGGCTCCATTGGGATAGGTTTTTCACTTGAAATCTATGTGCAAATTTTTAGCTTAATCCAACTGTCGTATTGGCGGGAAATTTGACGAATGTGAGCTAGGGCACAAAATGGAGTTTTTTTAAATAAATAATATAGCGCATAATTTTACCTCTTTTTATTTCATCTTTATCGTATCTAAAAATGAGGAAGTCTGCAAAAGATGACATCTCAATCCGTGCTCTAGATTGAGAGAAATGAGCATTTATCCATTTTTTTACTACGAGGGTTTTCTAAAATAAATCTTCATTTTTTACCATTTCGATCCATTCCTTTTGTGATTTTTTTATTTTTAGATGAAGAGATTACACATAGTTATTTTAATGTGAAAATGGAGGATTTGGATTCCAAAAGAAATTTGATAGAGTTTCGGCAAGCTATGGAGGCGTGGGGGAAGAATAACAAAAAATAGCTAAGTATTGATATTTATAGATTGAAAATGGAAGAGGAGGGGATGGGGGTAATTTTTTGTACCTTTCATCCCTTTTCAAAAGTTACAAAGGGACATGAAATTCCCCTTCATCCTAGGTTTGACACTTTTCATATTTTAATTCGTTGAGTGACTTAAGTGAGGGGGTTGAACTGGGTAAGTACATGGTCATATTGGTGACCTGAAGACTAAATGGGGGGAGGGGGAATTTTATGTCCATTTCATCCCTTTGCAAAGGAAAAAAGGGGAGAAGGAATTTTTCCTTATCCATATGCTGCCACGTGTCCATATTGAAAAATGACTAAGTATCTGAAAGCTCACCTTGGGACCAACTTGCAAAGACCATATCTCGGGCTCCCGTGATGATTTTTGTTAGGAAAATTAAAATACTAGTGTGTACATTATTTTATATGGTTAAGTTTTTGAATGCAATATTATGATAATAATATTGTTTTGGTGGTTAAAACAACACACCTAAGATAAGTTTTAGTTGTTTGTGGAGAGAGAATAGGATTCCTTTATTTAAGGACAATCTATTCCTATATATTTCTAAGAGTTCATGTATGAAATCAATAGATAAGACTATTATTGTGTTTATTTCATTCTAACTACATTGTTGTACTTTCATTTGGTACCATAGCAAAAAAATGATTCTCAAGGGGCAATTCAATTGGCTTGATTTCCCTATAAATGACAATCTACATTTCATGTAGAAATTGTGCTAAAACTTTTATTCTTTGTAAAATCACAAAGACTTCGAATGTATGCAACTCGATAAGTTGAGACTCTCGGTGTGATTGCATAACATGGAGCATCTCTCAAAGTGTGGGACTTGAAATTGAGAGATATCTCTAGATGATGGTTGGTTCACATTCCTCTGTTCAAGTGCACACATAAAATTTACAGAGGATCTATTCTAACTTGACAAGGAGACAGGGTTAAGAAGATGCAAGAAATTAAACCTAAACTAACAGAAGTGATGCATCAAAGGAATGTTCAACACCGGATTTTCTATCAAACACGACCATTAAAATGTAATACAACCACCATGCACAGATAACCAATATTGCAATGAAAGATTAGATAAAGGAAATGAACATAAAAGAGGTTGAAATCATTCATAGACATGTATTATTCCATTAAAAATTGATGCGAGAACATTACAATGGCCAAGAGGCAAAAACTTGCATTATAGTCTTAATAGAAGGTTCAAACTCCACGAATTTGTCTGCAGACTAGAGAAGAAGGAAGGGTGAAAAACAAAAATGTCCACCCCTTTACAATGAGCCAAGCTCTTACCTTTATAGATGAAATGAAGAGAGGAGAAGAAAAGGAGGTGGGAAATCTGATTTGCAAATCCGCTACAATCTGTCAAGTCTGCCTCTCCATCTCTATTTGGTGAGTTGAAGAAGGAAGAATGGTGGATCAAATCAAATCTGATATGGTTTTGAAGCAATCGGATCATACATTAATGGCATGAAAGACATTTTCCTGCCTCTATGTCTGTTTTACGTGTTGAAGTAGGAAGAATGGTAGATCAAATCAAATCCGATCCGGTTATTGAAGCAATCGGTCATACATTAATGGCATGAAAGATTTTTCCTATTTTTCACCCACCTAACCTTTTCAAAATTAAAGTTTTAGGTTTCCATGGTGTAGATGAGGTTGAGACATTTCCAATGGTACCAAATTTGTTGAATTTGAGCACTGGATCGATAGCTATGCCCATTTGAATATTTGAATCGAATCCGTACAAAAATGGCAAGAAGACAAGTTTTGCAAAATGGATCCTCGGGCCTAAAATTAACTTTGTGCCTTTTGTGAAAAAATGTAAAATTCACAAAACCCCCCGTAGCTCTGCAGGTCCAAAATTCACTTTTTCCCAAAATCCCCGTAATCCCGCAACCTTCTCATTTTCCATTTTTGTCATCCCCGGGCCCACCGGATCGCATTATCCACTTTAGCAAAAATCTTACCTAGGCACCGTGGCCCGCTTTTGGCAAAAAAATCCTTCCAAGACCACCTCCCCACATGTAATTTAGGCCTGACACATGGCTTCTCTGGGTGTCGGCAGAGGTGTGGCTTACTTTTATACTTTATGCCTTTTTGAAATAAAAGCCAAAAATTCAAACTTCCTCCGATGACCCACCTTCCCACTTTGACTTGAAACATGGCCACATGTCCCTTTATGGGCCTGCTATGTAATTTTGTGTTTTGACTAAGCCCCTCTATTTGGTAGAGGTTTTATATACGACCCAGGACACGAGGAGGCTTAGCACACATTTGGGACCTATTTCCAGATTTTACCTTTTCAAGTTACCAAGCCGACGCGTGGAGGCTTCCGCCGATCCTTTGATACTTAGCTGATTCGGGCCTACTCTATCCCATTTTTTACTCGACCACATGGCGAACCCACGCTCATTTGGGAACCCGCTCTTGATTCTTCCTTTGAAATTGCACCAAGATGACACATGGAGAATTCCGCTGGCTCTTCTATACTTAATCGATATAGGCCGGTTCAACTTTGGCTCGACCACGTGGAAGGTTCATGCTATTTCGGGGTCCTTCTTTGGGTTGTGCCTTTTGAATTTGCATCATTGAGGAATGTGGCACCTTCTGTTGGCTTTTCCCTGTATAGACTTTTCAATGGTTGGTTTCGCCTCCTTTTGACTTCTTCTTTTAGGCTTGGGACATGTGGAAGCTTTGCGCTCATTTGGGGACCGCCTTTGGCTTCGACCCTTGAAGGTGCACCGTTGAGACACTTGGGGATTCCACTGATCCTTTCATACTTAGTTGATTTAAATGGCTAGCTCTGTCCCTTTTTGACTTTTGGACACGTGGAGGGTTGGTGCAAGTTTGGAGCCTCCACTCTTGATCCTTCCTTTGAATTTGTGTTATGATAACACATGGTTCTTTCTACTCATTTGGACTTTTCAATGGCTGACTCTAGCCCTTTTTGGACCTAGGACATGTGGAGGATTGGAACTTATTTGAGGGACCAGCTTTGGCTTCGACCCTTGAAGGTGCATCATTGAGACACATGGAAGCTTTTGCTCACTCCTTTATACTTAACCGATTCAAGCCCACCACCCATTTGATTTCTCTTGGACCTTGAATACGTGGTGATCTTGCGCTCATTTGGAGTCTCCATTTTGGATTCTACCCTTGGAATTGCGCCAATGAGTCACGTGGAAGCTTCACGCTCATTTAGGGACCACCTTTTGGGCTTGACCTTTGAAGATGTGCCCATTGGATGCGTGGAGGCTCAACACACATTTGGGACCTACCTTTTTGATGTACCTTTTAGAATTGTGCTAAGATGACACATGGCACCTTCTATGATTCTGTTGTTTGGCCCCGAGTTGACTCGTATGTGGCTAAGTCTAAAAACTTTGAGCCTTTCCCCATTTTCCTCCTGTGAGCCTCTAGCCTCCTTGATGTTGTTTGATCCTTCACCGACCCTTCTCCTCTATTGTAGAGTCTTTCCTACCCCTCATATTTGGATTTGAATGTGAGTTCACAGGACAAAGCCAACCCTTCCGATTTTCTCTGTGTAAGGTCATGTTTGATCAATTTTTCTTGGGGAAAAATTGGGATAACAATTTGGTGACTCACGGGGACATCTTCCTGCTAGATGAAGAGACCAGTAGCCTTGGAATTATCCATTGGGCATGGAGTCAAGAATAATAGCCCAATACTAATCTTGTTCCTTGAAAATTGTGATCCCGACCGCCTACACTCGATGACCATGAACTCGCCCCATTGTCTGCAGACTTTCAATTTCATGAGAAAATCATGGAAATGAGGTTATGAGATTATAAGATTGTCTTGACCTTAGGCTTCACTTGTTCCTCGAGACACCACTACAATATTCACACCGAAGGTACACTTGAACCACATAGCAATACAACCCCTAGAGAAACAAATCACCATGACACGCTATGTATAAAAGGGAAAGATCATACATGCCCTAAGTGGAACATGCAGAGTGTGCAAAAGAACTTGTTCTACTGAAATTAAACCTAAACTAACCTACGCTAACCAGGAGCAAAAGGGAACTCAAACAAATCTTGCAACTGGCAGGGAGAAGTAGCTTCCCTTTCTCATAATTGGCAGCCATGCAAATGATTTGACACTGAATATGGCTGCTTGTATGAGTGAAAATCGACAAGAGGCTAATCTTCCACCCAAATCATCAAGGTATCAACTGGAAGTAAGACAAATGCCTCTTTTAGTTGCTCTGTACTTGGATTGAAGAGGCATTGCAGCTAATCCTTGGTGCTTTGAAGCTCATCCTCATGCTTAGGAGTAAGCATGACCGGTTTTCGCTTCTCCCTTGGCTCCAATGAAGCCAAGTACCTAATTGGGCATGGTCTGATCTGATGGATGTGCCCATGGTTTTGGATTTCAACTCCACGGATGGAGTCTTCCTATCGACTTTCCTAGATGGATGGTGTGAGAGAGATGGGGTCTTCATTGTTTCCTTCCTCCTCCTGAGAATAACATGGAAGATTAAGATCCTCCAACCTTGGTTCCAAAGGGCCGCTACAAGACACAGGATGTTGTCCTTGAATGTTCTCCTCCATGGCAGTAGGTTCATGTGCTTGGAAGGTGGGTGATGGAGGAGAAAATGATGTGATCTCCTTGGGCTCCTCTCCATCAAAGAAATATTCCAAGTTTGAGATAGTCTACCTCCTTGTTGTCCTGTTACATGTGCTCGACCTCCTCCATGGTGTCTTCCTAATCTGCAACTTGCTCACCATGGTTCCCTTCTTCCTCAAACATGAAGTTTGAAAGATCAAACTCTTCTTCAACATCATAAGCTCAAAGGGGATGAAATGGGAGGAAGAAATTAAGGTTTGTCATCACCAATCCGGCACTATGATAATTCTTCACCGGGAACTCCTCGTGCTATGATTATTTACTAATGCACAACCTTTAGTTTGGTGGATGTAATCTAGAAACAAAACAACAAACATAACACAAGAATACCATCGACTATGATAAGACGGAATGATGACAAATCTGAAATATCAAAGTAAATTATAATATTAACATGAAATTGTTACAATCTCACCCATGAGGTACTTCAAGTGTTATTGACTTCACTTGCCTTCCACCAATACTATGGGAGAAACTTTACAATTACACCTCTTAATGGCTTCTTCAACACACCTTTAAACTGATGGCTTCCTTTACACACTTCATACAATATTTCTCACTACTTCCTTCTATGCTAAATGAGGGGGGTGGCCTCTTTATTTATAGAACTTCCAGGATTATCCATCTTATCTCTAAGATAGGATAAGAAATCCACTATGACGAATCATATTCCATACCTTAACTCTTATTTGTACA
Source organism: Taxus wallichiana var. yunnanensis (assembly GCA_018340775.1). Classification (NCBI taxonomy): domain Eukaryota; kingdom Viridiplantae; phylum Streptophyta; class Pinopsida; order Cupressales; family Taxaceae; genus Taxus; species Taxus wallichiana. The sequence continues at coordinate 373,133,373 of CM031237.1, forward strand.
TGTAAGCTTATCTCTTAAGATAAGATAAACCTTATCATTTCACATGGGTTCCACATTTTTAGACTTTTTACAAATAAAATACACAAAATATTTATGACCTCACTCCTTGTCCTTATTACCAATATAATATTTCTAATTCCTAATCATGTAGACCCTACTTCTCTACTTATCCCAACTTTGACATTTTAACATTACCGGACCACTTACGACAAATATTTACTTTTTACAACATTCCTATTGTACTTTGACTGTTACCATACTCTACATTATTGGCGGACTGATGGCACCGTTATCTTCTATCAGACGCTACTACTAATTACACTTAACAACATCCTATTCCTAATACATACATTAATGAAATAGAAATTACGGAGGAAAATTTTAGTGTCGACATCTTCCCCCTTCCTAGCTTCTACTCCGTCCTCAGAGTAGACTATTCTGGTGCTTGGAAAATCTTCAACTTGTCGTGGTTGACCCATTTCGTAATGGGAGTGCCATCCAATTCCTCCATGTCAAGACGTACCATTTTCATGCACAATTTGCTATTTTGTAGGGCCCCATCCATTTTGGAAGAAATTTTTCTCTTCTTTTTTTTGTATCTCTGGAATCATATACTAGAACCAAGTCATTCACATGAAATGGAGACCACCGGATCTTTTGATCAAAGTATTCCTTCTGCTTCATTTTCTTCTTATAGCTTGTATCCTTAGCTATTTCCCTCATTTCCTCTAGCAAATGAAGATGTACTAACCTTTCTTTTTTATGAATCACTTTCATCCATTATTTCATTTTCCATTACTCGATTTGTGGGAATATCAAACTCAATAGGAAGAACTGGATCAATGCCATAAGCCAACTAAAATGGGGAGTATCCTGTTGTTGCTAACTTTGATGTTGCCCTATATGCCCACAATGTTGCATGAATCCTCTAATCCCATTTATGTACTCGCAAGGCTGCATCTTTTGCTAGAATTTGACACAACACAAAATTTGTTCGCTCCACCTATCCATTTGTGTTTGGCTTGTATGTTGTTGTCTTCGTGCTTAATAGAAAACTTATTGACTAGGGCTTCTACCACCTCATTAATGAAGTGGCTTCCTTGATCTCATATAATTTCTAATGGACAACCAAATTGGTGACAATGCGCTCATATATGAACCTTGCCACTTCATCCATGGAAGTTGTTTTCAATGGCCTAGCTTCAACCCACTTGGTTAAATAATCTGTGGCAACTACAATATACTTATTTTGGCGTGAGATAGTTGGAAGTGGACCTACAATGTCTATTCCCCACTTTTCAAAGGGACCAAGTGGAAGAATAGGGCATAATGGAGCTGATGAAGTCTTATGGTTACCATGTGTTTGACAAATATCACATGTCTTACAATAATTATAACAATCTTTAAAAAGAGTGGGCCAGTGATAACCTGCATCCAAGATCCTTCTTGTTGTAAGTTGTCCAGAGAAGTTCCCTCCACATGTACCATTGTGGAATTCTTCTAGCAGCTCCTTCCCTTGATCACGTCCAACTCGCCTCTCAGACTATCCATCGTGTCCTATTTGAAATAATACTCCATACAGAATAGAATATGGACGATTGGCTTGAGTAATCTTTCTCTTAGTCTTTGCATTGGCACCATTAGGAAACTTGAATTCATTCAGATAATTCCAAATATCTATGTATTCACTAGAGATTGTGTCAAGGGATAACAAGGCTGCATCGGGGAAATCATCATCATCACAAGATGATCCTAAACCATCATAGGCTCGAGAGAGTGCATCCGCATTGACATGCTTCTTTCCGTCCTATCTATAATATCAAATTCAAATTCTTGTAGTAAAATTATCCATCTTGTTATCCTCCCGATGGGTTAGGCTTATTTACAATATATTTTAGAGCCTCGATGATCTGTTACAACTATAAATTTTTGCCCTAAAGCAAGTAATTCCTATACTTCTTTACAAAAAAATGATAGCTAGAGCCTCTTTTTCACATAAAGATAATTTACCTCAAAGACTACTCATTTGTCTCGCTCCCAAAGTAAACTGGATGTTCATTCCCATTTTCATCCTTTTGGCTCAAAGTACTTCCTAGTGCTTCATCTCGAGGCATCAAGTGTACACAATGAATGGCTTGCTCCAATCTGGATTCTTTAAAACAGTGAAGACACCAGTGGCTTCCTTCATTGTTCAAAAGCTTCATGCGCTTTATTTCCCGGTTCATAAGTAACATCCTTCTTCAAGAACTTGGTTAGTGGTCTGTACAATCTTTGAGAAATTCTTGATGAACCTTCTATAGTAACCCACATGGCCTAAAAATGATCTCAACTTACTTCTATTCATAGAAATGGTAACTCTTTGATTTTTGAAACTTTATCAGATCAAGTACCAATACCATCTCTGGATACAACATGCCCTAACAAAACACCTTTAGAACATCCAAAGACACACTTTGTAGGGTTTAGTGAGGCTTGTGCTTCATCTAACCTTTGAAATTTGTCTCCATCTCGGTGCAGTGGTCCAACTTGCTCCCATAGATGTAAAAATCATCCGAAATACTCGATGAAGTTCCCAATGTAGGGTTCAAACACCCTATTCATCAAATGTTGGAATGTTCTTTGGAGCATTACACAACCCAAAAGGCATAACTCTATAAGAAACGTTCCCCAAGGAGTGGTGAACGTGGTCTTCAACTGATCTTTCTCTCGCTATACGAACTTGGTTGTAGCCGCTATATCCATCAAAGCAAAACTATAAGCACTCCGGCCGCCTACTTGGCCCAAGATCTGATCTCGAAAATGGAAGAGGGTAATGATCCTTCTTTGTTGCCTTATTGAGCTTCCCGTAATCAACACAAATGCGTAGCTTCCCATTCTTTTTTATTGAGATCACAATGGGAGAAACCCATTATGAATTCTCCACAAAGAAATATGAATCCCGCATCAAGCAACTTATTTATTTCTTCTTTTACGGTCTTGGAAAAATTAGGATTCATTCTATATGGCATTTGCTTTATGGGCTTAGCACCATCTACCACTCAATAGAATGTTCTACCCAACTTACTTGACGGAGTTCCTTGTAATCAAAAGTGAATATGTGTATGTACCTTCGAAAGAGCTGGAGGTAGGATTCCTTCTCACTCTCCATCACAGCATCACCAATCTTTATTTGTTGGAGACGATCATCAACTTCTTCTTCAGATAATTTTATGGGGTCATGAGTCGGTGTGACTGGAAGGATATCCATGACTGAAACATCAACCTCACTTTCTTCATCTTCAGTGTCCACTTCACTGGTACTAGAGTAATCAGAGGATGTCCAATCATCAATTTCATCACTTAAATCCACAGGTTCTGCTTTATGATGCCGAGGGATCACGTTTATCTTCACCCTCTCTCTACCACGTCCAAGTGTCATGAAACCTTCATTCCAGTAGTTTCTTGCATGAACTCTCCTTAGCCATGGTCTTCCCAGCAACATTGGGTATGCAACAGTACCATTTTTCATCACCTGAAAGTCTACCACACATACAACACCCATAACAGATATTGCCACATTTGAAACTACACCTTCTGGTTTAGTTTTTCCTTATTTAATGACCTTAACATAAGTGTCAAGGGTGATCAATTTTTAAACCCAACATATTCATTACAGACTCGGTCATTACATTAATCGCAGCACCTCCATCAACTAAGACATCATGAATTGAAATACCATTACATAATACCTCACTTGTGGAGCATAGGATCCACCTCCGCCTCCAAAACAGGGGACCTCAACCTCCTTCCTTCGTCGAGCATTGAGTCCACTTTGCAGCTCCCGCCTCTTCTCAGAAGACATAGCCAAGAGTTGACCATATGTAATATTTGCAGGCCTTTTGGACAGATCTTCCAAGATGGAGTATGGTCCTTGCCCCTGTGAAATAAGAAAATCCTGCACACCCAACTTTCTTCTCCTATGTTTCTTACTAGTTTCTCCTTTCATCTTCTTAGGATCATTTCCATCTTGATTATCTTTTTCTTTCTTTCTTTTTGTTACAAACACATCTACTTCATTATTTCTACTCTTATCTACTACATCAAAAGAATTCACAGGTGCTTTTCCTTTATCATTATCTCCTTTACCAGATGTAGAAGCTCTATCTAGACAATTATACTTATAATGACCCTTTTTATAACAACCATAACATACAACTTCGTAAATATTTTTTTTGGACCTCTATCTCCTCCCCGAGAACTAAATTCTTTTCCTCAAGAAGATTAATAGTTAATCGACCCATTTTTTAGCAGATCTTCATACTCAAGTAGATGTACTAGGAGAAAGATTTGTGCTCACCGAGAGTGGTTGTGGATTCTGGAACAAAGGTGCTGGTGTAGGCTCTACTTAGTAACAATTTCTTTGGGCTCCTCTTCCATGCTTTCTTCTTGCCTTCTTGTAATCTCCTTTGCTTGTTCAATGGTAGCTAGGCGGTCATACTTCACTCGTTGTCTGATCTCTGGCTTCATCCCAAGAATGAAGTGCTTACATAAGAGATTATCCACGCCATTCATCAACCCATCCGCTAATCCTTCCTTCCGGATCCGGGGGCATCGAGCTTTCTCCTTAGCTCTAGAACACGAGCATGATAATCCCTTATCTTCTCCTTCTCTCCTTGGGTTAGCTTTGTGATATCGATCATGAGATCTCGCATATCTCTCGTTGTTCACTAAATTCTTCAAGAAAACTTTTTAATAAATCCCGTGAGTTTTTCACATTATCACCTAGTGTTTCAAACCACCTAAGGGCTGAACCATCCAAAAAGGTAGGAAAAAATTCAGTCCATTGTTCCCTTCTTATAAGGCCATTACAAATACAAGATCGTTTAAACTCTTGAATGAAAGAGGAAGCATCTTCATTAGATTGGGCTGAAAAAATAGGAATCTTCCCCATTTTCAAAAGTAACCACAGTGAAATACCAACCCAAAAGTACAATCAACAAGACTTATGTGCACCAATAATTAAAATCACTATAATAGAAAATAGAAATGACCACGGTAAACTATGGTAAAACTTGACTTACTGCTGTAAAAACTGACTTTATTGTGGTAAACACTATTCACAATAAAAAGTGAAGTTACTGCGGTAAATACTATTCACGGTAAAAAGTGACTTTACTGTGGTAAATACTATTCACAGCAAAAATGACTTTACCATGGTAACTACTATTCATGGCAAAAATGACTTTACCATGGTAACTACTATGCACAGTAAAAACAAGGTTACCCTCCAATTGATTTTTGACTAAGTGGGAATATCTCTCCAGACAATCCACCAACGAGGAATGGTCCCTAAGAACGGAACCAAAATGTCATCACCAATCGGCACTATGATAATTCTTCACCGGAACTCCTCGTGCTATGATTATTTACTAATGCACAGCCTTTAGTTTGGTGGATGTAATCTAGAAACAAAACAACAAACATAACACAAGAATACCATCGACTATGATAAGACGGAATGATGACAAATCTGAAATATCAAAGTAAATTATAATATTAACATGAAATTGTTACAATCTCACCCATGAGGTACTTCAAGTGTTATTGACTTCACTTTCCTTCCACCAATACTATGGGAGAAACTTTACAATTACACCTCTTAATGGCTTCTTCAACACACCTTTAAACTGATGGCTTCCTTTACACACTTCATACAATATTTCTCACTACTTCCTTCTATGCTAAATGAGGGGGTGGCCTCTTTATTTATAGAACTTCCAGCTTATCCATCTTATCTCTAAGATAGGATAAGAAATCCACTCGACGAATCATATTCCATACCTTAACTCTTATCTGTACATGTAAGCTTATCTCTTAAGATAAGATAAACCTTATCATTTCACATGGGTTCCACATTTTTAGACTTTTTACAAATAAAATACACAAAATATTTATGACCTCACTCCTTATCCTTATTACCAATATAATATTTCTAATTCCTAATCATGTAGACCCTACTTCTCTACTTATCCCAACTTTGACATTTTAACATTACCGGACCACTTACGACAAATATTTACTTTTTACAACATTCCTATTGTACTTTGACTATTACCGTACTCTACATTATTGGTGGCACCGTACTAATGGTGCCGTTATCTTCTATCAGATGCTACTACTAATTACACTTAACAACATCCTATTCCTAATACATACATTAATGAAATAGAAATTACGGAGGAAAATTTTAGTGTCGACATGGTTCTTCTATGGTCTACTCCGCACTTGGAGCCTCTAAAATTGTATGGTTCTCCTCCACATCCGAATGTACTCCTCTTCTTTTGGATTTGGAGTAGCTCCTTCTTCCCATGCTTGTGTTGTAGCTGAAGCTTCCACCACTTGTGGCTTGACCTCATCCTCCTCCATAGGCTTAACCAACAAGGGAATCTTTATAAACCCAAATTTGGTAGCCCAACTCTTCATATTTTCTATCATTTCTTCTCTGTTGGGTTCCTCTTTTCTTTTTTGTTCTCCTTGATTGGATTCTTGAGTCTCTTCCCAACATGGACTTGGGAGAGTAGGAGGAGTGGTGGGTGGGGTCTTCACTAGTTTTTTTCTTTATCTATGGTGGAGGGGAAGTATTTCCTTTGGCTCTTGTGGAGGGGACTTGGGTTTGGAAGGGAAAAGAGAAGAGGAAAAAAGATGAGATGGAAGACTAGGGGATGGAGAAAGGAATTCAGAACTAGGGGCAGCAGATGGGAAGCTTGGGAATTGAAGCTGAGGTTGAGATGGAGGGAATGGAGAGGAAATCACTAAATGATCTTGGACTTACCCTTCATTTATAGGCCTCATCCCTAGAATACACCATGAAGTGTGCATCTCAATCATCTAGCTTCTTTGAATCTGGCATCCTACCCGAACCAACATTCTCAATTTGATTCCTTCATTTGATTATCCCTAGTATACACCATGTGTGCCTATATTCTTTGAATCTTCTCCAACTAATAACATCCATTTTGCCAAACTAGCTCTTAATAAGATCCATGCCAAACTAGCTCTGATGATTCTAGATGAGTCATGATGATGTTGATTTGGAGGAGTTGAGAAATACATTGGAGGTGGAATTCACGATGTTGTTGTAAATGTGAGTTCCAAGATGGAAATGAAGTCATGGTTACACAACTTCATGGAATGGACGGAAATTAAGGATGTGGAAAGAAGAATGGGTGGAAATGGATGGAAAGAAATTATGTAACTCATAAAATGGGTTGTTGACCAAACGGAGTCACCGGATATGCTTTGCATGTGCCTCCAAAGGCTGAATCTCACCAAGAACACATCAACCTGATGAAATGAAGTGGTAAGGTGCTTGGACTGTCCCACCGGCATGCCAAAGCTGTTGGTGCACGGTGGCTTAATATTTGTTTTTATAATGAGACACCTTGGAAAGATGAGATAATCTAACCTCAGTGTCCCACCGGATGTGCCAAAACTATTAGTTCAAAATCATAGCACCCATGAATGTCTACAACTCAATGGGTTGAGACTCTCAGTGTGATTACATAGCATGGAGCATCTCTCAAAGTGTGGGACTTTGAAATTAACAGAGCTCTCCGGATGAAGGCCGGTTCCTATTCCTCTGTTCAGTGCACACATAAACTTTGCAGAATATCTATTCTAACTTGCCAAGGAGACAGGGTTAAGAAGATGCAAGAAATTAAACCTAAACTAACAGAGGTGATGCACCAAAGGAATGTTGAACACCGGCTTTGCTATCAAACACAGACCATTAAAATGTAATACAACCACCATGCACAGATAACCAATATTGCAATGAAATATAGATAAAGGTAATGAACACAAGAGAGGGTTGAAATCATCCATAGACGTGTAATATTGCTTCACAAATTGATACAAAAAATTACAATGGCTAAGAGGTAAAAACTTGCATTACAGTCTTAATAAAAGGTTCGAACTCCACAAATTTGTCTGTAGACCAGAGAAGAAGGGAGGGTGCAAAACAAAAATTTCCAACCCTTTACAATGAGCCAAGATCTTACCTTTATAGATGAAGTGAAGAGAGGAGAAGAAAAGGAGGTGGGAAATCTGATTTGGAAGCTCAGCTACTAGCCATCAATGCCCCTACAAATCTACCTACAATCTGTCAAGTCTACCTCTCCATGTCTATTTGGTGTGTTGAAGAAGGAATAAAGGTGGATCAAATCAAATATGATCTGGTTGTTGAAGCAATCAGATCATACATTAATGGCATGAAATATGGTTTCCTACCTTTCCATGTCTATTTGGTGTGTTGAAGAAGGAATAATGGTAGATCAAATCAAATTTGATCTGGTTGTTGAAGCAATCGGATCATACATTAATGGCATGAAAGACGTTTTCCTATTTTTCACCCACCTAACCTTATCAAAATTAAATTTTCAGGCTTCCATGGCGTAGATGAGGTCGATACCTTTCCAATGGTACCAAATTTGTTGAATTTTGAGCACTAAATCGAAAGTTATGCCCATTTGAATATTTGAATCAAATCCAGTACAAAAATGGCAAAAAAACAAGTTTTGTAAAAGTCATCAACGAATCCGCGGGTTCAAAATTCTCTTTACACCTTTTGTGAAAAAATCTTCAAATTTACAAAAACCCCATGACTCTACAGCCCGAAATTCACTTTTTCCCAAAATCCCCACAAGCCTCGCAACCTTCTCATTTTCCATTTTTATCCCGGGCCCGTCGGCCCGCATTTTCCACTTTGGTGAAAACTCTTCCCTGGCCCGCCAACCTACTTTTGGCAAAAACTCCTTCCAAGGCCCACCTCCCCACATGTAATTTAGGCCTAACACATGGCTTCTCTAGTGCATCGTGGAGGTGTGGCTTACTTTTATACTTTACACCTTTTCGAAACAAAAGCCAAAAAATTCAAACTACCTCGGCGACCCGCCTTCCCGCTTTGACTTGAAACATGGCCACATGTCCCTTTACGGGCCTGCTCTGTAATTTTTTGTTTTGACTAAGCCCCTCTATTTGGTAGAGGTTTTATGTCTGACCGAGACACGTGGAGGCTCAGCGCACATTTAAGACCTATTTCTAAATTTTACCTTTTGAAGTTGCATCGAGCCGACGCGTGGAGGCTTCTGCTAATCCTTCGATACTTAGCCAATTCGGGCCTTCTCTGTCCCATTTTTTGACTTTGACCACATGGTGAACCCACACTCATTTGGGAACCCACTCTTGATTCTTCCTTTGAAATTGCACCAAGATGACACGTGGATAATTCCGCTGGCTCTTCTATACTTAACCAATTTGGGGCGGTTTAACTTTTGGGCTCGATCACGTGGCACATTCACACTATTTCGTGGTCCTTCTTTGGGCTGTGCCTTTTGAATTTGCGTTGTTGAGGAACATGGCACCTTCTACTAGCTCTCCGCCTCGTATAGACTTTTCAATGACCAGTTTGGCCTCCTTTTGACTTCTTCTTTTCGGGCCTGGGACACGTGGAAGCTCTGCGCTCATTTGGGGGACCGCCTTTGGCTTCAACCCTTGAAGGTACGCCGTTGAGACATGTGGGGGCTTCCACCACCGATCCTTTCATACTTAATCGATTTAAACGGCCGGCTTTGTCCTCTTTTTGAATTTTAGACACGTGGAGGGCTGGCGCAAGTTTGAAGCCTCCACTCTTAATCCTTCCTTTGAAGTTGCTATGTGATGACACATGGTTCTTTCCACTCATTTGGACTTTTCAACTACCAACTCTATCCCTTTTCAGACTTGGGACACATCAAGGCTTAGCGCTTGTTTGAGGGACCACCTTTAGCTTCAACCCTTGAAGGTGTGTTGTTGAGACACATGGAGGCTTTCGCTCACTCCTTTATACTTAACCGATTTGGGCCCACCATCCATTTGACTTCTATTGGACCCTGACTACATGGCAAGCTTGCACTCATTTAGAGTCTTCATTTTGGATTACGCCCTTAGAATTGAGCCGATGAGGCACATGGAAGCTTTGCACTCATTTGGGGACCACCTTTTGGGCTTGACCTTTGAAGATGCGTTGATTGGACGTGTGGAGGCTCAATGCACATTTGGGACCTACCTTTTTGATGTGCCTTTTGGAATTATGCCAAGCTGACACATGGCGCCTTCCGTGAGTCTATTGTTTGGCCTCGAGTCGACTTGTATGTGGCTAAGTCTGAAAACTTTGAGGCTTTCCCCATTTTCCTCTTATGAGCCTCTGGCCTCCTTTGACATTGTTCGATCCTTTGCTGACCCTGCTCCTCCATTGTAGAGTCTTTCCTACCCCTCATATTTGGATTTGAATGTGAGCTCACAGTAATGCAGTCGACCCTTCCAATTTTCTCCGTGTAGGGTCGTGTTTGATCAATTTTACCCGGGGGAAAAATTAGGATAACAACTTTTCTTCATCATTGAAATCGAAAGCAACAATATTCTCAAATCCACTTGTAAATTAGATGAGGAGCCCAAGTCATGTCAATCCAATTTGCTTGATCACAATCCAAGATCCTCAAAATTGGTCTGAAATATATCTCTATAATTTCGTGGAGGTGATTTTAGCCAAAGTCCATAGAGTTTATGATCTTATCCCTCCCGGTAGATGGGTTAGCGAGAGAATTCATAAATAATATGAGAAAAACCATCAATCAAGTGTCCGACATTTTTTGATCTTACTTTAGACTATTTGAACATGACTCCAAAGAAATTGAATTGATCCCAAAAAAAATCTTGAAATTGAATCATGTTGTAGACATTAATGAGCGCTATGCTCACTAATCAGCAGACCTGTCTTAGGGGTCTTTAGCAAGACAACGTAAATACCAGCCAATTTACGTTCGCCATTGAAATTAGCATCTCATCACATTGGGTGAGAAATAGTGTGGCTCTTATCAATAAACTCGGATTCTAGAGAATCCTATTGTGTGGCACCGACGCGTCTATTATTTTATGGCGATAATTTTCCTTGGTGGTTTTTCGGTGGAGATAGAGCGTTACTTTTTGATAGGCATGTTGTTTCGGTAGATGTGATCGTGGCACAAGATGGTAGTGGTAACTACAAGAAGATTAGGGATGCCATTAATGAGGATCCACGATAATAGCCATAAAATATACATTTGTGTTACTCCTTTAGATTTTTAATTATAATTTTATTATAAATCTTGGCTCAAATAGTCTATATTGTTAGTCCTTTATTCTTTTATTATCAAAAAAATGTCATTATAGTATTCTTGTCAAATAAAAGTTATTTATTTGAGTCACTATAAAAAGTCTGAAATATAATAAAAAATTACCTCACTTTTCAATAATTGGATGCATTTTCACTTGTACGCAACGTCCATCCTATGGATATAAATAGTGCAATGAGCTCCATGATAACATATGGCTGAATTGGCAAAGTATGAAATCAAATGATGGAGGCAAACAGAGGTTAGAGGTCAATCAGCGACCTCTCGTCCATCCAACGATGGGGCCGCATCAAGGTTTGGTGACATTTTTTCGGTGTGCTTTCAGTTGCGTGTGGTGTGCTTCAGATTTTAGTATGTAGTATTCTTGATTTCTTGGTTTGCGGAATAAGTGTAAATTTCACATTGAGTGGGGAACAAGATCCAATGTTCCATTTCCATTTTCCGATTTGTATTATGTGGGCACATTTTCCTATGTTATTCCCTGCAGTGAGATATTGACGAGGACTAATAATAATACTTGGCACATCATGATGTGGTTGTAGATAAACCACTTGAAAACCTTAATTTGTGGTTTTGGTAAGCCAAATACAAAACCACCATTCTTGGTTGTTGGTAAACAATTCACAAAACCATCACCTTGTGGTTTGTGGTACTCCAATTGCAAAACCACGATTCTTAGTTTGTGGTCAACCATTTGCAAAACCATCCTTGAGCTTTGTAATCATCCCATGAAATGACCAGATCATGAGAATTTTCAAGTATAAGGAAATTTTTCCTCATGTTCACATTAAGGGGGGAATGTTAGGAAAAATATAATAGTAGTGAGTACATTATTTTAGATGGTTAAGTTGTTGAATACAATATTGTGATAACAATATTGTTTGGGTGGTTAAAACAACCCACATAAGATTAGTTCAAGTTGTTTGTGGAGAGATAATAGGATTCCTTTATTTAAGGACAACCTATTCCTATATATTTTTAAAAGTTCCCGTATGAAATCAATAGAGAAGACTATTATTGTGTTTATTTTGTTCTAACTCCATTGTTGTACTTTTAGTTTTTGATGAAATTTTATATGATTTATCCTAAAAACAAGCCACTCAATCCAATGGTGATGGTCCCAAGATCCAATTTTTATTGAAATACCTCCAAATGATCCCTTCTTTCTCAAGACCGTTTATCGTGTGCTAGAATAATGAGTTTCCTAGGGAAGTGTATGATGCTTCGAGATGTGCCATCTTTTCCACCATGTAGGGGATGGAAAATTATATTCAAGGGTACTTTTTGGCTTCTTGAATATTCAAAATGCTTCTATAATATTACTTTGAAGCTCAAGTCTTTATTCACAGTGTATGTTCCTTCAGGAGGAGAACCTACTTCTGAAAAACTAGCCCCAAAACTTTCAAATCTTCCCTGAATCTTCAAAAATATTTTCCTTGATGTTCTTATCCCTTGAATACTCCTCCATGATGGATTTTCTCCTTTGATCTTCTCCAGGGGTGGTGCACGGGTCCTAGGAAGGTTGATGGTAGCCCCTCCTAAAACTGCTTGAAAGCTTGCATGCTCCAAGAGATCCTAAATCACCTAAGGGGATTGATTTTACTTTCCTAAATCACCTAGGGGGACACTTGACATTCACATAGGGATCATTAGGCTGACAAGATAGGACTAGTGATTGGGATAGACTGACCTGGGGTGTCTTGGGAAGGTATGACTTTGAAAAAATTTGACATTGTGGTCCATTGTCATGCTTGAAAATTGGAAATTTTCTTGTTGCACATTTTCATGATAACACAATGGGGATGTGTAGACAAAATGAAATGCGAAATAAAACAATACCTTTCTTATGGCATGAAATACATATGGTGAATGATGCAGGAGGACATTATGATGGTGTGAGCTTCCGAACGCTTGATGTAGGTGCATAGGATGTCAATATGTTGTTAATGATGTCATCTTAGTTTCCAAATTACCATAGCTTCACTATATTATCCAGGGATCCTCATTCAAAGTGCAATTGATGATTTTATATAGAATCACTGCGATTAGTTAGAATCATTGGTGATTCAGAAAAAGTGTGGAATCTCACTTGAAAGTGGTTGAAACCACTTCCAAAATGGTGAGTTTCATGTTAAGGTTGAATTTAAAAAAAGTAGGAATACATTGAGGAGGTTAGGAGGTTGATAAAAGGTATGAGCAAAGAAATAATTTCTCTAAGTATTTCATTCAACATCACATACAAATATATAGGCATAATGATCTATGATATTATAAGAAAAGTAGGAATACGTTGAGGACGTTGGGAGGTTGATAAAAGGTATGAGCACATAAATAATTTCTCCAAGTATTTTATTCAACATCAAGTACAAATATATAGGCATAATGATCTTCGATATTATAATAAATAACCATAAAAAACCTAACAATATCCTAAAAATATTTATATCCATGTGAGTTATTATAACAAATCAACAAATAATATACACACTAAATAATGTTTTCCTAACATTCCCCCTTAGTGCAAACATGGGGAAAACACACAAGTTGTACTTACACCTACTTTCATGATTTGGTGATTTTCGATTGGTGATCACAAACCAAGACAAAATGGTTTTCTTTTGGATAACCAGAAACCAAGAGTAAGGTGATTTTCAATTGGCTAATCACAAACCAAGGAAAAAATGGTTTTCTTTTGGTTGACCAAAAACCAAGAGTATGGTGGTTTTCTAGTGGTTTACCACAAACCACAAAGTGATGGTTTTCGAGTGGTTTACCAACAACCACATCACGATGTGCAAAGTACATTCATCAGCTCTCATCACATTTCACCTGCAGGGAATAACATAGGAAAATCTAATGCTCAAACATTACAAATGAAAAACTGGAAATGGATTGCATCATGTTCCCCCCCTCAATGTGAAATTTCCATGTATTCAAATAGGAACATTGCACAATTGAAACACACCACACACAACTGCAAGAACTAAAAGTAAACTACACACACATGTCACCAAACCTTTGTGTGGCCTCATCATTGGTGACTAACGAGAGGTCATTCATTGACTTCCAACCTTTGTTTGCCTCCATCCTCCTGTTTCATCCTCACTATAAGAAATATTTAAAAATATACCCAATTCTTCCTGTATGGGTTCTTATTCTTTAGTTGAGTCCTCTTCTATGATTATGTTGGCTTCATCTTTGAGCTTTCCACTAAGTACATCTTTGTCTTGGATTCTATAGTATGTAGAAGTATGTCCCTTTTTCTTACAATAATAACACTCAATCTCTCCTTCACTTTTGGAGGAATTTTTGTGCTTCTTTTTAATGTACAAGGCCTTTTCTTCTTCTACATCTTCTCTAGTTCTTTTCTCTTCAGCTAGAAGAGCTCATATCATATCTTCCAATGAGTTGGAAGGCATCTAACCAAGAGTGAAAACAACATTACATTGTATTTGGGTGGAAAACTATTCAGCAGAATAGCTTTTGCATCCTCATCTTCTACTAGAGCTTTGACTTCTACAAGTTGTCTCAGAAGAGATCTCAAATCATTGATGTGACTAGACATTGTAATTCCATCACTCATTTTGAGTTTGAACAACTGGAGTTTCAAAGAAAACTTTGCATTGACTACTTTGGATCTAAATAATTTGTTTAAATTTTCCCACATTACTTGGGATGATTTTTCAAGGTCGTATAATACAGCTCAAAATCTGAAAGAGCTAAGCCAATAATGGCTTTAGCTTTATCATCTCTAGTTTTCCATTCTACTAATTTAACTGGATTTGATGGTGCTAATTATTTTCCATGTACTATCCTCCAGATATTTTTTTCATTAGTTGCATTTGAATCTTCACTTTCCATGTGTGAAAATTAAGACCATTAAACTTTTCTAGTGGTACTTCCATTATGAGATGTGATGAATAAAAATAATTTATAGATTTTTGGACTTCAATAGAATGACACACTTTTTATGGTATTTCACAAGTATGTGTTTCTACATCTATAGAATGCCAAAAATATGAGAAACCACTTATAAAAACATGGTAGATGTTGCATAGGCAGAGAGAAGATGATTCATCATCAAATACATGAGATGCTCTACTCACTTTTGTGCTTGGCCGCAAGTTTGCTTTTGCTGGTTTGGAGGTCATCATTTGGAGAGGGCTCACTCATCGCTTGATCCTAGATCAATCTACGAGCTCGATCTATGGTCAAACATTTTTTGAGTTTATATTGGCACCAAACTTGGGAGGTAAGACATGTTTAATAGCTACACGACTCCGGTGATTATAGACATCAACGGACTTATGCTTTGTTGCAGGTTTCAATACTGATTACATGACATGAATTTTATTTCAAGAAGCCTATAGATCGTGATTTATACGTCTTAGATTTCACAAATTCTCACATAACTACTTCTTCCTTCATGTTGATAACAAAGAAATTCTCCTAACATCTAATTTATTTTGGTAATATTCAAATATTAGATCTCTTGGACGCTAATGGTGATCACGTCTATGAACCATAAAATTAAATCACTTTATCTTCTTGAAAAAATAACTTTAATGATTCGTACATACTTTGTTCAATGATTGGATATATTTCCCTCACGTATCCACAGATCTGGAAATATTAATAACACATGCAATGTTCCAGTGTGATAGGACAACTTGCCTTGCACATGTAGCAATCGACCATGTAGACTAGAAGATACGTGGATGACCAAGCTCGATACCGGATAAATGGTATGAGCATAGAATAATTTCTATGAGTATTTCATTCAACATCATGTACAAATATATAGGCATAATGATCTCTGCTATTATAGGAAATAGCCTTAACAAACCTAACAATATCCTAACAAATATTTCTATCCATGTGAGTTGTTTTAACAACTCAACAAATAATGTATGCACTAAATAACTTTAGTTCTTTAGGCATATATAACTTTAAGTTTTAGGTTTAGGAGGGATAAATGACTATTTACATGAGTAAATAGGTTTTACTGAGGTATCATATGATTTAGAAATTTAGGTATAATGATTTAAAATATGGATATGAACTGTGTGGATAGGTCATCTAGGGTTTCCAAAAACTAGTGTCTACTCTCTTGTTGACATATTTTCTACTATCATTCTTGTTATTATTATTGCTCTTGTTGCGTGTCATAGTCTCCACCATGCACATACTTTAAAGGAATAGTTTCTTTTTGTTAGTCACCACATCATCCCTTCATGTGTTTTTCTATGAAAATTATCATACTTTTCAGACATGGTTACACCACTATTATTTTTAGCCACACACGTGCCTCAAAAGAGGGGGCATGCATCCGAGTATATTTTTACACTTACAGTAGACACATGTAGAAGTTTGGGTTTAAACAAAAGAGGGAACAAGGGAAAATTACTTAGAAATAGTATTAGATACAGAAATTTAGAAAATAAATAATATGATAAAAAAATACAATATGGTTAGGACCATATGAATGTTCCTAACCCATTTCTATGGTTTTTCCCCATAGGAAGTTACAACAAATTTATCACTTGTTTCATATTTTCACATACATGAACATGTTTTGGCACAATTTCAGACTCAGATGACTTGGTATAGATTAGTTTTAGGGGCATGAAGTATTTAATTCCTTCTTCTCTATAACACTCAATTTCAGTTTCAGTTTCAAGGATATTGGGGAATGGGTCTCCTTTTTTATAGATACATTTTATCTCTATTTATTTTCTACTCAATTTTATAACACATGGGAAGATTATGGGGAAACTTACTCTCTTTTATATTGTGTTTCATAATTTGTAAAGTTGGTCCTAGATCCATCTACAAGTGGTGTGGTCCTTGGGTTCATAGAAGATGTTGAAGTGGTTGAGTTCTTCCTAGGTATACCTTCCTCTCCTCTTACACTTACATGGGAAGATATCGAGTTACTAGATGAATTTGATACATGGTATTCTTCCTTCACGGGGTGTTTCGACTCCTCATTATTCTTCTCTCTCTTTGGCATTCATGTGTTAGGTTCCATACACCTAATACTCTAGCATCTCCTCGACACAATTGGGGAATAATCACCCCCAATTCTTTGGAAAATTTCAACAATCCAAATCTCCAAGTACAAGCAAAGAATGGGAAACTCTTCCCTCCACAAAACAAACAAGTGTATTCCTTCCGTGTTTTGTATCTTTATTTACTATGTATAATTTTATATTTCTTTTACATTACATATTTTCATTTAAATTAAATTTCAATTCGTTATCATGGACATTGACTACACTTTGTGTTGTGGTTTTCATCATGGAGTGTGCCAATACCAATACAACATGATCTTACAAAACAAACATTGAGCAAAGAAAAGTTTTTCTACACACGTAGGTATCTTTTCCTTTAAACATGTAATTATATTTCATACTTAAAGGGTGGGGGAAATGTAGAAACTCAAATTTGTAACTCTACCATTTGACACTATTGGTTTTGACATTTATCTCTTGCTTAAACAAGTACACTTTACCCATTCTAAAATTATACATATCTAGGTTTATTTTTTAGGTTGTTTGGTCATACACACTCATTTATTGACGGTTTCAAAGAATTGAATGAATGAAATCCATTTATAAACTATGTTTATCATCTTCCAAACTCATACTTTAGATTTCTCATCTACGATCAAAAGTGTATGGTAGGGTTAGTCTTTTCCATATGGTCATGACCCTAGTGTATAGTTTTTACCTTCACTTTGATCTCGAACTTTTAGTTGCATATTATTCTTTGGGTCATTTACTCCTCCTCAGTCAGCCTTTGTAACTTAAATCACCTTCGAAATCATATATAAGCAAGTGAAACTCACCTCATTTAGAACCTAGCACTCTTATGGGCTCCTATTACGAAATTTAATACAAAATGCACCCAAATCTCCCTACACTTTGTAAATACCCTTGCATGTTCATTATGGTAGAACAATCTACAAGTATGAATATTCTCACTAGGTCTAGGGACAACTTCCCACATTTGCAAACATCCAAAGTCACTCACTCAAGTAGATTTGTAAGAGATAAACTCAAGTCAATAATTTTCAAAGAAATAATGCCAAATTTGGTTGCACTACAACTAATTATCACATGTTATGTGGAGAATGATGTGTGGTTTGAGGCCTCCTTAGAGCAAAGACTAACGTCGATGATGCAAAGGGTTCCCAAAACCCAACTAATGTTTGTTTCATAAGATACTCTGTTTATTATTAGGGTTTGAAAGGTTGAGAAGATATTTTTAGGTTCCCACAAAGTGTGACTAACATTGACCAAGAGAGAGCGAAAAATATATTCAAACAAGTGAAAAACCTAGAAATTCATAGATCATGGTTCGAGTAGGTTCAAGACCATACATATAGTTAAATATCATATAAACATTCCTTATCTTATTGTATTGTCCTACCTAGGAGAATCATTGGGTCATATTTCAAGTTTTGAAGCATTCTCAAGTCTGGATCTCCTTGTTCCTACTATTGTATTGTGTATATTTTTGAAAGAATTAATGTAGTATTCAAATATTAAATGGTTAATTTTGTAATTTAATTAATCAAAATAACCCGTGTAGATTCTCTTTCATTTCTTTTTAGTTATGTGTAAATATTAATCAAATCTAAAAAGGGTGAAAATAGGATACTCATATGGTGTATTTGATGTTTATTCTTATGTGTGCTTAAATTGATTTCTCTTTGCTAATGCATGATTACATTTATTTCTCCATGTTTATATTGATTTCTATGTACTTTAAATTTCTTATGTACCATTTCATGTGTGAGATTTTGGTTCAATTACCATGTCATGTCACTTATGTTCTTCTTAATCATGATGCTTGCTACTTTTTTACTATGTTTATTACTACATGGTTATGTTTTTCTTGACTATCTATTTTGTCTATATATTCTTGGTGTCATGATTAATATCATTTATATTACTATTTCTTGTTCAACTAGTGTTCATGTCACCATTATTCATACCATGCATCTATTAAGGCACATAATATTATTTACTTGATTGCTTTATGTTTTTTGTTCATTTTCTATATATTGATCTTTTCTTTCACGATTATTATCTTATATGGTACTAAAAGTCACTTTAGGTTAATGCCTTAGATTACATGTTATATACTTTTTAATAAAATGGCATCTTCTTATGCTAATGTATTATACCATGTTTGTATGCATGCTTTATTTTGAGATGAGTGATGTGCAAAAACATTCCCTCATATCAAAAGGGAGACATATAGTTGGTTTATGTAAAATATTCAAGTATTTTTAGTTAGAGTATCAAACTCCTAAGATATATTCAATGACAATTTCATATTCAAAGGGTTAAAATTCATTATTCAAAAACATTTTCACATGGTTCAAATGATTACATTTGGAATTTAAAGGATTTTCCATGGTTTTGAAGGATCGAAAAAAATTAGATACATTTTCCATTACTTTGAGATGTTATATTTAATTTTGAATCAGATTCGTACTAAATTTCCAATCATGAGATATTATTTCATAGAAATTTTGGCTTTTCCATCTACATTGGACTATCCATTCTTCCCTTTGTAGGTCAATTTCAATACCCCTTATTGTGTTGTATTGTATTCATATTTTGTTCACTTCTCTATCTAGGATGTGGGAATTTCCCTTGGTTGGTCAATTCTAAGACCCCCTTGCTCTATCATATTAGTCTCAAATATGTTTTCATATTTTTCAAAGAAGAGGACATTTTAGTGTCATATTAATATCACATATCCATTATGATTGGGTCAATTGACACCCATATCATTTACCTCCATATTTTTGAATTATTTAATATCACCGACTCCTTATGAGAAGGGCACCTTTTCTATTGAATTAATATTCTAGAGACTTTATCCACATTTCCCCTCTCTATGATAGGAGAACCTTTCCATTCCAGTTTTAGTTTAGAGGTTTTAGTGGTTCATATTCCACATGATAAAGGTATATTTCTAGTGCATAAATTATATTTGGGAATATACACCCCATAACATCTCTCCATTTCAACATTTACCTTTGGGGTATTATCACCGAATGACACGCTCCAACAAGTTTCAAGAAGTGATATCATGGTTAGCATATCACTATGTGTACTCATTCCTTTTCTCCTTCAAGTTTAAATTCATTTTTATCAAAATTTGAAGTTTCCAAATTGTTTATATTTGTCAATACATTGAAATACTTTCATTTTCATCTTCTTACATGGTGTGCATGTGGTATCAAATGACACACCAGCTTATAACAACCTATATTCCTACACTGCATAGGTACATTTTATTTTTTGTGTAATGCTACACCACATTAAAGGGTGAAATGTGTAGTACCATAATTATGATCTAAGGTACTTGGAAACATTATTTTTAGACCTTTGTAGAAATTTGGACAAGTAATATACATATTTGGATTTTTACACACATGTCCCCCTTCCAATCACCCTCACATCCACTACGTCAACATCATGCTTAATTTACACACTTGCGATCACTTGTAGTATATACATGAGCGTTAATTTTCCTACAAATACATTTATCCATGTTTTATTTATAAGTTTATAACCCATGGATTAGGTTTGTCTCCCTAGGATAGGTTTTTCCATGAATCTTAACTTCTTGGACAAGTTTTGTCATAATTTTTCCATCTTTAAAGAACCTAACCTCTACTAAATAAAAATCACTATTTCAAATTTGGTATATTCATTGACTAAATGAGGCATGAATTTTGTGTATTGTTAGGTGGAAATTTAATGAAATTTCTTGTATATATACAAATGACCTAGAGCCTTTAAACATCACACGATGACCTTGGAGATCATTATGTAAGAGGATAACACCTATCATAAATATTTCAAGAGTGGATCTAGAGTATTCCATTAGATAAAAATAAATTACAAAGGTCCAAGACACATGTTTCCAAGTTTCATGTACAAAGAGAAGGATCCTTATAAGTTGTGTATTAATTTTGTAGTTACATCTCATATAATATAGAAAATGAGACATGTAGCTATCGGAAAGGGATAACTACATCATCCTTGATTCAACCACACTTGCACTTTTCATTATATATATTAGACTACTCTCATGCAATGCATGTGTAAAAGGTTTGTCCAAGCCTTAACTTAAGAACATTTGATTGGGTCTTGTTTGATTTTTAGGGATCTAAGTAGGGAAAATTTTATCGGTGAATGTTTTGTTAATTCGTGAATATTCTAGTTTTACAAATTGGTATTTGGTGATTTTGAGGAGTACAACCGAGCACCCTTTTTCCTAAATTGTTAGGATGCAAGCTAATTTTCTAGGCCAGCTTTTCTAAAATTTAAAATAAATTACAGAGTTATGAATGTATATTGCCACTACCTCGAAACTCAAATTGGGTGCAATTGCCAACATATTTACCATATAAAACTCCCAATGTTACAAGGCTAGAGGTATATCTCACATGTAATATCCATCTGTCTATATACTAATAATGGCATACATGTAAATAATTATAGTTGAAATGAAGGTAGATCTCGTAGATAACAACCAACCATCTACATTTTTGAAGTGATTGTGGTATTTTGCCTTACATTCACCCAACTACATAAACATCATGTCGTAGGCCGTCTATATTCAATTTATAATATTTGCATCCAGATAAAATGACGTTTATAGAATTGTGTTCATAACTTCAATGTTGCAAAATAGTTTTAGAATTTTAATTTTAATTTTTTGTGACATTGTCTTTATAAATGATAATTCAAAGTTAGCAACATAGTATTAAAATATTTTTGGATAATACATAGGTAAATAAGGGTTGAAGGGTCCCTTTCCCTTCATTTATAATTTGAAAATAGTACATTATTAAAATTTGATATACAAAAACCCATTATGTTGTGGGATGTCTATGATTCATTTCGGAAGCTAGGACCGGTAGGATCATTATTAGAAACATTAAACCCTTGAGTTTTAGCTTGTTTCAAAAGGGTTTTGTAAGATTTTTCTTTCATAGCTTCCTCAAGATATTGATGATCCCCATCAAGTAAAATTCATGCCTTCAAGGTATCCAATTTGTGCATTGGAATTCTTATGGCATCATCAAACTCATGATTCACTAATTTATTAACAAATTTTAGAAGAGTAAAAAAATGATCCTCCAATGTCTTGAAAGTTGCGATGGGTTCAATCCAAATTTTCCTATGCTAAGTCCTAATGAAGATGATTCCCATTTCCATAGTGGCCCTCTTGTCGGGATTTATTTTGAGCATGTTATTAATGAAGACATGTTATTTCATAATTTGACTTTGGGTGGTTTTCAAGATTGAGATATTCAAAACCTATAATGGAATTAATTACATTCAAGACCTTCTCAGATTGGGCTACAAAAATAATGTTTAGCCTTTTGTCTCTAACGGGTTCATGAAATTCCATATATTTATGCTTTTTATGTAGATAAAGCTATGGATACAAATAGGAAGCCATTAAAACTTGGAAAAACATGGGAGTAAGAGTGGGAGAGTACACAAAAAGATTGTATATAAGTGTGAAAAAATAACGGGATTTGTCCATATTTATAAACCAATGGGGACATGTGGTGCAATATGATTGGCCAAGCACATGTGCATTTTTTTGTATATAGATGTGACGGTCAACCGATTACATTTCTATTATGTCACATTATTATTTATCCGCATTTGCAACTAACTAGTTGCATTTCCAAATGGATAGTTACATCTACATAATCTAGTTGTACTTATGATTTTCTTAAGCACAAATGGCCAAATACATGCATATATGGTCATCTATGTTACATTAGGTTTTCGTAGTACACACAGTGTGTACGTAGTTTAGATAACCAATAACAACGCATACTTAGATGATTGAGCCATAAACATAGACATTTATGTACGGTCCTAAAATGCTACAAAAATGCACCAACCTTGCAAAACATATTTTCTTGTGATTCACCATAATTTTGAAAGAGGTTTTTTCATATTCTCCAAATAGTTTCTACGAGGTTTGGGGGGCTAAAATTTACCCTAATCTAAGCTAAAGAGAGCTCAATTTTATATCATCACACGTCAATACACAATCATAAGTCTAGAATCTATAAGTTTATATAGAGGTAAACCCACACCAAAAGTTACATAATGATCGAGTAGTACATGATAAGTTTGTATCCCTTTAAAAGGTTCAACCAAACCCGACTAGGCATGGCACTTTTGGATCTAGACCTAAATAGCATATTCTTTTGATCACAAACCTGGTATATTCAAATTTCCATAAGACTAAATGTATAGAGATGACTAAAAATTGTATCTTGATCCCATTTCCATCTTTTGATTCCACGGTGCATTCATGTTTTTTCAAGATTAAGTTATATTATTCCATTAATATTGTACTTGTAACTTATTATTTCAATTGATTATAATATATTTTTTTCCATACTCATTGTGTTTAGATCTAATTAGGCTTATTTATTGTTATATTTTATAACACCATTTGTTTTAATTATTGTAGATACTTAGTAAAATAGCTCAAACAATTAGAGCTATGAGAAAATTGTTGAAGGGATTTCCAAGAGGAAGAGGTGGAAAAGAGGAAAAACACCATTCCTATAATAGATGATTAAATATGGAAATTGTGAGAGATATGTAGAGTGCATACAAATATGGAGGGAAATTGAAGTTTGGAGTGTACCGACACTAATTTTGTTGGAAGATGTTATCAAAATTATAAGGATTTTTCACTTTGAAATTCCCATGAAAGGAGAGACATCATTGTAAATATATAAAGCCCATATATGCATGGTGTCACAGACCTCAAAATCTAGATCTATGGATGGTACAAGAATGTAGTTTGTGGATTTGGAGATGATCAAATTAGTACACTAAAATTGGTTCAATAGTATAAATATCATATGGTGTTATTTATTATGGTGCATTGCACTCATAGAATTAAGGGGTAAATGACAAGTTGGGAAAATGTATGATGATCCATTAACACAAGTAAATATCTTTTACTTTTGAACTTATTTCAAGGATCTTTAAATCTTATCGGTTTCCTGATTTTTTCAAATTCAAAACTAATTAAAATTATGATCCAAATGTGAATTGAAACTTATTTCAAATTGAATTAAACTTGCAAGAATTCATTCACATCAATTATCCATTTAAACCATGTTGATTTTCAATATAACTGATTTCTTCATTTTCCTATAAAATATTGTACTGATTAAATTTTGCATTCAAATCTGAAATATGATTTTAAAATCTGCAAATAATCTAAAAATGAATGCAAAACTGAAAGGAAAAATCATACAACACAAAAGTTGTTTACGGGGTTCAGAATTCCTGTCCCCGAGTTCATTTTGAACCATTCCATTAAATTTTTCTTGCAAGTACAATTCAAAATAAACTTACAAACATTAATGAAACATCAAAACCTACATATGAAGACCTTAAGAACCCGTGAGCTCTGAAAAAAAAACATATTTCATTCTCTGTGTTTATTCCCGTCTGTAAGGAAAACTTCCCTTCATATGTTTTTCTTCTAGTGACTTCTTCTACACAAAATGATGTCACAAAAATCCAAATTGGGAAAATGACTATACCATCATAAGCGTATCAGAATTTTGAACATTTCACTTATTCACTATGAGCTCTAGTTTTTCCTTCAAGTGCCTCAAAAATGTTGTTTTCTGAAACTACCTCCTTATGAGCATATACACAGTCATATCAGTTAGCTTATAAAATTACCATGAGCCTCTATTTATATTATTTCTAAGGATGTGGTGCAGCAGTTAGAGTGATTATTATTTTAGTGCAAGTCATGGGTTTGAATCCCTTTGCAAGCACTCCATATTCTAGCCATTTTTTTGCGTTAACACATATCCAAATGTAGCGGGCAGTGGGTGAGCGTATAATTTAAAGATAGAGAATGTGTAGGTTAAAGCACCTACGCACCACATTTTATTTGGCTCCACGTAGGAAATGGGTTTGGTGATTGCTAAGTATAAATTCTATATAGGTGGTGGTGGATTTATATGGCTCGCCAAGTTTTACGACGATTTGTTTTCCATTATGGATATGTCAAGTTGGCTTAGCCGAGGGGATAAGTTTGGAGAGTTAAGCTATGTTGGAAGGGTTTGGCGAGATATTAGGGTTGATGGTGTGGGAATTTAGGTGAGTTGCCCGGTGTAGGAAAAGAGGTGGCGATCTATAATAATAGCTCAAAAAGTTACTCAAATGTAACTTGGTTCCAATATATGGTTATTACACCACTTAATGTATTTAATCCTCATTTACAATGCAATTAGACTTAGAAGAAAATATATAAAAATTTCTGGCAATAGCAATATGAAATAATGGTGGAAAAGATACCCCTCCGATAAAAAATTGTGTTGACCCTGGATGAGGGCCCCCAGCCAACAATTAGCAGGAACCACCCATCCAAAAACAAGTGTCGAAGACCAAAGTCATAAAACCAACTTTTTTACTATTTATCCATTTTCATTTTGCCACGTCTTGCATCGTGATTCACAAGTTGCCCTTAGTTTTTCTCCTTCAACTAGAATCTTTTTAATGGTAAATTTTATCCAATGGATTCTATTTTTCTTGCTCAAATAGGTGATGGAAATATCTCGAGTCTACTACCGTCTTGTGATGATCATATGAGATTTAGGTAAACCATGTCCACTTTGATTTGATCTCCAGTTAGATGATGATGCCATTTGTAGTGTTATCCCACTCATCATAAACATCACATATGTTTGCAAGGATGATAAGTAAATCAACCAATAATATATCCCTAGTAAACAAGTCATTTTTGGTTGACCGACCGTCCTTACATTTACACATGTGATATATAGGATATTTTTGTTATCGGTATTTGTAGATCACGTTAGGTAGGTTGTATGAACTTTCATGCAATAAATTGGAATTAGAAATGTTAGATGAACATAGAGATATGGGATTTACATAGTTTTTTCCTCATTAGTAATATAAATGATTGCCATAAGGTTAATTATTTTTATAATTTTACATTCTTCTAATGTATTTGTGTGTTTATTTATTATTGTTCCTCTTAGGTTCTTGTTGACATATGTTCTATGTTTCAAATGTCTTCTAACATGTTCCCTTATATGCTTTCATTGTATCTACATTTTCATCTTCCTCTTATTTTCTCTCTCCTCACATGTTTCTTTGTTTAGTGTATATTTTTCAAATTTTGTTTTGTGTGGTCCTTTAAACCCATATTTTGGGTCCCAAAAAGTTTTTTTGTCTTTCTTTTCCAAAATTTCCCACTCATTGTGAGTCGAATTCACACCAATAAAGTCTAAATTTAAACTCAATAAATTTATAAATACATAGGTATATTATTACCTTTAAGATATAACAAAACTATTATGAATTAACTAAGAAATTAGTGATAAAGAATCATTCTAATTCCAAAATCATTACAATAATTTATAGCATTTAATCATTTGAATAAGAGCATCTAACATTTACATTTGACATTGATTATGTCATTGAAAGTACTAAGGGTTTGGCACTTTCATTGCACTCAATTACTTGTTGAATTGCATTATACTTGGTGTGTTTTCTTCAAAGAACTATTTTCAGTAACTAGCCTGATAATAAGGGAGCAATAACACATGCCCGCAAAACATCCCCATTTTTACTTTTTAAAAATATGGTGCTACCACATTAGGGTTCTTTGGGGGAGATCAGTTTTCTAGAGATCTAGATCAAGTTTTAGAAAAGTGAACATGTTTTGGAGCTCAAGAGAAATTGAGTAGATTTGTTAAATTAGATTCATATTCTTCCATATTTATAGAAATGTAATATGCTTTTGGAAAATAGTAATGTTCTAAACAAATTTGTTTTCTTGCATTGGTTTTTTGGGTAGTCTTCTTAACCTCAAAATATGGTCTTGGGTTCTCCTTTTTACTAAAGCACCATCTCTAGAATTACAAAAACACATATATCATCTTAAAACCCCCTCTTGTCAATTATTTACATTCCAAGAATTTATTCTATGTGATTAGTATAAATTTATTGAATATATTTGTTTAGATCTTAATTTCAATCTATGTGGTTAGTTGTAGCGTATTTTGAATGTACAAACCCACTTTCCACATCTACACCAAGTAATACATCTATTTTTAGATTTCCCTTAAATTATTTGAAATTCACAATATGCATTAGCATCAAAGTACTTAGGAAATAGTATTGAAGTATCAAAAGTAATGGTAACATATTGCATTCAAGTTACATCTTCATGACAATTATGTACTCTCACATAATCCCATAAATTTCCTATGATCCTTTAATTATTAAGACAACATATACTTCTTATATGGTTTGACTATTGCATTGACCCTTGTCTTGACATCACTATTACATTGAAACTCACGGTCAATTATTTTACCCTTGAATATGATTTATATTCAAAATTTTCATTAGTATCATACTTAAGCATACCTTCCTCTAAAATCTTGACTTAAAAGGCCTTAGCTACATGACATTTTTCACTGAAAAATTTATAATTTTTAAAAATTGTGTTGACTTTGCTAATTGATATAGCTATTGATGGAAATACTTTGAATCTCATTATCGGTAGTTAATATGTCTTGTTAATGTGAATGGTCTTGATTATAAGCACATACTAACTAGTGTATTCATTAGATGCTTGTCTAAGTTGAGATAATTCCAAAAATATAATCCTCCAAGAAATTAATTTGAAAATGAGTCAAGAATTTATCGACTAGCTACACAAATCAATGTACATATCCATATGGTATAACATAGAACCAATCAAGGGCTTTCTCCTCAAGATTTTTGGAAACAAAATATTTTACAATTTATCATTATGAGAAATGTTTAATTAAGAGATGTAAAACAATATATCATGATGATATGGGATTTCCTTTTCTATTATATAACACATATTTGGGAGCAATAAAACTAATTGAAAAAGGATAAGAAAGTACATCATGATCCAAAGGGTTTAAAGTATATAATGAAAAATGACCCTCCTACTTGGTTTTTGAGATCCTTGAGAAAGCATTCTAATTTTTTTCTTACAAATCATATAATGTATCCATCGTAGTGGTCATTTCAAAAGTTTTCATAGGCAGAAAAGTAGTGAAGGATATTGCAATAGGATAATTCAAAGAGGGATTAACACTATCATGCGGGTGATTTAAGAAGCGATGGATGGTTAAACTAGATGGTTTCTAGAAGCCATTTGAGATATTGAGAATTCTTGAGAAGTCACCAAAATATTTTGAGAATTTAGAGGAATCAAATTTTGAGAGGGAGGAAAACCGATAAAATAATTTTGAGCATTTTGGGAAGGAGGAGTGGTAAAAAAACATGAATGAGTTGAGGACGAACTTTTGAAGTGATCTCTTAAGAAAGGATACTTTGAGAAAAGAATTATTTTAGTGCATTTATAATTCTAGATATCTCAACGGTTTTTTCTAAGGAATACTTCATAATATAATCAATGTTGTTATCCCTATAATATTCTTCTATTTTGAAATAGGTAAATTTTAGAACCCTTACAAAAGTCCCCCTTATATTTTTGGTGAATCAGTAAATGTGTGTTTCAAAATCATGGAAAATAGGAGTGAAATTTGTATAGTTATGCAAGTGAATTTTAACTTTGAATTTGGAAACACTAGAAAAGTGGGACAAATGCCTTAGGAGTAGAAGGAAAATTTGATGATGTATTCAACTTCTTAGTTTCTTAACTCTACCAGTTGATTGAACATATGTAGTCTTCTAGTTACACACATGCAACCATCCAGGTTGTAGTGCTTGATCGTTAAACTATATACTCTCGTTTCATGTTAGTTGTATCATGCAATCATCCAATTTTTGACATGTCCCTTAATACAATCAGTCATTTACACTACGCGGTCATCGGATTCATGTATCGCGATCAATTGTGTCATATAGTTGTAATATGCATTTGATCAATGATATAGAAATGATAACCTCCTCGCATCGATTTTGTTTAGGAATAAATGTGAGTATGTGATATCTACTTCCATTCAAATAGAATTGGATGTTTACCATGAAATCATATTTAGTGTTTATATAAGAAAATTCGATCGGTTTGTCTTTCGAGGTAATGGCGATATAAATTCAAAAGTGTGGAATTATTTTAAACCATTGGAAAGCCAACATAGTAACTTACATGCCGATAATTTAGGTTAATCATTGCTATGTGTTAGTCCTCCAAAATATCCAAATGAAAATTTTAGAAACCCAAATATTCATGAATTAACAAAAAAGTCTTGAAATTATCTTGATTTGACCTCATAATCACAATATTTTATAATTTACATTCCAATAATCTTATTAGGAGACTAACATACACGTTATCACCATTGGAATTTAAAAATAATTATTGATGTATGCATGACAACATGCATCGAAATCCACACTATCCCTTATAATTTTTGTAGATAAAATTCCAAATCTATATTAGTGTAGCTTATGTTGTGCAAGGATGACACATTTTTCCTTACTAATTAGCAATCTTCTACTAAAATTTTACTTTGCATAATCATGAGGGCTTATACAAAGTGAACCATAATCTTGAATAATGCATCTAAAGTGCAAGTCATTACACACACAATATGGGTTTAAATGTACATGAGCTATGGCTAATAAATTTTTAAAAATAACATGGAACAATCACTAGAATAATCATGTCTATCACTAACAAAATTCAAATCTAACCTTAGAAGGCTACAAAACATGCAATACAATGTAAGGTCTTCAAAATATTTTATGTGAAAGTGTATTTACATCAAAATGCACTACATCAACGATAAGCAATGAAATTAAATCTATTAAGACCTCAAACAATAAAAAAGTGAATAAACTATTTCTACCATAATAATTGATGAGAGGGGGTTTATAAAAATAAATGACTTCACACAACTATAAATAGTCATTAGAAGCATATGGAAAATAAGAGTTTTTATGGCCAAACAATGGGAACTCAAAAACTTTCATCCATGAACATGATATTTTTCCATAACCGCCAAGTACTATTTTAGGGCCCTTTAACACTTTTTGGGATCATCATTATATGACTCTAATAATTTTATGAAAACAAAAAGTGATTTGACAAATTTTTTTGTTGGTTCTAGAACTTAGAAAAGATGGCTTGTATTTCTGAAATTCCTTGTGGATCTTTAGGAAATGATCTTCTTCCCCAAACCTTAATAGGTCAACTAGGTCAAAAAAATGAGTAAAGACATAATTGTTTGCGGGACACATGCTTGTACTAGAAAAAGTGTAACTTCCTTTATATTTATTAAATCCCTTAATAGTATACTATATTGAAAATAACAAACCAAGTATAATGCAATACTTCAACTAGAAATTCCAATGTAATATAGTTCCTACTTTATGAATTTTCATGTTAGAATGGATGTATGATATAGAAATAAATGCTCGATATATGTTTCCACTCATAAGGATTTGAATTTACAACGAGTCTCTCTTAAATGGTATGTATTTACATGTGATCTACCTTGCATCTCTTTATTGGACCTACATATTCATAGA
Organism: Taxus wallichiana var. yunnanensis; assembly: GCA_018340775.1. Classification (NCBI taxonomy): domain Eukaryota; kingdom Viridiplantae; phylum Streptophyta; class Pinopsida; order Cupressales; family Taxaceae; genus Taxus; species Taxus wallichiana. The sequence continues at coordinate 373,164,172 of CM031237.1, forward strand.
GTTATTGAATTCAAAATATGAACATATTTAAGTGCAAGACGACACATAATGGTTGTGAAAAATGATAAATATGACTCAAATATCCTACGGGACCTTAATGGAGGTCACAAGGGTCCACATTGTAAAAACCCCATAAACTTATAGTTGTGGTTCTAGGAAAAACACAACCATACAAATACAATTATGGTGAAAATAAAAGAACTGAAAGAGTTTACGAGAATCAAATCGGAAACGGTGCACCACAGAAGTAGTTTCACTCAGACAGAATCATGATAGCTCCAGTGTAATCGCAAGGGGAATCAATCAATCAATGGAAGAGCTTGCATAACATAACAAAGCTTGTACATACAGGAAAGACAAAGTGTTGTGTCTTGGCATGCTCATAAATTTCAAATGAAGGGATACATATAGGGTTGAGTAACCCTAGTGCATGACACACAAGCTAACCCTAATGACATCACCCATGTGAGATGACCCTCCATATGTGAGTGGAGGACACATAGGATCACTCACACCAACACCCCCTTCATTGAAGCTGGGGTAGTGGCAATGATGAGTCAAAACAAAAAAAACACTCCTAAACAACTAAGAAAGATGTGTCAATGGGGCACTGAAACTAAAGGCCGATAAGGTACCCATATACAAACAACATATTCCTAGAAGAATAAGAAGAAGAAAAATGGGTCCCTGCATAGATCTTGATGAGGTACCGTACGTACCCAAAATTAGTCATCAGACCGAGCAGTGTAATGTGTAACAAGTGCCCCGATGATGATACAGTCTCTTCAAGGTGTTCGGGATCCGGAAAATCCCTCCGAGCATGTGTTAACATCCCGCATGCCCCGCTTAGCCCCTCGCGAAAAATGACGAAACCGCCGCCCCGAAGGGCGGCTGGTCTCGTGACCGCCGCCCGACGATCGGGCGGCGGTCTCAGAACCGCCGCCCTACTCGTGAGCGGCGGTCCGTGTGCGTTTTCCAGAACACTCTTTTGACGCGACTCGCGTGAAATATCACGATTCACCAGCTTTTCCTTGCTGACTTGGGCATGCATTAATGTTTTTGGTCCCCTGGAACAGTGTTTTTTCTTTGTTTATTGTTTAGGAGTTCAATTTGGTTTTGGTTTTTGAGTGTTGGAATTCCTATAAATGCATGGTTTGTGTACATGCAAATGGTCTGAATTCGGTGAAGAATTTGGTGAAGAATTTGAGCTGGAGCTTTTGGTCACCATTTTTCCTTGTTAGAGTCTTCTGATTTTTAGTGTTTTGGTTAGCTTGCTTAGGATTGATAGCATAGTTTATTTCATACTTGGTTAGTATTGCTCAGCTGTTGGTAAGCCACAGACCCATCTTGTGCAGGCAGTGTTGTTGTTCCATCCAATCCGGTTAGAAGCTTGCCTCTGAATTCCTCTTTGCTATAGATTTGTTTTTACTGTGACTTAGAGTTCTTAGTTCAATTCATTATATACCTGGTTAGCTTTATTCAGCTGTTGGTAAGCCACATATCCAACTTGTGCAAGCAGTGTCTTTATTTTGGAATAGAATAGCTTAGGAAGCCATTAAAGTTACAGGTTTTGCTCTTCGTATAGGATAGTCACAGGTTCTGGTCGCTTCACGTTGCATGACTCGCAGTAAAATCCCGCTAGGAATTGCATAAGCCAAGCTCTGTACTCTTGCGCTATCCCTCTCCTACTCGCATTCTCGGTCTGCATTCTGAGCTGTCCTTATCCCAAAATCTACTCCTATCGGTGCTAGCATTACACGCTTTTCTGGATCCAAGTGAACACGAAAGAATGAGGAGATCATACTGAGGGGACGAGATCACATACACCATCGGATTCGCCACTGTTCTGCGGAGTCCAGGTTTTAAATTTCAAAGTTCTAGTCAGATTCATATCAAATAGAGTAGTTAATCGCTTTATTTCATTATATTCTCGACATTGCGTGGAAGTCTGTGGGGATTAATAGTTTCGAGAAACTATGATTCACTCCTCACTTCGAGGTAGGATCGAGAATCAAAGCCGCAGTAGATTAGAAACCTGTTTTATTTAGAGTAATTCTACAAAATCGCATGTGCAAATAACTACACTCGGTTATCTTGTCTGTTTCAAATTATTGTTTAGTTGTTATTTCTAGATACGCTTAAAATAGTTTGCTTTCCTTAAAATTATTAGAATATTTCTTAAAAGGATAAAAGTTATATGCAAAGTTAGATTTATTTCACGCGGTTAGGATTTCTTTCATCACAGTTAGTTTTGCATTTTGCTTCGTATGACAATCACGGGACCTCAAGAGCCCAGGGAATATATATTTGAGCCAATCGTGCCACAACCAAACCTCGTCACAGCGATAGTTGATATAGACCAAAATCTCAGGATACAAGTATTCCGAACAACCACAGATTTACAACTAATCAGTTCTCAGTTAAGAGGATTAAACATAGAAGACGACCAAGCACATGCGTTTTGGTCAAGTCAGCCAAACTACAGATTGCACTAGGAAGAATATCCATATGACTGTAGAAGGATTCGAAAGAGAACAAACATTCGGGTGTGATCCTTTAGTTCCACAGCCAGACGCTGGAGACACCCTCGTAGATATAGATACCAGCTTAAGAATCCAGGTCGCAAGAACGCCTGTGAGGTATTCTGAGAAGATTGCACAACTGTTGGTTCTAAACGTAGAAGCTGAGAAAGCTTACGACTACTGGATACTAGGGATTAGAACTTGATCCCACGTATGACCATAACAGGGCCGCAACAACCAAGAGTCTATGGTTGTGATCCATAGATCCCACAGCCCAACGAATCCACAAGTCAGTTAGATATAGACAACGCCTATGCACACTAGTATTTCAGTCCACTCCACTTCCACCTATCATCATCGAGCAGCTGTCCTTACTAGATATAGCGGCTAACGAAGCTAGGAATTCTGGACTAGGCGTAAAATCATCCGTAGGGTCAATTGTATTCATCATCCACTATATGACCTTATCGGGAGATATACACGAAACTATCCAGTCATTTTCCACGTATTCCGCAACCCATAGATCGAATCACGCCGAGCTTGATATTGATTGGAGCCTTGAGCGATCATCCTCGTGATCGATTTATCACACCACCAAGTTAGAAGGGCCTTCTCCTTATATTCGCAAATACCACTAGTGTGTGTCGAAGACATTAGGATCGCCTAACTAGTTTGTCTCGCATATTCTACCCCCACCGGCATTTGTCTCATCAAGACGACCTCGAGAGGGTGCACGCGGAAGAGTCACTTGTAGATTCTCACGCGCTTTGTCACTTTTCCGCGTACATGTGTACCCATACACAAAAGAATTCCCAAGTAGTGAAGGAAACCCCGAGTGGGAAAAACATCCACCACAAGAGAACAAAACACTCTCTAATCTAAGAAAGATGCCAAAGATGGGTCGTGGCCATAGACTAGCCAAAAAAGGTACCGTGTACAAAAGGGTGATATCTCGAAAGATGACGAAGAGAGAAGAAGAGGGAGATGAGATGGATGCAGAAGATGCCATAGATGGATCAAAACTCTGCAACTCTAAGAAGTCTCCTAGAAGAATGTCAATCACGAGATCCTTTGCCTCTGGACTAAATAAGAGTCATCCGCACGGAACTCTGTGTCTTCCTTAGGAAGGACAAAAAGATGTGTTGGAAGTCTGCCCACTCCACGAAGGAAACCAAAGGTAGTAGCACGAAGAACTCTGAGTCTGGTCCATGAAAGTGTGACATAGGTCTAGTAAGTGAGTGTGAAGGAACCGAAGGTAATGTCACGAGTGTAAAATGTCAAAGTATGAAGGGTGAACACTGTAGAAAGGATGTCCAACTGATGTGAAGGCAACAAAACATCCCCCACAATAGAAAATGGATCCACAAGTAAGGGTGGATCAATGAAGGTCTCCGAAAAAGTGGAAGTGGTAAGAGTCCCAGAAGGGGCACTCCCAACAACAGAGATGATGAACTCCTCTAAAATACCTATAGATGGATGAGGAACCTATAGTACATCACAAGTGTACTCTGTGAAAAGATAACTAAGGTCAGGAAGATACTCATCCTAATGAGGGGGCTCAACAAATAGAAGAGCGATGTCAAATAGGTATGAGTCATCCAATGAAGGTAGAGGAGTGAAAGGGGCCTCACACACTGAAGGTGGAAAAGAGGCGGGTGTGATGATTGTATGATACTGTATAGGAGACTGCTCAATATCTGATGAGATGTGGGATGTGTCAACACTCTCTAGAATAGTGAGAGAAGGAGGAGAAGAGTCCTTTGTAGTACTCTCGACATCAGAACTGGGTGCATAATCCTCATCATAGAAATAGAACCAAGTGAGTCTATGTCAATGGAACTGTCATCACATGAAGAAATATATGAGCCAACATAATCAGAAGCAGAGGCGAAGAAAGAGTGGGGTCCAACAAAATCTGAGTGAGTACGTCTCATATCCGAAGTATCTCCAACTAAATCTCTAGCACTTTGCAAAGTTTTCCTAGCCTAAAGAAGACCAGGAGAATCAAGCTCAAAGTCAGAAGATTCTTCACTCGAGTGAGAAGGGACATAGTCCTCATCATCACTACTGTCAGAATCGGAAGACTCAAAATTCTGAGGGTCAAGAAGAGGAGCACGCTCAACAACATCATCATCTGAGGAGTCAGAATCCGAATCAGAGAGCTGAAGAACCTCAATAGGTGAAGAAGCCATGTGGTGCGAGGCACTAGAATCTATAATCCAAGTTGATGAAGGGAAAAATTGGGCTACAAGGGCCTTTCCTTTCTTCTTATCAGATTTAGACTCTCTTGCAGTAGAAGATTCGGCCTTTGGAGCATTTTTTTATAGACTCAGGAACACCTATTTGATTTTTCTCAAGTAACTGAATAAGGTGATCAATTTGTTTTCTCATACATAGATTCTCTTTATGACCAGACTTATTGCAATAAGAACACAAAAACTTGCCTTTTTTGCTCTAGGCTCAGAAGTCGAAGTGTTCATGTTAAATTTAGGTTTGGTCTTGGTTTCCTTCTTAGTTTGATCCTTTTTTCTATCTTATTATCAGTCTTCTTTTCCTTACTAGTACTTGCTACAAGGGCATGTGACTTGGACTTGAGTGACCCCATTTGAATGAGTTTGTCCTGTTCTCGAATGAGTTGGGATGAAAAACAGTCAAAGGAGGGCATTTTCCAAGCATTTCCCAAGGTAGCTTTTGTAGCGTAGAAAGTAGACATGAAGACAGAGTAATCAGGACCTAACTTAGAAAGAATCGACAAGATCAATTGGGAATATTTCTTTTCTACTTGACATTCCTTTAGCAACAATCTAGTGTGAACAAACTTTGAGAAGAAGGCTTGTAGGTTTTCAAAGTCACTAGGATTTAAACCTAGTAGTTGGTTTTCCAACTCATGTGCTCTTAGTTCATCTTGTTGTCCAAACATTTCATCCAACGTTTTCCACGCTGAATTTGGTGTTTCAGACGACTCGATGTGGAAGAGCAAGTCAGGAGAAACAGATTTGTAGAGAAAACCTAAAGCTTGATCACTACGGTTAAACCACTTAGATTTTTAGGTTCATCATAAGGTTCAGTCTCATTTCCCAATGTGATGTGATATAACCCTTTAACCCTTAGTTCTATAATTATTTTCAATCTCCACTCGAAAAAAGTTGAATGGTGTGAGCAAAGGAAATGAATGAGCATCCATCGTGAAGAGAGAGAGAGAGAGAAGGAATGCAGAAAAGAATCACAACCACCCAGGACAATATAGTAACCCCCTTTATAGTTGAGTGCGTTGGATATAATCGGGTCCGAGCATGCGTCGTGAAATAGTTGGTAACTCATCTTGCAATCAGCGTAATAACGCGCAAGAGAGGAGACCACAAATAAGTTTCGTAGAGCGCAGCAAGATAACACCGTATACAAGCACAACTTGCAAAAAAACATGAAAAGGGATGAAATCAAATCTTGGTTGTGAGAAAAAGTGTCTCATGTCGCAATGGATACCCCTTGCTATAGATTGTAGATGCGCTCACTAGTTGCAAGCAATAATAAGGGTAAAATACAATGAGAAAATGGACACAAGAAGGGTCCAAATGATTGCCAAAATGCCGAAAAAGTGCTCGGAAGAAAATAGGTGCTCGAGTGTCACCGCACACTGAGTGCACGATTAGCGAAAAAAATCGAAAATAACGCCAAAAATTTACCATTTAGAAATGTCCGATTTAGCTAATTTTAGAGCTATTAGACTTTTAAAAATGATAATGATTGTTATTGAAAAGATGATTTTAATATACTATTAATCGTAATGAAAGATCAAATTAAGGATTTTTTTGGAATTAATTAAATGCTTAATCATTTAAAAAAGAACTCCTAAATTTAATTAAATTTGATCTAATTGTAATTAAATCTAATTAAAAAGGAATTAAATCCTATTAATTAAGATCTAATCAAAATTAAATACTCCCCTTTGAATAAATTACCCACCAAAAAAATTTAACACCCCCTTACCAAATATACCCCACCTCATAAAATAGACCCACCCAAATCTTTTAAACTTCCCACTGCTTTGTTTGGTTGGAGGGCCCAACTAGCTTGTGGCTCGGTGGGCGAACCGTTGAGGAGGGAACCGAGGTGAGTAGGGTGGGCTCGGCCTAAAGCGGGGAGACAGGAGGGCCGGATGGACTCGGCATGGAGGAGGGCTCGGCAGGGAGGATGGGCTCGGCATGGGAACTAGTCGGTTCAAGCGGGTATGCAGGAGCCCGAGGTGGGAGTGGGGAACAGGATGGGCATTAACACTCTAATTTCTAATTTCTATGAACACTCTAATTAGTGAGTGGTTTACCAACTAGTACATATATCTTATATCTCTCTTTAAAATGTTAAGAGATATCAATCTCAAGGTTTCAATTTTTTTGTATACTTGTAGTGCCCACACATTTTTCCATTCTCTACATCATGTTGACTCTTTGTACTCATTATTTTATTTCATATGGAGATATTGGATAATTTTCTAGATGGATTATTGTTTAGACATTACTATGTTTTGTCATCATATCAACTATATTATGCTAACTTGTTTTTGGATAGGGCATTGTATGTGACATATGTCACCAATATATTATATAGTCATGTTACTTGATTTTGATATGATGGTATCAATGTTATGAGTTGAGTTTCATATGGTTTTCATTTTGGATGCATCATGGATGTTTTATCACAATTCGTTATATTGCTTAGATAGATGGATGTAACGTAATGCATTCAACTAGCTTTGATTTGGTGGATTACTATGAATATTTTTACTGTCACCTTATTTAGTTTTCATGTCGAGAAGATATGAAGTTTTTCATTAAGTGTGCAGGATTACAAGTTATGCCACAAGGAGAATGTGGGTTTCAAAGTTTGCACCTCCAAGATGCAAAAAAAGTCTCTTAGGCCGAACCCATCCCCACCTTGTTTCTTATACCTTGTTGTTATTTGGTGTTGTAATTGGAGTTTGGGATGTTCACCTTTGGCATGTGTTTGGTCCTAATTTATCCCTCTTTCATCTCTTTTACCTTGTCAAATTAATTTTGTTTTAACCTACTTGTTTTAGTGATGTTTATTGTTTGTTAGCATTTAATTGTACTTTCTTATAATTGGGAAGTCTTTTTGTGTTAATTGTGATTAATTAGGGCTTTGGGAAACCTAATCATGTACTTGGTGGGCCCACCATGCCTCATAAAATCCCCACTCTTTCCCAAATCTCGAATTTGGGAAAAGAGTGAAAAATTTAGGGCATGTTTTGAAAGTTGGGGGTCATTCTTACCTTAAAGGATCCCCATGGTCCATACCTATGAGTAGGGGGGCCTTTTTCTAAGCTTAAAAATATTTTCCCTCTCTTATTCCTCTCTATTAACCATTATTCTTCACATTTTTCTTTTGTGGGAGACTTGGGATTTGGGTGCATGAATTTGGAAGATTTGAATCCCTGGAATATTTCTTTGCATTTATTATTTGTTATACTTATAAAGGGACCACTTGATGTTTGAGATTTTCTTAGTTGGAAGGGTGACACATGTCTTTGTACACCAGAAAAAAAGTGACAAGCAAGTGTGGGAATCTACAAGTAACTCTTCTGCATACCCGACCTCCCGCAAGTCATGCCGAGACAGCCGGTGGGGATGGAATATGTGTGGGGTGCAGTCAAACTAGTTAGGCAATCTGATGTCTTCGACACACACTAAGGGAATTTGCGAATCTAAGGTAAAGACGGCCCTCCTAATATGAATCGGGTGTGATAGATCGATCGGTAAGGATGACTACTCGAAGGCTCCAATCAATATCGAGCTCTAGCATTATTCGATCTATGGGTTGTGGTATACATGGAAAATGACCTGGGATAGTTTCGTGTATGTCTCCAGACAGGGTCATAAGTGGATGATGGATATGGTTGTTTTTATGGGCGGTTCTTTGGCCTAGTCCAGAATCCTTTAGCCTCGTTAGCTGCTATATCTAACAAGGATAGTTGTGTGATGATGATAGGTGGAAGTGGAGTAGATCTGAATACTAAGGTGCGTAGGCCAACGTCTATGTCTATTTCACTTATGGATTCGTTGGGTTGTGGGATTTGTGGATCGCAACCATAGACTCTTGGTTGTTGTGGTCCTGCTATGGTCATGTACGAATTCAGTCCCTAATCCCTAGTATCCAATAATCGTATGCTTTCTCAGCCTCTATATTCAAAATTAACAGCTGTACGATCTTCTCAGAGTACCTCACAGGTGTTCTTGCAACCTAAATTCTTAGGCTAGTATCTATGTCTGTGAGAATGTCTCCTGCGTCTGGCTGTGGGACCAAAGGATCACAACCAAATGTTTGCTCTCTTTCAAGCCCTTCTACAGTCATGTGGATATTTTTCTAGGGTAATCTGTAGTTTGGCTGATTTGACCAAAATGTGTACGCTTGGTTGTCTTCTATGTTTAATCCCCTCAACTGAGAGCTGATATGTTGTAAGTCTATTGTTGTTTGGAAGACTTGGATTCTAAGATTCTGATCTATGTCAACTATTGTTGTGACAAGATTGGGTTGAGGCACGATTGGCTCGAATACGTATTCTTTGGGCTCCCTAGGTCCCGTGATTGTCATACAAAAGCAATAATGTAAATCCAAACTGTAATAAAGTGAAATTTAACTACGTGAATTATATCTATAGTATGTATGATTTCTCTATTTTTGTATTTTCTGATGAACTATTTGAATGGATTTAGAAGAGCAACTAATTTAATATATCTAGAAATTGACAGCTAAGATAACAATTTTAAAACAAATAAGATAACCGAGTATAGCTATTTGTCTCGTGCGCAATTATAAATCTATTTTAAATAACAAAATAATTGATCTAGTCTATTTGCAAGACTCTCGATCCTACCTCGAAGTGAGGAATGAATCATAGTCTCTCGAAACTATCAACCCCCACAAACTTCCCTGCAATATCGAAAGTAAATTGACTAAAATAAAGTGATAGCTACTCTATTTGATATTCTTCTAACTAGAACTTTGAAATTTAGAACTGGATTCTCGCAGACAGTGGCAAATCTAACGGTGTGTGTAAATTTGTCCCCTAAATGTGATCTCTTCATTCTTTCGTGCTCGTGGATCCGTAAAAGTGTGTAATGATTGCATCATAGAAGTAGATATTGGAACAAGGGACAACTTTAGAATACAAACCGAATACAACGTGAGTAGAGAGGGATAGCGCAAGAGTACAGATCTTGGCTTATGCAATTTCTAGCGGGATCTATTGCGAGTCATGCAACATAAAATGTCCGAGAACCTAAAACTATCCTATTTGAGGAGCAAAACCCGTAACTTTAATGGCTTCATATTGATAAACAAATTATCCTACTCCAATGGATTGGATGAAATAACAAAGAGACTTGCACAAGATGGATATGTGGCTTCCTAACAACACTAACAAGGCATGTAATGAATGAAACTATGAATTCTAAGGAAAATGAGGACTAATCTATTGCAGAAAGAGAAGTTCGAGAGGCAAATTTGAGGGGCCATTTGCTTGAGCACAAGCCATCTATTTATAAGAATTCATTCACCCAAAGGTCAAAACCAAACCTGAACTCTAAAACTATTATCAATGGCCAAACACTATTCTAGGGACCAAAAACATAAATGCAAGCTCAAGGTGGTGAAAAATATGGTGAATCGTTGATTTTTACGTGAGTCACGTCAAAAGAACGTTCTGGAAAACACATTTAGACCGCCACCTGTCCTGGAGGCGGCGGTCACGAGACCGCCGCTGGCGGGGCGGCGGTTTCACATCAAGAGCAAAAGGCCAAGAAAAGAGAGGAGAAGGGAAAAACAAAGCACGCGGGGCTAAGTGGGGCATGTGGGATGTTAACGCACACTTGGAGATCTTTTCTGGATCCCAAACACCTTGCGAGGAGACCTGTATCATCATTGGGGCACTATCACATTGTTAGATAGTACAAGTACCTTAAAATTTTGGGTACGTACATATTGCCCCCTCGGAGAAGCGTTTTAGCCATGAAGAGGCGTAAAACGGTGGGTCCGAGTATGGCGGTCCCGAAATAAGAAGTTAGAAGTTATACCGATACGTCCATGTGTTGAAATGACGCCGTCCCAAAATTCTCACTACTGCAAAATGAAAAGATAAATCAAGTGCGAGATAGATATAATAGTTTGGAAAATAAATGCTAAAATAATAGGAAATGAGAACGTACCATTTGTGTGGGGATAAGAAATTACCTCCGTCGGCGCTCCAAACTTGTGAAAAGGACATTTAAAACGAATTAGGTTGTTATATATATGAAAGTGGGACCATTTTCCTATTCATTTGCGCGTGTTGATTTGATTGATTCTGAGCTCTGGGACCCACGGTGACGGTTTCTTGCGTGAGTAGAGTTAAAACGTCCGTGACGGGATAGTGATCATGCCTCCGCGAGTGGAACATCGACCCGCGAGATCACAGGTTAGTTTTCTTCAATTTATCCCTTTTACCCCCTCAATTTTAAAATGTAAAAATATTTGTCATGGGAGGGTAATTTTTGAAAATGTTAGGTTCAAAAGGTCCATCTAGGGGGGGCACCTACTGGGTAGGCTTTGTTTTAGTTAAAATGGTCTTGTTTTGGTGTTTTTGAACTTTTGAGGTTTAAAAGACCGCGTGGGTTTTCGGGCCACAACCGCACCCCCTGTTCAAGTGGCGGTTAGACGACCGGCGGTGGCGCATGACCGCCGCCCTTAGGCAGGCGCGATTCAAAACCGCCTCCTGCTCAGTGGGCGGTTTTGCACAGAATGCAAAAAGAACATCCATTTGAAATTGTTTTTGCATTTTTAGCATTTCTACGTGTTTTCATGATTTTTCCAGTATTACTTGGATGCTAACTTGCTCTATTTTGTGTGTTTTTGGGTGTATGCAGGTGAGAGAGGAGTATATCCGGTGGAGTAGAGAGAGGGAGTGTGACTGGCTCCCAGCAGTGTTAGATGCCCTTTCACAGGATGAGGAGGACACTCTTCAAAGGGCCGGATACTACGCATATCGCGCGTGCCCCATGTTGCACCATCCAGTCACATACTCTGTGACTTGTTTTCCTACTGGGATGCTGATCGGAACACCTTTCGATTGCCAGGGGTCCGCGGTGAGTGGACCATCACTTTAGAGGATGTTTACCGCATTCTCAGGGTCCCGATCATGGGAGACATCTAACCCTTGAGACAACGGAGTTCGAGGGCCTGGGAGATAGCATAGTGGACCACTTATATGGGAGATGTAGTCATCTCCATGGGTTGAAGAAGGGGATCAGAGTTCGATCTATTCCCGGTTTGCCCATCCCCCTACTTCGCCAGGCTATTATGGGGATCCTTGCCTCGAGACTGATCGGGGACAAGGGAGGAGACACATTGTTATATTGCTGGTCCCCCATTATTACACAGATAGATGGACATGGCCGGATATATGCCTGGGGAGCAGACATACTTGGGACCACCTACCATGATTTATACAGGGTAGTTCGTTTACAGGGGCAGTCCTTGAGCCACCCGACCCTGGTCATGAGTTGGGTCTATGAGCACTTCATCCCCTATGGCAGAGGTGTAGAGGTGGCAGATCCCTGAGCGTGAGGGCAGCCAAATAGTGGATATGTCGGTGCTTAGAGCACCTCATCAGCTAGTTGCTTCTTTGACCACTACTGACATGGAGGCCACACCGTATCAGACTATGGCAGGCATATGGGGCGAGGAGGCTCTTACTTTGATCTCCTGCTCCACTATAGGGTAGCTTATTGACAGAGTGGGACAAGTGGAGATACACCCCTTTGGCCGAGTTCCTCAGCAGTTTGGCCTACCCTACATGGGCATGCTTCCCCCAGTAGCGCCAGTATACAAGTCAGTTCGAGAGGCCAGAGGGGGTCCTAGAGGCCGAGGTTGGGACGGTTGTTACTCTGGCGTTCCTATTACAACTAGGAGGATAGTACGTGCCCGAGGGAGAGCCGGTGCGCCTCAGGCACCCTTGCTTCAAATTTCCGCGGGTCCTACCCATAGTAGCGATGACCCCATTGAGATAGACTCCGAGTCTGAGGAGTTTACAGGGGAGAGACAGAGGAGGAGGCGAGGAGGACGGTGATCAAAGTGGCATGACACTCAGGATATCATGCAGGTAGAGAGGGCCGAGCAGAGTGCAGAGAGGGTGACTCTGGTTTCAGAGGAGCCACTCTCCCAGGGCCGTGGTGGGGAGGATGAGTCGTTGCAGGGCGCTATGTTGCTCCAACCACCGGAGGAGCACCTCAATCGGGCGGCGGCATCTCGTGGCAGTCTTGACCACAGAGATCCATCCTGGAGGCCTGGTGATCCGAGTAAGTTACCATCCCTCCTTTGTTAATTAAGATTGCTTTAGTTACTATCTCTCCTTCTATTCTATGTTTGTATTTATCTCTTGTTTATTTCTAATTTGTTTTCTTCCTTGTTTTGTAGAGACCGCCGATGAGTGGCGGGATTTGATTCGTAGGGTATGTACCGATACCCTGATGATCCCCATGGAGAGGACCAGCGCAGAGCTGTCCGTGGATGCTAGGGAGCCCTTAGCAGCTGGTAGACACACTGATGTCTTTTCCCCAGTCTGGCATGTGGCCAGGATGGTATCGACTCTCCGTACAGAGTTAGCGGGGTATAGGATAGCCGAGTGCTTGATGAGGAGTCATTCTCGTGGCGAGACTGTAGCTGCCCCTCGGGATCGTGAGCCCTCCGTGCACTCAGAGCGCCGGCGTAGCCAGAGTCCTAGACGTGGGCGCGCACCTTCAGAGGGATCACGTAGGGATTGAGAAGCCACTTGGCTCTCGTAGATTTTGTATGATATATTCTTTTGTGTATCTCGGGCTCTTTGAGCGTTTTGACCATGCTTAGTGCATGATGGCATTGTACAAGAATTTTGACCATTGATATATATATTCATTCTTTTTGGATCAGACTTTTGGCATTTATGGATTTTCTTCTATTTCCGTTTCCTCATGTAAACTATGATGTCATGCTTATATGATTTTAGAATGTATGCAATGGAAAACAAATGATGCAAGTGTTTAACTTTCTTTTTGTATTTCATGATGTTGATATATGATAATGTAGACATGATGTGATTTTGAATTTTAGTTTCTTTAAGCAATTTTTGATACCTCATATTTGTTTTGGCAAAGTGGTGAAGATAAACCGGTATGATGAGTAGATAGTCTTGCCCCACTCCTAACTCCACGCAACTAGTAAGATGCGAGGGCTCGTCACCGAGAGCTAGAAAGGGCACAAGTTGTGAAATATGCTGAAGTGATAGTGATGAAAGATAAACAAAGCTTTGGTGGAACCAAATTGGGAAGCTACAAGCCTACTCTACCCGAGTGACTTCATAGTTTTTGGGATGCAACTTGCCTTGCGGTTTATCTAGACTTAGATCCATAGATGGCCACATAGTAGACAAAATCTAGGTTTTTAGGATTTAACTCTCTTGGAATTTTGAACATCTGATTCATTTGTTTTTGACTCAAGGCTTCAAGATTTGAATTGTTTGCTTATGACCTTTAACGTTTGTTTGTCAAGAGGACCCCCTACACTTTGCCCCATGCTACTAGTAAGAAGCGTGGGTTTGTCACCGTGGGCAAGGCATAGGCGAGTAAGGGCATTTCCATCCTTTCCCAACCCTACGTCACTAGTAAGAGACGCAAGCTCATCACCGAAGGTTGGTGAGGCAAGAAAATGTGTAAATTTAAAATTTTCTGTTTGATCTACATGTTTGACTTGTTTATCTGAGCAAAATGTCAGCATGCTCTTATTTCCAAAAAGATATACATACGGGATAGATGTGACACGATGAAGCTTCTAGAACAGACCATAGGCAAGACACCCATCCTAAGAAGAAACCAAAAGTGAGAATAAACCCGTAGATCTTGGTATGGTTACCGTTAAGACTTTGTCATATCTAGTTTTATTTGATGAAATGATTCTGAAATAGCTTGACGATATCATGGAGATGGAGAAGTATGATTAGAGTGTTTATGCCAATACCATCAGAAGTTTGTAATGAATTGCTTTAAGAATAAATTCCTTGATCACAAGATTTGTACGAAACATGTGGACAAAATGAACCTAACTATATGAAGATGCAATGTAAATGTAGCTATATATTATGTCGGTTGCTTACGCGTAGAATCATTTAAGGTGCAGGGAATTGACTGTTTCACCAAATTCCTCACCTTCTAGCATACATAAGAGGTATGCACCATTTCCGTAGTCCTTCATGACTCGGTATGGGCCCAACCATTTGGGCTGGAACTTTCTTCCCTCGCCGGTCTTTTTGTCGATCCGACTGTCCAGCCTTAGAACTAGATCACCTTCATATATGTCATGTTCATAGACCTTCTTGTTATACTCTCAGAGACATCCGATCAGCATAGACTCTGTGCCGTTGTTCAACATCTAACCTAGCTTCATCTAGGCTTTCTAGTTGGGAGAGACGTGCTTCTCTGTAAGCATCTTCATCCAGAATCCCTTGTAATGAAATACGGAGACTGGGTATTTCAACCTCAAGTGGGAGGACTGCCTCCACCCCGAATACTAGCGAGAAAGGAGTCACTCCTGTTGGTGTTTTTATTGAGGTTCGGTGGGCCCACAAGGCCGGATATAACTTTAAGTGCCAATCTCGTTTATTTTCTTTCACCGTTTTAAGGAGAATGGCTTTTAATGTTTTGTTTGTTGCTTCAGCCTGTCCATTGGCTTGAGGGTAATACAAGGAGGCCGTATGATGGCTTATTTTAAATTTATTACACAATTCGTGAACCTCGTCATTCTTAAAAGAAGTTCCATTATCTCGAGATAATGATTTTCGGGACATCGTACCTGCAGATGATTTGGTTCAAAATGAACTTGGCGATTATAGAGCCCAGTACAGTAGTAAGAGGCATAGCCTCTACCCACTTGGTAAAATATCCAAAGGTGGCCGTGATTATGAAATTATGGCTGTCTGCAGAGACGAAGGAGAGAATTTCCTATCAAATCGAGGCCCCATGTAGAAAAGGGCCATGGAGTAACAATTGGTTGTAGAGCTTGTGTCGGCATGTGAATCTAATGGGAGAATTCTTGGCACTTATGACACCTTCGTACAAACTCTCTTTGCGCCGTGTTCTAAAGTAGGCTAGAAATAGCCCATCCGATGTATTTTACGAATGGTGGCATGGCCACCGAAGTGGCCTCCACACATTCCACTGTGAGATTCGTGAAGAATCTTCTTGGATTCTTCTGTGTCGAAACATCTTAGAAGCATTCCATCGAACACTTTTCGATAGAGCACTTGCTCTATAATAACGTATTTGGCTACAATAAGGCGTAACCACCTTCTTTGTTGCAGTGTAGACCCTTCTGGATATGTATGGTTCATGATATAATCAATAATATCGGTATACCAGGGACACTCAGAGATAGGAGGTCTGGTTTCAATGTAGTATACACATTCATCCGGAAAGTCCAGATCTACTAGATTGCCTCCGTCTAATGGGTTATCAGCTAACCAATCCACGATGACTTGTCCTTTAACGGATTTCTTATTTACAAATGTTAATTCAAATTCTCCCATTAAGGTTATAAAATTTCCAGCCTTTTTAGACAAGGACCCTTGTGTGAGGAAAGTTCGTAAATGGTTCATTTTTACCATGACCCTTATTTCTTGATTTAGCATATAGTGTCTTAAGCGTTTAGTAGCAAAGACTATGGCAAGGCATTCTCGTTCTACCTATGTATAACATGTTTCGTAGTCGAGTAATGTTCGACTAATGAAATAAATCGCGCTCTCTCTCTTGTCATCGTCCTCTTGGGCCAACATACAGGCCAGTGAGACATCGGTAGCTCGTGAATATAAAATTAATGGGCGGTCTAGCTTAGGTGGCATTAGCGTAGGTGGTAATAACAGGAAATGCTTAACTGCATCAAAAGCTTCATTCATGAGTCCTTGGTCCAATCAATACTATAATATTTCTTGAGCAGATTGTTGATTGGATGGATGGCGAAGCTTAAGTCCGGGATGAATCTCGGATTGCACCAAGTTTTCTGAGAAATGACCTGATTCCAGATTCATTCGAAGGTGGGACCATTTCGTGGACAGCCCAAATTTTGGTTGGATCAACATCTATCCCTCGTGACGATATGATGTAACCTAGGAGCTTTCTCCTATTACACCAAAGATGCATTTCTCTGGATTTAGCGTGACTCGTATTCTATTAGACGTGAAAGAATGACGGAGCACCTCTAGGTGGTCACAACGCTTCTTGGCTTTGGCCAACAAGTCATCTACATAGGATTCCACAATTTTATGAATTAGATCATGAAATATATACGTCATAGCTTGTTGGTATGTAGCGCCAAAGCGTTTTGAGACCAAATGGCATAACAACATAGCAATAGGTTCCCAAGGAGTTATAAACGTGGTTTTAGCTTGGTCTTGTTCGAGATATTCGATTTGATTGTATCCCGAGAATCCATCCATGAGAGACAAAAGTTCAAATCCGGTTGTTGCGTCCAATAATGATGTCTACATGGATGGTAATGGGAAGTCGTCCTTAGGACACGCTTTGTTAATGTCTCGGAAATCTATGCGGATGAGTATCTTCCCATTATTTTTAGAGAACAGAACGATATTAGATACCCATTGAGAGTAATCGACTAGTTTGATGAATCCTACTTTGAGGAGTTTTATTACTTCCTCTTTCACCATGAGAGCTACCTTAGGTTTCATGGGTCTTGATTTTTGTTTGATCGGTTTTCATCGATTTAGTGGCGAGGTTGTGTGAATGCAGTGCTGTGCAACGCCTGTCATTTCTTTATAATTAAATGCAAAATCCTTCGATGTTTCTTGAGGATCGAGTGTGTATTTCTACTTCTTCCGGGGTTAACGAGGATCCTAGTTTAAGATCTTTGGTTCATCCTCCGTTCCGATGTTAACATCAATTGTTTCTTCAATTAAAGAGGCATTACCTTCTTCAAACTCAAGTGGGGCTGGAGGTAAATCCAAATCGTCCCCATCTTCTACTGTGTATATGCTAAGTTTTTCTTGTGGGGGTAGTTCTATCATGGGATTTCTAAAATAGGAAGATGAATGTGGGATTAAGGATGAATCTAATGTAGCCAAATTAAGAACAAACCATATATTTGCAAATATTATGAACTCCAAAAGAAAATAGATCTCCTTCTTTGTTCATCAAATAATGAATTACAATGTTTCCTAAATAGGAAAACAACTCCCAATTCGAGTTGCCAAGTAAACTCTAGCTAACTCTGACTAAATCTACTCTAGGTGGCGGAAATTACTATTTTTAGCAGTTTACTAGAACCTGTTATTCTTAGTAAGTTCGCATGCTTATTCCTACGGGCACAGAAATTTCCACGCATCTTCTACATCCCTAAATTAGAGGAATTTCCAACTTTCTAACTCATAATGCAATTAATAGACTAAAATTAACTAATGCTCAAAAATAGGAAAAAACTGAACTATAACTTAAATCCTAATTTTCGGCCTCAAGATGGCGGATTTAGGGCCCGAAAACGTGTCGAAAACTTGCCCCAACCGGTAGGGCTGGTTCCGTTGCGTTCGTCTCATCGAAACACGTGGTTTTAAAAAAAAAATGGACTCAAACGGACACCCGGAACTCAAGTTATGACCTTGTCAAGTTCCTGCTAATTCTGGCGCATCATTCTCCCCTGCTTGAAAAAAACGCAGCTCCTGCAAGTTGTCTTCTTCAAACTGCTTCCATTTATCTACATCCAACTTTTGAATCTCCCACTCTGTGACCCAAGTATTGTCCTCTTGTTCCAGTCCTTTCCAGTGTACCAAATATTTGTTATATTTCCCATTTCGTGTGTCCATTGTTTTCTTATCTAGAATCTGATCCACTTGTTCTTTCTTCTTCACCAGAACCTGTTGCCTCCAATCTACTACTTCATCAATAGAATCTACTTCTGCACCATCCCCATGAAAATAATACAAATCTGAAACATTAAACACTGGAGAAATATCAAAATTCCCTGGCAATTCTACCTCATAAGCATTATCGTTTATTTTTTTCACGATTTTGCAGGGACCAATCTTTTTGTACTTTAGCTTGTTATAGGTTCCTCTTGGAAACCTTTCCTTCCATGCAGATATACCATAACCAACTCACCAATTGTAAATACCTTTCTCCATCTGTGCACATCTGCTATTTCTTTATACTTATCATTACTATTCTGCAGCTTCTTCCGCACTTCTTCCTGCAATTGTTGTATATGTTCGGAAAATGCTTCTGCATCATCACTGACTCTGCCATCAACTGGTAGTTGCACCAAATCTAACACCCCATTTGGATTACTCCCATACACAATTGAAAATGGAGACTTTCCCGTGGATCTGTTTATGGAACTGTTATATGCAAACTCAGCTTGTGGTAATGCTAAGTCCCATTGTTTCGGCTTTTCCCCAACAATGCACCTTAACAGGTTTCCCAAACTCCTATTTACCACCTCTATTTTCCCATCAGTCTACGGATGATAGGCACTACTGAACTGTAGTTGAGTTCCAAATTTCTTCCATAAAGTCCGCCAGAAGTGACTTAAGAACCTGGTGTCCCTATCTGAAGTAATAGTTTTTGGAACACCATGCAAACAAACAACTTCTCTGAAAAACAAATCTGCTACGCCTGTTGCATCACTTGTTTTCTTGTAGGCAATAAAATGAACCATCTTAGAAAACCTATCAACAACCACAAAAATTGAGTCATTACCTCGTTGTGTTTTTGGTAATCCCAAAACAAAGTCCATACTCAGATCTGTCCACGACCCTTTAGGAACAGGCAATGGCATATACAACCCTGTATTTTGTGCATGGCCTTTTGAGACTTGGAAAATTCGACATCTTTCCACATATCTTACCACATCTCTTTTCAACTTTGGCCAATAGTATTTGTCTGCTACCAAGGCTATCGTCTTATCTTTACCAAAATGCCCAGCTAACCCTCCGCTATGCAACTCTTTCACTATATTCTCTCTCATAGACCCAACTAGAATACATAGTTGGCGTCCCTTGAATAGGTAGCCATCCTGTAAAATATACTCATCCAGGACATCTCCTGCATTGTCTGATAATGGACTAATTAGTCTTTCAACAATATCCTTGAAATCAGAATCATAAGAATACAAACCCTTTATTGCTTCAAAACCCACCACCTCATTTTCCATAGTGGTAAACAAAGTCACACGCCTACTCAATGCATCTGCAACTTGATTCTGTTTTCCAAATTTATGTTTTAGAGAAAAATTATATCCCTATAAAAATGATACCCACTTTGCATGCCTACTATTCAACTTCTTTTGGGTATTCACATACTTCAGGGCTATGTGGTTTGTAAATAACACAAACTCCTTAGGCACTAAGTAATGCCTCCAATGCCTTAATGCTTGTACAATTGCATAAAATTCCACATCATAAGTAGAGTAGTTATTTCTTACCTCATTCAGTTTCTCACTAAAGAAAGCTACTGGCTTTCCTCCTTGACTTAGAACAGCCCCAATACCCACATGTGAGGCATCACAATCAACCTCAAACACTTTATCAAAGTCTGGTAGTGCCAAAATGGGTGCCTCTGTCACCTTCTTCTTCAAGAATTGAAAACTATCCTCAGCTGCCTTTGTCCACAAAAACTCCCTTCCTTTTGTGCAATCTGTTATAGGAGCTACAATACTGCTGAAATTTTTAATAAATTTTCTGTAAAATGTTGCTAGACCATGAAAGCTCCTTACCTCTGTTATACTCCATGGAGTAGGCCATTCAATAATTGCCTTTATCTTTTCTGAGTCCATCTGTACCCCATCTACTGAAATAATAAAGCCCAAGAATACCAAACTCTCTTGCATGAATGTGCACTTCTTCATATTTGCATAGAGTTTCTCTTTCCTTAACACTTCAAATACCAACCTTAGATGCCTCAAATGTTCTTCTTTAGTTTTACTAAAGATCAAGATATCATCAAAATAAACCACAACAAACTTACCATTATACTCCCGTAGCACGGTGTTCATCAATCTCATAAAAGTACTAGGTGCATTGGATAACCCGAATGGCATCACCAACCACTCATATAATCCATTTCCGTCTTGAATGTTGTTTTCCATTCATCTCCTTCTCTGATCCGAATCTGATGATAACCACTTCGAAGATCAATCTTGGTGAAATACTTAGATCCAACAAGCACATCCATCATATCATCAAGGCGAGGTATTGGGAACCGATACTTGATTGTAATTTTATTGATCACTCTGCTATCCGTGCACATTCTCCATGTTCCATCCTTCTTTGGTGTTAATAAAGATGGTGTTGCACATGGACTCATGCTCTCCCTTACGACCCCCTTTTGCACGAGCTTTGCCACTTGCCTATTCAACTCTGCATGCAATGTCGGGCTCATCCTATAAGCCGCTTGATTTGGGAGTGAAGACCTTGGAATCAAATCAATGTGGTGTTGAATATCTCTTTTGGGTGGTAATCCATCTAGTAGCTCATCAGGAATAACATCCGAAAATTCTTCTATTAATTTTGATGTTTCTATTGGTATTTGAGCACTTACAAGTTCATCCTTATTTGCAACTAGTGCATAACAAAAACCGGTTGCCTTTGCCTCCTTCACAAATTCCTTTGCAGAAAGCATATTTTCAGCCTTCCCTCTTCTTTAAGAGGTAGCAAAACTATTTTTTTGCCATCCTTCCAGAAAGTATAAGTATTCTTTCCCCCATCATGAATAACTTTTCTATCAAATTGCCATGGTCTTCCTAGCAGCATATGACATGCATCCATAGGGATAACATCACACCAAATCTCATCCTTATAACTGTTCCCAATAGAAAAGCTTATTAAACATCTCTTATCAACAGTAACTTCATTACCCTTCTTAAACCATGCAATACGATAAGGGTTAGGATTCTTCTCACAATGTAGACCCAATTTATCGACCATCTCATTTGAAACCATGTTCTCACAACTACCACCATCAATAATAACATTACATACCTTTCCTCCTAAAGTGCATCTTGTTCTGAAAATATTTGTACGCAGCCATGCATCCCCCTTGACCTCTTTTCTTGGAGCAATCATCGTCCTCTTGATCATCAGAGTTTCTCCAACATCTGGTGGGATTTCCAGGTCCTGTTCATCTTCTACTTGCTCAGCTTCAACAAGATTTACTCTTGGAGCATCTCCTTGCCTTTTGTCATGTGTATAAGTACGTGGGCATTCAAAAGCTCGATGCCCTTCTTCACCACATTTGTAACAAACAAATGGTCTTCGTGGAGCCTCCCATCCTCTATCACCAGCATATCCTCTGCCCCTAGGAAATCCTCTGCCTCTTTGTTGATTCTGGAAATCTTGTCTCGTATCCTCTTGCTTTTCCAATCCACGAGATGATTCTCCCCTACCTTGGCTAAAACCAGCTCGTCCCCGAAAGGAAGTTGAGGCCCCCTATTCATTCCAAGTGATCTCCTAAAACTTTGATGATTTTGTTTTTCCTCAACCTTTAAGGCTAATTGATAGGCATCCTCCATGCTTTTAATCCTATGCATACTTATCTCATCTTGAATAGAAAATTTTAATCCATTAACATACCTTACAGCCATTTGTTCCTCAGTTTCTTCATGCTCTACATGAATGGACAACTTATAGAACTCATCTGTGTATTCTTGCACTGTTTGTAAGTTCTGTCTGAGATTCTGAAACCTCCTATAAAGGGTTTGTGCATAATCCACAAGGAGAAATTTATCTTTCAGCTTCTTCTCCATCTTACTCCACGTCCTAATTCTTTCTTTCCCCTTTCTTGACCACTCTTTCTGTAGGTGATCCCACCATAACATAGCATGACCTTTCAATTTCGTGCATGCAAATTTTACCTTCTTTTCTTTTGACATAGTCTTCCACTCAAAAAAATTTCCCATGCTAGTCAACCAGTCTATTAGCTCCTCTGGTTTTAGACTACCACCATACTCTGAAACATCAACTCTTATCCCATCATTCTTTCCTTCTAATGCTCGAAGCATCCTTTCTTCAAAAGCTAATGGTGGTGCTTGTGTTTCCTCCTCTTCACAAACTTCTTCTTCATCTGTGTCATCTCCACCTTGATTTCCTCTTTGGGTTATCATTGCAGCAAGTGCAGCAACTTGTCTCTGCAGATCTTGCATATTTCTATTCATCTGTGCAATACCGCCTCCTCTTCCTCTTCCTCTTCCTCTTCCATTTTTTTTTTAAAAATACTTCGAACCAGCTCTGATACCAGATAATGTAGCCAAATTAAGAACAAACCAGATATGCTGCAAATATTATGAACTCCAAAAGAAAATAGATCTCCTTCTTTGTTATCAAATAATGAATTACAATGTTTCCTAAATAGGAAAACAACTCCCAATTCGAGTTGCCAAGTAAACTCTAGCTAACTCTGACTAAATCTACTCTAGGTGGCAAAATTACTATTTTTAGCAGTTTACTAGAACCTGCTATTCTTAGTAAGTTCGCATGCTTATTCCTACGGGCACAGAAATTGCCACACATCTTCTACATCCCTAAATTAGAGGAATTTCCAACTTTCTAACTCATAATGCAATTAATAGACTAAAATTAACTAATGCTCAAAAATAGGAAAAAACTAAACTATAACTTAAATCCTAATTTTGGCCTCAAGATGGCGGATTTAGGGCCCAAAAACGTGTCAAAAACTTGCCCCAACCGGTAGGGCGGGTTGCCGCTGCGTTCATCTCATCGAAACACATGGTTTCAAAAAAAAAAGGACTCAAACGGACACCCGGAACTCAAGTTATGACCTTGTCAAGTTCCTGCTAATTCTAGCGCATCGATTAAGGATGAATCTACTGTGTGATGGGCGAGATGTAATGCCGCATAGGTGTTTAAGAAATCAAGAGTGGTTGTATCACTATCGATGTGGCCTAGGATAGTAGATTTGTTTTCATCCTTGTTCGTTAACAGAGAATCGGCAATTTTCTTACCAATGGTTCGATGCGAAGGGACACCATGAAACGGGTATCTTGGAATCCATTGTTTGGGGTGAAGCGTGATGCCGAGGTTGCTATAGAATCTGTGAGAAGATTTTGTTCTCGCGGGATTGCTTCAATTGATATGAAGTCAAACTCTTTGCTTAAACCTAATATAGCTGTTTTATAAAGTTGTAAGTGCTCGGCCTTGGTTTCATATATCTCGGAGACTTGGTTTCTTTGCCAATTGTGAGTCTCCTAACACCCGATGTTATTAACACCGATCCTCTTGGCTAAAATGAGGCCAAGGATGAGAGCTTCATACTCAAAGCACCGTTGTTTGTACATTCAAAATTTAGTTTAAAGGTAAAGGGTAGGATTTTCCCTGGGGAAGTAAAGATTACACACGCCTGACTCCGTAACGACATCTAGCTCCATCAAAATGGAGAGTCCAATATTTAGCTGGGAATATGGATATTGGAATATTTGTTGTGTTTACGTATTCTACCTCCACCATGCAGAGATCCTCGGTTGGAAGAGAACCAACACCTAGGGTATATCCCATGCCTACAGAATCAAATGGTAGGAACATTGGTAGATCATGTTCTATTAATTCAACGATTTTCGTAGTAGTTCCTAATGATACTGTTTCTACAATGTTTGCCTCATCCTTGAGGGCTGGGATTGTTTTGACTAGACTCATAGTCTCGAGATCCGTTGTAGGTACCAACTTTTCCTCTGGTTTTGTGTCGGTGGGTTTATTAAGTTGGTTTGTTGGGAGTTCAAATTCGAGTGCACGCCTGGACTTTTCTTTAGGTCAGCTAGGTGTATATCGAATGGCTTTGGATCACCTTTGGCTACAAACACCTTTCCTAGATGCAAGAATCTTACTTCTTGGAATAACGTAGAAGGGATTGCCTTCATACGGTGTATCCATGGTCGGCCGAGGATCATATTATAGTTAGTTTCCCGATCTATAATATAAAACTCAGTCAGGATTGTTTTGGGTCCTAAGGTGACTGGTAATATTATAGTCCCAATCGAAGTGGCTTTAAGGCTATCATAGCCTCTCAATGTATTTCGAGTCGTGGAACAATTCGTTTCTCCATATCCTAGTTTTTGAAGGAAAGAGAAAGGGACTATGTTAACCGCTGCCCCATCATCAACCATCGCACGCTTCACATAATTGTTATAAACCCATACTTGCAAATGTAAGGCTAGATCACCTCGGCGTGCAACCTCAGCATCTATTGGCATTTTATTTATTTCGAATATGAATTTGACATCCTTATCCGGCTGCCCCGGAGGGTGAATATCAAAGTCTATATGATTTACCTGTGTTTCGGGAGGTGGAGTGATGTTAACTAAATGACCTAAACCTAATGCCTCTAAAAGAGCAGCCCTGTGGGCAGGAGAGTTCTTTAGTAAGTCCAAAAATGAAATGTGCGAGAAGGTTTTTGTTAGATCATTAATTAAATCATAGGCACCCACGGGTTTTTCCATTATTTGTTGGATGTTATCTGTCTCTGGCAGGTGACTTGGACTTGGCTGAGAGGAATACTCTCGTGTCCTTGTTATAGCTTCGATGGGTAGTTCGGCATCTAACTCTACTAAACCAACTATCTTGGGTCACGGCTGACTTCCTAATTGTGGCGCAACTGATGGATTTAGTGAGGTCGAGGCTTCATGATCATTGTTTCCTGTCATTACACCCTTGTTTGTCCCATTCGGGTTTAATTTGTTTTTGTTGTGATCTGGGAGCGGATCATTAAAGATTTTGAGGGGTGCATTTTGAGGGGAAACCGCCCCGTAAAAATTATTAAGTGTCGGTGACACAAGATCTGCCAAGAACATATCTGTGAAAAATTGTCTTTGTTCCTCTGGCAAACGTTGCATGAATTTATTGTAGTCACGGCACGTTCTAGTGTCATGACCTCGAATTTTGTGGAAACCACAATATGAATTGGGATTGTAATTCCTGGTTTGTTGGTTTGGTGTATATTGTGGCCTAAAACTCTGATCAAACCATTGCCTATTAGGATTAAAGTTTTACATTTGTTGTTTCTGGTTTTGATTCTGGTTTTGATAACCAATTGAGTTTTGGCTTAGACCCTGTGTAGGGTTTCATCGTCATTCGTTGTTGTTGTTGTTGTGGATGATTGAAATCCACTGCATTGATTGTTGGGGTAAAGTTGTTGTTTCGTTGATTGTTCATTGGTGGTGAAGTATTCACAGTATTTACCTTTTTAGGCTGATCGGTTACTCCATCTGTTGTCACCCCGCGATTTTTGTTAAGGATTTTAGGTCCTTGATTGACATTCGTGGTAGTAGGATAAGTTGTAGTGTTCTGGCTAGAGGTGATTAACCTCCCGTTTGTTCCATATGTCTTACGACCACTATCTATTGCTGCTTGATCTATTCAGAGAGCACTCTCAAGTACTTTATTGTAAGTCCTTAGTGGGAAATTCTAGACCTCTTCCTTCACTTCTCTGCTAAGAGAATGAAGGAATAAATCACATAGTTCCATTTGGTCCATATTTGGAGCATCGGTTTGAAGAATAAAGAATTGACGCCATCTCTGGATGAAATGAGCAATGATTCATTATGTTCCTACTTAATGTGCAAAAACTCCCTGATTCCTATTCTTAACAGTTTGTTCATGTCAAATGCCTTAATGAACTCGAAATGAGTTGTTTAAACAAATGGATGGAAGCCTCGGGTATTCTATAATACCAATCGAGAGCGATGCCTTCCAACGCGTTTTGGGAATATTTTAAAGCAACAACCCCATCCCAAGGAGTAGTTCTCGTATGGTCATGTAGTGTAAGCCTTGATATGTGCATTCAGATCTCCCTCACCTTTATACTTGGGTAAATCAAGAAGGGGTCTTGGAAGCATGACACTTCGTATGGTGAAGTTAAGGCCTCTCTTCAAATATTCTCGAATAAGTCCCTATCGCATAGGTTTCGACCATTGATGGTGCTTGCTGAGGGGCGGTGGTGGGATGGGTTGTTGATATGGCGTAGCGTATGCATTGGCAGGGGCATAAGGAAACCCCTGTGTTTGAGCAAACATGCCAGGAGAGGAGAATATATCCCCTTGTGGTGATTTGGAGTACATGTTTAAGTATGACGGGGTGTTGTCCAGGAATGGATTGTTTTGTACTAGACCGGGAGGAACGGTGTTAGAGATGGTGGGTCTAGTTGGCATTTGTTGTGAATACTGAGGAGGCATGCCTAACGTGCCTATTCCTGTGAGGAGGTCTACTTGGATAGGATGGTGTGGGGGATTGGAACTCCCTGCTTGCATGAATTGAGAATTTTGACTTGCTTGGGCAAGTTCTAATCCCCTAAATTTTTCTACTAAAGTCGAAATGACTTCATTTGGTGAAGTCACGATATTTTGCCTTGGTGGTGTTTGTTGTATATCCTGATGTTGTATAGGCCTATGATACCCTGCTATGAACTGACCATTGCCTTGCCAAGTTTCCTCGAGGGTATTTCCTATATGCAGTGGCATAGAGGTATTTTCTTGAAAAGAGACCTCGGGTTGTGTTTGTAAACTCCCTATAGGTGGGTACATACTCCGAGAGTGTTGTTCATTCCTGGTATAACGTATTGAATGTTCATCATCTAAAACCGTGTATGAGTCGATTGTCTACTAATTTGTGGTCTAAGCGGCTTCGAGGAGATGAACCATATTCTCTAGTGAACATCATATTATTCGAGCACGAAGGCTCTTGTTTGTTGTGTTTGGGCAAGCTGATCTAACTCTTCTGTTTGAAAAGATGAATTATATCTGCTCCTCGGAGTTTGTGTTGACAACTAGTTAGTTGAGTAGTTATCACCCCATACTGAGAGCGAGGGTGATGATTGCCTATTATGTTGGGCGTAGTATGCCTCAAGACCTAAGAGGGGTCTGCCATATGCGTCGAATCCCGACATATTCGAGGGGTATATGAATACCCACAGAATAATGGGTAAGAGCGAAGGTGGAGGAAAGAAGTGAAACTATAAGAGGAAGAACTGTTTGACTAGGTCAGGTTCACCAGTTTTGTTTGGTGAAGTGGAAGTGAAGGCTAATGAGGTATAGAAGGTGAAACAATTTGTTTGTTTCACGTCGGGTTCACCAATTTTGTACGCGGAAAAGTGACAAGCGAGCGTGGGAATCTACAAGTAACTCTTCCGCGTACCTGACCTCCCGAGGTCATGCCGAGATAGCCGGTGGGGATGGAATATGTGTGGGGTGTAGTCAAACTAGTTAGGCAATCCGATGTCTTCGACACGCACTAAGGGAATTTGTGAATCTAAGGTAAAGACAACCCTCCTAACCTCGAATCGGTGTGATAGATCGATCGGCAAGGATGACTGCTCGAAGGCTCCAATCAATATCGAGCTCTGGTGTTATTCGATCTATGGGTTGTGGTATACGTGGAAAATGACCTGGGATAGTTTCGTGTATGTCTCCAGATAGGGTCATAAAGTGGATGATGGATATAGTTGTTTTTATGGGCGGTTCTCTGGCCTAGTCCAGAATCCTTTAGCCTCGTTAGCCTGCTATATCTAACAAGGATAGTTGTGTGATGATGATAGGTGGAAGTGGAGTAGATCTGAATACTAAGGTGCGTAGGCCAGCGTCTATGTCTGATTCACTTATGGATTCGTTGGGTTGTGGGATTTGTGGATCGCAACCGTAGACTCTTGGTTGTTGTGGTCCTGCTATGGTCATATACGAATTCAGTCCCTAATCCCTAGTATCCAATAATCATATGCTTTCTCAGCCTCTATATTCAAAATTAACAGTTGTGTGATCTTCTCAG
Source organism: Taxus wallichiana var. yunnanensis (assembly GCA_018340775.1). Taxonomy (NCBI): domain Eukaryota; kingdom Viridiplantae; phylum Streptophyta; class Pinopsida; order Cupressales; family Taxaceae; genus Taxus; species Taxus wallichiana. The sequence continues at coordinate 373,192,534 of CM031237.1, forward strand.
AGTACCTCACAGGTGTTCTTGCAACCTGAATTCTTAGGCTGGTATCTATGTCTGTGAGAATGTCTCCTGCGTTTGGCTGTGGGACCAAAGGATCACAACCGAATATTTGCTCTCTTTCAAGCCCTTCTACAGTCATGTGGATGTTTTCTAGGGTAATCTGTAGTTTGGCTGATTTGACCAAAATGTGTACGCTTGGTCGTCTTCTATGTTTAATCCCCTCAACTGAGAGCTGATCTATTGTAAGTCTGTTGTTGTTTGGAAGACTTGGATTCTAAGATTTTGATCTATGTCAACTATTGCTGTGACAAGATTGGGTTGAGGCACGATTGGCTCGAATACGTATTCTCTGGGCTCCCTAGGTCCCGTGATTGTCATACAAAAGCAATAATGTAAATCTAACTGTAATAAAGTGAAATTTAACTACGTGAAGTATATCTATAGTATATATGATTTCTCTATTTTTGTATTTTCTGATGAACTATTTGAATGGATTTAGAAGAGCAACTAATTTAATATATCTAGAAATTGATAGCTAAGATAACAATTTAAAACAAACAAGATAACCGAGTATAGCTATTTGTCTGTGCAGTTGTAAATCTATTCTAAATAACGAAATAATTGATCTAGTCTATTTGCAAGACTCTCGATCCTACCTCAGAAGTGAGGAATGAATCATAGTCTCTCAGAAACTATCAATCCCCACAGCTTCCCTGGCAATATCGAAAGTAAATTGACTGAAATAAAGTGATTAGCTACTCTATTTGATATGCTTCTAACTAGAACTTTGAAATTTAGAACCTGGATTCTGCAGTAAAACAGTGGCAAATCCGACGGTGTGTGTAACTTTGTCCCCTCAGTGTGATCTCTTCGTTCTTTCGTGCTCACGTGGATCCAGAAAAGCATGTAATGCTTGCATCAACAGAAGTAGATATTGGAACAAGGGACAACTTTAGAATACAGACTGAATACAACGCGAGTAGGAGAGGGATAGCGCAAGAGTACAGAGCTTGGCTTATGCAATTCCTAGTGGGATCTATTGTGAGTCATGCAACATAAAACATCCAGAACCTGAAACTATCCTATTTGAGGAGCAAAACCTGTAACTTTAATGGCTTCCTATTGATAAACAGACTATCCTACTCCAATGGATTGGATGAAATAACAGCAACACTTGCACAAGATGGATATGTGGCTTCTTAACAACACTATCAAGGCATGCAATGAATGAAACTACGAATTCTAAGAAAAATGAGGACTAATCTATTGCAAAGAGAAGTTCAGAGGCAAATTTGAGGGGCCATTTGCTTGAGCACAAGCCATCTATTTATAGCAATTCATTCACCCAAAGATCAAAACCAAACTGAACTCTAAAACTATAAACAATGGCCAAACACTATTCCAGGGGACCAAAAACATAAATGCAAGCTCAAGGCGGTGAAAAAGTTGGTGAATCGTTGATTTTTACATGAGTCGCATCAAAAGAATGTTGGAAAATGCGTTGGGAAAAGCGCGCTGTCCAAAGGGCGGCTGCAGCATTCACGAGACCGCCGCCCAGGTGGTGGTGGTTTCGTCCATTAAAGAGCAAAAGGCCAAGAAAAGAGAGGAGAAGGGAAAAACAAAGCACGTGGGGCTAAGTGGGGCATGCGGGATGTTAACGCACACTTGGAGAGCTTTTCGGATCCCGAACACCTTGCGAGGAGACCTGTATCATCATTGGGGCACTGTTATGTTGTTCCGTAGTACTGATACCTTACAATTTTGGGTACGCATAGTCACCCTCCCATGGGTCTTGTATTTTGGAGGTTTTCTCCTATTTGTATCCCCAACTTGGAGAGTTAGGGAGCTTTTTGGTTCTTTTTTAGCTTGGAGAAAAATTGGAGTGGAGCTTTTGGAGCTTGGAGCTTGGGATCTTGTTGGGGTCTTCTTTGGTTGTGAGGTAGGCTTCACACCTCTTATTTCATGAAATATTATGTGAAAGGATATCTTGTTATTGTTTTGGTGGTTTTGAATGCTTTTTATGGGTTATGTGTGTTGTATTTTGATTGTTATCTCTTCTTTTTTGGTTTTTCCTCCATCCACCCCTCATGGGGAGTGGATTTGGGAGATGATGGGGGAAGAGGGAGGGAACCCTCTTATTATCCCTCATGGCTTGATGGGAAATCCATGAAGGTGATCACATTTCTACTCCCTTCCTATGGTGGAAGTAGGAGGGAATTTCCATATGGTTGGAAATCTCCTCCTATCCTTGCCAAGGAAGCATTCAAGGCTTGAAAAGCCTTGGCAAGGAGGAGAATTGGAGGAATAAGCATGTTGGAGGATTTTGGAGTATGGAGTTGGAATGTTTATGGAAGATATCATTTACACACTATGGCTTGAATTATTTTTTTTTGGCTCCTCCTTCTCCTTTTCCCCATTTGTGGTTTTGGGACTTGATTGTTTCTCCCTTTTGGTTGGTAATGGATCCTTTCATTCATGGCTTTCTTGTTTGTTTATCACTTTGGTTTAGTTTTTCTTTTCCTCGTGTGTATTTTGGATCTCTCTCTCTCTCTCTCTTGGTAGAAAGGAATGTAATGAATCCTAAATGTTGGAAGGAAACCAAGTCCCTTTTTTTTGGTGTTGGAGCACTTGCATACTTGGAGTTTGGAGCTGATTTTGGAGCTTGATATAGGAGTTTTTTCTTTCTTAGAGGAAAGGAATGTTCAATAAAAACTTTGGCATGGTGTTCCCATATCATGAGAGGCTTGTAAACTTGCATTATTAATTCCATTGTGTTATTGTAAGGTTCTCAATGAAGGGAGAGTTTAATGGAGTTATTATTGATGGAAATTTTATTGGAACAATGTGTAGATTATGAACATTGAAATGAGAAAAGGGGTTTAATGTTGTAAATGTGGAAAGAGTTTAATTTGGTTCCATAGTTTTTTGGAAATAAATTAATACTATATGTAAACCTTATGTTGGAGAGAAGTAATTTGTAAGTTCTTGTTACAAGAAAAGAAAATGGAGTTTGATAAACTATATCAACCTTAATGAAAAGGTATTATGTGTTTATGCTTGATTGGAACCAAATTGAATGGAGTTGTAAATTTAATATATAGAAAAGAGAAAGTTTGTTTATTGTGTGAAAATGGTAATCCTTCAAATTCTTATTGTCTTGCATAAGGAAAATTATTGATTAAACTTGGGGCCTAGTGATATGATTGTAAAGTTTATAGGGTTATAGCGTTGTGACTCAAATAGATGGGGAGATTTCTAGAAATAGTAAATATATTTACTTGCAATAGTAATACTCAAGTCTATGAGTTGTAGCATCCAGATTTGATTGTGGAAGAGTTATTATCAAACTTGTATTACCTACAATTCATTAAACTAAATTTGTGAACTTTTGAATCTAGCCATTTATTTGATTTGATTATGGAATGTCAAAAAAAAAGTGTTAAATTTTTAACTAATGAAAGTTACAAAATAAAATGGCTCTCGATTTAGTTTCCTCTAATTCTTACCTCCTCAATTTACAAGAACTTTTATTACTCTTCTAATCAAGTTAAGATATGGGATTGGAGAGTTTTAATTTAGATATATAGAAAATCTCCCTAAAAATCTGTAATTTTATAAATTATAGGGATTTATAAATATGAAAATAGGTTTTTTTAACATAGGAGTTTTTCTTAAAAAACATATTATGGTCGATATATATAAAAAAATTGTTTTCTATGTGGGAAAATAAAATAGTTAATTGATTGTTTTTTTTTTTGTGTGTGTGTGTGCTATATACATATGTATGAGAAATTTATTAAAAAAGCACTCTAGCCTCACACGGCCATGTGTCGGCCCCCTCCTTACCACTGGTCATAGCCCTTCCCTCCTTACCCTAGTCATATGGCCCTTCTCTCACTTTGTGTGTGTGTGTGTGTGTGTGTGTGTGTGTGTGTGTGTGTGTGTGTGAAAATAGGTATATAATCTACTATGTATATCCATAAAATCTCTTAACCATTTGTGTTATGGCCACCTCCCAAAGACAGATAAATGAATAAAAGATATGGAAGAGGAAACTAAAGAAATGAATGTGTAATAGAGAGACGGAAGAATTAGAGTTTTTGCCTTGATCTAAGGGCTTAGATCAAGTCTAGGTCTTACTGCTTGTAAAAGATTTCATAAGGTTAACTTTTAATGTTGAGTAAGTGGGCTCCTTCGCTTTTTGTTTTGGGGTGAATGAAAAGTTTTTATTTTAAATCAACTTAAAATTGATATTTGGTGTCAATGGGCATGAACCCAAATGGAATCTATGCCCTAGTTAACAAACTCATATCTTGATTTTATTTACTTAATTTTTTTGCCTCGTTAAAATAAACTTCGTGGTAAAAGGATTCGGACTTAAACCGTAACTCAAGTAAAACCTTATAAACTTAAGAACCCGCCAATGCGCAAATAGATCCCTTGGTGGAGGAATTTTTTTGAATTAAACGTAACTATCCCGCAGTTAGCATTAGCGCTTTGTACAACCGGAACCAAGATTATAGTTCATGCCATCTTTAAATGGTTTGGCAAGATGGCTTAGTGAGGTCTTAACCTTTCAATATTTAATAGTGTTTTAAAAAAATTGTCCCAATTTTTACCGACCTTTGGATGACTAATTTTGGGTCGTGAATTGTGGGCACGATAATTCTACATTGATTGATAACTCCATTACTTACTCTTTAAATTTCAAGTGATTGATAATAAATAGCATCAATTTGGCAACACCATTTTATTTGGCTCTAAAAAATATTTCCAAGATAAACAATTCAGACTTCAAACTCCTCCATATACTTAACATATTGTTTTTTTTATTTTTGATTGAATGTCAAAGAATTACAATGGGCATGAGACTTACATAGATTGTCGACATCTTTGCCCATGTTTTAGAGGAAACGTATGGCGAAATTACATCATCAAGTAAGCATATAAATTAAATCAATGAGCACCTTTAACTAAGCAACTACATGTAAGGGGTGTCCACAAGTCAAAATCACTCGAGTCATGATCTTAGCCTCAACTACTTGACTCTCTATGTCGGGATATTGGAAGCCTTTGCATTCAACAAGAACTGATCCATGGGGAACTCTATGAAAGCCAAAAAAATCTCCACCAATAAACCAAATGATCGTTAACATATTACAGCTTTTCAATTACTTATAAATAACAAGACAAAAATATTATGAAATGAACGCTAAATTTAAAGTTGAAATTTCCTTAACAATAATACTTTTGATAGTGTCATAAAAAGGAATACCGACATACAAGAATAAAGTTTTTTCAGAATTAAGTGACAAATGCGACTTCCTTCTTATCAGAATATGTCGGTGACTCGATATTATTAACAGCGTCATAAAAACAAGTGGGTATACAAATTAAATTTCCGTACAAGAAGACGCGTTGGCATTTGTAACTCGTTTTCAATGGCGTTCCACTTCATATGGTCAAATGTGGACCTTTGTTTTGGATCTTATAAGTATGGATTTTATTTTTAATTGGAAACAATTTAACGTAGATATTACATAGTGGAAGACAACATTGTTGATTATGTGTATATAATGCCATCATTAAAGGAATATAAGACATTAAGAGAATGAACCCCATTTTTACTCTATTTTAATATCGTCAAATTTTCGTAATCAAATAAATAATATAATAAATCAATATTCTCATCACTTGCATTACAACATTTTCAATTGTGAGTACAATTTTATAATTATTATTGTAATTTTCATCAATTAAATTATTAAAATATTTAATATAGAATATAAATAGTGAGCAAGAATAATAAATATTGGATATTAAGAAAATAATCCAACATAAATAAGAGTTTTAATGTTGTGTCCATAAAAGTTAGACGAAGATTTTTTTGATTGAGCACCTCTAAGGGTGACAATCGGCACCGAATTATATAGTTTAATGGCATTTTTGCTTAAGTTAGGAGGGAACATATAGTTGTTATCCCAAATTACCCCCAACAAATTTGGTCAAGACAACACCTACACATAAGGAAATTATGAAGGAAACAACTCAGACTCGCGAGCTCACATTCCAAGACGACTGACAAGGTTGCAAGGAGACTCTATAATGGAATGGCGGGGCCTACGAAAGTTTAAACAACCCACAATGCGAAAAAGAGAAACTCAAACAAGAGCCACATCTCCACGTGTCTCAGGACGAAACGGAGGCAGTGGCAAATGGTTAAGCAGAGTCAAAAGGCGTGAGCTTCACAAACAAGGAGTTTTCGAGTTTTTGCGTTTCGCGAAAAGGGGAAAAGATAAATTACGGACCCGCGAGCCCTTTTTTGCTCTAATCTAACTGCCACGTGTCCCATATCAAAGGGGACCCATTTTTCAAGTTGTTTTCCGCCTCCTGTATGGACTCCGATACAAACTTTGAAGGGGCATATCTTTTGACTCAGGGCTCAAAATATTGCGAATCTGACACCGTTGGAAGTGTCTCGACGTCCTCTACGCCATGAAAGGATTAAAAATCATTTTTCAGGCCCTGGTAGGTAAAAAATGAAGAAGAGTCTTCTCAGGCCATTAACACAGAATCCAATCTCTTCAACTACCAGATCTGATTCGATTCAATCCATTGGGAAACCAGAAGTGACATATTGTGGGTGAATTTGTAGAAGGCATTGATATTCAGTGGTTGAGATTTCAAAGCGGGATTCGATGCATATCTCGGGGTGGTTGAAGTAGGATTCGATTTTTTCCCTCTTCTCTCTCTCTCTTATTCTTTCTATATATTGTAACACTTCTCATTTTGAAAAGGAGAGACATTTTGGGCATAGAGAAACTCTGTCAAATTTGTTTCTCGACACCATTTTTGAGCGAACCTTCTCCCACACATGGCAAATGTATTTGTGCCTCTATTCCAAAAATGTAATGGTCTGTGCACCTTCTAGAGCAATAAAAACATGTTTTTGTGGTGTTCTTCAACCTTTTACATCATTTTGTTGTTTCTTCGTGCCTCTCCCTTTTAGATTTTTTTTTGTGCATGTATTTCACATTTGCAGTGCGGGATATTGTGTTTCATGGAGTTTAATGGCGAATTTGAAGATCTGGGTCGTGTCACTTCTGTTTGACCTCCCTCATCTCCATTTTCTCTATTTCTTTCTCCCTCAACAGAATATCTCGTTCCCTTTTCTCGGTGCTATCACCTCTGTAGTGTAGGATTTCTTTATTTTCATGCTCTCTCTCTCTCTCTCTCTCTCTTGGTCCTTGGAATTGTTAGATTAGGAGTAGAAAGTCGCATTTCCTTCCTTAGAAGTAGTTTAGTGCTAGGATTAGGAAGAGGAACCAACCTTCTCGGAGGATCATTCTCATTTGCAAGTTCTACAACTTGGGAATAATCCAATGTTATGCAAATCACACCAAATGACCTTGACTTAGAAAAGTAGATCCATAACTCATTTATGGGTGTTGTGATTTCGCACTAACAATTTTGGCACGCCGGTGGGACAGTGTCGAAGCACCTTACCAATTCACTTCATCGGGTTTGATGTGCTCTTGGTGAAAGTTTGACCTTTGGAGGCACTTTCAAGCACATCTGGCGACTCAATCTGGTCAACAACCCATCCTCTAAGTTGCAGACCTTCTTCCCATCCATTTCCACCCATTATTTCTTCCATCTCTTTCATTTTTTCCCATTCCATGAGGTTGTGCAATCATGACTTCATTCCCTTCATGGAACTCACACTTATAGCAGTACATTCCACCTCCAAGTGTGCTTTACAACTCCTTCAAATCAGCATTTTGAGCAGATTCAAGATCGGCGTGTTACTCCCATGAGCAAGCAATGTCAAAATCTGTTTGGCTATGGAGCTTTCCAAGAGCAAGGGTATGCAAACAATGAAGACAATCAAATGCAAAATGCTTGTTTATTGAGAAAATTCAAAAAATGGAGGCTGACATGGTTCAGTCAAGGGGCATAGCACGAATAAAGACATTCAAGATTGGTTCGGGGCACCTTGTCCATGGGAAGGCCCTTTTCCAAGACATTACTGACCCTCGGGAGAAGTTGGACTTCATAATTGAGATGTTTCACCAATTTGCACAATGGACTGAGGAGATAGAAGCATATGAGAAGAGTCTGAATCAACCTTGTCAATGGGTAAGTCATTCAATAGTTCCTTGTATTTCTTCTTCTTCATCTCAAGCTTTACCATTTCAACAATGTCAAGTTGTAAACCTAGCTAATGTTGCTCCAGTTGTGAAAACCATCCCTCCATCCCTTAGTCTTCCATCTCATCTCATCTTTTCTTCTCTCTTCTCTTCCAAATCCAAATCCCCTCCACAAGAGCAAAAAGAAACACCTTCCCCTCCAAAGAAACAAGAAGTTCCATCCCTCCCACCACCACCAACAAATGCACAAATGATTGAATCCCAATCTATTTCTCCTCTTGCCTTCCCAATTCCATGTAGGGAAGAAGAAATTGCAAAAATCAGTCATGAAGGACAAAGCAAGAAGAAGAAGTGAAAGAAGAAGAAATGATTAAGAGTTTAGTGAACTTGGCTCTCAGATTCGGGATTACAAAAATTCCTTTGTTGGTTAAGCCTACAGAGGAGGTAAATGTTGAAGAACCAGATGTGGCCAAGGCAAGAAGAGGAAGGAAGAAAATGTAGTGTAGTAGCGAGTGGAGCAAGAAGATCAGCTTGTTTGCTCAGAATGTAGTGTCCATGTTGGCACTCTACTTGAAGAAAATGTTGGTCCAATTCAAGTTGCACAATTAGCCATGGAAGAGGAAGGAAAATCAGCTCAAAGTCCCATTAGAAAGGAGCAAATGGGTGAGACCAAATCAGAGTTTATAGCAGTAGAAGAAGAAGGCATCATTGATAATTTCTTGCTTTCATTCGAAGGGCCTATTTTGGTTGATGAATCCACCATGGAAAGGAGCTCTGAAGAAGATCTTGTAGTCCCAACTTGTCCTCTAGAGCAGCAGATTGAAGAGTTTGATTTGCAAACTTCATGATAGAGAAATAGGTCATTCAAGAGCAAGATGGTCTTCAAGCAGCAAAGGAAGGAGAAGCTGCTCCAAATCCAAAAGAAGAGGAGCACATTCTAGCTGTGGAGGAGAAAAATGCAGGTCCAAGAGCTTTGAACACAAAACAGGCTATAGAAGAACCTTCAGTTCTTCCTTCCACTTCATCTCTCTCGAGCTCTAACGTTGGAGAAGAGTTTGATCTTTCAAACTTCATGTTGGAGGATGAAAGAAACCATGGTAAACAAGTTGTTGATCAAGAGAACACCATGGAGGAAGTTGAACATTTGCAGCAGGACAACAATGAGGCAATTTATCTATCTGATTTGGAGGACTGTTTTGATGGAGAAGAACCAGTTGAAATCACATTGTTTTCTCCTCCTTCATCCACCTTCCAAACATGCATACCTGTTGTCATGGAGGAGAGCATTCATTTGCAGTAGTATGTACCTTATAGCAGATTTTTGGAATCAAGTTTGGAAGATTTAAATCTTCCATGTTCTTCACAAGAAAAGAAGAGAAAGAGCAGAAGGGTTTCACCACTTCTTCCACGCCATTCATCTAAGAAGATCTATAAGAGGACTCCATTTTTGGAGTTGAAAATCAGAGCAATAGGCACATCAATCGGACCAGACCTTGCCCAATCAAGTATTTGGCTTCATTGGAGCCAAAGGAGAAGCCACAACCGGTCATGCTTGCTTCGGGGCATGAGGATGAGCTACAAAGTACCAAGGATCAGTTGTCATACCTCTTCAATCCAAATGCAAAGCAACTAAAAGAGGTATTGGATTTGTCTTCAGTTGATACTTTGGTCATTTGGGTGGAAGATCAACTTGTAGTTAGTTTTTCACTCATTCAATCAGCCATGTTCAGTGCCAAATCAGTTGCATGGCTGCCATTTTTTAGGAAGGGAAGTTATTTCTCCCTGTCAGTTGCAGGTTTTGTTTGAGTTCCCTTTGCTCTTAGTTAGAGTAGTGTAGGTAGGTTTGTTTTCAGCAGAAGAAGTGCTTTTGCACACTCTGCATGTTCCATTTGGAGCATGTATGATTTTTTAGTTTGTACATAGTTTTTGGTGTTATTGTATTGCTCTTGCATAGTGCATTCAGTTGGCTTTTGGTGAAGTTCAACTTCAAGTTTCAGTAGGTTTCCAAGTGATTCAGAGGTCAGCAAAGTGCAGGGAGTCGGGAGTCCATTTTATAAGAAGGATCAGTGTTAGGCCATCATTCTTGACTCCATGCCCAATGGATGCTCCAAGGCCACTGGTCTCTTCATCTAGCACGCAGATATCCCCGTGAGTCACCAAATTGTTATCCCAAATTCACCCCTCAAAGAAATTTGGTCAAGACAACTCCTGCACATAAGGAAATTATGAAGGAAACGACTCAGACCCGCGAGCTCACATTCCAGGACGACAAACAAGGTTGCAGGGAGACTCTACAATGGAATGGCGGGGCCTACAAAAGTTTAAACGACCCTGTGCGAGAAAAAAGAGAAGCTCAAACAAGCGCCACATCTCCACGTGTCTCAGGATGAAACGAAGGCAAGGGCAAATGGTCAAGTAGAGTCAAAAGGCGGAGCTTCGGGGCCACGGGGGTTTTCTGAGTTTTGCATTTCGCGAAAAGGGGAAAAGATAAATTACGGACCCGCATGAGCCCGATTTTTTCTCTAATCTGACTGCCACGTGTCCCATATCAAAGGGGACCCATTTTTCAAGTTGTTTTCCCGCCCTCCTATACGGACCCGATACAAACTTGAAGGGGCATATCTTTTGACTCAAGGCTTGAAATATTGTGAATTTGACACCGTTGGAAGTGTCTCGATGTCCTCTATGCCATGAAAGGATTAAAAATCATTTTTCAAGCCCTAGTAGGTAAAAAATGAAGAAGAGTCTTCCAGGCCATTAACGCAGAATCTAATCTCTTCAACTACCAGATCTGATTTGATTCAATCTGTTGGAAAACCAAAGCGACATATTGTGGGCGAATTTGTAGAAGGCATTGATATTCAGTGGTTGAGCTTTCAAAGCGGGATTCGATGCATATCTCGGGGTGGTTGAAGTAGGATTCGATTTTTTTCCCTCTTCTCTCTCTTATTCTTTCTATATATTGTAACACTTCTCATTTTGAAAAGGAGAGACATTCTGGGCATAGAGAAACTCTGTCAAATTTGTTTCTCGATGCCATTTTTGAGCAATGAACCTTCTCCCACGCTTGGCAAATGTATTTGTGCCTCTATTCCAAAAATGTAATGGTTTGTGCACCTTCTAGAGCAATAAAAACGTGTTTTTGTGGTGTTCTTCAACCCTTTGCATCGTTTTGTTGTTTCTTCGTGCCTCTCCCTTCCAGATTTATTTTTCTGTGCATGTATTTCACATTTGCAGGTGCAGGATATTGTGTTTCATGGAGTTTAATGGCGAATTTGAAGATCTAGGCCGTGTCACTTTTGTCTGACCTCCCTCATCTCCATTTTCTCTGTTTCTTTCTCCCTCAATAGAATATCTCGTTCCCTTTCTCGGTGCTATCACCTCTGTAGTGTAGGATTTCTTTATTTTCACGCTCTCTCTCTCTCTCTCTCTCTCTCTCTCTCTCTCTCTCTCTCTCCTTGGTCCCTTGGAATTGTTAGATTAGGAGTAGATAGTCGCATTTCCTTCCTTAGAAGTAGTTTAGTGCTAGGATTAGGAAGAGGAACCAACCTTCTCTGGAGGATCATTCCCATTTGCAAGTCCCACAGCTTGGGGAATGATCCAATGTTATGCAAATCACACCAAATGACCTTGCCTTAGAAAAGCAGATCCATAACTCATTTGGGGGTGTTGTGATTTCGCACTAACAATAATTTAATGGCATGATCCTCGACTTCAATTGTTTGACTCTTCGTGTCGAGTATCTCCAACTTGATCCCCGGTGGGTTCAATGAGAGCCAACATCATCACCAATAGACCAAGGGCCTTTCGATAGAAGAAGATTTTTAGAAACAATTGTATTTTAATTTTGTATCCCCATGCATTTTAATCACTCTATGTAAACCAACATAAATTGACTTGAAAATTTGTGAGCTTTTTTTGGGGGATTAAATTTGAAGATAGATAGTTAGGTAACACTTTTAAAACCATTCATCACTTACAACATTAAATTACAAGTCATTCCATTAAAAACATAATTTAAATAGTAAACTTAATTTAAACTAGTTTTAACAAGTTAAGAAATACATTCAAAATCATTTATTTATTAATGAAAAATATTAATATCCACCATGGTAAATTTTAAGACCCCCCTAAAAAAACACAAATATGGAAAAAAAATTAAAATGACTTCGAAATTTTGGTGAATGCCACAAACCGAAGAGAAATGTCATCACGGTCAGTAGCAACTATCGGACAATAACATAATGCTACCAACCGACAATATAATGCTACCAGATGGTAGCATAATGTTGTCATAGTGTTGTCAATTTTAATATGAAAATTTGGCTATTATTGTAAACATTAGGCAAAACAACCAAAAATAATAATTTGTACCCAAAAAAATTAGACGAAATAATAAGCAACGTAACATGTTAAAATTAGCCAAATCCAAATTTCAAAAACCTAAATTGTGAATTAACTAAGATTAACCACTAAAATTTATAGTAATGTCCACTTAACCTTATATTTATTAATAAAAAATATTAATGACCACAAAAACCCAGAAATTTAATATAGGATAAAATGGGTAAATAAATTCTTCTCTTCAAAAATTGAGAAGGTCCTAATATGGGCCAACATCAATCATTGCTAAGTGAATTTACTAAAAATAGAATAATAGTGACCAAAATTAGAGATGATGGTTAACATTTGAACATGAGGTCTTGATTACCTCGTCAAGCTGGAAAAGGGTCAAAACTTGAAAAATACTTCATTCCCTGAGACCTCAAATGTGTACGGATAAGGCCCCATTGCTTGCGTGCGTTTATATACAAGATGCAGCAAATATATTCCTTAAAAAAATGCATCAAGGAAAAAACCTAGATCTCGCTCATATTCCCATTTAATTTTTTATTTGCACTTTCTATATTGCGCTGAAAATAAACTTTCCAGTAATAGTTTAAGACAGGCTGCTCCCCTTTAGGCCTTCACTTCAAATGGTTCAAGTGCAATCTTTTTGTCACTGACCGGCTTCATGTTCATCTCACATGGGGTCACCGACCGGCCCCGTTAAGCAGGTTTGAAGGGAAAAAGTTGAATCTCAAGATTTCATGTTCGTCTTACGCAACTATAGGGAATTTTATGGGCAAAGATCTCCATCAAATCCTAATAGAGGACTCTTGTAACCAAGAACAGGGTCTCCTAGTTGAAGGGAGCAACACAAGGAAAATGTGAAATATGTCACAACATGCCCCCTACGTGAGGATGTTGTTTTAGAATAACCTCTCATTGGGGAGGACAAAGCAGGAGGATGGAGGTACAAGGAAGTGGCTGTCGAATAAATGTAGCATCTCTTGGTTGCGTCATAAATTTATTATGTAGTAACTTGGGGCCACGACCAAAAGCAAAGGTCACATGTTAGAGGAAAAAAAGAGGAAATTGGTAATGGAGAAAACAGTAAGTGCATGATCGCATACAACACTATAGGGAGTGGTTTTCTAATTTTGAAAGACCGTCGAAGGATAGTTCTCTATGTTCTTCGATGGGTTTGTGGTTGACTTTTTGCTGAGTGTTCGTTAATTGTTTTATGTCTTTTGCCTATTGGTGGCTATCTTGCGGCGGTTTCTCTACTTATATTGTTGCCTTGCTATTTGGCTATGATATCTTGGATTGTTGTGGGGACTGAGCCCCTCTGTGTTCCACGCTGGTTCATAGGTACCGTAAAAATGTTTCCCTATAGATTTTTAAAAAAAAAAAAAGACAAGTTGCTAAAAAAATGGCCTCATATGATAATTCCATTAGATTTTGTTTAACTTTCCAATACTAGTATTTCAATTTTATATTTTGTTTTTTATTTTTGGTATGCATTGGGAGCCCCTTTATAACCTCTGCAACTGTGCACAGTAAACCCTAACCCTCTTCATACACTGCGGATACTTGCAGGAAGTTGAACCCAAGACCTAGGATCTATAAGACAAAGGTTCAAGACCAAGTGAGCCAACATCCGAGACTTATTCAATTTTAATTTTGATATTAATCTTTCTTTGCTAAAGGTACATCGATCCTGCACTGCACCTGTAGTGAACCTTTACACGGGTAGGAATTTATTTAGTATAACACTCCATTAACAAAGGGTCCATTAAATATTGGGCTGCCTTAACATAAAGTGAGATATGAACCTTGGAACTCCCATTAACAAGATACACCAATTTCTATTACATCACTACATGATAGATATCTCTGGTCAGCACATGATAAAAACAACTAAATTGATCTGTATGTAATGTAATGTCGAGTTTGTTTCAACCATGGATAAATTTCAGATTGCATTTCTTCCACCCAATGTCTTCAAATATAGATTGAATTTTTTGAGAACAAAAAGTTCTGTACACTATAAAGACCGCAATAAATTCTTATTTCATCAATTATCAGCCCTTCTGAAGGTGTAATACAGCATTGTGTGCCAGCCAACAGGCTTAAAGAATAGATTAATAGAAATACTATACGTTTAGAACATATGCCTCCAAAATTCCATTACAATCCCACATCATGAAGTCTTCGAAACCATTTTTTTTCATGGATGGTAAAGACACAAGAACTGGGCTCCTCTTCATCTAACTTCATGATATGTAAAGGGCTTTATCCATTTATAAAAGTCCTGAGGAAGAAAGCATGGGCTGAACTTAGTGTATTGCTTGCTCATTCAATAAGAGCATGCTTTGCATATTATTTTAGAGATTTGGGTGTGTAACTTAAGTTTTTTAACAATTAACTGTCATGTTGCCCACGCTCCTTTACCAGTCATCAACAATGAGGCATACAAGAGCTCATTCCATGTATCAGGAACCCAGGAAAGCACCAGTGACTGCAATCTTGATGCTTTACTTCTTGAATTCTTTCTCTTGGGAGAGATATTGTTTCCTAAATATGGAAGGATGGGCATCCTTCTTATAGTCGGTCATTCTTGTGATGTTCATGTACGTAACAGGGGTTTTCATTTCCTGTATCACAGACTCCAGTACTTTCATCTTTGGATTGTACTTCGGAAGATATGTCTCGTTATATATTGGTTCAGATTCTTTATGGCATTGTCCTCCTGAATTCCATTGCCCTCCACTTTACCAACATGGCATAAGATTCAATATCAGTGTTTTTGCAACAGGAATCTCAAAACATACCAAATGCAATAATAATAAAAAAATCACACAAGCCTACCTGAAATGAGTCCCAGAGTAACCTCTAAAGAAAACTAGTGTTCTATTGGGATTGATCATTCTATCCACCCATTTGGCCCATGTCATGAGAGCCTTTCTATAAGCTTCCAGCACTTTGAGGTCTGGATAGACATGATTTCCTTCTTGGTAGTAGTCCTTCCTGGCATTCAAAGAAAAAGAAATGGCCCCCATTGATTTTAGTATTCCAAAAAAAGGAGCTAAAGATGAAAGTAAAAATATTTTGTAATTTGCATGTAAGCCCATGGATTTCAGCTTCTGGAAAAGGACTTATATGTCATTTATATATGAAGTAAAGTACTCAAAACAATTTAACAAGCCATGGAAAGTCCTCAAGGCTCAAACCAGAGACAGAAAATGAAAACTCTCGAGAATTTCAAGTTCTAAACATTTAATGGGAGTTATAATAATATAGTTAAACCAGAGTCCAAGGCAAGATACTTTTAAAAGTGAAATTGCTGTTGCCTGATAAAGGGGCACCAATGACATGTACCATCCTAACATCAGAAGAATAAAACCAAAAAAAACTGTTGGGAGCTGATATTTTTGCTTATTTTGTCATGAGAATTAGAGCAATATCCTTAAATCAGAGCATAAGATCATGTACTATTCAGAATTGTTAAGTCAGATAAAGATTCACCAGCATATTTCCTACCCTAAAACCATAAAACTGTTGAGAATCTTTTTGATTACTTGTACACGAGAATATAGGCAGTATCCTTAAATCCGGGCATAAGACCATGTACCGTTCAGAGTTAAATTGCTGGTATGATTTATGAATAGAGTCAAGCCATATTTCTCATCCTAAGGGCGGGCTCCCATGAAGGGGCTTTGGCTGCAAAAATATGCAGCTACAGGTCCTTTTTCCAGCCTGCTACAGGAAGAAAATGAATCTTCCTCTGTGAAATAGAGGCTCCAAAGATTGTTTAGGCGGTGGGGCTGAAAGTTTATGCCTACTGTTTAGGGTTTTTCCTGTTCACCTGGCAATCTGATTTGTAGACTTCATATTGTGGATGGCTCCTTTACTCTGCATTCCTATAATTTCCCACCTAAAATTTTCACCTATACTCTGTAAAAAAATTATGGAGTCCATAAAATAATGCTCCTAAATTACCTCAGCAGGACCCACTGAGAAAATTTAGGTAGCGCCCTCCATATGACCACAGTCTATGAGAGCTTGAGAAAATGCTATTCAAATGGTATCTTTTATCAGAGCATAAGATTATATACTATTGAGAAAGAAATCTCTGTTGGGACTGATTAAGAAACACCAATATACAACATTGACATGACAGTCTCTGCAGCAAAGGCTATTAATTATTACAAACAAAATTCTTCTCATTTAACTATAATAAAACAATGCATAATCTGCAAGGCCATTTACTATTTAGAATTGCTCTATGATGAAGATTCACCAGCTGTATTTCCTACCCTAATACCACAAGAACTGTTGGGAGCTGATATTTTTTTCTAATTATTCATGATAATTATAGCAATATCCTTAAATCCAGGCATAAGACCATGTACTATTCAAAGTTAAATTGTTGTTATGGCTAATGAAGAGACGTCAGTTGTATTTCCTACCGTAAAAGACCCAAAGAAAGTATTGGTATCTTTCATCAGAGTGTAAGATCATTTACCATTGAGAGAGAAACCTCTCTTAGGGCTGTTAAAAACACCAATATAAAACATTCCCAGGTTTACAAGCAAAGATGTCTCTGCAGCAAGGATAATTACAAACAAAATTCTTCTCATTTTTGCATCCGGGACACCATCCCTACCATTTAAAAAGGGCTAAATTGATATTTTAAAATAACTTCAAACAAGCACCCAAACGGAGTCTATATCCCCATTGTCATAATGTCTAAAGCACTCAAAGGATTTCACATTTACACAGATCTAGATATCCAGGGTTTAGACACTAACCCTTTGCAAGTATTTTCGTGAGTCCACCAGTGGCATTTATTGAATACAATAACATCTGCTTGCGAATACTTGAGGGCAGAGCTATCCATCACGTCCAACCTCAACGTCTCCTTCTTTGTCCCGTTTCCTTCATCCACTTCCCATTCTTGAACCAGAAAGGGAGCTGTTACAAATTCTACAGAACAATTGTAGTCCTGTAAACAAGTTTGAGTTTTAGAAATCCCAGGTCCCAAACTATATTAAAAACCAGCTCTAATTTATATGATTAGCAAAAAAATTAAGGCATGTTAAGGAAGAAATGAATACCTCGTACCGAAATGCATAGAAACCTTCGGCTCTAAACTGATGTCTTCCAGATACTTCATAGACTCTGCTCTTGTTTTCCACAGCATGCCGGAGACTACAAACAAGGGATTCCCACATGTTTCTGTTCAAAGAGTCTCCCACAAATGCAAGCCTTTTACCTCGCAGTCTCTCCAACATATCTGTTGCATTGAACCTGAACAAACAGACACTCCCAGGAAAATGGTGTTGGATTCAATCTAAGTAAACAAACCCACAAAAGAAAATCATCTTCTTAATAAGACAATATCAGGTCTATGTACAGATCACAATAGAAAATTCGTATAATGTGAAATAGGTTTTGAAACAAGGGTTTCACCTGGGTATATCACAGTCATTTGGCTGCCATCTCCATTTCTCATAATCATGATCAGGTCTCCTATTGCGGAAACAATTGAAGGATTCATCTATATGTGGACAAGAGCCTCCAGGATACAGTGGCTTCGTATCATCAGGAACCCACCTTCCAGAGAATATATCACATTTCTTCTTCTCTTCTGTTTCTGTTTCTGTTGGTGCATTGGAGACATCAACACCATCAGATTTTGTAATGCTTGATCCGTTGGAGACATCAACACCATCAGGTTTTGCAATGCTTGATCCATTGTAGACATCGACACTTTTAGATTTTGTAATGCTGGAACCGAAATCAGGTGTTGGCGTCATATTACTGGAAACAATCTCCAAATGTTTGTCCAATGTAGACCTAGAAGATGATGTCTTATTGACCACATCTGGTTGTCTTTAATCAACTGGCGCAGAACCATTAAATGGCATTTCTTGTGTACTGTTCATATCTGTGCCCTCAGTTTCCAATCCATCCTCAGTTACTGTAGATTTAGTTGGCACAGAATCATTGAATGGGATTGCTTGTGTACTGTTTGAATCCCTGTCCTTGTCGGGCATTCTCTTCCTGTAGTTCACCGCAGACTCTGGTGGATCTTGTGTGGAATTATCCACTTTAAAAGCAGAATTTGAATTGGGGAAAAGAAATTAATAAATGACCTAGACCTAGAAGAATTGCCTAACATGGAAGGAAACCAAGAGCGTCCTTGATCCATTGGATTTGTCAACAGCTTATTGGGATTGTTGAAGGCCAAAAATATTGTACACACAAAAAGAGTGAATGCAAAACCGCTAGCAAACATTTTTGCTCTCCTGTTCCCAAAACACTTGCGAGCTTTTTCCAGTCCGAAACAGGGGCAACAGAAGAGTGGCCATTTCCAAACTGCTTCAACTCCATGGGAATCATTAATCAATCCACCAGATCTCCCACTCAGAAAAACTATCTGCAGATTGAACAACTGGGCTAAATTTATAAATATCGGGTTCCCTCGATCAGAACAATCATGGAGCCTCCGTACCCAATTCACATGTTGCCCTCGAAAAGAGTCTCGAAAAGATAATCATCTGATAAGAGGACAAGGGCTAAACACAGAACAGGGCAGAGGGCAGCAGGGTAAATTAAAGAGAGATACTCTGCAGTTTTCTATAGAAGATTGTTTGCAGTTATACTGGGATTCGGAGTCTGCATGAAAAATCCCGAGTTTGAAGGTTCAGCATTGATTACAGAGACATGAAGACAGTGGGTAGTGAGGTAAAAGTACATGGCGGTGAAACGACAGTGGATTGCAGTGGATCGCCGTTAAGTGAAGTGCAAGACTCCCAAAATGTGTGCAAAGACTTATGATGAGACATCAAATTCGATCATTTCACTTATATATGTATGTAAATTCATACCAAAATCACAGAATTTGTAAGGCGCTTATAAATTTTTTTTTTATGTATTGCTTTCCTTTTATACGTGAAGGATTCCACAACAAAACAAAAACAAACCCACCTAATATATAATATATTTGTTTGTTGGAAACTTATGCTAAACGAGAATTGTAAAATATTTATATTTTATTTATTTTGTTTGTTATAAACTTATGCTAAACGAGGATTGTAAAATATTTATATTATATTTATTTTTTTCTTATTAACGTATGTCAAGTGAGGATTTTTAAAGTTGTAAAATATTTGCATTATATTTACATTGTTTCATATAAACGTATGTCAAGTGAGGATTTTTAAAGTCTAGTGAATATAGGTATCCACTTTGAATAGTAAGATACATTGATAGGTTGGGATTTTGTTTTTGTGTTTCTTTGTGTTTTTGTTTTTTTAACTTAAAATAAAACGATTAAAAATGTGAAGTTCTATAACTTTTAAGTGGATTAGAGTGGACCATTCACCATTCGGATAAATATATAGATTTTTTAATTATATGAAAATATTAGAGAGTACATATTAAACAAATAAATATTAAATCAATTAATTTATATATATTTAGTTTTTATGTACATATCAAATATAGTATATCAATATTTAATGGATTGTTGTATACGGTATGTATGATGGTGTAATAGGATTGCCTAAGAGATACCAATAATAAGGGATGAGATCGTGGTCATGTCCCTAACTAAACATAAAAAAATATAAATCCATACAACACCAAAACAAATATACTTAATAAACACCTTCAAAAGGCTTGTCCACTATCGCTCAACCATAATAAAAAGAAGTAAAAAGTGGTTTCTTCGTGGCTTAAACGTTGGCAAGTAGTCACGGCGCTTGGAACCAAAGAATGTTCTCACCCTGAAAGTTAGAGGCTATGAGTGTTGAGGTTTCCCCTGTCGGCGGTTGTGTCAAACTGCGGTCTCATTTATCAAAGTCTTCCGACTCAAACCCAAACTGGATAGTCCTCGCCTAGATCCTCCGCAAGAATTGGCTTCCCAGCGAGTGAATTAGACTGTTGTCACGCAATCTAAAGAGAAGAAGGGGTGTTTTGAGCTTCCTGTTACTCGGTTTGCTACGGCATTGGGTGCCTTTCCACCCTTTACTTTTCCCACTTTTTCTAGGTTCATGTCCCGATCTTGGTAGTTGGAATTCTTTTGTTTGTCTTTTTAGCGTTTCGTGTTGCCTTTGTGACTTGTTTGTGGGACCGTGAGTTTTCCTCTCTATAACTCTATATATCTTTTAATATAATGTGCAATTCCAATAGTAATATATTTAATAAACATGTGATAATTTTTTAATTTATTATAATCTTTGTTGAGATTTTTTTAGAACTTACTCAATACAAAACATAACCTTGTATTTATTTTTAAGATATAAAATATATTAGAGTTGATAAATCTCTTTATGTATATCTAAAATAAAAGGAAGAGTCCATACAATTTAAAGTATACATGTTTTAATTTTAAATTCAAAATTCAAAATTCTTTTAATTTATCTTTTTTGAGTTTTTTTTTAAAACTTACTCAATATAAAACATATTCTTATATTTACTTATAAGATATAAAATATATTAGAGTTGGTAAATCTCTTTATATATATCTGAAATAAAAAGAAGAGTCTATACAATTTAAAATATCCATGCTTTAATTTAAAAATCAAAACTAAAAATTCTTTCAACCTATATGTTTATTTGTATTCATATACCCTGACTCATATAGTCAATGTTCTATCATAAATAAATATGTATTATCATTCCCACTTGGCATGGTATGTTTGCCTCTATAACCGTTAGGCAATTATATACAAAAAAATTTGGGATGGTTAAGCAATGGTAGTGGTTGGGAAACCATGTGGTAGGGATGAGCAAGTTACAATTTAAGGACAAAGGATTTGTATGGATGCAAATGGCTACTTATATGTGGAAGAAATTATAATGAGAAGAGGTCAAATATATTAGTTATGTTGTGCCCTACATTTTTGGTGCATTAACTACTTTTGTCATGGTAGTTGGTTGATGCGCATGCTTCAACCATTAAATAAATTATATACCAATTTCAGTTACTTACATCTATCTACTTAAGCTTCATCCCTTTTCTTGTCAAACATTCCATAATTGTTGCCTGCATAATTTTTCAATTAATGCCCCCATATTTATTTAGAAGGTATCACACATCAAGATTTATTTATCCTATTTATGGTGTAAATGTTTTGAGTTTTGGAACTTTATTTCTCCGAGTTTCAATGTTGTTAGAGTTTATATTTTCATTTTGAGAATAGACTCATCTAGCCTTCAAGTGATATTAGGTTTAGAGTATTCTTTTGTTTGATATTTTTATTCGCATAATTTAAGATTTGTTCAAACCACTTTTGTATATAGATAGGGTATTATATTCCTAAGACGTATTATATTTATCAAATTTATTTTATAGAGTTAGAAACTAAAAATTATTTTTGTGTTTAGATGCTCTCCTTATTATGAGATCATGGAGCATTTCTTTTACCTCTTCGTAGAATCATGTATGACTCTTTCTAGATCTTCTTACTTATGAAAATCTAAGATACTTGGCTCTTTTGTTTCAAGAGATGTTTGATCTTCACTAATACCTTAGCAAACTCCTTGCTTTTTTCATTCACCTTATTTCTTCTTCAAGATAGGGTTGCAAGAAATATTAAGACATCAAAATTATGAATTGTTTTCATATATACTTGTAATTGATTTGTTAGTTGTATTTATATGGACACTTAAAATATCCTCTAGTTATTTATTAGTCATTATTTAGCATGATTTGACTACTTATATATAATATGAAATTAGGTTTTATTCCTAATTTAATATATTGTGCAATAATGATAATTTAGAACTAAGACAAACAATCCTAACAATCCTAAATTATATTTCTCTTGTTTTTTAAATAATAAAACAATAAAGTGCAAGTAGAGCATTAGGGTTAGAGAAAGTGATCCAAAATGAGGTGTTTATTCAAACCTAATCAAAATCTCCATTTTCACATACTTAATCCACTTTTATAAATTTTTCGTAAAATTGACTTATTTAATAAAAATCAATATTTTAAAACTAAACTAAAAGCAAGAAACTAATAATAACATAGAATGATACACAACAAATTGATAATGGAGTTCACTGTTTGGTTATGTCTTGAGTGCAGCGCTTTCAAAGCACGAATCAATCCATTAAAATTCAATGCAAAATACAAGTTTATTTTTTTCGCTTCATATTAAATTGATCTTCAACTTGCTAAAAACTTGTCTTGTCTCTCGGAAAGTCTCTATAATAGGCTCTTGGCCTTCAATGTCCTTCTTCCGCAATAAAATAACCATAAACTTGTTTTCTCCCAATAAGAGGCTACTAAAAACATTACCAAACAAATATAATATTTTCCCTTTTATAATGTTTGGGTTCCTTTGGTTTGTTAGTCATCCTTGTCCTTTTGTCATGAAGATAGGGGTTCAAATCCACTTCATGTGCCTTCCTTTAGGCTTAGAAATCTCAAAATTAAAGGATATGAAGTAAATCCTTGGTTGTCTTTTCCAAAGTTAGGTCCGGCCCAACCAAAAATGGGTCATGGGAGGTGTTGGGTTTGAATCCCATGCTCCATGCTCCTTGTTTTATCATGTCATGTTCACCTTTATTATCCCACATGGATTACAACAAACCAAGATTTTAAAAATAAGTTTCTTTGCCTTGTTTATCACCATGAAGACTATCTTTTTCTTTGAATTTGGTTTTGGCACTTGACATTGTTTGGTGGCTCCATGTGGCTAAGTATTTACAAAAGGCTTTGGGATTTATCCCACATGCATTGTGGGGAAGCCTCGCAAAAAGGTTTAAATGCAAAAACATTTACATCGTAATGTGAAGTTGGTGACAAAGACCCCCTCCATATAAAAAGAGAACCTCGCCGGTTGATGGGCCCCTAGCCAGAAAATAGCATAGGCCCCACATCAAATAGGTATGTTGTCAAATACTGGAGACCAAAAACTAAACAAACCCATGTGTTCCTCTTTTTCAAGTGTCACCGTACGACGGAAAAGTGACATGCGAGCATGGGAATCTATAAGTGACTCTTCCTCGCACCCGACCTCCCGAGGTCGTGCCGAGACAGCTGGTGGGTATGGAATATATGTGAGATGCAGACAAACTAGTTAGGCAATCTAATGTCTTCAATATGCACTAGCGGAATTTGCGAGTCTAAGGCAAAGAAGGCCCTCCTAACTCAATCGGTGTGATAGATCGATCGTCAAGGATGATGGTGCCGTCGAAGGCTCCAATCAATATCGAGCTCTGGCGTGATTCGATCTATAGGTTGTGGAATACGTGGAAAGTGACCCGGGATAGTTTCGTGTATTTCTCCGGACAGGGTCATATGGTGGATGGTAAATATAGTCGACTCTATGGATGATTCTTTGGCCTAGTCCGAACTCTCTAGCTTTGTTAGCTTTTGTGTCTAACAAGGATAATTGTTCGATGATGATAGGTGGAAGTGGAGTAGACCAGGAATACTAGTGTGTGTAGGCCGGTGTCTATGTCTAATTCTCCTATGGATTCGTTGGGCATGCGGGATTTATGGGTCACAAACCGTAGACTCTTAGTTGTTGGACTGTTATGGTCATGCGTGAAATCAAGTCCTAATCCCTAGTATCCAGTAATCGTATGCTTTCTCAGCTTCTATATTTAGGATCAATAACTGTGTGATTTTCTCATAATATCTTACAGGTGTTCGCGCAACCTGAATTCTTAGGCTAGTATCTATATCTGTAAGAGTGTCTCCTGCGCCTGGCTGTGGGACCAAAGGATCACAACCAAATGTTTGTTCTCTTTCAAGCCCTTCTACAGTCATATGAATGTTGCCTAGGGTAATCTGTAGTTTGGTTGATTTGACCAAAACGTGTGTGCTTGGTCGTCTTCTACGTTTAACCCGCTTAAGCGGGAATTGATTTGTTGCGAAGCTTACCGTTGTTCGGAAGACTTGGATCCTAAGATTTTGGTCTATATCAGTTACCACTGTGATGAGATTGGGATGAGGCACGATTGGCTCGAATACGTATTCCCTGGGCTCTCTAGGTCCCGTGATTGTCATACAAAAGTAACAATGTAAAACGAACTACAGTAAAATGAAATTTAACTATGTGAAGTGTATCTATAGCATATATGATTTCTCTATTTTTTTGTGTTTTCTGACGAGCTTTATGAATTTAAGAAAGCAGCTATCTAAAATATCTAGAATTGACAGCTAATATAATAACTTAAAACAAACAAAATAACCGAGTGTAGCTATTTGTCTGTGCAATTTGTAGATCTATTCTAAACAATGAAATAGCTCATCTAATCTATTTGCAAGGCTCTCGATCCTACCTCAGAAGTGAGGAGTGAATCATAGTTTCTCAGAAACTATCAATCCCCACAGCTTCCCTGGCAATATCGAGAGTAGAATTAACTGAAATAAAGCAATTAACTACTCTATTTGATATGATTCTAACTAGAAATTTGAAAGCTAGAACCTGGATTCTGCAGAACAGTGGCGAATCTGATGGTGTGTGTGATCTTGTCCCCTCAGTGTGATCTCCTCGTTCCTTCGTGTTCATGTGGATCCAGAAAAGCATGTAATGCTAAAGATCAAGTAGTAGATATTGGGATAAAGGCAGCTCAAAATACCGATGAATATAATGCGAGTAGGAGAGGGATAGCGCAAGAGTACAGAGCTTGGCTTATGCAATTCTAGCGGGATCTATCATGCGAGTCATGCAACATAAAGAGTCAAGAACCCGAAACTATCCCTGCTTGAGGGAAAAACCTACAACTTTAATGACTTTCTATTGGTAAACAAACTATTTTATTCCAATGGATTGGATAAAATAATAGAAGAACTTTACACAAGATGGATATGTGGCTTACTAACAGTAAAACAATGCTAACTAAGCATGCAATGAAAGAAACTAAGCATTCTAAGCAAAATGAAAACTAAATCTATTGCAAAGAGAAATCGAGGCAAATTTTGAGGGGCCATTTACTTGAGCACAAGCCAACTATTTATAGCATTTGCATTTACCCAAGGTAAAACCAAATGGAACTCTTAACTATAAACAATGGCAAAACACTATTCAGGGAACCAGAATCATAAATGCAAGCTTATGGTGGTGAAAGAAAGCTGGTAAAATGTTGAAATTACATGAGTCATGTTAAAAGAGCTTTCTGGAAAACACGTAAAGGACCACCGCCCGAAAGGCAGGCAGCGGTTACAGGACCAGGCCGCCTGTTTAGGCGGCGGATGACCGCCGCCTTGTTTGGGGCGGCGGTTTCATCACTGAAGAGAAAAAGGCCAAGAAAAGAGGGGAAAAGGGAAAAACAAAGCACACGGGGGCTAAGCGGGGCATGCGGGATGTTAACGCATACTTGGAGAGCTTTTCCGGATCCCGAACACCTTGCGAGGAGACCTGTATCATCATTGGGGCATGTGTCACGTTGTTCTGGTAGTACAGTACCTTATAATTTTGGGTACGCATACTCACTCCATGATTTTTTCATGTGTCAAGACGTGATTGGACCACATGTATAGGTCCAATTAGTATAATAACGTCAACATTGTACCCTATTCATTTTTTCCCTCTTTGGATTTAGCTTCAACAAACCATAACTTTTGCATACATTGTTAGATTGACTGCGTTTAAATTACATTGGTAAGATATCGATGAGCTCTTCGATGTGTAAAAAATTGTAGTAAAAATTTAAATCATATGATCGAGATCAGTTTTTGGGGTCCTCCTAGATCACTCCTCCA
This sequence comes from Taxus wallichiana var. yunnanensis, assembly GCA_018340775.1. Lineage (NCBI taxonomy): Eukaryota > Viridiplantae > Streptophyta > Pinopsida > Cupressales > Taxaceae > Taxus > Taxus wallichiana. The sequence goes on from CM031237.1 coordinate 373,218,739, forward strand.
CACTAAGAATCTTTTGGACCACCAAAAGTCTAGTTTTATTCAAAAAAAGAGTGAGGGTACACCTCCCTCACTTTTCTATTTTGCATCCATCATGTTTTTCTTAGATGCATTCCTTCTAGACCCACACAAAGGTACTCCACACATCCCCTTCGTGAAGTCTTTGCCATCCTATCAAGAATAACATCTTCCAACAACTCATCAAGATATTCAAGAGCAAAATCATCAACATAAGGAACTTGAACATTCTCATCTTGATCCATGATCATAGGAGGCTCATATAGTTTCAAGTTTTCAACATTTACCACGGAATACATCTACATATATGGAGGTAATTCTAACTAAAAATAATTGTTATCAATCTTTTCCAAAATCTTAAATGGACCATACCTGATTGGTTTGAGCTTTTTACCTTCACCTTTAAGGATTTATTTACTAATGTGTAACCAAACTTGATCACCAACTTGGAAGTGATGATCAACTTGATGTTTTTCATGCCTAGCCTTATACTTGGCTTGGCTCTTTTCCAATTGCTCTTAGACAACTTGATGAATTGATTAGATCTTTTGGATGAACCTCTTTTCTTTGTCTTCATATTTATGTACATCCGTCGTTGATTCTTGTCCAAGAGGGACTTGGGTAAATAATCAAAACAAGTCTCAAAAGGATACTTTTGTGTAGAAGAATGTATGGCATGATTGTAAGCATGTTACACATAACAAAAGTATCCATCCCAAAGCTTGGGATGCTTGCTACAATACCCTAGAGTAAATGTTCCATTGTTCGATTAACCACTTTTGTTTGCTGTCAATTTTGGATGAAAGGTAGTGCTCTTCTTGAGTTTTATGTTCCTCAAGTCCCACAAGATGAGTAAAACTTCCCAATGAATTGAGAAACATGATTAAATACAATAGATGTGGACAAACCAAAATGAACCCAAACATCATTGAAGAATAAATGTATTGTCTCTCGCCATTATCTATATTTTATAGGGCATCAATATACACATTTTTATAAATCTATCCACAACCACACACCAAAAATCACGATTCTTTCTTGACATAGGCAAGCCTCTTAAAAATACATAGAAACACTTTCCCATGGATTGGTTTATACGAGAAGTGCGGTATATAAGCATATCTTCACATTCTTAGGATTACTACTGCACAAAGAATATAAACTTTACATACTTGGATACATTTTCATACATCCAAGGCCAATAACAATATGTTTGTGTATGTAAACTAAGATAATTGAAAGAACCTAACACCAAGTAGATCCTAACTTAGTTAAATTCAAGCTAATACATCATGATAAAGCAAAAAGGAAAGCTAATTAACTTGCATAAAACATGAACTCAACATTAAATGCAAACCTCCCTTTGATATTTGGATGTGCTTTGCATTGTAGATAATTCCTTTAATGAGAAAAACATAATCCATGCATGATCAAAGATTTATTAAGCAAGAGGAAGAGATATCATCAAGTATGGCTTAATTGTCATTTTGATTCTTCTCTTACTACTATTTGGCAAGTAAAAAAGGGGAGAGTTAACAATCCTTCCAATAACATGAAATGCTTTTCTTAAGTATAATATATGTCAAGGACATGGTGTCTAAAATGTGTAAAAAGTGTAGGAAGGTACTAAGTTTATCTGTCATGAGTTTTTGCAAGGGAAAAATTCAAACTTGAAAGCATGAAAATCATACCCTACCATGAATTTTTTTGCTTGAAAGTCATCCCGAGCCCTCCTCTAGATCATCCTAACCCCGTATCAGTCTTATCCCCTCATTCTAAGTAGTCTAATGTGTTGTGTCATCATTTCCATAGGTGATTTAGGGATATCAAGTTCATTCAAGAACTTCCAAGTCAAGATCTTTCAAGATAGGCTCTTTGAGAAGCTTAAGAAAGGTTATTTTCTGGTCTTCCTAAGGCTGGTGCACACACCCCGAAGTGGAATGAAAGGATAAAACTCATCAAGGAGGTGTATCGGAAGAGCTAAGAACATTTTTCAATTTTTTTGGAAGATTTTGGGAAGTTTAAGAGGTTTTGGGACAATTTCAAAGCAAAAGTGGGTCTTGGAGGGTGAAGTAGCTTGCAGTGTACAAACAACCCCTGAGCTTTAGGAAGTTATTTTGATAGATTTGTGAAGAGTTGGAGGTAAAAAAACATATTTGGAAAGGTATTTCAGATCTCTAGAGGATTGTGCTTTCATATCTTTCACAAGACATAAGCATTTCTTCCCACAGTCTGATTTCAACATGCATAACCTATGAGCCCGAAAGAAAATCCTATTTTTATGACCTTGCAGGCATAATCAAGGTATGATACCCCTCCCATTGTTTTAAAAGGTTATTTCCATTCAATTTCATATGAATAAAGTACAATAAAAGACTTCGTATGCCCAAGTTATGCCTTTGTCAAGTTGTTCCCAAGGTAAGATCAAGGAGTTAGTCAATGTTGGGTGGACATGTGTCATGCCTAGGTGGTGGCACACTTTTTTACACCAACCATCCAAAATTTTGGGATGGTTGGGACAAAAAACTCCCCACCCCTCAAATAGGCTCCTAGACTATGATATGACCATCTTGGAGCCCAAATAGCCCAATTAAGCCCACGTGCACCATTTTTCTAGCCCCCTCACCTCTTTGCCTCAACAAATCACACTCCGCCACGTGGACCAATGGGAAATGGATGCAATTTTTTACAACAACTGTACAATTTTTTTGGGATGGTTGGGACACTTTTCTCCACCCATGCTCAGCCCCTTCCTAGGTCACCCATGTGACCCTGTTTTGGCCCCAGACGATTTAAGTGATTTTTGGCCAATTTCTCATCGACAAATTAGTGAATGCTACTTGGACCAATGGGAGAGGGGAAATTTTTTTACACAAAAATTACCAAGCGTTTGGGACAAAAAAGTGTGTCCATGCCCAAGATGAATAAAAAATAACTTTTTTCATTTCTAATACTACTTCTTGCCCTGCATGCGTGCATTAAACCCCCATAGGAAATATTCATTCTCCTCCATTGAAATTACTTCCACCACCTCTATATTTTATTGCACATCCATTTCTCTCTCTCCACTACTACTATAACACCAAAACCCTTTCTTTTTAGTTGTTACCATGGCAAATTTTTATCAAAAGCTTTTATGAGAAAAAGGTGAAGTGCTCGTATCTCACAAACTAACAACTGGGTGTTGCTAAAATTTTGGCCACATATCTTCCTCCCAAATGCCTTCAAGCTGAAAAAAATAGAATATTCAGAAAGATTCCCCATTATTTTACATCAGCAAATTCCAAGAATTTTCCAAAAAAACTTCTTCTTGATTTCCCTTCGATTTGGAGAACGGGTGAATCTAAAACTTTTGAACGAAGCATCTAGAGAAAAAATCCATCATAGAGAATTTAATTTTTTCATCAATATGAGTTGGGAAAGAATGCTTCAAAAAGCTTCATGACTCCATTAATGGTTGTTATGGTAGATTTGTGCCTAAAGCTCTCACCAGGCAAAATTTTCATTTTTATTTTTGAGCTTTCCAGTGAGTGAAACATAGTGAAATTTGGAGCACGAGATCACGACAAAGAGACAAATCCAAAAATATCATTCCCATCAAAAAATGAGGCCATTTTTTCCACTTACTAAAAATAGCATATTTTATGCTCCCCACATGCTAAAAATAGTAAGTCCCTGAATTGCAAGTTTGATCACTCAGACAATCAGAAAGGTGTAAAATGGAAAGCAAGGCAAAAAACAATTTTTCCCAAAATAGCAGGTCCCCAAAAAGTAACCTACTAAAAATAGAAATGTTCTAAAAATAGCAATATATCAGTAACATAAGAGGATGGAATGTGCCAGGAGGTTCAAAAGGTGAAATTGGAGTAAAACAAGTGATATGTCCCAAAATAACAAGTCATGGTTTCACATCCTAAAAATAGAAAGTTTCATTTTGGGAGGAAAAAGTTGTAGATGTCTTTATTTTCACCCATCCTTCCACTTTTGGACTCTCCATGGGATGGTAAGATGACCTCATGGCTCAAATAGAGGAATGAGAACTTCACAAGGGTCTTGGAAGCATCATCTTGAGTTCAATCGTGTTCAAAAGTAGAAGAAGAGCAAAGAGCAAGGCGCGGTGGTTGGATCCATCACCATCTCTCGATGAACTAGGTGTCTTAGAATAATTTAGTCGGGGTAATTGAATGTGATAAGGAAGTTCATCAATCAATTTTCAAGGAGGATCATCGTGAGTAGGCCGTGTCCATCTCGAGCCCACATTGGGAAGTCTTGAAACAGTGTTTCTCAACACTCATTTCGTGGTCCAGGGTGTCTGTGCATCATGTAAAAGGAGTTAGCTTATGATCATCATCTATGATGGAAATTTTTCAAAGTGAAATTCATTATAGTTTCACATCAGTGTAGAAGTGTTGTAGTGGTCATCTAAAGCTAAGATTGTCATCTTCAACTTCTTTAGGGTGAATCTTCATCAATGATGGAGGTATCTTCATTATTTGGAGCACTTCTTATTTCCCCCTTTTCTTAATTTTTCCTCCTCTTTTGTACCACTTTTCTAATTATTTGTTGTGAGAAATCATGATGTTCATTCTATTCATTAATGTGACTATAGTTAAAAATGTAATTAAAGGGGACTTAATTTTCTTTCCTAGGAATGTCAAAAGTCACGAGTGGAAAGGACAAATGAAAGGATATGTGGGGGGTAGGCGAAGAGCCTTCTCATAGTCTATATAATGTAATGACACTCTCATTTTTAAGGGTTGTCAATTTTGTGCACTCAAGAGAGAGATCTATTTGAGAAAGGAAAAAGCGGTAGCATTCTTCCATTTTTTTCCCTATCTATTTTCTTCCATTCTTTATCATTGTATAAATTGTGAAGATGTCAATAAAGAAATAACTTTCTTCTTTTCATGATGCATGAATGTGTGCAACTTTGTGTGCATGGTTTCCTCTCATCGTTGATGTTATAAGCATAGTTGTTTCTTTCCTATAAGTTGTGAATGTGATACTTCTGATTATCTTTGGAAAGAATATGATTTTCTACTTACAAAGCTAATCCCTCCTTCCTAATTTCTCACTCCCTCTTCCCCATCATCTAGAAAATTCCTCCCTTGTAATTCATTGTAAGAAGTATTTTCCACAGTACAGTGAAGTGTGCATGTTGGATCCCCAACCCCTGGCCATCAAGCAGATTTCCCTTCAGTTCACTCAAAATAAAACATAGCTACACCATCTAAATAGAGGGACCTAGATTCAGAGAGCATTGACAAAATACCCACCAATTTTTCTACCCGACAAATTTTCTTGCCAAAATTTTCTTATATAGCTTTTCCATTTTGGGAGAAGCTTTACAACCTAGTGAATGTGGGAAAAAGAGAATATAGAATTAGAAAGGGATAACTATGATTAGAAGAGATTAACAACTCACAAGAGTTTTGGAAGGTTTAATTAATCAACTAAGATCAATTAATAGGCTAAGTTAAGATTATAGAAGACATTTAGAGATGATTTGGAGGGATAATAGTAGAATTTAAAGGGTTTGAAAGGGGATTTAACCAATAAGAAGGTTTATTGATTAAATACAAGATTCTCTTAATAATAGTTGTGTGGGGTTATAGTTGCTAGGAATAATGAACCAGATAACATATATTGGTCAAAGGAGGTAAATGGTACTTTCTCGGTAAAGAGTGCCTATTACACTTACTTTGAAAATGAGATTGAACCTGGTAGCTTCAAGTGGGATGGTGTTTGGATCAAGGAAGTCATTCCAAAAGTTAATATGTTTTGGTGGTTGGTACTACATAACAAAATACTAACGGTGGCCAACCTCAACAAAAGGAATTTCCATATGGTTAACAGTTATGTGTTGTGTGAAGAGGAAGTTGAAGAATCAGACCACTTGTTCCTTGAATGTTATTTTCTTGAAAAGGTCAGAAACTCTTTATTAAATATATTTGAGATAAATTGTATTTTCCCTCTTCTTTAAAGATGCTTTGGAATCAAGTGGCGTTGCCCTTTCAGAAGTCAGGGAATGAAGCATTTATGTATTCTAACCCTTATGCACCTTTTTTGGGAAATTTGGAAGGAGAGGAATAGGCACATCTTTAAGGGTAAGAAGGAGTCGAGAAGAGAATTGTAGCTCGATGTATCAATTCAAAAAATGCTAATGTTGCTATTATTCAACCCAACAAGAAGACAATCCTTGAGACCGAAAGCAAAATCTCTTGAAATTGGGGTATGATGACTTCCCAAAAGGAGCCCCTAAACTGAATCTAAGATTAAAGGGGTGGTAAAAACCCAACAAGGAGTGGGTCAAATTGAATTTTGATGGGGCATCTAAAGGAAATCTAGGTAAAGCTGGTTGTGGGGGTTTTAGAGATCATAATGGTAAATTCATTCTCGGGTATTATTAACTTGGGGAACCAATCTAACCATATTATGGAGGTTGTTGCTTCCTTTTGGGGAGTCACAATTAGTTCAAAGAAACTTTCAGAGGTTGGAGGTAGAAGGTGACTCACTTAATATTATAAATAGCATTTTAAATAAGGGTACTACCTCTATCTCTATATAGGACTCTATTGCTAGCATTAAGGAAATGGTAGCTAACTTTGAAGGTATTAATTTTAGACATATTTATCGTGAAGCTAATAGTATAGTTGATCATTTCTCCAATAAAGGGGTCTTGAGTGATGGTATGAAATTAATTTCCAATTTTATTGATATTGATCCTTTAGTGAGAACCCAATTGGAAAAATAATATGATGATAAAAACATCATTACTTGATCTTTGTGAAAAGACTTGGAAGGTGACTCCGAATAATTTTTCATTTATGGGAAAGATTCACCTTGGATTCTTGGTAATTTTTGTAGGGTATAGTTTAATAATGGAAATATGGGGCTTCACTCGTGTGATTTACGTATCATTCCAATCGATTTTAATCTACATAGAGGGACTATTGTTTTCGACTAGTCAAGAAAAGAGAGGTATTTTCTAGGTTGGATTAATACTATTAATAGAAAAATTGGGGGCAATATGGTACACACAAAGCCTTGGGATAACATTTGTATCAAACCCGAAGCGATGGATGTGTTTGAAAGAATGGGAATGACACCTTTCCTTTAAATTTTTGAGGGCCATAATGTTTAGCTTAGCAAATATTTTGGGTTTGCTTGGGAGCATGTGAAGAAGTGAATGGGGGGCAGTGTGGTATTTTGTGGAGTAAATATTGACATATCTATCAACACGGTGGCTTATGTGATGGGCATGGAAATGGGGGCGTGAAGTCTACAAGCTGAAGAAGGATTCTGGAGATGAGTTGAAGCTCTTCTTGAGAGGTAAATAAAAACGTACTCAATCATTTTCTTTGGTTTCTTAAGGAGATCTTTTCTAGAACACTTCAATGAGATTTCCCTCAACTTAATCTAGTTCATAAATTTAGAAGACTGCCATAAGTGCATCTTCTCTTACCATCTCCATATGCTTAATTATCTTAGGCACGAGCACAATTATAGTTTTTGAAATTATATGATGCATTCTCTCTGTGTAACCCTAGGTCAGCTTTTAAAAAGTTAAAGTCAATGTGTCCTTACACCAAGGGTTTATCATGGAAATTGTGAAAATATCATTGTGTGGACATGGACAATTAAGGTTAAAGGGGTGAGTGTGTTGTCGAAAGCCCTGGAGGAGGATTACAATGTGGACTACGACACCAATTCGGAGGATGAGGATTCTAAAGACCCCCCTCTTCGAGTGAAGGGGAAGAACAAGATATTGAAGAGGTTGAAGCTATACAGGGTCTACAAGACCTCAAGAAGAAAGAGGTGGAGGAGTTGACTGTGGAAGAGGATGAGAAGGGGGAAACTAGTCGGCAGGGAAATAGGTCTTTTATAGCACCTAGGCAAAACCCAATTGAAACACAAGGTAAAGGTGCTATTAAGTAGGGTGAGATGTTGGACAAAATGTTTGAAGACCTTGAGACTATGAAAAGTGATACCCGTCTCACTAAAAGCACTATTTAATTTATCTTAAATGATTGGCATTCTTTGAAGATGAAAGTGGAGGATGTGGCTAAGGTTTTAAGTGGTGGTAGCATTGAGATTCTGAAAGAAAAAAGTAAGGGGATGGAAAGTGATGTGGATCGGTTAAAATTCATGTTTCAATACTCCATAGAATGGAGTATACTGAATGTCAAGACTATGATTCAATATCTCCACATCCGGGGCAGGCGTGGCTAATGCATACAAACAATGCGAAGACCAAGAAAATTGAAGAAAAGGAAGAGGGGATTGTCTCGAGTATGATTTGACTAGTCTAGGAAATAACATTGAGTCCTTGGCAAAGGAATGGGCCACTTTGTTGGCTAACTTTGAGAAGAAGGACGAGTGATGGTTGCTTTATTAGTTTGTCATTTTTATTGTTTGTTTATGCTCTTACTTGTTGTTAGTTTAATGGTCATCGGTTATGATACTACTTTGTTCATACTATATCTTTTTCTTGTTATGTTATTGCATATCTGCTCTATATAGGAGCTTCTTACTATATGGGGTAGGGTCCCCTCAACCCTCTTTTACCTAATATCAAAAAAATAATTAAATACAAGATTGAAGGGCTTAATTAACTAATAATGGTTAATTAATTAATTAAAAATGATTATAACTAACGAAGTGTCCTTAATTGGCATCCAAATAAGGGAAAAATATTTAATTAATGAAGTGTGTCATTAATTGACCGAGATGAAGGGGAATGTTATCTAATTAGTGGGAAATCACTAGTTATAATGAAATAAAGGTAAAGAATTCAAATAGTACAATTTTAGTGTTAAAATTACATAGTCGAAATTAAGTGTCTACATTTTCCACTCTTTAATGTGGTTTAGAAAAAGTGACGTCACTTCAAAGATAATAGACAATTGTATTTTGAATGGATGGAAGAAAAATTAATAGGATGGTCGATGCCCCCTCAAGTGTCGATGGGGTGATAGAAGAGGTTGATTGACACTCGAAAATAAGAGAAGAATGACCATATCAGAAGAAAATTTGATTGCAATGGCTAAACATTCGATGATATATCGAATATGATTATATGGAGTTGTATCAAGAACATCGATCCTCTCATAATACGAGTATGAATTTTTTGTGGCTAATTTCACGTGGTCGTTATCATTGATGCAGGATATATTTTCTTAACAAATCCTATGTCTGATAATCAAATATGCATTTATATTGAGAGAATTGTGTGTTAGAGGGAGGGATGTGAATGCAACATTGGTTGGTGATTTAACAAAAATAACCTTTTTTATAAAACCTTAATTGCAAAGTCACAACGCAATAATAAACAATAAAGTACATATATGACCTAAGCAATAAACAAGACAAAAATGAAATCCTAGGTGCAAGAGAAGGGATAAAATTTTTAGTTGATTTCACAATAATCCCAAAGCTATACTAAGCTAAAAAATGATGAAACGGGAAGGTAGAATGTCGTAACCGAACCTAGAAAATTGTAGAACTATCGAATAAGCTAGACTAGGATGCCTAGATCGGGTCGGGCGCACAGGTGCTTTGGAGACCTTTATTGGGTGCCCATAACTATGAAAATGGTTAGAAATTGATTTCTTCTATGTCACTTCAATGTCTCTAACCCTCACTATTGATAAGTTGTAGGTCATTGGAAGATCACCGAGTTTTCTTGTAAGCTACAAAACAAAATACCTCTTGTAAAACCCCTAAAACACATGAAATATTAAAAAGAAAAATGTACAAATAGGAGTTGGATTGACTCCAACAGTCACCCAAACATAGTGAACTTACGATTAAGAATTACACTACATCTCGAGAATCTATGTAGATATGTGCATGTGTGTGTGAAGAATTGTGCCGTAGGTAGCTCTTGTGTCATATGCACTTGATAACGAGCAAGTAGCTAGATGTAGAAATGTATATAGATGTGTGGGTGCCAAAATGAACTTCCCTCTTATGTGTGTATGTAGAAAATTGTAGTCCATTGTCCCTTGAATGAAGCTAGATGGATGCTTTGATGCTCTTAGATGCCTTTTGGATGCAACCTTAGGTGATAGTAGTAGATGCTTAGAGCTTGGTCCCTTATTATGGTCATATAGGTTTATAATTATATGGTTCCCTTGTTTGAATTTCATAATTAACAACTAAAAAGAATGACCCATAAGAAACAAGATGCCAAAAGATAAAGGAGGCCCAAAAGGGGTGAGTAAAGTAAAGAAAGGTCGAGGGGGCCAAAAGGATGGGGAGGCTCGGGCATTGTGTCCTGGCTAGGCACTAGTGTCCAGAGTGATAAAATATAAAACAATAAAGCATTGACTATGTTGTAGGATGTAAGAGGCCAAGAAGAAGACATGAATAAAGAAAAAAAAGGCTAAAGATAAATGTTAATTGCTAGTTTTCTTGCTTAAGAATCATATGAATAGTAATATGTGACTAGGACCTAGAAATGTACCCAAAGTGTGTGATTTAGTGTCTACATTTACCCCCACTTTATGTTTTTGAGTGAATAATCAATAACATAAAGTAGATAAGAGATGCTGTACATAATAACCATGTAGATCAATGGTGAAAAGTGTGCTGAGGAGATAAGAAAAAATGTGGAGTGATAAAAATGAAGTGTGGAAGATAGAGAAGAGGAAATGACCCTAGGGGTGAAAATATGTGTTGTGTCATGTTGTACCTATTGTCGATGTCATTTGATGCTTGATGTTGTGACTGCTTTACTTCCCATAAGGACGGACCTACAAAAAGAAGAGAAAAATAGTATTCAAATATGTGTATATGAAAAATTCAATCCAAATATGTAAAAACATGTAAAAGTGTGTAAAAATGTGAAAAGGAACATGTGCACCTAATCTGTGATGAGTGAAGAGTGTAGAAAGGATCTTGAAAATGTTGTAGAAGGGTGATTTTTTTGGGTAATCTCATGCCAAGAATGATTTTTTTAGGCGATCTCATGCCAAGTGTGAGTTTTTGGGTGATCTCATGCCATGGCAGAAGAAGTGTTAGGGAGAAAGGTCTAGTGTTATTCTCTAACCTTGACTACTTCCCCGACGATCTATACACAACTGTAGATGGCATGATCCTGCTTTGTTTAAGTTCAATCACGTTCAATCCAACGTAAAAATAGAAAAAGGAGATAACATGCATGCCATTTTTGGAGGATTGTGCCTATTTGGTGAAAAACGTTGTGTAAAATGCTTAAAACTGTCTCAATCTGAGAAAAATGTTGTAACTGATCCCTGGTCATAGGTGCCTAGGAAGGGTCAAGGGTGCCCAAGCACTCATGTACGTGTTTGGGTGTTGGCGTCTGTGTAAAACTAAAGACCCAAGTTAGATTTTGGGTCATTTCTAAAGATGTATACTTATGTTGATCTTGTATTATGCAGGTATGAACTATGACTATATATTGTTGAATGGGGTGACTGATTCACCCAATGTATGTCCCCCTCATTTGGGGTGCATGCGACGTCACTAGGAGAATGTAGGCCAAAGGAGGACCGATGTACATCTGAAATTGAATCCCTATAGGGGGAAGTGAATGTGCATAGTAGAAACCAAGGAACATGCAAACAAAGTGGTTAGGAAACATGTGTTAGTGCAAATAAGACAAGTACACATATAGAAGATAATGTGAAAGCATGAAAGAAGACAATGTAGACTACAAAAATGGGTTTCAAACATGGTACATTGCTCAAAATGTTGCAAGACAATCAGGGCCGAAACAACCAAAAGCATACAATGTGCACACAAGACAAAGGGAAAAGCCCACAAACAATGATAGATAAAGGAAAAAAATAACAAATAGTAGCAAGCAAATTAATGAGATAACCATAGTGGAAAATAGTTCCTATAAAGAAAATGTTTCACATAAGCACTCATTAGCATGTTAAAAATATTAAAATTATGTCAAAGCATGTATGATCTGATATAGTAGTGTGCTAGTAAGAAGATGAAGTAGTATAGAATGAAACAATAACACCTGTAATGTGTACGAAAGTATATTCCCCAGAGCCACTATAGGACTCGGTAAGAGGTAGGTACATTTCCAATCATCCATGCTACATGTAAGGATCTGTAGAAATTCTGCATTCACAACTAAAAGACAAGTGAACACACACGTGTATATAGAAATATAATGACATACAAAATATTCGACTATCATAGTAAGAAAACTTTACATGTGAGTATAAGTAAGTAAGAACAATGTGTAACCAAGATATGTAACATGTTGTGAGTGTGAATAGAATAGAATGCAAAGTGAGTGTGATAGGAGTAGTTTCCCCCAAGTGTGTATGCATGAGATGAGGTTCATTTTTAAAAGACTCATTGGTAGTCAAGAATGAACCATAGAACAAGAGTGTGTCATTAAGAAATGGTTTGAATTATATGCTAGAAATATATGTCAATAAAGCATAGAGCGTAAAGAGTGCAAGTTACGTGAGGTGAGGTTCATTTTAGATTGAGACCCTCAAAGACTCAAGTATGAACCATGAAACTAGAGTGCGTCATAGGGTAGTGAGTGTAGTGTGTAAAAGTAGATGCCAAAAATATGTATCACAAATGTATAGAGCACGAAATGTGTGTAATAGTAGATGTCATAAATACATAAAGTGTGAAGTGTGTATTTTGTGAGGTTCATGACTATAGTATGCCCTTAATCACATAAGGGTGAACCAGAGCACAAGAGTGCATCACAGGGTAGTGTGATGATATAAGTATATCAAGATGTGTACGATGCGTGAGAAAGACTATATGCAAATTAGTGGAAATGCAAGACACCGATAATCCTAGAAGGGGAGAGATAAGCATGATGCACCCCAAGTGTATGATGATGGAGATCTATGTAGTAATGCGAGAGATACCATTCTATTATGGGAGAGTGTCATATGTGTCATGATAAGATAAAGAGCCTACATAATGGTAGATAGAAGCAACAGTATGACCATGTGATGGTGGCGAAGTTTGAAATGTGTCATGAACATCAATTAAAGGAGTAGTTTCTTTGAAAAAATGATCAGCTTCTAAAGTGGTGGATTATTGGGTAACTTTGTAGAAGACTTAGTAGGAGAAGGTGATGGAGGAATAACCTTGAGAGGTGATTGCTGAGTTTGACTTGGTAATGCATTAGAAGACTTGAGAGGATGAGGTGTTAGATTGATTTTTAGAGGTGGTTGCTTAGGAGGCTTTTGAAAAATTGTAGAAGGAACCTGAGTAATGATGTCATGATGCTGATTATACATAGATGAATCAAATTTAGGAACCCATTGGGATGTAGTAATTGGAGATGAAGATGTAGCAACATGTTGAGAAACAAATGAGATAAGACCATAATGCTTAAGGTGGTCAATTTGTCACTTAAGAGCATAAAAATCATTGTCATTATATCCATTAATTCGATGATAGTTGCAATATGGATGACCTTGATATTTTGCAAGATGATAAGGAGGAAAACAATGAGTAGATAGTAAGAAGTGATCAATCGATAAATGAGGAGTTGTGGAAGAATATCTTATTTCTTAGCATTTCCAGTAAAATTTAAAGGCACACGAGGAGTGGTAAGACTTGGGGTTCAATTATATGAGTGCATGTACAAGACATAGAATGAGGATGAGAAGAATAACTAGCGTGATATTTAGAAGCGTCCTTAAGATGTTGGATTTTAGATTTTAGAGATGTAATCATGGATTCCATAGTCTAAAACTTATCTTGAAATAGAGAATGTAAAGCTCAATTTGATTTGCAAATAGATTGATTAATATTAGAACTAATAAAGTCCTCGAGAGATGGTCGATGATGGCACCGAATTTTGAAGATGGCAAGTTGATAGGAAGATACATAGTGTATAGGGTTTTATGGAGAGGATCTTTACAAGTGGGTACATTTGAAGCAATTGAAGAAATGATACTTGAGAGATATTATGAGGCATGAGAGAATAAAAATGAGGATCAAAGAGTGTTTGAATGAGACGGGCTCACTAAAAGATTTAAAAAATAACCATTTTTGTAAAACCCTAATTGTAGAGTCACAACACAATAATAAATAATGAAGTACATATCTAACCTAAGCAATAAGCTAGATAAAAATGAAACCCTAGGTGCAAGAGAAGGGATAAAATACTTAGCTAATTTCACAATAATCCCAAAGTTGCACCGAGCTAAAAACTGATGAAACAAGAAAGAAGATTATCGCAACTGAACCCAAAAAATTATAGAACTATCAGAATAAGCTATAATAGGGTATGTGGATTAGTTTAGGGGCACCTATGCGCTAGAGACCTTTGTTGGGTGCTCATGAATGTGAAAATAGTTGGAAAGTGATTTCTTTTGTGTCACTTAAATATCACTAACCCTCACCATTGATTTGTCGGTTGTAGGTCACTCGAAGATAGATTGAGTTCACCTATAACCTACAAAACAAAAGACCTCTGGAAAACCCCAAAAACATCAAATATTAAAAATAAAATGATGCAAATGGGAAAGATGAACCCACTTGACTGACGGTAACTGACAAAGTGAAATTATGAGTGAGCATTGCACTACATCTCAGACTCCATGTAGTTCTGTGTGTGTGTGAAGAATCATGCCCTTGGTGGCTATTGTGCAAACACACTGATGATAGCAAAACAAGTAGCTAGATGTAGAAATGTAGATATATGTGTGGATGCTAAAATGAACTCCCCCTATGCATGTATGTAGAAAAGTGCATTCCCTTAAATGAAGCTAAATGGATGCTTTGATGCTCTTAGATGCCTTTTGGATGGAACCTTAGGTGATAGTAGTAGATGCTTAGAGCTTGGTCCCTTATCATGGTCACATAGCTTTATATTTATATGATTCCCTTGTTTGAATTTTTAAATTAACAACTAAAAGGCTGACCCATAATAAAACAAGATGCCTAAAAGATAAAAGAGGCAAAAAGGGGTGAGTAAAGTAAAAAGAGATGTCGGGGCACCTGAGAAGGACGGGGATGCCTGGGTGTTGGCGTCTTGGCTAGGAGGTGGTGTCCATAAAGAAAAAATATAAAACAATAAATCATCAACTAGGCTATAGGATGTAAGAGGCCAAGAAAAAGACATGGACAAAGACAAAATGGCCAAAGATAGATGTTAATTCCTAGTTTTATCTCTTAGGAATCATATGAATAGTAGTATGTGATTAGGACCTAGAAATGTAACCAAAGTGCATGATTTAGTATCTACTGTTTGGTTGTTGTTCAATTTGATAGATTGATATGTCTAACTAGTTAGGAACATTTCCCAAGTGTAGATGTGAGGGATTCAAACTTGGCTCAATTGGACATTGTTTGAATTGATGAATTTGGTGTGTTCGCACAACGAGGGTGAGAGAAGGGTAGGGGAAATAATTCTTTGATAGATTAGAATAAATTGAAAAGGTTGGTAAGAGGGAGGAATGAAAAGATTGTAGCGTAGAGTACACACCATCCTAGATCGAAAGTACCTTTTTATTTGATGTAAGCATATGAAAAAGGGTAAAATGACATGAAATCCATAATACTGATTTTTGTGTAATGCTAAAGGACTGAATCAAAGAAAAATACATAAGCAATGCAATATGAGAAAGTAAACAAACAATTAGAAAACAAACAAACAAACACAATCAAATAAATTAAAAAAGTAATGCTTAAGACAATTGTACCAATGATTTTATTATCTAGCTTCAGTACCTATATGTTTGAGTTATACGAAAAGGGTTAAAATGAAGCCCTAAGCAAAAATACATGCAAAGGATGGATGGAGGACATAAGTCTCATGAAAATAAATCATGCACTATGAAACTTCCTTGAGCAATGATATATGTTGGGAAAATAAACATAACAAGAAAATAAGCTTTGTTAATGAAAGAAGATCACAATATGATCCACATGTCATGTGCTAAAATGAGAAAGCAACAAGTAAGATGTTTTGTAGTATAGTTTCCAATGTTTAGTGTTTTTGAGTTTTTTACATGTTTTTGGATTTTGAGATTTTTACCAATGTTTTTTGAAGGTTTTACCAATGTTTTAGATTTTAGGGTTTTACCAATGTTTTATATTTTTAGGATTTTACCAAAGTTTTTACCAATGTTTTTGGATTTTTTAGGTTTTCTAAAACTATGTACAGAAGAACTTGGCATGCGAGATGCCCCAAAGTGAGAGGTGAGAATATACAAGGGTGAATCCTGCGTATATATACAAGAATAGGATAAGCCGTATCAAGGCCAAGAGGGATAGGTTCAACAAGATGATAAACTCAAAGCCAATGAAGAGCTAGGAAGGAGTGAGCATGCCCCAATGCAAGTTGGCCAAGAAACAAATGATAGAAAGAAGTAGAAGATTGTTTATTGAAAGGGAAAAAGTTTCCCTTAGACATGGTAAAAGAAATCTATACGCATGGATGTTACGAAGCAAAGAAGAATAATAATGTGAATGCTATGAAAGGATATGAAAAATGTAACTAAAGATTGGTGATGAAAAATTGATGAGCCAAAGGCACAAATCATGAGACAAAATAATAACTAAAGCAAGATTATGAATAAGGTCCAAACAACACCTAGTAATATACTAATCATATTTTCTCATTGAGATCCAATGTGTGCATATGAAAATTAATTACTTCTCGAAGTGAAGATTTAATAGGAAATAAGTGAAGACACACTAGCCAATGTGTAGGAATGATTTGATTTTGAAAGTTGATTAGTGAATGGAGGGTGGAAGGAGATTCGTATATTGCTCCACTTTGCCATACCAAGTCCCATAGACCTATATCTAATTCTAGTCACAACATTCTCTCGATTCTAGTCATACATCCATAGCCTCGATAAAGAGACTATAAATAACCATAAAGTGAATTATATATATATATATATATATATATATATATATATATATATATATATATTTGCTTTTGATTTTTTATTTATTGATTTTTTTGCTTTCTGAAAAGTATTTTAGTTCTCTTGATTATTTTGATAAGGGTTAAAACCACTAATGGCTTGATGGAAGGATGTGGAAGTGATTGTGATGACGACATTGGCTAGTGTCAATAGATATGCCCAAAAGGTCTTCACAACAATTTTATTAAATGTATGATAGTGATAGGATCTCTAAGAGGTCATTCGTTCTTTAATTTACCAAGGTGATGAAATACCAAGGTCAAATGGATATAATAGAGATAAATGTCACACAATGAGTGTGAATAGACTAACCAAAATATCATCAAAGGGATGAAAATGATGGGTGATTTGCAGAGGAATGGAAAGAAAGGAAATAACATCCATGTGTATGCAATACCTTATTGTAATGTTTGATGTTTGTACCTTTAAATTTTTGGTAATGTTTTAATGTTTTTTTTTTTTTTGGGATTTTTGAAAACTTTTGGGAAGGGAAAACTGCAAATAGAGGAATTTCCTGAGCGTTAAGGGTGAAACTGAAAAATAGATAAAATATGGATAGATAGGAGGAAAAAGATCCATGATAGGGTATAAAGAATAGGATAGGATGGATTAGGAGGTTGGGGCAAAAATGTCACTCTGTGTGATAGGATCCAACAATAATGTTTCATGATTTCTTTGATGAGGAACTAGGATTTTTTGCTTATCAAGAGAATGATATTATCTCTAATCTCGATGATTGGTGAGATGATACTTATAAGTGATGAAAGTGACTTATCTAGAAATATGGATTTTATATGTGGGAGCTTGAGTTCCTATCCATATATTTGTGCACTTTGTGCCATACTTGATGTTGGCATTGTTGTGCATTTTTAATCATGTTTGATTTTTTGGTTTTATGGGTTTTCGATTTTCTTGGATATTTGGATCTCTTAGGATTTTGATTTTAGCTTGATGTGAGAAAACTATTGGTTTTTTATACAAGCTAATGTGTGATTTTTGTAAATCCCTAGAATGGGAGAAGAAAGTGGATGTTTGGGATTGATGATAGGATTGTTAGGAATGATGGTGGGCTTGCCACAATTGTTGATAGAGGGATGATATGATGGATGAATAGGATATGGTCCAAGAATTGAAGGGAATGGGTACAAGAAGAGGTGGCCCAAGGATAGAAGGTAATGGGAACTAGGAGGTGACCTAAGAATTGATGGTAAAGGGATATTAGGAGGTGGCCCAATAATTGAAGATGATGGGCTCTTAGGAGGATGTGGCCCAATGATAGAGGATGATGGTCTAGTAGGAGGTTGCCCAAATGATAGGAGATGGTAAAATATGAGCTGGCCCAACGATGATATAGATGATGGAATATGAGGAGATAGCCCATGGGTTGATGGCTATTGAGAGGATTTGATATGTAAGGAATGATTGGGTGATGAAAATATAGAATAAGGATCAATGATAGACCCCAACATTTCACCATGTAATGGAAAATGTGGTGATGGGAAGATAAAAGGAGGTCCTTATTGGTTGATGATAGAAGGTTGATTTGAAGGAAGAGCCGATAAGTGTTAGGATTTAGAAGTTGTGTTATGATGGAGATGATGGGATTGGGAGGTTTTGACCTTATTGTTTCCACAAAGGAACTTAATGGTGTGTTAAAAATATATATTAGCATATCATTTCTTGTGAATTTTTTGATGTGGATAAAAATATCGGTCTTTAGAAGATTGATGAGGATAAAATATGACATGGTTGAAATGACTCGAGGGTTAAAGAGAGATTAGATTTTGATTAGTATAAGAATATGACTCAATATGTGAAGGATTTCAGATTTGGATGTCTCGAGACTTGAATAAGATGTGGATTTAGGATAGCTAGAAGAAGATGACTCAAGAGACGAATAAATTCATATTCATATGTCTCGAAAGTTGAAATAGATGTGTAGTTGGGATAGGTAGAAGAAAATGATTAAGAGATGAAGTAAATTGAGATTCATATGTCTCGAGATTTGAAGTAGATGTGGATTTAGGATAGGTAGAGGAAGAGGACTCAAGAGATAAGTAAATTTAGATTCGGATGTCTCGAGAGTTGGAGTAGATGTGGACTTTGGATAGGTTGGTATTGGTTTGTTTAGAATATGCATGTAAAATAGATATAAGAAGGGGATCTTGTGGAAAAGAGAGTGGATGCAATGCGGGGGTTGAATTGGATGTTTGATTAGAGGAGTTTGGATCGACATGGATCTTTAATGGAGGAATACGTTAGTGAGGACTTGGTTATTCCATAGAAGAAATTTGAATGGACGAGACTTGGGAGTCTGAGGATAATTGATTTGTGGATAAAATTTATTAGGAGATGAAGGTGGAAGAAGTGAAAGATAGAATGGATTCCCTATTATTAGCAGCATGAGGAACCATCAGATATCTAGTCATGGTTAGCATCATTTGATTTGAATGCCTAGACCTAGATTGTTTGATTGAAATCCTTCATAGTGAAGGAAGTTCCATGTCGATTCGAGCAATGAATGACTTCAAAAGAGATTTTACACAAGATTGTGGATGCTTATGTGAGTTTCCAAAGGGAACCTAAGGAAAACAAACATCATAATGACACAATTTTGACAATCAAGCAAGTTTGGAAAACAAGTTGCAAGTGTGAATGTCAAAATGGTTGATGAAATATTGGAAGAGTTTCATACTTTTCTCTTGAAAAATGAAGACAAAATTTTCTTAGCGAGATATGATTTGTGATGAAAAGTACACAATGTAACTTCGGAAGAGTTTCACCTTTTCTATTTCTAAAATAAGGTAGAATTAACACAAATTTTTACTTTATAAGGATTTGATATACACAAATGATATAAGGTAAGTTTGGCTCCAATGCCAAATATCTTCCTAAGGATTTAGATTTCACTCACTAATATTTGTTTGAATTAGTATGCATACCAAAATAAATCATGAAATACAAACTATGACACATGGGTGGTCCATGGTCAATATTTGGTATTCCTCATGGGTTTTACTAGTCAAGTTAGTGATGGGGAACTTCCCATTTCATTGTTTGGTTTCCTCAATGTGCCAACTACTTTGGGATTCCTATGGTACTCCTCAATAAAGAGTTTCTAGGTTTAGGCCCATCCACTTCCCACACTTAAATCTAATAGGTTTTACCCTTATTTGAACCTACAAAGATAATGTATTTTATTCATTTTATTTGATTTAGCAAAGTGTGATTTTGATCTTTCAAACAAGGAACCTGTATGCAAATTTGTTAGTAGTTTTGTTTGTTTGATTTTGTGTGGTAAATGTTTTCCAATTTTACAAAGGTCCTACACACAAATGATTAGTAATTTTCCATACATCACAATGTTAGAAAAATACCAAGGATCGCAACCATTTATAATTCTCAAGGTTGCTCAAAAGTGCAAGAGAAGAACATAAGTGACGTTAATTAAATTAAAAAATGAAACTTTAAACAAATATATCAAGTGTTATCACTATTTTAAGCAAATAACCTATAGATTAGAATTAGAATTATGCATAAAACAACAAGAAACTAAAAATCAGAACTGAAACTTTTGGGAAATTTGAGAAAATTTGAAGAAAGAAAAAAACATTATGCGCTAAAGCGTGTGGACTAAGACATAGGTGCATGAATGAGGATGCTAGTTCATACATAAGAGAACTAGTGTAGCCTAGGCGTGTACATAGGGACATAAGCGTGTGTAATAGAAAAGTAGTCTTACAATAGTGTGTGCAATGCTAAGCTGACACAAGTAATGATATGTTATTAGTGCGTGTAAGGTGACGTAAATGCGTGAAGGAAGATGTTAACAAATGCATAAATATTTGATTGAGCATACATATATGTTAGCATGTATACAACTATGCTAGTGTGTGGAATAAGAGACAGATGCGTGCAAAATAGAAATAGAAAAACGATAGTGTATGAACTAAGACATAGGTGCACACGGTTAGAAAAGAAAAATAGTGTTATGATAGCACATGTAATGATATGCTAATGCATGAATCTTGTACTTACACACAAAAAGTGTCAAAAATGACTCAAAAACAACAAAAAATCTCAAATTTTTCCCATAAAGATTCAATTTTGACAACACTTTACCTCCTTTATACTTACAAAGAAGAATCAACACTACCAAATACTAACATGTACATGATCAAAACAAAGAAATTTCAAAAATTGAAATAACTTACATGTAAAATGGAAAAATGAAGCTTTAAACTAAAAATAAATGAATGTGCATGAGACAAAGGAGTGTCCCACTGGGCATGCCATATGTATGCATGCTAAAACTTAAACTAAGCTAATTGAAAGAACCTAATACTAAGTAGATCCTAACTTAGTTAAATTCAAACTAATACATCATGATAAAACAAAAAGGAAAGCTAATTAACTTGTATAAAACATGAATTCAACATTAAATGCAAACCTCCCTTTGATATTTGGATGTGATTTGGATTGTAGATACTTCCTTTAATGAGTTGAATGTAAGCCACACATAATCAAATATTTCTCAAGCAAGAGGAAGAGATCTCATCAAGTATGGCTTAATTTCCATTTTGATTCTTCTCTTACTAATCTTTGGCAAGTAGAAAAAGGGGAGAGTTAACAAGCCTTTCAATAACATAAAATTTTGTTATTAAGTATAATGTTTGTTAAGGACATGGTGTGTAAAAGGTGTAAAAAGTGTAGGAAGGTACTAGGTTTCTTATATAGCTTTCCATTTTGGGAGAAACTTATAACCTAGTGAATGTGGGATAAAGGAATGTAGAATTAGAAATGGATAAGTATGATTAGAAGATATTAATTAGATATTAGCAACTCATGGGAGTTTGGGAAGGTTTAATTAATCAACTAAGATTAATTAATAGACCAAGTTAAGCTTATAGAAGCCATTTGGAGATGATTTAGAGGGAGATTAGTAGAATTTGAAGGGTTTGAGAGGGGGATTTAACCAATAAGAAGGTTTATTGATTAAATACGAGATTTAAAGGCTTAATTAACTAATAATGGTTAATTAATTAATTAATTAAAAGAGGATTATAACTAATGAAGTGTCATTAATTAACATCCGAGATGAGGAAAATCTAGTTAATTAATGAAGTGTTGTTAATTGGCTGAGATGAAAGGGAGTGTTAGCTAATTAGCGAGAAATCACTAATTATAACGAAATGAAGGTAAAGAAGACAAATAGTGTAATTTTAGTATTAAAATTACGATCAATATTAGGTGTCTACAATTTGTAATTGTGCAATTTGTTTCCGATGCTAAAATGACAAAAAAGAGAAGTATGTGCTTCCCTAATCGGATGAAATCTTTCATCTTGTGGAATGAAAAATTTACCAAGATGATAAAGTAATCCTTCGTGTAAGAGATACTCTAATTCTTCTACTTGATTACCATGAGTTAAATCTTCATAGACATCCTTAAAATCATCATCTCTAGCATATTGTTCTTTATAATTTTTATGCATCAAAGAACTATGTTGCAAAAATATATATGCAATAATAGGAGGTATTGACAACATCTCAATAACCTTATTTTTCGCACCTTTTATACCTTATCATGATATGGAATTTTTCCAAAAACCCCATCTAATAAAAGTTCCTTGATTGTTGTAGCTTTGATGTGATTAGAGATACTAAAAATATTGATGATCTGTGTAGATTATCGTCTCTTTGACCATTAAATAATTCTTCCATTTTTTCACACTTCGTAATAAAGCATAAAACTCTTTATCATAAGTAGGATAGTTCCTTACCGCACATGTGAAGGTTTTGAATGGTAACAAATAGGTTTTTGCTTTTGCATTAAAATCACACTCATAGCATAATCACTTGCATTGGTTTTAATCATGGTTAGTGTAAGTCCTGGAAATGCTAAGACTGGGGGTGTTATATTTTCTTTCAATGTGTCAAAGGATTTTTCATGCTTACCTCCCTAATGAAATATATGTTTAGTACTGTAAAAACATGCAAAGGAAATGTAATAAATGAAAAGTTAGAAATAATATTCCTCCAATATTGGGCTGCCCCTATGAGGCTTCTAAATTTTGAAAAATTATTAGGCTTCATCCATTTCATAGTGACTTCAAATCTAGAGGGATCAATTTTCAGATTCACCAAACCCTACTATATAGCCTAAATAAACCAAATATGTTTTACCAAATTGACATTTAGACATCTTTAAGTAAAATTTCTCCTTTTCAATGTATCAAAGACTTTCCTAATGTGTTTAACATGTTCTTCCCAAATTTTACCAAATATCAAGATATCATCTAAGTAAACTATAAAAAAATCATTTATAAATGACCTAAATACATCATTCATAACCAAAGGTATAAAGGTTTTGGGTGCATTACAAATCCCAAAGGAAATAACAAACCATTTAAATAGACCTTACTTAGTTTTAAAAGTAGATTTCTAAATACCACCTTCACTAATCAAAACTTGGTGATAACCACTTCTTAATTCTAACTTAGTGAAATATACAAAAAAATTCAATTGATCTAATCAATCATTAATATAAGGAAAGGCGATAGCATTTTTTCACCATTATCTAGTTCTATGCTAAAAATCCACACACATTTTCCAAGTGCCATATTTCTTTGGCACCAAAATAGTTGGTGAACCACATGGAGAATTTCTTGGCTGAATGACCCCTTTCTCAAGCAACTCTTGAACTTTCTTGACCTCTTTCTCAAGCAACTCTTGAACTTGGTTCTTGATTTATTCATTCTCCTCCATGAACAACCTATACATGCCAAAGTTAGGAAGATGTGCATATTTTTATAGTTGTATCTCATGTTGTATATCCATTTTAGGAGGTAAACCTTATGGATCTTGAAAAATAATCATAATTAGACATTAACTTAACTATTTCAGAATTATGTTTAGCATCAAAACCTTATGGATCCTTGGATTTATCATCATAATTGGATTTTACAATCATGAGTACAAAGTTTTTTCTTGCATTGACAAGCCTTTTCATTTGTCCTATATATACAAGTGATAAATTTTCCTTTATCCGATGGATTCTTATAATGTATTCAACCCCATATTTTACAAACAAATATTTATTCTCCTATATAGAATATTTCTTTTCTATCATAAAATATGGAATTATAAGTAAAATTCAAAAAATATCAAGTGCAACCACATCCAACCCCATCATTGAAATTAGAGGTGATTGCAAATCTAAGTTTACAAGTTTTAGTGACTTGCAATTTTGCATCATCATATACCCAACCGAAAGGGTATGGATTAAGATGTGATTTATAATTAAGTCCTAATTTATAGAAAAATTCTTCACAAATGAGATTATCTTGTGATCCACTATTAAAAAGATTATTTATTTTAGTATGCTTAGAAATTAATCTTATGTGGAAAAGTTATTTTCTTTTCTTTTCTTTTCATCATGCGTAGACTTAGAATTAAAAGAAGAATGAGGAGTATGGGATTTAGTGTTAGAAGGGTAAGAAGATGAACCTTGCAGACCCATAGCGGTGATCTTGGTCTCATCACCTAAACCAGATCCAAGATCTTATTATACTATTACACTAGGCTTCTTATTACCTTCCTTGTTTCGAACCTTTTTGGCTTGAGTTCTTGATGGATTCTCCAACACTCAACATCTTCATGACCTTAATTTTTTCAATGTGAGCAAATATGCTTCCCATCCTCTTTATTTACCTTGGAAGTGTGTTTCATATTACCCTTTTCTTTACCTTTTATTTCAAGTGGATTACTTGGTTTCTTTGTGAAGTTTTCCTTAGTCATCTTACCCATTAATTCAATAAGGGTGGCATGGACACAAACTTCATCAAGGTTAGTGGGATTTAACATGAGTATTGTGTGTTTCAAATAACTGTGTACCCCATCAATATAATTTAAAAGAGTCTCTTAAGTGTAAAGGGGAATGCCCAAAATCAAAGCCCTTTTCCTAAACTCTTGAGTGTAATCTTGTACACTTTGACCCTTAGTTTGCCTTAAATTTTTCTAATCCATAGTAGCTTGTTGCATATAACCCAATGGATAAAATTAATTTTTCAAAGCAGAAACAAAATCATTCCAAGAAGAAATCACTTTACCATGTTTTAAGAGATATTCTTGTGTCTTACTCTCCCACCAAATGAGTGTCGGACCACCAAACTAAAAAGTAGTTAATTGGATATTTGTTTCTTCATCTACAATATTTTTAACCCTACAATATACTTCAATATTATTTATCGATTATCTATTTTCTTTGCACTAAGCTCTCCATTATAAATTGGCAAATCAAACTTAACATCAAGCTTTAAAATAAAAAAGAAAAAAATATATTTAAATTTTCTTTTGTTTATCATCAAAGGAAGAACTAGAAGGTTTGGAAGGAGATGGAGGAGATTTAGGAGGTTCTTATCCTTTACCCTTACCAATGGTTTCTTCCTTTGGTTTTCCTTCAATCCTTTGTTTCCTTTCTTAATACAACTATTTCACCATGATTTTCATCTTTAGAAAATCTTGACAGAAGGCCACTTCGAGTCTTTTCTTCCATATGAGGTTTCATTGTTTGAATTTGGATTGCATGTTTTAAACCAATTTTTATATTATAATCTTCAAGTAGTCCTTCTCCATGCTTGGACTTAGACCTGGTTTGCATTCAAAATGGAAACTTGTGAATTATAAAACCACAAAAACAAATCCTAATCAATAGCTCTATTACCAAAATTGATCCAAAATTGGGTGTTTATTCAAACTTAATCAAAATATCCATTTTCGAATACTTAATCCACTTTTCTCAATTTTTGTAATATTCGCTTATTCAATAAAAATAAATATTTTAAAAAATGAACTAAAAGGAAGAAGCTAATAATAATAGAGAACAATACAAAATAAATTGATAATGGAATTCACCAATTTGGGCTACGTCTCGATCCGATTTAAAGCAAAAATGATCCATTAAAATTCAATGCAAATTTTACTTTTTTTTTTGTCTTACATCAAACCGATCTTCAACCTACTCAAAATATTTTTCCTATCGTAGGAAGTCTATATAATAGACTCTCGGCCTTCAAATTTCTTCATCCTACAATAAAATAACTATAAACTTGTTTTCTCCTATAAGGGCTCTACTAAAAATGTTACAAAACAAATATAATATTTACCTTTTATAATGTTTGAGAATATTTTGAGTTTTTGGTTAGTTCTTATCCTTTTTCATGAAGATAAGGGTTCAAATCCCCTTCACGTGCCTTCCTTTGGGATTATAAATACGAAAATAAAGGATATCAAGTAAATCCTTGGTTGTATTTTCCAAAGTTAGGTGTGGCCCAACAATTAAGATCCAAAATGGGTCATGGGAGGTGCTTAGGTTTGAATCCCATGCTCCACACTCCCTCTTTTCTTATGCCATGTTAAACTTTACTATCCCACAATCGTTGGGATTACAACAATGCACGATTTTAAAAATATATTTCCTTTCCTTGTTTATTGGTCATGAAGACCATCCTTCTCTTTAAATTTGATATTGGTATCTGGAATTGTTTGGTGGTTCCACATGGCTAAGTCTTTACAAAAGTATTTGGGATTTATCCCACACGCATTATGGGAACCCTAAAAAAAGGTTTATATGAAAAAATGTTTTCATCAGTAACATGAAGTTTGTGGCGGCAGGCCCCTTTCATATAAAAAGAGGACCCCACTAGATGATGGGCCTCTAATTGGAAAATAGTATTGGCTCCACATCAAATAGGTATGCTATCAAAAAATCATAGGAAAAAACTAAATAAACCCATTTTTTCCTCTTTACCACATGTCGGTCCATGATTACTCCATATGTTAGAATGTGATTGGTCCAACTATATAGGTCTAGTCAATATAATGACATCGTATTGTACCATGTCCATATTTCCTACCAGTTTGGCTTTAACTTCAACAAGCCATAACTTTTTCATATGGTGTATTAGATTAAGACTATGTTTAAATTGTGTCGGAAATATATTTGATGTGAGGATAGTTTTAGAAAATTTTGAGACCATCCAATTGGATCAGTTGTGGGGATCCTTTTGGATCAGAAAGGAACCACACTATGTTAGAAGACAATGTGATGAAGTGTTAAAACTATCTACAAACATGTATCATACTATTGTCAAGATGCTCGAAAGTATCAAGGCCTTAAAATTAGATTTAGACAAGTCCGAGAAAAGGTTGACATGTTCTTGGACAAAACCATATAAGACATACAAACCTACCCTCTAAGACCTATTCTTGATCAATTTTTCGTGTTGGTTCATCTTCATATGTGCACCTAATTTTTAGTTCTAGAATTTAGAAATTGCTATGTTATGCTGAAATATGGATTTTCCTTTTGTTTAAACCCTAATATTATGCCTAAGACCTGAAAAAGGGGTTAGAAAATTTTGGTTTGGATTGCCACACCACACCCCCAATGATGTGATGAACATAATATGAAATACCAATAATCCAAATAGGGATCAAGCCCATGTAATTACCTAACATATGATGAGATGCATGTAATATATAACAATCCATATACATCCCTTGATATGAAACTCACACTTGGAAACACATCTTTATACTTTGTATTTTACTCATGGTTGATCTAGAGTAAAAATATAAATGACTTTAGATTCAGATCTTGTTGTTGTGATCGATAATCTAAGTAATAAAATAAACCAATTCTTTCTCTTTAACCTTCTTAGAGTGAGAGAATAAATTATCCCAAGATGCCCCTAATAGGTTATGATGTGTTTGTATTTATATATGATCATTCATATGATTTCCACTCAATTAACCCAAAAGCTGTCACCAGGGATAATTTTAGTGGCAAAAATTCATAATATGGTGAATATTATATTTTAGAAAAAATTGAAAAGGTAAATTTTTTAGTGCAGTCTGTGACCATTTGCCTAAAAGTTATAGTTTAATTTTTTTAGGGGTCGGATTTTCCTACCCTTGAAAATATCCCCTATATAATCCTAGATTATTCACTAGGTAGAACACTACTAGCTCACTCATACCACTTGGGGGCATATCTATTATCAAGTATAGTAAACTTGCAAAGCAACAGAGGCCAATACATAAAGTGTAGTTTTATAGATATTCATCAGATTTGTAGTTGGGTGACAAGTCTGTTCTCGGACACGACAAGAAATTTATCTTTGAGATGTGACAACGAGAGTTTGTTGATGCATGACAAGAGAATTTTGTTGTGACTGAAAACTGAAATTACAGGGCAAATTATTGGACGCACGACATGAGGGCAGCTTTGTAGACGCATGATAGGAGGTTGTTGATGTGTGACATAAGGTTATTGACGCATGAAATCTTGTGTTGTTGATGCATGACATGAGGCGAGAGGCTATAGGCGTGTGACATGAGATTTGCTTTCATGCGACAACAAGGTTATTGACGCGTGTGACAACAAACCTCCCGCACAAAAAAATTGATGTCACACGGAAACAAATTTTGTTATCGTGCAGCGGGAGTTTTTGTCACACATCAGCAAACTTACTGTCACATGACAACAAATATCTCTGTGTGCGTCTCGTAACCTTTTTGTTACATGACTTGAAAATGAAAGCTTCTTTCGGGTGAAAAATTTACACGCAAACCCCCAAAAATCCACAATTCCAGTAAAGCGGTTCCAAGGATATTCACTGGGATTTTCCATCTCTGATTTCTCAGAGGTCTCTTAAAATGAACCCCGAGTGTCACCTAGACCAATCATTGAGGTTGGAAAATTTTGTGGAAAAAATCTTCTTGGAGTGCAAAGTTTTCCAAGGTGTGAAATAATTAGGTAGGATTGTTTATATAGATGCAATGTATCACGTGCGGTGATTCCTAAGGATTTGAGTAGGAGAATAGATAATAAATAGTGGTACTAGGATGTAAAATAGAGAAAGAGTGTGCCTTAAGATGATAATTTTATGTATAAATGCAATAAATGTCAAAAAACATCAAATGCCGATCTTGTTTTAATGAAATTAAATCTTTATCAGAGGACTAAGATCAATCAGGAAATACATAAATATATAATATTCAACATACAATGGAAAACAAGTGTAAGTAATGAGAGGATGAGAGTGACTCAATTGATAATTTTTTTGGGATGATTTTAGACTGGAATAATGATGGAACAAGTTAGATATAAGTTTTATATGCTTTGTCTAGGAGACCTAGATCTCTGCAACTATTACGGATAGTAGTTCCTAAAAGGGGATAAGACCACCCTAGTGTTAGTATATTTATTGGACACTAGTGTCATGGAAGTGTGTTTCGATATAATTTTTCATGGCTTGATAAGATCACCTTAACTTTTATCTTTTTCTCTCGACTTTGTTGTAGGGTCTCAATGTCGATTTTATTCTTGCAAAATAAACAATAGTCAAGGATCAATCACACATTAAATGGAATAAAATATGCATATACTTAAGTTGGAATGACCTCATCGGTCACCCCATTGATGTGATTGTCACTATATGCTGCACTACATTTTTGGATTATTATATTTTAGGTGTGTGTGTGATATAATGATGTCCCTTAAAACTAGGTTTCCCTTATGTTAGTCTCACCAAATTAGTAGGCTACAACTACTTTCCCCAAAGATGAATGTGTGTAATAGAAATCAGAATTTTCCCTTCCTATGTAGTGAATGATTCAACCCGAATGAAGTCCTTGAAATTTTCTCTTTACCCAAGTAGTAGATAGGAAGTCATAGCCCAAAATGCCCAACCCTTAGAATAGTAAGTACATTATGTATATACATGATTCCTTTCCTTGAATTTCTTCATTCACAACTAAAAATCTGACCCAAAGTGGTAATAAGAGTTTTAGAAAATATAAAGGTTGATATGGAATTTTAAAACATAAGAGAAGAGGGAAAGAGGACAGAAGTACCCAAAGGGGATAGTAGTGCTTAAGTGATCTTGTCCCTATTGGGCACTAGTGTCTAAAAGGATCCACTGATAAGACATGAAAGACTGAACTAGGTCACATATTCTGTAATGTCTAGAATTAAAGGTATAGTTATAGAAAATAAAAAGACATAATTATAGAAAGATAAAACAATGTAAATGTACAAAGAAAAATAAGTGTTGTTAATGTCTAGTATTATTGCTTAGGAATCATGCATATAATGATATACTAGCGGCTTGCTGTAATAATACTAAGTGCATAATTTCATGTCTACATTTCCCCCCACTTTATGCCGGTGAATGAATATTTGGTGGCATAAAGTAGATAGGAAGAGCATACCATGTGGAGAGCCGAAGGAGGTTATAACTGGTAGTGTTCCAATTGAAGATTGTAATTGATAGTGTGTCGAATGGGGATTGTAAGATGTGTACCACATAATCTAAGAGGGCATGAGAACCCTATGGGTAACCTTATGTGCATAGTGAAATGATGTATGCATTTGTAGCTTAGATATTACCTTTTCTTGAGCATCTTATTCTTGAGATTTCTCATTGTTCCATTTGTGATGCCTTTTTTGGTGTAAAGACGGACCCTGTAGTGCCCACATTTTACACACACATTTATAACCGTAAAATACCAGGATAATTTTTTTACTTACATTGCTCACTACACACAACACAACAAGGGCTCCAAGAATAGAAACTTGACTCACATATGACAATTACATAAGCCATCGACTCTATGACACATGAAAAAACACGGGCATGTCGATGCCACACTTGTCTCAATGAATGGTTACTAAGATCGACCCAACCACAAGAAAAATGACTTCAGGAATGGTGAACCCACAACACATCATTTCTTTAATTGTATTTTAGTTACGATTAACATTCCAAGAACATTACTGTACAAGGATAAATTCCTTGTTTGTCCACCAAAAGATTCTTAAGTACATCCCGTGGTTAAATTACCGATCAACCCTTTTAAGCTGACTTCTTATTCTTTACAAAAGTTTTCCATAACTTGCATACTTATTTGGCATAATTCAAATGCATATAAAATACTTAATTATCTTGTTCTTATGTTAAAATATTCTTCTCGAACATATATTCAATGTCTACTTTTTTTTTACTCTTACAACTCAAGTGAATGAGACTTGGTGTCCATATAGCGATATTAGGATTTAACGGAGATTTAAATACAAGATAGCTTTTTACCACAAAACATTCCTCGATCATGGTAAGGTTATTTCCCTACCATAGTTATTCTAATTCAATGACTTGTGAATTTCCATTTTGTTTTATATATGTATTTTGTTTTCTCGAAGGTGGATTATACCAAGGCAATTCATATTCTTTGAAACAAATGCATATATTTAATTGAGTTATAAGGTCTTTAAGAGTGGCATTATTCCGAACCTCCACTCTCATTTTTACTCTTATATGCTTTATTTTCTATGTCACATTATGGTCTTATTTTTAGCATTGTCTTGAAAAGGAGTTATGAACTGTTTTCCTAACCTCTTGAAGACATAGAAAATTAGAAGACTTGTAGCTACACACAAACCCAAGTTAACATCTGAATTAACTAAGTTTTAGATTAATTCCAACTTCACCTAAGGGTCTACCCCTCAACTATAAATGAGGTTTAAGCGAGAGGAAAAATTTATGCTAAACCACCTTCAGAAAGGGCCAAGGTGTTATGTTGAGAGGAACCAAGGTAACACATTTGGTTGAGCGGAGCTAAGGGGTTCATTAACAAGAGTGTAAGACCTAGAACAACTAAGTCACAACCTCCATCTATATCATTTGGATCCAACAGGGATTTCACTCGATGAAGAAATTTAAATTTAAATCTATCTTCGGATGACAAGGTAGTCCGCTAGGCTACGAAGGAGGAGTTAGCTCTACATACTCCAAGAAAAGTTTTTTGTGTCACTCCTATTAGACGAGTTTATGACAATGTCACTAAACATATTGACTAAGAGGATAAACCCATTCTTGGGCTCTTGTTTACTCAAACTAGGAGATATTCCATCGAGTGCGGGGTTTAAGTTCACTCTACGGTTTTCAATGTCTTCTACATTAAGGAGTATCGCACATGAAAAACAAGTTATGTCCAATATTGAACAAGGGTAGAGTGTTTCGATTTAATTCTCTTTATTACATTTACAAAGTATGAATACACAAGATGACTCATTAATCATTTATTGAACACTAAGTATGTACTACAGGATATTACTACAATTTCATTTACCTTATATAAATATCAAACCTTTGTACCATGTGTACTATGAATCAAAATGAACCTATGATTAAATGCACATTTCCTAGATGTCCTTGGAACTAGCATCTCATACATAACAACAAATTATCAAATATAACCTTCTGTAACATGAGACTATATTATACATTTATTCATTTAACAATGAACTATATAAATTACAATGATAATTAATGCATTACACAACGCCTTTACGTCATCATTCTTTCATCTGGAAAAACCACGTGAGCAAGATATCAACAATAAATTGCTGGCATGGCATCCACCCTAACCTAACATAATTATCATTTTTCAGTTTCCCATTTACATATGATAATAATTTCAATTTGTAATTGAAATAAAAAGGTTTAGAGACATGTATTCATTACATTTCATTTTGTAACCCGGAGAGAGAGAAAAGAAGGGAAGAGAGAGAAAACACCATTTTGTCAAAAGTTCTATTTCACACAACAAGTTACACTATAGAGTTTTAAATAGTTATTTACATGTGTCAAAAGTATCTATGGGGGTTTTACAACTCGATGAGGGTCCACATGACTTCCTATTTTTACATTTTCTTAATAGCTACAAAAACAATCAAAACGAGCTCAGAGGCTAAGAAACCACTTCCAAAAGTTATCTTCCAATGAGAATGCACACCACGATTAACTTTCTACGTGTCCCTAGATATACCAAGAGTTCAAAGTGACTGACAGAATTGGGAAAAAGTGAATAGTTTTCATTTGGCGGCTAGTTTTTGAGCTCTTTGGTAGTAGTTGACCCAGTTAAAAAAGGACAAAAGTTAGCTCGAGGGCTCAGAAAACCACGTCCAAAACTAACGTTTGATGGATGAGCACACAATGAGACACTTCCTACTAGTTCCCCTATATAAGGAGAATTCATCAGAGTCGACGAGACTGAGAACTAGAAAACCATTTTCAAATGGCGACAAGTTTTTGGAGTGACAAGTCGAAATTGGTCCAGTTTGACCTCGTCAAACTATGACGAGGCCTACAAAATGGCTTTGCCAAACTATCCAGAAAAGTGATTTTCCCTAAACTGAATGTTCCATGCAATTTTCTAGTATAAACACTAGAGGTTTGCGAAGACGAGGAATAATTTCTCTATCCAGGTTTCAAATGGCGGTTCAAAATGAAAGCCAACTTTCTAGATTTAACAACTTTCTACTACTATAAACACAGTGTAACAAGGCTCCTATAAGAGCGTCAAAAAGATCTCATATGTTCATTTGGGGTCAATCCAAAGGTCAAGGTGACTCCTCGCATGCCAAGGTACACGAATGAAGCTTAACATCTCATTTTCAGAGTTACGAAGGGTACTTAATGAGTCTCAAAAATGCAAAAATTAACTATTTAAATAGGGAGAAGGTCAACATTATTACTGGGAAGTCAATCTCGTCTTATTGATAAACCAATATTGAAGTGATCTAGTTGGGTAAGAAGTTTTATAAATCACCTCAGAATGAGAGTGGAAGTTCATGCTTTAATACAGAAGAGTTATATTGATTTCATGAGTTACGACATGACATTTCATTTTTTTGCAACGAGTTGATATAAACATTTAACTGTATTAAAATCCTAATATTTTAAAATTCTATTAAGTTGCAAAAGAGAACTAAAACATGATAATTATGAGAGGTAAGGGAAGATGAACCATGCCTCAGGAAGAACGGAGTCGGTTAAACCCGCGCAGCTTCGGTTCAAAGATCTCGCTTGGGAACTTCGTCGGCGGTTCATGAGTCTCGATCTAACCTCCACATCGTCACACAAACTTCCCGATCACTTGAAGTTTTTCCAACATAATAAGCTGCCCATTATGTTCTGACAATTTTCTAGGGCCTGCACAAGGCTCCATCCTTGCACACAACCTGAGAGAAGGTGGCAACGGACAGGAGGCTCTACACCTGTGAGTGTAGTTGCTTGAAAGTTTCTAAAGCCTTTTGAATAGATCCATTATGTGCATATCCTGAAATCATGGCATTCCATGAGACAACATTTCTTTGAGGCATTTTGTCAAATATTTCTCCTACCCGTGTGTGTGCTTTTCTCCAACTGTATAAAATGTCAAAAAAACCCTTTTCCATAATTCTTTGAAGGATGTCCATACCCAATTTAAAACACTTATTTTGGCGCAGCTGAGAGGGTGTTGGAAAAGGTTATTAAGTGTTGCTTTACAACTGTCACATACATTTCCTTCAAATTTTCAAAGGCCTTTACAACAAGCTCATCTATGAATACCCTGAAACCAATACTCATATCATGGCAACTACAAAAACTGGTAAGAAAATCCCCATTTTGGCATAGATTGGGAGGAAAACTGGCAATAAAAAAACAAATTTCCATTATGCTTAGATGGATGGCCATACTAGCATTTGAAACTGCAACATCGAAAAAAACCTTCTGTCTTTTATGCGTTGTCTGGGAAAACACATGGATGTCTAAACCCTGTTTCAGAACTCATATTTTGGCATGGGCTGGAAGTATGTTGGAAAATGTAAACTGATTGGGTTGGAGGCCTGAAATGGTGCAGCCTCATATGTGTCCATCAAAGCATTTGCAACCACAACATCTGACAAAACCCCTCTTTCTTTTATCCACACAGGAATAAAGGCACGTTTTTTTAAGATACAAGTTGGGAGGATGCTGGCACAGGTCGCAACAACCATGGCATTCCATGAGATGGCATTTGGCGAGGCATTTCTTAAAAAAAAAAAAAAAAAGCCCTAAGTGCATGGATTTGTGCAAAACCTGCAACCCAAACATGAGAAGAACCCTCGTTTCCTTCAACAGTTGGGTGGGGTGCGCCAAGGACTAGTTCAGAGCTTCCTCTCTCCTCATGGTAGTAGTGGCTGCTATCTTCCTTCAACAAAAGATAGAAAAACAAAAAACCATAAGGAGCCCCCTTCTTTGCCCTAAACCGCCCAATTTCACGGGCTTTTTAATTTTAAAACTTTTATTTTATTTATTATTATTTTTGTTTGTTTTAACTAAAAAAACACAAACAAACCTAAAACAAAGTAAAATAATAATAAGCACAAATAATAATGATCGCCATATTAATAATAATAACACAAATTTATTAACCATATTAATAATGATCAGCCCGACAACATTGAGTAAAATAATAATACGCACAAATCGACACTTCAATATAATAATTATTATGTAGACGTTCCTTCAAGCTGGACATGCCCTAACAACAATGAGACATCATTAAAACCACCTATAGAATTTGAGAATGAGATTCTCCTTAACAAGGTAATCAAAAGGGCACTGCGGAGGCCCTCCACTAGCACATCGGCAACGACACGGACATGGGAAGGCCAGACGAGGAGGAAGGGTGCTAATCATTCTCTGGGACACAGCCGAGGTCGACTAGCGATCAACAAACTCACACCCACCACCTACCCCTGCTTATCAACAGGGTCATCAGAGAAAGGCTGGGGTAATGTCAAACGGGGCATTACAAACCCGTAAAATAATAAAAGTTTGTCATTGCTCATGGTATATGAAATCAAAATTTAACTTAGAGAAATTAACACATAAGTGTGTATGAAAAATAAGTGATTTAAGGATAAAATACACCTGAGTGTCATGAGAGAAAGGATATAATTGTTCATGTGTGTTTTCTACCTTAGAGATGGTTGGAAGAGTCGAGAGTGATCAATTCCGAAATGATGTGAATATATTGAGTAATTAGGAATCCTGTCACTACATTAAGGATTTAGGGGTCCTATTACAAGGGAAGAGTGTTAGGAGAGATGTAGGATTTTCCCTCCACCCATTGACACTTCCCCACAAATAAATTCCATTGCATATTCTCACAAACCCAAATAGAAACTATCCACAAATGACACATTATTCTAGACATATCATTGTCCTATATATGTCCTAGATTCCACTCCTTAATTGATGTTGATAGAAAATAAGTAACCCAAGAAAAAGAGTAATTAGTTCCCTTTCTAAAAGTATGAAACTTGCCACTGATTTTGTTCCTGTTGTACTAGATAGCAACATGTAACTTAGTATATGTTATTAGAATTTGATAAAATCTACCACTAAAAATTTGCTTAACTTGTAAGGTATTTGTATTTTCCCTAGGACAAAACTGCCCAAGTGGGACACTAACACCGTAAATGCAATGCTCGCACTAGGAATTTACGTCCACGCACTGATTTTGGGCCAAGTTTGATTCTCGAACCATTTTATTAGTTTTTGTTTAATCAGATTTTACTATGTACCATTATTTGTCTAGTTGATAGACTGTTGAGAGGGTGAAATAACCACCCGATGATTTCCCCACTCATTTGGGGTGCGTGAGATGAACTAATGTGAGCACGTCCCAAAATAGGAAATCTAAAACTTACGTGCACATTGGAAGAAGGAATCACTGTACGTGGAATAGAGAATGTGCATGGTAACAACCATGACACATGTAAAACAATGGGAATAAGCTAGCAAAAAGTATTAGTAAAAATAAACATGGCATGATATAGTATAAACTAGTAAAAACATGTATAAATATAACAAGAGAACAATGGAATAACTAGTGGAATACATGGGACACCAATCAAGATGTCACAAGACAATCAAATCCTTAAAGGCTACACAAAAACAAGCATAAGGCATAGCCCGCAAACAATGACAATCAAGACACAAGCATAGACAAGATATAAACAAATCAGATAACCATGGTTGGGAGTAGGCCTATAAGACAAATGCTACACATGAAGCACCCATTAACATGTTATAAAAATTGATAATATGTCACAATGTATACAACTAAAAATAGGAATGAAAGTAGTAGATATTACAATGATATCACCTAAATATAGAGAAGTAGGGAAGATAAATACCCTTAGGGGCCTTAGTGGGATTGGTAGAGAACAATGTCAAGCATCATGCCTTGTGTGATAACTTGTAGATAGCTTGCATTCACCTCAAAGTACCATGTAAACACAAACGTGCACTGTAAAAGGATAGAACATATGATGAATCAAAGTAACATATTAGGTAAAATGCAACATGGAATAGTATAAGCAAGAAAGGATACATGCAACCAATATCTAAGCTAATTTTTAAAAATAGTTTTTCCAATATTTGAATGTTTTTGAATTATTATAAGATGAAATACTATGACTAGGGGAGGGGTGAAATTTTGCCCCTAGTGTATGTGTGCAAAGTGAGGTTCACATAGGTAATTTTTTCCTCAACAGTCATATTTAAACCTAGAACAAGAGTGTGTAATCAGGTAGTAGGGGGGAACGGTGTTCTCCCAAGTGTGAATGCCATAGTGGTGTAAGTAATGTAATCAAAAGAATATTCTAAATTTGAGTCATATCCAAAGGGGGTTGGTTTAGATGTATAATATGGGAAATAATATATTTAATCTTTAAATAATCCTATAAGATGTAAGTCATACATTCCATGACATATTCCTCATCAGTAAAAGGTGTACTAGGGAGCTTATATGCATTCCTTATCATGAAAAAATAGGAGCATAATTCGGAAATGAATAATTACAAATAGAAATACTACGAGAGGGCATAAGATAAGTAAGAGTGTTATGTCTATCAATGCTACCACTAATGTAATCTAGCCAAGACTAAGTGTAAACAGAGAGGGCTAGGGATCAAGTACAACCAAAACCTAAAAGTAAAAGACTCTTGTCTCATAAGCTGCGAGGAGAAATATGTGGAATTGATATTTATCATGTGGTTCAAGAACATGTTTGATATCATCATCAGTGATGATTCCTAAGTTATTTGGTGCCTCATAAATGCATATGTTTTCAAGATAAGCAAGATCAAAAGGCACATTTTTCCAATATTCTTGATTAATGTATAATGTGTAAGTGAATCAATCAACATAGTGAAGTGGTATAAGGGGAGAATGAGGAAGAGTAGTATCACCAATATCAATAAGTAGAGGATTAATTATAGGAGGGATGGACTCAAGAGTATTCACCCTATTATGGTAAGGAATCATAAAAATAGTAGCTTGACCTATGTAGTATGAGATTTGATTTGATATTCACCAGGACCAATAGTGATATAATGACTATGAAATAGAGAATCATCAAATTCCATGGGGTAAAATCCAAAGTACATAAGGTTTCATCAGTAAGCTCAATAGTATCAACATCATCATTAGAATCATCAGTTTCAACATTGAAATATTGCACAAAATTCTCTAGGATATTGGGAATAGATGTGGAAGGTGGTGTAGGAGAGGATATGGTGGGAGAGATGAGATTGGTAGTGTTGGTTTGAATAGAGGAAGTAAGGAGGGTGAAACAAGATTAGAAGTGTCAGACTCCCCAATATCATATGTATCAAGACAATGTGAGGGAATTGGTTGAGTTGGGGGAATAACCATAGAAGTGGTAGAATCCATGCGACAATATTTGAATGGTTCAAGATTTGTA
Source organism: Taxus wallichiana var. yunnanensis (assembly GCA_018340775.1). NCBI lineage: Eukaryota > Viridiplantae > Streptophyta > Pinopsida > Cupressales > Taxaceae > Taxus > Taxus wallichiana. Next base: position 373,257,311 of record CM031237.1, read on the forward strand.
GTAATAGTATGCTCATAGCCATCAAATATAAAATTGACACAATGGTGGACTGTAGAGGGAATATTCTCGCATGACATGTATCCATGGCTGACCAAGGAGTAAATTAAATTTTAATGGGGCATCCATAACATAAAAGGGAGTAAGGATCTTGTGAGGTCCTACTTGCAATTCTAATTTGATAACACCAATGCATGCATGAGTAGTAGTATCATATTTGTAGAAAACAAGAGTAGATTGTTCAATTACACTATGAGGGATGCCTAATTGGGCTAGTAATGATAAAGGAAAAATATTTAATGTAGAACCATTATCAAAGAGAAAATAGTTGATTTGAAAATATTGAACCCAAACCATGTTAAGAAGAGGAGGATAATCAACATAAGATGTGTGTAGAATATCCTCATCATAAAATGTAATAGAATTGCTTATTTTCTTTAAATATTTCATGAGATTAGAAAAAGATAAACGAGGGTCATCACTTTATATTTGAATAGACCACACAACAGTTTATAGGGTATGGTGAAAATCAAGAGCCTTACAAAAAGATCAAAGAGAAATATCATAGCTGGGGTATTTTTAATTACTAAATGATATCATAGTATTTAGATGAATTAGTAGGTCGAGGGGGTGAGGAATTAACATGGGGTGGATAAACATAAGAAGTATCAAATGTTACTTAGTTCAACGAGTGGATACAACATTGATAAAGTGGGGTCTATAGAGGTGGTTGTGAAGTGAGGTAAATGTTGAGTGAAAACTAGTAAATAATCAAATTAGACGGCCACTTGGGAATAAACACGGTGGGAATGAAAGAAGAAGAAGAATCAGCCATAAAATTATAAGAGAAGAAAACAAATGGATTTGATGCATGGTCACGGTTGGGACTCACCAAATGATTCAATGAAATTAAATTTTTATCATAGGAATGAGATCAATTGGGTGAATATATAAATACAAGATCTAACATACAATGGAAAAAAAGTGTAAATAACGAGAGGATGAGAGTGAATTAGTTGATAATTTTTTTTTTTGGGATGCTTTTGGATTTGTAACATGCTATATTTGAGATGTATATGCTTCATTTGGAAGAAAAATATCTATAAGTATTCTAGATAGTAGTGCATAGAAGGGGACATGACTTCTAGGAAATAGTGTTTGTCTTTGGGATCTCGTGTCTTAGAAGTGAGTTGGATCTAATATTTTCAGGATTTGATAATCTTGAATTCAATTCCCTCTTGTTTCTCTTACTTCATTGTAGGGTTTCAAAGTGTCTCACATGCACTTGCAAAACAATCCCCAATTACCTACAAAGCCTTGAGAACACATCAAATGGAATAGAATATGCATATGCTTGAGTTAGGCTAACCTCGATAGTCACCTCGATGTGATTTTCATTGAGTGATGCACTACATTTTAGACTAAATTTAGTTTTGGTGTGTGTGTGTGTGTGATAAAATGATATCCATTAAAACTATATTTGCCTTATCCGAGTCACACCGAGATAGCGAGCTATAAATATTATGACCCCAAGATGAATGTTTGTAATGGAACTCAAATTTTTCCTTTCTATGTAATGAATGATGTATCCCAATGTAGTCCTTGAATGTTTCTCTTTGCCCAAGTAGTAGATAGGAAGTAATAGCCCAAATTTCCTAGCCACTTATAAATGTAAGTAAGTCATGTATATATATCATTCCTTTGCTTGAATTTCATAAATAAAAACTAAAAAGATGACCCATAGTGGTAATAAGATTTTTAGAAAAGATAAAGGTTGATTTGATTTTTAGAGTTTTATAAAGTAACGCCCCACAAAAACAACAGTAAAATACCATGATAATTTTTTTTTGACTTACATTTCTCACTACACAACACCGCAAGGGCTCCAATACAGAAACTCAAAAACGCATACGAAACTTACATAAGTCATCGACTCACATAGACACATGAAAACAACAGAGAAATGTCGATGCCAAACTTTTCTCAATGAATGAATACTAGCAATGACCCAACCACAAGAAAATGACTCAAGGATTGGCAACCCACAACACATAATTTCTTTAATTGCATTTTAGTTACGATCAACATTCCAAGAACATTAGTGTGCAAGGAAAACTTTCTCCTTTTTCCATCTACAAATTCTTAAGTTCATTCCACAATTAATTTATAGTTCGACCATTTTAAGTTGGCCTTTTTATCCTTTACGGAAATTTCCATAACTTACATACTTATTTGGCATAATTCAAATTGCATATAAAGTGCTTAATTATCTTGTTCTTATGTTAAGAATATTCTTCTCGAACATTTATTCAATGTCTACCTTTTACCCTTGCAACTCAAGTGAATCGACTTGATGTCCAGAAAGCAATATTAGGATTTAAGGAAGATTTATATACAAGATAGATTTTTTTTCCCAAAAACATTCTTCGATCACGGTATAGTTATTTCCCTACCATAGTTATTCTAATTCAATGACTTGTGGAATTCCATTTTATATTATATATATATATCTTTTGTTTTCTCGAAGTTTGATCACACCAAGGAAATTCATATTCTTTGTAACTCATGAAAATGTTGAATTAAGTTATAAGGACTCCAAGAGTGGCATTATTCCTAACCTCAAATCTCATTTTTTACTCTTCTATGCTTTACGTTTTCATCGCATTAAGGTCTCATTATTACCATCGCTTTAAAACAAAAGAGTTACGAAAGTACTTGTCTGACATCTTAAAGAAGTACATGGTTAGAAGCATTATAAACTACACATGAACCACAAGTGATTTGTGTTCAAGGTAAGGTCCCATGTTTCTGCATTTCACGATTCCACATGTGAAATATTATTTATTCCTTAATGTCATAAAAGGACATAACAAGGTTTTATGGGACAAGATTTTGGTTTCTTGGGTTCTCTTAGGTCAACATCTTTCAAATCAATTTTGTTTTGCAAAGAGTTACTTATAATTTTCTACCCACATGTTAACCTCCAAATCAACTAAGGTTTAGTTTAATTCCAATTTTCACTCAGGGCTTTAATCCCTATTATAGATTAGATTAAGGTTAAAACATATTTACCCTATAAACCCTTCATGAGAGATCAAGGAACTATATTGTCACAAGCCAAAGATAAGACATTTAGCTGCGAGGGACTAAAGAGTTCACTAACAAGAATGCAAGACATAGAACAACTATATCCCGATCTCCATTTATGTCGTTTGAATCCAACAAGGATTTCATTCGATGAAGAAATTTAATTTTAAATCTATCTTCGAAGAAGACAAGGTAGTCCACTAGGATACGAAGGAGGAGTTAGCTCTACATACTCCAAATAAAGTTTGACTGTGTCACTCCTATCTATTAGGTTTATGACAATGTCACTAAACATACCGACAAAGATGATAAACCCATTCTTGGGCTCTTGTTTACCCAAACTAGGAGGTTCCATCGAGTGCAGAGTTTAAGTTCATTCTACGGTTTTCAATGTCTTCTACGGTAAAAAGTATCACACATGAAGACATGTTATGCTCAGATATTATACAAGGGTTGAGTATTTCGATTAAATCTCTTTATTACATTTACAAAGTAAGAATGCACAAGATGATTCATTAATCATTTATTGAACACTGAATATGCACTACAAGATATTACTTCAATTTCATTTACCTATATATATATATCAAACTTTTTTTTACCATACGTACTATGAATCAAATTGAACCTATGATTAAATACACATTTCCTAGATATCCCTAAAAGCTAGCATCTCATACATATTAGCAAATTATCAAATATAACCTTTTGTAACATGAGACTACATTATACATATATTCATTTTACAATGAACTATATAAATTACAATGATAATTAATGAATTACACATCGCCTTTTCGCCATCATTCTTGCATCCTGCAAAACCACGTGAGCATGAAATCAGTGATAAATCACTAGCATGGCATCCACCCTAATCTAACATAATTAACATTTTTAGTTTCCCATTTACATAGAATAATAATTACAATTTGCATTCGAAAGAAAAGGTTTAGGGACATGTATTCATTTCATTTCATTTCACTTCATTTTAGTAACCAAGGAGAGAGAAAGAAAAGGGAAGAGAGAGAAACCACCATTTTCTCAAAAGTTCTATTTCACACAACAAGTTACACTATAGAGTTTTCAAATAGTTATTTACATGTGTCAAAAGTTTCCACGGTGGTTTGGCAACCCGACGAGGGTCCCACAACTTTCTATTTTTACATTTTCTTGCTAACTACAAAAACGTTCAAATGGGCTCGGAGGCTAAGAAACCACTTTCAAATGTGGTCTTCTCGATGAGAAAACACACCACAATTAAATTTCTATGTGTCCACTTATATACCAAGAGTTCATAGAACCGAACTGATAGAATTGGGAACTGGTGAACGGTTTACGTTTGGTGGCTAGTTTTCCGGGGCCATTGGTCGTAATTGACCTAGTTGCAAATGATTAAAAGTTTAGCTCAAGGGCTCAGTAAACCACATCCAAAAATAATGTTTGATGGATGTACGTGCCATGATAAAATTCCTACAAGTTCCCCATATATGGATAATTCATCAGAGTCGATGGAACTCAGAACTAGAAAACTATTTTCAAACGACAACATGATTTTTGAAGCCACTGGTCCTAATTGGTCTAGTTTGACCTAGTCAAACTGTGACCAGAGGCCTACAAAATGCCATTGCCAAACTATCCAGAAAAGTGTTTTTCCCTAAACTGAAAGTTCCATGTAATTTTCTAGTAAAAAACTAGAGGTTTGCGAAGATGGATAATAATTTCTCTATCCAGGTTTCAAATGGTGGTTCAAAACGAAAGCCAACTTTATAGTTTTAGTAGCTTCTTACAACTACAAAATGGTGTAACATTGCTCCCAATATGGCATCAAAAATATCACAAATGTTCATTCGGGGTCAAACCAAAGGTTAAGGTGACTCCTCACATAACCAGGTACACGAATGAAGCTTAACATCCCATTTTAGAGTTACGAAGGGTACTTAATGAGTCTTGAAAAATGCAAAATTATCTATTTAAACAGGGAGATGGTCAACATTTTTCTTTGGGAAGTCAATTTCATCTTGTCGATAAAACAATATTGTAGCGATCTAGTTGGGTAGGAAGTTTTCTAAATCACCTTAGAATGAGGGTTGAAGTTCATGGTTTAATACAAAAGGGTTATTTTGATTTCATGAGTTATGACACGACATTTTATTGTTTTGCAACAAGTTAATATAAAACAATTAAATGTATTATAATCCTAATATTTTAAAATTATATTAAGTTGCAAATGAAAAACTAAAGTACGAGAGTTATGAGAGATAAGGGGAGATGAACCATGCCTAGAAATGAACTGGTGAGGCAGAAGTTGGGGAGTTGACATCGCACCCATTGATTGCACTTGCTTGCAGCCACGAAATGAAAACCCAAAAATAACATCCACAATAATGTCAAAATCAGTGGCCAGTTCTATTGGAAAATCCTATGGTGGCAAGAAAGGAACAACAAGTGCCTCTAGCTGAGTAACAAGCCCATGGTAAAGAGGCTTATCAGTGCATTTGGGATAGCAACCAAATGCCATGTATCCAAAAAGATAAAGGTGGTGTGCAGCCACCAGTCCATTACCACCATTGTTGTTAGGGCCACAAATAATTAGCACCCGGTTGTACTCATTCATTTTGTAAACCTCTGCTATGGGTGTTGCAACATTGAGGCCTACCAACTCCATCAACTGGTCTACACTAAATCTAAGAGGGCTCATAAGGAGTTCATCAATCACAACAACATATTTCTGTGAAAGGTATGATATTGCTTCTGGATCATGAATGTGCTGAAGGGACTGAATAAATTTTGTTCCCATTTCTTCAGATCGACCATGCTCTGATGACAATCACATTTAAAAGATGAAAATATGGAACATGTGACTTGCACCTGAGAGCTCTAGAGGCAGCTACAACATTTAGAAGCCAATACGTGGTGAGCTGACAAAACTAAATTTACAGGCCCAAGCCCTAAGGATGTCTTTTCTCTCCCAATTACACTGAAATCACACCAATGTTCTGTGAAAAAAAAATAGACATTTGGGGAAAATACGAGAAAGAGGAAGCTTCAACAGGATGACCACCATTCCTACTAACTAATATCGTCCATGAGGCCACATTACGGGCATTTATTTGAACAACTCACATGCCAAGCGCATGCTTCCACATTTTGCATTCACGTATACCAAAGCATTTACAAATACAACATCTGAAAAATTACTCAATCTTTTATGTTTTGTTGGAAGTTCATCATCCCTGTCCAAAACTCTTATTTGGCACAGTCGAGAAAGGAGGGAAAGGGAAAGTCATATTTTCTATTATAGTTTGATGGATGTCCTCCTATACTAAGCTTGAATTTTACATAGGCAGGGAGGTCACTTGTAGGTTTCTAAACCTTTTCAATAAACCCATTATGTGTATATCCTATAGTCATTGCATTTCACGAGCCCTTGATTATTTTCGAAAAAATTTCGTGAACATTTTACTTCTCTTACACATGTTTCCACATTCTGCAGGCATATGGAGGGACGTGACAAATTATAATAGAGGTTGAGATGTCCACGTGCCCCACTTGCTCCATTATATGCACTTTTCGAGAAATTCACTCCTTCATACTCAATATCTACCCCCCCACTTCTACTTTCCACCAAATGCGCTTCTGGTTTTGATTCGGATCCAAGAAAAATTATTTGTATTTAATGTGTGCATGATGTGACAGGTCTGGGTGACTATCTAAAAGGTGTTGCTCTCTAGGTTCTTCCACATGTAGGCCCCTTGCAAAGGTGGATGCTAGGTATGGGCACTACATCTCCCTCTCCTTATAAGAGCATTGTCCTCGATGCGATATAACACCAAGGTAGAGTAATTCGCTAATCAATGAAGGAAGCTAATGACGATAAATTCCATCGAAAGATAATATCTCTTTCATTAGAACACAACCATAGGGAAGTCAAGAAAGTTTAACAATTTCATAAACTCTTAATGTTATGTGAAGATTGGTAATTCTAGTTTACCTTATTACTTAGTTAGTCTTCCTTTATAGTATTTCTTATCTCAAGATTATAATATTCATTGTTTAGAATTTTTCAATTTTCTTATGTTCGTGGGTGCCCAACAGTAACTAACATCATGATGTCCCACAAAACTTAACACAACACAAATAACCCACAAGACACCTTGCTACATACTTTCATGACTATAACACATCACAAGACCTTTAATTCCCTCCATGGAATGACAACAAGTAGTCCACATAGCAAAGAATTTCCAACAATTATGTCATAGACATAGATCCAGTACACAGATGTGACTGAAAAATAGAATCATCATACTGATACATATACAACGAGTATCACAAGACCCAAAAATCCATGACTGCACCAACATAGTGCCAAGACAATATCCAATAGTCCATACCAACCAAGGGAAGAGTCAAGCCTCAAACATAACAAGGTGTCAAAAAGACTCACAAGGGTACACATAACTCACTATACCAACTCCACACATCACAAAATATCAAGAAATAACTCCATATATCTCTGAAGCATCATAAAACAACTCCATATACCTCCCAAAGCATCACCAAACAACTCCATATACCTCCCAAAGAGAAAGAATCATAGTGATAAAACCAAGCTAGGTCACTCAACCATAGAGCCCCATCAAGAATATCAGGTCACTCAACCATAGAGTTCCATAAAGAATATCGGGTAACTCAACCATAGAGCCCCATCCAAAATATCAGGTCACTCAAGCATAGAGTGCCATAAATAATATCAGGTCTCTCAATCATAGAGGCCCATCTCCTTTCTCCATTTAAATGAGGCCGGGTCACCCTATGGCCCTAGGCACATAGAGCCCCATCACCCCCACCCAAGTGGTGTAGTGGCCTGTAGTTCAAAAACTACATGACGCTATGACCTCCTTGGGGCGTACCCCCATACAACAAAGCGGGCCCATAGGTTCCACCACCCCATGGTGAATCCCATGACCCTATTCCAAAACATTACGACATTAGAACCAACATAACAAACCATTCAAATGCCAAGTGGCAAGATCTAAAGCCTTGGGATAGGCTATAAAATTTTTAAATATGAAAAGAAAGCTTTAAAACTAAGAAAAACAAATGGCTAATTAGCCATGGTTAGTGCAAAATCCAAATGTTAATGCAACAATCAAATAAATGCCCAAAATATAAGAACATGTCAATCAAGAAAATGACTGGTTCTAGTAGAAAACAAATAATGATCAATTTTAATTATCCCCTTTCTCGCAAATCAACGACATATCGTCAAAAGCACTCATTTTCCTCATATCATCATTAATTAATTACACTAAGCTAATTAATTAAGTTGCCTATCCAACAAATACCCTAATTAACGACCTTCCGTTAATAAATCACCCCTTCTACCTAGACTAATTAATTATTATTAATTAATTAGCTTTCCCTTCCATTTAACCAATAAATCAATATTTAATTGATTTAATCCCCTTATAATAGCCTAAATCGCACTAATATTCCTCTAATTGGCTTCTATAAGCTTACACCTACCTATTAATTAATCACCTTTGATTAATTAAAATACCCCCAACTCCCATGACTTGCTAAACATGTATTAAACCCTTCTAAAGTAAGGTTACCTTTAATAAAGCAACCTTATCCATTCCTAATCATGTTTTACCTTTATCCCACATTCATGAGAATGTGTTGAATCCTTTATCCTTTGGGCTATATAAAGATCCCTCCACCTACCTTTTTACTTACACCTAAACTTTCTAAGAGAGCAAATGCAAAGCATATAGCAAAGAGACTAAGAGCTTGCACCTTGCCCTTTTGAGAGTTCATCATCTTGAAGAGTTAAGCCTCTTTCTTAAAGTGCTTGGGTCATATGGGAGGTGTCAAAAGGGTCTTGTAGCCCAACTTTGATTAGCCCCCATTCCTAGGTTCTTGGAACATTAAGGACAACTATTTTGATAGCCATGGAGCTTACTTAGGTCCATTCATTTATTTGTTGTTAGAGAATAGAGGAGTTTAGATATTTAGCATTGTTAGTTTCAAAGTTTGTATTGATGAATGCTAGCATCTAACCCTTGTTTAATTCTTATCATGATGGTGTTTATGCTTTGTTTTAGCTAAATTGTAGAACTATTTTAGGTGGTAGTTCTTGTTTCATTTGATTTAGCATTAAGCAAAGTATACATGCACACATTTGGCACGCCGGTGGGACATACTCCATTGTCCTTTGCACTTAATTTCAAGTTTTTGTAGTTAAGTTTTATTTTTGGTTACTAACCCTCTTTTACACATGTTGATCTAACTTGTTTTTCTTAACATGTTTTGTTGAGTTTGCATGTGTTGGGTCTTCCTTGTAGGTATGAAGGAGGTGAAGTGCTGTCAAAATTGGAATTGAGGGGAAAATTTCAAGATTTCTCCATGTTTTCATTTTTAGAGCTTACTTTTTTAACATTTTACATGCTAGTTTTGTCAATTTCTTGAAAATTTTCAATTCTTGAGCATGTAGGTTAGTGTTTGATAGTGCTGAGTCTTCTATTTACATATTAATGTGGTGGGTTGCTGTCAAAATTTAATCTTGGTGAGAAAATTTCAAGATTTCATCATGTTTTCATTTTTAGAGCTTACTTTTTCATCATTTTACATGCTAGTTTTGTCAATTTCTTGAAAATTTTCAATTCTTGAGCATATAGGTTAGTGTTTGATAGTGTTGAGTCTTCTATTTACATATTAATGTGGTGGGTTGCTGTCAAAATTTAAATCTTGGTGAGAAAATTTCAAGATTTCATCATGTTTTCATTTTTAGAGCTTACTTTTTCATCATTCTACATGCTAGTTTTGTCAATTTCTTGAAAATCTTAAATTCTTGAGCATGTATGTTAATGTTTGATAGCGTTGAGTCTTCTATTCATATATTAATGTGATGGGTTGTTGTCAAAATTGAATCTTGGTTGGAAAATTTTTCCCATTTTGTAGATTAAGGGACGTTTTTTTGACATTTTTTGAGTGCATGTCAAGTGCACACCCATGAGCATAAGAGCATATGCGTAACCCATCTTCCGAAGGCCATAAATTTTGCTCCCGAACTCGAAATGACTCCATTTTTTTGCGTTGGAAAGGTATTGAAGTTAACTATGCAATGAAAACATAAATTTGGGATTTATACTTACAAAAATTGTAGGTTTTTCTGTTATTTTAAAACTGGTCATTTTCTAACATGTCTAATGTTTTGATGAATGTTGTATTTCCATGCTTACTCGATTTAGACAAAAGCGTGTGTATGCTCTTCTCTTGCACCTTTTGGTGATCTTGAGAATCAAAAACAACTTTGATCTCTATCTTGTTAACATTGGGATTAAACTTGGAAACTTGATTATTCATTTTGCTTAAGGGAATGAACCTTTTACAAAGCATTTTTCAATGGTCCTTTGATTTGAAGTTTTCCATTTCTATATAGTTGGGATAAAGTTTGTGTATGCTCTTCTCTTGCACCTTAGGGTGATCTTGAGAATCAAAAGCAACTTTAGTCTTCATTTTATAACATTTGGTAAATTGGAAACTTCATCTTTCACTTTTGGTTTAAAGGAATGAACATTTATCAAGAATTTTGTATGGTTCATTGATTGAAAAGATTTTCTTTACTTTTTAGTTGGATTATTTGTTGTGTATGCTCTTCTCTTGCATCCTTGGATGATCTTGAGAATCAAAAGCAACTCTTAATCCTCTTTTAAATAATATGATTTTCTTGGAGAACTACTAACGCTTAAGTGCAGGACCTAAAAACGCTTGTCAAAGAAAGGAGGAATCAAAACGAAATCAAAAACTACTAATACAGTTGTTATACAGGTTGCCAAAAGGTGTTCAATCAAACCACACCTAATTAAACAAGATAAAAAGAACAACATATTCAAAACACTGTATTGCAGGTTTCGGAAAAGGGTACGTCCCTCTCCGCTCAACTGGAACATAACCCCTTTGGCATAACGCCTTAAGCTACAACAATGGGGGTGGTTCCAGGAACCCCAAAGTAGTCCACGCAAGAGGGAACCTTGTGGACGAAATGGGAAGTGCTCCGCACTACCTACTTGACTAGTGATTCCTTTGTGAGATAGCGTTACAAGTTGTCCATTGTGGCGACCCCAGTGATAGTACACGTAGACGCACTAGTTGCCTACTGTTCTTGAAGGGGGTAAAGTAAAGCCGAGATACTCCCAAACTAGTCAGTGTGACTTTTTGGGTAAATCGCGCTCGCTCGTGGCAACTTTGTAACACCTAGGGTGAGAGAACCACCTAGGAGAATATACTTTGGCCAGGAGCCCACTTTGACCATTTTAAAATAGTGTTGAGTTGTGAACCTTCTTTTTGAGAAACGTGTGACGTATTACTTTCGCCTAGTTTTTACTTGCCTTAGGGCGAGGTGAAACTCTGCCGAAGTGAGACTAGCATTTTTTGTCATTTTTTCTTGATTTATTTCCTTCATATTCTTTTGACACTTTGTTGATCAAAAGAGGTGTGATTACCTTTGTGTTGCCATTCGACTGTTTCTCTCACTTTTATGTCCATTTACGCCCATCCATGTTTGCGGCTGGGTTAGTTAAACGTCTAAAGTGAGTGGAGGCATTTTCACGTCATTTGGTAGCCATTGTGATCTTGATACCCACGTCAAGATCGTCATTGTAGTTAGGCGTGGTTCATCACTGCGGACTTCCATAGAGGAGTTAGCTTGTTTGTCTCGTATCATTACAATTTCGATATTTACGTCTTGTTTCTTGTAAACTCGACATAAATACCTATATTGTACGGTTACGCTGCACACATTCTTAACTATTCCTAGCTATACTTTGAGCATTTTTTTGTTCGGTTTTATTATTACCTCGATTTCAAAAGGTGCTAGGCACTACCATTTGTGCATGTTATATCAATAACACCTCGATATCAATACTTCACTTTCTTGCAAAGTGGGTTAACATATCTTGGTGATATTGTTGTGTCATTCACAAATCGTAATTGACACTTTTTGAGATATAGGTCTTAATCAGACTTGAGCTTGCTCATCGTATATCTTGATTGGGAGATCGCATTTAACTTCATGTATTTACTTACGTCTTGTTCATTCCTTTGAACTTGGCATAAGTGGAGACATCTTGTTAATCATCTGGTGTCACAAATTACTTTAAAACGTAGTCTAGGAGGTACTTCATTTGATTAAGTTTTGATACCAAACGATTGTTTCATTGGTGACTTTATCACTTCTATCACATTGGTATTCTCACACTATTAATTTACTCTTAACACGTACATCTTGTGTTTCACTTAGGGGTAGTCATTGAATTTTGAACAAATCTACAACTTACCTTAGTGAAACTTATCACGAAAACATGGCTCCCAAGACGCGTCTAGGTTTAAAGAAACAAACATATGAGGAACAACAAGCGCAAGCTTGGGAAACCTCTAACAAACAAGGGTCAAACCCATTTATCGGACACGATCTAGGACCACTATTTTCTGCGTAGAAAAGGAAATAGAAGAAATGGTTGACCATAGTGGAAATGAATTAGAATCACCACACGCAGACTTTGATTTTGACCCCACTCTACTAGATGAGTTTCTCCTTAGAAATAAAGATAGAGTTTTGGCACGGGTCATGGAATTAGGGGCCAAATTGCCCACCGAGAATGAACCAATATTACCTACAAATGACACTACTAAGGAAGAACGCCCCCTTATCAATATGGAAGATATTTTAACAGGTGGGCATGCTTCCACTTCTTACGCAGAAAATGATAAAGTGGTAGGGCATAGAATACCCCTCATCAAAGTGCCACGAAGAAACAAGATAGAACATGAGACAGGGGAAGAACCTTTAGAAGAAGAAGACACAAACCAAGTCACAATCCAACAACAACTCAGTAACCTAAGCCGACAACTAGCTTTGCTTACTTTCCAGTACATAAAGACAAACAAGAACGTTCAAAAGTCAAAGCCTAAGTTTAGGATCCACGAACTCCATCGAGAAAACCAAGGAGAAGAAGACACAGGGTATCATCATGTACACATCCCCGCTTCTCCCACTAAAGAACAATTGCTCGCACAAGAAGTGTACAATCTATGAAAGCAACACTTGCGAGCATACAAGAAAGCAATATAGGGAGTATTAGGAAATACCAATACGAAGAACTATGCCCCTATCCTTTTGACAAGACAATGACCCTTCAACCCTTTCCAAAGAAATTTGATATGCCAAAGTTTGAAAAATACAAAGGAAAGGGAGACCCAAGGGATCATGTTAAAGATTTCTACATGGCATGTCAAGAGGTGTCTTATAGTGATAATTACCTCATCAGAACTTTTTCCTAAGAGTCTCGGAGGTCAAGCATTGGAATGGTTTACGCGCTTACCACGAGGATCAATTTTCACCTGGCCAGAATTGGCAGAAAGATTCGTGCGTCATTTCTCATATAACATAGAGAGTGACATCACCATGGCAGACTTGTGCGGCACAAAACAACGCCCAAATGAGACCTTCGCTAGCTTCCTCCAACGATGGAGAGGGATAGCTAGTCGCTTCCCTTGCGCTTTCCCTGAGAAGCAGCTAGTCAGTATTTTCGTCCCTAATCTCAACCCAGATATAGCTTTCCACCTCCAAATGCATTGTGTCCAAACCTTTGAGGAGGTTATCGAGAAAGGGATTCAAATAGAAAAGGCTCTCATTGCCAAAGGCACCCTCAAAACCCAATCTAAAGACAACCAAAGTGTCAAACCCAGTTGAAAAGCCAAAGATCTTTAACAAAAACAAAAACGTGGTGGGAGACGGAATCACTGATTCCAAACGTGTTCAAACAGTCCAAACCAGTCAACCTTTTAAACTGACCAAGGGCCCAATTCAACCACCACCAAAGCGACGAACATTCACCTCCCTCAATGAGCCATTGTCCATCATACTAAAATAGTTGGATGCGGCCCACATGATGACCTATCCTACAACGCAACCATTTGATGACAACGCTCCTAAACCTTCATGGTATAAGGAGCATGAATACTATGAAATGCATCGCGTTAAAGGTCATAAAATAGATAAATGTTTGTGACTTCACCACTATATTCAAGACCTCATTGACAATGGGGAGATAGAGGTGGATAACCCTAGCCACATGCAAACACCTAACGAGAAAATGGGGATTTATAAGGAACCATTCCCCAAGCATGATAAGTCGGAAAAGGCAAAACCGGATCGGGGAGAGTCATCCCAAACCTATAAAGCCGCGAATTACTTGTATACCAAGAGAGATAACAATCATTACGATTCACTTATCGGATGTATTCACTCCCCTACTGACCGTGTCAATACCATCCGGATCAAGGGAAAGGATTATGTTGCATGGTAACAAGGCGTGCCCGCCTCGTGATTCGAACCCTCTCTCGTCGACCCCGCATACTGGTAAATATAACCTTTTAGAACAACTTGAGAAGACATCTGCTAAGATCTCGATCTTAGATCTTCTCAAGATATCCAATGTGCATAAGGACATTTTGTATCAAACTCTTCAGGGGTCGGGAGTGCCTTTAGAAGTCGATCCTGCGTACCTTCAAGCCGCGGTGGCAAATATTGCACCAAGTGAGCATCTCACTTTCAACCATAGGGAGGTCCCTACCGAGAATCCTACACATAATCTTCCCTTATACATTGAGGTAGTTGTTACCCGCAGGAAAATCAAACGGGTGCTTGTGGATAACGGATCTGGATTGAACATCTGCACGCTTAAATTAGTCAAACAATTGGGACATACGGAAGAAGATCTTGAGTCCCATATCATCACTATCACCGCATACGACAACGCGGAAAGAGAGTCAGCAGGCACCATTACGCTGCCAATGGAGGTGGGCCCCACTTGCCATCAGACAAAGTTTCACGTCTTAGACTTGGAACTTCCATATAATATGCTTCTAGGCCGACCATGGATCCATGCCATGCAAGCAGTGCCATCAACATTTCATCAATGCATCAAGCTGAAGCATGAGGGACATACAGTAACAATACCAGGAGACTCAGAGCCCTTTGCTCATTGTAGAGCTCTTAATAGCTTTGCACGAAAGGGTACATACGCATGTCCCTCCACAGATATAGTTGTCCCTCTTCATTCTGAGGCCATGGAATCTCGAGTAGATTCAAATTCTCTTAGTTCTTGCACTCATGGGGCATCTACTTCAACATCTCCATTTAATTCATGGGAGATGAAAATTCTGGAATATGGCTATGGGGAGTATAATGTACAACAAGCGCTCTTGGTTTCTGACCTCTCCTTGTCACCCAAGACTAGAGGTCGACCCAACTACCGCTTCAGGAGACCTAGAGAGGAACACACTATTGGGTCGTTCCTACCTGGAGGCTTGTTAGCTGAGGAAAAATTACTTGATCCACCTACTACTTGGGTCCCTGAGGACACTCAGCCATCTTGTTATCAAACCCCAGAATATGAAAAATCTAGCAGAATGATGTACTCCATGGGCTACAAAGGCCTAGGATGTGGGAGGAATGAACAAGGACAAAGAGAACCAATCCCTCTTCCACATTTCAAAACAGAAAGATATGGCATTGGGATTCGCCCTTATGGAGCACACCCCAATGATCAAGATGTGACTTGTTCTGAGCATGAGGATAGCTCCGATTATCTAGACAGTGATACAGATTCCTGTTGTAGCCAATATGAGGATCTGGCCTCCACATGAACCTTTTCATGAATAACGCTGTCCTAACCATCACCCCCACTGAACCAACCCTTGACCTTGTATACCCCTCCCTTGTTGAATGGGACCAACAACGTCACGTGCCACTAGATTTATTCGAGAACGATGAGGCTATTGCAGAGTTCATGGGCATAAGGGATACAATTCCCATTGGAGATCACAAGAAGGGTTTCTTTATCGACTTAGACACCTGCGCCTACTTCGGAGGAGGTGAACTTGTGGGTCAGCAAAATTTAAAGAAAAGTGAGGGCAAGAGTTCTAAAGAAAAGCCTCGGCAAAAATTGAAGTCCAAGTCACACAGTGAAAACCTCTTTGAGGCATTGGCTGACAAACAAATAAGAAAATCAAAGGACAAACAAAGTGACCACGCCAAGGATGAAAATCTCGTAGAGACATCCTTGGATGAAGATCTCAACCTACCTCCCGATCCTACGCGTATGGAGGATTTATCAAAATTGTTAGTTGAAGAAACCATTGATGTCAATATTGGTACCAAAGAAGATCCCAAGATAGTAAAATTGGGAGCATAAATCACTCATTCACCAGAGAACAAAAGATGTTCACTTTATGGGACTGAGAGTTTATTGATGTTTGCATGGTCTTACAAAGACATGCCGGCTTAGATCCAACTGTCCTCATGCCTAACTCCTAGGAGAACCACTTTTGAGATCTATAGCGCTACGCAAACAAAAGCTTTGAAAGATGCACCCAATAATTAAAGAAAATTGGAAAGGTACTATCTCGAGTCGGACCTCATGCCATGAATGTAATTATCCTGGATATCAAAATTTGCTTGGTCCGAAGTTTTTACCTTTCGAAACTTCACCATTACCTGCTAAATACTAAGACCAAGCTCATATCCAAGATGACCCACTCAAGTATTTGTTGTCCAAACCCGCCCTCACGGTAGAATGGCTAATGGATCATGGATTTCATTCTACTCTATGAGTTTGATATAGAATTTTTCCATCAAAAAAAAAAAAGACACTTACTTTTGCGGCGTATCTTTGAGCTTGGAAGCACCTTTGAATACCAAAAAAGCACAAGAACCTTTGAGTCCGGATTCGCCGATGCATATTTGCTCTAGACTCTGCTCTACATTGAAGAATATGTCGTATGGCAGATACATTTTGATGGATCTTTTACGTTTCATGGTTCAGGTGCAGGAGTGGTCCTTATTACTCCTTCGGGTGATCCTATACCACAGGCTTTCCACCTAGCCTTCCCTTGCACGAACAACATTGCGGAATATGAAGCACTCATTGCAGGGATGAAGCTAGCCATCAAGTGGAATATTCAACATGTTAAGGTTGTAGGTGATTCATAGCTAATCATCAAACAGGTTAATGATGAGTATAAAGTTAAGGATGACAAGCTCATACCTTATAAGAAGTTGGTGGAAACTCTGAAGGAGTATTTTGTGTGCATTACCTTTGAGAAGATCCCAAGAGCGCAAAATAGATCGGCAGATGCTATGGCAATGGTGGGATCTATGCTTCGTATTCCACCAGGGAACAATGATATGCCATTTTTCGTAGAAAATCTACACCAGCCCGCGTATGACATGTGCCAGAATCTTGCCTGGCTTGTGAGGTTGTTGGTCCCCATTCCCCATGGTATGAACCCATTTTCACCTATCTTAAGGATAGTACTTTCCCTCCCAATATCTCCCATTTTGAAAAGAAAAGCCTAATTCGCCAGATAGCCCGTTACACCCTTTTAGGAGGTACACTTTATCGTCGTGGCTACGATGGGAATCTATTACGTTGTCTGGATGTGACAGAGTCAATCCAGGCAATTAAAGAAGTACACGAAGGAGTATGCGGAGCACATACAAATGGAATGGTCTTGGCTAAGAAACTATTAAGAGTAGGTTACTATTGGCCCACCATGGAAACTGATTGTTGTAATTATGTTAGAAAATGTGTGCTTTGCCAAAAGTATGGAAATTTCATCCATGCTCCATCGCAACCATTGCAACCAATCACTACCCCGTGGCCATTCTCCAAGTGGGGACTTGATCTAATAGGGAAGCTTACTCCTACCTCATCTGATGGTCATACACATATCATCACAGCTACAGAATACTTTACAAAATGGGTGAGAAATTTGTCCCTTTAACCTATGTCACAGAGCACATGATTTCTAAATTCATCATGAATCACATTATTTGCTGATATGGTATCCCCAGCCATTGTCACAGATAATGGGAAGTCATTTAAGAACAAAATTGTGAAAGGTATTTGCCAATGGTTCCAAATCAGATTGAAATGGTCCACGCCATATTACCCTCAGGGTAATGGACAAGCTGAGGCAACAAACAAGACTTTGGTAAGGATAATGGAGAAGATGGTTAGCAAAACCGGTCGAAACTGGCACCTACAAATCCACCCAGCCCTCTGGGCCTACCGAACATCAATTCGCACTCCTACGGGTGCGACGCCATATTCCCTAGTGTTCGGGATAGAATCTATCATCCCTTTAGAGATTGAACTCCCATCCCTGTGAATTTCTCTTCGGGACTATTTGGATAAGGATGAAGATTACCGAGTGGCAAGATTGGCTGAAGTTAGAGCTCCTGGATGAGAGGCGCATTCGCGCTCTTAATCACCTGAAGGTATATCAACACAGAATCTCCCACAACTACAACAAGAGAATCATCCCTCGCCAGTTTGAGGTGGGTGATTTAGTTATGAAGGAGAACCAGTTCAACACCAGAGCAGAGCGAGAAAAGAAAGGGAAGTTCGAACCACACTGGTTAGGACCCTATGTCATAGTTGCCAAGTATGGCACAGGGGCATACAAGTTGGCTCACCCCAATGGTGATGAGCTCGGGAGCCCATGAATTCCATGCATCTTAAGAGGTTTTATGCCTAAACATGGCACAAGAAAGTCATAAAAATCACAAAAAATATAAAAACATAAAAAAAAAAAAAAAAAAAAAAGAGAAAACAGGTCGTCCACTAGTGAAAACCACGCAATTGTGGCACTTTGGACAAGTCCTTGGGTGAAAACCGGTTTCGGCGCCTTGGGAGGATTCGTTGTTCACAAGCATTCTGTATTAGAAGGGTAGTTGTCTTTGTCCTGGACCTAGTTCTACCTTCGAGTTTCCTTGTGCACACCATCTAGTCCAGCCTTGATCCGGCTTTGCCTTCTTCTATTCATCTGTAAGGGACGTGGTCTTTCGTTATTTCCCATCTTATGCTGGGGGCAACTCAATGACTTCACCTTCTTATTCATAAGCGCGTGGCTTCTGCCCTTGTATATTCCCCACCTAATGCTGGGGGCATCCATGCTTTCTTGGTTACCTGCACATAGCTTTGGAAAACTGTTAAAAACACAAAAACAATAGAAAATTGTTTGAGAAAACACAAAAACAATAGAAAAGAAAACACAAAAACAATAGAAAATTGTTTAGAAAACACAAAAACAATAGAAAATTGTTTTTGAAAAAGAAAACAAAAACAATAGAAAATTGTTTCACAAAACACAAAAACAATAGAACATTGTTTTGAGAAAACACAAAAACAATAGAAAATTGTTTGAGAAAACACAAAAACAATAGAAAATTGTTTTAGAAAACACAAAAACAATAGAAAATTGTTTAGAAAACACAAAAACAATAGAAAATTGTTTTGAGAAAACACAAAAACAATAGAAAATTGTTTCAGAAAACACAAAAACAATAGAAAATTGTTTTGAAAACACAAAAACAATAGAACATTGTTTTGAGAAAACACAAAAACAATAGAACATTGTTTTGAGAAAACACAAAAACAATAGAAAATTGTTTCAGAAAACACAAAAACAATAGAACATTGTTTCGAGAAAAACACAAAAACAATAGAAAATTGTTTCACAAAAACACAAAAACAATAGAAAATTGTTTGAAAACACAAAAACAATAGAAAATTGTTTGAGAAAACACAAAACAATACAACATTGTTTTGAGAAAACACAAAAACAATAGAAAATTGTTTCACAAAAACAAAAATAATAGAAAATTGTTTGAGAAAAACACAAAAACAATAGAACATTGTTTGAGAAAAACACAAAAACAATAGAACATTGTTTCGAAAAAAACAAAAAATATATATATATATATATCAAAAAAATCTAAAAACAAGGCAAATTTTTTTCAAAAAATTCCTAAAAAGTAAAACACCCTACAAAATGGTAACTTGCTTCTTACGGCTGAAACTTGTGTCTTGCGCATGGTATTTTCTCCATATCCTGTTGGTTTGTCTCACATCTTCCCGATTAATACGACTCGCGGATCACTGGATTCACAACCATTCACAAAAGCTAGCTGCTTGCTTTGCCTCGTACTGGGGCACTTTTGGTTGCCTAGTGTTGTTTCATTGTGCACAAATGCTTTTCATGGACCCGTGTCCATTTTCATTTCCCCTTGCATGTATCCTTTCTTGGGGCATCATTTTTAACCCTTGTCGTCAATCACGAACTTGTGGATCTCTTCAGCACTGATAACAAAACATTTGTACAACTGTCTTGACCGTTGTTGGGTTAGATATGTGTGTTCGTACTTGTTTTCCCTGTTATATGAGCTTGTTTCCTTCTCGTATTGCATTGCATTATTGTATGTTGCGTGGAGTTGGTACTTTCAGCAATGGACAATTGTTCGTAGTATGGCTTTTCATGTCATTCTACCTTTGTCGTATGCTTATATTTTTCATAAGGACCGATGATGTAGTTCCTATGGCAATATGATGACATCAAATTTGTTCCAAACAAATAAGTGGCTAGAGGTTAAGCTCTTCTCTCCCCTCATCCATATTTCTTCTACACGACTTCCCTTTCACCCCTAATTCTCCCTCTCCTCGGGGCATCCTACCTCGTCCCCATTCTTCTGCCTACTTCTCATATTTTTCGATCGTCGATCGGCTTCCTTCATCACCCCATCGACACTCGAGGGGGCATCTCTCCCTCCTACTAATTTTTCTTCTATCCCTTCAAAATATCTTTGTCTACTATCTTTGAAGTGGCATCACTTACGCCACCCCAAAGAGGGGCAAATGTAGACACCTATAATTACGCCCAAGCAATTTAAATACTTAAATTGTGCTAATTATCCCCTTTCTCGCAAATCAATGACATATCGTCAAAAGCACTCATTTTCCCTCATATCATCATTAATTAATTACACTAAGCTAATTAATTAAGTTGCCTATCAACAAATACCTAATTAACGACCTTCCGTTAATAAATCACCCCTTCTACCTAGACTAATTAATTATTATTAATTAATTAGCTTTCCCTTCCATTTAACCAATAAATCAATATTTAATTGATTTAATCCCCTTATAATAGCCTAAATCACACTAATATTCCTCTAATTGGCTTCTATAAGCTTACACCTACCTATTAATTAATCACCTTTGATTAATTAAAATACCCCAACTCCCATGACTTGCTAAACATGTATTAAACCCTTCTAAAGTAAGGTTACCTTTAATAAAGCAACCTTATCCATTCCTAATCATGTTTTACCTTTATCCCACATTCATGAGAATGTGTTGAATCCTTTATCCTTTGGGCTATATAAAGAGCCCTCCACCTACCTTTTTACTTACACCTAAACTTTCTAAGAGAGCAAATGCAAAGCATATAGCAAAGAGACTAAGAGCTTGCACCTTGCCCTTTTGAGAGTTCATCATCTTGAAGAGTTAAGCCTCTTTCTTAAAGTGCTTGGGTCATATGGGAGGTGTCAAAAGGGTCTTGTAGCCCAACTTTGATTAGCCCCCATTCCTAGGTTCTTGGAGCATTAAGGACAACTATTTTGATAGCCATGGAGCTTACTTAGGTCCATTCATTTATTTGTTGTTAGAGAATAGAGGAGTTTAGATATTTAGCATTGTTAGTTTCAAAGTTTGTATTGATGAATGCTAGCATCTAACCCTTGTTTAATTCTTATCATGATGGTGTTTATGCTTTGTTTTAGCTAAATTGTAGAACTATTTTAGGTGGTAGTTCTTGTTTCATTTGATTTAGCATTAAGCAAAGTATACAGTGGGTTTTCGGTCTATATAAGACTCCACTTCCTTACTTGTACTTGGCTCAAGATTATGAAAACCTGGTCCACGCCTCCTCTCTCCACACAATACACTCTTGAAAATTTCTCCCCTTAGGGTCATCTAGTGTAAGGTTCACAACATACACAAAACTACATCACTAACACAATGGTGATTCACACAAATTAACCATAGCGTCTTACGCATGGTATTTATACGGGGTATAACACAATCATTACTTTCATAGGTTACGATACATCACATTACCACATTCTGCAACCAAAGTGCAATCACTGTACAATAGGGATCATACGCTCACCATATGCCCCTAAATCATGACGTAAATCATCACATATTACACAAATCATACGTATGACGAACACAAAGTCTAATATTACAACATATAGTCACTTGCAATACAACACAGTGATACACATGATCCATAACAACACGGTGACAACATCACAATATGATCCAATTCACTTTACACCAACCTTGTCATACAACATATCGTACACCTACATATCACAAAATGACATAATGCCCCAACACTTCGTAATCAACAATAACATTTTTTTTTCACACAAAATTAGGTGGTACATCACACATGGACTCTTCATAGAATCTATGAAATGGAGAGAATAATATCATCACAAGCACATCAACATGATAACAAATACGCACTAAGTGACATACACAACATGTGTGTTCAATAAGGTCACAATTACAACATTGTTCACATCACACTTACATCACATTACTCTTCCAATATCCACCACCATCATGCAAAATTATCAAAACTCCAATCCATCCCAGAGGTTCAAGAGCATGAACCTCTACTCTGATACCAAAAGTAAGACCCCACATTTTATAGAGACAAAAACAACAGTAAAATACCAGGATAATTTTTTTGACTTACATTGCTCACTACACAACACCGCAAGGGCTCCAATATAAAAACTCGACAATGCATACGAAACTTACATAAGTCATCGACTCACATAGACACATGAAAACACCATAGACATGTCGATGCCACACTTTTCTCAATGAATGAATACTAGCAATGACCCAACCACAAGAAAAGGACTCAAGGATTGTGACAACCCACAACACATAATTTCTTTAATTGCATTTTAGTTATGATCAACATTCCAAGAACATTAGTGTGCAAGGAAAAATTTCTCCTTTTTCCATCTACAGATTCTTAAGTTCATTCCACAATTAATTTACAGTTCGACCATTTTAAGTTGGCCTTTTTATCCTTTACGGAAATTTCCATAACTTACATACTTATTTGGCATAATTCAAATTGCATATAAAGTGCTTAATTATCTTGTTCTTATGTTAAGAATATTCTTCTCAAACATTTATTCAATGTCTACCTTTTACCCTTGCAACTCAAGTGAATCTAACTTGATGTCCAAAAAGCAATATTAGGATTTAAGGAATATTCATATACAAGATAGCTTTTTTCCAAAAACATTCTTCGATCACGGTATAGTTATTTCCCTACCATAGTTATTCTAATTCAATTTCTTGTGGAATTTCATTTTGATTTATATATATATCTTTTGTTTTCTCAAATTTTGATCACACCAAGGAAATTCATATTCTTTGTAACTCATGAAAATGTTTAATTAAGTTATAAGGACTCCAAGAGTGGCATTATTCCTAACCTCAAATCTCATTTTTTTTACTCTTCTATGCTTTATGTTTTCATCGCATTAAGGTATCATTATTACCATCGCTTTAAAACAAAAGAGTTATGAAAGTACTTGTATGACATCTTAAAAAGTACATGGTTAGAAGCATTATAAACTACACATGAACCTCAAGTGATTTGTGTTCAAGGCAAGGTCCCATGTTTATGCATTTCACGATTCCACATGTGAAATATTATTTATTCCTTAATGTCATAAAAGGACATAACAAGGTTTTACGGGACAAGGTTTTGGATTTTTTGGGTTCTCTTAGGTCAACATCTTTCAAATAAATTTTGTTTTGCAAAGAGTTACTTATAATTTTCTACCCACATGTTAACCTCCAAATCAACTAAGGTTTAGTTTAATTCCAATTTTCACTAGGGCTTTAATACCTATTATAGATTAGATTAAGGTTAAAACATATTTACCCTATAAAACCTTCATGAGAGATCAAGGAACTATATTGTCACAAGCCAAAGATAAGACATTTAGCTGCGAGGGACTAAAGAGTTCACTAACAAGAATGTAAGACATAGAACAACTATATCCCAATCTCCATTTATGTCATTTGAATCCAATAGGGATTTCATTTGATGAAGAAATTTAATTTTAAATCTATCTTCGGAAGACAAGGTAGTCCACTAGGATACGAAGGAGGAGTTAGCTCTACATACTCCAAATAAAGTTTGACTATGTTACTCCTATCTATTAGGTTTATGACAAATGTCACTAAACATACCGACAAAGATGATAAACCCATTCTTGGTCTCTTGTTTACCCAAACTAGGAGGTTCCATCGAATGTAGAGTTTAAGTTCATTCTACAGTTTTCAATGTCTTCTACGGTAAAAGTATCACACATGAAGACATGTTATGCTTAGATATTATACAAGGGTTGAGTATTTTGATTAAATCTCTTTATTACATTTACAAAGTAAGAATGCACAAGATGATTCATTAATCATTTATTGAACATTGAATATGCACTACAAGATATTACTTTAATTTCATTTACCTTATATATATATATCAAACCTTTTTTTACCATACGTACTATGAATCAAATTGAACCTATGATTAAATACACATTTCCTAGATATCCCTAAAAGCTAGCATCTCATACATATTAGCAAATTATCAAATATAACCTTCTGTAACATGAGACTACATTATACATTTATTCATTTTACAATGAACTATATAAATTACAATGATAATTTATGAATTACACATCGCCTTTTCGCCATCATTCTTCATCCTAAAAAACCACGTGAGCATGAAATAACGATAAATCACTAGCATGACATCCACATAAATCTAACATAATTAACATTTTTAGTTTCCCATTTACATAGAATAATAATTACAATTTGCATTCAAAAGAAAAGGTTTAGAGATATGTATTCATTTCATTTCATTTCATTTCACTTCATTTAAGTAACCAAGGAGAGCGAAAGAAAAGAAGAGAGAGAACCACCATTTTCTCAAAAGTTCTATTTCACACACCTAGTTACACTATAAAGTTTTGAAATAGTTATTTACATGTGTCAAAAGTTTCCACGGTGGTTTGGCAACTCGATGAGGGTCCCACAACTTTCTATTTTTACATTTTCTTGCTAACTACAAAAAACGTTCAAATCAAGCTCAGAGGATAAGAAACCACTTTCAAACGTGGTCTTGATGAGAAAACACACCACAATTAAATTTAGATGTGTCCACTTATATACCAAGAGTTCATCATAAAGAAGCGGAATTGGGAATTGGCGAATGGTTTATGTTTGGCGACTAGTTTTCAGGGGCCATTTGTCGTAATTGACCTAGTTGCAAATGATTAAAAGTTTAGGTCAAGAGCTCTAGTAAACCACATCAAAAACTAATGTTTGATGGATGTACATGCCATGATAAAATTCCTACAAGTTCCCCATATATGGATAATTCATCAAAGTTGACGGAACTCAGAACTAGAATTTTTTTTTCAAACGGCGACATGATTTCTGAAGCCACCGGTCCTAATTGGTCCAGTTTGACCTAGTCAAACTGTGACCAAAGGCCTATAAAATGCCATTTCCAAACTATCTAGAAAAGTGTTTTTCCCTAAACTAAAAGTTCCATGTAATTGTCTAGTAAAAACTCTAGAGGTTTGCGAAGACAGATAATAGTTTCTCTATCCAGGTTTCAAACGACGGTTCAAAATGAAAGCCAACTTTATAGTTTTAGTAGATTCTTACATCTACAAAATGGTGTAACATTGCTCCTAGTATGGCATCAAAAATATCACAAATGTTCATTCGGGGTCAAACCAAAGGTTAAGGTGACTTCTCACATACATAACAGTGTACATGAATGAAGCTTAACATCCCTTTTTTAGAATTATGAATGGTACTTAACGAGTCTTGAAAAATGCAAAATTATCTATTTAAACAGGAGATGGTCAACATTTTTCTTGAGAATTCAATTTCTTCTTGTCGATAAAATAATATGGTAGCGATCTAGTTGGGTAGGAAGTTTTCTAAATCACCTCGGAATGAGGGATGAAGTTCATGGTTTAATATAAAAGGGTTATTTTGATTTCATGAGTTTATGACATGACATTTTATTGTTTTTGCAACAAGTTAATATAAAACAATTAAATGTATTATAATCCTAATATTTTAAAATTATATTAAGTTGCAAATGAAAAAATAAAGTATGAGAGTTATGGGAGATAAGGGGAGATGAACCATGACTGGAAATGAAATGAAGTTGGGCACCCATTGATTGCACTTCTTGCAGCCACAAAATGAAAACTGAAAATAGCATCCACAATAATGTCAAAATAAATGGCCGTTCATTTGAAATATCCTATGGTGGCAAGAAAGGAACAACAAGTGCCTCCAGCTGAGTAACAAGCCCATGGTAAAGAGGCTTATCAGTGCATTTGGGATAGCAACCAAATGCCATGTATCCAAAAAGATAAAGGTGGTGTGCAACCACCAGTCCATTACCACCATTGTTGTCAGGGCCACAAATAATTAGCACCCGGTTGTACTCATTCATTTTGTAAACCTCTGCTATGGGTGTTACAACACTGAGGCCTACCAACTCCATCAATTGGTCTACACTAAATCCAAGAGGGCTCATAAGGAGTTCATCAATCGCAACAACATATTTCCGTGAAAGGTATGATATTGCTTCTGGATCATGAATGTGTTGAAGGGACTGAATAAATTTTGTTCCCATTTCTTTAGATCGACCATGCTCTGATGACAATCACATTTAAAAGATGAAAATCTAGAACATGTGACTTGCACATGAGCTCTAGAGGTAGCTACAACATTTAGAAGCCAATACATGGTGAGCTGACAAAACTAAATTTACAGGCCCAAGCCCTAAGGATGTCTTTTCTCTCCGATTACACTGAAATCACACCAACATTATGTGAAAACAAAACAGACATTTGGGGAAAATATGAGAAAGAGGAAGCTTCAACAGGATGACCACCATTCCCGCTAACTAATATCGTCCATGAGGCCACATTACGGGAATTTATTCGAACAACTCACATGCCAAGCACATGCTTCCACATTTTGCATTCACGTATACTAGAGCATTTGCAAATACAACATCTGACAAAATTCCTCAATATTTTATGCTTTGTTGGAAGTTCATCCCTGTCCTAGAACTCACATTTGGCATAGGTCGAGAAAGGTGGGCAAGGGAAAGTCAGATTTTCCATTATGGTTTGATGGATGTCCTCTGTACTAAGCCCACATTTTACAGGTAGGGAGGTTACTTGCAGGTTTCTAAACCTTTTCAACAAACCCATTTTGTGTATATCCTGCAGTCATTGCATTTCACGAGCCCTTGATTATTTCCAAAAATTCTGGCGAACAGTTTACTTGTCTTACGCATGTTTCCACATTCTGCAGGCATATGAAGGGATGTGACAAATTATAATGGAGGTTGAGCTGTCCATGTGCCCCACCTGCTCCATTATATGCACTTTCCAAGCAATTCACTCCTGTCATACTCGATATCTGCTCCCCCCCACGTCTACTTTCCACCAAATGCGCTTCTGGTTTTGATTCGGATCTAAGAAAAATTGTTTGTATTTAATGTATGCATGATGTGACAGGTCTAGGTGATTGTCTAAAAGGTGTCACTCTCTAGGTTCTTCCACATGTAGCCCCCCTGCAAAGGTGGATGCTAGGTATGGGCACTACACTGTGTGTGTGTGTGTGTGTGTGTGTGTGTGTGTGTGTGTGTGTGTGTGTGTGTGTGTGTGTGTGTGTGTTATAAAATGATATCCCTTAAAACTAGGTTTCGCTTATGTGAGTCACACCAAGATAGCGAGCTATAAATATTATGCCCCTAAGATGAATGTGTGTAATGGAACTCAAAATTTTCCCTTCCTATGTAATGAATGATGTAACCCAAATGTAGTCCTTGAATGTTTCTTTTTGCCCAAGTAGTAGATAGGAAGTAATAGCCCAAATTTCCTAGCCCCTTATAATAGTAAGTAAGTCATGTATATATATAATTCCTTCACTTGAAGTTTCATAAATAAAAACTAAAAAGATGACCCATAGTGGTAATAAGAGTTTTAGAGAAGATAAAGGTTGATATGACAAGTTAAAACAAAATAGAAGAGGGAAAGAGGAAAAAAGCTCCCAAATAGGACAATAGTTCATGAGCACTATTGTCCCTCCTGGGTGTTATTGTTTGAAAGGCTCTAAGGATAAGACAAGAAATAATGAGCTAGGTCACATCATGAAATATCCAAAAGTAAAGGTTTAGTTCGAATAAATCAAAGGAAAAAATTATATAAAGATAAAACAATGTAAATACATTTTGCAATATAATTTTTGTTAATGTATAGTCTTCTTGCTTAGGAATCATGCATAAAATGACATACTAGAGGTGTGATGTAATGGCACTAAGTGCGTGATTTCATGTCAACATAGACTACCAACTGGTCATTACATATTTTGGGTGCTAAAATTTCCCCCTTTTAATATGATATTGGCGGTCACTTGATTATTAGAAAATGTATACCTCACATCTCAATCATAGGATGGTGATGTAAAATCTTGAATGTTTGCACCAATCCACATGGAACCTACAAATATAATGGAAAAGACATATAGATCAATGCTTAATAATTATTTATATAAAACTATACATTAAATTTGAAAAAAACTTTATATTTTAAATTCTTGAAATAAAATGAAATGTGCATGGTAAAAACTAAAATTTATTTTCATTCCAAACCTTGCCCCTAATTTGCTTTGAGTGTGAAGATTTTTGGGGCTTTCCCCCATAATTTTTTTTGTCATCTTTTTAATAATATTTTCTTTCCAGTAGCATGCAATATTTGCTAACTTAATAGCCTTTCCTTTAACATAAAATAATTTGCTAACTTAATAGCCTTATTGGTTTCATAAACATCTTATTGGATTTGTTGAAGGATATTTCCTTTCTTGTAGCATAATCTAGCCTTTCCACTAGTATGGAAATTTCACTAACTAAATAGAATTTCTGTAGCATGAAATACTTTTCTAACTTAACAAACTTGTTGGCAGCTTAGTAGGTCATTCAACCGTGTAAGTTGTTGAGGCCAATTTCAACTTCCATTGAGGCTAATTCTAACTATTGTTGAGACCAAGTTCAAGTTTGTGTGCTATTGAGTTTTTGGATTTTATCTCACACTACCTATTTTTTTACATTTTACTTTTCTAGTCCCATAGGTCACTTTTGGCCTTTCATGAACATTAATTATCTTATTATCATATTTGATTTATTAGTCATATTTATGTAGATCCTTAAAATTTCCTCTATGTATTTATTAGTCATTGAGTGTTTATGTATAATATGAAATTAATATTTTGTTCTTTATTTTAATATAATATGTAATAATGATAATGTAGAACTAGGAAAAACAATCATAATGTCCTAAATTACAATACTCTTATTTTCTCCAACAATTTTTCCAATTATAAATTAATAACGTATAATTATGACATCGGGGTTAGAGAAAGGAACCATGATATGCAAGAAGAAAGGATGATGAAGTGTTCAAATTATGTACAAAGGTGGATCATATTGTTATAAAATTGTTCTAAGAATCTCATGACCTAAAAATTATCTATAGACAAGTTCAAAAAAATGTGGAAAGGTTTGCGGATTAAACTTTCTAGGCCATATGAAACTACATTTTGGGAATCCATTCTTACTTTTTTTCCATGTTGGTTCATCTACATATTTAATCTTGATTTATAGTTATTGATTTTTAAGAAAATAATTGTCTTATTGAGATATGACTTCTCCTTACTTTGGACCTAAAAGGGGTTAGCGTATTTTGGGTTGGATTGCCTCACCACACCCTTCTTGATGTGATGAGTGGTGTGTCACATACAGTTGGTGCTCAAAATTTCACCTTGCCATGAATCATGAAGATTCAAAATTTTGAGGAAACATGGGACTGGCTCCAAGCATGGACTTACAACTTGAGACAAACCTCCGAGAGAAGGCCAACTTTCTTGTTACATGGATTTGGGAAAATATGCATATCAAAACCTACCTTTAATGCTAAAACTACTCCAGTGATTCTTAATCTAAAAATTCAAAGGTACCAAGGAGAGAGAAGGATGAAAGAAAGGTATTTCCTAAGCTAAGGGGCTGTGATAGCACTAAAAAGGTGGATCTCTCCCAAATCCGGATGACACAGATATAAGACACAAGGTTGGGATAAAAGATCACACATAACTCGAGATGAAAATAAATAAAATAAATTGAAAAATTCAAGAAGGTAAAGGAATCACATCAAACCCCATGTATTTGAAGGAAGGAAGTAAACCAAAATTGCATTAATCAAACTTTAAAGCTTACATACAAAGCCAAGACATAAAAATCACTATTCATAAATGATAGAGATCAAAAACATGAAAATATGAGTTTCACGGAGAGAAGATATTGAAAATGTGCTAAGGAAGGAAAGATGGATAAGAACCCCTAAAAAGTGCACAAATAATTGTATTTATATAATTTCATGTTAAGGAGAGAGAGGAGGGAGAATGGAAAAGGAATGCCAAGTTAGAACTAGATGCTTTGAAAAATGTATTGAATGAGTGTGGGTGCCACTAAATCTTATAGAGTTTTCTTGTAGTACAAACATGGAATCCTTCACATATAGCCAATAACCATAACTTGACCCCTTAAGTTTATTACGTGCCATAAAAATACACATAATGATGCCATACTTCATTAAATTATGGTAGTTAGGGTTTTGGCTCTCTGGTTCTAGTTCGGTGCGGCCTTGAGACCATCCCTGATTTTACCTCACTCCACAACCTTTATCATGGTTTTATAATTTTTCCTTCAATATGAAGACTCCTAAAATTTTTCCCCACATGTTTTGAAGAGAAGAAGTACCTGTATCACTTGTGAGTGTATAACCCTTCAACACATGGCATTTGACTCGGCGGACAATTTCTTTTGTTCTAAGGATTTTAGTAGGAAACCCACAAAGAATTATAAATGATCACATCTACCGAACATTATGTCAACATTCCACAAACTTTTAACTTGGTCACTTTCTAGCTTTTGTTTCATTGCTATGTAGATAACCAAATTTATTTTGCACACCTTGCAGGCTTCTTTTAGATTAATCAATCCTTGGATTGATGACCCAAAATTGTCTAAGTCATTAAAATGATTGATGCAACCTAGAATTTACCAAGAATAACCTAGGTGCGTTTGGCACATCACTCACCTAGACCGAGTGCTCATCTGAAGTGCACAAATGTACCAAGCCCCTCTTTAGGGTTGCCTTTTCAGGATGTTAACAAGATGAAGAGTTGATGCATTTAGATCCATAAATAATATAAACATTCTACAAAGCATATTCCAGATCTAGATCTAAGGAGTAATGGATTTAAACAATAACCATAATGAATTTAACCATGCAAGAACTAGTTACATTCATGTTTAACACCTTGAATCAATCAATACACTCCATTATATTAAACACAATAAATATGCAGAATCTTCTTACAATATTCAGTATCATAAACTTATGCACACAACAAGTCTGACAACATAACTCCATAATAGCTCACTACTCTTTCTCTCTAATCTACGTAGATTACTACATATTTATAAGTGTGGGGACTTGCCTTTCACTGCTTACATAATTCCCAAACTAGGTTACATGCTAAAAAATAGCCACGTGCCTTTACAATGATAGACACACATGCAAGTGCGTTAATAATAGATCTCTTCTGGTTAATTGGAAATAATAATTATATTATTAATTCGAACCCATGCAAAGCACTTAGTAGATGCTCTTCCAAAAATATCTTATGCATGTCACACGAGTCTTTATCCGGTTTGTGTGCTCTACACACTATCTCTAAAAATAGCCCATAATCCTGAAAATGGCTAAGTCCCAAATATGTCCTTGTCTTTCACGCGTGTTTCCTTCCCTATCATTCTGCACCTTTGAACACACCTTATTCCCACGCGTGAACCTTCGGTGTGCCTTCTGCTAAGTGCCATACTTTGTCTACTCAACAATGATCATTCCTTTTTTCTCGTGAGATTGGAGAATCCATGGAATGCTAAGTTCCTACATCCCATGGTAGACTCAAATAGTCTCTCGCGGCTTTTCTAGAGCATAAAAATGGTTAAGTCCTTTTGATGAGTTGTTCAAAATTACAATGGGTGTAATTTTGGACAACATTTTTGTGACTTTTAGGGGACATATTCTGTTAAATGAAAAATACCATCTACTTTGAAGCATCCAATGGGCATGGAGTTAAGCTTAACCTTAAATAAACTGACCATCCTTGAAAACCGTTCTCCCAAATCTGTATGAACTTAATATTGTATTGGAGTTGATCTATGGAGTTCGAAATATGTACACTAAAATACTCTCCAACTATCTAATATCCACCATGGAATTGGCTATGAAATGATCTACGCATAGCGTAAATGACTACAAAACTTATGTAAAAAAGGGAAAAGTATACATGTCTCAAGTGAAACATGTAGAGAGTGCAAACACTTATTAAAAATGAAGAGATCACCACATGGACTAAAGAAAAGGGTACCCAATTGGTGATCAACACACAAAAATTGAGGAACTATACGTACCCAAAATTGTAAAGGTCTTATCTTGCCGAACAGTGTAACAAGTGCCCCAATGATGATACAGGTCTCCTCGCAAGGTGTTCGGGATCCGAAAAGCTCTCCGAGTGTGCGTTAACATCCCGCATGCCCCGCTTAGCCCCCGCGTCCTTTGTTTTTCCTTTTTCCCCTCTTTTCTTGGCCTTTTGCTCTTCAGTGATGAAACCGCCACCCTGCATGGGCGGCGGTCTCGTGACCGCCACCCTGATCAGGGCGGCGGTCCTGTAACCGCCGCCCTGCTCAGAGCGGCGGTCCTTTACGCATTTTCCAGAAAGCGTTTTAACGCGACTCACGTAAAAATCAACGTTTCACCAGCTTTCCTTGCCGACTTAGGCTTGCATTTATGTTTTTGGTCCCCTGGAATAGTGTTTGGCCATTGTTTATTGTTTTAGAGTTTAGTTTGGTTTTGATCTTTGGGTGAATGAAAAGCTATAAATAAATGGTTTGTGCACAAGCAAATGGTCTGCCCCTCATTCACTTTCATGCTCTGATTTTCATAGTTCAGTCTTTTATTCTATTTAGAAGCCATAGTTTTAATTCCTTGCATGCTTAGTTAGCATTGTTCAGCTGTTGGTAAGCCACATACCCATCTTGTGCAGGCAGTACTGTTATTTCACCCAATCCATTGGAGTAGAATAGCTTAGGAAGCCATTAAAGTTGCAGGTTTTGCTCTTCAAACAAGATAGTTTCAGGTTCTGGACGCTTTATGTTGCATGACTCGCAGTAAATCCCGCTAGGAATTGCATAAGCCAAGCTCTGTACTCTTGCGCTATCCCTCTCCTACTCGCATTATATTCAGTCTGCATTCTGAGCTACCTTTGTCCCAATATCTACTTCTGTTGATGCTAGCATTACACGCTTTTCTGGATTCACGTGAATACGAAAGAACGAGGAGATCACACTGAGGGGACAAGATCACACACACCATCGGATTCGCCACTGTTCTGCGGAATCCAGGTTCTAGCTTTCAAAGTTCTAGTTAGAATCATATCAAATAGAGTAGATAATTACTTCATTTCAGTAAATTCTATTCTCGATATTGCCAGGGAAGCTGTGAGGATTGATAGTTTCTGAGAAACTATGATTCACTCCTCACTTCTGAGGTAGGATCGAGAATCTTGCAGATAGATTAGATGAGCTATTTTATTTGTTTAGAATAAATCTACAAATTGCAGGCAAATAACTACACTTGGTTATCTTGTTTGTTTTAAATTGTTATTTAGTTGTTATTTCTAGATACGTTTAAATAGCTACTTTTCTTAAATTCTTAGAAAGTCTCATAGAGAAATAGAAGTTATATATGTTTTAGATTTATTCCACATAGTTTAAATTTACTTTGTTACAGTTAGATTTACATTTTGTTTTGTATGACAATCACGGGACCTCGGG
The DNA here is from genome assembly GCA_018340775.1 of Taxus wallichiana var. yunnanensis. Lineage (NCBI taxonomy): Eukaryota > Viridiplantae > Streptophyta > Pinopsida > Cupressales > Taxaceae > Taxus > Taxus wallichiana. The sequence continues at coordinate 373,291,418 of CM031237.1, forward strand.
AACCCAAGGAATATGTATTTGAGCCAATCGTGCCTCAACCCAACCTCGTCACAAAGCAATAGTTGACATAGACCAGAACCTTAGAATACAAGTCTTCCAAACAACAACAGATTTATGACTGATTAGCTCTCAGTTGAGAGGATTAAATATAGAAGACGACCAAGCACACACGTTTTGGTCAAATCAACTGAACTATAGATTACCCTAGGCAAACATTCACATGATTGTAGAAGGGTTCGAAAGAGAACAAACCTTTGGTTGTGATCCTTTGGTCCCACAGCCAGATGCAGGAGACACTCTCACAGACATAGATACTAGTTTAAGAATCCAGGTTGCACGAACGCCTGTAAGATATTCCGAGAAAATCACACAGTTATTGAGTCTAAACGTAGAAGCTGAGAAAGCGTACGATTACTGGATACTAGGGATTAGGACTTGATTTCGTACATGACCATAGTAGGACCACAACAACCAAGAATCTACGGTTGTGATCCACAAATCCCGCAGCCTAACGAATCCATAAGTCAATCAGATATAGACACTGGCCTACGCACACTAGTATTCCAGTCCACTCCACTTCCACCCATCATCATCGAACAATTATCCTTACTAGATATAGTGGCTAACAAAGCTAGAGAATTCTGGACTAGGCCAGAGAATCGTCCGTAGAGTCGATTGTATTCATTACCCACCATATGACCTTATCTGGAGATATACACGAAACTATCCCAGGTCATTTTCCACGTATTCCACAACCCATAGATCGAATCACGCCAGAACTCGATATTGATTGGAGCCTTCGAGCAGTCATCCTTGCTGATCGATCTATCACACCAGTCCAAGTTAGAAGGGCCTTCTTTGCCTTAGATTCACAAATTCCATTAGTGCGTGTCGAAGACATTAGATTGCCTAACTAGTTTGTTTGCATCCCACGCATATTCCATCCCCACCGGCTGTCTCGGCACGACCTCGGGAGGTCGGGTACGTGGAAGAGTTACCTGTAGATTCCCATGCTCACTTGTCGCTTTTCCGGCGTACAAAATTGGTGAACCCGACGTGAACAAACAAAATTAGTGAAGCTGACGTAAACTTCCTACTTTCTAATTTGGAGTCATAGTATCACATGTTCTTCCAAGTTTAGTTTACTTTTCATCTTCTCCGCCTCATTAGCCTTTCACAAATCACCTTCGCTCCTTCCCATTATTCTGCGGGTATTCATATACCCCCCGAATATGTCGGGATTCGATGCATATGGCAGACCCCTCTTGGGTCTTGAGGCATACTACGCCCAAAAAAATAGACAATCATCACCCTCACTCTCGGTATGGGGGACAACTACTCAACTAATCAGTTGTCAACACAAACTCCAAGAATCAGATATAATTCATCTTTTCAAACTGAGGAGTTAGATCAAACCCCTCAAACGCAACAAACAGAGCCTTCAGGCTCGAATAATATGACGTTCACCTGGAGAATCTGGATCATCTCCTCAGATGCTATTTAGACCACAAATTAGTAGACAATCAGACCCATACCTAGTCTTAGATGATGAACAATCAATACGTTATCCTAGGAGTGAACAACACTCTCGGGGTATGTACCCATCTATAGGAGGTTTACAAACACAACCCGAGGTCTCTTTCCAAGAAAATACCTCTACGCCACTGCATATAGGAAATACTCTCGGAGAAACTTGGCAGGACAATGATCAGTTCATAGCAGGATATCACATGCCTATACAACACCAGGGTATACAACAAACACCGCTAAGGCAAAGCACCGTGACTTCACCAAATGAAGTCATTTCAACATTAGTAGAAAAAGTGAGAGGGTTAGAACTTGCTCAAGCAAGTCAAAATCCTTAGTTCATGCAAGCAGGAAGTTCCAATCCTCCACGCTATCCTGGCCAAATAGATCTCCTCACAGGAGTAGGCACGTTAGGCATGCCTCCTCGGTATCACAACAAATGCCAACAAGGCCCATCATCTCTAACACCTTGTCAAAGGAGAGGGAGATCCAAACGCACATATCAAAGCTTACGCTACAGCCATACGCGAACTACTCCCTTGGGATGGGGTTGTTGCTAAAATATTCCCCAAAACCTTGGAAGGCATCGCTCTTGATTGGTATTATAGAATACCTGAGGCTTCCATCCATTCATTTAAACAACTCGTATCAGAGTTCATTAAGGCATTCGACATGAACAAATTGTTAAGAACAGGAATAAGGGAATTCTTGCACATCAAACAAAAACACAACGAATCTGTCGCCCATTTCATCCAAAGGTGGTGTACAGTCCTTTATTCCTCGGCAAGTGCTCCAAATATGGATCAGATGGAACTATGCGATTTATTCCTTCATTCTCTCAGCAAAGAGGTGAAGGAAGAAGTCTAGAAGTTCCCACTAAAAACTTACGATGAAGTACTCGAGAGCACTCTTCGAATAGATCAAGCAGCGATAGATAGTGGCCGTAAAACATATGGAGCAAACGGGAGGTTAATCACCCCCAATCAGAACACTACAAATTATCCCACTACCACAAATGTCAATCAGGGACCTAAAATCCTTAACAAAAATCGGGGTGTAACAACGGATGGAGTAACCGACCAGCCCAAGAAGGTAAATGTTGTCAATACTCCATCACAAACAAACAACCAACGAAACAACAACTTCACCCCGACAATCAATACAGTGGATTTTAACCATCCACAACAACAACAACAATGGCGAAATCCCATACAAGGGCCAAGCCAAAACTCATTTGGTTATCAAAACCAAAAACAACAAATGCAAAACTTTAATCCTAATAGGCAACAGTTTGATCAGAATTTTAGGCCACAATATACACCAAACCAACAAAACAGGAATTACAATCCCAATTCATATTGTGGTTTCCACAAGATTCGAGGTCACGATACTAGAACGTGCCGTGACTACAACAAATTCATGCAACGTTTGCCAGAAGAACAAAGACAGTTCTTCACAGATTTGTTTTTGGCAGATCCCGTGTCACCGCCACCAAACACGCTCGCAGGGGTAGTTTCCCCTCAGAATGCTCCCCTCAAGATCTTTAACGATCCACTCCCAAATCATGATAGCAACAGGCTGAATCTAACTGGGATGAACAAGGGTGCAATGACGGAAACAATGATCATGAAGCCTCGACTTCACTAAGTCCATCAGTTGCGCCACAATTAGGAAATCAACCGAGACCCAAGATAGTCGGTTTGGTAGAACTAGACGTTGAACTACCTATCGAAGCTATAACAAGAACACGAGAGTATTTCTCTCAACCAAGCCCAAGTCATCTGCCAGAAACAGATAAGAGTCAACAAATAGTAGAAAAACCCGTAGGTGCCTATGATTTAATTAATGACCTAACAAAAACCTTCTCACACATTTCATTTTTGGACTTACTAAAGAACTCTCCTACTCACAGAGCTGCTCTTTTAGAAGCATTAGGTTTAGGTCATCTAATTAACATCACTCCACCTCCTGAAACACAAGTAAATCACGTAGATTTTGATATCCACCCTCCGGGGCAGCCGGACAAGGATGTCGAATTTATATTCGAAATAAGTAAAATGCCTACAGATGCTGAGATTGCACACCGAGGTGATCCAGCCTTACACTTACAAGTATGGGTTTATAATAACTACGTAAAATGGGCAATGGTTGATGATGGGGCCGCAGTTAACATAGTCCCCTTCTCTTTCCTCCAAAAACTAGGATATGGGGAAACAAACTGTTCCACCACTCAAAATACATTGAGAGGCTATGATAGCCTTAAAGCCACTTCGATAGGAACTATAATACTACCGGTCACCTTAGGACCCAAAACAATCTTGACTGAGTTTTATATTATAGATCGGGAAACTAATTATAATATGATCCTCGGCCGACCATGGATACACCGAATGAAGGCAATCCCTTCTACTTTATTCCAAGAAGTAAGATTCCTACATCTAGGAAAGGTATTTGTAGCCAAAGGTGATCCAAAACCTTTCGATATACACCTAGCTGACTTAAAGAAAAGACCAGTGTGCATCGAATTTGAACTTCCAACAAACCAACTTAATAAACCCACTGACCCAAAACCAGAGGAGAAGTTGGTACCTACAACGGATCTTGAAACTATCAGCATAGCCAAAACAACCCCAACCCCCAAAGATAAGGCTAAAGAAACGGTGTCATTAGGGACTACTGCAAAAATCATTGAGTTAATAGAACAAGATTTACCAATGTTCTTACCATTTGATTCAGTAGGCATAGGATATTCACTAGGTGTTGGTTCCCTTCCATCAGAGGATCTCTGCATGGTAGAAGTGGAGTGCGCAAACGCAGCAGATACCCCAACGTCTATACTCCCGACTAAGTATTGGACTCTCCATTTCGACGGAGCTAAATGCCGTTATGGAGCGGGGGCAGGTATAATTCTTACTTCGCCCGAAGAGAAAGTCCTACCATTTGCCTTTAAGCTAAATTTTGAATGCACAAACAACGGTCACGAGTACGAGTATGAAGCCCTCCTCCTTGGCCTCACCTTAGCCAAAAGAATTGGTGTTGATGACATCGAGTCTTAGGAGACTCACAATTAGTGAAAACCAGGTTTAAGTATACGAAACCAAAGCCGAACACTTGACTTTACAAAAAGCCGTATTAGATTTAAGCAAGGTGTTTAACTTCATATCCATTAAAGCAATCCCATGAGAGAAAAATCTTCTCGCCGATTCAATAAAGAACTTCAAGCATCGCGTTTTACTCCAAGCAATGAGTTAGAAGATACCCATTTCACGGTGTCCATTCGTGATGAACCATTGATAAAAACAATGACAAATCCCTTTAAAGCGAAGTGAATCTACCATCCTAGACCATGTTGATAGTGATATGGCCACTTTGGATTACTTAAACGCCTATGCAGCACTACATCTCTCCTATCATATGCTAGATTTGTCCTTAATTCCACATTCGTCTTCCTATTTTGGAAATCCCATGATGGATCTCCCCTCACAAATGGAACCTAGCATATACGCAGTAGAAAATGGGGATGATTTGGATTTGCCTCCAGCACCACCTGAGTTTGAAGAGGGTAACGCCTCTTTAATTGAGGAAACAATCGATGTCAACATCGGGACAGATGACGAACCAAAAATCTTGAAATTAGGATCATCCTTAACCCCAGAAGAAGTAGAGATACACACTCGGATCCTCAAAGAACATCAAAAGGCATTTGCATTTAATTATAAGGAGATGACAGGAGTCGCACCCCACATTGCGGTGCACAACCTCGTCACTAAATCAGATGCAAAGCCAGTTAAACAAAAATCAAGACCCATGAAGCCCAAGGTAGCTCTCATGGTAAAGGAGGAAGTAATAAAACTCCTCCAAGTAGGATTTATCAAGCCAGTCGACTACTCCCAATGGGTATCGAACATCGTTCCCGTTCTCAAGAAGAATGGAAAGATACGCATCTGCATAGATTTTCGAGACATCAACAAAGCATGTCCTAAGGACGACTTCCCGTTACCATCTATCGATGTCATTGTTGATGCAACAGCTGGATTTGAACTTTTGTCTCTCATGGATGGATTCTCGGGATACAATCAAATCAAAATATCTGAGCAAGATCAAGCTAAAACTACATTTATAACTCCTTGGGGAACCTATTGCTACGCTGTTATGCCATTCGGTCTCAAAACACCGGTGCTACATACCAGTGAGCTATGACATATATATTCCACGATTTAATTCATAAAATCGTGGAATCCTACGTAGATGACTTGTTGGCTAAGGCCAAGAAGCGTTGTGACCATCCAGAAGTACTCCACGTCATTCTTTCACGCCTAATAGAATACGGAGTCACACTAAATCTAGAAAAATGCATCTTTGGCGTAACAGGAGGAAAGCTCCTAGGTTACATCATATCGTCACGAGGGATAGATGTTGATCCAACCAAAATTCGGGCTGTCCTCGAAATGGTCCCACCTTCGAATGAATCTGGAATCAGGTCATTTCTCGGAAAGCTGGGTGCAATACGAAGATTCATCCCAGACTTGAGCTTCGCCGTTCATCCAATCAACAATTTACTCAAGAAAGACTATAGCATTGATTGGACCGAAGACTGCAATGAAGCCTTTGATGCAGTTAAGCGTTTCCTGTTGTCACCACCTACGCTAATGCCACCTAAGCTAGATCACCCGTTAATTCTATATTCACGAGCTACCAATGTCTCATTAGCTTGTATGTTGGCCCAAGAGGACGATGACAAGAGAGAACGTGCGATTTATTTCATTAGTCGAACGTTACTTGACTATGAAACACGTTATACACAGGCAGAATGAGAATGCCTTGCCATAGTCTTTGCTACTAAATGCTTAAGACACTATATGCTGAATCAAGAAACGAGGGTCATGGTAAAAATGGACCACTTACGAACTTTCCTCACACAAGGGTCATTGTCTAAAAAGGCTGGACGTTTTATAACCTTAATGGGAGAATTCGAATTAACGTTTGTAAATCAGAAGTCAGTTAAGGGACAAATCATTGCGGATTGGTTAGCTAATAACCCATTAGATGGAGGTGATTTAGTAGATTTAGATTTTCTAGATGAGTGCGTATACTACATCGAAACCCGACCCTCTATCTCTGAGTGTCCCTGGTACGCTGATATCATTAACTATATCATGGACCATACGTACCCAGAAGGAGTTACACCGCAACAAAGAAGGCGGTTACGTATTATAGAGCAAGTGCTCAAAACGCATTATGGAATGCTCCTAAGATGTGTCGAATGTAAGAATCCAGAAGATTCGATGGAATGCCCTAAGATGTGTCGGTGGCCATGCCACGAAGAATACATCAATGAAGATTCTCCATGAATCCCACAGTTGTCATGAGATGTCATAAGTGCCAAGAATTCTCCCATGAGATTCATATGCCGGCACAAGCTCTGCAACCAATCGCTACTCCATGGCCCTTTTCTACATGGGGCCTGGATTTGATAGGGAAATTCTCTCCCTCATCTACAGATGGCCACAATTTTATAATCACGGCCACTGAATATTTTACCAAATGGGTAGAGGCTATGCCTCTTACTACTGTACCTGGTTCTGTAATCGCCAAGTTCATTTTAAACCAAATCATTTGCAGATACGGTATCCCGCAAATCATTATCTCCGATAATGGAACTTCTTTTAAGAATGAAGAGGTTCGTGAACTATGCAACAAATTTAAGATAAGCCATCATACGGCTTCCTTGTATTACCCTCAAGCCAACGGACAGGCTGAAGCGACAAACAAGACACTGAAAGCCATTCTTCTTAAAACTGTGAAAGAAAACAAACGAGATTGGCATTTGAAGTTATATCCGGCCTTGTGGGCCCACCGAACCTCAATAAGAACACCCACAGGAGCAACGCCTTTTTCACTAGTATTCGGGGCAGAGGCAGTTCTCCCACTCGAGGTTGAAATACCCAGTCTCCGCATTTCATTACAAGGGATTCTGGATGAAGACGCTTACAGAGAAGCACGTCTTTCTCAACTAGAAAGCCTAGATGAAACTAGGTTAGATGCTAAACTAGTGACATAGAATCTATGCTGACCGGATGTGTCGGCAGTACAACAAGAAGGTCTATGAATGCGATATATACGAAGGGGATCTAGTTCTAAGACTAGACAGCCGGATCGACAAGAAGACCGGCGAAGGAAGGAAATTCGGCCCAAATGGTTGGGCCCATACCGAGTCATGAAGGACTACGGAAATGGTGCATACCTCTTATGTACGCTAGAAGGTGAGGAATTTGGTGAAACAGTCAATTCCCTTCACCTCAAGCGGTTCTACGCATAAGTAGCTAGCACTACTTATATATATTTACATTGCATCTTCATATAGATTAAGATCATTTTGTCCACCTGTTTCTTACATAAATGGTGATCAAGGAATCTATTCTCAAAGCAATTCATAGCAAACTCATGATGTTGTTGGCATAAACTCTTTAATCATACCTCTCCATTTTCATGATATCATCAAATTATCTCAGAATCTTTTATCAAATAAAGTCAGACATGACAAAGTCTTAACGGTAACCATACCAAGATCTGCAAGTTTATTCTCACTTTGATTTCTTCTTAGGGTAGGTGTCTTACCTATGGTCTGTTCTAGAAGCTTCATGGTGTCACATCTATCCCATATGTATATCTCTTTGGAAATAAATGCATACTGACATTTTACTCAAATAAACAAGTCAAAAAGTGATTAAACAGAAAATTTTAATTTTACACATTTCCTTGCCCCACCAACCTTCGGTGATGAGCTTGCGTCTCTTACTAGTGACGTAGGGTTGGGAAGGGATGGAAATGCCCTTACTCGCCTATACCTTGCCCACGGTGATAAACCCACGCTTCTTACTAGTAGCATGGGGCAAAGTGTAGGGGGTCCTCTTGACAAATAAATGCAAATGATCATATGAAAACAATTCAAAACTTTGAAACTTTGAGTCAAAAACAAATGAATCAGATGTTCAAAATTCCAAGAGAGTTAAAATCCTAAAAACCCAGATTTTGTCTACTATGTGGCCATCTACGGATCTAAGTCTAGATAAACCGCAAAGTAAGTTGCATTCTAAACTATGAAGTCACTCGGGTAGAGTAAGCTTGTAGCTTCCAATTTGGTTCCACTAAAGCTTTGTCTGTCTTTCATCACTATCATTTCAGCTACACCTCATAACTTGTGCCCTTTCTAGCTCTCGGTGATGAGCCCTCGCATCTTACTAGTTGCGTGGAGTTAGGAGTGGGGCAAGTTAATCTGTTCATCATACTAGTTATATTCATCACTTTGCAAAACAAACATGAGATATCAAAAATTGCTTACGGAAGCTAAGATTCAAAATCACATTATATCTACATATATCAGCATCATGAAATACACAAAAGGAAACAAACATTTGCATCATTTGTTCTCCATTGCATACATTCTAAAAAGCATATAAACATACATCGTAGTATACACAAAGAAACTGGAAATAGAAAGGAAACCATGAGTGCCAAGATTTTGATCCAAAACGAATGCATATATATAAATGATCAAAGTTTATATACAATGCCATCATGCACTAAGCATGGTCAAAACGCTCAAAGAGCCCGTGATATACAAAGAAATATATAATACAAAATACACGAGAGCCAAGTGGCCTCTCAATCCCTACGCGACCCCTCCGAAGGTGCACGCCCACGCCTAGGACTCCGGCTACGCCGGTGCTCTGAATGTACGGAGGGCTCAGGATCCCGAGGAGCAGCCGCGGTCTCACCACGAGAATGGCTCCTCATAAGACGCTCAGCCGTCCTATAGCCCGCTAGCTCGGTGCGAAGGGTCGATACCATCCTGGCCACATGCCAGACTAGAGCAAAAACGTCGGTATGCCTACCAGCTGCTGAAGGCTCCCCAAGCATCTACGGATAGCTCTGCACGTGTCCTATCCATGGGGATCATCAGGGAATCGGTACATACCCTGCGGATCAAATCCCGCCACTCATCAATAGTCTCTGCAAACAAAGGAGAAAACAAGTTAAAAACCAAGTGCGAAATTAGGAATACAAGATTACAACTAAGGAGAGCCTACAAATAAACATTAAAAAGGAGAAAGGGTAACTTACTCGGATCACCAGGCCTCCAGGATGGGTCACTGGGGCCGGCACCTGCCGCGGATGCCGCTGCCGACTGAGGGGCTGCTCCTGTGGCAGGAGCAACATGTCACCCCGCGACGGACTCATCCTCTCCACCATGGCCCTGGGAGAGGGGCTCCTCTGAAACTAGAGTATCCCTCTCGCGCTGCTTTGCTCACCCTCTCTGCTGCTGCATAATGTCCCGAGTGTCATGCCACTCGGTGATCGCCGTCCCTCGGTCCTCTCTCTATCCCTCCCTCTGTGAACTCCTCAGACTCGGAGTCAATATCAATAGGGTCATCGCTGCTATGAGCAGGACCCGCAGCAATCTGAAGCAAAGGTGCCCGAGGCGCACCGGCTCTCCCTCTAGCATGAACTATCCTCCTGGTTGCAATAGGAATGCCAGGAGTAATCACTGTCCAACCTCGGCCTCTAGGCCCCCCTCTGGCCTCGCGAACTGATCTGTAGACTGGCGCCACTGGGGGAAGCATACCCATATATGGTAGGCCAAACTGCTGAGGAACCCGGCCAAAGGGGTGCGCCTCCACTCGTCCCACTCTATCAATGAGCTGCCCTGTGGTGGAGCAGGAGATCAAAGTAAGAGTCTCCTCGCCCCATATGCCCACCATGGTCTGATACGGTGTCGCCTCCATGTCGGTAGTAGTCAGGGAGGAAACTGGCTGATGAGGTGCTCTAAGCACCGACATGTCTATCCATCTGGCTGCCCTAACAGCTCCAGGATCTGCCACCTCCACACCCCTGCCATAAGGGATGAAATGCTCATAAACCCAACTCATGACTAGAGTCGGGTGGCTCAATGACTGTCCCTGTAAATGGACCACCCTGTATAGATCATGGTAGGTGGTCCCAAGAATGTCTGCTCCCCAAGCATATATCCGGCCGTGCCCCTCTATCTGTGTAATAATGGGGGCCCAGCAGTATAACAATGTGTCCCCTCCCTTGTCCCCGATCAATCTCGAGGCAAGGATCCCCATGATGGCCTATCGAAATACGGGGATGGGCAAAGAAGGAATGGATCGAACTCTCACCCCCTTCTTCGACCCCGTGGAGATGGCTGCATCTCCCATATAAGTCACCCACTGTGCAATCTGTGCCCGTGAGCCTGCTGTCTCCAAAGTGAGTCGCCTCCCGATGATCGGGACCCCCAGAATGCGGTAGACGTCCTCCAATGTAATGGTCCACTCACCACGGACCCCTGGCAATCGGAAGGTGTTCGATCTGCATCCCAGTAAGAAAATAAGTCACAAAGGATGTGACTAGATGGTGCAACATGGGGCACGCGCGATATGCGTAGTATACCAGCCCTCTGAAGTGTGTCCTCCTCATCTTGTGAGAGGGCATCTAGTACCCCTGAGAGCCAATCACACTCTCTCTCTCTGCTCCATCGGATGTACTCCTCTCTCACCTACATACACCCAAAAACACACAAAACAAAGTAAGTTAGCATCCAGAAAACATTGAGAAAGTCATAAAAACACGTAGAAATGCTAAAAATACAAACACAATCTCAAAAACAAGTTCTTTTTGCATTCTGTGCAAAACCGCCGCCCTGAGCAGGGAGGCGGTTTTGTAACCGCCACCTTAAAGGCCACCGCCTTAAAGGCGGCGGTGTAACCACCACCGCCCTGAACAGGGCGGCGGTCGTGGTCCGAAAACCCACGCGGGTTTTTAACCTAAAAAGGCCTAAAAAGTGCTAAAAATGGCCTTTTAACCTAAAAAAAGAACCTACCCAGTAGGCGCCCCCCCTAGGTGGACCTGTTAACACTAGCATTTTCAAAAATACCCCCATTGCAAAGAATTTAGCATTTCAAATTTAAGGGGGAAAGACAATAAACTGAAGAAAACTAACCTGTGATCGCTGAGGTCGATGTTCCGCACGTGGAGGCATGATCATGATCTCGCTGTGAACGTTTCGACTCTACTCACGCAAGAAACCGTCACCGTGGGTCCCAGAGCTCAAAATCAATCAAATCGACTCACGCAAATGAATAGGAAAATGGGCCCACTTTCATATATATAACACTGTTTCATTTTAAAAATGACTTTTTCATAGGTTTGGAGCGCTGATGGAGGTAAGTTCCTATCCCCGCACAAATGGTACGTTCTCATTCCCTGTTATTCTTAGTATTTATTTTCGAACTATTATATCTATCTCGCACTTGAGTTCTCTTTTCATTTTGCAGTAGCGGGAATTTTGGATGGCGTCATTCGGCACACACACGGACGTGTCAGGTATAACTTCTAACTTCCCATTTCGGGACTGCCATACTTAGACCCACCGTTTTACGCCTTTTCATGGCTAAAACACTTCTCCGAGGGGGCAATATGTACGTACCCAAAATTGTAAGGTACTGTACGAATAGTGTAACAAGTGCCCCAATGATGATACAGGTCTCCTCGTAAGGTGTTCGGGATCCGGAAAAGCTCTCCGAGTGTGCGTTAACATCCCGCATGCCCCGCTTAGCCCCCACATCCTTTGTTTTTCCCTTTTCCCCTCTTTTCTTGGCCTTTTGCTCTTCAGTGATGAAACCGCCACCTTACATGGGTGGCGGTCTAGTGTGACCGCCCGATCCGATCAGTGCGGCGGTCTATAACCCGCCCTACTCAGAGCGGTGGTCCTTTACGCATTTTCCAGAAAGCGTTTTAACGCGACTCACGTAAAAATCAATGTTTCACCAGCTTTCCTTGCCGACTTAGGCTTGCATTTATGTTTTTGGTCCCCTGGAATAGTGTTTGGCCATTGTTTATTGTTTTAGAGTTCAGTTTGGTTTTGATCTTTGGGTGAATGAAAAGCTATAAATAAATGGTTTGTGCACAAGCAAATGGTCTGCCCCTCATTCACTTTCATGCTCTGATTTTCATAGTTCAGTCTTTTATTCTGTTTAGAAGCCATAGTTTTAATTCCTTGCATGCTTAGTTAGCATTGTTCAGCTGTTGGTAAGCCACATACCCATCTTGTGCAGGCAGTACTGTTATTTCACCCAATCCATTGGAGTAGAATAGCTTAGGAAGCCATTAAAGTTGTAGGTTTTGCTCTTCAAACAGGATAGTTTCAGGTTCTGGACGCTTTATGTTGCATGACTCGCAGTAAATCCCGCTAGGAATTGCATAAGCCAAGCTCTGTACTCTTGCGCTATCCCTCTCCTACTCGCATTATATTCAGTCTGCATTCTGAGCTGCCTTTGTCCCAATATCTACTTCTGTTGATGCTAGCATTACACGCTTTTTTGGATTCACGTGAATACGAAAGAACGAGGAGATCACACTGAGGGGACAAGATCACACACACCATCGGATTCGCCACTGTTCTGCGGAATCCAGGTTCTAGCTTTCAAAGTTCTAGTTAGAATCATATCAAATAGAGTAGATAATTGCTTCATTTCAGTAAATTCTATTCTCGATATTGCCAGGGAAGCTATGAGGATTGATAGTTTCTGAGAAACTATGATTCACTCCTCACTTCTGAGGTAGGATCGAGAATCTTGCAGATAGATTAGATGAGCTATTTTATTTGTTTAGAATAAATCTACAAATTGCACAGGCAAATAACTACACTCGGTTATCTTGTTTGTTTTAAATTGTTATTTAGTTGTTATTTCTAGATACGTTTAAATAGCTGCTTTTCTTAAATTTTTAGAAAGTCTCATAGAAAAATAGAAGTTATATATGTTTTAGATTTATTCCACGTAGTTTAAATTTACTTTGTTATAGTTAGATTTACATTTTGTTTTGTATGACAATCACGGGACCCCGGGAACCCAGAGAATACGTATTTGAGCCAATCGTGCCTCAACCCAACCTCGTCACAGCAATAGTTGACATAGACCAGAACCTTAGAATACAAGTCTTCCAAACAACAACAGATTTACGACTGATTAGCTCTCAGTTGAGAGGATTAAATATAGAAGACGACCAAGCACACACGTTTTGGTCAAATCAACCGAACTACAGATTACCCTAGGCAAACATTCACATGACTGTAGAAGGGTTCGAAAGAGAACAAACCTTTGGTTGTGATCCTTTGGTCCCACAGCCAGATGCAGGAGACACTCTCACAGACATAGATACTAGTTTAAGAATCCAGGTTGCACGAATGCCTGTAAGATATTCTGAGAAAATCACACAGTTATTGAGTCTAAACGTAGAAGCTGAGAAAGCGTATGATTACTGGATACTAGGGATTAGGACTTGATTTGTACATGACCATAGCAGGACCGCAACAACCAAGAATCTACGGTTGTGATCCACAAATCCCGTAGCCTAATGAATCCATAAGTCAATCAGATATAGACACTGGCCTACGCACACTAGTATTCCAGTCCACTCCACTTCCACCCATCATCATCGAACAACTATCCTTACTAGATATAGCGGCTAACAAAGCTAGAGAATTCTGGACTAGGCCAGAGAATCGTCCGTAGAGTCAATTGTATTCATTACCCACCATATGACCTTATCTGGAGATATACACGAAACTATCCCAGGTCATTTTCCACGTATTCCACAACCCATAGATCGAATCATGCTAGAACTCGATATTGATTGGAGCCTTTGAGCAGTCATCCTTGTTGATCGATCTATCACACCAGTCCAAGTTAGAAGGGCCTTCTTTGCCTTAGATTCACAAATTCCATTAGTGCGTGTCAAAGACATTAGATTTCCCAACTAGTTCATTTGCATCCCACGCATATTCCATCCCCACCGACTGTCTCGGCACGACCTCGGGATGTCGGGTACACGGAAGAGTTTCTGTAGATTCCCATGCTTGCTTGTCACTTTCCTCCGGCATACAGGAACCTCCAACAACACAAAACACATGTATTTACAATATGCAATAAGATAACCTAATGGAGTGTTTAAGATAAATCCCATTAATTAGGATTTGTAATACCTTTGCATCAATATTTGAAAACTCAAAAGAGTTGGATTCCTTGCAAGCAATGATAATATATTACCCACTCTAAAGCCCATTAAACTTGGAATGTCACTCAAGTTTATATCTATCCATGCCCCATTTGAGGACTAAATCTTTGCCTTGAAAATATACAACTTAATTTTCTTGTCAAACCACTGTTTGGTTAATTTTTGGTGTTTTTCTAACCTTTCTACATGACAAACCTCTTGAGTTCTTCAAGTTCAAATAATTCCATAATTCTCATTTCTCTTTTATATGCACATTCGAATTCCAACTATTGAGCTAGCTTCAATGAAGGTATTTCAAGTGACAATGTGAGTTTAGCTTCTATTCTATATACAAGGACAAATGGTGAATTTACAATTTCTTTGTTTAGAGTGATTCTATCAACCCAAAGAGAATTTTTTTAGTGATCCATTATATTTTATTGAACTATAGTCCTCTTCATGATCCTGATTAGGTTCTTGTTAGTTGCTTACGCAAAACCATTACCTTTAGGGTACTAATGGGGGAATTCTTAAAATAAAATACATTTATAAGATCCCAATTAGATATTTTGGATCCTAGAAATTCCTTAGCATTATCATAAATGATAGTTTGAGGAATCCCAAACCTTATTGCAATGTCTTCCAATAAATCAAGGATGGTGATTCTATTACCTCCTTGAGTGGTATGGCCTCGGTCTTTCCACAATAATTCCATAAATTAAAGCATAGGTAATTGAATACAACCTAAGGTGTCTTCTCTTTGTCTTACTCAAACTAGGAGTATAACCACCAATTTCTAGAAACATGTGGTTCATCCAACTGCCATTTATAGGTTGATATTCTTTGTCTTGCAGGTCACCTATGTTGTGCAGGTTCTAACTATTTATTCTAGTTCCTCCTCCACAAAGAAATAAGTTTTGTAATGATTTCTTTGAGCATATAAGGAAATATTTTCACATAAGGCTTTGCCTCTTACCAGATTTGTGGCTTTGATGGTCACATCAAAATCCATGATCTTTTTTACCCACCCGACTCTCTTTTCACTAATTTCTTCCCCCATGATGAAATCTCTCAAGCTAGGGTGTGAGAATAGAAATTTGATGTGAATGACAACTAGAAGAGGATTGAATTTATTGAGAGCCCATAGGATGGAAAATAATTGCTTTTCCAAATGGATATACTTAAATTTGAAGTATTTCAATGTCTGGCCAAAGAAATATTGCTCCAAGTCTTCAATGTTATTTTAAGTGAGAACCATGACTATGCTAAGATATGTGCCATAAGTATAAAGGATGAAATTCTTTAAAAATTCTCTATTGGTGAGTTTTGGAACTTGAGATATTGAAGCCTTGATCTTAGTGAAGCTTTCTTTTCCTTACGTGGTCCATTTAAAAGTAGTGTCTTTCCTCAACATCGAGTGATTGGCCTAATTAATCCTAAAATTTTAGGAATGAATTTCCTAATGAAATTGATATTTCCAAGGAAATAATGGAGAGACCTTTTGTTAGTTGGTAATGAGAGGGAGAGGATGTGATTAAGAAAATATTGAATAAAATAGATATATAATATTAATTGCAAGATAACAGTAAATGAATAAGTAATTAAGTACATAAATAGACCCAAGAAAATTAAGCTAGTAAATATGAAACCCTAGTTTCAAAGAGGAGGAAAGAAGAATTAAATGATTTGAAACAAAATATAATCTGTTCTAAAGTGCTGACCACGTGAATAGAGAAGGACAAGTGTCATATAGAGCCTCAAAAAAGTGTGCGAGCTAACAATCTATCTTGACTAGGGCACTTGAAAAATGGGCGGGGAGATTATGGGTGCCACGAGATCATCTACCATGCACTTGTGACTACCAAAATAGAACCATCTTTGACTAGTCGGAAGGTGTGCTATGTCCTTCACTTTTGGTCACTAGTATGTCACACAATGATCACCAATTTCGCTAATAACTTACAATGAAATATTGACCTGAAAACCCTCAAGAGTGTATTAAATCCTAAAAAGAAAATAATTCAAATGAGGGGTCAGACTATCCTCAACTGTCAAAAAAGAGATCTTATGACCGAGAACTACACCACGTTTGGACCCAATATAGTTCTAAGGATGTGTGTGCGAGAATCATGTCCTAGGTGGCTCTTATATGAGTCACACTTGATAGTGAGAAAATAACTAGATGTAGAAGATGTAAGTAAATGTGTGCATGGAATAGAATTAACTTCCCCTCCTATGAAACATATGCAGAAGAATGCAGTGCCTTTCCTTTGTATAGATGCTAGAATGGATGCTTTAATGCTCTTGAATAGCTTTTGGATGCAAACTTAGGTGTTGATAACTAATGCTTAGGTCTTGGTCCTTTATTATGGTCACCTAACTTTATATTTATATGATTTATTTGCTTGAATTTCATAATTAACCCTGAAAAGGATGACTACCAAAAATATAAGATGCTCAAATGACTAGAAAGGAACTAAAAGATGTGAGTAAAGTAAAAATAGGTTAGGGGCACGTAGCGTTGGTGTCCTAGTTGGGTGCTAGTGTTGTAGTGTCAGACTCGAGGCGAAGGGTTGGAGGTTAGAATGAGAAAGGACATGTGCAAGACCAAAAGTGGCAACAAAATAAAGGAAAGATGGCTAAAGACATGGGTTAATTAGAACTTTCTTAGGAATGATATGAATAGTAGTATGCAACCATGACTAAATAATTACCCAAAGTGTGTGATTTTGTGTCTACATTTTCCCCACTTTGTGTTATTGAGTGAAATCTCGATAACATAAATTAGATAAGATATGTGTACTTGATAACCATGTAGATTGATGGCGAAAGCATGCTGAGAGACAAGAAAAAGTGTGGAGTGATAAAATGTGAAGTGTGGATATTAGAGAGGAGAAAATGTAAAAAGTGATGATGATGATACCCTAGGAAGAAATACATGTATCGATGTTGTCATTGTACCTTTTGTTGATGTCAATTTTCATTATTGTTGATGTTATGTGGATGATGTTGACTACCACTTCCCATAAGGATGGACCCACAAAGAGAAGAATGATCAAGTAGTCAAATACACATGTATATGATCAAAATGTGTAAAACGTATGTAAGAAAACATGTAAAAATGTGAAAAAGGAACATGTGCACCTGATCCGTGATGAGGAAAAGAGTTTAGAAAGGATCCTGTAGATGATGTAGAAGATTTTTTGTGAGAGGAGTGAGTTTTCGGATGATCTCACGCCAAGAACTGGAAGAAGTGTAGGGAGAAAATTTGGTGTCATCCTCCAACATTTAAATTCTTCCTAATGTATGGAACACCACTGCAGATGGTGTGTAAAAATATGACCTAGTTCAACCATTTCTGACCCAATGTTGAAAATGAAAATTTTGTATGTTGTGTGCTAAGGACTTTATGCCTTGTAAAATATGTTGTGTGAAGTGTTATAGACTGTGCTACATTGAAGAATGTTATGTAACTTCCCCTAGTCACATGCATCTAGGAAGGGTCAAGGGCATCCCCAGTGCACTACTTATCCATGGTCCAGGTTTATTGGTGTTTATGTTGTAGAGGACCCAAGTTTGATTTTGAGCCTTGTCTGATGTTGATAACATTTTTGTACCAGTAGATCTTGAACTATGCTATTTGATGAACGCAAACTATTGTATGGGGTGACTGATTCACCCAAATGATGTCCCCCTCATTTGGGTGCATGACATTTCATTAAGGAGTATGTGACCAAAGGAGGATAAACCATTGTGCTGAAAATGATGCCCTATAGGAGGAGGGAGTGTGCTTGGTAAAACCAAGGCACACACAAACAAAGTGGCTAGGAAACAAGTGTTAGTACAAGAAATACAAATCAAACATGTAATATGTAATCTAGAAAGTAAACAGACAATGTGTAAGCTAAGACGCAAGAAGACAATGTAGACCACAAAAAGTGGGTTTCAAACATGGGACATCACTCATGATGTCGCAAGACAATTAAGTCCAACTAGGTAAAAATTAGAAAAGTGTGCACACAAGACAAAGGAAAATCTCGCAAACAGTGGAAAACATGACAAGCAAGACAAGCAATGTAATAGACAACCATGGAAGTAAATAGACCTGTAATATAAATGTTAGCACATGAAGCACCCATTAGCATGTTAGAAAGATAAAAAGTATGTCAAAGGCATGTATAATTTGATAAAGTAATGTGCTATGAAAAATGAAACAATAACACACTAGTATAGTATGAAAGTGGATTCCCCCAAGAACCACTATGGGACTAGTAATAGGTATTGTGCCAAACATCCATGCTACGTGTATAGATATGTAGAATGTGATCACAACTAGAAGGAAAGTGAACATGCATGTGTGTATGGAAAGATAATGACATACAAGATATCTATCTAGCATGTGTAATAAAGTGTACATGTAACAAGTAAATGTAAGCAAGACTAAATGCAACCAAGATATAGTATGTTGTGGATGAGATGGAATGGAATGAAGAGTGAATGATAGGAAAAACGTGCCCCTGAGTGATGTGTATGCATGAGATGAGGTTCATTTATATATTCCCCCTCAGTAGTCAAGAATGAACTATAGAGAAAGAGTGCGTCATCGGGAAATGGTTTGAATTGTGTGTACTAAAATATGTGATCTTCAAAGCACAAATGTAGAGTGTGTGTGTGAGTAATTGAGTGAGTGAGTGAAAGTGTGGTGAGGTCCATTTGAGATGTAGACCCTCAAAATTGAGTATGGACCATGGAACTAGAGTGCATCATAGGGTAATGACCACAACATGTAGAAGTAGATGCTAGAAAGATATGTCATGAATGCGTAGAGTAGATGTTGTGTAGAAAGAGATGAATGCACAAAATGGGGATTGGGTAGTGTGTAATGTGTGAATGTGTGTGTAACGTGTTATGCATAATGTGTGTGTGTGAGGTTCATGTGTATGATGCCCTCAATAGTCAAGTGTGAACCAAAGCATGAGAGTGCATCATTGGGTAATGACAATACGAGAATGTATCAAGATGTGTATGTTGTATGTGAGAGATTAGATGTGAAATGATGAGAATATAAGACGTGTGTTGATGTGAGAAAGGGGGGGGAAAAAATAGTGTGATGCCCCAAGTGTGTGATGATGAATGTGCTATCCGATAAAAGTGAAAGATGAGGGTCCTCCACCGATGCTTGCGGAGATAAAGGTGTGTGACCATGCTCTAAAAGTGGTGGTATATGAGATAAATGCTATGTAGGTGAATGAATCCTATATGCATGCGAATGATGAGTATAGTGTGGAGGTGATGGACACCTATGTGAAAAAATGTGGAGGTGATGAATACCTATGTGAACCAAGTAGAAATGATGAGGTGATGACAACTATATGTGAAGTAAAACACGGAGGTGATGAACACCTATATGAACAAAATGTGAAGGATGCTATCTCGAGTGAAGGAGTGGAATGGACCTAGACCGATGTGATGGACTGTGTATATCGATGGGACCTGTGTAGGCCATGTGCAAACAATCAAGCTAGGAGAAAATTATGATTTAATTTCATGATGCCATGGGGACACATATGCTCTAGCTAATGCAATGACAACCTCAAGAGGAGGTTGTGGCCATGGTGTAGATGGTGGAACACCATTGATAGAAATGAATTTCTTGTTGTGAATGAATTTCAAACATAAGTGATTCAAGGAGATGATATATTTGGATGCATGAATCCAATTGAGACCTAAGAGCATGTCACACCCTTTGATTGTTGGTGCCACAAGAAAAGGCACAAGCATGGTGAGAGGACCAAAAGTGACTAGAATCTTGACAACGCCATATGATTTAGGGATTGGATATGAAATTTGTGAGAGTGGATAGCTGATAACAACAAGAAGTGTGATAGAACACGCGTTGATGTGACATGATGGATCAACTATAGTGTTATTGATAGAATTGGATCCAATAGAAGCACTAATGTGTAAGCGATTAGAAGATAATGTAGCATGATAGTCATAATCAAAGAAAGTAATAAGTGGTGGGGATGTCTCAGTATGAGCAACTAGAAAATCAAGATCCCCGATGTAAGAGGAGGAACTATGTGATATGTATGATTTTTCGAGGAGTCATTGCTTGTTTTTCATGTTTGGAAGAGGATTGTTAAATATCTTGAGCTTATGATTTTCATTGATAGGTGTAGAAGTTGTAGGATTTGGAAGCTCAATTGCATTATTATCGATCAGATCTTGAATGAGATTGAAGTTTAAAACAATGATTTGTAGAATGTCCAATTAATGAATGATAGTCGTATATGATTTTTTTCATCATAATTACGACCTTTAGGGTGAGATGGATCTAAATTGAGTGGAGGAGGAAGTTAATAAGGTTTCTCTTGACAAGTTGTGGAAGTAAAATATGTGGAGTGATAATTAATTTTGTATATGTATGCTTAGGTGGTTTCCATTGAAGTTCTTTAGTATTAGATACAACATTGACAATGATTTAGCTTCAGTAGGTTTGACAGATGGCTTGAAAGTTGATTTACTTTGAAAATGCATAGAAGATGAAGCTTTCTCTTGATACTTAAGATTTCCTATAGATAAGAGTTTTATTTCACGTTAGCTTAAGAGTGTGACATAAATGATCAAATGATGGAGATGTCTCAAAGAAAACACTCTCTCTTAGAGAGGTGACAATAGAATTTAAATAAATAGGTCTTGATGTCGGAGTCCATAAGTATATTAGACATCTTAGCTAATTTGTTTTTATATCACAAGACATAATACACTAGATGTTCATTAGATCCTTTGTTTAAGTTGTGTGACTTGAGCTCATTGATAGAAAAATGAGCTAGAAAACATTAGATAGATGGGTAAAATATGTTACCGAGTGGATAAGTAGGTCATAGAACCAACACATCACATAATATTGGAGACTGCGAGGAAAAATATTTACAAGTAAAGTATGATCATATGCATAGTCTAGGCATGCTACATGAAAATCTTGAAGATGTTCTTGAGGGTCACCATGGCCTTTGAAAGTGGGAAACTTAGGGGTGATGAAATTGAGAGGAAATGAATAAGCGGAGATAACAGGTGCGAAAGGAGTGTGAAGGAGTGTAGTGGAATCCAAAGATGGTGATTCCTAAGAAGTAGCCAATTGAAGTTGATGAATTTGTGTCTATAGATCCTTATATAAAGAAGTTAAATCAGGAGTATTCGAAGAAGATCTAGGTTGCATATTGGGAGTATTAGGGTGATTGATGGGGGTGGTAGTAGTAGGAATGGAAGATGGAATATGAAGGCATTGAGTAGAGGCCATGTGTAACATCCAAAATTTCTAGTAAGTTAAATTAACTACAGTTACGTCTAATCAGGATTAGACGAGATCTTCATTGTGTGTAAGAATTCATTTGGTTCGTCGTGTCATGACCCATAAACACGTAGCGAGGGCATGACAACTGCTGCCTGAATGGTTAACCCCTCACCCACCTTGATGATCCTTCCTAAACGTGATTAGGCCTTGATCATAGGTAAAATAATTCATAAACGATAACAAATATTTTGGTTATTTGTATTTTGGTTACTTTATTTTTATCGGTTTAGTCATCTTTTGTTTTGTTTGACTTTTTAATGACCTTAATAATAACTACCTCCGTTTTATTTGATGATGCTATGTCAAGCCAACTTTATGGAAATATTTGAATTATTATTTACAGAGTTGGTGATTTTTGTTTATTGGAATGTATTGCATGTAATGTGTAAATTCAAATAATTATTTTTATAATATATTGTTGGTAATATGTGGACTTGTATTATGATGATTAATTTTAACTTAACCATTAAGTTGGATAACAATTTAAATTAAAAAAATAAAAATAAAAAAAATGCAATATTAATTTGTAAAATTAGTAATGTATATTCTAAAAGGATTTGGCATGTAAGTTGAAAGTTATATGAAAAAAAATATTAATTTTAATACTTAAAGTGGGTTTCGTAAAGTGAAACATGTTTACATAGCACAAGTATGTGGCATGCATTAATGCATGTGCGACATTAGGAAGCCCAAAAATTCTTGAATATGTTCTTTGAACTATAGTTTCTTTCATTATATTCTTTTTCTTTTTATTTCTCCTTGTCTATTTTCATTCTTCCCTTCAGGATAAGGATAATTTTAAGCGGCGAATATTCGTAATATGGCGAAAATTTCATTTTAGGAAAATTTGAAAAGGTGAATTTTCGGAGTAAGTGGGTCTGTTCTTCGCCTAAAATATATAGTATATTTTTTTTGGGGTCGGCTTCGCCTTCATTTGAAAACATCTCCTATAAAAACCTATGTGATTAAATAGGGTAGTATACCTCAAGTAGCTTACCAAATTACCAATCTTGTGAAATTTGAACTCGCATACCCTTGAGCACCGAGAGATTCATATTACGGTTGTGCGCGCAAATGCGGTGTTGCAGCGACAAGGGCAATATTGACGCGCGCTGACAAGATCTGTCTTGACTGCGCGACAAGAGAAGAGCTATCTTGGCGACAAGAGCATGCATCGACGCGCCACGACAAGAGCTGGCCGAAGTGACTTGGCGACAAGATATGCATCTTGCTTACGTGACCCGAAATGCTATGGGACGCGCGGCAAGAGCTATCTTGACGCGCGACTGGGCTCTGAAAGTGCGCGAGCGAGAGGAAGGGTGGACGCGCGACTGAGAAAGGGTTGACTCGGGCATTGTTGACGCGCGACCTCAGACAGTTCACGCGCGACAAGACCTCAGAGACTGGACAGAGTCGCTTCTTGGTTCTTTTGCTGACGCAGGACTCTTTTCAGAATAATGGAAGGTGCCAGCTCAAAGAATACGAATAACCTAAAAGTAAGTAAGAAATCTCAGAAATCACTCTTCAAGTATTTTGGAAACTCTGCGGGTACAGATAGTGTAAATACCAATCATATACATGCCACCGAAAACAATCGAGAATCATGGATTGTGTGGAAGGTATTATTGAGGTGGACATGCATTGCGCGATATCATGTCAAACAAATGAAACCTACGATAATATGCCGAGATCTTGAAGATATTGTTCTGTTGGGTGCAAAGAAGTGTGCAGCTAGATATCACAGATACAAACACTCAACAAAATGGAAGACAGAAATCAAAATCAAACTCTGGTCCAAGAAAGAGGAAACCAGGTGATTGCGATATTGCTACAAATTCTACTCAAAAAAGTAAAGCATTGAAAACAAACAAGAATATGTGGACCATTGGCGGGACATACAAGTTTGATTGGGCAGCTAAATTTCCATTTATTGAACTTTGTTGTATCATCTAATCAAGAAGAAATCCCATGTGAATGTACATGTACAATATGTACGTGGAAATTGGGAAAGCAACAAAAAAATGCAATGAAATTTGGACACTATAGAAAAACATTGTGGAAAACAATATTTAACGATACTTGAGGCGGATGGCCGAGAAAATCAAAACACATAGGTGGAAAAGCTGAAAAGGAGTGCATGCATGTCAGATACGCAGCGGAATATGAGGCAGAGCAGAAAAAACACAGACATCTGTTGGAAAAGGGAGGAACGATCACATCGCATATTGGTAAGATGAAAGAAACTAATCTACAAGCAAAATTCATACAGTTCTCTACTCTTTTTCAAATACTTAAAAAAGGAAGGGCAATGTCAGATTTCCTCGATTTCAAGGTTTTGTATCAATTTAACGGAATGCTGAATGTACCTCAGTCTCATTGGTCCGAGAGTAGTGGATGGGAAATGGCAAAATGCCTCTCGATGATAGAGAAGGAAGATTTGAAAGAGAATGTAAAAAAAGCAAACTTTATCTCTCTTTCAATTGATGAAGTGACAGCAGTCGACAACACCGCATGGGTATGTATCCACATCTATACATTAGAAAATCATATAAGGACACCTCATCATTGGGTGTTATGAAAATGGTTGAAAGCTGCAATGCTGAAAACCTATACAAAATAGTTGTTTCTCATTTGAAAGATGTTCTGGTATGGTGATTATGAAATTGCTACGAAGTTGGTATGCGTTGGGCGAGATGGTGCATTTGTCATGCGGGGTCACCGAACAGGGGCTCGTGTTAGATTACAAACAACAGTGGCCCCATATATGCTACCAATTCACTGCATGGCTCACAGAATGAATTTAGCATATAAAATGGTAAGCAACCATGAAAATGTTGCTAAATTAGAAGACCTAATAAGAGAACTCCATGCCTATATGTCAAGCAGCCCAAAGCGTTTTCTGGAGTTCCAAAAATTTGCAATTGGAATTACAGACGGCAAAAAACTTCTGAAGGATGTGGAGACTAGATGGATCTCTTTGTATGAACCAGCATGCAGAGTTCGTGAGGAGTATCCTTCATTGGTTGGTTTCATGCACAAATACCGTCATGAAGTTGATAGGGCAAAGGGACTTTGTTGTTCCGCTTAACCGATTTGGAGACTTTGCTTACATTGGTTGGTATTCTTCCAATGTTGAAGGAGATCAATACACTGATGAAGCATGCACAGGGCAGATTGATCTATATCGTGGATTTTATAAGGATGAGGAAAATGGTATGTCAAAGTCTTGATATATTGTACTGTTCCCAGGATAGTTTTGATGCACCTGTTTTTGAAAATTGGAGAGATTTATTAGATCTTAAAAATCCTAACACCTTTTTGAGATTTAATATCCACGATCACCTATGCATCTCTGTTAATGGGAGGGAAATACCAATGCACATCTTGCAAAGACGTCAAGATATTACAGGATCGGAACGAGAAGATGTTCCTGTGACACGTAATTTGTTTGAGTCTGTGATAGTTGAGACAAGAATAAAGCTTAAAAAAATTTCAGAAACCTTGTCATCAGAAATTAGGGAACGTTTCTGTAAAGATAAAATTCTGGAAGCAATGGGTGTGATGAATCAAATTTTGGAATACGAGAAGGTGGCCGTGCGAGACTTTGTCGATAAGCATTTCCATAAGTCAATGGGTACAATAATGGAACAATTTACAAAGACTTGAGCTCAAAGTGAAATCAAAGGTATTGAATGCCGATTTATTGAAGTTTGATCAACCAATTTTGCAACAACAATGAGGAACCAATATAAGAATTTAGATCAACCTTCGAAAGTGGTGCTATTACAAGAAATTTGTGGCGAGGAATCTTTCAAAGTTCTATCTTACAAGAAGATATCGGTGAGTGTTTCAGACTATATGAGTTATGCCGGACAATGATTTTGGGGTCGTGGAGGATGAAAGGGTTTTCGAGTGCATTGTCATTTATAAAATCAAAAAGCGAGAAACGAGGTTGGACAAAAATCACGGAAAGTTGCATGAGGTGTTACGTTTCTCGATACTCCCTCAAAACCTTTCCGTTTGTGAGCAATTGCGCCTTTGGAATTCCCTTTGCGAAAGAAGAGGTGTAAATAATACGGACTACAAGTACAAATATTCCCAACCTTGAGAGTGTAATTGGCTCGTCACATTCTACGTAAGACAACATCGACTTTGATGAAGCTATTGATAATGGACTGTTTCAACTTTAAGTAGAGGTATCTTCTTTATCTTTTATCTTTATCATTAAAGATGTTACGAGTTTATATACTAAAAATGTCGTGCAATTCACCCATCTATCTACTAATCCATTTCTCGTGTTGGATTTTTTTAAAACACGAGATCTAGCTCATTACTGAGTGGCGGTGATGATTTCAACTTTAGCAGAGTATCTTTTTCCCTTAATCTTATTGTTAATTTGTTTGTTACTTTTTAAATTTTGTGAGCAATTGCTTTGGAATTCCCTTTGAAAAAAGAGGTGTAAATAATACAGTTACAGGTACAAATATTCCCAACCTTGAGAGTGTAATTGTCTCTTCGTCACATTCTACAGAAGACAACATCGACTTTGATAAAGCTATTGATAATGGAGTGTTTCAACTTTAAGTAGGTATCTTTTATCTTTATCTTTATCTCCATTAAAGATGTTTACAGGTCTATATACTAAAAATGTCAGGCAATTCACCCATCTTTCTACTAATCCATTTCCCGTGTTGGATATTTTTAAAACAAAGATATATCTCATTACCAGTGGCAGTGATAGGTTATAATTAAAGATATAGGTTAAACAAAGATATATCTTTCTACTATTCATTTTTTCAGCTCTGGTTATAATTAAAGATGTTATAGGTGTATGTATTTACATTTAGATAAATACAATATTTTTATTTTTTGAAAACGTGGGTTGACATCCGTCCGAGGAAGCTGTTACTTCTCGGGACTGACAATGTCAGGCAACTCACCCATCTATCTACTAATCAATTTTTTTGTGTTGAAGTTTTTAAGACAAAGATCTAGCACGTTACAGGTGATGATTTCAATTTTAAATAGGTATCTTCTTCAACATAATCTTATTGTTTGTTACCTTATATTTTTTCAGCTCTTGTTATCGTTACCTTATATTAACATTTATATAAAGATATTGTTGGTCTATATATTTAAAGATGTTGCTGGCACTTATCAATTATCATCATTCATCATCTACGTCCACATACAATTCATGACAATGCAAATAAACAAGAAACATATATATAATACATGATAATCACAATCTAATGCAATTAAAATTAAAGATTGTATGTAAATCCATATAATTATATTCAAAAACCATAGTACATATTCAATAGTAGAAGTTTCTAGTTTTCAAAACCCTCTTTTTCTTTATCAATTCTACTCTTGCACTATTTCCCAACGGCTTCTTCCACTGTGGCTGTACCTCTTTCCCCAACACCAGAAATCTCCATGCGACAGAAAATTTGGATCAGCTGCAGTGTATAAACTATCCCGTTGCCGATAATTTTCATCTACTAATAATCTCATTGATAAGAACCAGTTGATATGAGGAAGCATCTCCATCTTTCTCATCAACCCACACAATCTTTTTGTGCTTGTCGAGATCTATGAAATACTCCTTGCCCTCTTTAGAGGTACTTGTGCCCAAACCTGTATGGTCAAGCAAGTGATACCTAATTGATTGGAGAACCCGATTGATGGAGAAGGATTGATTGGAGAAGGCGATTGATATGAGGAAGCATCTCCATCTTTCTCATCAACCCACACAATCTTTTTGTGCTTGTCCAGATCTATGAAATACCCCTTGCACTCTTTAGAGGTACTTGTGCCCAAACCTGTATGGTCAAAACAAGTGATACCTAATTGATTGGAGAACCCGATTGATTGGAGAAGGCGATTGATTGAGAAGTGATTGATATGAGGAAGCATCTCCATCTTTCTCATCAACCCACACAATCTTTTTGTGCTTGTCCAGATCTATGAAATACCCCTTGCACTCTTTAGAGGTACTTGTGCCCAAACCCCGTATGGTCAAGCAACAAGTGATACCTAATTGATTGGAGAACCGATTGATTGGAGAATTGATTGATTGAGAAGCGATTGATTGGAGAAGCTGATTGATATGAGGAAGCATCTCCATCTTTCTCATCAACCCACACAATCTTTTTTGTGCTTGTCCAGATCTATGAAATACCCCTTGCACTCTTTAGAGGTACTTGTGCCCAAACCCTGTATGGTCCAAGCAACAAGTGATACCTAATCGGCAAGCGAACAAAACCAGAACTCGAAAACATATAAAGAGGAAAACAAACTAGCATTACTTTGTACTATACGGTCCAGCTGGTTATCGATCCACTCAATGAGTCTCTCCAAGCTTCATACTCAGGAATTGTGTAGAAAGATAACACATTTCCATTTTTGTGAGTTGCCTACATAATACATTAACATGTGCCGACATTAGACATGGAGATACAAAACATCTGGAGGCTTGGAAAACAAATACAAAAGTCTCAAAACACAACCAAATATACAGGGGGAACATTTAAAGAAACTAAACACTGCTATACAAAGATCATGTACCTGGTCTATCATTATCATCAGATGGCCATATCTTAAAGATTTAATCTTTGTCATATATTTTATCTTCTGTAGACCAAGGATTTTTTTCTATTTAATATCTCTTTATTCTCCATTTGTTGGTGAGTGGTAGCTTCCCAAAAAAATAGATATTCACACTGACACGATAGCATAAAGATAACTAAAATAACAAAAAATTAAATTGGAAAGTGATGTCGAAACATGTCACAGTACTACCAAATTCAATATTCACATTTCCCTGATTCATGGCACAAACACTTACAGCGACTACAAGTGCCTTGGCTGAGTCACCCTCCGTTAATATTAAAGTACATTGATCAGAATTCTTCCCACTTGCTTGATTTGCATCAAGTTTGGGAACATCATTTAATTTCCCCTTCTTGGTTCCATCAGTTTTCTTAAGATCTTTTTTTTGTTTAAACTTTTCCACTGCACTCATCAGGTCAAACAAAGTTACAAAGCTAATCTTAGACACTAGCATTATAAAAATTACATGTACTTAAATGCTACATATTAGACACCACACCCTGGATATATGCGAAATAAGTGAAAATTACTATAAATTTATAACAAATTGTATCAGAATAAAAAATACGAATTAAAACGAATTATACTTACAATCAACATGGAAACCAAACGTTGATTCGAGAAAATTCTTTTCTTCCACGAGTGTTGCCTTAGTTGTAACAATTGGTAAATTTTTGAACGGAAGGCCTGTAAACCGATGAATTTCATTTGCTTCTATACTGAATCGAAAAATTCGGCAGCGGTTCAGAGTCACATAAAAAATGCCGTCCTCTGAACTATAGGATGACTGAACGTAATTCAAAATATCCGGATCTGTTTCGAAATGGGACATATTAACGAGCCCTGTAAAATCACACGCATCCATTAAATATTTATCTACCGAAGAGTCAAAGACATCTTTAAAACAGTATGGATGTGAGGGCATAAGAAACATCGATTGAATTGGGAAGCAGTTGGGAAGCATTGAGACCTGTAGAAATTCAAGAGCCGAAGGTGAAAATGACAAAATGACCGGTAGAAGGGTATTTATAGGCTAAATCGGGCGTCAAACGCATCAATAAACGCGCGTCAAATGTCCAAGATGACGCGCGACATTACTAAATCTTGTGGCGTCAATAGAAGCATTGACGCCGCCAGCGTCGATAGAAAGCCGATGGCAGCGTCGATATTGGCGTCGTCGACGCTGCTGCCGATAGAGAGCTTACCGAGCGCATCATTGGAACATTGGCGCGTCAATAGAAGCCATTACCAGCGTCGACGCCGCGTCAATGAAGACACGTCGACGAACTGCAGCGTCGATAAGAACATGCGTCGATAGAAGACATCGACGCATTGTGGCGTCAATGAGGCCAGCGACGCGTGGGCGTCGATGAGGCCATGATGTGGCGTCAATAAAGCCATGACGCGCATCAATCGAAGCACCGACGCGCGGCCAATAGCCGCCATGACGCGCCAATGGCTTTATCGACGTAGCGTCAATAGATCCAGTAATGCGCGCCAGCGTCGATAGAATCCGATGACGCTGCGTCAAGTAGATACCGATACCCGATGTCGTGCGTCGATTGAAACAATTGACGTTCCTCTGACGCGCGTAAGGAGTGATGAAGCCTTCATGTTTGCAATGCAGCCAATTGAGACACTGATTGGTGTGTACTTGATGTCTGAGACACTTGATTTTAGACATGTTACTTGTTGAGCTTGATGTATAATTGAGCTGTAAATTTTTTTTTTCAATATTTGAGACACTTGATTTTATGAATTGTACTTCAAGAAGATCATGATTAATCAATTCAAGGCATAGAAATGGCGGAGCTTCAAGAAAATTGTCTTCAAACATACAGTTGAACATTGTATCTTCAGAAAAGGAAAACAAAACATGATGGGAGCAGGAATCTACTAAAGGATCATATATTTCAAGTTAATTCTTGTAACTAATACGATATGTAAACAACCTTATTGAAAAATTTGAAAAAAAGATATATTTTAATTCAAACACTTCAAGAGCAGTCCCGAAGAGAATCCTATACAAATTTAACTTCTATAATTTATCTGGAGTCGGCACTGTATTTTTTCTTAGATGCTAAACAGAAAGGTTGTTAAATCTTATTAAATTTGGCATGGTAAACCATGGCAATTCACCCATCTATAATCTAATCCATTTCGTGTTGGTTTTTTTGAAACACGATTTAGCTCATTACTTAGTGGCGGTGATAATTTTATTATTTGTTACAAATGGTTAAATACAATATATTATTTTTTGAAAAGCGTGGGTTGACATCCGTCCGAGGAAGCTATTATTTCTCGGGACTGACAATGTCAGGCAACTCACCCATCTATCTACTAATCTATTTTTGTGATGATTTCAATTTTAAATAGGTATCTTCTACAACATCATCTTATTGTTTAAAGATATTGTTGATCTATATATTTAAAGATGTTCTTTGGGACTTCTCGGGACCCTCTACATCTACTGATGTCGGGTAAAACAAAGATCTAGCAAATTAGCCTTGATGATTTCAACTGCAAGAGGTAAGTTAAACCCTATCTTATTTTGCAATTATGTTTAATTTCTTTCAGGTGATGATTCTCTCTTTATTTCTTAGAATTATATTTAATTTATTAAATATTAAACTATTAAGTTGAGTGAATTATAGATGCATACTTCATCTCAAATGGTGTCCACGTAATGGGATTATTCAGAAGATAAAAAAGATTGTAGCTAGAAGAATAGAGATTCAAATAGATTGATTGCATTTCATCAATCATTCATTAAAAAAACCTCTATCTAAATTATAAGAAATATATACACTCAAAATTATATCAACTTATAGACTCAAAGACAGAATAATCTTCATGATAAAAACCTTATATGTTTTACATTAAACTTCAAAGTTCTGTATCGAGCTTGACCTATCTTTTAATCACATGGTTATTCCATCTTTGATTAATCCAGCCTCCATAGCCTCTACACAAAACAATATCCATGATAGCAAAACCATATCTTTTAAACCATTGTCTTCATTATTTCCCAAGCTCTAATTCTTACAGCCTCTACATCAAACAACCTCTCTAGTTTAAGATTATGCACTAATATAGAGGTGAATCTCTTTAAACAGTAAAGATCTGTTTCAAAATTTAGTTGCTATTTTTTCCCAAAGCCATAATTTTCAAGATAATTAAAGAAATTAAATTGATCATCATATTTCATCAGCATCTATCATTGATTATCAATTCTCATCATTCATCATCTTTCATCATCATCTATCATTATCATCATTCATCATCTACGTCCACATACAATTCATGACAATGCAAGTAAACAAGAAACATACATAATTCATGATAATCACCATCTAATCACCATATAATTAAATTCAAATAACATATTACATACGCAATAGTAGGAGTTTAGTCAATAATAACAGTTTCTAATTTTGAGAAGCCTCTTTTTCTTTAGAAACTTCTACTGTACTCTCTTCCCCAACGGCTTCTACCACTCTAGCTGCACCTCTTTCCCCAACACCAGAAATAACCCCTGAACATATGAGATCTTCTGCAGCACTGTCCAGATTTTTTAAAATTCTTTCCTCTTGATTTGTTGCATCTCCATGCGACAGCAAATTTGGATCAGCAGCTGCTTTTTCTTTGAACAAGATGTCAGGGTCAAGACCATGCTCTTTAATTATCCGCTTTAGTGTATTGTTTTGTTTGTTAACCAAAACAATATTTTGCTTCATATTTTTTGCAGCGGATAAGTTGTTCTTTGCTGTTTCCAAGTGAACTTGCAAAACCTTCGCCTGACTCTTCAAATTTTCATATTTCAACTGCACAAAAAGAGTAATGTCAATTCAAAATATTAATGTAAATTCAAAATTTCAAATTAACAAAAACGATTGTTTGAATGTAATAGTACTTACAACCGCTCTATCTCTTTCGGCATTTGCGATTGATACCAAATCCTTGTCCTTTGACCATTTGTTAAAATATGCCTGGGCCTCGGCACTAATATTTTCCAATCTGTTTAGTGCCTTATCTAAAATGTCGTCTTTATATTTGTTGTTAAACGTGATGCAGCCCCACTTCTTGCTTGGGTAAGTAAGGAATCCATCTTCGCAGCTGATTTTGACTGCAGCGTATAAACCGTCCCATTGCCAATAATTTTCATAACGACTAATAATCTCATTGATAAGAACTTTGGCCCTTTTCTCCCATTCCATAAGCTCTTCGATATGAGGAACAATAAACTCACCGACATGGGATTGATAATCATTACCAATTAAGTTCTCCAAAGGATAAGGTGGAAACTCTTCACTATCTGATTCTGATGCAGACGATCTTGCTGGAGAAGTGTGGGGGCTTTGACTAAGATCAACTGCTATTTTCTGTCTTTGGGTGGGCTGATCCTGTTTCCGAAAAAATAAATCAAGATTTAGATAAAAAAATTTAAATCAGAATGTAATTTAAAATTGTATAGCATATTAAAATTGAAATTTTAAGTATACCTGCTGGCCTTGAATCATCTCGCGGGTATCGAAAAAACTAGTTGGGTCATTGCTATCAATGCCCAAATAATCTTCATCTAAATTTATATTGTTCAAAACAGATATGCCCGTTGCACTGGGCAAGCCACCAAGTGAGAGAGTTGGTATACGAAACGAGGAGTCAAGGTTTAGTGTCCCACTGGGGGCCGGAGCAAAAGTCATCCGTTTACCAATGGTCTTTTCACTGTTCCTCCGGTTGGAATTTTAAAAATTAATGGTTGAGTTGGTGTCGCGGCGATCGTTTGATCATGAATGACATGCGTTGTAAAGTACAAGAAAAAAGAAAATGTTAGAACAATTCAAAAGTCAAAACTATGAAACTAAATGTCCTATAGAAAAGTTGTACCTTGTTGTCGAGGGGGTGTTTTTCGGTGCTACTGGGCGGCCTTGTAGGAGTTGTATCTCGTGGCTGTTCGGGAAGATATCAATGCATGCGAATGTATGGAGTGAGTTGGGGAAGAAGGTTCCAAAATCCCTGCAATTCATCAATATCAAATGTTAAATCATTTGGTTAAAATTTAAATTGAACAAAAATCTGCAACTTTGGAATTTGTAAATAATATATGAGAATGTATTACTTTCCGGCGTTTAACGAGTTCAAACTGTTGAGGGTTTGGAGAGGAGTGAGCTTCCATTTCAGATTGGGAGTCCCCCGAAGCCTCTGCGTGTAGTTGGCCTCTTCCTCTTGACATCTTTTTTTTTTTGGGAATGGCTTCAAGATATCTTCTCTGCAAAACATTAAAATTTAAGATTTAATAAATGTGCACTGTAATGTAGAAAATAGTAATACAATTACAAACTAAATAGTTTATACCTGCTGTTCTGCAAATGGAACTGAGAATTTCTTCAAAGCCTCATCAGAGCAAGTAGGAATTTGTTTATGTTTTAAATTTAAAAGTGCCTCATAGTAGAAGCCGAGGAGATAGTTTGTTGAATAAATGTAGGGTTTATCTGAGACTCTTGAATTTGCTATGTCAGTTCTTATTTTTTTCGATAGAAATGTGCACCAATCGAATTTTCGTTTTGTGATAGTGGCACAAATGTATGCAATGGCCCAATTTGGTATATCTGTTTGGCGACCCTGCAAAACAATTCTGGCTTGAAAAAACGAAATAAGTGCAGCCAAAAAGTGATGTGCAATTGATTGTGTATCTACACCACGCCTGGATTTATTGACATGGGCTGCAAATACGAAAGCAGTGAAAATTAGTATAAATTTATAATTGAATTGTATCAGACTAAAAAACAGATTAAAAATATGAATTAAAATGAATTATACTTACAATCAAAATGGAAACCGTACGATGATTCGAGAAATTTCTTGTCATCTTCCGTGAGTGTTGCCTTGGTTGTCACAGTTGGTAAATTTTTGTTAGGAAGGCCCGTAAACCGATGTATGTCATTTGGTTCAATAGTGAATTGGAACATTTGGCCATCGCTCGAGTAACATAAAATATACCGTCCTCTCGAAATGTAGCATGGGGAAGGTAATTCAAAATATCCGGATCTGTTTCAAATGTGGCATATTAACGAGCCCTGTAAATTCACACGCTTCCATTATAGCTGAATATTCTGAAGACATCTTTAAAGCCGTATGGATGTGAGGGCATAAGGGATTCCTGTAGGTTATCTTCGAAAGAGATTGAGTTGGATTGGCCTGAATTTCTTCCTGAACTTGCAATTGGGAAGCATGTGAAGTCGACATTGTAGTTGCAATAGCGTCTTTGTCAAAGATTTAGACCTGCAAAAATTCGAGAACGGGAAAACGAAAACGAGAAAATGAGCGGCACATGGCTACTTATAACCTAAATAGGGCGTCAATGTCCTCAATTGACGCGCGTCATCTCATTCTGTTGTCGCGCGTCATCTAGTCCCTTTGTCGCGCGTCAATTGGATTTAGTGTCGCGCGTCATGTAGTACCTTTGTCGCGCGTCAATTGAATGTATTGTCGCGCGTCATCTATTCCCTTTGTCGCGCGTCAATTGAATGTATTGTCGCGCGTCATCTATTCCCTTTGTCGCGCGTCAATTGAATGTAGTGTCGCGCGTCATCTATACCCTTTTCGTCGCGCGCCAATTGAATGTAGTGTCGTGCGCGTCATTTACACACCACCGGTGTCGCGTCAATAAGGAATGTTGTCGCGTCAATTTAATTATAACGTCGCGTCATTTAATTACATTGTCGCACGTCATTTAATTACAGTGTCGCGCGTCATTTAATTTAGTGTCACGCGTCATTCAAATACTAGTGTCGCGCGTCATTTAATTCCAGTGCCACGCGTCAGTCTTAGATGATGTCGTGGTGTCAATAGTGGACCGCGCGTCGACTACTGAGTGGTGAAAAAGTCGCGCGCCAATATTATCTATTGTCGCGCCGTGTGTCGTGTCGATCTTAACTATTGTCGCGCAAATGTCGTGCGTCGTTACGAACTAGTGTTGTCGCGCGTCACTCATGGTACCTTGTAAAACCAGGCGAAATTTTTTTTCAATACTGTCAAATTCGCCTTTCGCTGAAAGTGGTTACGGGGATATTCGCCAGGTATTTTCCACCTTCAATTTTATAGGGGTGTCTTAAAATGAACCCCGCCGCTTGAGTTTTGGAGGAAGGAAGGATTCAACTTGTTGGAGCTGGAAGAGTAAGAGGTTGTTGATTCTGGGTTTACTTCAGGCATGAATATCTTCTCCCTTCTTTGTTGCATTATTTGTAAAAAAAGAGGAAATACACATTCTGTTTTAATGGCAATCAAAGGAATTTGTGGACAACTTTTGATTTAATTTCTTGGAGATGAAATTTGAAAAGGAAATTGATGGATTTTGTATTCTCTTAAGTTTTCTTTGTGTGGTTTTAGCTAAACCAGAAAAAAAAAACAGATGGGGTTTTGGGTTTTGATCTGCAAAAATAAAAATAGAATGAAAGTTAAAATTCCTTCTTTGCATTAAAATAAATTGTACCCAAAAAGAAAAGAGTTGTGCATTTTGGTGTTTCAAATCAATTTGTGCTTGTGGGTTTTTATTTTTTTAACAAAATTTGATTGTGTTTTCTGTAAACAAATCGATTTGATACCCAAATCGATTTGGGTATACAAATCGATTTGCATAAATGAATCGATTTGGGTAACCAAATCGATATGGATATGTAACTAGTTGGGGTTTTGTATTTTTTTCCTTCTTGGCTGTTATATGCAGGTCTGATTTTTAATTTATTGAGATCTTTTGAATGAAAATTTGTGGATGTCAAAGCTCTTGCATGGGGCTGCATTTTCCAGAAATTTTTATTATGGGCATCTAAATCAGTTCATGTATAAATGAGGATGTGTTGTTATGTGTGAATAACTACAAAACAAAAAAATGGCATTTAGCCCAGTAACTTCCAGCTGGCAATATGACTTGGATTCTTGCATGGCTGTGAAAAAGAAATTGCTTGTCTTGGTAAGGGCATGAAAGCCAGGACAACTTGACCGAGTTGTACCAAGGAGTAATTGGTGGCATGATTGGGTTTAATATAATGATATTTTATGAAAGAAATTATTAGCTATTCTTTTACTAGAAAGAGTATGTTTAAATGATGTAATCGTGGTGTTTTTACATTGTTTAGTTGGGTTGTTCATATATATAAGAAAAATGTGTTTTGATTGTTTGGAAAGGAATATATGTACGTTTTATAGAGCTGCTCATTAACTGGAAATAATATGTTTTATTTCTCTTGTTAATGATGTTCTTTGACGTTTTATAGAGCTGCTCATTGACTGAAAATATTATGTTTTATTTTCTTTGTTAATGATGTTCTTGGATGATATGATGAGCTGCTCATTACCTAGAGAGAATATGTTTAATTGGTATTTGGAAAGGTTGATTTCAGACAATTTTGTTAAGTTGCTCATTGATTGGAGGGTAAGTAAAATAATATTTAAATCTGTACCATGTAAAGCATGATTTTCTTGTGGTTATAATTTGAATTTGGATGTTGAATGATTATGGTTTGATTACTTTTTTTTTGTGATGGTAACTTATTAAAAATAAGAAAAAATGTACTCTTCTTAATCATATTGTTCCTACGATTTATGTAAAATTTTAAATGTCAAATATTTATTGTTTGAAGCTGAAATAAGGATGTCTTGATCCTTGTGATTAGAGGGAAACATGATCGCTGAAATAGAAATTGGTTGTTCTATTTGTGTGCATTCATAACTGTATCTTTATGGAAAACATGTAGTAATACATTCTCAGTTGTATTACCATGCGCTTGTTGATAAAACAACATTTATATCTTTCATATTTTATTAAATAATTACATCAGAAAATGGAGGCAATATTCATGCCAGTTCATTTTGAACTGACATCATACCACTACTCCAGTCTTGCAGGACAATTAGCCATCACATTCGGATATGTGGAAACTCATGTCTTGAGAATTTTTATCGTAGCATGGATCTAAATGAGTTACTTGGATTTCAATTTGTAGAAGGATGATATCCTAGAATTTTGACTGAATTTATTGGGATCTTGGACCCATTGTTAATATTCAAACCTCACTATGTGAGAGTTACAATATTAGTTATATATTTTTCCTTAATGGCATATGTAATTTATGTTTTTAATAAAGAGATGATTACTTTGTATGTAATAATATCTCAATATGAGTAAATGATAAATACTAGAATTAAGAAGTCTTACTTATCATAAATTGTTAAATATATTTATATGATATTTACCAATGTATGAAGCCAAAAATTGGACAATTATTATAACATTCAATTGTCTTTTAATTTCTAAAGTAAATAGCTATTTAGTGGCGTAGTTGATCGGAGGAATAATTAAATATATATTTAATTCGGCCTTCCGGTAAACTTGACATTAATTTGTTAAGATTGTAAAGCCTAATTTTTAGAGGATGAAAGAGTATCATTATAAAAAGGTAATTTAAGGTTAAAAATCGAACATCAGGAAAAGAGAAACTAGATAGGAAGGTAATTAGATGAAAAGATCCATTAGGCATATTAAGGGATAAGTACATGCGGAATGCTGAAATAGTTACATTTCAACATAACGAATGTACTCATCTCATAATGATCCTAATTGGCCTTGGCATCTATCTCGATATAAAATCTTGCAAGATAAGTTTAATTGGAAATAAAGTAAATACAAACTATAAGATCTAGATAACAATGAAAGGGATAGTTGTGAGGTGGTGGAAGACTTATAACTCATAAGACTAGTGTGTTGTCTTGAGTTTAGTCTGTAACCTACATGGCAGATAACTTTGGCCAAAGTAATGCATTGATGGTTGTGCATTGTTTGATCACCTAGTCCTCCAATTAAAAAATTATTAGTAACTTGATCATGGGAAGTTGAACACTGAACATGAGGTAGGAAATGGTCAGATACTAGAATACGAAGTCGGGAAACTAGCTTTGTGGTAGACCCAAGGACTTTCACATGGTTCCCATGACCTGATAAAGGTTGAGCCAAAATGCTAGTAAGCATTGTCACTCGAAGTAGTGATGAAGGGAGATTGTGGAGATCTAGATACACCCTTCTCAATCCACACATGGCTTACATGGATGTTGTCAGATAGATCAAAAGAACAAATATGATTTAATGAATTTGATTAAATTAATATGTATGATTGTAGTTGTGTAATTTGTTTTTATGTTTTTTTAAAAAATCCTCATTTTCTAGCTCTTGTAATTTTGAGCATTACACCATGATAGCCGAGGAAGAACCTATAAGAGGAACTGAAGAAAAATCACAAGTATTTTTAGAAGTAATCAAAGCATAAAGGATATGCGGAAGATGAGTGGGATTATCACACAAAGCTTTTCAAAAATTTATGAGTTTGTCTAATTGTTCTTGATCGAAATTGGTATCCTCATCATATGATTGTTCACTATCAGATGTTTCAAGTTCGTTAAGAGGAACATTTAGAGTTGGAAAAGGGGTTTTCGATTGTAGCCAAAGATGTAGAAACCTCAACTATTGATTTAGAGACCATACAATAAGAGATGAAGGAAGCTCAAGATGCTCAAAATATCCAAAATGCATACTGTAGGTGATGATCATAAGAATAAAAACCCTAAGAAAAGAAGGTGGATTATAGCAATAGGTTCACAAAATGATTATGCAAATATTGAATAAAATAAATTCCTAATACTAATTGCAAGATAATAGTAAATGAATAATAAATTAAGTACACAAATAGACCCAAGAAAATTAAGTTAGTAAATATGAAACCCTAGTTACAAAGAGGAGGAAAGATGGCTTATTTGATTCACAACCAAATATAGAATATTCCAAAGTCTTTGACGAGGTGAACATAAAGAGAGAAGTGTCACACAAAGTCTCGAGAAAAATATGTGATCGACAATCTGTCATCTGGACTAGGCTTCTTGGAAAGGGGAAGGGGTGCTTGCGGGTGCCTCATACTAGTCTTGGGCTCCGGTGACTACCAAAATTATAAGAAAACCATCTTTGATTAGGTGCGATGTCCTTTGAGTTTGGTCACTATTATTATGTGCACAATGATCCCCAATGTCACTAATAACCGCAATGAAAGATTGACTGAAAAACCCTCAAGAGTGCATCATATCCTAAAAAAGAATAAAAATGAGGGTTCGGACTATCCTCAACTATCAAACAAGTGATCTTACAATGAGCATTTCACTACTTGTTAGACCCAATGTATTTCTAGGTGTGTGTGTGTGTGTGTGTGTGTGTGTGTGTGTGTGTGTGTGTGTGTGTGTGTGTGTGTGTGTGCGCATAATTGTGCCCTAGGTGGATCTTTTACATGTCACACTTGATAGCGAGAAAATAGCTAGATGTATAATATGTAAGTAAATGTGTGCATGGAATAGAATGAACTTCCCCTCCTATGAAGTGTATACAAAAGAATGTATTCCCTTTCCCTTGAATAAATGATAGAATGGATGCTTGAATTCTCTTGAATAGCCTTTGGATGCAACCTTAGGTGGTGATAACTAATGCTTAGTGCTTGGTCCTTTATTATGGTCACATAAATTTATATTTATATGATTCCTTTGCTTGAATTTTGTAATTAACCAAAAATTTATGGGCACTCAAGTGTGGAGTAAGGATAATGATTACTTGGAGTGGGCTTTAGAGGAGCTAAAAGATCACCCATGTGGGAAATGTCAAATAATCTATGGCCACATTTACTCTCATCACTCCCAATATGCGTGCGAGATTCTTAATATTCGGGACAGGCAGAAGCACAACTACA
Source organism: Taxus wallichiana var. yunnanensis (assembly GCA_018340775.1). Classification (NCBI taxonomy): domain Eukaryota; kingdom Viridiplantae; phylum Streptophyta; class Pinopsida; order Cupressales; family Taxaceae; genus Taxus; species Taxus wallichiana. Next base: position 373,331,750 of record CM031237.1, read on the forward strand.
TTTCAAACAACAGTTCAAACAAGGGTTTAGAGGATAAGAAGGGAAAGCATTTTAGAGAGGAAAAAATGGGAGGAGCCCCATGTCAGATTGAACCTAGCAGTGATCCGGAATGGAAGGGAAACAAAGAGCTATGGAACCTCCTCAAGTAGGGTGGGATTACAAATTTCATTGATCGTATTCAAGGGCACAACTAGAGCATTTCAATCCAATTTGCTATGGATTGGAAGGATCACAAAGTGGAGTATGGCGGACATAAAATTCCCGTTAATGAAGAACTAATTGCCAAAGCTACTAGCTTGGAGATGGAAGGCCTCTATTTCTTCAGCAAGAGGGTCGACAAAAAGGTTGAGGAGAAGAAGTTTGTTGCTGATGATGAGGTGTTGGTTTTTGTTACTACGGGATTGTGGGTAAGTTCTATCCCACCGCCCTTTGATGAAATCACCCATATGATGGTCGGTACATATCTTTGGAAGGGAGATATGTCACTGTCCCTACTAAACATCTGGTTTTCCTTAACCATTTCCATAGGAAAATCAACTATCTATCTTCCACATTATCTCCTGAATTCCCTTGAACGCTCCATCTGGGAGTTCTAGAAGCATACCCAGGAAACCCCTCTACATCAAGGACTTATTTTCTTGTTGCACAAGCTCTGTGTCACCAAATACCCTAGTCTCCCATCCTCCCCCAGCATGACTCCTCTCCTTCCCACCACCACTACCCCCACCCCCATCCCTTCCACCACAACCCCCACCCCCATCCCTGCCACCACGTCCAAGCCCAAAACAAGAAACCAGAAGAAGCTCAAACTGGAAGCCCCTGTTTCAGGCAGAATCCTTTATAGCAAGGAAATGGAAGTTGTCCAAAACCTACACATCAGAAGTGTAGGTCATGAAGAGGCCTCCCAAAAAGAAGGAAACAACACTCCCCAAAGGCTGGATGACTTAGAGAAGGAGTTGATGAAACTGAAGGAGGAAGTGCGCAGAATTGGCCAAACAAAAAGGTAAAAGGAAGATGGATGAGGATACTGAGATGGATAATAAGCAAGTGGAGGACATCTATAAAAATCTGAACTCCTTGGACAATCGGATGGGAAGAGCTAAGGATTTCCATGAACACAGTATGGCAATTTTTAATGCTATCAGTGATTTTCTGGAGCAAAGCATGTTCGCAGCATCTCTGTGCTCAGCGGGATACCAGACACTTTGTGGGGAATGGCCAAGGAGAGCAGCCAAACCATGGCTAAGCTAGATACTAAGGACCCCACCCATATGACAATGGTGGCTCTCTTTACCTCACTGTAAACCATTAAATCCAGAATTACCAGAGCAACCAAGAAGTAAGGAAGGTTTTTGCTGTAGACGCCGGTCTTTATCATTCTTTTTGTTGTTCTTTTGCTGTTTTTGGCTGCATGGTTGCAGTGCTTGCTCTATTTTTCCTTTTTTTGTAACTTTTTGGTTACGGTTGGTTTTAAACACCTACTTTGGATGTTGATCCTTTTTTTATGGATGCTATTATTGTTATATCTAGCTTTTAGGCCCTTTTTGTAAACAAGGTATAGTCCCTTCAAAACTATTTACCATTAATAAAAAATTTTGTAATTAACCTCGAAAAGGATGACTACAAAAACATAAGATGCTTAAATGGCTATAAAGGACCTAAAAGATGTGATTAAGTATAAAGAGGTTAGAGACACCCGCAGGGGGTGGAGGCGCGTGGCACTAGCATCCTGGATGGGTGTTGGTGTCTAAACTCGAGAAAATGAAGGTTTAGAGGTAGGACCGAGCAAGGACATGTGCAAGACCAAAAGTGGCAATAGAAAGAAAGAAAAGATAGCCAAAGAAATGAGTTAATTATTACTTTTATTACTTAGAAATCATATGAATAGTAGTATGAAATTAGGACTAGATAATTACCCAAAGTTCATGATTTTATGTCTCTGGTACGGGATGATAGAGAATATTTGGGTTAATTGCAATTCCATATTTAATATGAACCAATAATTTAGCTTGCAGAACCTGCAAAATGCACTTCTTGGGGTTTAGTGATACTCCAAACTCTCTACATCTCTCAAACACTTTTTTCAAATACACCATGTGTTGTTTTCCTACTTAGAGAATACCATGATGTCATCTAGATAAACAAGGAAGAACATATTGATGATTTTGCAGAAAGCAATATCCATTACTTTCTAGAAGGTGGAAACCGTGTTTGATAAACCAAAGGACATATTTTGATATGCATATGTTCCCCATTTGGTTGTGAATCCAGATTTTGTAGTGATCCTCCTATTTTATCTTTATTTGATTGAAGCTTGAATAACCATCTAGCATGGATTTTTTTAGATCCAGCCATTGTTTGAAGAATTTGTTCCATGGAAGGAAAGGGATGATGATATTTTAATGAATCCTTGTTTAAGTCCCTGAAATCCACATAGATCCTAATCTCTCCATTCTTCTTTCTAATCAGAACCAAATTGGTCACCCAAGATGAGTACTTGATAGGAAATATTATTCTTGATTCAATGAGTTAGGATAATTCCATCCTCATAAGTGGTTCGATCATGGGGTTCATAGGAATTTGTTTTTATCTAACTGGCTTAGCCGTAGGATCATGATCAATATCATGTTGAGAAATGTTAGGGTTAAAACCTTTTAAATCCTCATAGTTCCATGAGAATACATCATGAAATTTCTGACAAAGAGAAATAAAATATTGTTCCTCTTCAATACTACATACCTTTCCCAAAAAAATATCTTTTCCTTCTGTAATGGTGACTAGTTTGTAATCTTCTTGACCCACAAACATGCCTCTGTTTTTCCCTTTGATCTCATCATTAGAATTGAATATGCCTTCAAGGGTGATTAATCCTTTGGGTATGTGTTTTTCCTTAACTTAATGGTCCGATCACCATAACTTCCTTCAGAAAGTAGGTTGCGTAAGTTGGAAGAGAATTCTACTTTTCTCAAAAACTTGCTAGTTGACATCATTATCTAGAATGGATGGTCTTATAACCATCTTAACATGTTGTTTTCCTTAGATAATACCTTTTGTAGGAGAGAATTGAGAACTTATAATTTCCATCTAATCCACCTCCATGTTTTGTTTTGCAGCACTTCGAAGATTGACAACTTCAAAGCTTTCCAGAAGATCCCAAACTCGATGCCTATAAGCTCTCAAAAATTTGTTTTTAGCTACACAACTTCCTCTCACTTAGTGAATGAATAATTTGGTGTCTCTAAAGAGTTACATAGATTTAATTTGTCTCTTTTGTGTAATCGTTAAACTATAAACCAATGCTTCATATTTCACTACATTGTTGGAGCATGCAAATTGTAGCGTGTGGGAAAAAATAGTTTTTCCCCTTTGGGGAGACAAGAATTACATCCGACCCAACTCGATTTCTGCTCCTAGAATCATCAAATTATAACTTCAATATACCAAAAGCATCAATGTCTTCTTACATATGCGATATGGAGGTAGTGAAGTTCTAATCATGGATATAATATGTACCAAATCCATTTGTATAGTTGTACCATAGTGATTAAAATTATAGTGCTCTTTTACCCATTCATCTAATATATCGATCGGAATTAAAGTTGATGAATACACTATTTATGTTGGTTCATGATCACTACTTGTTTCCTTTAGGATCATAAAATCTATATGAATAGGAATATGATCATAAAATTCCACATGATAAGTTGAAATGGGTTCAAATTTAACAAGAAACCTAGTTCCATACCTTGTCCTAAGGATCATATGAGACCAATCCAAGGAAAGATATCCACCCACCTTAGCAAAGTGCAATATTTGGAAAGGAAAAGGGTGAATAGAGGTGGCAAGTCAATCACATAGATGTATTACATTATGGTTAGGCTTGGATAAGCATGAAAATTTAATTTCATATCTTTTACTACACCCAATACTTACACTATCGATCCATCAAGTTTTATAACACCCTTGAAGTTAGATTATACACAATCCCCAAAATGTATGTTATTTTATTCAACATGACTGAAGTTCTAGCACCCAAATCTATCATGAAATTATGCACAAGGTGCTTTCTAATTATGAGATACATGTAGACATGAGGGGTTTATAAATTGAACCTATATGTTCATCCTTTGGATGACATATGTTGACTGCAATATTTGATTTGTGCATGGAGGTTCTAGTGGTGGAAGTTTTGCAATGCTTCTTGCAATAGATCCCTTTGATATGGGATAGACAAGGCATCCTATGTCATGAAATTGATATTTGTCTTCTTTATTTTTTCCATAATGTTGAGAGGAATACCCACAAAATTTACAATGAAGGCGTGACATGCTCTTCGTTTCTTTTCTCTACCTACATAAAATATTTGATTGGTGGGTTTGGAATGTTTTATAGTTCTACAATGTTACATGAGTTTTATGTGTCCCAAAGAACTTGTTCATTTTGTGGCTGTTAAGTGACCCATGACAGACTGGATGAAGATCATTTTTTGTCTAAGTCGAAAAACTGATGAGAAGTGTCACATAGAATTGGGGTAAAAGGAGGAGGGGATCTCACATCCATTTTCCATTTCTTATGCCTTGTATGATCCAACACATGAAGTCATGATCTGTTTCAGTTTCTTTTAGCTTGATTAATAACATATAATTCTTTAGGTATGAAGAGGATGAAGTTAGGTTCAGGATAAAACTCTTGAACCTCATCTGTATTACTTTTTGAAGGAGTCATGGTCTGTTGTTGTGATTGTAATAAATTTTGAACCGTAATATCCTTTTCCCATAAGGAGTTAATTCCAGACTCACATGTATACTAATTTTGGGGTTCATCACAAGGATAAAACCACTTAAATCCTTCTTCGATATTATTCTAAACTGGAAAATGGATTTTCTTAAGCTAGGAGCAGTGAGGGTTACAAATTTTCATTTGGTGGTTTTCTTAGAGGATAGATCTAAAGAAATATTTGATTTGGATACTAAAATCCTTATTTTGGATAACCCTGAGGAGGGTTAGGATAAGTTTTAGGAACTTGAGATTGATGTATCTTAAGAGATACAATCTCATTTGTTATATTTTTAAGATAGACACTAAGAATTTCAATTTCTTCTTATTTGATAGAGGAACCAGATGTGGAAGAAGAATATGAAGTAGATGGTTGAGGAATAGGATCAATAATGGGAAGGGTATCATGTGGTAGTTCAGGAAAAATGGGCATAGGAAATCTAGGGGCTAACTTTCTTACTTGGATTAAATAGTTTTCAACCCTAATGGCTATTGCATAGGCATTTGGTAATTAAAAACACCCATAGACTATATCATGACTACAATATTAGAATTTAGATCTCTACGAAAGTATACAAGTGCACCTTATGGAGTTAGTATTAGCAACATTGGATTTCTATACCATGTTCACTGGAACCTAAAGTTAAAGCTATTCATGAGCTCATTTGGAGCTTGCTTAATTGCTATGAGTTTATTTAATAAGGACATGTTATGTGATTTTTCCTCAAATTGTTGGCAAAGAGTTATACTAAGTTTATCCTAGTTGTGAATGGAAGTAGGTATCAAACTTCTATACCATTGAAGTGCTTTACCTTTTAATGAAGAAGCAAGAATCCTAACTACAACATCATCTTCTGTGACAAGATGAAATGAACATAGATTTGAAATATATTGAATATGATCACTTGGAGTAGTAGAATTTACACCAATGAAGGAAGTAATACTTAAAGGCAATCACTGGTATATCATGTTGGGTGTTTAGTGTTAAGGGAATACCACCATTGAATCTAATAAAAGGAAAATTTATCTATTGTGCCATAAATGGAATAGGTCTTAAAACCCTAGAGGAAAATAGAGAAGGCCTACTAGGAGGAGGAGTAAATAGGACGCGATCTGCAAGTGATGGATATATTTAAAGTACTCTACATATTATTCTTCTTTTAGGTGATAATTACAAATAATCAAAAGGATATTATCTTTCTATACTTTGTCTTGTCTGTATTATTCTCATGGAAATGGGCACTGAGCTACCTGAAATCAATAGATCTGATCTTTGGAGTCGCCAGATGTGTTGAAGAACTACCTAAAAAGGCTAAAATAACTAAGTCACACACAAAACTTAGTAACAATGAAATTCAAGGTTTAGCAAGTCATCCCAATGGGCGTGGAAAATTGTTGGAGGTTAAAATTGCACCCTACCTTGAATCATGAAGATTCAAGATTTTGAGGAAACATGGTACTCTTGTCTCCAAGTGTGGCACTTACAACTTGAGATAAACATTCATAGAAGGAAACTTCCTTGTTACATGAATTTGGGAAAATCTATATAACACAACCTACCTCTAACACTAAAACTATGCCTACAGCTAATTCCTACTCTAACAATTCCAAGGGACTAGGGAGAGAGAAAGATAAAAGAAAGGTAAATCCTAAACTAAGGGGCAATGATAACACCGATGAATGTGGAACTCTCTCAAATCTAGATGATGTAGATGTAAGATGAAAGGTTAGAATAGAAGAGCACATGCATCTAAGACACAAATGAATAAAAGAAACTAAAAATGTGAGATGATAGGGAATCATATAAAAAACCATGTAGAAGTAAACCATACTTGCATTAATCAACCTTTAAATCTTACATTCAAAGCCAAGGTATAAAAATCACTATTCATGAATTACATAGGTAGATAATATGAAAATATGAATTTCACAAAGAAGAGGTCAAAAATGTGATAAAGAAGGAAAGATGGAGAAGAACCCCTATAAAGTGTGCAAACACTTGTATTCATAAAATTTCATGTTAAAGAGAGAGAAGAGGGAGAATGGAAAAATACCTCCAAGTTAGAGGTGGAAGCTCGAACAATGCATTAAATGAGTGTGGGTGCTACTAAATATTACAAATTTTTCTTATAGTAAAAGTATGAACACCTCTAAATACATCCGATAACCGTAACACAAACCCTTGAGTTTATTACACACCATTAAACTACATAGAATGATTTTATTCTTCATTAAATTATGGTTGTTAGGGTAGTTAGCTATCTAGTTCCCGGTTTGTCACAACCTTATGATCATCACACCTTTTATCTTGGCCCACAAACTTAATCGCGTGTTTCTAAAATTTCCTTCAATTTGTGGACTCCTAAAAATTTTCCCCACATGTTTTGAAGAGTATAAATACCTTCTATCACCCGCGAGTGTCTAACCCTTCGACCTACGAAATTTGACTCGATGACCGATTTCCTTTATTTTGTGGTTTTGAGTAGGAAACCCATAGAGTAATCTGTAAACCATCACATCCATGGAACACTATGTTAGCATTCCATGACCTTGTAACTTTGTCTCTTTCTAACTTCATTATCGCACAACCAACCATATTTTTTTTTTCACACCTCATGGTTTCATTTGACTTAATAAATCCTTGGATTGATGACCTGAAATTGTCTAAGTCCCTAAAATGCTCATTCCTTTGTTCCACGCGATAGGATAATATACGGAACACTAAGTTCCTACATCCCACGATAGACTAAACTAGTCTCATGTGGATTTTCTAAAGTATGAAAATGGTTAAGTCATTTTGATGAGTTGTTCAAAATTACAATAGGTGTAATTTTACAAAACACATATCACTACTTGGAAGAGGTATCAATTCCATCTACTTCCCCAACCTATGATGAGATACTTGTGATATAAAATAAAAAAATAGAAAAATCTCTTGATCTACACCTCACACTTGACAACACATGGTTTTACTTTATATTTTCCTCGTATATGATCTAGGGTAGAAATATATATGACTTCATATTAAAGTAGATTATTTTTGTGATGGGTTCTCTAAGGAATATAACAGATCAATGTTTTTTCCTTGACCTTCTTAGAGGGAGAGAGTGAAGGATCCCTAGAAGCCCCTAGTAGATTGACATGTTTTTTTGATATGTGACCATTCATATTGTTTCCTACGTAACCAAACCAAATTACCATAGAGTCCGAGTAAGCTAGTGTAGACATTCAAATTTAGAAATTTACCCTTTTGAAGATACTTATTGCAATTATACTTCTTGGCTAAGATAAATACCCACATTCTATTCCCATTCGGTCTATCTTGTCATATCTTTCCTAACTTTCTTATTCCTAGACATTAATGTTTCACTTTTTTTTGAATACAAGTATATAAAATAAATGCTTAAGATCTTATCGTTATTGTGCAAATTTCATATTTGGTTCACCTTCTCTTTATACAAAATTGTATAATTTATTTAGGTTTTATAATCGGCCATAGATGACTTTTACGGTCCTTAACAATGCATTCTCAAACTATAGTTTTGATATAGTATCATGTGTTGGGCATTTTTATGCCTAGGGTCATAATTATGACAATAAATTACCTTTATAACCCTATAGAAACAAGTTAAACTCATCTTATTTCATAACTTGACAATCATATGACACTATATTACCCTAAATTCTTGCAACACTAAAAATGGAACTCAAGGCTCCCTAAACCTCCCTAAAGTTGATGCACATCCATTAGGGCATCCAATACAACATTTATGACACACTCAACTAGCTAAGGAGTCTAGTTTTCATCACATCCAAGTACCCAAGTTCCCATTTCCAAGTCTTAGCAATAACATAATACAATCCAACATGATTGAAGGGGTTCAAGTTTCCAATTAACTGCATTCATATAAATATTGCATGCTAGGTGGAAAACTACATTTGGTTTAAGGCCTCTTTAGAGTAGTGTTGACATATGTAGTGCATGAGGTGTATCAAAATCCAAACACTAACCTTCTTATAGGGTCTTCTACCCTAATTTAGGATTTTTGAGTGAATCAAATAGTTACAGATGATATCGAGACTTTTTGACAACTAGGATTTGACAATGAAGTGCATTTCTAGGCCATCAAAGTACCCAAAAATTTATATATATCAATTCCAAATGCATCCAAGACCATATAGAAGGGTTAGGATTGGATTATACATCCTGAATGAATTGTATAGTTCTCGCACCAAGGAATTTTTAGGTCACAAAATTATAAGTGAAGCTTATCTAGTCTATGCATTCCAAAATTATCCATTTTATCTTCCTCGATTCTTACAACTACGTATAAATAAGTATCTCTCTCTCTCTCTCTCTCTCTCTCGTATTTTGATCTTATATACACATATCAAAAGAGTCAATATGTTATTATGATTTTGTATAATTAATTTCGGGAAGTTAATTTATCTCGAATATCTCCTATTCTCCACACCTTACATTCAATTTTAATGTTTTGTATTGTGTAACAAACCTAATAAATTTAAAAAGGGTGTAAACATATGTTAACTTGACTTTTGAATTGAATATTTGTTGCTCAAATACTAGCTTCCCAGGGTTTTTTATTTTCTATTAGTAAATGAGTCTTTTTATATTTTTTATAGGACTTTTTTTTCTTAGGAACCTTAATGATTCTTCTAGTGGTTCCCCCATATCCTTCATTGAGTTCATGCACCTTTATCCTAAATGTAAGGATATGATGTATGAGGTATTTCAAAACACTCATATTCATCATCGCACATCTATTCGTAATCTAAAATATATTCTCTAGTTAGATTTCCCTCATGTCACTCCTCTCCCGAATGTTATGGATAACAAATATCTCTTAGATGGTGCAAGTGATACTCTTTTAATACCAATTCTAATGATACTACACATGATGATACCTCTTCATCATATCTTGAATGGACATACACATTGAAATACTTAAAACTCATGTTACAATAGAATATGAACTTAGTCATGATATATTTATTTGTGATACTTCTCTTATACATCATGCTAAGGACATTGCTTATATTGAATATCAGTATAGTATTTCTACTTCTACTATACCTATGATTCTAGGGGCATCCCATATTCCCCTTCAAAATTTTACAATGTCCTTGGATTTTAAATATATTGATTGGAATAAATATTGATATACCTCTAATGATATTATGATTTTTTTATCTAGATGATTGTATCGTTACCTCATTTTATGTTACTACTCTAACCCGATTGGGCACATTATCTGCAATGATTCATACTAATTTCCATTCATATATTTTCTTGTGTCTCTCCCTCTTTCTGATGTTGATACTGATACCCCCCATAGCATTGAGTCTCTTCTGTATTTATTATAACATTGGATTCCTCTTATTAATACACTTGTACTTATTACATATGTGGCTAATCCTTTCATCTCTACAAGGTTCCCCCTTCATACTCTTATTCATCAATCATCCAAGTAAAACATTGATTTTTGTGGGTCTAATCCACCTTGCTCTCCTCCCTATGTTTCTATGGCACCACTTGCATATGAAAACTCCTTTTTATAAAACTTGAAGATAATTCCTTTTATTTTTCCTAACTCATCTATTTCTCTTCACAAGGTCTAAGGGATGAGCAACATACATTCTTACCCAAGAGGGAAGACATTTATGGTATTTTTATAGCATACTATTATTTTACATGAAAGTAATTTCATCTTCTTATTGGTAAGATTGTAGAATGGATAGATTATGTGAATTACCAAATTTATTTATTACTATCATGAATTTGATTCAATAGTTTATTATTGTTTTCAAATTTATCAGTATCTTTTTGAATGTTTCCATCTTTAAAAGTAGATATAAATATTGTTATAAATATGTATCCTCTTTTTTATATATTATACATCCTTTGGATACTACCCTGGTTTGATAAATGAATAATTAAAGTGAAGGAATAATGATCCTTATCATCTCATAGGTAGTGGACTAGGAATCCTCCACACGGTTTTGCAGGATGTTCACACCAAAGGTGATTCTATATTATTAGTATATATAACATACATGGATGATCTTATATGCTACATTTTTATATCTTTGAATTTCCCATACTTTCCCTTTTAGTTTGGATGCAATGACAGGCTTGTAAAAACTTTGACTCGATGTGTGTGAGGGCGCGAACATGTGCGTGCAAGACTTTGGTTACATGGTGTTATGAAACTCTCCTATGTATGCTTGTTTTTTTACTTTTCTTGTCACCATATGTATGCAATCTAATGGATAACATAATGGATATAAGATATTTTTATACCTAGACCTATAATAAATGTATGGTAATGAAATAGATGATATACAAATATGTTTTGAAAAACTATTTTGTAGTTGAGATAAATGTGTGTAATCACATGGATGACAATTACAACGTGAATGATAAAGAGATAGATTCTCAAATTTGGAGGTAGGTAAGGAAATCATGGCATAAGTAGGTGAATACATGATGGTAAATGAACAAATTTAGTAGTTGACTACATAGTAATCATGATATAGGATTAGAAAGCGTTAGGGGGAACTAAGACATTGGATCAATGTATAGCTCTAGGTTTAAACCTTTTAATGACCAGTTGTGACAATATAGGTGATGAGGGATTTAAATCTCTTTATGATTATGAAAAACTAACTTATTGTATAGGATCAAGGGACTCTCATTTCTTCAAAATTTCTTCTTCAATTATGTATATTGTTTTCATGCTAAATGTATAACATGCAAAATTAAATTTTTTAGCCATGACAACTAAGCCGTCACTTGAAAATTCCTCTCACAATCATTATAAACCGTTCCTCTAGCCATCCTGTTCATAGTATCACCCTCATTATATTTTAGAGGAACATGCTAACAATATTTTCAAGTGTGTTACATGTGTAGGGATTTATTCCTAAGGTGATTGAAGAAGATAATGAGATATTAAACATAATAACTATCCTCGAGAGGCCTAGAAAGGGATATTTTTCCCTTTTTACAATTGGTGTATATACCCTCTAGAAGATAACATGGAAGACTCAAGCCATATGGGAGTTTTATAGGAGATAAGTGAAGTTATCAAAGGAATTTTATGGATTTTTTGGAATAAATTGATGTCCGAACAACTTAAACAAGATAGGGCATTTTGGGTGGAGGGAATGATAAACTCTTATAATGAAAGATAACTTATATAGATGGTTATGGGATTTATGGGAGGATTTTTAAGCTCACAAAATAATAAATGGAAATATATTAGAATCCTACACATTATGGAAACATATTTTTTCCCTAAGTCTTTAGGATTTTCTGATGATACTCAAGTCATTGCTCATGCTCCTTCGTGATGAAAGGGTGAATGATGTAAAAAATTAAAATTTCAAGAAGAATTGGATCCTAATAATGGCTTGGATGATTTCAAAATTTTATTTTGAGTCAAAATTAGATAATGTTTGACCCAAAAACACAATTCCATTCTCTTTGGGATGAAAAACTTAAAAATCCCTCCCAAAGTGTCCTAAAATGCACTTGGTAGGTGACATCAAGATTTAAAAAAGGATTGGGAAGAATTTTTCACCCTTTATGTCCCATTGGATTGTCCCTAAGGTGTAAAGGGGACAAGGGGCATACAAAAGTGTTCTCCCCCATCTTTTCAAGAATTTTCGTCACTTAAAACATCACTTAAGGTGTTAGGAGGAGTATATGGAGGAGTTAAGTTACCAGGTCCCCTTCCCATGATGGATTGAAATCTTAGATAATTTTAAAGCATGTTATGTCCCCTTATATTTTCCCTAAGGTGCAAGGGGGGTACCAAAGTGTGCTCCCCCATGTTGGTTCACTTCGCAGACTTGAAACTTACCACTTTTGCATGTAGGAACCTCATTAATTACAATTCACATGTCCCCTTCTCACGAGCTTGGATTCATGACAAATTTTATTACCCATGATATCCCCTTGGATAGAAAAAGGTGAAAAGGGACATGAGTGAGAAAAAGTGTGCTCCCCATGAATCCATTCCTCTCACAACTTGTCCCATGCATCTTTTACACCTAGGAACAATCTAAACTTGCAAAAAAACTTAAATCCATGCCCCCACCTCATGATTAGACTCCCCCATGGAAAACATTTGATATGGTTTTGTACCCTGGATTGAACTAGAATAAAATGAGACATTGGGGAAATTAAAGTGCTCTCCCCATCATTCCACTCAACACATGGTTAGGTGAAAACCAACTTCTAAGCCATTAGAAGCCATTTTCAGCCCTCGCATCTCATTCAAACTGAACCAAAAGAAGCCACTTGTCTCCATATAGTGAAAATAAAAGTTATTTTCCCCTTACACCCCTTACACCCTATTTTTAGGGTGCAACTCTATGAAAACCCTCTTCCAACTATGGTTAAGCTACCGAGTTAAGTGATAAGTTGAAATTTCCAATTGAATATGAATAAATCCAGTCTCCTCACATAAAATTTTCATTTTCGAACATTCAAGGTGTTATGTTTCCTCCCAAAACCTCCATTTTTACCATTATTTTTGTAGTATTTTTCTAGAAATTTCACTATCTCGTGCTCCCGATTTCCAACAAATTTTTTAAAGTGCACTCCTTCTAAAAATTCCTCCAAGATGTATGTAAGAGAATTTCCATTGATAATATATATAATTTATAGCATCCATTTCAAATTTTCATCCTAGGAAGTTTCCTTTTTGGATCTATGGAGTTTTGATGAATAAACATTATAAAAAACTGGAGCGAGAAGGTCTTGAGATAAAAATGAATGTTTGGAGACTATTTTCATTCCAATATGAAATCTATATAAAAAATTAAGTTGTGAAAAGCTTCATATTTATAAATATATAAAGTTTCCTAAATAGTGAAAATATAAGCATCTGTGTACTCCAAGAAAGTAAAAAACATCAAAAAGTGAAAATTGTGAAAGCTTACTAAGAAATAGACATCATAGTCAAGACTTGAAAAAATAAAAAGTATTACAATCGGGATCAAATCACTTCTATCAATTAAATTCACCTATCTCATTAATTGTTTCCACATTTGCAAGGTTAGGGAACCTGACTTATGGATAAAACAAGAATGAAATCCCCTCACAACTCTCAAAATTTAGTCTCGAGGAGAATTCAAAGACAATATGTTTAAGTTCATTCTAGCAGAGTCACAAGATGGGGTCATCATGTTTAAATGATGCAAAACATGAAAGGAAAGTGATATCAAATAAGGTCTGTAAAGGTGAGCCCCAATTCTCAATCATCTTCTCAAGATCTAGCATGGGAATGTGTTTGATGAGTATGATGGTGAATGTGGAGTTTCTTCTTTCCTCATTTGTAGAAGAAGACATTTTCAATAAGGAATGAGTGAACAAGAAGGTACTTAGGTCTCCTAAGGTTGATTCCATCCAAGAAGGAGATATATTTGTCACTAAGGTGAATTGTGAAGCTCTAGGAAGTCACGAAGAGAAAGGTGGTGATCTCAACATTTTAACTCTGACCTTGTGTTAAAATATCTTTCCAAGAAGAGAGACATCATGTGAATCAAAATATGGAAATGAACATGTTAGAATGGACCAGTGTGTATGAAATATTTCCACTTAAACCATAGGCTACCAAGGTACCCAAGACCATCATGTTTGTAGGATCAAGAAGTCATCACAAGACCACTTAGTGCAAGTATCACAACAATGTTTTTTAATATTCATTAAATACCTCATAGTGTGTCCAAATCTCACGAGAGGAAGCATTTACAACCACAATGTTTCAGTCCAACTATAGGTCAAGAGCAAATAATTTCATTTACAGAGCAATACTCCTATCTATAGGAGGGACCTTTTTAATGATGACCAAATGAGCAAGAACGTGTCCGAGAATCTTAAAATTGTTTCCATTAAAAAAGAGACATCTTTGTCATGGAGGTGAATTTTGAATCCAAGGGGAGTAAGGTGATGATATCTATGTTTTGAATTTGACCTTGTGTTCAAAAGGATCATCATGTTTCCATGATCAGGAAACCATCTCAAGTTCACATGGTGCAATTCACTTAGTAGTGTTTTTGAACACTCATTCAATGCCTTGGAATGTGTCTGCATCTCACAGGAGGAAACATTTACAAATACAGTGTTTAAGTTCAATGGGTGATTAAAGGCCAAGAATATAATTCAAGAATAATTCCTTCAAAGGTCCACTAGAAGTAGATTCTTTGTTAACAAGAGCTTTCCCGTCTCTAGATTTCCACTTCTCTCCCTTATTTTATGTCACCCCCTCTCTCTAACATTATATTTCTTCATTAAGAATGTACGTTTTCACTATTTTGGATTATTCACTTAAGTGAATTTAAAATTATAAGAGTTATTTCTCATTAATAAGAAAATGGATCATTTTTATTTCATAGGAATATGAAATGTCACAAGTTACGAGAAAGATGAAAATTCACATGGGGGAAGAGGAGGATACAATTTGTAAGCTATAAGTTGGGATTGATTCTCCATTTCAAGGGGTTGGAAATTGATGATGATTATTAGTTGTTGGCATTTGTATCACCACTACTACAAGAAATAAAGCTACATTTCTTATATCTCCTTGTCTTTGTTCCTCCATCCTCTACTTTCTACTTTATAACTTTGCAAGAAATTGTGGTCTTTTATAACCAAGAAATAACTTTGTGTCTCCAATTTATTAGTCTTGTTATTGCTTACATGGTTGATTTCTTATATTAAATGTGGACCTAATTTTCTCACCGTTGGTGAGAATTTGCTAGTTCCTACTCATGACATTAACCCTCTCTCCTTATTTATCCTACTCCTCTTTACCTTTCTTCAAAGAAAATTCCTCCTTGTACACTATACAAACACTTTACCACGTGTTTAGTGAAACATTCCTATGTGATCCCTAGCCTAATGAACACCTCGATGTTTTAGTTAGTTTACATTCAATAATGGGAACCTCCCCATACTGAAGAAGGAGGGGATTAGATTTGTGACTATTGGTGAAAATCAATAATCCACTCTCCAACAAATTATTTCAACCAAAATTTTTGGAGAATCCACTAGGGAAGTTATGCCCTTGTGCACCCTATAAGGATATCCAAAATACAAAAAAATCCCAAAATAAAAACAAATATTAAAATTTAAAATTAAAAGATGAATCTATTAAGGAAAAATCCATGTTAGGTTTTTACCGCATCATGATGAAGAAGTTTCGTGATTGGTGTTCAACATAAATAAGTGACAAAAATAACATAGAAAAATATGGTGATTAAAACATTTAGATTTTGGATTAGCCATCATTTTGTACCAACTCTTATAAAATTAAGGATTATGACACAACAAAGAGGTCTCACCTTACAATTAGAATTATTTAATTAGTAAAAGAAAAGGAATTCATTGATACTCCTACACAAGTTCTAAAAATGATATCTAGAATTAATGAAATTGTTACATCGATGATCATAATATCAAATCCTTGTGGCTTCAGTTCAAAAGAAGTCATGTTAGAGGAAAGAAAATGGGGTTTTCACCTTCGATGATTGAGATTCAAATCATTAGATGCGGAAGATACAAATTAGATATGAAAATGCTGCAGGCACACAACGACAAATAAAAAGAGAATGAATCTTTAGATGAGGTAAGCAATGAGAAATTTATTTTAGAAGAAGAACCTCCTAAATGTAATGTTTTGGAATCTACATTTTTGTTTAAAATAATCAAAACATTGTATTTTATTTTTCTTCCTTTGTATGATTTTATTTCTTATGGGGATGAGGAAATGATATCCTTGAAAAAGGATTATGTGTAAAATATTTTGAGAGTTGCAGAAGGAAGTTATGACCCTTAAATCAATATTTAAATCATAGCATGTGCTATGGCCATGCAAGAAAAGTATGAGAAGATTGAGGAAATCTTTAGTGAGGAGAAGAAGAACTACCTTTTAGAGGTAGATTCTGATGATTTTCCATACTATGAAGCGTTTCTCCTAGGGAGATACTTTGGTGTCACCACTCAATTGTTCTATTTTAGGCATCCGATTAAATTCAACTCAACATATTGGTGGATAATGAAGGAAATAAAGAAGTTTAGTCTCCATCCATAGCTGCACTTTGGCCTCGAAGCACAATCATTTGAAGGAGAGATGAGAATTATTTTCTCGTAATATATGATCCAATAATTTTTGATATTTCAACCAACCGTGAAGACATTCAAGAGATGAATACCCCTTCTCCACTATATGTTCTTTAGAAGGATGATTTTGAGGTAATTGTTGATGATTTGCTTTCAAATTTTAGCTCTTATCTGATGCACGAATGCCTAATAGTGAAATAAAATAAATGGAAGAGTTCAATTTCCCTCTTGAAACAATTGTTGATGACTGAAGAGCACAAAAATCTCATATGAGTTGGTTTCCATTTCATCACCAAGAGAGCATGATAAAAACATAACTATGATTATGGAGTTTTCTCTTTTCCCTACGAAGAAGAGGACTCTATGGGAGATGTTCAAGATGGAATAAATGACTATTCCCATACTACATCTTTGACATTATGTCCTCTCTCTTTCCATGAATTAGATGCATCATATGAGTCTTTTCATACTGAGGATGAATTGGTATGTGTAGAGAGGAATCATTTAGAACAACAAATGAATGAGAAGCTAGAAGAATCTTGTGAATGGGGAGAGAGTCAAATTGTTCTCATCACTCCCAAAGTCCCAACTAATTATGGAAATGAATCCACACTGCAAATTTTACCCAAGGATGGTGAATAACTTCATGTTGAAAGTAGAAATTCCATTTTTGAAAACATAGAAGAATGACTTCTTATGGTCACAAGATATCAAATAGAGACTATAAAGAGAGAAATTTTAGACAAAAAATGAAGTGTTGATTGGAAAAAAATGTTTTTTTTATGAAATATTAATAGGAGAATAGAAATTTTATTTCCCTTATTCTTCTAAAACCATGTAGAGCCATCATGGGAGCATGGTATGACTATCTCATCATTTTTAAGATTAAGAAGTGTAAGAATTCAGTCCACTATTCCATGATGATACCTATTTTTCTCAACCCATTCCTAGGTGTGTGAAAATATTATATATTATTTCCCCATCTCTATAAATTTCCTTCATATGTAGCATATATTTCCCTTATATTTTGTGTTTCCCCTTTCTATTTGGTGTGTTTGTTTTGTTTTTCCTTGTTCATGTCGTTGCTTGTATTAGTTGGTGAAGGAATGACTCTATTGCCCAATTGTCAAGGCACTAGTATGCTTACCCATGATATACCTAAGGTTCTTCATTATCCCTTATGGTATAATGTCCTTGAGTTAGAGCCAATTGTTTTCATGCTAAATTTATAGCATGAAAAATTGAAAATTTTGACCATGACAACCAAACCCCCACTTGAAAATTCCTCTCTCGGTCATTGTAAATCCTTCCTCCAGCTGTCTTGTACACCATATCAACCCCATTATAACTTAGAGGAACATGATAAAATATTTTTAAGTGTGTTTTATGTGTAGGAATGTATGCCTAAGGTTATTTAATAAGCTACTGAGATACAAAGCAAAACAACTATCCTCGAGAGGCCTAGAAAGGGCCATTTTTGACCATTTTACAATTGGTGTATACCCTTTGGAAGGTGATAGGAAGACTCAATCAATATAAGATTTTTTTATGAGAAAAATTAATTTATCCAAGTCATTTTAAGTAATTTTTTTGAATAAATTGATGTCGGGAACAACTTGAGCAAGACAGGGTCATTTTGGGTGCATGGATTACCATGCTTTAATGGTGAAAGCTAATTTGTCCGGATGATTATGGGAGTTATAGGAGGAGTTGGAAGATCATAAAATACTTAATGGAAAGGTCTTAGAATCCTATAAATTATGGAAACATAATATTTTTCCTAAGTCTTCAATATTTTCTATGATAGCTCAAGTCAATGTTATTACTCCTTCATGCTAAAAGGGTGAATGGTGCCAAAATTAAAATTTTAGGAATAATTGGATCCTAATAATGTAAATATATAATCTCATTAGGTTATTTAGAGTTCAAAATTATATACGACAAAACATCATTCCATGCTCCTGGCTGAAAAAGCACTTTCGGTGTCCTAAAATGTACCTAGTGGGTGACATCAACATTTTAAAAAGAATTAGGTGGAAATTTTCACCCTTGGTGTCCTATTCAATTGAACTTGAGCTAAAAAGAGGAAAGAGGGACACTAAAGTGTGCTCCCCCTTATTTTCAAGAGGTTTCGTCACTTAAAACATGACTTGAGGTGTTAGGTGGAGCATATGGAGGAGTTAAGTTGCTCTGGTCCCCTTCCCATGATGGATTGACCCCTTGGCACATTTTCAAGCATGTTTTGTCCCCTTGTATTTTACCTAAGGTTTAAGGTAGACAAGGGGGACACCAAAGTGTTCCCCCCATGTTGGTTCACTTCTTGTAAATTTAAACTTACCACTTTTGCACCTAGGCACCTCATAATTTACATTTCACTTGTCCCCTTCTCATGAGCTTGGACCCATGACACATTTTACTACCCATGATGTCCCTTTAGATTGAAAAATTTGAAAAGGGACATGGGGAATTTTTTTTCTCCCCCATGAATCCCTTCCTCTCACAACTTGCCCCATACATCTTTTAAACCTAGAACAACCTAAACTTGTAAACAACTTAACACCATGCCCCTACCTCATGATCGGACCACCCATGGCATAATTGTGAGATGGTGGTGTACCCTTGTATTAAAATATAAGTAAAAGGGACATGAAAGACATGAAATCATGCTCCCCATCTTTCCACTCAACCCTTAGTCACGTGAAAACCCAATTTTAAGCCCTTAAAAGCCATTTTCAACCCTAACATCTCATTTACACTAAAACGTGAAGTTGCCACTTTCCACTATCCGGTGAAAATTGCACTTATTTTTCCTTTGTGTTCCCTTGTACCTCTTGTACCCTATTTTTAGGGTTTAACTCTACGACAACCCTCTTTCAACCATGGTTAAGCTGTGGGGTTAAGTGATAAGTTGAAATTTGTAATTGAATATGATTAACTCCTCATCACAAACACTTAGTAATTTATAAACATTAAAGGTGATGTGTTTCCCTACCAAAACCTCTATTATTACCAGATATGTTGCTACATTTTTTCTAGACATCCATACTCCAAAACTTAAAACTTCTCACAACTCACTATCCATGCACTCGATTTCCACCCAAATTTACAAGTGCAATAATTCCAAAAAATCTACAAGATGACTATAATAGAATTTACATTGATCCTATATAAATTTTATAACATCCATGATCAATATATTTATTAGGAGAAGAAGAGATACATTTTACCATTATGGTTTTGTGGATCATAGGGAAAATATTTCTATTATACGGGTTCACCAAAATGATTCAATAAAATCTAAATATTTTATTAAAATATTAATCTAATAAATTTATATAAAGATATACAATGAAATACAAATGTTAGGAAATTTTATTTTATGTAATTATGAAATCAAATGAAAGAGATAGGAACTTACCTTGATTTTTCTTATCCGAAGTGTATATGAATTGGATGAATTAATGGAAAAGTAACTCAATGCCACAATTACACTAAAAAAATGCAGGGTCCATCAATACAAGCATGTATGAAAACTCTAAACACTATGTATAAATGTTGAAAAAAACATATCATACCTCCATGAATTTCCTCGGGAGCTCATACACACTTACAATTGGTTATCATGCCTCCAAACACATAGGATTAGGCCTAGTTTAGACCTAGGCCTAGTAGAAAACCTCATGAATTTGTTTCCAAGATGTATAAAATGACCTAATATACTTTATAAAAAGTGTATCACACCACCGCATGCCTACATGAGATCACATAGCTCTCAAACGAATCCTCATGCTTCATTCGATCTCCAAGCACCTAGACTAGGTCTAGATGAAAACTTGTAATCGAGTTCATGACCTATACCTACACTATGAACCTCATGTGAATGTCTCAAAATCTCATATAATTATCTACATGCATCTATTATGCTCCTCAAGCCACCATGTAGCTCTATCCATCATGTTCTATCACTTAGGCTAGCTACGCCACCGATTAGACCTACTAGGTGAAGCCATTCTCACCTTGTCCACTATTGCAATCATGAATCAACCTGAATTTCCATGTCATCATCATGTTAATCATCCTCTTACACTTATCCATCACCCTCTTTTTCTTTAATGAGCTTTAACATCAATGATAATACCTAAGCTCACACATTCCTACAATCCCCCTTTTCATTGATGGAAAACCACCTAGTTCTTCTCCCCCTTTTTACATTATTGAAAAATCGTACCTATAAATGCATGGTATTCATATTCCTTTAAATTATTTGGAGTTTTCCATGAGTGAAAACATCACCAAAGTCTTCATACTAGCATAAAACCTGTCATTTCTTTCTTAATATATGTTTTTGATGTCTTTTCATTATGGGAGGACTTTAGTATACCTAGGTAGAAATATACAAGTCACTCATACATGAATAAAAATCATTATTATGATCTTAAAATATAATTATTACCACTTTTTGATCCATTCATAATTAAATACCACATAAACATTCTTATCTCTACCATATAATGGTTTCAGAAACCACCTTTTAGGGATGAGTTCCCTAAAACAAACCTTATTTACAAATTTGACCAAAGTTTTCATACTCTAAAACCCAAACACAACATGACATGAATCCTTGTAGCTCCCCATGTATTCATACTACTCATTTCCAACTAAAAACACAAAAATTGGATCTCTTACCTTGATTTTATTTTATATAGATGCGTTAACAATAACTCCTCTGCCCTAAAACTCTCTCTCAATATCCACATCCTTATTTCCATGCTATTCAGTAGCATTTTGAACACATGAATTGCTCCTTTTTTAGTTATAACTTCAATCATCAACAACTCTTCCTTACAAGCCTCTTAGACACCTTTCACACCCAATTACGATAAAAGTGGACTCCCCTACCTTAATAGGCCATCACGGACCTATAACTTGTCATTTAGAGTCCACCATAACCTTCTTGATATTTGAAAAATTTATTATTCAAACATAACCTTAACTATCATACAATTACCTTCATTTTTACAAGGATAAAGGAAAAAATAATCCTCCTCAACATATGCTATGATTATAAAGACATCATGACCATATTTCTCGAATGTAAACTTGATTTTCTTATGAGAAAATCATTTTGACGTCACCTTCTACTTCCATAGAACTAATAATGTTCTAAATGTATCCATCAAAGATCTATTATACATAAACATTCTTATACCATCATAGTCATGAAATCAAGGTCTAATAATTTGACATACAAACCTTGTTGACACATTTGTTAGATTTACAATCTTCAAGTTAGCCATTTACAGATCTTGATAGACTTGGCAATGCTCGACAATACTCCATACAACCTCAATGATGTAAAAGTGTCCTTTGACACATTTAAATTATACACCATATTACCTAAACTGCTCATATCATACCCGGGGAATACTTTCTTACTTTTGATACCATGAATATACATCTACAGTAACTGATTCAAGCTTATCTATCGCAAAACTAACAATACTAATATTTTGTAAT
Source organism: Taxus wallichiana var. yunnanensis (assembly GCA_018340775.1). NCBI lineage: Eukaryota > Viridiplantae > Streptophyta > Pinopsida > Cupressales > Taxaceae > Taxus > Taxus wallichiana. Next base: position 373,354,194 of record CM031237.1, read on the forward strand.
ATTTACCATAATGTGCTAATTATTGCAACCGAACTTCATATATTAATATTTTAAGATACAAGGTGCTCATAAAAATATCATATTACTCCACACTTACTTGATACCATACCATATACTCAAGACATCATGTACACACCTAACACACTTCATACCAACCGAGAAGATTGAACTTGATCCTCACCGACATGACAAATCTCAATAATTCTTCATGTAGACACTATGATGCAAAAATACACTGAAACTTCCTCAAAATCATACAGGTGACTCCATTATTGATAATCATGAGACTTTTACACATTATTGCAATCAATAGACCTTCACACTATAATTCCTCATGAATGACAACCTTGACTCATAAATAAGAGCATACTTTGACAAGTGACAATTTTTTTTACAATGCAACCTTATGACAGATCGAGAGAATACTACCTTATAATGTCATTAGTACATTCTCGAGACCATGAAAATTTACAGTACAAGGATTAATCAAGTGCATATCCTAACCATACCTTGAAAGATAAAGAAAAGACCTAACATACTTCAACTATGGAAACAAAAACTTGAAGACATGAATGTACAGATTCAGAGACCTTTCGACACAAATTTTCATTACTTTAACAATAAAATAATACCGCAATACACATCTTGAAATCATGATAAGAATTCTATAGAAACATACTCTAACCAATCGACCCCCTTTTCTCAATGTTTCATATGGATGAACATGTCTCTAAGAATCCTAGTAGAGGCATATTTCTTCATGATAGATATAAAAATGACTTAAAGAGGTCTCAATCTATCTTAGATACCTGAAATTCACTTCCATCCACTTGCTTCTAATTTGTACCTTGATTAACTCCTTGTCTTGCATTCATTTCAGCTCTTGGTGAGACCAAACTATTCCTTCTTGGTTCCCATATCATGCCTTATGGGACCTTGAAATCTCCTCTGGGCCCTTATAGGACCATAACATTCATTAGAAACATGTCCAATATTGTTTTAGTTGAATCATATAACTTTATTCCTTTCATTATAACCTTCATTACTGCAATTTTGACTTGAATTTTCATACAAATAGTACATAGCAGTATGACCTCTCTCATGACAATTGTAACATATCATAGTTTTTGATTTCTCACTCCTACTATCTCTCAATGGGTGGTCATATTTGATAGAACTTATACACTCCTTTGAATCCCTATGAAAAATCCATTGAAAGAGAAACAATAACTATTAAATGATCTTTCATACCTTGAAGCATTTGGTTTCCTAATGGGATTTGTATTCACATTGTATTTGGTGGATTTTTTCTTCTTTCCTTCCTTGGTGATGGGTACCTCATCATCCTTTATTGAGAAACTATCTTCTTGCTTCATCTATTTTCTCTTGAATTCATCTTTAAATCCCAAACTTGTTCTATCTCTTGCATATTTATGACTTCTTAGAATATCATCAAGATCTTTAGTACTCTTTTCAAACTTTTGGAATGATTTATATTTGATAAATGCATTAGATAATTTTCCTTTAAGAAAGATCAATTATTATTCTTGTTTCCTTCTTTGTGTTCTTTTCATAGATGTCATTGCGCGATTGATGGAAAAGTGGTCCTAGTTAAGCTCAAGGTCTACAATGAGTCTCTATTTAATGATTTTCGGTGAGTATTTAAGAGAGCACTTTGTATGATGGAAAAAGTAACATGCGAGCATGGGAATCTACAAGTACCTCCTCCTCATACCTGACCTCTCGAGGTCATGTTGAGATAGCAGTGAATGTGGATGGATATCTATAAGCTAAACGGGTAATCTTAAATCCTCAATATGCAATAATGGAATCTGTGAATCTAAGGTGAAGAAGGCAATGATGTAATGGTTTGTTTGGATATAATGGATGCTCGGAGGCTCCAATCGATGTCGAGCTCTACCGAGATCCTATTTCTTGGTTGTTGGATATGTGGGAAGTGACCTGTGGGAGATTCGTATATATCTCAAGACAAGGTCATGAAAGTAGTGGTAGGTCATTTAGTGGATTTTATGGTTAACTATGGGTGGTTTTCTGGTCTAGCCTAGAAAATATTGGATTGATTGGCTTCTATGTTTAATATGGAAAACTGTGCTATAATATTTGGCAGGAGTGGTGAAGATCTAAACACCAACATTCGCAAGCCGGTGTCAATACTTGACTGATTTATAGGCCCATTGGGTTATGGGATTTGGGGATCACAACTATGAGTTCATGGTTGTTGTGGACCTATTATGGTCATGTGAAGAATCAATCCCTTCTCCCAGGATATCCAATAATCATATGCTTTTTAGCCTCTACGTTTAGAACTAGAAGTTGTATGATTTTCTCGGAGTACCTAAAGGTGTTCGACAACTTGGATATGTAAGCTAGTGTCTATGTCAATGAGGAGGTATCCCATGTTAGGATGTGGAACCAAAGGATCACAACCGAATGTTTGATCTCGTTCGAACCCTTGCACGGTCATTCAGGTGTTTTATCAAGGCAATATATAGTTTGGATGGTTTGAATAGAATGTGTAAGCTTTTTCATCTTCAATATTCAATCCTCTTAGTTGCTCACTAATTGCTTGTAAGTTTTTGTTGCTTGGAAGACCTGTATCCTAAGGTCCTGATCTATATCAGCTAAAGTCATGGGTAAATTTGGTTGAGGTACTATAGGTTCAAATATATATTCTCTAGGCTCTCTAGGTCCTGTGATTGTCATGCAAAATGATTCGACCTTTTAACTAACATTTAATAAACTGATTATGAAAGAGGTATTTACACTATGTAAGCATTCTTCTATTTTTGTATTTTCCAATGACGTATTTCAATGAAATTGAAGAGTATCTACTCTAGTATATCTATAAAATGAACAACTAATCTAATAACAGAATAAAACAAGCAACGTAGCTTGGTATGGCTATTTTGTGCAGTTGTGATTTTATCCTAAATATCTAAACATCTATATATTATGAATTTGAAAGGCTCTCGATCCTACCTCGAAGTGAGGAATGAATCACATTTTCTCGAAACTATCAATCCCCACACATTCCCTGGTGATATCGAGAGTGACTTTTAACTGAAATAAAATAATTCACTACTCTATTTGATATGTCCTAACTAGAACTTTGATACTCAAACCTAACGGTGTTTACTGAGAATAGTGGTAAATCTAGTTGTGTGTGATTTCATCCCTCGAGTGTGATCTCCTCCTTCCTTCGTGTCCTCGTGAATCCAAAAATGTATATGATAGTATCAACAAAAGATAGCAATCGAATAATGGCAGCTTTGGATATAGACCAAATACAATGCGAGTAGGAGAGGGATAACGCAAGTGAACAGAGCTTGACTATGTAATTCCTAGTAGGATTTATTGCGGGAATACAACACAAGTGTACTGAGAGTTTGAAACTATCCTTGTGACAAAAAACAAAACTTACAACTTTAATGGATTCTAGTCTAGAAATGAAGCTATTCTATGTTTAAACCGACACTATGCAAAGAGTAATGAAAAAAGAATGAAACAAGAAGATGATATGACCTCCAAAATGCCAATAATGGAAGCAAAACTGAAACTAATAGAATTCTAAGAAAGGAATTGAAAAACTAAACAAGAGAATTGAGAGGATGAGGGGCCATTTGCTTGAAAACAAGATGGATATTTATAACCAATGCATTTACTAGAGGGTAACTCACATTTGATCTCTTTTATTATAAACAAAGGAAAAACACTATTCCCAGGGAGTAGAAAACATTAATGCAAGCCAAAGTGGTTGAAGAAAGCGTGTAAAATCCAAGATTTACATTTGACACGATCATTGGAAGGATATAGAAAATGTGTATAGGACCGCCACCCTGTGCAGGGCGGTAGTTACGGGACCGCCGCCCTATCCTGGGCGGTCGGTCGGACCACCCCCAGCTGGGGTAGCGGTTTCGTCACTGAAGAAAAAAATGAAAGAAGAAAGGGGAAAAAGGGAAAAACAAAGCATGTGGAGGCTGAGCAAGGGATGCGGGATACAAGTGTATACTTGGCAAGCCTTTATAGATTCCGAACACCTTGCAAGGAGACCCGTATCATCATTGGGGCATGTGTAACATCGTTCCAGTGGTGTAGTACCTACAATTTTGGGTACGTACATATTTCCCCCTTGGAGAAGCATTTTAGCCATGAAGAGGTGTAAAATGGTGGATCCAAGTATGGCGGTCCCGAAATGGGGAGTTAGGAGCTATACCTGACATGCCCGTGTGCTGGAAAGTCGCCATCCAAGATCATGCTACTATAAAATGAAAAAGGGGACTCAAGTGTAGATAGATAAAACAAATTGAGAAATAAGGCTGAATTGATAAGAGAATAGGACTTACCATCTATGCGAGGTTTAGAACTTACCTCCGTCGGCACTCCGACCCTGCGAAAGACATTCAAAATCAAATTAAGAGGGCTATTTATATAAAATGAAGTCATTTTACTATTCATTCACGTGGATTGATTTGATAGATTTTGAGCTCTGGGACCCACGGTGACGGTTTTCGACGAGAGTATAGTTAAAATGTTCATGGTGAGATAGCGATCATGCCTCCGAGAGTAGAACATCGACCCACGAAGTCTTAGGTTAGTTCTTCTCGATTTATGCTTTTAAACCTAAAATGTGGAAATGATAAAATCTTTCCCTTGGGGGGATCATTTTTGAAAATGTTAGTTTTAAATGTGTCTTTAGGGGGGGCACCCATAGGGTAGGTTTCTTTTTTGTTAAAAAGGTTTTTTTGCTTGTTTTAAAGCTTTTTTAGGGCTTACGACCCGTTTGGTTTCGTGGGACAGGATGGGCGGCGGTTACATGGACCTCTGCTTAGAGGTGGGGTTATGGAACCGCCGCTCTTCCATGGTGGTGGTGGTCCATGACAGAGGACAAAAAAATGCAAATTTTAACTTGTTTTTGCATGCATAAAATTTTTACGTGTTTTTACTAGTTTTTTCAACTGGATTTCAGTACTAACTTACTCCTTTTTGTGTTTTTGGGTGTATGTAGAAGGAGGAGTACATTAGATGGAGCCAGGAGAGGGAGTGTGATTGGCTCTGGAAGTGTTGGAGGCACTCTCCTAGGTAGAGTGGGATACTCTCCAGAGGGTTGGTATATGGAGGATTGCGTAGGTTCCTCATGTTACACCTACCAGTCACATATTGTGTGACTTGTTCTATTATTGGGATGCAGATCGAACACCTTCTTCCGGGAGTTAGGGGTGAGTGGTCCATCACCCTAGAGGATGTTTACCATATGTTGGGGTTCCGATCCTTGGGTGGTGACTGTCTCTTAAGACAATTGTATCTAGATCATAGGTGGTTCAGTGGGCCACCTATATGGGAAATACGGTCATATCGATGGGGTCGAAGAAGGGCGTGAGGATCCACTCTATTATTGAGTTAGACATTCCCTTGCTTCACAAGACCATTATGGGCATCCTTGCATCCAGATTGATTAGGGACAAGGGAGGGGACACCCTCTTATATTGCTGGGCTCCTATTATTGCATAGATTGAGGGCCATGGACGTGTCTCATGCTTGGGGAAGCAGATATCCCGGGACTACCTACCATGACTTATACGGGGTAGTCCATTACTGGGGAGTCACCACGAGCCACCCGACTCTTGTCATGAGTTGGGTGTATGAGCACATTATCCCATATGGGGAGAGAGGTGTAGAGGTGGAGGATCCCGGGGGGCGTCGGGGTAGCGAGGTGGACGGGGATGACAGTTCTTAGAGCACCCCACACCGCCGGTGGCTTCTCGACTATCAGAGACATGGAGGCCACTCCTTATCGTGCCATGGTAGGGGTATGGGGAGAGGAGACTATCACATTGATTGCCTACTGTCAGATCACCACCATTGATTGATAGGCAGGCGGGGAAGTTGGAGATACACCCCTTTGACAGTGTTCCACAACAATTTGGCCTCCCTATAGTGACATGCTTCCTCCGGTGATGCCAATGTATAGATCTATCTATGAGGCTCGGGGAGGTCCTAGAGGCTGGGGTTGGACTATTGTTACTCCTGGTACTCCTATTGTGGCTAGGAGGGTGGTACGTGCATGAGGGAGAACCATGCTCCTTAGGCACCCTTACTTTGGATTACCGCTGGTCCCGCTCATAGTAGTGATGATCCCATTGATGTGGACTCTGAGTCTAAGGAGTTCACTGGGGGAGAGACCGAGGAGGAGATAGAGGAGATGGAGATCAATGAGATGGGTGTTGGGGGGATGATAGTGATCCGAGGGGCATGATACCCAGGAGATCCTGTGCAGGCCGAGAGGGCAAAGTGGAGAGCAGAGAGGGTGACTTTGGTTTTAGAGGAGTTACTCTCTCGGGACCCATGTGGAGATAGCGAGTCTTTTATATGTCTTCACATTTCCTAAGACATGGGAGAGGGGCACTAGTTAGTGGTGGCGTGTCGGTGGCGAGTGCGGATCCTAGAATCCTTCTTGGAGGCCTGGAAATCCTAGTGAGTTGTCACTCTTTTCCTGACATTTGTTTTAGTTAGAGTTGTTCTTGTTTGTTGTTTCTTTTTGTTTTTCTTACTCTTGGTTTTATCGTTGATCATTTTCTAACTTGTTTTCTCCTTTTTTTCGGTGACTACTGATGAGTGGTGAGACTTGATTCACCGAGTGTGTACCGATACCCTGCTTCTCCCCTCAGAGAAGACTCGTGCTGAGCTTTCTGTGGACGTGGGGGAGCCCTCAGCAGCCGGTAGGCACACCGATGTTTTTGTCTCTATCTGGTATGTGTATGCGAAGATCATGACTTATATCCGCACGGAGGTGGCTGGATATAGGAAACCGAGGCACGATGAGGAGGAGCCATTTCATAGTGAGACGGAAGCTATCGGGTGTGACCGTGATCCTCGGTGCATTCGGAGTGCCAACATAGCTGGAGTCCTAGGCGTGGTCGCGCACCCTCGAGGGATCCCAAGGATTGAGAGATTATTTTTGTAGTATTTTTTAGATGTTTATACGAGTGTTTTTGTACTTTTCGGGCTCATTGAGCGTTTTGACCATGCCTAGTGCATGATGACATTGTATATGAAACTGATTTAAATATGATTTATATATTTATATATCTCTTTGGATCTAGACTCTAAGACATCTTGAATTTTGACTCATTTCTATATGTGTATTTAAATGTTTTTAGAATGCTATTTTCACATTTTCAGAATGTATGCAATGGATAACAAATGATAGTAAATAAAATGTTTTACTCTATATGTTTTTGTAGTGCTGATATGAGATGATACTAACATATGGTAGTACTAAACTTTTGAACTCTTTGGGAAATGTTTGTAATTTCTTCTTATGTTGGCAAAACATGATGAATGCATAGTGATAAAGAGATGAACTTGCCCCAATCCTAAATCCATGCAACTAGTAAGATGCGAGGGCTCAACACCAAGAGTTAGGAAGGGCACAAGTTGTATGAGTTTGACTAAATGGAATGATGAGAGATAGAAAAACTAGTAACAAAAACCAAATTTGGACCTACACACCCACCCTACTCAGAACTACTACTACACTAAGAAAGTCACTTACCTTTTAGTTTATCTAGACTTAGATTCATAAATGGAAACCTGGTTGACAAAATCTGGTTTTGAGGATTTGATCTCTTTGGAATTTGGATATTTGGATATTTTTTTCTTTAATAGATTTGATTTGTGTTTTTAGCATACCAAGATTTGTTATTTATATGATTGGACCCCCACACCTGCCTCACGCCACTAGTAAGAAGCATGGGTTTGTCACCAAAGGCAAGATATAGGTGAGTAAGGGCACTTCTTTCCTTTCCCAACCTCACCACCGCTAGTAAGAGATGTGGGCTTATAACCAAAGGTTGATGGGGCAAAGAAGTGTGTAAAATAAAATATTTAGTTTTACTTGGTGCTTTTGATTTTTTGATTTTGACATTTTGATCTTATGACTTTGGATATCCTTTCATTCCAAGAGATTTAAGAGGGATAAATGTGACACCAAGAAGCTTCTAGAATAGACCGTAGCAAGGAAAAATTCACTTAGTAGGAAGAAAGAGCCAAAGCCAAGTATGCAAGCCTTGGTATGGTTTTCGTGAATGTTTATTCTGTCAAACTTGATGAGAAGATTTTGAAAATTTTGATGATGTTTGAGAGATGTGATATGAATGCTTTTACCAATATTTTCAAAAATTGTAATAGATTTGTTTTAAAGTAAGCTCTGGACTACCATTTTTACAAAATGGACAAAATGAAGCAATAAAGAGACTAATGCAATGTAAGTAGCTATAATGTATAAGTAATGACTTTGGTGTTTTATGCGTAAAACCACTTAAGATGCAAGGAATTGACAGTTTCATTGAATTCCTCACCTTCAAAGTGTGCATAAGAGATACACACCATTTCCGTAGTCCTTCATGACTCGGTATGGGCCCAACCATTTGGCCGGAACTTTCTTCCTTCACCGGTCTTCTTATCGATCGATTCGGCATTTGTCTAGTCTTAGAAAATAATCTCCTTCATATATTTCTCACTCGTAGACTTTTTTGTTGTACTACCGGCACATCCGGTCATAGCATAGGCTCTATGTCATTGTTCGGTGTTTAACCTCACCTCGTCAAGGATTTCTAGTTGAGAGAGGCATGCCTCCTATAAGCTTCTTCATCTAGAATCCCTTGTAATGAGATACGGGAGACTGGGTATTTCAACCTCAAGTGGGAGAACCGCTTCTTCTCCGAATACTAGTGAGAAAGGAGTTGCTCCTGTTGGCATTCTTATTGAGGTTCGATGGGCCCACAAGGCCGGATATAGTTTTAAATGCCAATCTCACTTGTTCTCCTTGATTGTTTTGAGGAGAATAGCTTTTAATGTTTTGTTTATTCACTTGAGTTTGCCCATTGGCTTGAGGGTAGTAAAGAGAGGCTGTATGATGGTTTATCTTGAATTTGCTACATAATTCATGGACTTCATCGTTTTTAAAGGACGTGCCATTATCTGAGATAATGACTTGTGGGACACCATACCTATAAATAATTTGGTTCAGAATGAATTTGGCAATTATCGAACACAGTACTTACGGTGGTGAGAGGCATGGCCTCCACCCATTTGGTGAAATATTTCGTGGCTGTAATTATAAAATTATGGCCTATTGGTTGATGAGGGAGAGAATTTCCTATAATTCTAAACCCCACGTGGAGAAGGGCCACGGAGTTGCTATTTGTTTGCAGGATTATCTTTGGCATGAATATCGTGAGAGAATTCTTGGCATTTGTGGACTTACATACAAATTCCACTACGTCATCTTGAGAGTGGGCCAAAAATAGCCCCATCTAATGTATTTTATGAGTGGTGGTGTGACCATCGAAGTGGCCCCCACACATCCCATTGTAGGATTCATGAAGAATCCTCTTGGATTCTTCCATGTCAACGCATCTTAGAAGCATGCCATCAAAGGCTCTACGATAGAGTACCGGTCTAAAACAACATATTTAGTGGTAATAATGTAACCGCCTTCTTTTTGTGACGTGGCACCTTAGGGTATGTATGGTCCATGATAAAATTGATGATATCAGTATACCATGGACATGTAGAGATGGGGGAACTGGTTTTCGATGAAGTATACACATTCATTGGGAAAGTCTAGATTTACCAATCACCTCCATCTAGTGGATTATTAGCTAACGGTCTACAATGATTTGTCCCTTAATGGATTTACGGTTGATGAATGTTAACTCAAATTCTCCCATTAAGGTTATGAAACGACCTAACTTTTTTAGATAAAGATCCTTGTGTGAGAAACATTCATAAATGGTCCTATCTTTACAATGACCCTTGTTTCTGTTTAACATGTAATGTCTCAAATATTTTATTACAAAAATTATGGCAAGCATTCTCTCTCACTGTGTGTAGCGTGTTTCATAATCGAGAAACATTGGCTAATAAAATAGATCGTGTGTTCTCAATTGTCATCATCTTCTTGAGCCAACATACGAGCTCGCGGGACATGAGTGGCTCGTGAGTATAGGATCAAAGGGTGGTCGGTTTGGGAGGCATTAGCATGGGTGGGGACAACAAGAAGTGTTTAACTACTTTGAAGGTGTTATGTTTGTGGAGCCTATAATTTTCTTCAATAGAGTTTTTACACGATGAATGTGCAAAACTTAAATCGGGATGAATTTTTGGATTACACCAAGTTTTCAAGAAATGACCCGATTCGGACTCAATGGTGGGATCATTTTGAGAACAACCCGTACTTTGGTGTTATGTTTCATGGAGCCTATTTTCATGTTAGAGTGTGGTACACCCATGTGTTACACTGGGTATTTTTACGATGGTCCCGCTTGCCGTTGAGTGGGTTAGGGGGTTCAGGTTCGGGGCGAAGCCCCAAAGAAAATTTTCATGGGTGGTTTATTAACCCATGGGTAATGGGTAACCGTTATGGGCTGTTTTTGGGCCCATGGTTTTTTGGTACCCATTGTTTTGATACCCACGTTTTTTTGCCCATGGGTTTTATTTGCCCATGGTTTTGTACCCATGGTTTTGTAAAATTGCTTAAGCAATTTTCTATTTATATGGTCTTATGCATATGATAGATAGACAAGCAAATGTATTGCAGATGTGTTTTGAATTCGGGTGTGAATTCTATAGAGTTTGTTGAGCATAGCTCTAAACGGATCTAGGTATTGTATTGAGAGAGTGGAGGCTTGTAATAAAATTTGAGCAAGTGATTCTTGGTGGACGTAGCCCAAATTGGGTGAACCACATTAAATATTGTCTCTATGTTGTGTTATTTATTCTACACTTTTATTTGAGATCTATGTAATATTTTTTGCATATTAGTTTCTATTGTTGTGATTCTGTAAGGGATTATTTCATATTTTATCTCTTATTTCCTAACAATTGGTATCAGAGCCTAGTTTGGTTTATGAAGTGTTGAATCATAGGAAAGTTTTATCTTGAGTGGGAGCTATGGTAGATGATGGAAGATCTAGGGTTGATAAATTCAATGGGTAGAATTTTAGTCTTTGGAAGATGCAGATGGAAGATTACCTTTATCATAAAGGATCTTTATACTCATTTATCGAGAAGGTGAACAAACCCTCGAGTATGACAAATGTGGAATGGGATTTGTTGGATCGGAAGGCACTTGGAATGATCTGGTTGTGTCTTGCATCTTCGGTATTATTTAATGTTTCAAAGGAAAAGACTACAAAAGATCTAATGGATGCATTAGGAAGTATGAAAAACCCTCCGCCTCTAACAAGATATTTTTAATGAAAAATTTGTTTAATATGAAGATGTATGAGAATAGTTCAGTAGCAGATCATTTAAATGATTTCAATATGGTTGTGAATATGCTAGCTTTGGTTATAATAGAATTTGATGAAGAAGTTAGGGCTTTATTAATTTTGTGCTCTTTACCTGAAAGTTGGAATAGCCTAGTAATGGCGGTAAGCAACTTGGTTCACTAACTTGAAGTTGAAGTTTGAGGATGTTGTAGGGGTGATTCTAAGTGAGGAAATGAAGAAAAAGCTCGAGGAATCTTCTACTTTAGGGAATGCTTTGACAATGGAAACTAGAGGGAGACAGAAGAATAGAGGAAACCATGGAAAATCAAAAGATCGGGCAAGGTCAAAATCCAAGAGCAAGATTGTATGTTGGAACTGTGGAAAGTCTAGGCATGTAAAGAAGGATTGTTGGGAGCTTCGGGATAAGAAGAAACAAAAAGAAGAAAACAAGGAGGAAAATGTGGCATCGGGTAATGTATGTCAGGATGCTTTGATTCTTTCTTTACATAATATTGTTGAATCTTGGGTTTTAGATTCAGGGGCTTCTTTTCATGCTACTCCACATAGGCATTATTTTGTTGATTATGTTCAAGGGGATTTTGGGCATGTTTTTCTTAGTGATGATGAGCCTTGCAATATAGTTGGAAAAGGTTTTGCTTAGGTTAAGATGCAAGAATGGGAATACATGGCTATTGAAGGATGTCAGACATGTGCCTACATTAAGGAGAAATTTGATATCGGGGGCAATTGGGAAGTGATGGTTGTCTTGTGATATTTCTAGTTGACTCTTGGAAAGGTTACCAAGGGTGCTCTTGTGGTGGCAAGAGGTAAGAAGGTTGGAACCTTGTATTTATCCACTGATAGTACTAATGATTGTAATCTTGTGGCTTCAGATGCAGATACAACATTATGGCATTATAGGCTCGGTCATATGAGCCATAAGGGCATGGACATCATAAAGAAGAATTTTCCTGGATATACAAAAACATGTTTGGATTTCGTGAGGAGCTGCATATATGGGAAATAGAAGCGAGTAAGGTTTCTCAAGGTTGGACCTACAAAGAAAGAGAGTAAGTTAGAGTTGGTGCATTCTGATGTGTGGGGGCCGGCTCAGGTATCATCTCTTGGGGGTTCAAGTTATTATGTTACTTTTATTGATGATGCAACAAGGAAAGTTTGGGTTTATTGTATTAGAAACAAATATGATGTATTTGACACTTTTGTTAAATGGAAAGCCTTGGTAGAGAATGAAACAGGTCTTAAGCTAAAATGTCTCAGGTTAGATAATGGAGGGGAGTATTGCAGCAATGAATTTAATGATTATTGTTCTAAGAATGGAATCGTAGGTAAAAAGATGGTTCTAGGAACTCCACAATGAGAATGGGGTATTAGAAAGGATGAACAGAACAATAATGGAACATGTTAGGAGCATGAGGTTACATGCAGGACTACCTCTTTCTTTTTGGGCAAGAAGCGGTGAGCATAGCTGTGTACTTGATAAACAGAGGACCCTCAAGTGCCTTGGATGGAGGCATACTTGAGGAGGCTTGGTATGGTAAGAAAGTTGATTATTCATTTCTTAGAGTCTTTGGATGTGAGGTGTTTGTTCATATAGACAAGGATGATAGGACCAAGCTAGAGGCTAAATCAGAAAAATGTACTTTCATTGGTTATGGTGGTGATGACTTTGGATTTAAATGTTGGAGTATTAAGGACAAGAAAATCATTCGGTCTAGGGATGTGGTCTTTAATGAGAAAGTCATGTATAAGAAATAGTTGCAGGAAAATAGGGAAGAATCCAAGAAAGAATATGTAGTGGTAGAGGATCTTCGGATGGGAAAGTGACCCATGAATCAATTCAGGAACCTACTCAACAGGAACCCCAAACTCCTACAGTGAGGAGGTCTTCTAGGGTAAGAAAAGAACCTGAACATTTTTCTCCTTCTCTTTATTATTTATTACTCACTGATAGTGGAGAGCTAGAGAGCTTTGATGAAGCAATGTAGGTAGATGCCAGTAAGAAGTGGGAGCAAGCCATGGATGAGGAGCATAAGTCTCTCATGGAGAACTAGACTTGGGATTTGGTGAAGCTACCGGAAGGCAAAAGAGCATTGCAGAACAAGTGGGTGTATAGAGTTAAAGATGAAGAAGGAGGAAAGAAAAGATATAAGGCCCGGTTGGTGGTCAAGGGGTTTGCACAGAAACAAGGTATAGATTTTGATGAGATCTTTTCTCCTGTAGTAAAAATGACTTCTATTAGAACTATTCTTGGAATAGTGGCAGCAGAAGACTTGCACTTAGAATAGTTAGATGTAAAGACTGCATTTCTCCATGGTGATTTGGAGGAGGAACTATATATGCAACAACTAGAGGGCTATGAGGTCAAAGGTAAAGAGGAGATGGTGTGTAAACTGAAGAAGAGCTTGTATGGCTTGAAACAAGCTCCACGTCAATGGTATAAGAAGTTTGATAGCTTCATGATGGAGCAAGGTTATATTAGATGTCATTATGACCATTGTGTGTATACAAAGAAATTTGAGGATGGAAGTTATATTATCACTGTGTTTGTATGTTGATGACATGTTGGTTGCAAGTAAAAACATGCAAGAAATAAAAGTACTCAAGAAACAACTAAGTGAATCCTTTGATATGAAGGATTTGGGGGCAGCAGAAAATCCTTGGTATGAGGATAACTCGGGATAGGAAGGAATAGAAGCTGACTTTATCTCAAGAAGAGTACATTAAGAAGGTATTGGATAGGTTTAACATGCGCATGATGCTAAACCGGTTGGGACTCCTTTGGCGAGCCATTTTAAGTTATCGAAAAGCGGTGTCCCAAGACGAGAGAAAGAAAGAAACCAGATGTCCAAGGTACCTTACTCATCAGTTGGTAGTTTGATGTATGCTATGGTGTGCACTAGGCCTGATATTGCCCATGCAGTGGGAGCTGTGAGTAGATTTATGAGTGATCCAGGTAAAGAGCATTGGCAAGTAGTAAAGTGGATCCTTCGGTATTTGAGAGGGACCATGGGGATAGTTTTATGCTACAGTGGATCAGACACCACTTTACGTGGTTATGTAGATTTAGACATGGCTGGAGATGTAGACAACAGGAGGAGCATGACAGGTTATATTTACACTGTAGGTGGGACAATAGTGAGCTGGATTTCACGACTATAGAAGCTGGTGGCTTTATCAACCATGGAGGCTAAGTATGTTGCTGCCACAGAGGCAAGCAAAGAGATGATTTGGTTACAACAATTTCTTGAGGAGTTGGGGCATAAGCAAGAGGAATGTAAGATGCATAGTGATATTTAGAGTGCTATACACCTAGCTAAGAACTTTGCTTTCCACTCCAGATGAAGCATATACAGTTGAGATATCACTTCATCAAGACAGCTTTGGAAGAAGATAAGTTGAAGTTGGAGAAGATTCATACAGTCAGAATCCTATAGACATGATGACCAAGGTGGTCACAAGGGATAAACTAAAGCTATGTTCAGCTTTGGTTGGCCTTCGTGGATGATAGTGAAGGGTTGAGAAGCTTGCTCAGTGGAAATCAGTCTCCAAGTGGGAGATTGTTATGTTTGTGGAGCCTATTTTCATGTTAGAGTGTGGTACACCTTCTATGTGTTACACTCGGGTATTTTTATGGTGGTCCCACTTGCCGGTGAGCGGGTCAAGGGGGTTTGGGGGCGAAGCCCCCAAAGCAAATTTTCATGGGTGGTTTATTAACCCATGGGTAATGGGTAACCGTTATGGGCTGTTTTTGGGCCCATGGTTTTTGGTACCATTGTTTTGATACCCATAGGTTTATGGGACGGTTTTGTTTTTTCCCATGGTTTTGATACCCATGGTTTTGTAAATTGCTTAAGCAATTGTCTATTTATATGGTCTTATGCATATGATACATAGAAAAGCAAATGTATTGCAGATGTGTTTTGAATTTGGGTGTGAATTCTATAGATTTTGTTGAGCATAGCTCCAAACGGATCTAGGTATTGTATTGAGAGAGTGGAGGCTTGTAATAAAAATCGAGCAAGTGATTCTTGGTGGATGTAGCCCAATTGGGTGAACCACGTTAAATCTTGTCTCTATGTGTTGTGTTATTTATTCTATCACTTATTTTATTCTGATTTCCTAACATAATATTTTTCGCATAGATTAGTTTGGATGAATGGACTTAAATCAGGATGAACCTTCATAAGGGATTATTCCCATGATTTTATCTCTGGTGGGATTTCCTGAGAAACATTTTGGTGGATCAACATCAATCCCTCGTGAAGATATAATGTAGCCCAAAAGTTTGCTGGTCATACCAAACACGAAATTCTTTGGGTTTAATGTGACACCATATTCGATTAGTCGTGAGAGGATGATATAGAGCACTTCCGGATGATCACAACATTTCTTGGCTTTGGCCAACAAGTCATCCACATAGGATTCCACAATTTTATGGATAAGATCATGGAATATATAAGTCATTGCCCATTGATACGTAGCTCGGCATTCTTAAGACCAAATGGCATGACAACGTAACAATAAGTTCCCCAGGGAGTTATGAATGTGGTTTTGGCTTGATCTGTTTAGATATTTTAATCTGATTGTACCTTGAGAACCCATCCATGAGAGATAGCAGTTCAAATCTAGTTGTTCCATCAATGATGACATCAATGGATGGTAATGGGAAGTCATCCTTGGGACAAGCTTTGTTGATATCCCGAAAATCTATGTAAATGTGTATTTTCCTATTTTTTTAGGACGGGAACGATATTAGATACCCATTGTGAGTAGTCAATGGGTTTGATGAATCCCACTTGGAGAAGTTTTATTACTTCCTCTTTTACCATGAGAGCCACTTTTGGCTTCATTGGTCTTGACTTCTATTTGATTGGCTTCACATCTGGTTTAGTGATAAGATTATGTACCACAACTTGTGGTGCAATGCCCATCATTTCTTTATAGTTAAATGCAAAAGCCTTTTGATGTTATTTGAGGATTTGGGTGTGTATTTCTATCTCCTTTGGAGTTAACGAGGATCCCAACTTCAAAATTCTTGGTTCTTCCTCTGTTCCAATGTTTATGTCAATGGTTTCTTCTATCAAAGAAGTGTTACCTTCTTCAAATTCAGGTGGGGCTAGAGGTAGTTCCAAGCTTTCTCCATTTTCTATCTCATAGATATCGAGATCTTTCTATGGAGGAGACTCTACCATGGGATTCCCAAAGTAGGAAGAGGAATGAGGTATTAGGGAAAGATCAACTATACGGTGAGCAAGGTGTAGCTCCGCATAGGCGTTTAGATATTCGAGAGTGACTCTATCATTTTCAAAGTGACCTATGATAGAAAAATCATCCTTAACTTCTCCAAGAGCTAGGAGTGAGTTTGTTGGTATTTTACGCACTAATGGTTTGGTACAAAGTGATACCATGAAATTTATATCCTCCAACTCGTTGTTTGGGGTGAAATGGGAAGCTGAGGTTACTATTGAGTCTGTAAGAAGGTTCTGCTCTCGTGGGATTGCTTCAATTGATATGAAGTTGAATCCCTTGCTTAGATCTAACACGACTGTTTTGTATAGTTGTAAATGTTCAACCCTAGTTTCATATACCTCGGAGACTTGGTTTGCAACTAGTTGCAAGTCTCCTAGCACTCTAATGTTAATGACACCCATTCTTTTAGCTAGGATGAGGCCAAGGAGGAGAGCTTCGTACCCAAGCCCATTTTTTTGTACATTCAAAGTTTAATTTAAAGGTGAAAGGTAGGATCTTTCCCTTAGGTGAAGTAAAGATCACCCCCACCAGCCCCAAAGTGACATCTAGCTCCATCAAAGTGGAGAGTCCAATATTTTTTGGAAAAATTGACGTTGGGATATTTTTCGTATCTATTTCTTTTGCTTCGGTTACCTCTACCATAAAAACTTTGTTTGATGGAAGAGAAGTGATTCCAGGGTGTGTCCCATACCCATGGAATCAAACGGTAGGAGAATAGGTAAGTCTTTATCCAAGAACTCAAATTTTTGTGGTAGTCCCTAGTGATATTGCTTTTATAGCATTAGTCTCACTTTTGAGTACTAGAATGTCCTCAGCTGGATTTGAAATTTCCAACTTAGTGGTGGGTATCAAATTTTCTTTCGGTTGTGAATTAGTTGGTTTGACAAGCTGGTTTGCTGGAAGTTCAAACTCGGAGTGGATACCTGGTCTTTTCTTCAAATCAACTAGGTGTATATCGAAGGGTTTTGGGTTACCTTGTGCCATGAATATTTTCCCTAAGTGTAGAAATATTATTTCTTGGAATAGCATGGAAGGGATTTCCTTCATGCGGTGTATCCATGGCGACCAAGGATCATATTATAATTGGTTTCTCGATCTATAATATAGAATTCGGTGAGAACCATCTTGGGTCCTAAAGTGACTGGTAAAACTATGGTTCCAATTGAAGTGGCTTTGAGGCTATCGTAACCTCTTAGTGTATTTCACGTCGTGGAACAGTTTCTCTCTCCATATCCTAGCTTTTGAAGGAAAGTGAAGGGGACTATGTTGAATGCTGCCCCATCATCAACCACCATTGCACGTTTAACATAATTATCAGACCCAAACTTGTAAATGTAAAATTTAGGTCACCTCTTTGTGTAATTTCGTGTGTTTGTTGGCATTTTTCTTATATCGAATATAAATTCAAGTATCCCTATCGGCTTCCCGGAGGATAAACATCAAAATCCACATGGTTTACTTGCATTTCGGAGGAGGAGTGATGTTGATTAAATGGCCAAGGCCTAACACTTCTAAGAGGGCAGCCCTATGGGTGGGAGAGTTTTTTAACAAATCCAAGAAGGAGATGTGCGAGAAGGTTTTAGTTAAATCATTAATCAGATCATAGGCACCTATAGGTTTTACCAATGTTTGTTGAGTGCTATCTGGATCTAATGAATAACTTGGAGTTGGTTGAGAAGAATAATCCTTTGTTCTTGTTATGGTTTCTATGGGTAGCTCGGCGTCTAACTCCACTAAACCAACTATCTTAGCTTGAGGTCAAGTTCCTAAATAGGGTGTGACTGGTGGATTTAATGAAGTTGAAGCTTCATGATCATTGTTTCCTGTCATGACACCCTTATTTGTTCCATTAGGATCTAACCTATTGTTGTTAGAATGGTTTGGGAGTGGGTCATTGAAGATCTTGAGGGATGCATTTTGAGGAGAAATTACCCCGCATAAGCGTTTGGTGGGTACTACAAATTTTCTAAAAACATATCTATAAAGAGTTGTTTTTGATCTTCAGCAAATGTGGCATGAATTTATTGTATTCACGACAAGTCCTAGTATCGTGGCCTTCAATCTTGTGGAAGCCACAATATAGATTGGGATTGTAATTTTGAGGCTATTGATTTAAAACTTGTTGTGGGCCCGAAATTTCGATAAAGTTCTGGTTTGTTTTAAAATTTTGAGGTTGTTGCCTTTGGTTTTGACTCTATGATATCCTGTTGGGTTTTGATTTGGACTTTGTGTTTGGACTTGTTGTTGTTGCCATGGTGGATGATTAAAATCCACCGTGTTGATTGTTGGGTAAAATTATTATTTCACCGTTGATTATTAACAGTGGTGAAATGTTTACAACATTTTCCCTTTTAGCTGTGGTTACTCCATCTATTGTGAACCATGGTTCTTGTTAAGGATCTTAGGTTCTTGATTAGCATTCCCAAGCATTAGGATAGGCGCGATGTTTTTATTGGGAGTGGTTAATTTCCCGTTTGTCCCATATGTCTTACGACCACTATCAATCACTTTGCTTGGTCAATTCAGAGAGCACTCTCGAGTACTTCATCGTAAGTTCTTAGTGGGAACTTCTGGACTTCTTCCTTTATCTCTCTATTGAGTGAATTAAGGAATAAATCACATAGTTCCATTTGATCCATATTTGGAGCACTGCGATGAGTAGAGAACGTATGCCATCTTTGGATAAAATGAGTGGCAGATTCATTATGTTCTTGTTTGATATGTAAGAACTCCCTGATTCCTGTTCTTAACAATTTGTTCATGTCGAAAGCTTTGATGAATTCTGACATGAGTTGTTTAAATGAGTGTATGAAGCTTGGGTATTCTATAATACCAATCAAGGGAAATACCTTCTAGGGTCTTAGGGAATATTTTAGCGACAACCCCATCCTAAGGGAGTAACTCCCGTATGGCTGTGGCATAGGCCTTAATGTGTGCGTTTGGGTCCCCTTCCCCTTTGTATTTGGGTAAATCAAGAAGAGGTCTTGGAAGCATAACGCTTTGTATGGTGAAGTCTAGGGGCTCTTTAAATATTTTGAAGTAAGTCCTCTACTATGTAGGCCTCGACCATTGATGGGGATTGGAGGGGGTTGAGGGGAATGGGTTGTTGATATGGCATAGCATATGCATTTGTAGGGAACATAAGGGAATCCTGTGGTTGAATGAACATCCCGGAGAGAAGAGAACATGTCTCCTTATGGTGACTTTGAATAAATGTTTAAGTAAGGAGGAGCATTGTTCGTATGGGTTGTTTGGTGCCAAGCCGGGAGGTGTCATGTTTTGATTGGAGCAACGCATTTGAAAATGCTGTCCTAGTTGGTGTTTGCTATGGATAATTATAAGGATTTTGAGGAGGCATGCCTAATGTGCCTATTCCTATAAGGAGGTCAACTTGACTAGGGTGATGCAGAGGGTTGGGATTCCCGCTTTCCCAAAATATGAATTTTGGTTTGCTTTAGCAAGTTCTAGCCCTCTAACCTTCTCAGCTAAGGCTGAAATGACCTCCATTAGTGAAGATGCAGTGCTTTTCCTTAAGGGTATTTGTTGTATAGCTTGAGGTTGTAAAGGGGTATGATACCCTGCTATGAATTGGTTGTTACCCTGCTAAGCTTCACCGAGGTATTTCCCATAGGTGGAGGAATGGGGGTGTTCTCCTGGAATAGGGTATCAGACTGTATTTGTAAACTCCCTATAGGTGGATACATATTTTTGAAGTGTTATTCACTTTTAGCGAAGCATGCCAAGTACTCCTCATCCAAAAAGGGGAGTGGGTCTGATTGTCTACTGATATATGGTCTGAACAAGACCCGAGGAGATGAAGTGGATTCTCCAATAAACATCATATTGTTTAGGAGCCTGATGGCTCGGTTGAGTTTGTGCAAACTGATCAAACTCCTCAATTCGGAATAAAGAACTAGAACTAGTTCTATGAGGGGGAGTTTGAGATGACAAGTAATTATTTCGAATAGTTATTAGGCCATGCAGAAAGCGAGGAAATGGTCATCTATTTGTTTGACTATAGTTTACTTCGAGACTTGAGAGAGGTCTACCATATGCATCATATCCCAACATATTTGGGGGGTATATGAATTCCCACATAATAATGGGAAAGAGCGAAGGTGGATAGAAGAAATGAAAACAAAAAGAGAAATATCGGAAGTTTGTGTGTTCATTTCACATCGGGTTCACCAATTTTGTACGATGGAAAAAGTAACATGTGAGCATGGGAATCTACAAGTACCTCCTCCTCGTACCCGACCTCTCGAGGTCGTGTTGAGACAACCGGTGAATGTTGAATGTGGATAGATATGTATAAGCTAATCGGGTAATCTTAAATCCTCAATATGCAATAATGGAATATGTGAATCTAAGGCGAAGAAGGCCCTCCTAACCTAGATTGATGTAATGGTTTGTTTAGATATAATGGCTGCTTGGAGGCTCCAATCGATGTCGAGCTCTGCCGAGATCCTATTTCTTGGTTGTTGGATACGTGGGAAGTGACATGTGGGAGCTTCATATATATCTCCAGACAAGGTCATGAAAGTAGTGGTAGGTCATTTAGTGGATTTTGTGGTTAGCTATGGGTGGTTTTCTGGTCTAGCCCAGAAAATATTGGATTGATTGGCTTCTATGTTTAATACGGAAAACTGTGCTATAATATCTGGCGGGAGTGGTGAAGATCTAAACACTAGCATTCGCAAGCCAGTGTTAATACTTGATTGATTTGTTGGCCCGTTGGGTTGTGGGATTTAGGGATCACAACCGTGAGTTCATGGTTGTTTTGGACCTGTTATGGTCATGTGAAGAATCAATCCCTTCTCCCAACTATCCAATAATCATATGCTTTTTTCAGCCTCTATGTTTAGAACTAGAAGTTGCATGATTTTCTCGGAGTACCTAATGTGGTGTTTCGCAACTTGGATATGTAAGCTAGTGTCTATGTCAATGAGGAGGTATCCGCGTTAGGATGTGGAACCAAAGGATCAAAACTGAATTTTTGATCTCGTTCGAACCCTTGCACGGTCATTAGGTGTTTTATCAAGGAAATCTATAGTTTGGATGGTTTGACTAGAATGTGTAGGCTTTTTCGTCTCGATATTCAATCCCTCTTGTTACTCACTAATTACTTGTAAGTTTGTTGTTTCTCAAAAGACTGTATCCTAAGGTCTAATCTATATCAGCTAAATTCATGGGTAAATTTGGTTGAGGTACTATGGGTTCAAATATATATTCTCTAGGCTCTAGGTCCTATGATTGTCATAAAAATGATTCAACCTTTTAACTAACATTTAATAAATTGATTATGAAAGAGATATTTACACTATGTAAGCATTCTTCTATTTTTGTATTTTCCAATGACGTATTTTAATGAAATTAAAGAGTATCTACTCTAGTATATCTATAAAATGAACAACTAATCTAATAACAGAATAAAACAAGCAACATAGCCTGGTATGGCTATTCGCCTGTGTAGTTGTGATTTTATCCTAAATATCTAAACAACTATATATTTTGAATTTGAAAGGCTCTCAATCCTACCTAAGAAGTGAGGAATGAATCACAGTTTCTCATAAAATATCAATCCCCATAGCTTCCCTGGTGATATCAAGAGTGAAATTTTAACTGAAATAAAATAATTCACTACTCTATTTGATATGTCATAACTAGAACTTTGATAGCTCAAACCTGGTGTTTACAGAATAGTGGTAAATCTAGTTGTGTGTGATTTCATCCCCTCAGTGTGATCTCTTCCTTCATGTCTCGTGAATCCGAGAAAGTATGTATATGATAGTATCAACAAAAGATAAGCAATCGAACAATGGCAGCTTTGGATATAGACCGAATACAATGTGAGTAGGAGAGGGATAGCGCAAGTGAACAGAGCTTGACTATGTAATTCCTAGCAGGATTTATTGTGGGAATACAACACAAGTGTATTGAGAGTTTCATAAACTATCCTTGTGACAAAACAAAACCTACAACTTTAATGGATTCTAGTCTAGAATGAAGTTATTCTATGTTTAAACTGACACTATGCAGTAGCAATGAAACAAGACTTGAAACAAGAAGATGATATGACCTCCAAAATGCCAATAATGGAAGAAAAACCTGAAACTAATAGAATTCTAAGCAAGGAATTGAAAAACTGAACAAGAGAATTGAGAGGATGAGGGGCCATTTGCTTGAAAACAAGCTGGCTATTTATAACTAATGCATTTACTAGAGGGTAACTCCCATTTGATCTCTTTTACTATAAACAAAGGAAAAAAACTATTCCCAGGGAGCAGAAAACATTAATGCAAGCCAAAGTGGTTGAAGAAAGCGTGTAAAATCAAAGATTTACATTTGACGCGATCATCGGAAGGATCTAGAAAATATGTATAGGACCATCACCCTATGCAGGTAAGGCAGGGTTATGGGACCGCCGCCTGTCCCGGGTGGCGGTCATGGGACCGCCACCTAGGCATGGTGGCGGTTTCGTCATTGAAGACAAAATTGCAAGAAGAAAGGGGAAAAAGGGCAAAATAAAGCATGCAGAGGTTGAGCGTGGGATGCGGGATACAAGTGTATACTTAGCAAGCCTTTTGGATTCTCGAAGCACTTGCAAGGAGACCCGTATCATATTGGGGCATGTGTAACATCATTCGGCGGTGTAGTACCTTACAATTTTCAGGTACGTATAAGCACTCGTCAGGATGGTTTTAGTGTGCTACAAGATTTAAAAGTGAAGTTGATTTCCACTTTGGTATGGAGAAGCGGTGGAAATGAAGAGTGAAAACTTGTTTTGTACATAAAAATTATAGGTACATGAGTGTGTTGGGTATTTCATGAAGAATGGGTCTTTCATGAAGACACTTTTGGTGTTTTAGATAGATCGTGATGCCTTCTACGTGCTCATGAAGTGTTTTAAGAAATCAGTGTAAGGTTTCGTATATCCCGGAGTGAAGAAATGAGACTAACATTTACTAAAGGTTTGAAATGCTTATTTTAGAATGTGTAAGATCTTTTGGCAATGGTAAAGGTATGTATCCTTGAGAACTTGATGAGATCATTCCAACAAGTCAAAATTTGTGTAATTTGAAGCTCTCTGGAGAAAGATATGGCCATTCAAAGTGTTGCAGGTTAGATGAGGTAGATTTGATTATACTTGGGTGCGTATGACAAGATAGACAAAAGATAGATCAACATAAGTCAACATGATTTATGCATCCCAACTCCCAAAACTCGATAGAAACATGACAAGATAGGGTTAGATAAATCTTTGAGTCCATGTAATAATTGTAAAGAAAATACACAAGTTGTGACAAAATAAAGTTTTTTCGACACCGTGAAATGTAAAAACATGTGGAACCTTTTGATTGGATCAAATTTCACATTCTGACAAGGTTAACACCATAAATGTGTGTGGAGTTATTTGATTGGTTTGTGCTTTGCATTCATAAAATATCGACACCAAAAGGGCGCATGGAGCTATTTTATTGGATTAAGCTTCACATTATGAAAAGTCCGACACCAATAAGTTACATGAAGTTGTCTAATTGGTTCAAGTATTGCAAATTGAAAAGTATGACACCACAAAGGTATGTGGTGCGGTTTGATTTACTTAGGCTTCACATTTTAACAAGGTTCTTGAAAAATTAAAGTGGATTGTGAAGTGTGGATCCTTCTCATTAGTCCATGGTTCAAAGTAAACAATGAAGGTTAAGAATAGACCAACAAGTGTGAAGTATGTGGAGCTTGTGTATTGGATAAAACTTCAAAAATGGTACACACCGACTTAAGATTAAAACAAATATCAAACCTTGATTGGTTGTGAAGATGAGCCCATTGACAATGAAAAAGAGCTAAGCGGAATCACAACTCTTATTAACTACAATTTATTCCTTGAGGTTGGAGTCCACCTAAGTCTATAAGTTTTTTATTTATCAAAATAGTGACATGTGAACATATTGGTGACTATGCAAGTTTGATTTGACATGGGGAAAAGGGTAAAGATACTACTTGAAGTTTGTAATGAATGGAAAATTTATCGGATCTCAAGATTGCACCAATGAAATTACCTTAATTTTTGAACTTAAATATGTGTAAGGGTTGCAAAATAAATTAGTTTGATTCATCTCAAAACAAAGGAGAAATTCATGACAAAATTTTTTCTCAAATCGAGCAAGTCTATTTTGAATATCTTAAACTTCTTCGCAGAGATCCGTCATGATATTGGAGGGTTTGAAAAGATATTGGTCATTTTTAAATATGTTTTTATTGAGTTGTGGAGCTCAATTACTTCAGTTTAGCAAGCAATATGAAACTTGCAGGAAAACACAAGAATCGAGATTGGTTATGGAGGGACTGACACATTGGTCACCTTTGACCAACATTGGTCGTGAAAGGAGGAACTGACATCGGTTAGGGCTAACCAACGTTAGTTACATGTGCGTGGGTGTTTTATTTAACTCTTGGGAATTCAATTTAATTTTAGCATTAAAGAAGACATATTGATTGTAATTACATGGATAAGTGCCCTAAGTTTGTATGTTCTTATATAAGCATGAAAGCTAGGGCTTAGAAGTGTGTGTTAATGATTATTGTGAGAAAAATTGTGAGAGAGAATTATTGGAGAAGAAGAAGCTTGAGAGAAAGAAAGTACTATACATCCGAGAGGTGTGGAAGATTATAGATATTTAATTGTATATGTTATGAAAGCTTTGGATAATAGATTGATTTGTTTCTAGGTGGATGTAGCCCACACTTTGGGTGAACCATGTTAAATTTGATGTTGATTTATATATCTTGTTTTATATATTTCTTCTAGTAGATTATCCATTTTTGTTGCATGTATGTTTAAATTTGATATATTATCTATACAACCTTGTGTGCTAACACCAACAACTGGTATAAGAGCTTTGTTTGAGGGTTTTATGTGTTGAAAAATTTACTCACGAGAGGGTTTCTGATTGAGTGGGAGCTACAACAATGACAAGAAAAAAATACAAGGTAGAGTTGTAAGGGAAACAAGTTGGGGGAAAAAAGGGGTCATAAGTAGATGTCATATTGTAAATAACAACATAATATCAACTTGTAGGGATCATTAGCAATGCATAAACTCAAAATTAGAAAAAATATATCAATATGAATTATAGAATCCGGAATCTAGTTTCTAAACTATTTTTTTTTTTAAATGGAAAAGCTTAGCTATATTAAACACTCAAAATTCAATGACTTGGTATTTTTTAAAAATACCTATAAGATCAGTAGTCCGTTTTCCCACAATTTAGATGACCAAAAATTGATATATATATTTTTCCTTTGGTGAGATGTTAGATTCCGCTATCTATCTTTAGATAGATTTTATTTTGTATTTTTGAGTAATATTTTATTTTTTATGATTTTTTCTATGAAAGTGGTCTAAAACATAAAGAAAATAGAGCAATTTCTGCTTTTGCCCGCTATAACTTCATCAAAAAATATTGAAATCTAATAATTCTTTTTTGAACATGTATATAATTTCACCATGGTTGGGATGGTATAATTTTTATCACATTCTAACAAGTGAAACAAAATTTGCAGTCTTAAATGTAGATATAAAAATTCATGGGAAAAAGTGTCTTAAAGACGTACTATTAGTAAAAAATTATAAAATGATATTTATCCTATTCCATTCACTTTAAAATTAATATTTCTATAAAGCTAATAATGTATCCCAGTTTTACACGATGGTACCATTTTATGACATATTTTTTGCTTTTCGGCATGGTTCAAGTCTACGGAAGACTAAATTTGATGTTTTGTTGTTTTTGATGTAAAATTTAGGATTTGATGTCCACTTAATTGTTTACTTTATACTTACCTTTGGATGAAAAGTCTAGACCTAAAAATATGACTGATGAATAATGGAAGATTCTTGAAAGAAAGGCTTTGGGATCTATAAGATTGAGCCTAGAAGCATATGTGGCTTCCAATATTATAGAAGTAACTTCTACAGTAGAGTTAATGAAATCTCTTGCTAATTTACATGAAAAACCTAGTGCTTCAAATAAAGTTTATTTGATGAAGAAACTATTTAGTTCTAAGATGCATGAAGGTGGATCTGCATCTATTCATTTGAATGATTTCTAATCTATTGTAAATCAATTAAAATTGGTTGATATTCCATTTGAAAATGAAGTGAAAGCACTCTTATTCTTATGTTATTTTCCGATAGTTGGGATAACTTGGTAATGACTATTAGTAATACAAAATCTGCTAATAATATTTTGAAGTTTGATGATGTGGTTAGTTTAATCTTGAATGAAGAAATTCATATGAAACATACAGATGCATCATCATCCTGGGAACACTTTGAATGTAGAAAGCAAAGGTAGGAAGAAGAGAGATATCCGAGTAAGAATAATGAGAAATAAAATTCAAGGGATGGCGGATCTAAATCCAGAGGTAAGGGAATTACTTTTTGGAAATGTGGAATTAAAGGACATGTAAAGAAAGATTGTTGGTAAAGGATAAAGAGAACCAACATCTTGACAAAGGCAAAGAGTCAAATAAAGAGGAAAATATTATAGTAGAGGTAATGCAAGATGATCTTATTATTTATTTAGTTAATAGAATATAATTATGGGTTTTAGATTCAATAGCTTCTTTCCATGCAACCCCTAATAAGGGTTATTTCATAAATTATGTCCATAAAAATTTTGGACATGTTTATTTGGGTGATGATGAACATTGTAGTATTAATGGTAAAGGGAAGTTCATCTAAAATCATAGAATGGAAATACATGGGTATTTAAAGATGCGAGGCATGTGCCAAGCCTTAAGAGGAATCTTATTTCTGTAGGGAAACTAAGTGAAGATGGTTGCATGGTTACATTCACAACAGACTCTTAGAAAGTCACCAAGGGTGCCTTTATTGTGGTAAGAGGTAAGAAGGTAGGAACGTTATATTTATCTACCTATGTTCTTGATTCCTTTTCTATGTTCTCTACTTCATATTCGATGCATGCATGTGGCATAATTAGTTGGGCCATATGAGTAAAAAGGAATGATATCTTAAAGGCTAAGGGTAAGTTATTAGATTTGAAAGATTTAAATATTGATTTTTGTGAGCATTATATCTTTGGAAAGCAAAAGAGAGTGAAATTTCTCAAAGTGGGGAAACTAAGAAGGAGTAGAAATTGGAGCTTGTACACTCAGATGTGTGGGGACCAGCCCAGGTAGCTTCTCATGGAGGATCCCAGTATTATGTTACTTTCATTGATGATGCTATAAGAAAGGTATGAGTTTACTGTATTAAACGTAAATGTGATGTTTTTGATACTTTTGAAAGATATAAATCCCTTGTTGAGAATGAATTAAATTCAAAGTTAAAGTGCCTTAGATATGACAATGGTGGTGAATATTATAACAAGGCTTTCAAGTGATTATTGTTCGAGTGAATGGAATATGTAGAGAAAGGATGGTTCCAATAACATCACAAGAGAATGGTTTTGTATAAAGAATGAACATGAAAATATGGAATGTTTTAGAAGTATGAGGATACATGCTTTGGATTGCCCCTGTAGTTTTGGGAGAAGCATTTGATACTGAGATTGGTTTATTTGATTAACCGTGGGACTTCAAGTTCACTAGATGGAAGAATACCAGAGGAAGGTTGGACCGGAAAAAAAGAGATAGATATTTATTTTCTTAAAGTTTTTGGTTTAGAAGATTTTGTGCATATTGATAAGGAAAATAGAAAAGCGTTGGATGCAAAATCAAAGAGATGAACTTTCATTGGTTATAGATCCGGTGATCTTAGATTCCATTTTTGGGATTTAGAGAATTCTAAAATTTTTAGGAGTCATGACATTGAATGGAATGAAAAGAGAATGTACAAGGATAAAATTTTGGTACCCAAGGATGAACCGGTTGAGAAGTTTGTGAATGAAAATGAACTCTTAGATTTAAAATATTACTGACAGGGTTACACAGTAATCGATGTTAGTTGACCCTTGAATGACATTGGTCAGCTGAACTGGCATAGGTTAGAGAAGATCCAAACCAACATTAGTTAGCAAAACTACCATCCATTATAGGTGACCAACATTAGTCGTTGTTAGAATTGGAAATAAATGTCCAAGAGGCTCAGAATGAGCCTCCGTTACCCCAAACTTCTATGAGAAGGTCACAAAGGGTAAGTAAACCTCTAGAAATATTTACACGTTATCTATCTTAATTATTATTGATTGATAATGGTGAACTAGAAAGTTTTGAAGAATCAATGCAAGATAAGACTCACGTGTAGTGGGAGCATGGCATGGATAAGGAGATGGAATCCTTGGAACATAACTAGACTTGGGATTTGGTTAAGTTTCCAGCAAGTAAGAGGACATTGTAGAACAAGTGGGTTTACAAGATCAAGGAAGAAGAGAGGGTGGACATAAAATATATAAGGCAAGGCTTGTAGTAAAGGGATTTTCATAGACAACAAGCATTGAATTTGGTGAAATATTTTATCCTATTGTTAAAATGACTTCTATACGTATTGTATTGAGTATAGTTGCAAGACATGATTTATATTTAGAGAAAGTATATGTGAAGATGGATTTCCTTCATGGTGATTTGGATGAAGATATTTATATGCAACAACCGCTTGGGTATGAAGTCAAGGTAAGGAGAAATTAGTGTGCATGTTGAAAAAGAGCCTATATGGAATCAAAAAAGCTCCAAGGAAATGGTACATGAGGTTTGATAGTTTTATGCATGAGCATGGTTATTTAAGATGTGAATATAAACATTGTGTTTATTTCAAGAAGCTTAAAAATGAGAGCTATATTATTTTGTTACCGTATGTCGATGATATTCTTATTTCAGGATATAGTATGTAGGAAATTGACGAGCTTAAGGGAAAGATAGCTCACACATTTTCTATGAAGGATTTAGGAGCTGCAAAAAGAATCCTTGGCATGTAAATACACAGATATATGAAGAACAAGAAATTTTATTTGTCTCAGGAGGCTTATATCAATAAGGTGTTGGAAAGGTTTAACATGCAAGATTCTAAACCTATAAGTACACCTATGGATGGACACCTCAAATTGAGAAAAGATCGGTATCCTTCATCACACGAGGAGGTCACATACATGACATGAGTACCATATAATTCAGCAAGTTAGGAGTCTCATGTATGCTATGGTTTGTACTGCAGACCAGGACATTACATAGGTAGTGGGAGTTATGAGTAGATTTATGGCCAATCCAGTAAAGAGAATTAGAAAGCGAGTCAATGGATTCTCGGGTATTTGAGAGGGACATATAACATGCAGTTATGATATGGAGGTTTAGATATTTCGTATGTGGATATTTTGATTTGGATATTGCTAGAGATCTAGATGGTAGAAGGAAAACTATTGGACAATAAGTTGGATTTCGAGATTGTAGAAGGTGGTGGATATGGATGGGAATGTTCATGGAAGAGTTGGGAAAGGAGCAAGAGGATTGAAAATTGTTTAGTGAAAGTCAGAGTGTAATTAATTTGGTAAAGAACTCAACATTTCATTCTAGAACAAAACACATTCAATTGAGGTATCACTTCATACGACATGTATTGGAGGATGGAAAATTGCAATTGGAAAAGATTCATACGAGTGAAAAAATTGTGGATATGCTAAGAAATCCATTAGCAAAAGAGAAGTTGGAGCTACACTCCACTTCTATTGGTCTTCGAGTTTGAGACTTGAAGAAGAAGAAACAAAGCTAAGTAGGGGATCCAGAAATGACGTTGTACATGTATGGTGCAGTAATTTATCTCCAAGTGGGAGATTGTTGAGTTGTGGAGCTCAATTAATTCATTTTAACATACAATATGAAACTTGTAGGGAAACATAATAACTGACATCAATTATGGACGGATTGACATCAGTCAGGTAAGGAGGAACTGACATCAGTTAGGGCTAACCGATGTTAGTTACCTATGTGTGGGTGTTTTATTTAAATCTTGGGAATTAGATCTAATTTTAGCATTAAAGGATCTATTGATTGTAATTACATGGCTAAGTTCCCTAAGTTTGTATATGCCTATATAATAATGAAAGCTAGGGTTTAGAAGTGTGTGTTAATGATTATTGTGAGAATAATTGTGAGAGAGAGAATTCTTGGAGAAGAAGGAGAAGCTTGAGAGAAAGAAAGTACTTGTACATATGAGAGGTGTGGAAGATTGTAGATATTCAATTGTATATCTTCAAAAGCTTTGGATAATAGATTGGCTTGTTTCTTGGTGGATGTAGCCCACACTAGGTGAACCACGTTAAATCTGGTGTTGATTTATATCTCTTGTTTTATATATTTCTTCCAGTAGAATATTTGTTTTTGTTGCATGTATGCATATATCGATATATTATCTATGTACAACCTTATTCTAACCCCTACATTTGTAAGTATGATAGTAGTGATTAATGAATCCTTCATATGCTATTTCAGTTCTCTCTCACACTTAGAACCCATAAACTAAATCTTTCAAATTCCCAAATGCTATAACTTCAACTATGAGCATATAATTTGAATGATTGAAGCTGTCAAGATAAAGGGAATAAAGGAGTTTTTAACATCCTTATAGCTGTAACTCCTTTGGTAGTGTTAGATTTTTGTATGTTACTATCACGAGCTCATAGAATATGAACTGTTAATCTTGTTTTGGTAGGGTCTATGTTAGGATGAAAGCGATACATCTTGAATATTCACGAATGACTGCATAAGTGTCAAAAATGGTGTAAACTATTATAAAAGATGTCAATAGGTGGGAAAGAGGAGATGGAACTTCATCAAGAAATAAAACCTCCAAAAATTAAATCTCACATAGATGATCACCTTTGACTTCTTGGTAGTTAGAAGTAGAAAAGAAAACATACCATCCATAGTGATGAGATGTAATATATATATATATATATATATATGAGAGAGAGAGAGAGAGAGAGAGAGAGAGAGAGAGAGAGAGAGAGAGAGAGGGTTCTTCAAGAGTTGTATAGAATAAAATCATAATATATATTTTAGGATGAAGCTCTCAAATGTTGTGAGGCACACTTGAGCTTTATGAATTATTAAAGAGGATTTGACTATGGGGTAAGGTGAGTGATAAAATATTGAGCTTGTTTGTGAAAAGTGAGTGAACATAGAAAGAGTAAGTGATCATAGTTTTTGTATGAGTAATATAGAAACTATATCATCAAATTATTTGTTGTATATTTTCTAAGTAGGTGCTTAGATCATAGGGGTAGAGTGCTCCTTGTAATTTTAAGCTTTACTAAACTAGCTAACTGGTTTCTTATCTAGCTTCAAGTGGATGCTTGAGGGTTTTGAATTAGGTGCTTCATAAGTTGAGTGGGTGCTCAATCAAGCTGAGATCATTATATTATTTGGAATTGGTGCTCCTAATAAAGCCTTGGTTTCAAAGTGGGTTTTATCCCTTCATGGGTTTCCCCTAGTAATTTATGTGTTTTGAGCTATTATTGACTTATTGTATGTGCTTGATCATATGTTTATGTAGCACCTCTTACTCCTAACCAAGTGCAATTGAACTTGAAATACTCTAAATTTTTAATTAGCACTGATTTCCCCCTCTTAGTGCTTGTGATATCTAATATTGGTATCAAGAGAAGGTCATTTTTGGTGGAATCTTAACATTTTCAAGTTGAACCTATCTTCCTAAGCATGGAAAATAATCAAGCACAAAGTGTATTATCAATGTCAAGATCACCTCTCTTCAATGGAAAAACTATGCCTTTCTAAGTATAAGGATGAAGACATATCTCATGTCACTTGGTTTTGACATATGGGAAATTGTGGACAAAGGCTACACCCTCCAAGCACACCAATTACTTCCACAATAGATAAGGAAGAATATGAAAGAAATTCAAGTGCCATGAATTGCCATCTTATGTGGGTGAATGACTGAAACTTAATTTATGAAGGTAATGTAATGTACCATACAACAAAAAGATCTGGAATAGGATTCAAAGCATTTATGAAGGAGATGGAAAGGTCAAGATTTCTATGTTACATAAACCTATAGAGCTCAATTTTAGAATATAAATATAAAAGAGGATGAGAGAATTACAACCTACATGTATAGGGTGGATGAGGTGATTAATATGACCAATGACTTAGGTGATAAGTAAGAAGAGACATCATTGTATAAAAAGTACTAAAATCCCTAACCCCTAAGTATGATGCAAATGTCTCAGCTGTTGAGGAATAAAAATATATGAAAACATTAACATTAGATGAACTACAAAGTATCTTATCAACATATGAAATGAGGACAATTGGAGCTAAATATACCAAGAAAGAAGTTACATTCAAAGATAATAAAGAGACTCAATCCAAGCAAGAAAAAGAAGAATCATATTTGGAGGATGAAGAAGATGATGAGAATATTGAAGCAATGTTTGTGAGAAGGTTAGGAAGAGGCTCAGGAAAATATAAAGGTAAAATCCCATTCAAGTGCTTTTTAATTGTGGACAAGTAGGCCATTTTGCTGCTAAATGTCCAAAAAAAAATAAGGAAACTCAATTTGAACATGGAGAAGTAGGTCACAAACATAACAAGAAAAAGATGAACTACAAGAAGAAAGATGGTAAGAAGAAGTTTTTCAAGAACAAGATAAACTTCTACATAAAGGATAAGTCTAATGGATCTGAATCGGTGTTATCAAGCAACTTAAAATGTGAGAATGATGGAACTCATTGTGAAATAATGTTTATGGCTTTAGATACCCCTCATAAATGTAACACCAAAGGTAAGAAATCAACTGATTATGAATATTTTGATGAAGAAGAGGCAAGAGTGAACCTAGAAGATGAAATTGTAAGTGCTCTTGAAGAGCTACAATTGTGTATAAGAAAGAACCACAAATTGAGATGCACCTTGAAAGATTATGAAGAAAAAATCATATTTTTAAAAAGAGGCAAAGTCAAAAATAAGAGGTATATGTAAATGAGTTTAAAAACTTGAAACCCAACTTGAAAAGATCTATCAATCCTACAAAGTAAAGAAGGATGAATTCTCAAGCTTAAGGTTTGATTTAGAGCTTCTAAATGATGAATTGGAACAAATGAATAACAAACTCAAAGTGTATGAGAAGTTAGAAAAGATCAAATGTCTTGGGTTATATATTGAGCATTAGAAGGGATAAACATGACAAATCAGGAATAAGTTTCAAGCATGAAGGAAAAGAAGTTGAACCAACAAAGAAAAATGAGGACAAGCCTACACCAAACATTTCATACCACAACCAAAGAGGCCACCAAATCTGCCAAGAAGAGGACAAATTATCCTATAACACCTATGCTATGAGGTATTCACACTCCTTCTATGGTTATTTATTTTCATGTAACATGTTTGGACACAAAGCTACAAAATGTAGAAGAAATGATAGGGGAAATAGAAGAAACTAAAATTCACAAAGTGCAATAATGAATCATAATATTGTTTTCTACAAATTCCACAAGGATGGTCACATAGCTAGCATGTGTAATCAAGAACCACCTAAACAAAACAAATGGATGTATGTTGTGAAGGAAGAATCCAACAAGAAGAGAGAACTTGGTTTGATAGCACAAACTACTTTTCATGTACAAGATGAAGGAATGATTTGGTACTTGGATAGTGGCTTCTCTAGTCATATGATAGGAGACAAAAGAAAATTCATCTCTTTATCAAACAATGCATCAGGTGTTGTTAGGTTTGGTGACAATAATTCAACAAACATTGTGGGAAAAGGAACTCTAAGTCTTGATAATGGAAAAAAAATCACTAAAAATGTCCTATATGTTGAAGGTCTCAAACACAATATTCTAAGTGTAAGTCAAATGTGTAAACAAGGCTACAATATGACCTTTCATGACAAAGGTGTGAAATTGTTGATGGTAAATTAGGAAAGAAAGTAGGAAGAGCCAAAAGGAAAAGAATAACATGTATGTGCTCAAGGAAGTAAATAAAGAAAAATGATTTACAAGTAAACTTGATGATAAGTTCTTTGTGGAATAGGAGATTGGGACATATAAGCTTTGAAAATATTGTGAAATTAAGTGCTAAATATGGAGTTATAAAATACTTTTTTTCATAAAACCAACAAACACTCTTTGCAATGCTTGCCTACATGGTAAACAAACAAGAAGATCATTCAAGTCCAATGAATATTTCACCACTCAACCTTTGGAGCTGATTCATATAGATATTTGTTTTCCTACAAGGACTGAATTTATAAAAAGAGATGAGTATTTTATGCTCTTAATAGATGAACTTCACTAGGATGACATGGGTAGCTTTCTTAAAGCAAAAATAAGAAGCCTTGGATAGATTTAAATATTTCAAAGCACTTGTGGAGAATGAGAAGAACACCAAAATCAAATGTTTGAGATCAAAAAGAGGTGGAGAATTTGGTCAATTAATTTATGACTATTTTAAAGAGTATAAAATACAAAGATAATTCTCAGTAGTGAGGACACCTCAACAAAATGGGGTGGTTGAAAGAAAGAACAAGACTGTGCAAGAAATGACTAGAACTATGTTGAATGAATCAAGACTTCTTGATGGCTATTGGAGTGAGGTAGTTTGTATAATTGTCTACATTATAAATAGAGATCAATTGAGAGTGAACAACAATAAGACACCTTATGAGATTTGGAAAGGGTTCTCAGCCAATGTGAAACACATAAGAGTCTTTGGAAGAAAATGTTATATCAAGAGAGATGAAGACAACTTAGGAAAATTTGACTCTAGGTGTGATGAGGGCATATTTCTTAGATATTCATAAGTACTACATATAGATGCTACAATAAGAGGCTACAAAAGGTGGTTGAGAGCACAAATGTGAAGATTGATGAGTCTTATCCTTTAAAGATCAGAAATTAGCCTAAGGAAAGCCATGAAGATAATGTTCCATGCATTGATGATCAAGAAGATGATGAAGAAATATAAAGTACACATGAAGAAGTGGAAGAAAGAAAAGACACCAAGACACCTTCAAGACAAGTTAAGAGGGATCATCTAAAAATCAGATCATTAGAAAAAGGAGGTATTCTCACAAGAAGGAAGTTAAGAAACCAAAAAAATGAAGACACAACACTCTTATCCATGCTAGAACCCAAGAATGTGATATAAGCAAGCAAGGACCAACATTGGGTGGATGTCATGAATGAAGAGCTTGACCAAATTGAAAATAATGAAACTTGGGAGCTTGTACCTAGGCCAAAAGACAAGAATGTGATAGGAAAAAAATGGGTGTTTAGAAACAAATTGAATGAGAAAGGTGAAGTGACAAGAAACAAGGAAAGACTTGTATGTAAAGGTTATGCAAAAATGGAGGGGATTGAATTTGATGAAACATTTGCTCCAGTGGAAAGGATGGAAGCAATCAAAT
The DNA here is from genome assembly GCA_018340775.1 of Taxus wallichiana var. yunnanensis. Classification (NCBI taxonomy): domain Eukaryota; kingdom Viridiplantae; phylum Streptophyta; class Pinopsida; order Cupressales; family Taxaceae; genus Taxus; species Taxus wallichiana. The sequence continues at coordinate 373,390,143 of CM031237.1, forward strand.
TGTTCTTGGCATATGTTGCTTACAAGAAAATCAAAATTTTCCAAATGGACATCAAGTCTGATTTTCCTAAATGGCCACCTAAATGAGGAAGTATATATTGAGAAACATGATGGATTCTCTCTAAATAAAGGTAAAGACTATGTGTGCAAGTTGAAAAAGGCATTTATGGACTCAAACAAGCCCCTAGAGCTTGGTATAGTAGGCTGGACACATACCTCATTAAGAAAGGTTTTAGAAAGGGTGTGGCTGATAGCAATCTTTACATCAAATAAGAAGGAGACCATCTACTAATTTTCATAGTATATGTGGATGATATCATATTTTGAGGGGATCATGAAAATATGACTCATGAATTTGCTGATGTGATGAGAGAAGAGTTTGAAATGTCTATGCTTGGTGATCTTTCATTCTTCTTAGGTTTACAAATAAATCAATCAGATCAAGGAATCTTCATATCTCAAGCTAAATACATCAAGGAAATGTTAAAAAGTTTAGGATGGAAGAGTGCAGACCTATAGGCACACCAATGGTGGTGGGATGCAAGTTGAGAAAAGAGGACAACTCACCAAAGGTGGACAAAACCTTGTATAGGTCTATGATAGGTAGTATTCTCTACTCTATTGCATCAAGACTTGATATCATGCAAGTTGTGGCTCTTGTTGGGATATTTCAAGAAGATACAAGGGAAACACACCTCAAGGAAGTTAAAAGGATACTTAGGTATCTCATGGGAACATTAGAGTATGGTCTTTGGTACTCTAGAAGCCCTAATTTCAACATAAGAGCATACATTAATGTTGATTAGGCTGGGAATATTGATGATAGGAAGAGTACAAGTGGTGGTGCCTTATTTGTTGGAAAGTGTTTGGTATCTTGGTTGAGAAAGAAACAATCTTTAGTGGCACTTTCAACTTGTGAAGCTGAGTACATAATAACCATGTGTTGCACTTAGGTTATTTGGATGAGACAAACATTGGAGGACTACAAGGTAAAGTTTTATGACCCATCTCCTTTGCTTTGTGATAATAGTAGTTCCATTAGTGTCTCAAATAACCCAATATTCCACTCCAAGACAAATACAAATCCTAATCTAGGTTCCATTTTTTGAGGAGAAAGTAAATGATAAGAAGATCAACCTTGAATATGTAAGTACAAAAGAAGAGATTGCTGATATAATGACTAAACCACTGCCTAAAGAAACATTTGAGCACTTAAGAGATGAATTGGGGTCATTCCTAATCCCACCAAGAATAGTGAGTGATAATACTACTCAAGGAGAATCTTCATGTAATATCATCTCCTACAAAGTGTAAAGAGGTATTCAAGTGAGGGGGAGCTAGTCTACTAGCTCATGGTGTTGTCCTTATTTGGCATCTTGTTTAGTGTTGTTCATGTTATTCTTCCACACAAGTATGTTGTTCCTATGATTCCATGTTCATTCCAAGTATGGCTTCAAATCAGGTTAATGAAAAGTGGTCATGGATCACAAATGTTATTGGTGTGGTCTCAAGTATGCCTAAAGCCAAGGGGGATCAATTTGAAAGGTATGTCATTTCTATTATTGTTTCTTATCATTTTCAGTTTACCCCACCTTTTCATAGATGTAAAAGGGGGATAATTTGTCCAAAAAATGTATGAATCATGTAAAGATGGCTGGTATATGTTGTGGTGTATTTTTATCAATTTTGTGTGGGTGTAAATGTTGACATCAATGAAAAGGGGGATTTTTTTTTGACTTCTTTGTGTGATTTTTATTGATGTCATTGTGAAAATGATATAAAAGTGGTCATGGTTAAGCTCATGGTGTTAGTCAAGCTCAAGGTGTTACAATGAGGCTTAGTTCAATGATTTTTAATGAGTATTTAGGATAACACTCAAGATGGTTTTAGTGTGCTACAAGGTGTGAATAGTGAAGTTGATGTCCCATTTGGTGTGGAGAAGTAGTGTAAATAAAGAGTGAGAACATGCCTTGTACAAAAAAATTACAGGTACATGAGTGTGATGGGTATTTCATGAAGAATGGGTCAAGTTTTCATGAAGAAAGTTGAAGTTTTTGGTGTTCCAGAGATAGCACGTGATGCCTTCTCTATGCCCATTAAGTGTTTTAAGCAAGATGTGTAAGAAGCTGTATATCCTGAAGTGAATAAATGAGATTAACATACACTTGAAGGATTGAAATTCTTATTTTAGCATGTGTAGGAGATTTTGGCTATAGTAGAGTTATGTATCTTTGATAAATTGATGAGATATTTCAACAAGTCTAACTTTGTGTAATTTCAATCTCTTTGGAGAAAGATAAATTCCAAGTTTTATAGTTCGGATGAGCTAGATTTGATTATACGTAAGTTCCATATGATGAGGCATATAAAATATAGGTCATCATTATTCAACATGATTTATACATCCCCACTCCTAAAATATGAAAAAACATGGCGAGATAGGGTTAGGTAAAGCTTTGGGTATGTATAATTTGTTAAGAAAAGATGCAAGTTCAACAAAATAAAGTTGGTATGACACCATGAAATGTGAAGACACATGGAACCTTTTGATTGGATCACATTTCACATTCTGAAAAGGATGACACCATAAAGGTGTGTGGAGATATTCGATTGTTTTGTGCTTCACATACATAGAATAATGACACCAAAAGGGTGTGTGGAGATGTTTTATTGGATTAAGCTTCACATTCTAACAAGTCTAACACCACTAAGTTAAATGGAGCTGTTTGATTGGTTCAAGAATCATAAAATGACAAGTCTCACACCACAAAGGTACATGGAGCAAAGTATGATTGGCTTAGGTTTCACATTTTAGCAAGGTTCATGAAAAATTAAAGTGGATTGCAAAGTAAGTGTGGAGCGTTCTCATTGGCCCACTATGGAATTTAGTGACTAGTGGAGGTTAAGAATGGGCTGAAAAGTGTGAAGTATGTGGAGCTTGCATATTGGCTAGAACTTCAAAAATGGTACAAACCTCATTGGAATATTTTTTTTTCAAACTTTGAATGGTTGTGAAGATGTGCCCATTAACAACAAGAAGAGCTAGTGGAGCTAAAAATATATTAAATACAATTTATTCTATGAGGTTGGAGTCTACCTAAGTCTATAAATTTTTGATTTTCTAGAATAACAACATGTGGACATAGTCGTGACTATGCAAGTTTGTTTTGATATGTGGAAAAGGAAGACATCTCTATCTAAGCTTGTCACGAATGGAAAATTCATTGAATCTCAAGATTTCCCAAATGAAATTTCCTAAAATTTTGAACTTAATCTATGTCTAAGGGTCATGAAAGTGTTGTAAAATAAATTAGTTTGATTCATCTAAAAAAGGAGATATTCATGACATAATTTTTTTCTTAGTCGAAAAAGTTTATTTTTGAGTATCTTAAACTTCTTGTAAAGCTCAGTCATGATATTGGAAGGTTTGAAAAGAGCTTGGACATTGTTAAATATGCTTGAAAGTATGAAAATAGTGTTTAATGACTCCTTCATATGCTATTATAGTTCTCTCACACTCAGAGCCCATAAAATAAATCTTTCAAATTCCGAAATGTTCTAACTTCAAATATGAGCATAAAATTCTAATGATTGAAATTTCAGTATAGGGAATAAAGGAGTTTTAGAATCCTTACAATTATAACTCCTGTGGTAGTATCAAATTATTGTATGTTACTTTCATGAGATCATAGAATATGAACTGTTATTCATTTTTTGGTAAGGTCTATATTAGGATGAAATGCGATACATCTTGAATGTTCATAAATGACTGCATATGTGTCAAAAAGGGTGTAAACTATTATGAAAGATGTCAACAGGTGGGCAAGAGGAGATTAAACTTAATCAAGCAAGAAAACCTCCAAAACTTAAATCTCATATAGATGATCATTGACTTATTAGTAGTTAGAAGAAGAAAAGAAAGCATACCTTGCATAGTGATGAGATGTGTATATATATGTGTGTGTGTGTGTGTGTGTGTGTGTGTGTGTGTGTGTGTGTGTGTGTGTGTGTGTGTGTGTGTGTGTGTGTGTGTGTGTGTGTGTGTGTGTGTGTGTGTGCGCGTGTGCATGTAAATATATATCCAACGTATGTGAGAAGGTCCTTGAAGAGTTGTATGGAAGAAAATCATATTTTTTTAGGATGAATCTCTGAAAGCTTTGATGTGAGGTACACTTGGGATGTATGAATTCTTGAAGAGGATTTGATGGTGCAATAATGTGAGTAATGAATTCTTGAGCTTGTTTTTCAAAAGTGAGTGAAAATAGAAAGATTTAAGTGATCATAATTTGTTGTATGAGTAATATAGAAACTACATGATCAAATTATTTGTTGTATATTTTCTAGGTAGGTACTTAGATCATAGGGGTAGGTGCTCCTTGCAAGTTGAATCTTGCTAAACTATTTGAGGGTTTCTTAGCTATCTTTAAGTGGGTGCTTTATTGTTTTGAAAAAGGTGCTTCATAGGTTGAGTGGGTGCTCAATCAAGCTAAGATCATTACATGCTTTGGAATTGGTGTTCCTAATAAAGCATTGGTTTCAAAGCGGGTTTTATCCCTTCATGTGTTTCCCATGGTAATTTGTGTGTTATGAGTTATTGAATTTCAGTATGTGCTTGATCACATGTTCACGTTACACCTCTTGATCCTAACCAAGTAGAATTGAACTTTAAATACTCTAAATTTTTAATTAGCACAGACTCACCCCCCCTCTCAGTGCTTGTGATATATAACACTTATTTGGATTGTAAGCTAAATGTCATAGAGATAATCTGCATCTTTAGAATTTTAACTATTTCATATAGCTTCTCAAGTACAACTCAATGTTTCTCTTTAAGATCATGGATTTTGTATTCATACTCTTTGACCTATGTATTTAGCTTCTTGATATTCTTCTCAGCATGCTTTAGCTCTTCTTAAACACACACTAGTTAAGTTCAAAGTTCATCACCTTCTTCTTCATTCTCCAATTACATATTGCCACCAAATAGTGTGGAACTATCACTCATAAACCTCATGGCATCTTTGGTAATGAATAAAATCTCATCAGTAACCTCTTCATGCTATAATCAAATCTATTATCCTTCTTGTCATGATCTCCATCACCTTCTTCATCCTTATCCTTACTCACGCTTATGAGAGAATTTGTTTACAAAATGTCCTACCTTACTATAATTGAAACATTTAAAAGGGAGATTCCCTTTGTACTTACCTGATGCAACCTTCACTATTCTAGCAATCATGGAAAAAAATAATCATCATCCATCTCATGAATAACATTATCATCCTTAGTATTCATCTCATATTTGAAAGCAATCTTCTTCTTAGTTGGGTTTTAGTTAACAACCCTCATTTCATAGGAAGTCAAGATTCTATGCAACTCATCCATAGTCAAAAGAGTCAAATCCTTTGATTCTTCAATGGTAGACACTTTAGAGTTAAATTTAGGTGTTAGAGACCTTAATACCTTTTGTACCACAACCTCTTCCTTCACTTCTTCACCTAATCCTTTCATGGTGTTGACAACCTTGTCAACCCTAAGCAAGTATGCACCAATAGACTCATCATCACTCATTTTTAGCCCTTCAAACTGATTTATGAAGGTTTGAATCTTAGCTATTATTATCTTAGAATATTTCTCATATAGTACTTAAATTTTCAGGTTTGAATCTTAGTTATTATTATCTTAGAATATTTCTCATATAGTACTTAATTTTTCTCCCATATAACCTTTTCTAATTTACAATGCATCACCTTCACAAGTTTAGGTTCAGCTAGTCCACACATAATTACATTCATAGCCCTTGAATTGTCACTACTACAGAGATTCTTTCTGCATTACTTTCTCGGGAGTAGAAGGATCTGTATAACCATCCAACATGGATTTTAAAATATAAAAACCTAAGGAAATGATGTGAGTCCTCATTCCCAAACTCCAAAAAGCATAGTTAACTCCATCAAACAATGGTGCCTTTGTAGAAGAAGTACCACTCCGTTGACTCACCATTTTTGTGTTTCAAATGATCTCCTTTTAAGTGAATAAAATATTCTAAAAGGACTTGATCTAAATACAAATTATTGGAATAAAAAATGGCCTGAGAGGGGGTGTTAAAGTTCTTCAAAATGTTTAACCAATTCAAATTAACTAGCTTAAATCATATACCATTCAACCATTAATGTGTGCATAGCAACATACAACATTTATTCAAATAATCATAACCATGAGAGTGTACACCATAACACAAGACAAGATATAAGTGGGAAACCATCAAAGGGAAGAAAACCCACTAAAACTTTTGATTAAATATTACTCAACCCAAAAGACTTGTATGAATATGAATCATCAAGCAAGATTTGTTTTCTTGAGGCACCAACCTCAAAAGCAACACCAACCTCTAGAAACCATTGTTGATATTACTAAAAAAAGGAATCATGTGAATATGAATCATCACAAAAGTTTTGATTAAGAATACCACTAAATAAATGATTCCAACACACACAACTGATAGTGATCAAAGATTCATCTCCAAACTCCTTCAAACCCTCTTCAAACACTCCTTCCTATAACTCACTCAATATTGGACTTTCATGAACTGATTTGATCACAAACCCTTGTACAAAATCACTCTATTAATCCTAAACTTTTTTACACACACTCTCATATCTAATTTTATCCCTTTGAACTGCATGCATTCTCTCAACTAGCCCACACTTTTCCCTCTCTTTCCAACTAGTTCAAATTTAAACCAAAACATGCACTTTATATGCATCTCAATAAAAAAAAATAATATAAGTTGGTACTAACCCAATATACAGAAATTTAAAACTCAAAAATATTAAAAAATACTCATATAAAATCATATCATGGACACATGTGTAGGCGGTCAAGCACCAAGGCACAAGAACAAGCCCAAAAGACTCAAAATTCCACCACCAAGCTCATCAAATACTTCTAAACACATCACCATACTTATTAAAGCCTAAAAATTCCTCAAACATGTCAAATAAATCATAAAAATATTATCCATTGTCTCACCATTCTTTGCACCATTTAGTTTCTTTATAACACTACCAAGTAGGATCATTTCTTACTAAAAAAATTGTTTCTAGGAACCAATCTTCACTAAACAAGCTCAAGACCACACCAAAGCACCTAAAATATGCCATGTAACCACTCATTAGAAATCCACTAACCTATTTATAAAATCAATTCTTGGTAGACATCATGAAACATCCATCAATGAAAACCACACCTCTTTTCCTCTTCACCAAATTGAATTGCCTAGAAAGTATTTTGGAAACTCAATTGGTTTGCACCCTTACTGTCACTTTCAATACCTATAAATTCCTTAAATAGAAACAAAATTAATCCCTCTTCACTCTCCAATATATATAAAGCATAAAATAATCCAAAACATGAGTCTTCTACATCCATCTTCTAGTCAAAGCAATCCTGTCTGAAACAATCAAACTAGGTATTTAAAACATGAGCTAGTTCAAATTTCAAAAACATCATCAAGAATAAAATAATAAATCATTGGAAAGGTATCTGAATATTATTTTTATAAAATCTTACATTCCTTCCAAATCATTGTGAAAGGCCTTTATCTAGGTCAATTTTTATAACTACTCAAAGCGCCTTTTCAACCCCAATGGTGAGTCTTCAAAGATAGGGCACACTTTTCCCTCTAGGACTTAAACCATGACCTAAAAATATCATGGAAATATATTAAAACTCCCAAGATTCAATCATTGGTGATTTATTCAATGCCTTTAATGGAAAATTTTTCCACAAACTAAAAATATTCATAAACTTACATGTTTGAGTGGGGTCCACATACTATCACAAGATCTATCATACCTTTCTAGAAATATGGAGGATTCCTATACAACCTAAAATCATCACATTTTAAAAACCAATCTATTTTGGCTCATCTACAATCAATTTCATGCAAGTCACTTTTGAGTTATGGTTCAACTAGGATTTTAAACCACTTTACCTTCTTAACGATTGTTCATAAAACCTTAAAAGAAAATGAACTTGTTATTTTTGAAACATAATTTGAGATTAGTGATAAAACATCCCCCAAAACATCTTGGTCCCATGAAAATCAAAAAAATTCACAATAAGAATATGAAGTTTCCAATTCGAGCTAGTTTTACCTTCTTCTCAACTTGGTTTTACCAAAACTAATGTATCTTGCAAAATATTCTTCACTTTGACCTAAAAATTTTCATGAAGCATCATGACACACCATAAAAACATATATATTCTCACCAAGTTATAAATATCTTTGCATCTTCATGTCCCATCTCATTTTCATGACTAGGCCTTAGGGTTTTGCATAGTTTAGGCCATAACAAACTAAACCAACACTACAATAAATCATAAAATATCTGAAAAATATATATACATGATGATAAGAACATAACATACCTCCTTGAATTTTCTCAAGAGCTCATAGACAATTGTAATTTATTATCATACCTTGTTAGGTCTCTAAATACTAGGATTAGGCCTAGTTTAGACCTAGACCAAGTAGAAAAACCTCATGAATCTACTTCTAAGCTCTCCAAAAGGACCTAAAATACTTAATACAACATGTATCACACCCATGAATTCCTCCATGATCTCACATAGCTCTAAAATTTATCCTCATGCTTCATTTGGTTTCCAAGCACCTAGACTAAGTCTAGATGAGCACATGTAACTTAGTTCATGACCTATACCTGCACTCTAAAGATCATGTGAGTGTCTCAAAAGTTTCTTATCACAATATCCATCCCTATACCATGCTCCTCAAGCCACCATGTAGCTTTATCCATCATGCTTTATCACATAGGCTAGCTAGGTCACCTGATTAGGCCTACTAGGCCAAGCCATTCTCACCTTGTCTAATCTTGCAATCATGAATGTACCATAATGTTTATGTCATCATCATGATAATCATCCTTTGATACTTATCCATCACCCTCTTTTTTATTAATGATATTTTACATCAATGACAACATCTAAACTCATACATACAACCAAGGTTGGGGTGAAATATAAAGATCATCATTTTCCCAATCTTGACCATCACGAGCTTGGAAATTCATCTCCATGATGAATTCATCCTCTTCTTGAGTAGATTAAAATTCAAGAGGCCCATGAATCTTGTCATTCATATAATACGTATTGAAAGCATCACCATATCATAATGGGAAAAATAATCATATTCACAATCATACTCATTAAACAAATCTTCATGATGAGCCTTGAGAAAATGGTTGGAATCATGGGACTCACCTGCCAAGAATTTGTTTGATATCAATCTACCTTCTTGACCTACATCGATCGACACCTTGGGATTTCTTTTATATAATTTAATACTTTCATGACCTCTATCATTAACAAGTAGATAATTGACATTCATGCTTAATGAGAAGTACATACTATAAAATTCCATCTCCATCAAATAATCTTTATTCTTTTTGACCAGCTCTGTCACACCGGGATAATCCTCCATCAACATGGGAAGCTCAACATCTTCCTTCGAGGATATGAAAAAATTTCCATTCCTTGAATATTCTAATAGTATGTTTACCCTTGTGTCATTGGATTTTTGAACTGTGTATTTCATATTCTTGATAGGGAGGAGATTCTTTATTTTACCATTAAATGGAATGATGGAAAGTGACCAATTAGTCTATATATCCCCAATAATGTCTTGATAGAAGCTTATAATCAACAACATATCATATGAGGCTGACATATCTGCTACATGTATTTTCATTGTGATCATCTTGTTAGGAAAATTTGAAAATTCTACTTAAACATCCTTAACCTAGCCAATAAGAGGTTCTTATTTAGGTTCCATAGAGTAGAAATGGCTAGTAGGAGGAGAGAGAGAGACCAAGAGCTTTAGTAAATTTTGTGGGCATGATATTTTTAGAGGCACGAGTCAATAACTCAATTATTCAATTTATATCCATTAACTAGAAAGGCTAGATAGAATGGTTCTATGGTGGAGGTGTGGAAGCAAGAAGGTTATGAGGAGTGGGATGAGGGATGAGAGGTAGTAATTAGGAAGTGGTATTTTTGGAACATGAACTTGAACTACTTCCTTTGATAAACTAGACAATCCTATCAAATTTCTTGGGATGAGTTTTCAAGTACTTAGACTCAGAAATATGAATTTTGGATTTCTTAACATGGTCAATGATGTCAAAAGATGAATTAGTGAAAGGAACATCAGGAACAATGGAAGCATTAAGAAGGGTTGGATTTGGACTCTTAGGATAAAATAAAATTAGAAACTGATTTTCAAGAGGATATGAAAGAGACTTACTCAAACAAGAAGATGAGTTCTTGATTGAGGTAGTGTCAGGATTATTCTTGGCTAACCCCATGGAAGTGAGTAGTGATAATACTCTTTTTATTGTTGTTTTTGTAGAGTCATCATTTGAGGATTTAAGTGTTTTTCTTGGGTGAGTGAACACTTTGCACAAGAGTAAATATTTAAATCAGCTATGGATTCTTATGAATATTCTTCTAGTGAGTATTCAAAATACTTAATCCTAACAAATTCATCTTCTTCTTGTTCTTAAAATTTTCATTCAAAAATTTCTTCTCCTTCATCTTCATAGGTTCTACATATTGAATCAACTGGCGGAGCTTCCATGGAGATCCTTGAGGTGTTCTGCAATCGATTCCTATTCTAGTTTGGGTATGAATCTTTGGGAAACTTCCTTCTTCAATTAGTCAAATAATTGACCAAATTTTGTAGTAATGGATTGGCTCTTTCATCTTTGAAACTCTAGGATTTGTCCTTCATTGAATGGTTCTTTATCTTCCCTGACATTATAAGGTCATCTTCCACTTTAATGGAAAGTTCTTGAGCATTTTCCAAATTGTTTGGTTGATCTCTATGTATCATGAAACTAACTTCAAGAAACTATGCCTTCACGAAGAATATATTTTGATTATTTTTTGTAGGTCAAGCGCTACTACTAGGAATCTTGTTTATCAACTTATTGATTTTTTCTACAAAATATCGTGTGGGATCTTGCAGTTATTTCTTCTTTTGAGCTAATTGAGGGAGGAGTGCAAAAATATTCTGCAGTCTTGAATCTTGGTTCAAGCTTGGTTTTCATGTCAACCTAATCAATAATGAAACGTGATGGAAAGTAGTAAAACTAGTCAACATCGACATCTTCCAATGATACGCAAAATAGTCAAACATAAACATCTTCATGTCCCACTCCAAACATGCCACATGATGTAATGAAATTTGTAATGTGACCATCGGGACGTTACTTTCCATCTCCATAGATATTGGGAAAGTTCTTACTTGATCATTTACGTAACTCATGAAGTGGTGGAGTCAACGCTAGTGGACCAATGTTATATCGCCATGGCACATGTGGAGCCATCTCTCTAGAGGGAGAGTGTAAAATGGTTGAGGAGAGACTAGAGATGCAACCGAGCCGAGAGGTGAAGATGGAAGTTCTTGCCTTGGAATTTGTATGGGAGAAAATATGAAATCAGCTTGTTCCCGCAACTCAAATGTGGGATTTTGAAATACCAAAGTGTTGCTTGCTTGGTATTCTTTGGTGGAACTTTATTCTTATGGTTTGTCAAATATTTTCCAATATGTAAATGGAAATTTGCAGCATGGAAATGACAATATTATAACAAAACTCAGGAGTGAATTTTCAACAATGAGTTTCCATATTTATCATTTTTGTACTTTATGATTTTTTTGATTTTAAAAAATATATATTTTTTCATTTTTAGAGATATTTTAATGGTGAAAAAAGGGAATATCTTCCATATAGGGATACCAAAAACTATTGGTGAAATAATTTTTTATAGTATAGATTATTGACTTTCAAAGCAATGGTCATGGGGCTAAGCCCCTCCTTTTTGGGTATGGGGATGTTACCATTAGTGAATGTAAACTACCTAAAGCGTGTGGGGTGGCCATTAGGATGAGGATCACATAAACATACTCCACTAAAACTGTGGCAAAGTGATTATACATTGTACAATGGAGGAATCTATTGTGAAGGGAGGCAAAGAGGAGTAGGAGAAATAGTGGGAGAGGGTTAACATTATGAGTAGACTTATAGAATTCAAATACATTAATGTGTAAGGCCCATATTTAAATGTGAATCATAAAATTACCGATTGTAGATATGAAAATTGTGGAGATATGACCGCCATTAATGCAAGTGTGAAAATATCTATATGGTTGAAATCCTTGACTAAGCCCACACTTTTCATTCAAATTTAAAAGTTTCCAAGTGTTTTAGAGAACTATAATGAGAAGAATCCTAATTTCTATGATTGATTTGAGAAACGATTATTTTCAAATTTCTAATGATGCTTCGGTGCTCTTACTAGTTCGAATAAAACTATAATTAATTTTTACATGGGTGATTTCTTGTATGATATCTTGGTGTATTTTTAGTATTGTGTGGTCGCACTAAACATTAGAGGAAGATTTAGTACGTCCTTGAGTTATTATTGATATGTTCCCCCAAATAAATTTATCTACCCCCTTTCCCTAGAAAAATAAAGATTCAATTGAATGATGTCTCAACTTCATCCTACCCTACTTCTCACCTCGATAAGATAGCATACACAAATTTAGGAAATGGTGAATTAGGTGATTTCCTGAAAAGGTTATAAGAATCTCATAGGAATGAAATCATGAAGAAAATTGATGAGAGTTTCATTTTCCTAATAGCTATATTTCCCCCATCAGTGTAATATCTAGAATTGGTATGGACATGTGTCCGAGAATTATGACACCGATAAGAGAGAAGTTAGAGATGGAAGTGGTTCTCTAGTTCTATCTTTGACAACATATAATTTTGATGAGATATTAGTGCTCCCAAATGTAAAAAAATGTAATACCTTTCAATGGAAAAGGTATATAAATGTTGGGGTTAAAATACTACAAAGTATTCCAAAGTGTTGAATAGATAATGGATGGAGAAATCAATTATGTATTCTACTCCAATCACCAAAAATTTGAGCACAACTACCTTCATTTAAGAGATTGGTGATCTGTATGACTGAAAATCACCACGTGACCTTTAGGTTACTCGACCTCCGAGGTCGTGTCGGGACAACCGATGTGGAATGAATGGATGGCTATGTGGAATGAAATACTCAAAAATGGGTGAGTATAGTCAATAGGTTATCAGGGCAATCTAATGTCCTCTACGGGCACTAAAGGGATATGCTCGTCTAGGGAAATAAAATCCTCTCTAACCTGAATGGGTGTGATGGTACGGTCAAGAAGGATACACACACGTAAGAGTCTATCAATTTTTGTGTGTGAAAATATCTCAATTGGTTGTGGAATATGTGGAAATTTCCTTTTTCACCTCATAGAAATTTATGAACAAGGTCATGGAAATACTAGAGGAAACAGATGAATAAGGAAAAATGAGTGGGCTATGGGCACTAGTTTTGCCTAGACTGTTTCTGCTGAAATTCGTAGACTTTGTTTGCATCTTCGTTAAGGACGTCCAATTGTGTGATAGTGACAGGTGAAGTGGTGAAAAGTGAAAGACCATAATCAAGGCTCTTATCAATGCCGAGTCTCAAAATAAGTTTGTATTGAGATGACAGACTCTAGGATTGTATACTTCATCTCTTTGTTGTTATGGTCCTTGAATGGTCATGTGGGACAAATAGCTATGGAAAATGGACAGAAATGACCAAAAAGTGATCAAGGAAACCTATAACCAGGCTGATTTGCCCAAAATTTGTAAGCTCTGTCATCTTTGGTGTTTAAAGCTCTCAATTGTGTAGTGATAGTAGGAATGCCGGAAGTGGTCCGAATATGTGAATCAAGACCTTGGTAAATATTTGATAATATTACCTATTGATTTGGTTGTGGTACTATGGGCTCAAAGATGTAATCTCTAGGTTCTCTAGGGCCCAAAATGGTCATGTGAAGTGTGTATTTAATTAATCTAATACAAGAAAGTAAAATAATTTAAATAAAAGAAATCTAATCTATGTTTTTGTGATTTTTCAATTTAATAAAGGAAATACAACAATAAATAACAATCTAATTAAATTAAACTAATGTTTTTGGATTTTATACTTTTTGGAAAATAACAAAGGAAATACAAAGAAATGAAGAAATTGCTTCTACAATTTAATTAACAAATCCTAAACAAATAAATAACTAGATGTGATTATCTATCTATGCTGAAATAAATCTAAGCTATCCTAATTAAACAAAGATTTTCCAAAATGTAATTGTGGATGTGAATCCTTTGTTTTGCCTCAGAGGCACGGGAAGAAATCAAAGCTTCTCAGAATATTTTCTTCCCCTATAACTTCCCCGGTAGAAGTAAAGAAGGATTCAATGGAAGTTTTACAAATGAAATGATATTACAGTTGATTCTAAATTAATGTAGAAGCTTTCCTCTAGAAAAATATCCATTTTAAACCCATGGGATAGGCAAGAAATTTATCTATAACCAAAAGCTTTATAGAAGAAATGAAAGCTACAGTAAATGATCGACTATCGCAATGAGTTGAATTGAAATTATTTACTACTCTAGTCAATAATGTGCATACATATTAAATGAAAGGTTCAAGAAAGCTTTAAGAAATATAAGTACATCCCCAACCAATAATTTATAATGCTGATGAAAAAATGGTTTTGGTTTAATTTTTGTCCCCTCAGTTTCTCTTCCAACTTCAGTGTTCATGTGAGTCGAGGGAGTTACACTAGGAATGTAGAAAATAAAAGAAGAAGGTGTTGGAGAAATGGTGGCTTACTGGCAGTTTGGTAGCAATGCAGGTAGAAGAAGAACAATGCAAGAGAACAATTCTTGGTTGTGTAGTTTCTAGCAAGATCATGAAAACATAATGACACAAATCACAATAAAATCTCAAGCCATTGCTTTGGGAAGAATCTTGGTTTTTATAAAACATAGGATGGGAAATGGTCTAAGCCATTTAGCAGAAATGGGATGCCACATCACAACAAGGAGGGCGATTAACTCTCAATCAATAATTAGAAGTGGAAGAGGAGGTTGGTACATATCAATCAAGATCAAAATAAAAAAATTGATGAAGAAACATGCACAATATGTGAGTTGGAATAAGTTTACACATGTCAAAGCACACACGAGAAGTAGGTCGAATACCATAGAACTACCACTCTACAGGGGGTGGCGGTTACGTAACCACTGGGGTTGTTGTCTGTTGCAACTGCCACTAAGGGTAGACCAACGGTTATGCAACCACTTTGCCCAAGTAGGGTGGCTTTTGTGTAACTTAAGGCCAAAAACTAAGGAAAAACACTTTATGAGAAAGATAAAATAAAGCAAAAAAGGATAAATAAGGTATTTTGAGATACAAATATAAGTTGCAAAGAGGAAATAAGACTCGAACACCATTGGAAAAGATAGTAATCATCATAGGGGAATTTTAACCATTTCCATTAATGTAGCATGTGTAAAATTGGGTGCGTACATATTTCCCCCTTAGAGAAGCATTCTAGCCATGAAGAGGTGTAGAACATAGAGTCCAAGTATGGTGCTCCTAAAATGGGGAGTTAGAAGTTATACCTGACATATCTGTGTGTCGAAGTGATGCCAATAAAAATTCCCGCTACTTGCAAGATGTAAACCAAGAATCAAGGATAGATAGATATGGAATTAACAAAACACACTAAAACAAAAATGACAAGAGCACTAACCATATACATGGGGATAAAACCATAACTACACTAGTGCTCCATTACTGTAAGTACACACACTCCAAATAGAGTTAAAACAAGCTATATATATATAAACTATGATTTTAGATATCATTTACACTCACCCTCATAGAGAATTTGGAACTCTTTATTACCTGTGACCATTTTGAGCATGACTTAAGTCAAATCGAAGAGTGAAATGAAGTGATCATGTATCCATGAGCAAGAGGAGCAGTGGCTAAGAAAAAGGTTAGTATTTTGCATTAATTCATTTTTAACAATCTCACAGTTAAAATGTTGCTAAAGGGGGCATCTAGATGTGTATGCATTTTATTTCATAAAAAATAGTACATGCTTGTCATTTTTTAAAGTTTTTGGGCCCCAGGGTATGACATACCCCTTTTGGCATGATAACTGCTCTATGCAAGAGGTGGTTACATAATCTCCGCTTTGCACAGTGGTGGTAGTTGTGCAACTGCCATGAAAATTACTTAACCGCCTGATATGCACGGGGTGGAGGTTCCGTAATTGTTATGGAAGAGGCCAAATTTGACTAAGTTAAATGGTTTTTTTGTTTTTATACTTGTTTTATAATATTTTTGATGAGATTACTTTGTCAAACATGTTTCTAACTTGCTATTTTTCCTTTTTAGTGAAGCTAGGCGAGGAGAATGTGAGTGGTCTCTGGGAATTATTGACCGATTGCCTTAGTAGGAAATAAAATTGTTACATAGAGCCAACTTATGGAGGTTATCTCGGATGTCATTAGTATCCCCATCTAGTCAATTGTTGTGTGACCTTTTTAGCTATTGGGACACAAACTAGAACACTTTCTTGCTTTGCTCGGGGTCCTAGTAAAGTGGATAATTACTCTAGAGGATGTACATAGGATCTAGGGTATTTTATGATAGGTAGGAAGTTGACATTGGACATTGTAGGGTCGAAAACGAGATCACATTAGTGGGATACATACATGGGAGATAGTACAACACTCAATGTGGGTGCCAATAAGGGTATGAGATTACTTTTCTGTTACCTCCCCACCTATCCCGCCTTATGTAAGGCCATCATTGGTATCTTGGCTTTACGCTTGGTGGGATTTAAGGATGGGGATAAGCTCCTCTACTGTTGGGATCCCATTATCTAGGCTATTGAGCAACATGGTCAGATTTACACCTGGGGCATTGATATATTGGGAACTACCTATCATGATTTGTATCGAGTTGTTAGACTTCAGGGAAAGTCCCTGAGCCATCCTACTTTGGTCATGTGTTGGGTGTATGAGAGAATGATCCCATACCAGAGGGGAGTTGTGATAGATGACCTAGGGGACATTAGAGGAGCAAGGTGGATGGTCTTGGGTCTTCTTAGAGTGGCACATCAGCCTATGAACACTCTTACCACTAATGATATGCTCACAAAACCATACCAGGATATGGTCAAACTATGGGGTTATGATAGAGTTAAATTGATTGATTCAACACTATTATCCAGTTAGTTGACATGAAATCTAAAGTTGAGGCTCATCCTGTAGAAATAATTCCACAACAGTTCGAGGCTACTATATGTTGATGCACTCCCCACTATTCCTACAGTTTATTTTGGGATTAGAGAGGCTTGAGCTAGCCCTTGGGGCCAACTTGATTGGATAGTGGTGAATTACAAAATCCCTATTACTATAGAGAGGGTAGCTCCGGTCCCATCCAAGCCAGGAGTTATACTACAAATTGAGGCCACTCCCACACATAGTGGGGAGGATGAGGAGGAGGCTAGGACATAGACAATGATAAAGGCGAGGGAGAGTAGGCCCACAAGGAATTGCCAGGATGGAGGAGAGGATAGTGACGGTAAGTGGAGGATTACTTGGAGAGATTTTTATTGTAGAGAGAGAAGAGGTGGAGGTGGAGAAGGAGACTCTCAATTCTTAGGATCCTCTTACCCACAAGGGAGGTGGTGATAAATAATCCATGGTGGGAATGAGATCCTTTAGGAGAGGTCACGGTCGAGGAGGTTCTGCAGTATCTCCACCACCACCGAAACACCGAGTTGAGAATTCCTAGATGGTAGGAGACTTGAGTATGTAGATAGTCTTCTCTCAACTATGTTATTTAGAATTGTTAATGAATTACACATTTTCTTTCTTTTTGAGTTTTTAATATTTTTCTAGTTCGCCATTATTTTATCTTAATTTGCAGCCCTTTGCTAATGGTTAGAGATATTTTATTCAAGCAAATCTTGGTTGACACATTGATCATTCCCATGGGGATGAATTCAGAGGAGTTTCTTGCTGACATGGGGAAGCCAATATAGGATGACCATCATACTGATTTTTTCACTCTAGTCTACCGAGCCACGAGATATTCTTTCGAGATGAGTACCAAGCTCACCACATTCTAGTTAGTGAGAGGAGACAATGATGAGGACACTCTCAAAGAAGACCACTAATGATAGATCTCTAGCTCTATCTTACAATCATTCTTATCATTTGGTGCATGGAGGCTCACATTCATGCCATAGAGCTCAATAGGATTCCTCATCATGATCTTTCATTTGAATCCCATAGGGAGGGATAGGCTATAGGAATTTATTATTTCGATGTCATTTTGTGATACATACATACATATACATATATATATATACATATATATATATATATATATATATATATATATATATATATATATATATATATATATGATTTTAGATTTCATTCTCATTGCTAGCATTTTTACCACACCGAAAGTGTGATGGAATTGTATACAAAATCGATTATTATGGATATATATACATGTATACTTATTTTGGACCAGTCATCTTGGTGTAAGAGTTATCTTCATTAATGGTTTACTCCACTTATGTACTCTTAAATGTTTAGAATTCGCAATGTTTTTATATGCTTTTGGATGCATGGATGATAATATTCTAACAAAATGATTTCTTTTTGCTATTTTGCTTTATATGATACTTATGAAAACATAATGTAACCCGAAGCTTTGGTTTTCAAACAATATTTTTTTCTTGTTGTTTTATTGGAAAAATGTGATGAATGTGATATGATAAGTAAATAAACCCACTCCACTTATAACTCCACACAAATAGTAAGATGTAAGGGCTCAACACCAAGATCCAGAAGGGACATGAGTTATATGATTTTGATGAATGGAAATGATGAAAGGAAGACAAGATTTTGACAAAAATCCAATTAGGAACCTACAACCTAACTCTACACATAATTTACTACATAGTCTAGAATGTGATTTGCTTGCAAGTTTATCTAGACTTAGATCCGTAGATGGCCTCTTGATTGACAAAATCTAGTTTTAAGGCTTTAAATCTCTTGGAACATATACATCTAATTCAATTTCTTGGGATTTGAAGTTTCAAAGCACTTTTTATTTGCTAAGTTTCTTATGCCTTACAGATCTATTATAGAAAATACTCCATACACCTTGCCCCATGCTACTAGTAAGAAGCATGAGCTCATCACTAAGGAAAAAATGTAGGCAAGTAAGAGCACTTCCATCCTTTCCCAACCTCACGCCACTAGTATGAGGCATGGGCTCATCACCAAAGATTGGTAGGGAAAGGAAGTGTAGTTTTATTTGTAAATGAAAGAATTCAACATTTATTGATTAAATTATATCATTTTTTAAATTTAACTTTGAGTTGTTCTTTTGGGAAGGAGCTTTCCCTAGCCTCAACCCACACAACAACCGGTAAGATGTGAGGGCTCATCACCAAAGCTTTGAGGTAGGCGGAAAATCTATTCGGGTAAATTTTTTAGAGTAATTTTGTTACCAAAGAGGTTTCTTGGGAAATATGTGACATCAAGAAGCTTCTAAAATAGACTATGGGAAAATACACCTATGCTAGAAGAAAACTATGGGTAGAACCAAGTATGCAGGCCTTGGTAGGATCAATGTCAAAATTATGTCTTAACTTACTCGAGATGAAGAAATGACTAAAATTTTTGATGATAATATGGTGGATATTTGAATAAACATGAATGAATTATTTTCCCAATGCTATCAATAATACTGCCGATGTAATCTAGCCAAGAATATCTAAGTGTAAATGGAGAGGGCTAGTGATCAATTACAACTAAAACCTAAAAGTAAAAGACTCTTGTATCATAAACTGTGAGGAGAAATGTGTGGAATTTATATTTATCATGTGGTTCAAGCACATGATTGATATCATCAGTGATGATTCCTAAGTGAGTTGGTGCCTCATAAATGCGTATGTTTTCAGGATAAACAAGATCAAAAGGTACATGTTTCCAATATGATTGATTAATGTATAATGTGCAAGTGAATTAATCAAAATAATGAAGTGGTATAAGGGGAGAATGAGGAAGAGAAGTATGACCAATATCAATAAGCGAGAGGAGTAATTATAAGAGGATGGGCTCAAGAGTATGCACCATATTATGGTAAGGAATCATAAAAATAGTAGTAGCCTATGTAGCATGATATTTAATTTGATATTCACCAAGACCAATAGTGATATAATGAATATGAAATAGATAATCATCAAATTCCATGGGGTAAAATACAAATTATATAAGGTTTCATTAGTAATCTCAATAGTATCAACATCATCATTAGAATTATTAGTCTCAACATTGAAATATTGCAAAAAAATTATCTAGGATATCAGGAATAGATGTGGAAGGTGGTGTAGAAGGGGATATGGTGGGAGAGATGAGATTGGTAGTGTTGGTTTGAATAGAGGAAGAAAGGAGGGTGAAACAATATTAGAAGTGTCAGACTCCCCAATATCATATGTATCAAGATAATGTGAGGGAATTGGTTTGGTTATGGGAATAACCATAAAAGTGGTAGAATCCATGTGACAATATTTGAATGGTTCGGGATCCACAATAACAGTATGCTCATAGCAATCAAATATAAAATTGACACAATGGTGGTGAAGAGGGAATAGTCTGCATGACATGTATCCATATCTGACCAAGGAGTAAATTAAAATGTATTGGGGCATCCATAACATAAAAGGGAGTAAGGATATTGTGAGGTTCAACTTGCGATTCAAATTTGACAACAAAAAAGTATGCATGAGTAGTAGTATCATATTTGTAGAAAACAAGAGTAGATTGTTCAATTACAGCATGAGGGATTCCTAATTAGGCTAGTAATGATAAAATACAAATATTTAATGTAGAACCATTTTCAAAGAGAAAATGGTTGATTTGAAAATATTGAACCCAAACCATGTTAAGAAGAGGGGAGAATCAACATAAGATGTGTGTAGAATATCTTCATCATAAAATGTAATAGAATTACTTATTTTCTTTAAATATTTCATGAGATTGGAAAAAGATACACGAGGGTCATCACTTTATATTTGAATAGACCACACAACAATTTATAGGGTATGGTGAAAATCAAGAGCCTTATAAAAAAGATCAAAGAGAGATATCATAGTTGGGGTATTTTTAATTACTAAATGATATCATAGTATTTAGATGAAAGAGTAGGTTGAGGGGTGAGGAAGTAACATGGGGTGGATGAACATGATAAGTATCAAATGATACTTAGTTAAATGAGTGGAGACAACATTGACAATGGGATATATAGAGGTGGTTGTGAAGTGAGGTAAATGTTGAGTGAAAACTAGTATATAATAAGCTTAAATGGCCATTTGGGAATAAACAGGTGGGAATGAAAGAAGAAGAATTAGCCATAAACTCATAAGAGAAGAAAAAAATGGATCTGATGCATGGTCACGGTTGGGGCTCACCAACTGATTCAATGAAATTAAATCTTTATCATAGGAATGAGATCAATCAGGTGAATATATAAATATACAAGATCTAACATACAATGGAAAAAGTGTAAATAATGAGAGGATGAGAGTTAATTAGCTGATAAATTGTTTTTGGGATGCTTTTGGACTATAACAAGCTAGATTTGAGTTGTATATGCTTCATTTGGAAGACACATATCTATAAGTATTCTATATAGTAGTGCATAGAAGCGGACATGACTTCTAGGCGATAGTGTTTGTCTTGGGCTCTAGTGTCTTAGAAGTGATTTTGGATCTAATATTTTCAGGATTTGATAAGATTAAATTCAATTCCCTCTTGTTTCTCTAACTTCATTATAGGGTTTCAAAGTGTCTCACATGTTCTTGCAAAAAAATCCCCAACTACTGTGCAAGCCTCGAGAACACATCAAATGTAATAAAATATGCATATGATTGAGTCAGACTAACCTTGGTAGTCACCCCGATGTGATTTTTACTAAGTGATGCACTACATTTTAGACTCAATGTAGTTCTTGTGTGTGTGTGTGTGTGTAATAAAATGATAGCCCTTAAAATAGGTTTCCCTTATGCAAGTCACACAGAGATAATGAGCTATAAATATCATGCCCCAAGATGAATGTGTGTAATGGAACTCAAATTTTCCTTTCTTATGCAATGAATGATGTATCCCAAATGTAGTCCTTGAATGTTTCTCTTTGCCCAAGTAGTAGATAGGAAGTAATAACCCAAATTTCCTAGCCCCTTATAATAGTAAGTAAGTCATGTATATATATGATTCCCTTGTTTGAATTTCATAAATAAAAACTAAAAAGATGAATGATAGTGGTAATAATATTTTTAGAAAAGATAAAGGTTGATATGACAAGTTAAAACAAAAGAGAAGAGGGAAAGCGGAAAAAAACTCCCAAAGAGGACAATAGTTCTTGAGCACTCTTGTCCCTACCGGGTGTTATTATTTGAAAGGATCCAAGGATAAGACAAGAAATAATGAGCTAGGTCACATTATGAAATATCAAAAGTAAAGGTTTAGTTCAATAAATAAAATAACAAAAGTATATAAATATAAAACAATGCAAATACATTGCAATATAATTTTTGTTAATGTCTAGTCTTTTTGCTTAGGAATCATGCATAAAATGACATACTAGAGGTGTGATGTAATGGCACTAAGTGCGTGATTTGATGTCTACATAGACTACCAATTGGTCATTCCATATTTTGGGTGCTAAAATTTCCCCCTTTTAATCTAATATTGGAAATCACTTGATTATAAGAAAATGTAAACCTCACATCTCAATCATAGGATGGTGATGCAAAATTTTGAATGTTTGCACCAATCCACATGGAACCTACAAATCTATGGAAAAGACAAATAGATCAATGCTTAATAATTATTTATATAAAACTATACATTAAATTTGAAAAAACATTTTATTTTAAATTCTTGAAATAAAATGAAATGTGCATGATAAAAACTAAAATTTACTTTTCATTACAAACCCCGCCCTAATTTGTTGAGTGTGAATATTTTTTGGGGCTTTCCCCATAATTTATTTTCTATCATCTTTTAAATAATATTTATTTCAGTAGCATGTAATATTTTCTAACTTAATAACCCTTCCTTTAACATAAAATGATTTGCTAACTTAATAGCCTTATTGGTTTCATAAACATCTTATTGGATTTTTTGAAGGATATTTGCTTTCTTGTAGCATAATCTAGCCTTCCCAAAGTAGCATGGAAATTTTTCTAACTAAATAGAATTTCATGTAGCGTGAAATACTTTTCTAACTTAACAAACTTGTTGGTAGCTTAGTAGGTCATTCAACTGTGTGGGTTGTTGAGGCCAATTTTAACTTCCATTGAGGCTAATTCTAATTGTTGTTGAGACCAAGTTCAAGTTTGATTGCTATTGAGTTTGTTGGATTTTATATCGCACTCCCTATTTATTTTCATTTTACTTTTCTAGTCCCATAGGCCAATTTTGGCCTTTCACGAACACTAATATTATTATTTTATCTTATCTATATACTTATAGTTGATTTATTAGTCATATTTATGTAGATCCTTAAAATTTCCTCTATGTATTTATTAGTCATTGAGTGCTTATCTATAATATGAAATTAGTATTTTGTTTTTTTATTTAATATAATGTGTAATAATGAAAATGTAGTACTAGGAAAAACAATCCTAATAGTCCTAAATTACAATACTCTTATTTTCTCCAATAATAAATTAATAACGTATAATTATGAAATCATGGTTAGAGAAAGGAACCATGATATGAAAGAAAAAAGGATGATGAAGTGTTCAAATTATGTACAAAGGTGGATCATATTATTATAAAATTGTTCTAATAATCTCATGACCTAAAAATTATCTATAGAAAAGTTCAAAAATGTGGAAAGGTTTGTGGATTAAACTTTCTAGGCCATATGAAACTACATTTTGGGAATCCATTCTTACTTTTTTCCATGTTTGTTCATTTGCATATTTAATCTTGATTTATATTTATTGATTTTTAAGAAAATAATTATCTTATTGAGATATGACTTCTTCTTACTTTGAGACCCTAATCTTATACTTTGGACCTAAAAGGGGTTTACATATTTTGGGTTGGATTGCCTTACCATACCCTTCTTGATGTGATGAGTGGTGTGTTACATACTGTTGGTGCTCAAAATTGCACCTTGCCATGAATCATGAAGATTCAAAATTTTTAGGCAACATGGGAATGTCTCCAAGTGTGGGACTTACAAACTGAGAAAAACCTCCGAGAGAAGGCCAACTTTTATGTTACATGGATTTGGGAAAATATACATATCATAACCTACCTCTAATCTAAAACTACTCCTACAACTAATTCCTACTCTAACAATTAAAAGGGACAAATGAGAGAGAAGGATGAAAGAAAGGTATTTCCTAAGCTAAGGGGCTATGATAGCACTAAAGAAGGTGGAACTCTCCCAAATCCGGATGACACAGATATAAGACATAAGGTTAGGATAAAATATCACACATAACTTAGATGAAAATAAATAAAATAATCTAAAAAATTCAAGAGGGTAAGGGAATCACATCAAACACCATGTATTTGAACTAAGGAAGTAAACCACACTTACATTAATCAAACTTTAAAGCTTACATACAAATAACTATTCACAAATGATAGAGGTCAAAAACATGAAAATATGAGTTTCACAAAAAGATATTGAAAATGTGCTAAGGAAGGAAAGAGGGATAAGAACCACTACAAAATGCACAAACACTTGTATTTATACAATTTCATGTTGAGGAGAGAGAGGAGGGAGAATGGAAAAGGAATGCCAAGTTGGAACTAGATGCTTTGAAAAATGTATTGAATAAGTGTGGGTGCCACTAAATCTTATAGAGTTTTCTTGTAGTACAAACATGGAATCCTCCATATAGCCAATAAATATAACATGACCCCTTATGTTTATTATGTGCTATCAAGCTACACATAATGATGCCATACTTCATTGAATTTTGGTGGTTAGGGTTTTGGCTCTAGTTCTAGTTCAAGATACAACCTTGAGACCATCCACGGATTTTACCTCAGTCCACAACCTTTATCATGGTTTTATAATTTATCCTTCAATCTGCGAGACTCTAATACTTTTCACCACATATTTTGAAGAGAAAAAGTACCCTATATCACTCATGAATAACTAACCCTTCAACACATGTCATTTGACTCGCCGAATAATTTCTTTTGTTCCAAGGATTTTAGTAGGAAACCCAAAAAGAATTATAAATGATCACATTTGCGAGAACATTATGTCAAGTATTCTATGAACTTTTAACTTGGTCACTTTCTAATTTTTGTTTCATTGCTATATAGATAACAAAATTTATTTTGCACACATTATGGCTTCCTTTGGATTAATCAATCCTTGAATTGATGACCCAAAATTGTCTAAGTCATTAAAATGATTGATGCAGCCTAGAATTTACCAAGAATAACCTAGGCACACTAGCACATCACTCAGCCTAGACTGAGTGCTCACCCGAAGTGTGCAAAGGTACCAAGCCCCTCTTTAGGGTTTCCCTCGAAGGATGTTAGCAAGATGAAGAGTTGATGCATTTAGATCCATAAATAGTATAAAAATTCTATAGAGCATATTCCAGATCTAGATCTAAGGAGTAATGGATTTAAACAATAGCCATAGTGAATTCAACCATGCAAGAACTAGTTATGTTCATGTTTAACACTTTGAATCGGTCAATACACTCCAATTATATTAAACACAGTAAATATGTAGAAGCTTCTTGCCATATTTGAAATTAACAATATTTGAATACCATGGACATGTGGAAATGGGAGGCCTAGATTCTATGTAATATACACAATCATTAGGGAAATCCAAGTCTACTAGATCTCCACCATCTAATGGGTTTTCTACCAACCAATCAGAAATGATTTTTCCTTTGACGGATTTTTGATTGACAAAAGTTAGCTCAAATTTTCCCATTAGGGTCATAAAGTGACCAACCTTCTTAGACAAGGAACCCTAGGTTAGAAACATTTGAAGATGGCTTGTCTTAACAATTACCCACATTTCTTGGTTAAGCATATAATGCCTTAACCGTTTTGTTGCAAAAACTATAGCTAGGCATTCCTTTTTGACTACATATAACATGTCTCATAGTATGACAAGGTATGCCTAATGAAATAAATGACACATTCACATGTATCATCATATTATTATGCTAACATGTAATATAGAGAGATGTTAGTAGCCCAGAATACAAAATGAGAGGGTGATCTGCTTTAGGTGGCATTAGTGTGGGCGGTGACAAGAGGAACCACTTTATGGACTCGAATGCCTCATGAAACTCTTTCATGTCCAGATGTTACCACAATCCTTCTTTAACAAATTTGTTAACTAGATGAATGGTGTAGGTTAAATCAGGTATGAACCTATGGATTTCTCTAAGCTTTTTGAGAAAGGACCTGATTCTTGAATCATCGGTGGATGGGGTTATTTCTAGGAATGCCCGATTTTTATGGATCTACATCAATCCCTTGTGAAGAGATAATGTACCCCAAAACTTCCCTCCCATCACTCCAAACACACACTTCTCTAAGATTTAACGTGACACCATATCCAATGAGGTGAGAGAAAACGATGTGAAGCACCTCGAGTTGATCCCATTGCTTCTTATCCTTAGCTAGAAGATCATTAATGTAAGATTCCACAATCTTATAAATAAGATCATGGAATATATAGGTCATTTCTTATTGATAAGTAGCACCAACATTCTTAAGGCCAAATGGCATGACCACGTAATAATAGGTACCCCAAGGAGTGGTAAAAGTTGTCTTTTCTTGATCCTCCTCAGAGATTCTAATTTGGTTATAACCCGAAAAACCAGTCCATAAGTGACAACAACTCATATCCAGTTGTTGCATCTACGATGATGTCAATGGAAGGAAATGGAAAATCATCTTTAGGACATGCCTTGTTTATGTCCCTAAAATCAATGCATATGTGAATTTTCCCATTCTTTTTAAGAATAAGGACTATGTTTAAAACCCACATTGAGTAGTCTACCGGTTTAATGAATCCCACTTGTAGGAGCTTCATAACCTCCTCTTTGACCATCAAATCTACTTTTGGCTTCATAGGTATCGATTTTTACTCTATGGGGTTATCATCTGGTCTAATTAAAAGAATATGCACTACCATGTGGGGAAATTCCTGTCATTTCTTTGTAACTAAAGGTAAAATCCTTTAAATTTTATTTGAGAACCTTTGTATGTGCTTCTACTTCATCTGAAGTAAGAGAAGAACCAAGTTTTAATATCTTTGGTTCCTCCTTCATCCCTATATTAATATCTATGGTCCCTTCAATCAAAGATGCATTACCCTCTTTGAATTTAGGTGGGGCTGGAGGTAATTCTAATTCCTCTTCCTCTACCTCATAGATCTCAAGACCTTCCAATGAGGAAGGGTATGATGTGTGATCTCCAAAGTAGGAGGAAGGGTGAGGTATGAGAGAAAATTATCTCTTATGATGAGTGGGGTAGAGATCAGTGTATGCATTGAGGAATCCTAGGAATACCTCATCATTCTCCTTAAAGTCCATAGTGGTAGGCTCATTCTCAACCTCAACATATGCAATAATTGTAGGCACAAAACTAGGGAATGCCACATTTCTAATTCTGACGACATTTGTGAATGCACTTCCAACTGGTTCCTGTTGAGGGTATCCATACAAGGTGTGAGGGGGCATACCTAACATTCTTGATCTAGTGAGGAGATCTTCAGAACTAGGAATGCCCGTGTAAACCAGAGGAGGTGATGGTGCAAAGAGGCACATAAAAAGGATTTTAAGCATGGTAAGGGACCTTTCATTTCATGATAAAAGATGACACATGAGATGAATGGGAAAGCTCCAATTCCCTAAATTTATCTACCAGCGTAGAAATCACATCACCCATAGATGGTGTCATAATTTTTGGGCATTATTTGAGCCTGGTTAGGAGGGAGAGGAAGTGATGTCTTCATATAAAATATTCTTTGGGAGGCCACCCCTCTTTGGGTATATTTTCCATTATAGAGGGAGGGGTAACAATGTTGTTTTGAAGCAGAGCATCAATATACTCTTGCATCCTTTCCAAGGATTGGTCCATGGCATTAAAGTGCTCTTGGATTTAGGTGAAGTGTGCCAAGATTTCATCATTATATGAGAGGTAAGAAGAGAAAGGATCAGACTACATGCTGATCTTGGGGCCTCGATAAAATGCGAGGATAAAATCCTTTTCTCCAAAGTGAATGTCATATTTTTCAAGTTGGAGAACTCGGCGGTACCAATGTACTCAATCCTAATAGATGATCCATTGTTGGTGCCTTGAGGAAGAGGAGTGTAAGGTGAAGGTAAGTTAGAAGAATAATTGTCAGCCCACCCTAATAATGAGTGTGATCGGTGCATACTTATCGGCGATAATAAGCCTCAGGACCGAGAATGGGGTTTTTTGTAGTCTGAATCAACATATTAGGGGGTATATGAATACCCACAGAATAATGGGAGAGGAAAGGATGGATGAAAGAAGGTAAGACAATGGAAATGAAAAGGAACTAGCCTTTCACGTTGGGTTCACCAATTTGTATGATTGAAAATAGCCATATGAACTCAGATTGCACTCAACCTCCCGAGGTTGTGTCGGGACAACTAATGTTGAATAAATGGATGGATATGTGAGATGAAATACTAAAAATGGGTGAGTATGGTCAATAAGGTTATTAGGGAAACCTAATGTCCTCTACGGGCACTAAATGGATATACTCGTCTAGGGAAATAATATCCTCTCTAACCTAAATAGGTATGATGGTACAACCAAGAAGGATACACACATGTAAGAGTATATCAATGTCTATGTATGAAAATATCTCAATTGGTTGTGGAATACATGGAAATTTCTCTTCTTCGCCTCATAGAAATTTCTAGAAAGGGTCAAATAAATACTAGAGGAAACAAATGAATAAGTAAAAATGAGTGGGCTAAGAGCACTAGTTCCAAGGCCAGGATGGTTCCACCAAGAGTCATATAATTTGTTGGTATATTTTTTAAAGATGTGCAATCATGCAATAGTGATAGGTGGAAGTGGTGAAGATCGAAAGACCATAATCCAAAGGCTTGTATCAATGTCAGTCTCAAAATAAGTTATGTTGGGATGAGGGACTCTATTATTGTATACTTCTTCTCTTGGTTAATGTGGTCCCTGAATGGTCATGTGGGACAAATAGCTATGGAAAATGGGCGGAAATGACAAACAAGTGATCAAGGAAACCTATAGCTAGGCTAATTGGCCAAAAATTTGTAAGCTCTTTCATCTTCAATGTTTAAAGCTCTCAATTGTGTAGTGATAGTAGGCAAGTCTAGAAGTGGTCTAGAAGATGTGAATCTAAAGACCTTGGTCAATATTTGATAATGTTTCCTATTGATTTGGTTGTGGTACTATGGGCTCAAAGATGTAATCTCTAGGTTCTCTAGGGCCCAAAATGGTCATGTAAAGTGCGTATTTAATTAATCTAATATAAGAAAGAAAAATAATTTAAATAAAGGAAATCTAATCTATGTTTTTGTGCTTTTTCAATTTAATAAAGGAAATACAAAAATAAATAACAATCTAATTAAATTAAACTAATGTTTTTGGATTTTATACTTTTCTAGAAAACAACAGAGAAATATGAAGAAATGAATAAATTGCTTCTACAATTTAATTAACAAATCCTAAACAAATAAATAACATGATGTGATTATCTATCTATGCTGAAATAGATCTAAGCTATCCTAATTTAAACAAAGCTTTTCCAAAATATAATTGTGGATATGAATCCTTTGTTCTTCCTCAAAGGCATGAGAAAAAATGAAATCTTCTCAAATCGAATCTTTTCTTCCCCTGTAACTTCCCCGGTGGAAGTAAAGAAGGATTCAATGGAAGTTTACAAATGAAATGATATTATAGTTAATTCTAAACTAATGCATAAGATTTCCTTCAGACAAGCCTCCCTTGCAAACCCATAGGGATAGGTAGGAAAGTTATCTATCACTAGAATCTTTATAGAAGAAATGGAAGCTACAAGTAAATGATCTAACTATTACAATGAATTGAATTGAAATGATTTACTACTCTAGTCAATAATGCATATATAGATTAAATGAAATATTCAATAATGCTTTAGGAAATCTAAGTACATCCCCAACCTAGAATTTGCAGTGTTGAGGAAAATATGGTTGTGGTTTACTTTCGTATCCCCTTAGTTTCTCTTCCAACTTCAATATTCATGCGAGTGTAGGGAGTTGCATTAAGAATGGAAAAAAGAAAAGAAAAATGTGTTGGAGTAATGGTAGCTTACTTGGTAGTCTGGTAGCAATGCAGGTAGAAGAAGAACAACACAAGAGAACAATGCTTGGTTTTGTAATTTCTTGCAAGATCACTGCAACATAACTACACAAATCAAAATAAAATATTTGGCCATTACTTGGGAAGAATCTGATTTATATAGAACATAGGTAAGGAAATGATGTAAGCCATTTGATAACAATGTGATGCCATATAACAAATGAGGGAAAATTAACTCTCAATCAAGAATTAAAACAGGAAGAGAAGGTTTGTACGTATCAATCAAGCTCAAAATCAAACAAATTGACTAATAAACATGCACAATACATGAGTTGGAAGAAGTTAACGTAAATCCAAATCACACAGGAAGTCTTAGTCAAAATACACATAACCACCGATATGCATGGGGTGGCGGTTACACAACTATCGGGCGGTTACATAATCAACAATGAGGGTAGATCGGAATTTGTGCAACCACTTCCCAAGTAGGATGTGAGTTGCATAACTACCGCCAAAGTAGGGTGGAAGTTACATAACTTAAGGCTAAAAACTAAGGAAAAACACTGTGGAAAGGTAACAAAAAGTAGGAAATGACTAAGGTATTCTAAAATACAAATATAAGCCTGCAAAGGGGAAATAGGACCCAAGCACCATTAGAAATTATAGTAATCATCATAGGGAAATTTTAACTACTTCCATCAATACAACATGTGCAAAATTGGGTGCGTACGGGGATCTCATAACCTTGTTGAATAGATTATGGGGAATGAATCTATGTATTGTTACTATGATGTGAGAATGTTTAGGTATATCTAATTTATCCTAAGTGAAAAGAAAACAATGTAATGGGGGAGATTATTTGTAACTCCATCCATCATCAACTCATCAAGTTGGTAGTGTAAATGTAAGAAGAGTATAAAATAAAATATAAATACTACATGACCTCATATCTCATGTACAACATTGCATGCCACAAATCATTCCTATGTTTGTTAAATACCAAGGATTTTTCTTAGTTCAATGTATATGATGTATACCCATAGCTCAACTTGGAGAATCAAAAGTATAATTTTAGGTTGGTTCATGATGCATTCCTCACCCATGTTCCTTTTCTTTCAAGCCTAAATGGGAGCAATATAGAATGTGAAAAAGGGTAAGGGAGTTGATAAATGAATATGGATGTTAATTCATATATTTTATATTCTTACTTACGTGAGGGTGAGTGGATTTCATGGCACACCATACACATTGCTTAGGTACCTAGATGACAAATAGACATTTCTAGAATTTTCAAGACAACTTGTAGTGGTCCAAAACCTCATAGTACAAAAGCATAAAACTAAGGTTATGTTCCCAATTCTATTGGGATACATACATGCCCCACCGTGGTCATATCTAAAATCTTGAAATCCAAGATGAACAAGGTCATCATGTAAAAATTTCAGTCTAGGCATAAATATGACATCAAGTGGATAGTACGGGGATGTCTTAGAAATACATATGAGCATGATCTCCATTATGAGGATTACTAGATGGAATGAAGGTATGCGAGAAGAGGTGATACTTATAGAATTATACATAATGAACCACACTAATGTCATTGATTATAAAATTTCAGAGGTTCTTGAGGGCTTGGTGGATGAAGGAGATACAATGAGAAAATATTACATAGATAATAAAATTGGAGCACAACCAATACCACCTCCTAACTAGAATACATAATGGAATGTCAAGATTCTTGAAATAACCAATGGATCATTATGGATGGATATTGATTATTGATGTCTCTTCTTGTATCATGGTTATGAGCATATTATTGTGAGATAAATAGGCGGTGATTCCCCACCCCTATATATATGGTATTAATCCTTATGTGATCATTATGGATGGATATTGATTGGTGATGTATCTATTCATGGATGGATATTGATTGTTTGTGATGACTTAATATAATTATATGTTTTACTTATTATGTGTTTCCAAATTGAGCTCATGGATCTGATTATTAGAATGGGATATGCACTTTGAGTATGGTTATTATGAACATGCATGCTAACACCCTAGTAAGATATAACAAAGAGGGACATGGTACCTTTTTGTGCTTTAGGTGAGCACTCAGATATGTCTTGAGTGATGTGTCAAGTGCGTCTAGGGTTTTGAGTGGGAAAATAAGACTACATTTTGGTTCCATTTTTGGGACCTCTTTTCAAACTATTTACCATGATGTTGCATGATGATGGCATATCGGTTGACTCTTGTGGCTATTGAAGATTGGGTGATTGATGGACAAGATCAATTTGCACAAAGATATGGTTTTGGACCTGATTTCAATGCACATGCATGTGTGGGTTGAAGAACATATTTATCATGAGCTTTATGAGACATTTTTTTTTGCTTTCTAATAGATTTGTATGAGTGGTTTTTTGCATATGCATCAAAGAAAAGATGGAGTTATAGACCAAGGATTTGGACGCAGGAAGAGTATTAGGATTTGTTTGATGTAGATGAACCTTGGATGCATGTTGTAGATCATTGGTGGGATGGTGTTGTTGTGTAAGTTATACTTTGGAGTACGTTGTGTCTATGTATTCTTGTCTCAGAATTTTTGAGTTTGAATTTTTGTGATGAGCCCAGAGGATCTTACATCCACATTATTCCTTTTTTATTAAGATCTTGATGGTGGTGTTGAGTTTAGAGCACCTCCATATGGCTAGCTAAACATCCCACCATGCATAGGGGTAGGAGAAGTGTGGTGAAAGATGGTGAGACCCTTGTGAGAAAAAAGAGAGAAGAAAGGTGGCTTAAGTATAATGAAGCATGGGAGAGGGAATTGGTGAAGAAGCATGATATTGAGGAGTCTATGGAGTTGCAGGAGGATGATGTCTCATGAAGGATTTGAAGCTCATGTGGAAGATGGAGCTAGAGCATCAGGATCTCCCCACTTAGGAAAGTGTAGTAGAGAATCCCCTTTGGCTTCTGATGAGAGCATGTCGATGAGGAAAGATTAAGGACCATGGGCATGCATCTGATCCCACCTAGTGACCTAGCCCTTGTGCTTGGTGTTTGAGTTCCAGAAGTAACTATTGATAAAAAATGTGAGTGTAGGTAATCTAGTAGCTTTAGGTAGATATCATTTTCCTTTGAATACAAAAGTGCATAGAAACAACATCTATCATCACAGGTGACAACATCTTTGTTATTTGGAGGACCTGATTGGAGGAATATTTTTTGGCATGTCATCAAGATAGAGTGTGGGTGTAAAACATTGGGAACACATCTGGAAGTACTACAACTTTGCAGACTATGGGAGTTTAGTTTAGTACTACTTTGGGATGTAAGGAAGTACATCCCACTAGTTTGACACCCACAGGAGGAGGAGGTGGTTTTAGGAGGATTAGGAGGCTCGGGATCAAGTGGATTAGGTGGTTTCTAGTGGTGGAGGAAATATTGGGGGGTTTGGTTTTGGATCTGGTGGACAAGGTCACACCCTCATCAACCCCCACATCAACCTCAAAAGTTTATTATGAGATGTCCCTCTCACTTTCCAAGAATATAGAGGTATTGAAGATGTTATAGAGCATGTGCACAAGTGAGTTGTTATGGCATGCTAAAGGAATCACCACTTTAGATAGAAAGGAAAGTCATTTTTCTACTACTCTTTAAGGGAAGTGCACATAGCTGGTATAAAAAGTATGACCCACACTAGATTGTGGTGGATTATGATGCTTTTACACTCTGCATTTTAGCTAAGTTCCATATCCTTGAGTTTGAATAGAAGAGTATCAATGTGCTTAAGGACATTAAGTAAGGCTTATCAAAAAGTGTTTGGGAGTATGATGCATTTTAAAACTTTGTTGTCAAATTTGTCTTATGACATACATCCTAGTCAACATGCATAATGGTTTTTGGTGGGTTGTTGACTCCTTTTAGAAGGGCACTATCTCATAAGATTTTTGATCCATGTGATGCTTTGGAGAGTAATCTACATGCGTTGAGGTAGTTGGGAGTGTGGACATTGGAGTAGTCCATTTTTAGAAGCACAGATTATAGCTATGGTGAAATAGTTGAGAAAATCTCTCTACTAATTCAGCTCATGAGACACATAGTGGGATATGGTGTACAAATTGTGAGGTTGAAGGACATACTAAGGATAGTTTCCTCATAATTCGGTGTGTGCCATGTTGTTGGATTGTGAGATTTTCATTTAGATCATGATCATGATGTGAGTAGATGTCCTCTTTTTGTAGTGTGTGATCCAGAAGAATGTATCTATGTATTGTAAAATTTTAAAACTCATACTCATGATACTATTAACTGTAGAGTGATTGATCATATTCATGAAGCCATTGAAATTGTGTGTGCACTAGACTAGTGTAGTAGTAGTAAGTGGATCTAAGGAACAAGGAGAACAACATAATGAAGGGTGTAGTAATGGGGATAAATAAATAGAAAGGCTTCCATGGGGGATATAGAGGTCGAGGTCATGGTGGTGGAAGAGGAGGATTTCTAGAGGAACTTGTTTTACTTGTGGATCTCTGATCATCATTATCGTGCATGAATGCCCTCAAAATGTGGTTTTCTCATGGTGTGGAAAACAACATAAATTTGAAGAATTCCCTGACTTGTATGAGCATATGAGAAAAACAACACAAGCAAGACAAGGGGAGTAGATTATGATTAAGATATAACATGTGGATGGAGATAAATGGATGCCAAAGGTTGGGATTAATTCTAAATTACAACTAGTGTTAGTTACACACACATGTTGAGGTTGTGTGCATGCTCATGAACCTCCAAAGTATAAGTTGACTATAAAAAAAAAGAAGTGATTAATGAAAAGTACCATGATGTTGAACATCAAAAAGAAAGTTTACCTAGAGACTATGGATGTTATCAAGAATCTACAAGGAGAGATTCAAGAGCTTGAAGGAACAGGTGCATGCATGATGGAATGAGAAAAGAAGGTTGAAATCCCATAGAAGGATGTAGATGATTTAAAGGAGGTATGTCGAATGTTTGCACTAGGAGAACATAATCCCCTTGTTAGGAGAGTGGTTGAGAGAAAAAGTACCATGCACATGTAGGTAATGAGCGTGAGAGGAAGATACTTCATGCAAATATACCTCCCCATAATCATGAGTATGATAAAGAGATTACATTGAATGCATGGTTATTGATGGATGATTTTGAGAAACATTTGATAGATACAGTGTGCAAAAGTTAATGTACTCATGTTGGATGCTTGGAATCAGATGGGAAGACCACCATTGCACCTTCTTTGAATGTGTTGTATATGGAAAAAAAACTAGGGCTAATCCTATTGGGGTATTAAAAGATGTGACTATTATGATTCAGGGAGCCAAGTTTATTGGGGACTTTGAAGTATTGGAGCTCAGAAGAGAGGTAGATAGTTTCCCAACATTACTTGGGTGCCCCTTGGTGTTATGTGAATAATGCATATTTGCACTTCAACAAGGGGTACATTAGCTTTGAGAACAAAGAAGAGTGTGTTATTATACCTTTGATAGATGCAAAGGATTCCCCGTATGTTGAGCCTTTGAGTGAAGAAGACTTGAACAAGATATACATGCATATAATCAGAGACCCTGAGGTAATTGAGCCATCTAAGGAAGGAGTGATATAATGGGATGATGCTCATTAGTTAGTGATACTACAAGTATTTCTTGTGAAAATTGGGTGCATGGAATATATGAAGTAGTTGGGTGAGAGATCAAGAATATTGTTACTCACGTGATCAGGGCCATGCATCATGTTTGGTGCTTGAGTCATAACTAGGTACCTCGGTACATTGGTGAAGGGAACCCTGATGTATTTTTTTGTGTGCCATGGAATCCCAGTGGAAGGATGAGGGTGACAAAAGAAATATGTTGGTTTTATACCTATGTGGGACAAAACACGTTGGTGGACTACACATAGAGACAACCTATTGGAATGGTGAGAGGTGAGAATCACCTTTTCTACTAGGTTTCTAAGGAGTAATGTACCTTCACATATATGTGAATTCCATGGGAAGTCCCCTACTTCACACCACATCTAAGAATGTGAGAGACTTTGGATGGAGGGGTAGGAGGCCTTACCACCATCACTCTGGGTACATAAGTTCTATGCCACCCTAAGTGGCTGCACGCATGTGCATGGTATGTCCATGTAGAATTGACATGGGAGATAGTTAATTGGCAAGAGATGACCTCATGTATGATCCATACTTTTGATTACTTTTCTACTAAACCTCTGATCAAT
Organism: Taxus wallichiana var. yunnanensis; assembly: GCA_018340775.1. Lineage (NCBI taxonomy): Eukaryota > Viridiplantae > Streptophyta > Pinopsida > Cupressales > Taxaceae > Taxus > Taxus wallichiana. The sequence continues at coordinate 373,426,777 of CM031237.1, forward strand.
GAAGCATTGTAGATTATGAAGCACCTTACTTTGGGAGATAAGCATGAAGGATGAGGAAATTTTGTTAGATATGTTTGGAGAGATGGATTTAGAGGCACCTTGACCTTGAAGAGACTGAAGAAGAAGAAATGGTCATGCACTGGGAAGAAAAGGAAAAGGGGTAAACTGGTATGCATAATAGATGATGATGATGAGGATAATAACCTAGATGTTAACCACACTAAAGGTATGTGTGAGGTGATGGACACAATAGATGAAAAGGTGTGCACATATCATGAGCCTATGAAAACAAAGAAGGTTAATATTGGGATAGATGTAAGAGCCTAAAGAGGCCATTATTGGTGATTATTATTGGTCTGAGCAAGAGGTGGCTAAGATTATTGACTCTTTGTGTGACTTTTTAGGACTTATTTTGAGAGGATATCATGAGTTAAAAGGAGTACACCCTCTTTAGGTGAGATGAGAATCAAACTTAAAGAAGGTGTGCACCGATTAGGAAGAGGCCATACAGGATGAATCCTAAATATATGTTAAGGTAAAGGAAGAAATTGATAAGATGTTGAAATTTGGAATAATTGAGCCCATTGAGGAATTTGAGTGGGTGAGTCCCATGGTCATAATATTAAAAAGGATGGGAGGATAAGGATATGTGTGGATTATAGGGAGTTAATGCTTCATGTGTTATTGATCCTTTTCCTACCCCATTTACTGAGGAGATCCTTGAAGGAGTTGGGAGTGTGAGATCTATTCTTTTATAGATGGATTTTTAGGTTATCATCAAGTATGCATAAAAAAGGAAGATCAGGAAAAGAAAACTTTCACCACTGAATGGGGAATTTTTACATACATAATTATGCCCTTTGGATTGAAGAATGCACATAGTTTTTCGTGCATTGTTGTAAAGCATTTTCAGGACTTTCATTCATAAGTTTTTATAGGTATATCTAGATGATTGGATAGTGTATGGTTTGGTTAAGGATCATTGTGACAATTTGAGGCTTATGTTTGAGAGGTGTAGGAAGTTGAGCATCTCTCTTGAATATTAAGAAATGTATCTTTGTGACACCTTTTGGCACTTTTCTTGGGCATATTATTTGTAAGGAAGGCTTGTTGGTAGATCCAACCAAGGTCGTTGTGATCTTGGGATTGGAAGAACCTAACAATCAAAGTGAAGTGCATGGATTTCTTGGACATATAGGGTATTACAGGAAATTCATTAAGGGCTATGCAAAGATTTACACCCCTTGGAGAGAATTTTTGAAGGCTAAAGGAAAATTCTATTGGGGTGAGGCACAACAACAAGCATTTGAAACACTGAAGGAAAGGTTGACCACTACACCTATTTTTCACTTTCCTTCATGGGAAAAACCATTTCATGTTCATGGATGATGCTTTTAGGATGGTGATTGGCACCATGTTAGCACAACTAGGAGAAGGAATTGTAGACCACCCTATTTTTTTTGCAAGTAGAAGTTGACACCACTAAATGAAAAATTATACAACTATTAAGTGTGAAGCTTTGTCCATGATTTACATGTTACACAAGTTTAGACAATACTTATTGGCTACACCATTTATCTTCTTCATAGATCATATGACACTTAAGTATTTGGTCAACAAGCCTATTTTTAAAGGTGCATTTGTAGGTGGATACTACTATTTCAGGAGTTTTAGTTTATAATGATTGTGAAACTAGAAAAAGTAACTCAGGGCCTGATCATTTGTCGAGAATCAATTTTGGTGAGGAGGACATGTAGAGCATTGAGGACATAATTTCGGATGCACATCTCTTTAGATTGAATCATGCACACCCACCGAGTTGGAATATATTGCATATTTTTTTTGCACTGGACAGTGCACTGAGGGAATGAAGACCTTAGAGAAGAAACAACTTGCAATACATGTGTGACACCTTACTGGTTGATAGGTGGAGATTTATATAAGTTAGGTCATGATGAATTTTTACACTGGTGTGTGTACTGAGCATGAGTGTGAGGAAATAATGGAAGAATCTCATGGTGGAATTGTAGGAGGTCATTATGTAGGAGATGCCACCATGCATGCAAGATTTTGATGGTTGGCCTTTGGTGGGAAACTTTATATAAGGATATTAAAGAATATGTCAAGGTGTGTGATCATTTCAACACCTTGGGAAGCCTAGATCTAGAGATGAGATTGCCTTTGAGGCCTATTGCAAGTGTTGAACCTTTTGAGAAATGGGTGATTGACTTTGTAGGTCTATTTCCCCCACCCATGCATAGGAATGCATGCATGCATGCTATATTATAACTATAACTACAAACTATCGACAAGGTGGGGGAAAAGCAACACCTACAAAGGATACATGAAAACACTACAATAATGATATTTTTATGGGAAAACATTATCAATAGGTATGGATGTCCATTGAGCTTAACAAGTGATAGGGGCACTCATTTTCTTAATGAGACCATCAAAATTATTTTGGCTGAGTTTATGGTGGCACACCACAAGACAACACCCTATCACCCATAGGCCAATGGTACTGTTGAGGATTTCAACAAGATTTGGGACACACATTGAAAAAAATTGTGATGTTGGAAGGAAATATTGGGATGATAAAGTATTTGTTGTACTTTGGGCATACAGGACCACTTACAAAAGATTGAATAAAGCCACACCCTTTCAGTTGGTGTTTGGCATGCAGGAAGGTTGTATTACCTATGGAATTCATGTTTCCATCCCTATGTATTGCACATGCACAATAGGAGGATTGGATGATGAACAAGATGTTGAAGAGTGCATAGAAAAATTGATGTAGTTGGATGAGTGGCACATTATTTCTCGGTGGAGCCAAAAGAAAAAAAAAAAAGAAAAAGGCATGACATGATAGACATATTTGGAATAAGGAATTTGAGGTTGGAAAGATGGTTCTTTTATATGATTCAAAATTTTTTGCACACCCTAGGGAAATTGAAATTTCATTGGTTGGGACCCTTTTTGTAGTAATAAAAGATATTGGAATCAGTGCACTTTCGATTAGTTATAGGTGTTGGATGGCACTTTATTTCAGATTACTTCAATGGGAGTAGGTTGAAGCCCTACTATAAATAAGTCTTCTTGGTGTTTGTAATAAGGTAATATTTCCACTTAGATTAGATTTCCCTTTAATGCATTTTTTTTATGTGTTTCCTTTCATTGTTTTTATGCTTAATTCAATTTAGTTAGTAGTTTTTGTAATAATAAGTGCTTGCACTTGCGCAGTAGCTGATTACTATCTAGTGGATTCATGTGTAGAGGACCATACATACTTTTAGTGTGGGGTGGAGTAGATACAAGTGGTATATAGGTACACATATGAGTTGGAGTATGAACATCCTTTGAAAGATTGGTGTGCATAAAAGAAAGATGTTACAAGTGCTCGGATTGAAGGTGATTTTAAAGAAAATTTTCTCAGATTGAAGACCATGTGAAGAAGGATGGTCACATAGTGTAACATGAGGTAGGAAACAACATGGGAAACTACTTGGTATGAGGCATAGTGGATAGGTACTTTGGTGCAAGGGAGCATGTGAAAGGAGGTTATGTGGTTGAGAAGTAGTGGGCATGCCAGAAGGTTATGACTAAGGGCATGGAAAAAAAAAGAAAACATGGAAAAAAAAAAAAGTCATGATTAATGTTGAGTATGGTGGTAGATGAGAGAAATAAATGTGGGAAAAAGTTGAAAATTTATATAAGGAAGGCTTGTGATGTCATTTTCACCTTGCATGTTGAAGTATTTATAGAGAGTATTTGAGAGAGAGTGAGTTGTGTGTGAAAGTGCATGAAAGAGCATTTATAGGCATCGAACTAGTGTTATCTATGCACAACCATTGATGAGAGCTCCATCATAAGAAAGGTGTTTTGAGTGAGGGAAAGTGTGTGTGGGAAAAATTTGTGAAGCTTAGGTTTGAGGAAAAAAGTTATAGCTAGGGCACATAGATTTTTTAAGTACGAGGATGAAAAGAGTGTAAGAAAGTTTTTAAATCATTGCAATGGCACCCAAGAGAGCACACTGAGAGCAACTACAGGGGAAAAAAAAGAAGGAAGTGAAGATAGAAGAGAGGATGCACGAGACTCGGTTTTTTGAAATGCAATATCTGAAGGTCATAATGGGATTAGATTGGGAGTCACATGTCAGAAGAAAAGAAAAGTGAGTGACTATAATCACCATAAAAATAACAAGGATGATTTGGACAAGGCCCTAGTAATAAAAATAGATTTGTGGATAGAAAATGATATGGCCATCTATGATGATGTAGGTCAAAAGTTGTTAAAGAATGTTGGAGTCTTGTAGTTATATGAGTTGCCATATTTTGGAAAACTAGAAAAATTATATCAATGGTTGATGTCCCGAGTCCATGAGGATTTTTCTATTTTGCAGGGTGGTGGATGCGACTCACCACACCCTTGATTGGAAGTTTGATAGTTTGAGAGAAGCTCTCGAGCATTGAGATTGTAAAGTGACCCAATGATGATGATGAGGCCATAGAAGAAACTTTTGTTACATTAGCATATGTGAAGGGAGGGCACACTATGGATATTGACAAGTATAGAAGATCACCATGTGATTTAGGTTGTTACACACCTCCTCACCAAGTTGAATAACTAGAGCGTTGGAGCCTAGGTAAATAAGAAGTGGCTCCATATTGCTAAGAAGATGTCTGAGGGAGTTGTGTACAATTTATCTACTTTCATTGTTGAAACTATCATTGAAGAAGCACACCAAAGGAGACAAGATAACTTTTGGTGTTATTTTTCTATCTCTTGTGTTTGTGGAGATTGGGGTGCTGATGATGGGCGAAGGAAAAATTTGGTAATTTCATGAGGAGAAAAGGTCACTTTAGATTAGATTTTCTAAATATACTTGTGATGGATCGATGAGTGGCCCATATAAACAGAGGTTGGAACTATGGTATAGGTGCATGTGTGAGGATTTTGAGCATGAGTGGAGAATTCCAAAGGACCTACCTATTGTGTTGGAAAAGTAGGCCCAGTTTGTAGTATTCCAACATTTTTGCATTGGTAGATTTGGTATGAAGGATGGGAAGTGGAGCCCTTGGTGTAAGCTTCCCTATGCCTTCACACATGTTATTTTTTAAGCTTCTATGTAAATAGATTTCAAAATGCACAGATTAAGGTTTGATGTAGACAAGGTAGACTATGATTATCATACGCTCTGGAAGACATATGTATATCCGAGGTAAGTCTACGTATATAGAAAAATTGATTTTTGATGATATAAATATCAACTCAATGAGTTTGGTAGTTGGGAAGCTTGGCGTGGTTAAGGTATACATTTACCTTAAACCCAAATTAGTTGATGGAAAGTATATTGAAAATGAGTTCAAAGTTCTTGAACTGCCTAAGGGGAAGCACATTGTGGGGACCTTGTAGGATGATGAGCCTAATCCTCCTCTCACAGATGAGGAAGAGCTTGAGGAGGAAGAACTGAAGGAAGATAGTGGTGGCTTGGATCATGGCTCAAGGAGGAACCAACTATAGGGGAAAAGAGAACATGTGAGGCAACTCCTCCCTAGAAAGGAAGAAGGTGGAGAAGTGAGAGAGGAGATGGGTGTGGTGGAGATGGAGAAAGGTGAGGGCATTAAAGACTAGGGTTTTAGGAGAGTACTAAGGAGAAGAAAAAACATAGAGTAGTAAAGGTGGGCCTTCAAACCACCTGAGGAGATCACCCCAAAACCTCTCTAGTGAAACCTGAACCGAGAGAAGAAGAAGGTGCAAAGTATGTGCCCACTAAGAGAGAGGAGGAGAAGTCAGATGAAAGCATGCATATCATTAAGGAGACTCATGTTATTAATGTGGATGTAGAGGCCTCAGTACAAGAGATATGCAACATGATAATAGGAGGCATGAAAGAGTGAAAAGAGGTAGGTGGTGCCAGGAGAAGAGAAAAAAAAGATAAGGGTGAACCATCTAGTGAGCCTACTAGTGAACATGTGGGTGGTGTGGAAGGGAGAGGCCCGAGTTTGGATATGAAATGTGTGCATTCCTAAGGGTCATCATTCTAGGAGGAATAAGGATGGAGAGATGTATAAGACACCTACACTTGGGTATATTAATGACCCCTCTAAAATAATTCATTCTCATGCCAAGTTTTAGAGTACTCTAGAGCCTGAGAAGTTATATGGGTGGGAGTTAATGGATCCAGAAGTAACAAACATGTGCACATGGAAGAAATTATCATGGAGCATGCATAAATCACATAGATGAGCCTGAGTTTGATGTGAAGGAGGACAGCATGTATAAGAGGAAGATGAATAAGAAATCTCAAGCCATGCACTAGATAGTTAGGCCAACAAAATTTACAGATGAACAAGAAAGTAATGCCTTAAATAAAATGACAGTTGAAGTGGCACGCATAGAACATAGATAAAAAGCCATGCACTAAGGAACATTGTTGGAAGATAATAAGAATCTAAAAAGGAAAAAGTAGAGATGTGTAATTGAATGAGGGGAAAAAAAAGGAAGGGAGAAAAAAAGAGAGATTTTGGATTTTTGTGAAAAACTGGAAGGGAAGGAACATTATAGACACACATCTAGACATTGATGAAGATAGAAAAAAGACATATCATCATCCTTGCACTTCTTACAGGATTGTGTCCACTTTTGATTAAGAAAAATTATCAAGTGTGAAGTAGAGACTAAGGAGGATACCATGGAGATGGATTCCAAGAGGAGAGAAAAAGTTGTAGAGAGAAAAGAGGAAAAAAAAAGCACACATGAAAGAATAGTTAGTTGAATATGATCCCTTTACTAAAAACTTAATAAAGGATGAATTGAAAAAGTAGACTTGGCTTTGAAGGTATGTGAAGATCCAAAGCATATAATTAAAACAAGGACATTGATAGAAGAGAATGAGGTCCTTGTTGTGAAGAAAAATGAAACTTTGGGATGTGAGGAGAGGCTGACATTACTTGTAGAAAAAGTGTGATGCACTCAAAGCATCCTGAGATCCTCATAATGAGAGAATAAAAGGAAACTTGGGAAATTGATAGCATGAAGAATGGATGTGATGGATGGACATGGTGTCGAGGTTTGGAAAATGTATTAAGAGTTTTGAAGAACAAGGGTGAAGATATGACAATGGATGAAATGGATGTTGTGTTTGGGGGATATTCTACTAAAAAAGAAGGGACTCGGTGATTGGAATGAGTTAGAAGTAGATATTAAGAATGAGTACCCTGAATTTTTTTACCTGTAGAAGAATAGTGGACGGATTATTGAAGTATTTTACATTATTTCATTTTTTTTTTTTCATTCTTTTTATTCTTTATTCTTGGAGAGATAAGGTATGAGTACCCATTTTAGGGGATGAAATGAAATTAGTGTGGGGTAATGTTGACTATGGTGAATTATTTCCTAAGTATCAAAGGCACATGAGAAAGGCATGTGCATAGAAGGGGGCAGTAGGAGGCACATGGATGTTTGGTGAAGAAGGGTATGCCTAGAGAAAAAGAGTTTGAGACTTATCCATTTTTGCATGTTATGGGATAAAAATAGGATGGAGTGCGAGCACGCATTGGATAAAGACAAGAAGACTTCGAGGATAAGAAAAGGCTATTTTGGGAACATGTGGAAGATCAAGAGTCATGCAGAAGTTTGAGCTAATAATAGGATTAGATTTGAAGTTAATTATAGATAATCTATTATTAGAAAAGCTTGCATGCTTCTTTAGTTATCTTTGTAAACAAGACATGGCTATTTTGAGCATGTGACCTATTTTGAGAGTGCATGGGTGGTGAAGGAAAGTCCCACCCATGGTTATATATATATATTGTGTATTGATTTGCATTTTATATTTACTTATTATGTGTGTGTAATAGAGTTATGTTGTTATGGTATTATGTGCATGACTTTTGATAGTATTTATTATGTATTCTCGTACCTTTTTACACTTTATGTTTGTCATGAATTAATATAATGGATCATTATGGATGGATATTGATTGTTGAATGAGTCCAATATTGGATCCCATCCTTGACGAAGTAGAGGAAGTTACTAAACACCATGTGACGACTAAAAGCATGAGGGTGGAAAAACTATAGTAGAAGTGACTCTTTTGGTGCAACAATACGAGGATATGATCTAGGTCTTGAGATACGTGATGAGGTAACAAAAATTATAGAGGTAGTTAATACTACTCTGAATCCTTTGTTATAATAATTCCTTGTCTAATCACCAATTCAAGAAGAGCTAGTACATAATGTCCTTGAAGGGAAAAGAAGATCAAGGCATATCTCATGAGTATTTTTCACTAACTTGTTGCATGGATTAAGTAAGTATATTGGAGATAAAATTCACAAAAAAAATTCCCAAGATGAATCTACTCAAGTTGCATCAATTGTAGAGAAGGGAGGAAGCTCAAAATCATAGGAATAATCCACCACAACAAAGGTTACAATGAAAGTGATGGAGCAACCAAATGTTTAAGAAGTTTTAGTCACAGAGAATGAACAACTAAAATATATATACCCTCAATAAACTATGGATACTATGGAGAAAATAATATCAAATCATGAAATTATAGAGGAAATTATAAAAAGAAAGGCTTAGGATAAAAAAAAGTGTAAATTGAGCCAATAAATGAATCATATCCATCCAAGTGTAATGCCCCTAACATGGTTGATATCTATGATGGCTTCTATATTGGAAGTTGCAAATGTTGATATGTGATTCTTGTCTGAAGATGGTGTACTCTTGTGAACTAATAATTCATGTTTGCTATAGATAATATGTTATCTGCTAGAAATAGATACCATTCTGCCATGTTTATGCTAAATTGAAAATGAAGTATTTAATTTCTTCTTATGCTAAATGATTCACTACATGTGGAAATAAGAAATTGATTTAGTTTTAACTAGTTCATAGTTTTGTTGCACTTGAACTTGTGCTTCAATTTCCATAATCTCTGATGCATGATAACTATACCTTGGATCAATTTTAGTGATCCAAGGCATGCTTTCAATTTCATGATGTTGAGGTCATCTTGACCAAGTTGGGAAGAACGTTAGATTTCTTAAGCAGGATTGCCAAGGGATCACGGGTGACTTTTTCTTCTCACACCCTTCACAAGTGATCCGATAACGTCATTATTGATTCTTCTTTAGGTAAGATGTAATTGAATTTTTTTTAATTGTTTAGGAACCTAATTAAATATATGTTCCTAAGATGGTAATCCTATCCTAAGTTACTAGGTTCTTTTATTAATGTGGATTGTTTATTAAAAAGGGGAAAACCTTAGACTAAAATAATAAACTAACCTAAGGACCTAAGTTGGTTTCTAACCTAATGTTATGAACCTAACCTAAAACTTGGGCTAACCTAAGGGGTGGAATGGATGACATGCAAAAGTTAGGTTAGTGGCACCAACCTCTATGTATTTATGAGGAAATAAATGTGGTTTTAAACTCTCTGTTGTAGCCAAATTTGGTGAGTGCATGAAGGTTTAGTGGATGGTTAGTTGGCATCTCTACTAAAGTTTTAGATGCATGAAAATTTAAAATTGGTAATGACCAAACTTGAGTTGGTGGTGGAGGGAGAGATAAGGTAGGACTGACAGTCCTGTTTTCATTTATTATTCTTGGCAATAGTAAAAAAACCACCTAGGAAGTAGAGGAAGTTGGAAGGAAGAAGGGTTTTCAATTTTGAATTTTTGCATTTGGTTTTTGTGATATTTTAGCTTTGCATGTGTTTTTCATTTTGAACCTCTAGTTTGAATACTTACATGCTTATTTTTCCTTCCATAGTGGTGATGGTAACTGAAATATTATTGAGAAGTTATAAGAAGAAGGAGAAGAAGGTTTCTGAGCTAGTTGTTGGTGTTTTCATGGAAAGAATTACTATTAGGGGCTCTGCTTGAATATTTACAGAAGAAATTGAAGACATGAGCTCTATAGGCCCTATCTCTTTATGTATTCTACTTTTATTTAAATGACTTCATTAAAAACTCTGCTCTTTTTGAAACCTTCAGATTATGATTTTGTGTTTGCTTATTCTTGCATGAATGGTTTTTTGACTTGATTCTTTTGGATGCAAATTGGTTCTTTTTTGTTGTGTGGAAAATGAAATCTAGAAGTGTTGATTTATTGATATTGTGTTAACTTGCTTGTATTCGAACCTTCTTGACATTATAATGGATCCGTGTTTGTTCTCTGAATGAATGAATACCTAAGTTGAAGGTTGTATATACTTTAACAATAGCTTGGTTTTTGTTGAAATCCATAGATTTAATCTTGCATACTCTCATTACTGTTGTCGTTGGAAACTAGACTTAAAGAAGCTTTCATTTTGATGGATTTTAGAGTTACACCATTGTTTCAAGTTCATCTGTGTTCTTCGTTTTAGACAATTTGCTTGATAATGGCAGCGAGGACCCATTATTTTGTTCATCTTATGTCATGACTGTATTTTGAGGAATATACAGATCTGTTTAGATTGAGATACACTTAATTTGGGTTTTCCCCAAATGGAAACTATTTGGAATCTTTAATTCTTTTGTAGAATCTTTCCTCAACGGTAGTCAAATAGGAAATAATGACTGAGAAAGTTTTGGTTCTATTCTGTTGGGTATAAATCATATTTATAAACCCACTCCGGGATTGTGGCTTCCTTTATTTGATCTGGTGTGAACTATGGAAGGCATGCTTATATATTGTTGACTGTAGATGAGTATTTTGTAGAAGGGAGGTCATCTACACATTCTCTATGACCTTCTTGCTAGGATTAATGTTATTTCTTTTGGCATCCGATCTGAAACCAAACCGATACTAAAAATGTTATTATGCTCCCTTTTCTCTTCTTGTTGGATGAATGTAGTAACTTCTTTGGCAACCAATTATTGAAATTTGATAGTTATTTTTGTAGTGTTAGTTTCAAGCCTCTAGAACTTACACCCTTTTGGATTACCTTGTGGAAGGAGGAAACGTTTGGTTAATTATTCCAATCTTAATATTATCTTAAACAAAAGGTTTAAATTGTCTTTGATCTGGAAAACTATGTCCTCTTCCTGTGAGGGAAGTATTATCACTTTATTTGATGCTCTTATTAAGATTTGTTTCCAACACTAGAGTTGGGAACTTGGGTATACATAGGTTTATATTTGCATTCCTTTTACCTGTAACAATTATCTGTTTTGAATCTTTGAGTTATTATGATGTCTTTAATACTATGACCCTGATGAGCGTATTGTAGGACGTTCATTTGTGTTGTCTGTTATTTGTTATTGCATTCATATCTGGATCCTTTAATTATGATAAGTCCCATCAGTTGGATAAGATTGGGATCTGTTATAAATTTTGGAATAGACAGTACATATTTAACATTATCATTAGAATATATTATACTGTTAATAATATAAAGGGACTACTTAGCTTATCGAAATTGTAGTATTGAGTTTTGTTTGGGTTGGAGTGAAGGCCTTTATGAAACCTTTTTGATGAAGATGTTTTTTTGGAAAGCCGAATATTTGTTTTATATTGATCACTTAGGATCCAACTTTGAAATGAGTTCAGGTTTGCAAGAAACTTTGCAATGAGTTATTTTGATCTTGTTCTAATCCTTAGTTGAATAAACCTTCCTTACTTGGAATGTTGAGTCTTATTCTTGACCAAACTAATTTTTGACTCTGTTGTAATCCTGATTATAGTCATGATTGTTTGAAGGAATGTATGTAGATATTTGGTTGATCTATTCCATTTCTATTAAGGTGTAACTTGAAATAAAAAAAAATGTACTTATTCGAAAGGTAGATTTTTATATCTTTGTATTACTTCTTGAAAAGTTAGATTATGTTGAGTTGAGGAACTTAAGTTGGAAACTTGGCTAAAAAGGTGAGATTAGAATTGGAAATATGAATTTCTCCCTTCTTTACTACTACTATTTTGATTTCTAGCATGCTGTAATAAGTTCATAAGGATGTGGAGTTAGGATTAACTATGCTGATTTAATTAGTCCTTGCTTATACATTACTCATCGATTCCATAATATTTCTCTCCTTCTTGGTTTGTTATCTTTTGGGAAAAGTCTTTCTGTTAATATTCTTTTGTGATTTGGAACTATTTCATAAACAACAGGGTTCCTTTTATGAAACAATTAGATAAAAGAACAATGTTTTAATGTTATAGTGCTTATCATGCTGATTTCGTATGAATCGAATCGTCTTAACAATTTGCTGAGATGGATTTTGTAAAAGATGAAAGTGGAAAGACATATAAAAAGTTACATCTATTTTACTAAAGAAATTGTCTCTTCATTATGATGATTATGTATTGTCATTACTTGACATGTACTTTTTTAAAAAAGGAAGATGTAATAAAACCAGTTTATAATGTTTTAATGACACTTTGTAATCCCTAAAATACTTGTGTAATCAGTTAATGGATCACTTTCTTTTCGATAAATGTATAGTCTTGATGATTGTGGATTACTACTTTATTGTGATACCTTCATTGGCATAAATTGGGATGTATTATTAAGTAATATCTTAAATGAAGGGGAAGATAGGTATTTAAGTGTTATGGGTTTTAGGAACTTATATATTAGTTGGTTTATTTTCACTTAAAGAGGTACAACTAATAGTTGATACTCTTAAATAGATCCTTAAACAATAGAAAGGAATTATGATTGAATTATATATATGTGTATGAATTATTGGTTGTATTAAAACATATGTGATTTGTTTTCATAATTGGACATTAGTCCTTGATATAGGAAAAATGATATTTTCCTTGAAATCAATCATAGAGACTTATTTGAAGATCTTGTTAAAGTGTTATGAATATATTATGAGAATGGTTGACTGAATTATTCCTTAGGAAGATTCTTTAATCAAAATATTGAATGCTTAAAAAGGAACTAAAGGGATTAGACTTCATCTTTATGAAGTCTAAAATAAAGGTTTTCAAAAATCTTTTTTAAGCTAAGGCTGAAATAAGAAAGGATCTAATGAACACACTTACGAACATTGAGATCTATCATGAATAATGGTGTCGAATGGAATATGTTTAAATAAAACTTAAACATAGTGAGGGACATATTCCATTCGATGAGTATTTTGTATAGAAATGTAAACATGTTAAACATGTTTAAAAATTGTCCAAAGTATTGCATGCTACTGGTTACGTTGTCCTATGTCACCTAGTCTAAGATGCAGGATTTTAAATGAATATCGGTAACAGATATTTAGATAGGATTCTTAGACAGAACACTTGGGTGCCCCTAAAAGGGTAAAGGAACCAAGTATACATAGTATACACATTATTAAGTTAACATGAGAGATCGGTTTAATACCGAGTCATGAAATGAGAGATCGATGTTTCACCGAGTCATTTACAGTTGCATATGGTTTTATGTTATGAGATGGATTGGCATTGGAATGTGTGTTCTAAATTGTATTAATTTAGAACAGAGAACATTATGTAAGATAAAATTTTCCCCCTTATTTCTAAATTCTTAAAATGGGAATGTTACACTAGGAAAGAGGGGTTGAAATTGAAGTCATGCTAAGCCTACATATGTAGGTACTCCACACACTTCAACCGAGATAAAGGAAGAGGAAAAATAAAAATAGGTGGAAAGTGATTAAACCCAATTATAATCAGTTGAAAATGTGGATATAATACAAGTACATGTTAATGATTCTAGTATAAGAATCTTTCAATCAAAAGAAATTGTTATTGTACTAAGTACTTCCTAGTAATAAGCACACGGGGAAGGAACCACTTTGAGAAAGGATGGTTGGGAGAAGATCTCCCAAGGAAAAGGAAAAAAAGAGTGTAGATAGAGGAAGAATAAATTGAGAGTATAATCTCCTTGAGACCATCTAAAACACCAAAGAAAGCTATAATTTTGTCAAGAACAATGGTGGGACCTCAAGGAGAAAGATTTTTGGAAGTTTTCGCTCCACAAACTGATGTCTCAAGGTATGAAGTTTCCATTTTAGATTACCATATCACCAAGATTCCATTAGGGAAACCAACCATAGAGGGTCTCAAACATGAATTGACTATGGTAATGAGAGGTCTCTTCTAGAAAATGGATAAGGAAAAAGATACTAAGAAAACACTAAGGGTAAAACTTTGACATCTTGTCAACATACGTGAAAAGGTGGATATATCATCCCTTGGAGAACCAAGAAGTTTTTGTAGATGTTACTCCATAAGCATTAAAGAACGCTGATGATTTGAAACATATGAGGGAGGGAACCAATAAGTGGGAGAATGAATTGATAAGAAAAGGTAGAAATGTCCTCAAGGATATAATTAAATTTTACAAACAAGTGTCCGAGCAGATAGAGGCAAGTAAAGTGTTCATTGAAAAACATCAAATAAATGTTGAATATTGGGATAGACTAATACCTAAGCTTGAGGCCATCACAAGTATGCATAATGAGGTGGTGGTAAAGGGATGAATAATATAATAATATTTCCAAGAGATATAATGGGAGTACAAGAGGGCTATCAAATTAAGAGTAGACACATTGGCGTTGCATGAGAAAACTCTAGGATATGAGAGAGAAAATAGGGGAGTATGTAGACATGACATTTATTCCAAAATTGAGAAAATACTTCCCCTCATAGGTACATACACTCCATGATATGTAGATGTGGACAATATATACTTCAAAATCTTTTTACATGGAAGTAGGAGCACCCCAAAGATTTTTTTATTTCTATATTCAAAAATTCATTCATTTGGAGAATTATATTAGTAAATTGGATAAAATAATTAAGAAAAGGAGTTTTATTTCACTTGAATTTTATAGTGTTTTAACCAAATAGAAAATTATCATAATTTATCATATAGGTCAAGACAAGGACCCCATTTGGGGGATGTTTGAATGCCTCAATGTATACATGAGTAAACTAGAGGAGAAAGCAAAGAGTGAAGAAATAGATCTTGACCCTCTTTAAGAGTATTATTTAATATGTATTCCCTTCCATATTATTATTTTAGAAAAAGAAAGAATGAAATAAAAAAATTAATGGGTAACAAACTCTTCCTGGAAGCACATACATGATGGTGACAAAGTAGAAAAGGAAAAATGAGTTTGTTTACAAAAGTAGTATACTCCACTCCTCCACGAACTCAATCATAGCTTAAAAAAGTTGTAGTTGGGCATATCAAAATCAGATTTTTCAGTTGGAACATCTCATCCATCTACTTAATGGATCAAAGATCAAAGGCCATGTGGTTTTCTTATTTTAAAGGATCATGGGAGGTATCTAGGAATATTCCCTTATGGGAAAATTTTGTATAAGAATGAATTCCTATATTCATTCTAGGGGTTTAAATTTTAGGTTCTTGCTAGGGTTATTATATTGTGTATTCATTAGTACGCATTGAGATCATTTTGTATATGTCCCCTTGTCTAAATTAAAGTACACAAAATTGTTATCCATTCTTCAATCATGCATTATGGGATGTAAATGAGAGCACCGTTAAGGAATATAGATTTTTAGTGTAATATTGTGTTTATTGAATCAATGAAATATGATATATTTAGTTTTGGTTATTGCATGAGATTGGTCACCGAGTAGATATTGTGTTGTAGTTTTACTATGCAATATATTTTTGTTTTAAAATCCTTTTGCAATATAACTTTGGAGGTTACTTCTTACAAACCATAAGAGTATTTTCGGTATTATGAAATTGATGCAATAAAATTTTTGTTGAGGTTTTATGCACAAGTGTTTGTGTTAATATTTCAGATATTATATGATAGTATCTGCATGAATTTGGTATCAATGAATGTAAAAGACCATTTGAAGGTTATTTTTCTTTATCTTTTCATCCTACATTTTGGATGCAATAGGATGAAATGGTTAGCACTGGTGCTTCTCCCCATTAGATCCATCACCACCACTTCATTTAACCAAGTATCATCATGTCCTACCCTTATAAATCACATTACCTTCTCATATTTTATATGTGTTTTCCTTCAAATATCACATATCTCACATATTTCAATTGTATTTTCCATGACGTTTGAAGTTTATCATCCTAACATTATCATCTCCCAAAGTGTCAAAAATTTCTTAAAGAGATGATGTTTGTGATCAAATTTTATTTGTGTTCAATGGATTGTTTCGATGTATCATATGTTTGCGATGCTTGTGTGACAATTATTTTGAATGAGCATTACGTTTTATAGTTTCATTTGATCTTAGATTAAGGTTCTAATATGTCAAAGTGTTTTAAATGTAATATCTACCTCTCTTTCAAGCCACCACCCAGGTCCTCTCACCTTTATCTAGGGAGATCCATAAAGTAGTAGGATAACAACCAAATCCTTAGTGCGTGCCTTCCTTAAATTCCCATAAAGAATAGTTAAAATAGATAGATATATCCATCCCTGGCAATAAAACAACACACCAAGAGTTCTATTTCTTATCCTTGTTCCTCCTTTCCATCACTTCCTTATTTGGGGTGTTAGATTGGGAAGCAATAGGTGTCTCATACTAAGGAAGAATATTTGTAACCCATCAATTAATTTGATCACATTCTAGAAATACCATGTGTAATACACTATTACAACATCATCATGAATTTTTTAAATATATATTACTCCTTAGGTACACCTTGTGATAGTATAGTACCATAAATTTAGACAAATAGTATGTGTTAATTATTCTTGGCATTTATCTTATCCCACTTAATGTTGTGTATTTAATTCATTTATTCCTACACACATCTCACTTAGTTCAACACTCTATGGCCTCTAGGTTGTAATTTTTCTCAAAATTTTAAATTTTAAAACTTATTTACGAAATATGGAATGCATAATTAGATGTATAGAAGAATTCTCCAACTGTCAAAATATAGGTGATTTAATGAAATTAAATTTAATATAAGGACATTATTGATTAATTGATATACAATATTCAAGAAATATAATGCAAAGGAAATGCAAGAAAGAGTGATAGATAGGGTTTGGATAATGACTTAGCATGCCACCGTATGTATGGAATGATTATGTATCGCATTATCTCCGTATGTGACTTTGGAAAGTGAAAATTTCAGGACAAGATATCTTGAAGGGGACGGGGCCACCTAGGTGCTACTTTGTGTGTTCTAGGTGCTAGTGTCTATGGAAGAGCATAGGATCTAGTTCTTTCTATGTCACTTAGTGTCACTCCTTGTTCATTATATGTTGCATAAAATTTTTTTTTTTTTGTACTCATAACCTACACAATAAACCTTATATATTTGCATAGTACTTAAGCACACATTAGATGAATAAAATAATGCAAATGCTTGAGTCAAAATTAAATTGACGGTCACCCCAAAATATTTGTCACTGAGTGTTGTACTACATTTCAAACTCTATGTAGTTCATGTGTGTGTGATTGAAAAAGTTTCCCTCTAGCTAGGATTCCATAGTTTTAGTTACACAAAAAGATAGCAAGGTACAACTAATTTTTCCCAAATACAAATGTGTGGTATGGAATTCAAAATAAACCATCCCATGCAATAAAGTATGAAGTTTAAAATGTAATCCTTGATATAGTATATAGAAAATATTTTCTCCTTGTAGATGATGCCTCTATTGAATGCTTGTCACCCAAATGAGGCTAAATAAGACATAAATATATATGATTTCCTTGCTTAAGTTTTTAATTAATAAGTAATAGGCCGACCAAGGGTAATAAAAGAAGATAATAAAGAAGTAAAACATGAAAGATAGGAAAAAGAAACAAAGAGGAAAAAAAAAGAACACCCATAAGGGATAATAGCTCTTGGGAGCTCCTGTCCCTAATGGGCGGTCATGTACTGAGAGAGTCATAAGAATAAAAATGAAATCATAGGTGAGTAAGATGTCAGCTAGTATGCAAAATTTTAAGTTGTTGATAAAAAAATCAATAAAGATAAAAGTAATTCTAAAGAAAAAGTAAAGTGGTGTCGATGAGTAATTATATTGCTAGGAATCATGTATATAAATGAAGTATATAAAGGATATATGTACATAGTAAGTGAATTTACCCCACTTTATGCTAGTGAATAAGGATTTAGAATCATAAAGTAGAACAAAAAATTGTACCTTATATATTTGAATGAATATTGTACCCAATAGTGTGTCGAATGAGTTTTGTAGCATGTTGAATGGAATAGTGCAATATGTGTACCATGAAATTATAAGGATAGGGGGATAAGGATCCTAAGGTTGATGTTTTCATGTGTGGAATGATACTGACGTGTGCGTGTAGTTACTTGTAATGTCTCCTTTTATAGAATATTCTTGAGATTTTATTTATGGTTGCTTGTGTTCTTTGTCTTCATTAGGATAAGATAAGGCCACGTAAAATAAAAACAAGTGTATTCAATGCTCTAGGTAAATGCAATTGAAATTTAACTTAGAAAATATGTAAAAATTGAAATGCATATTGGAAAATATAAACCAAGGGGTCGATTAAACTTGGAGTGATGAAAGACAAAGAAATAAACATTTATTCCTTCTTATAGACCCGATGCTTAGAATAGTTGGAATAACATGAAGGATTTGGGTGTCCTATTGCCAAAATAGGGATTTGAGTATATTTAAACTAAACTTCAGATTCGGGCATCCTATCACCGCTAAGGAAATAGTATTGGGAGAGGGGTTTATTTCTACCTCTATCCGTTAACACTTCCCTATGGATAAGTGCCACTACAGATTATCATAAAACCAATTTGTAACTTGCCTCAGTGACACAAAGGCACAAGGCATATCATTATCCCGTAAATGCCCTAAGTGTCACTCCCTTATTTAGATCCTTCTTTAGTTATTGCTTTGGTTCGTAGATTAGTAGTTAGTTCATGTTAGTGACTAATTGTAATCTGATGTAAAGGTTTTGAAACTATTTAAACTAGAGAAAATTGTGATTGTGTAAATGCTGAAACTACTCTATAGCTTATTTCCCTAGGACAAGAGCACATAGGTGATACTATTTGAACTAGGAACTTGTGTTTATGTTGAATTTTGTGGACATGTATTTTTATGGCCCTATTTTATAACCAATTTTTGTTATGTTCCTATGTATGTGTTTCGTAAGTGTTGGGAGGGTGAAAAGGTTCAACCAATATTTTCCCTATCGTTTGGGGTGCTTGGGATGAAAAAATGCAAAATAAGACTAAACGAGGAAGAATACTAAATCATGTGAACATATTATATAGGAATCTGTAGGGGAAAATGGATTACACATGGTAGTTACCATGACACAAGAAAAACAATAGAAAATTATAGCATAGAATTGTTAGTGTCAAACACGCAATGCATACTTTGAAATGGAAACTAGTAAAAATATAAGAAAATAGTAAACATAGACTCATGGAATAGATGATTATATACATAGGACACCACTCACAATTTCATAAGATCATATCATCTCCCAAGTCTTGTGCAAATAAGACAATCAAGAAAACATACGTAATATCCCACAAATAATGATAAACAAGGTACAAGAAAATCAGATAACCATGATTGTAAGGATTCCTCCAAGGAAAATTCTACACATGAATTACATGTTAGGAAAAATGAATAGTATGTAACAATGTAATATTTAAATATAAGAATGAAAATGTGGAATATTACAACAATATAACATGATAAGAAGTAGGAAAAGGTAAATGCCCCCAAGAACCTTAGTGGGATTGATAATGGATAGGGCCAAGCATCATACATCATGTAATAACTTGTAATTGACTGCATTCACCTCAACATACCATGTGAACATGCATGTGTGTATGAGAAATGATAAATCATATTATGAATCATAGTAACATGATAATAAAAGGTGCAACATAGAGTACTATAAGCAAGGATGAATTGATCCAATCATCATTTAGGCTAATGTTTTCAGAATATTGATTCGCTTATATATGAAATATAACCATTAGAAGGGAGGAATAGGAATTCCCACCAATGTGGTGTGTGTAAAGTGAGGTCCATGTGGATAAACCCTCAACAAGTATGAACTAGTGACAAGAGTATGTCATTGGGTGTTGTGGGGGAATTAGGATGCCCACAAGTGTGAATACAATTAAACAACATATGAAATAAGAGCTGGGAAAGGTCCCATGATTTACTAATGTAAAATAACTAACATTGTGAACATGATCTATGATCTGATGGTCACAAGAGAGTGCATGGGGCCAAGTATATGAAATAGGTCCAAATCGATCATGTGGAGAAATAGACCATGAAAAATTTCTAGATGGAGCATGTGAAGCATGTGACCTATGTGAAGAGCTACCCCCATGAGGTGGGATATGGTATTTATAGAAGATATAGGGTCGATGAGTAGTAGCCATATGTGACATAAACTAATATGGATGTGTAAAACTTTCCACAAGAGGAGAAAGGGGTCGAGGTACCATAAGAGGTATCAAGGATAAGGAGCCATCATGAATAGGAGAAGATACACTAGGAGTAGAAGGAATTTAAGATGGGATGGACGGAGGATCCAATAACAAAGGTTTCTATGAGATGTTAAGGTAAAATGATGAATACATGTGAATCACTAGGCATAAACATAGTGTCACGTGAAAGTGGATTCATGCATATGAATAAACTAAAGTATGTGTAACGTTGAGAAGCAAAAAAATTACCATAGAATGATGGCCACACAACGAGGGTAAAACCCGATAGATTTCAATATGCTAATGAAATGAATAGGAAGTGTATAAGCAATATTAGTGTGTCTATTGTGATAAAATAGAATAGATGTAACTTTGGCCTCATGGCAATAGTGGATAGCGTAAGTGCAAACATAAGGACCAAGATGTGAATAAAAAGATGTGTAACATATGTAGTGCTAGGCGTATCATCAATACCAATGGTAAGAAATGTGTGCAACTTTGGAAGATTAGAATAAATAAAGTAGTATGAATTAGCCCCTATGATCATAGACAAAAATGTAGAAAGAGGGGAATGGATGCCCCCATGAATGTAACAAGATAAGGTGTAGCCATAGTAAATGAATCATGCATAGGATCTTGGAAAGTGAGAACATTAGGAATCATTGTAAAATCAGCATACGATGCTCTAACTTGTGATGAGGAAGGTGTAGAGAGAGATGTAACATTGGAATCAATAAGCATATGATCAATAGAAGTGCATTGAGAGTGAGATATAATGGGAGGAGTATCATGGGTGCCAATAGAAAATTAATCATGTATATAAGTAGCACTAGGGTATACCCCAAGAAGAGATAGAGGTGGAATGTAGGTAATGACATGATCATCATCAATGAGAGGAATATTACAAGGAGTAAAAAGTTGAGGTGTGGAATCTATTATAGTAGTATCCATGGAAGAATATGTGGAAAGGGAATTTTGTGCTATGGTATGGGTAGAAATATTTGTATGCATAGTATGTAACCAAGGATGTCATAGAATGATATTATAATTGAGATTATGAGGCATAACATGAAATATAACATTAAGAGTGAAAAGGACTATGGTAATGGGTAGAGTATTTTTTTCCCACAATTTATTATGGGTGTTATCAAAACCATGAAGATATAGATTATATGGAGTCAAATCAGCAACAAAATGCCTATTTGATAGAGAAAGAAAAGATTCCATATATAAAGACAAGAGCTAAGATAAACTACAACACGCTTAAAAGGGAAATAATGAATTTGAACCTAAATATAGAATGGGGAAGAATTTTCATCAAGTATATGGTTAGCCATAAAATAATTTTGCACAAGCAATCCAATCAGACAAATAAATTTGTATGGAAAGTGATGTTGATAAAAAACAACTGTCGTCAAATTAATAAAATGACCATATCTAAAAATGGAATTTGAATTTTAAAAAAAAAAAGAGGCTTTTTTGAATGTTATAAATTGAAATAAAAATCTCCAAGGGATTTGGCCAAAAGTGTATATTTTTTGAATTAGGCCTTAATTAGTAAAAAGTGTAATTTTGAATTTTCAAAAATTGGGCTCAAAATTGTGAAAACAAACAATATCCTTTAGTATATTTGGAAAAATGGAAAATAACCACAAAGAAATTTGAAAATAGAGTTGTTATGCTTGATATATGAAATAAAAGGTGATTTAAAAATTGGGATCCCTAGAAAGTGACCCAAAGGGTAGGATGAAGCATGAAACCCTAGGAAAAATTTTGTAGATTTTATTTCATAGAAGATGATAGATGAAAATCAGGTTTATATCTAAAGATATAATTTAAATATGAACCCTAATGAAACTAGGGTTTAGTGTTGAGAAGAATAGATTCAATAAAGAGAATGTAAGGTACGGGTTCACAAAATAATTTAATAAAATTAAATATAATATAAGGACACTATTAATTAAATAGAGATAAAAATATTCAAACAAGATCATTAAATGGAAATGCAAGAAAGAGTGATTGATAGGGTTTGGAGAATGACTTATCTTGTCACCGCAGGTCTCGACTAATTCTAGACTAATGAACAAGATGGAAAGGAAGATTATAGACTTTATCAACTCTACATCTATTCTATAAAGTGATGATATTAGCGAAAAGAACATCTAAAAGGGGACATGGATGCCCGAAACTAGTGTCTATTTTGGGCACCAGTTCTTGTGGAAGTACTCAGTATCTTGTTCTTTCTATGTCTCTTAGTGTCACTTATTGTTTATTGTGTCATACACGTAACATGAAAAAAAATTCTTATATTCCTACACATTAATCAAGCACAAATTCTATGAATAAAATAATGTAAATGCTTGAGTTAGATTGATCTAGTGGTCACCCCAATTTGATTTTCACCTGAGCGTTGCACTACATTTCAGAATATATGTAGTTCTTATGTGTGTGTGTGATTGAAATAATGTCCCTTGAGCTAGGATGCCCTAGTGTCAGTCACATGAAAGAGATAACAAAAGTTATAACTACTTTTTCCCCAATACAAATGTGTGGTATAGAATTTAGAAAATCCTCCAATACGGTGAAGTATGCAGCCCAAAATGTATTCCTTGATATATTATATATAAAATATTATCTCTTTGTAGATGTATGTGTCTTGAGTGCTTTCCCCTAATGAGGTTAAATAAAACATGTATATATATGAATTACCTTGCTTAAGTATCATCATTAAAAGTAAAGGTCAACAAAGGGTGATAAAAGAAGACAATAAATAATTAAGACTCGAAAGATAGGAAAAAGAAAGAAAAAGACAAAAGAACCCATAGGGGATAGTAGCGATTGAGAACTTCTATCCCTAATGGGTGGTCCTATACAAAGAGTTAGAAGGATAAAACAATGAAATCATATTTGAGTAAGATGTACGAAGGTATGAAAAGCGTAAGTTGTCAAATCGAAACAACAAGTAATAAAAACAAAAGCAATACCAAAGAAGAGGGGTGTCAATGAGTAATCATCTTACTTAGGAATCATGCATATAAATGAAGTATTTAGAGGCTATATGTACATAGTAAGTACGTGATTTAGTGACTAAAATAGTTTATAATTTCCTAAGAAAAAGTTACCTATCATGTAAGAAATGGGTGAAATTTTCCCGCTCTTCTCACACAATGGTAAATTTATCAAATTCATGACATAAACTAGTTATATTAGGGTCCACTAATAAATAAAACATTTTAGATTAGTCACATATTAAAGAACAATCACCTCACCTATTCAAATATCCTCATCTCTTCCATTTTGGGTTATGTAGGAGATTAAAATAAAGTACCATGTAGATCAAAAAGTGTTTAACACACATCATTCGACTAATAAATTTTCATACATGTTAAAAAATTTCCCTAGCTCAATATAACATGCCTCATTGTTTCTTATTATTATTTCCAAATGTGGGAGGTCATTTTAGGATCTCTTTAATGCATTATTTATTTTACATTCACAAACAATCATTGAGAGGGAGAATTACGTAAATTTTGATACCTTTTCAAAGTATTGGTACATAAGAAACCACTCCTCAAACCATAGGAGTGGGGTGATTTTAGGAAATCCCAATTGTAATAAACCCTTTTTATGTCTTCAGAGATAGATGTATAGAAGGTTTTAGGAAATAATAATCCATAATATACTATATAAACATGATCATGCTAATATGCACACATAATAAGGAACAAAAATCCAAAATATAATAGTACTCAAAGTTATATATAAGATCAAATCCATATACAAAAATAAAACTAGCCATTATAATCCTTAATGATGACTTGGTCCAACACAACCAAAGTTTTCCTTTGTACACTTCCAAATCACATAATTTTATATAGAGCTAGATCCCTCCTAGAAGACTTAGATCCATTATCATATTTTCAAGATCAATTTTCAGAAATTGTTAATTGGTGTAATCTATTCCAACCCAAACCCAAAATTTCAACCATATAACTTGCTAGAGTTTGAATATCCAAATAAATTATCATTACATGAATTAGGATTTATACGTTTGTTTTGTTTATTGCATTTTTATTCCAAATAATATTTACAGATATTATTGATCTTTCTTATGAAAATTCTAATTTTGATATTCCATTTTTGGAAAAATCAATTATTTAAATTTATATAAAATATAGGGCTTTATGCCTCACCTATAAGGTTTAAAATTTATAAATATAATTGGTATGAACATAACTCTTTTAGGTTTTCTCTAAACTATATTTTTACTTCTAATACTTTAGGCTACCTCAACCACTAATTACTATCTTTTCAACCCAAATTCATCTTAAATTTTCCCTATCACTATCCATACAAAGTGATCTATTATAAATATCTTTGTTCTCCCTCCATATAATATATTACATCCTCCTAGATCATCACCTACAAAACTCAATGTTCTTAATCAACCACACCTCTAGACTTAAAGTGGTAACACTCATCATACACCATGACATACCTCCCAACAATCCTATCTTCATTATGGAAAATCCACTAATAATAAACCAATTATCCCAACACCACATAGAGCTCTAGTAATTTCCACTACGGAATGTGACCTTCTACATGAACTAGAGAATACAAATGCACACACATTTATATTCTTGAAATATTTCGACTATGTAGAAAACATAAGGATATTATGTGTCAATAACTAAAAGAAGGAACAATTCCAACCCACATCAAACCTACATATTTATATTCACTCATAAGAAATAATAAGGATATTTATCATCACACTTACTTTGAAAAAGGAAATTTCCCATGACAACAAATTGTTGATTTTAATTTTCTATTATATATCCAAGTTCATGTATTTTACAAAATAGTTAAGAAAAATATTGTGGATAATGGACCATGATATAATATATGTCGTAAGGTTTTATTCACTATAATGGGCCTTTATACACTACCTATGGGAAAATCCAAAATAATAGTTTAATAATTTAATATTATTTCTCTCCAAAGATAAAATTTCATTATCTTACCTATTATTTTGGGTCCTAATACTATTCAACATGATTATATGTTATGCAATTTAACTTAAAATACAATATATTATTGGGATGACCATGGATTCATGTCATGGGAAAGTTACACTCCACTTTGCATGAAATATATGAATATACATGCCATATAGATAATGACCCTAATAAATACTTCTAGGTATTTGGCTTCAATGAAAACTATATCCCTCAAACAAGTTTATCAAAAATATATTTTAACCACCTATATCACGTATTATGATTCAAAAGATAAGTGAACCTAAACCAAAATAATATCATAGGGTTAATACCATTTCTAGTCATAATACTATAGTAATAATGAAATAACCACCCATTTCAAAGAGGGACATTGAGAAACACCATAATGATCACTGGTAATGAATAATATATTCCTAATGATATAAGTAACATGATTTATATGATCAATTTAAACCCTATAGGACTCATTTTATATCATAATGATTATGGGTCATTTAATATAAATCAATTATATGATTTATCTCCAAAATGGAAAGTGTATTGCAAAAAAATATACATATTAACCACATGGTCAAAGATAATCATTTAATGGTTTTTAGAAGATAATTTTTTTCTTCAACAATAAAAAAACTAATTAGACAAAACCAAACATGTAGTTACACCGTTAAAAACACCAAGGACACTAGTAACAATTGTTTACTTTATTATAATTCATTGAGAATATATTCTAAGTGATATCCCCTTCCTAATACATAACCCCATCAATCACATGAGTCTTTGATCCCCATGCACTAGATTATATCTCCACAATATAATTACATGCATGAATTATCAAGGACACCACCACATAATCCTATGTTGTAGCCAACATGAGGTCATCATATAGACTCTACATAGTCATTAGACATTGCAATTAATAGAAACCGAACTTCATGAGGTTACTTCTCTAATTCTAATACTCCCATTACTTCTATTTTCACATCCCCAACACATTCTCTACATGTATGGAAATAAATCCTCTACCTATGTAGCATATGTAGTAACACCTGTGTTTTCATAGTCTCATTTACAAATAGTACCTGACATGTACACACTTATAAGAATTTTATAAAAATTTTGACACTTTCTTTCCTCGTTCTATACTAAGTTGTTAACTAAAAATACATTACATTTCATGGGTTTACTATGATTGTTAAAAATACTTACCCAAGACTCCACATTTTTTGGTACATAATTTATTGCAAATGCCCCTATGCTATTATAATTGATTTACCTAGTAGTATCATCTTTTTAGTCACTTATTCTAAAAGTACCAAAATATTGTAACAATATAAATTATAAAACCAAGATCTACATCTAACATTTTTCGTCTCTACATAGATTTGAGCCTTATGAAAATTTAGATTCATCATTTTACATTGATGTAAAAATAATGATCCATAGAATGAATTAATAAGTTAAAACCTATGGATATTACAACACCTTCTTGATCCTATAACCTACCATCCTAGTGGCATGTCTACATCGGGGGTATCGACATATTGATCCTACGCTGATCAAATATTTAGAACCTTATATCTTATTACAACCTTCTATTATGGGGGATGTATACCACATTGGTGGCATACCTATAATGAGGGTATTTATATTTATAAGTTTATCACAACCATATATTTATACACTAGTCCATTACAAGCACCACACTACTAAACTACCTATGAAATGTGTTGTATAATATTTTATTTGATGATCAAATTACTTACTTCTAAACATTGACATGTCATGCTCCATGATTACTTGCATTTATAATTTACTATTAACATTAGCTCATTAATATTGTCCTTGGACTCCCATTTTGGCTATCCCACTTTGTTACTTGCATAATTGATTATTTAAGGACATTGATTTATTTGATTGTATCATGCAATTTTGAAATTACACACTCTAATTTTATTTTACATTGACCAATTTGACTACTCCATGTAATAGTGTGATTACATAATTATTACTATTTCACAATGATTTATTAAAATACTATACGTAGTTACATGGTTATATGCTTTGATTGATGTATGAAATTGATAGATGTGACTTCTCTATGACCTTGGTTGATAATGATGTGATATTGTTTGATATGAATTATTTAGATACGTGTACATATTGTGATACTATATATTTTGATTTCTCCAAGAAATTTAATGTTTTATCTATTAATGTGTTAGGAATTACATTATTAGTGCTACATTTATATAAATGTTAATATGTGAAGTTTTTATGTAAGTTATTGTGGTGAGTTTTTATACAACTCATTATATGGATAATTTACAAAATTATAAGTTATTTTAACATATTATGTAGGAATCGGGAGATTTTTCAACTAAGATCAAATAGGATTTGTTATTTATTTATAGGAAATAAAATTCCTATATATGTATCATGTTTCTAATGAAATAATAAATTAGTTTTTGTGTCTAGTGTATGTTCATTCTACAAAATCACATTTGGTATCGTAGATAGGTTAGTGTTAAGATTTTGAGAGGCACCAAGATTTGAAATTAATGTAGAGGAAACTCGGTTATCCTATTTCATCACCTAATATAAAATCTTATTATTTAATATATGTTCATTTTTAGTATCTGCATAGCATAGTTTGAGATAGGTTTGTTAATTATAATGTATTGGCATGTGAAAATAACTTGTTTTATTTCATACATATTTCATATTTGATAGTATTCATTTGTGCTCAAGTCCCACCCTCGTCAACTATAGATTTAATAGTTTACTATCTTTCATGCACACAGCTTGTATTACAAGTTGATCATGGGTGATTAAACGATACAAAATTAGATTGAAAAATAATGAGCATGAATGGAGTATTAATAATCTAAAGTGTCGATCTACCACCCACGTCCTTCACCATACCACCCACCATTTTTCATCATATTATCACAATCCCATTCATTTTTTTCTATGGTTTCAAAAATAAAAGAAAGTTTTAGTTTTTGGTCTTAAGTTTTTGTATTAAGAGGTTCAAATATTTAGATAAAGTAAAATTTATTTCAATTTCTAATTAGTGTTTTGTAGGGTGGTTATCAATTTAATTGTGTTAAAATACATTTGATTCTATAATAAATTAGAGTTTAGTTTCAAGATGTGTTTAGTAGTGTTACAAGAGTGGATTAATTTATTTCCATCTCGTTATTAATCCTAATATTTAATTAATTTTTTTAATTATTTCATATTTTCATCATTCCATATCATCATTAAGTGTCTTGTCAAACTAATACAAGTAAAAATTATCACTCGATTCTATTGATTGATATGTGAAATTATGTAGTTATTTATTGTAAACAAGATTTATTGTGACTAAACTGTGGTCTTCGTTATGTCATAGTTAGTCAAAATAACAAAGTGTCAAAATAGTAGAAAAAAATTACCTTCATGAATGCATTTTGGTGTAACTAATATCCTAAGTTAAAGTATTTTCACATTATAGGGGGATAAGAATAAAGTACAATGTGGAAAATGACGAGTTTAAATTTCTAATATTTTGAGTAAGCAACACGATAATTATAGAATGGATGAAATAGAGGAAGGAGGATAATTAGTGTCCTCTTTCTAGTCACTAATGAAATGACCACAGTAGATTTGGTGGCATGTTTTTTCAAAGTTTATTTTTCTTCTACGCTATGTCGATATGTTTAGAGTACCTATTTTGTTTGTTTTTTATTTTTAGGTTTAATGTATTATGTGGTAGTGAAAACAAGAGTAGAGTTATATTCTAGTTCACATGATAAGTGAGCGCAATTATGATGTTATCCCTAATGGAAAAATGTAGTAGATAATAGAAAACATAAATATAATGCAACATCATGATACTTGAACAGGATGAATAGATGTGTGTGTCCCTATTCATACCTAGGTTAGTTGTCATTATAATTCCTATATATGTGTGTATCATGTTTCTAATGAAACAATGAATTATTTTTAGTGTAACACCTTTAAAAAAAAAATTATATTTCTCTTTTGCATTACAAGCGTTGGCATGTGATTTTATTGAATGAGGTGTGTTTCCTTTATTGTTGAAAATCATGCTTGTTATGGATAAATCATTTCTGCTCTTGGATTCATTAGACTAAAATGATATGGCTTGTAAGAATCCATTTTCACTTCTTATAGGTGAGTTGCAATCTGGTTTTGAGAGTTGCAAACTTATCTCTTTTAACTAACTCATCCTTGGATCAATTCCAGTGATCCAAGGAATGTTTTAAATCTCCTTACCGGACTGAATGGTAAATTGACATTCATTAGTTTGAGAGACGTAGTGGACTGAACTTTGTATGTTACAAATTCTTTGGTCTTGTATGAACGTGCCTTCATTTGGTTGTATGATTGTGCTTGGATCTTTGGGATTGATCTCTTCAGGACATTTAATGGTGTAAGCGAAATAAAGTTTTCTTCATGACTATGAAGGGAATCTAAATCCTAAACCTAAAGGATTATCCTAACGGTATCCTAAACTAGGTAAATGCACCTACTTCCTAGCTATGTCTACTTATTTGGGTTACAATCTAACCTAAGATTCTTATTCTATTTCATTTGGATGGCATCCTAACCTAAGTTCTTGTGCTAAATGAATAAGGGAGAAATTACTAAGGTAATGCTAGGCTATTTTAACCTAATACCTAATACTATATGGTTGTGAATTTGATCTAACCTAAGGTGGAAATTACCTATGGCAATGTTTTTAAGACCTAAGGTAATTATTTTTAGACTAACCTAAGTTTTGGGAAATCTATCCTAAACTATTGAAAGGGAACCTAGGGTCGCATGACATTATGGTGACGGTTCCAATGGCATTTATTTGATTTGATTTGGTTAAATGAATGGAGGTACAACCAGTTTTGAAAAGGCAAGTAAACTTTAGTGGAAGCATACGTGGAGGCTTCACTAAAGTTGGAAATGCATGCTGAAGTGGAAATAGGTTTCGCCAGTTTTAGGAGGTGGTGGCATGGAGAGATAGGTGAGAATTTTGTAATTAATGGCATTAATGAACCTTAGGTTTTACGTGCAAACCATCTTGGAAACAAGGAAGATTTTTTTGGAGGGTTGTTTGGTCTTGCATGCTTTGAGATTTTTACTCTTCATGGAGCTATCTGGTTCTTCGAACCAGCAGTTCAAATTTTACTTTGTGGCTATTTTTGGTTTCTCTGGTCTATTTTCGATCCAAGGAAAGTATATGAGGCATTGGAAGAAAAGATGTTTGGTTGTTGATCTTTCGTGGAGGAGAAAAAGAGTTGGAAGCTCGATGGAAGTCTCCTTTGAATTAGAAGCACTATCAGGCATGATAGGATCTACCCATTAATATTTCTTTCTTTCTTCTAAATGATTCATTAAAATAATTCTGCTCTCATGAGACAAATGTTTACATGATTTTTCTAGTTATTTACTTTCTTGGTTTTATGAATCTCTATGGTTTTGGATATGAATCCATTGCATGATATTGTTAGCCTTTGGAAACTCTCTCTCTGTGCTAGTTCAGTGGTGATATGCATGTAGAACTTGTATTCAAGGCTTGTGTCTACTTTGAACTCATCTTCATGGCTTTGTGTTTAGTACTAAACTCGTATTCTAAGCTTGCGTGTTCTGAATTTGTATTCAAAGCTTTGTGTTGTTTGAACTTGTGTTTGAAGCTTCATGTTTAGCACTGAACTCATATTCAATACTTGTGTGTTCTGAACTTGTATTCAAAGCATTGTGTTTGGTTCTATACTTGTATTCTGAGCTTTGAGTTTTACTCGTATTCAAGGTTTTGAGATGCTTAGAACTCGTTTATGGGACTGTCTACTCGAAAAATCTTGAGAGAATAGTTTTGGTTTGAGTTGATTTGGTAATCTCTTTTGAGATCTTCTCCTTGTAGCTTCTTGAGTTTGGAATGGTTGTGGTACTTCTATTTTTGAGACTGTACCACCTTCTTTGAACTTGTAAGGGCATGTAAATATGGAGGATATTCTTCTCTCCTCTGCTCTGAGAAAACCCACGTCTTGTTGAAATCTTGACTATTATTTACTCTTTGGTTTGATTTAGAGCTTGTTTGAAATAGTAATCGTTAATGGTTTTTGAAGTTTATGGAAATGCAGATGCATACTCCTTTTGTGATCGATGTTTGAATCAAATACCTTCTTTGTCACAATATTTATAGATGGAGCTGTGAGATTCTTTTGTTGTGATTTCTGTTTCAGTCAAGTTCGAGGTAAAGTTGAGACATTGCTTGACTTAAATGTGTATTGGGTTTTCTTACTCTCTTTCAAATCCTTTTAATTGATTTTCTGGGTTTTAAAAGAAAGATGAGTTGAATACTCTCGTGTATTGAATCTTGTATGGAAGGATTTATTACCTCTAGTTGGGATTGTTACGTATAATTGTTCTTACTTGGATCACGAACTATATGTTCTTTTGTATTGAGCTGTTTAAGTCCTTGTGTTGGGATTTCAGTTACTTTTGAGTTTGTGAGTATTTTGGAGACCTTTCTTAAGCTTAATATTGTTGTTGAGTTTTAGTACCCTCTTATAGATTCATTTGGATGAATTTTTGGGTCTTTAAAAGGAGAAAAGAATGGATTTCTCTTGTGGATAGTATTTTGTTTTCTCTTCAGTCTTGGGACTGTACTATGTACTCCTTTCTATTCAAACTTGTGCTTAAAAAAGTGGATTAGATGAACCAGGTCAGTATTGTTTTGTTGTTTGATAAAGTTTGAGTCCTTAGGGGAAACTGGATGAGTTGTTGTCTATAAACTATGGGTTTGGTTTTGTATTCTCATTTGGGATCTAGTAAAGAACTTCTGAGTTTGGAAATAGAAATGGGAATTCATTTGATAGTATAAATGAAATGAATTCTTGATTGGACCTTTTCTATTTGAGATCCTTTAACTTTTGTAAAGATAAGTTCACTTGATCAAACTTCTCTATAGCATGACTCTCTTCTTGGCTGTAGAGTGATTGTTCTCTTAGGCCTGCTTGACTTCTTGGGTTCGGATTTTTGTCCTTCTGTCTTGTAGGAAATAGTGGGAAACCACTCTTCTGAGATGGAAATTTCCTTGTGGATTGTTTAGTCTACTTTGTACTAAGTCATTTGTTGTAATGATGTGGAAAGAGAACAGCTGAGTTGGTTATGTAGAAGAGAAAATGTAATCATGTTTTGACCAACTGCTTTGTTTGACTGAGTCATACTCCATTTGGATTTGTTATTGGAAGGATTTCTCTTTTGCACTCTATCTTATTATGAATCCTCCTTGGATGGACACGAGAAGAGATTAACCTTGTGTGAGTCTTGCTTTGATTTGTGGAATGTCTGGTTTCAGAACTTTGAATGATATCTTCTAACATGTAGAAGTTAGTTAAGACTTGCAGGTAGATTGTTTTGATTCTCTATCCCTTCTTGGATTGATTTGGGATTCTTTTCTAGTTGTTGTCTCTTTAATGTTGAATCCTTTTATTAGTTTCCTTGAACTGAAGTAGTTATGCAGGTAATTAGTTGAGTACTTCGAACTTTCTGTCTTTCAGAGGATTAGTGAATGGTGGATAGTATGTATTGATTCTTCTTCTTTTTTTTAAGTTGTGGGATGAATCATTCTAAATATGTACTATGCTAAAGCTAGCTCTTCTAGTTACATAGTAAAAACAAATTATGTATTTCAATTGAGATTGAATATGAAATCATTAGATGACAAGATCTGTTAGTTGTTTAAAAATTAATTGGTAGGATCAATTAAACCATATGTTATAATGCAAATGTTGCGGATTATATTATGCTCTTTTCTTAAAAGTGAATTTAGACTCTTTATTTGTACTTCTTTTCTGGTTGTTATTACTTATGCTTATTTGTATGATATATTAATTGTTTCATTAAAGCAGAGTTGTTTTAATGGAACAATTAGTGGAATGCACTTCGTTTTAATGCTTAGTGCTTATCATGCTCAGTTCATTGAACTGACCTGTGCTAGCAATTTTTACAGATGGACATCATAAGTGATAAAAGAAGGCAAAAATTTTTATGATGCATTGGCTTATTTAATTTTGGATCTTATGTAAAGAATTTGATTCATTCTTGAGTTGTATTGGAAAAGAAAAGTGATGTTATTTTATGATCTTAATGCTGATTGACATCCAGTATGTATGAAATGCATGGTCTTGTAAATGCATATTTTAACATGATGAATTGAAAGGTTTGGAGAATGACTCCAAATTGTGGTGTAAATTTTCTTGTACTTTGTATAAAGGAAATAGTAATGATATCTTGTCAATATTATTTATATCTGTTTGTGTACTTTTATTATTATTGATTAATAAGTTGGATTAAGGGGATAATACAATCTCCCTTACTTTAGTGAGACTTATTAAGTTGCAAAAGATGTTGATATCTCTCTAAACAACTATAGTTTAATAATGAAATATGCATTGGACATACAATTAAACTATATGAGTAAATAATGTTAAAAGGTTATGTTAACCCTAACATCTAACCATGTAGAGGAAGACTCTTCCTCTCTCAAAAGAATGAAAAATAAATGGAATGGTGGTTATGATATTTAATCCTTGTGCTTCATTTATAAAAATTAAACACTAGCTAAATCTAGGTGAATGATACACCTTCTTTGGACAACTAGGTTGCATTAAAAATTAACCATTTGATGTTTGTTGCCCTATTTCAGGATAACTGCTTGCTAGGCCACATTAATGAACATCAATGTAAGCATGAGTTAATGAAGTTCTTAATATCAAATCAGATTAATTATGGATAAAGAACTTAATGAATGTTGGAATTAGGGTTAGGCATGGTTGCTACCATCTAAATCTTAATCCAATATTAATTATGAATTAATGACCACCAAGGGGTATGTACATCGTGATGAATCAGTCCTAAAGGATGTTGGTACATGCCAACTACAGGACTGTACCTTCGATAAACCGAGGACTTCTCGAGGATATAGTGTTATAGTTGACATGTGGCAACACCCTTCCGTATTTGTTCATCTAAATCTATACACATCTGGACTTGAACTTAGTTTCTCTCTAGGTCAAGTTAATAACATGTTTAGAATAGGGAGTAGCTTTCTATGACTCAGGGTACCTTGGCACATTCATTCGACTTAGGTCAGTCGAGTATGCCCATATACCCTAAGTCATCGTGAACGTCTTTCTATAACAAATTATGTTTCTAACCTAGGTTAAGGTCAAACCTTAGGCAAGTGGATTGAAAGAAGTAAGTAAAGACTATTCTAGATAACAAAGAGAGTGAGGTGAAGGAAATATTCCAAAATGATGAGTATGTCGTCTAGGAATATTAACATGAATAATATGTTGGAAATATTTGGCCAAAGTATCGCAAGTTGCCAATTGCATTGTCATATGTCACCTAGTTTAAAGAAACATGATGTCAGATGAATATTGGTAACAAATATTCAAATAGGTTCTTTAAATAGATCACTCAGTACCCGGAATAGGGTAGGAAAACCAAGTATACGTAGTTTACATAAAGTATTTTATACTGTAAGAAAAACATGAGAGATCGGTTGGTAACCGAGTCATGGAATGAGGGATTGATAAATTACCAAGTCATTACAGCTGCATATGGTTATCTATTATGAGATTGATTGGCATGGAATGTGTGTTCTAAATGATGTTTTATTTAGAATAGAGAACATTGTGTTTAAAAAAATTCCCTTGTTTCTAAAGTCTTAAAATGGGAATGTTACATTCGGTGTGTCTAAGTCAATATTTTTGGTCATAGAAAATTGACTAAGTATCAAGAGAGCACAAAGGTTTACGCATAAGGCTTCCCACTCAGAGGAACAAATTAGCTGATTTAACAAAAATGAAGCTAGTAAACCATAATTGTAAAGTATGATATACAACAACTAAATGCAATATGACACAAGAGATAAGTAAATTACAAAACCCTAAGCTAGAGGTATAGGAAGAGTGACTTAGTTGATTTATGTGTTGTTTGGGAATAGTTTAAGTTGGGAAAATTACTGAATACGAAGTGAAAAGTGTCATAAATGCTCAGGATAAATTCCGGACTATAGGAATATGTCTATACATGGGCACCAAAACATGAAAGAGGTGCTTGAGCACCGACGACCTCTACCGGGTGCTAGCGAGTGTGAAAATGGTCATAACTTGGTCTTCACTATGTCACACAAGTGCCAAAAATATTCTATGTTTATTTTTAGGTGAAAATATGATTATCGAGGTACCAATAATCTAAAAAAAAAATAATCACATGCAAAACTCATAATACCACATCAAATCCAAAAAAGAAAGATGTAATATGGGAGTAAATCGACCTCGACAGTCACCCTGAGAGTGAACTTATGACCGAGCACTACACTATATCTCAGACTCCATGTAGTTCTGGTGAGTGTGTGTAAGAATCGTGCCCTAGGATTCCCTTGTGCAAGTGCACATCATAACGAGTTATAGTTAGATGTAATAATGTAGATAAATGTGTGGATGGAATAAATAAAATTCTCCTTTCTTTGTTGTGTATATAGAAAATGTAGTCCCTTGTCCCTTGAATGAGTGTTAGACGGATGCTTTAGAGTGCTTTAGGTGCCTTTGGATACAAGCTTAGTTGATGATAATATATGTTTAGATATTGGTCCTTCATTTTGAACACATAACTATGTATTTATATGACTCCCTTGTTTGAATTTTGTAATTAACAATCGAAGGATGACCCATAAGTGAAAAACCCAAAATCAGCGAAAAGGTGGAGTAAGGTGGAAAAGGTGGAAAAAGGGGGTGCCTAAGTGCTAATGTCTACAACCATAAAATATAAATGAGTAAAATATAACTGGTTCAGAGGGTGTAAAAATGAAATGGAAAACAAGAAGCAAAGGAAATATGCCAAAGATAGTTTTTAATTACTATTTTTCTTACTTAGGAATCATTTGAATGCTAACATGTGTTTAGGACTTAGAAATGCACCCAAGTGCATTATTTAGTATCTACATTTTCCCCACTTTATTTAGTTGTGTGAATACTATATAACATAAAGTAGATAAGATATGCGTACTGATAACCATGTAGAGTGTACGACGAAAAAATGTGCCGAGTGGACAAGTGAAACATGGAAAGATGCAAAAATGAAGTGTGTGAACTAGGAAGAGAAGATGACTCTAGGGGTGAAGCATATGTGTTGTACCTATTGTTGTTCTTGTGATTATTTCTTCATGTAAGGATGGACCTACAAAAAGAAGAGCAAGAGAGTAGTCAAAGTCCTATTTATGATAAATCGGAAAAAGTGTGTACAAGTATGTAAAACGTGTAAATGGAAAGTGTGCACATGATTTATAAGAGTGTAAAGGGATAGAAAATGTCCTGAACATGTTGTGTAGAGAAAGGTTTTCAGGTGATGTCACGCCAAGTGTGATTTTTTTGGGAAATCTCACGCTAAGTGTGAGTTTTTGGGCTATCTCATGCCAAAGAACAAGTTTTTGGGGAGAGAATTCTAGTGTTAACTCTCTTTTCATGAATCTCTACCTAATAAACACCACTATATATGGTGTGTTCATGCTTTGTTCTGTTTTCCCTTTTTTTTTGAATGTATTTTTCACTCAGATTGAAAATAGATATAGAATGCATTTGTTTCTTGTCAAGGACTATGCCTATACTATGGAAACTCTGCTATGTAAACTGTTGTGAAATGTGCTTATCGAGAAAATGATTGTGTGCCTCCATGAATTTAGCACCGCGAGGAGGATATAGGTGCCCAAGATCTCCTATCTAATCCTAGGAGCTAGTGTTTATGTTGTGATTTTTACCCAAGTCCGAATGCGGGTCCAATGTCAGAATCGTAATCTGTGACAATGTTTTGTTGAATTATACCTTGTTATAGCTTTGAGCTACCTGTATGGGGTGATTTGTTCACCCAATGTATTCCCCCATATTTGGGGTGCATGTGACATTGATAGGAGTATGTAGTCCAAAGAGAGGGCTTGATGTTGATCTAAACCGATACCTATATTGGGTAGCAAATGTGCATGGTAGAAACCAAGGCACATGTAGAAAAAGTGGATAGATATGTCTATTAGTAGAAAAATATAACAAACATGTCATAGAAGAACAATGTAACAAGGAAATGTGCATACAAGATGGACCATGAAAAATGTATTCAAACATGGGACATTGTTCATAATTTCATAATACAATTAGGGTATAAAGCGCGAAAAGAAAAGAAAATAATAATCAAGTAATACATAAGGCATAGCCCGCAAATAATGACATACAATAGAAAATAATGTCAAGCAAAATGGATTATATAGCCATGGTGGAAAATAGTCATGTACAAAAAATGTTTCACATGAAACACCCTGTTATCATGTTAGATAGATAAAATGTATGTCAATGCGTGTATGTACCAATAGGAAGTAGTGTGCTAGGAAGTAGAACTAGTAAATGATGAAACAATATCACCTAGAATGTGTGAGAAAAGTAAAAGTAGATGTCCCTAGAAGCCTTAGTGGGAAGGGTAAAAAGTATAGTTCCAAGCATCATTATAATGTGTAAGGACCTATAGAAGTCCGCATTTGCAACTAGAGACCAAATGAACATGTATGTGTATAAAGAAAATATATTGACATACTAAGTATCTATCTATCATGGAAAAGAGAGTGTACATATAAATAGAATAAGCTAACAAGAGTAGATGCAATCAAGATATGAAAATTATGTGAATGTGAATGAGATGGTATGAAATGTGTGAAGATGGATAGGAGTAGTGTACCCCAATGGATTTGTATGAGATGAGGTTAATTTATAAAATACCTCTCAACAATCAAGAATTAACCATAGAACAAGAGAGTGTCATTGGGAAACAAATTGAAAATGTATACTAGAAAGATAGATCAATGAAGCATAGAGTGTGAATAGTGAATTTGGTGAGGCTCATTTGATATGTAGACCCTCAACAATTCAAGTATGAACCATGGAACTAGAGTGCATCATAAGGTAATTATGATATAATGTGTGTGTCAAAGGGTTTGAAGGCATTAAGAAAGATTAATCATGAACCACATAGCTTTAAGTGTGATAGTAGATGTTAGAGACAATTGATATATCTAGAAGGGGGAAGTGTAATGCCCCCAAGTTTTCCAATGATGAAGAGCTATGCGGTGATGTGAGAAGGACCATGCTATGGTGGCAGAGCTTGAAATGTGTCTTGGACATCAATATAAGGAATAGTTTGTTTGAAAAATGAATTTGAAATGGAAGTGGAGTAGGGTGGGAGGGATCTTGAATGCTGGTAGATTATGTGTGATTGATAATTCTATAGAATACTTGAGACGAGGAGGTGTTGGACTAATCTTAAAAAGAAGTTTTGAGGATTTTGTGACATGGTAGAAGATCCGAGAGGAGGAGGGGTTGGACTGATTTTGAGAGTACATTTTTAGGAGGCTCTTTACTTACTACAAAGGGAACATTAGTAACAATGGCATGATGTTCATTAGACATAGATGAATCAAATTTAGGAACCCAATGGGATGTAGAAATTGGAGATGAACATGTAGCAGCATTTTGTGTAGCAAATGAAATGAGACCATAATGCTTAAGGTGGTCAATTTGTCATTTTAGAGCATAACAATCATTATCATTATGTCCATTGATTTGATGATAATTGAAATATGGATGACCATGGTATTTTGCAAGCTGATAAGGAGGATATGAATGAGAAGATAGTATGTTGATCAATTGATGATTAAGTAGCAGAGGAAGAATATCACATTTCTTAGCATTGAAATCAACTAACGACATTACTTAGGGTTTGCTAATATGAGCACATGTAGAAGTCATAGTTTTATATTGAGATGTATAAGAATAATTAACATGGGCTTGAGAAGAACCCTTGAGATGCTGAAATTCATATTTAAGAGATGTAATCATTGTTTCCATATCTTGAATTTTGTCTTAAAATAAAGAATGCAAATCTTGAATGGACTCTAAGATGGGTTGATTAGATGGAGGATTAGGAGCAATAGAGTCATCAAATAGATGATCAAAGATGGAACTTACTTGAGTGGGTGGCATACTATGAGGTAGATACATAGTGTCTAGGGTTTTTGGAGAACATATTTGCAATTTTGGTGCATTTGAGGAAATTCATTCAAAGAGACTTGAGGAACCTTAAGATCCATGAGAATATGAGATAGAAGAAGCAAAGGGAGGATATGAGTGTATGATTACAAGTGGTGTTCACAAAATGTTTTAATAAAAATGAACTTATTATACCTAATTTCAGAGTAAATGAATGTAAAATATGATATAAAACTACTAAATGCAATATGACACAAGCAATAAGCAAGTAAAGTAAAAAACCCTAAGAAAGAGGTATAGGAGGAGTGATTTAGTTGATTTATGCATTGTTTGGGATTGGTATGATCTAGAAAATATATTGAATAGAAGTGAAGAGTATTATAAATGCTCAGGATAAATTACAGACTTGAGGAAGATGTCAAGACACAAGTTCCCACGACAAGACAAGGGTGCTTGATGACCTCTATTGTGCACATGTGACTATGAAAATGATCAGAACTTAATCTTCATTGTGTCGCACAAGTGTCACAACTATTTTGTGTTTCTTTCCTGTGTGTCATAATATGATCACCAAGGTACCTATAACATCCAAAAAAAGATTCACCTGCAAAACCCACAACACCACATCAAATCAAAAAATAAAGATGCAATATGGGGATTGAGACCGACCACGATGGTAACCCCGAGAGTGAACTTATAACTGAGCATTTAACTACATCTCAGGCTCCATGTATTTCTAGTGTGTGTGTGTAAGAATTATTCACTAGGATTCCATTTCGCAAGTACACTTGATAGTGAGCTATAGCTAGATATAACAATGTAGATAGATGTGTGGTTAGAATAAAGAAACTCCCCTTTCTATGTTGTGTATGTAGAAAATGGAATCCCATGTCCCTTGAATGATTGTTATATGGATGCTTTAAAGTTCTTTAGGTGCATTTAGATTCAATTTTAGGTGATGATAGTATATGGTTAGAGATTGGTCCCCATTTTGAACACATAGTTATGTATTTATATGATTTTTTTTAATTTCATAATTTATAGTTGGAAGGCCAACCCATAAGTGAAAAAGGTGCCCAAGAGATAAAAGATACCCAAAAGAAGTGAGTAATGTGGAAAAGGGTTGGGGGCACCCAGAGGGGACAAGGGCTCTTGGGAGCTCCGATCCTAGTTAGGTGCTGGTGTTTGGAGCCATAAAAGATAAATAAGTAAAATACCGACTGGGATGTAGGGTGTAAAAGACCAAATGGAAAACAAGAAGGAAAGGAAAGAGGCCAAAGAAAGTCATAAATTATTATTTTTCTTGCTTAGGAATCATGTGAAAGACCTAAAAATGTACCCAAGTGCATGATTTACTATCTACATTAGCATGCAAGAGGCAAAAGTAGTCATGAAGTAGGTCAATGTGCAAGGTTGTGCACATGCATGCATAAGATTAAGGAGTTAGCCAATTTTCTAGGGATAAGGATGGAAATAGAAAAGAAGGGTTAGAGTTCCCCTCAAGAAAAGAAACAGAAATAGATAGAAGCAAAATGACTTGGAAGCCAAGAAAGGAAAATGAAAAGCACATGTAGAGCAAGGTAGAGGATGAACACATGGATCAAGCTAATAATAGGATTAAAGCATGATTAATATTTAGTTTAATCTATTATTAGGAAAAGATGGAAAAAACATGCAAGATATTATAAGCATGCCTATTATTAGGAATGTGTAAGAAAGCGGTGAAGGGAAAGTCCCCACTGAGTATAAATATGGGTAATGCATTCTTGTTTTGACTAGTGTAAATAGAGGGTTCTAGTTAGAGATAGAGTTCAAAACCTAGGGTTTTGGGGTCTATATGAGAGTGCACATGGTCCAACGCATTGATGTACTCGAGTATATTGTAATAAAATTTTATGCTATGTAATGGATAAATTCTTATGGGTTGCAAAGATTATTGTGTTTGATCATTGGTATTCAAATCTTGATTGTTATCTTCCATGAATGATTTTATTATTATATGTGTTACTAAATGGTCATGATTATGATTTTTATCTTTAAATGAATGTTTGTTTTGGTTATGAATGATTATGAATATATACATACATGCTAACATATTGATAATAAAAGAAAAGGAGGTACCTAGTGGTTATGAATGCTTTGGGCAAGATTTCAAACTTGTCTCGATGAATTTATAGTGCACATACCTATGGTTGGGTAGTAAAAGAATACATTTTAGTTCTATTTTTGATAACTTTTTTGAATCTTTCTATTAGGATGTTGCATGCAGATGGCATTTAGACTGTCTTTGGAGAATATTGAAAGCTAGATAGAAGATGACCAATACACTTTTACATAGATATATAACACTAGACATGACTTTAACATGCCAACTAAGGTAGAAGATACTCTATATGACTGCTTGTATGAGACATTATTCATATTATTCCTAGTAGAGTTGTACAAGTGGTTAGTAACTTACACGAAAAAAGGTTTCCGGCTTAGAAAGAAAGCTTGGTTGTAGGAAGATTATAAGACACTCTTTGATTGAGACGATCCATGAAAAAAGATTTAGATCATTGGTGCAAAGGTGTTTTACATGGTTATACCTTGGAATACAAAATATCAACCTACTCTTTCCCGAGGAAGAAGATATCTAGTTCTTTCATGATCCAAAACATCTTATTTTGTGCAAATATCTTTAGCTATCAAGATCCTAATGCTGGAATTGAGAATGGAGAAATTACTTATGGAAAGATAAAACCCCATTGCATGAAGGGGTAGGATCAAGTGTGGGAAGGATGTTGGCGGCCCTAGTGGAAGAAAGAAAGAGATAGAAAAGAATACTTAGGCATAATGATGTAAAAATAAGGGTGGTGGATGAGGTGGTGAGGTCAAGAGGAATGATGATCGGTGGAATTTATGTGGTCCCCTGTAGAAGGTGAGGGACCATAGTATCATGTCCTCCTTGAATTGGGAAAGAACAATAGAGATACCCCATTGGCATGTGATGAGAGTGAGCCTAAGCGAAAAATGAGAATTGTGGGTGCACATTTGACACAAGCCTAGCCTCCTAGCCCTTGTGTAAGGTGTTCCAAATCCAAAGGTAGTTGTTGAAGAGAATCATAGTGAAAGCAAGTAGGTAGAATATTTGTGTTCGGTAGGAGACACAAGTAGTATTTTTAGTTACCACTCAAGAAATATGATAGATCAAAGATGCACACATGGAAAAGTAACATGTGAATGTGTTTGAGAATACATTTGGAGGTATTTTTATAGGAACGCCATTAGGATAGAGTTTTGGAAAGCATACCATTGGAAGAAATCCTATAGGTGCTGCTATAACATAGAAAATTGGTGTAGTTCAAAACAAAAAGCGGGAGATAAGGAAGATCATCTAGTAGACCTCATGTCACGGTGGGAGGATCGGGAGGCTCGAGTAAGCCACCCATGGAGGAAATACTAATGGAGGTTCAGGTTCAAGATTTAGGCCTATCTTAGGACAAGGGACACAACCACAACAAAAATCACAACCACAACAATCACAAGTAAATGCCACCTCAAGTATTCTTTGAGATGACTCTTCACTTGTCAGAGTATAGAGGTGTAGAGGGTAAGATAGAGCATGTGTGCAAGTCTGAATTTTAATGGAGAGCTAAGGGTATAAAAGCTTCGATAGGAAGTCAATTCAATTTTCCACCGCAATTTAAGGGAACACACACTTATGGTATGAAAGGATGATCCACACCAAACTACGGTGGATTATGATGTGTTACACATTGCCTTCTTGGTTTAATTTCAAATTCCTAAGTTTGAGAAATAAAGTATTAGCACACTAAAGGACATCAAGCAGTGATTTTTTGAAAGTGTGAGGGAGTATTATACATGGTTTAAAAATATCTTTTCCAAGATATATTATGATATTCATCAAATCAACATGTGAAGTGGTTTGTTGGAGGACTTTTTACTCTGTTTGAAGGGCCTTATCACATTAAACATTTACTAATCTAAGTAATGATTTGGAAACATATTTATGTGATGAAGCTATTGGGAGTGTAGAAAAATGGAGCGAGTCATTTTATTGAGGAACAAATAATAGGTATGACTAAATAATTGTAAAAATTTTCTACAAATTCGGCAGATGAGACACATAGTGGGTTATGGTGCACCGATTGTGACATGGAAGGGAATACTAAGGATAAGCTGTTATGGATGCATGTGCACATATTATTATAGTATTGTGATATTTTTTAAAAGAATCATGATGTCTAGAATTTCCCCCTCTTGTAGTGCACAATGATGAAAAATGTCTCTATGTACTATAAGATTTTTGATGCACATACCCATGATTAAAGTAATCGCTATTTGGTAGACCAGATTCTTGAGGCATGTGAGAATGGATTACGACATACCACTATGGAAAGTAGATCTCAGGCGTAGGAAGCCCAGACTAATGAAGGGTGCAACAATGGAGATGGTGGGTTCTGAGATGAATAGAGGAGCAGAGGTCGTGGTAGTAGAGGAAGGTTCATGCACATGAATTTCTATACTTATGGGTCCTTATATCATTACACAAGTGAGTGTTCAAAGAATCGTATGTATGCACGTACTAAGTAAAAGAGCAAAAATTTGAAGATTTCACAAACTTCTATGAACATATATGTAAGAAAAAAAAGAAGTAAAAAGGTACAGAGATGATCAAGGTACATCAAGTGAAGAATGAAGAATGAACACCTAAAAAAAGGACTGACTTGGAGATTCATTTTGTATTAGTTACTACTCATGTAGAAGTAATGCACACATGATCCTCTTAAAGTAAAACCTCTCATCAGGAGGGAGGAGATTATACATGTTAAATACCTAGATGTTGCTCATCAGAAGGAGGTATACCAAGAGACCATGGGGGTAATCATAGATTCACAAGGTGACATCCAACATTAGAAGGAGAAAACATATGAGAGAGAATGTGTGAGGGGAACTGATGTTCCATAAAAATATGTTT
Source organism: Taxus wallichiana var. yunnanensis (assembly GCA_018340775.1). Classification (NCBI taxonomy): domain Eukaryota; kingdom Viridiplantae; phylum Streptophyta; class Pinopsida; order Cupressales; family Taxaceae; genus Taxus; species Taxus wallichiana. Next base: position 373,471,251 of record CM031237.1, read on the forward strand.
ATGATTTAAAGGAGGTTTGTAGGATGCTACAACAGGAGAAAATCATTCGTTTACTTGGAGAATGGCTATGTGAAAGACTACCACATGCGGGAGTTAAGAATGAGTGTTATGTCCTCCATGAAAACTTGCCATCGTAGAACCATGAGTATGATAAATATATTTCACTAGATGCAATGATTAATGGTTGGTTGGTGAGTAATATTTTGATTGACATAGGCACAAAGGTCAATGTTCTAACTTCGGATTCCTAGAATCAGATGGGGAGACCATAATTACAACCATCTTCTAATGTGTTGTATATGGAAAATAAGACAAAGGTTATGCCCATTGGTGTACTCAAGGATTCTTCAATCACTATTCACGGTATAAAGTTTACAGGAGATTTTGAAGTATTGGAGCTGGATGAAGCAGATAATTTCCCAACATTTATTGGGTTCCCTTGGTGTTATGCCAATAATGTAGATTTACACTTCAAAAAAAGATATATCACTTTTGAGAACAATGAGGAGAACGTTTTCATACCCATAGATGATGTGAAAGATGTACCCTACATTGACCCTATGAGTGAAGAAGTGATTAATAGGATTTATACACGTATAATGTGCGACCCGAGAATGTGGAACTATCTAAGGAATACGTACTTAAGTGGGAAGATGTGCAAGTATGTCAATGACACTACTATTGTTTCTTTTGACAATTGGGCCCATGAAACATATGAAATGGTAGGAAATGAATTCAAGTAAAGAGTCTCTCGAGATGATTAGGTCACGCATGATTAGGCACTGGGTAAGAATCTATTACCTGTATACTAGAGAGGAAAACCCAACTCTTTCTTCTACACCATGGAGGACTAGTGGAAGAATGAGAGAGATAGACAAAATATGATGGTTTATATCTTGTCACGAAATAGTAGCGTCTTGGTGGGAGACACACATGGACAATCTATTGGGGTGACATGAGATAAGGGTGAAATTTTTAACAAGTTTTACATGGAGCAATGTTCCCTCCCATATACATGAGTATGATGGAAGGACTCATTATTTGGTAGATATACACAATCGTGAAAAAAAGGAGCTTAAGTCCAGGAGGATTTACCACTATCTCTTTGGGTTCATAAGTTCTATTCAAAATTGAAGGACTAAGTGTGTGCTTGAAATGTGCATGTCGAGCTCAAATAAGAGATTTCAAGTTGGTGAGACATGAATGAAGGTATGGCTCACACTTTTTATTATTTTTATAATAAGTCACCAATCCATGAGGCGTTGAAGATTATGAAGCATATCACACTGGGTGATAGTGCAAAGGAAGAGGAACTCATGGTATAGCTCTTGAGAGAATTGACGCGTGTAGAATAATCAACCAATGATATTAGGTTTCATACTCTACTACTCATTAAATGTCAACCTAGGGGCGTAAGCTTTTCAAAGGGCCTGCAAAATATATGCTACAATACTTTGGAGTGAGGTCTTTGTAGGCTAGAATCATCAAAGAGTATAAACTAATGCTTGTGCAAATTGGAAAGTAAACTATGGATGTTTCTGATCTGCAGATCTAAAACTCAACACACTATAAACTCATTAGCTTTTAGAAATGAAATGAATAATTGATAATCAATCCACACAACATAAATAGGAAATGGAGGAATAGGATCTTCCTTGCAATTCATTCCAAGGGGCCCCTTCCTCGTGCCAAAGTGAGTTTTGATCCTACCCTAGAAACTCACGTAATCGCTCAAGAAGATAAACGATTCATCTATTAATTTGTAGTAATTAATGATTGCTACAACAAATAGATTACAATGAAATTAAGAGCACAAACTCACATTAATATATTTCGTCTTCACACATTCACAATTCGCTTCTCTCATCATACACCTATCACTTTATTCCTTAATCTATTACATTTCTATCTGAATATATATATAGAAAGATCACTAACTTATTCTATGTTAGGAATATGATCAAAAACCACTCAAATAAATTATAGTTGTTCTATTTCATATTTGTTGAGTGGAGACAACTAATTCTTGTCTTATTTACATGATAAGAACTGATTACAAAACTACTTAACAAAGTAACCATAACATTACATATGATGTGTTAGGATAACTGGTACTTTTTGTCTTATACTTCAGTGTGAGCTGGATAAGTTCTCTTTGGCTATGGGTAGTGGAGGTCCATACCGCTCTGTTGCTGCAGTAGTTTTGGAAGATGCTATAGGAAGGTCTCGGAGCTTGCTATGGGTAAGATAAATCACCCAAAGACTTCTCATACTTGTCCAAACAATTCTTCCACCGGGTTAACTCATTTTCCATATACATATGCTTAGCTCCATATACTTCATGATGCTTCATTATTGTTGGATGTCATGGTTCTCTTTTATCATGTCCCCACCGGGCTACTGGATGCTGTGTAGGAGCACAACCAAAGTGCTACGGGCTAGTGCCTACTACTTCAAAAGCTTATGGAATCTTGTAATTTGTTCATGGAGACATCAGAAACATCATTTTGCAAAAAGACAAGATTCACCAAAGTAAATAAGTATATTAGATCTTAATGAACATACAATACTAAATATATGCAAAATCATAACTTTATCTCATATCAACCATCAAGATGCGATCAAAGTCTCAAACCTGTATGTGTAAGAGGCTTTAAAAGGATTTAGATGGGGTCAAAACATGTCAATATGTGGCCTCATCAAGAACCTAGGACTCTGAGCTATGTTAAGATGTAATAGAGACAAAAGAGACATTCTTAAGGAAAACCTAGAAGGAGAAGGAAAAAGGGAAGATGGTATAGTTCATTGATAATGAAGACGTATAAAATTGAGAAATTTTCCAAAGTGCATTTATATCATGTACCTATGAAGACTAAGAATTATAATATTAGGAATAAGGATGAAGATTATTGGTAATAAGAATAGATTGAAAATATCGGACAAATTCCAGGACCTATTCCCAAGAGGCTACCATGATTTGAAAGGTGTACATCCCTCATTGGGAGAGATGAAGATTAAAGTAAAAAAAGGTGTGCACCCATTTTGGAAGAGGAATTATAGGATGAATCCGATTCTATGCGTGAAGGTGAAAGAAGAGATTGAAAAAATTCCTAAATGAGGGATCATAGAGCCTATTGAGGAATTTGAGTAGGTCAACCCCATAGTGATCAACATCAAGAAGGATGTTCGAATCAGGATCTGTGCTAGCTACATGGAACTCAAAGCTTCATGTTTCATAGATCCTTTTCCTACACCATTTACGTAAGAGATTTTTAAGGATTTGTAGGGCATGAGATCTACTCATTTACTAGTGGATTTTTACGGTACCACTAGGTGCGCATCACGTGTGAGGATAAAGAAAAGACCCCTTTTTCCACCGAATGAGGAATTTTTCCAATAATTTCATGCCTTTTGATTGAATAATGCACCGAGGTGTTCTCGCACATCGTTTTTCAGAATTCCATGACTTCATTCATAAGTTTTTATAAGTCTATCTAGATGATTGGTCTATTTATGGACTGGTGAAATATCACTATGATAATCTAAGGATCATCTTTGAAATATGTAGGTAGTTAAGCATCACTCTCAACATTAATAAGTGTATCTTATCCACCTCCTATGACACTCTTCTTGGGCACATAATTTACAAGGATGAATTGTAGTTAGATCCAACAAATATTTTAGTAATTTTGGGGTGCGCAGAACCTACCAATCGTGAGTGAAGTACGCGGTTTCTTGGGAATACATGTTATTACAAGAATTTCATCAAATTTTATGTAAATATTGTCAAGCCCCTAGAGTAATTACCCAATGAAAAAGGAAATTTTTATTGGGGTGACGTGTAGAAAATTAAAGTTTGTTGGCTTAAAGGGGAAGCTTACCGCCGTACCAATCTTCTGCTTCCATTCATAGGAAAAGCCTTTCCATTTATATGTTGATGCCTCAGTCATTTCTATTAGCGCGATATTGGTGCAACCAGGAGAGGGTAATTTGGATCATCCCATATGCTTTGCAAGTAGGATGTTTACACTAGCAGAAGACAACTATACAATGACAGAAGAGCTCGAGGCATTATATATTATCTACATGCTTCACAAATTTCATCTATACTTATTGGCCACACTGTTCATGTTTTACATAGATCATATGGAATTAAAGTACTTGGTCAATAAACCAATTTTATAAGGGCACATCTACCTATGGATACTCCTTTATCAGAAATTTGATGTTATAGTCATTGTAAAGTAATGCAAGAGAAACTTGGTACCGACTATTTTTAGAGGATCAATTCTAGAGAGGATGTATAAAGAATTGAAGACACTAGGATAGATGGAATTCTTCAGTTGAATTGTGAACAAACTGATTTGGAGGACATAACATTATTTTTGTGCATTGGACTTCTACCAAAAGGAATGAAGACATTAAAATAGAAACAAGTTTCTATTCGAGTCATACCCTATCAACTTATTAAAGGAGACCCGTATAAATTTGGTAAAGATGAGGTATTATGTAGGTGTGTTCTGAAATTGAGCATGAAGCCATTATGGGATAAGTGCATGGAGGCATTGTGGGAGGAAACTATGTAGGTGACGCCACCACATATAACATCCTTTCAAGCAGTCTATGGTGGGAGACATTGTATAAGGACACTAAGGATTTTGTCAAAGTGTGTGATCACAATCGAGAATGGGAAGCCGGAAATAAAGATGAATCACCCTTGAGACCCATAGATAGTGTAAATCCTTTTTAAAATGGGAAATTGATTTTGTAGGGCCTATTACACCACTGTGATAGGACAGTGCACGTTACATTATCACATGTACTACTTATCTAACAAGGTAGGAAGAGGACCTACCTACAAAAGATTACATAAAAACAACAAGATCGAGGTTCCTTTGGGAAAATATTATCAGTAGGTATGGGTGCCCATTGAGTCTAACTAGTGATATGGGGACTAATTTCTTAAATGAGACCATTAGAATTTTATTGGTAGAGTTTATAGTGGTGCACCATAAGACTACTCCTTATCACCCTCAAGAAAATGAAACGGTGAAGCTTTTAACAAGATATTGGGAAAAATAATAACGAAGATATATGATGTTGGGAGAAAATATTTAGGTGACAAGGTGTTAGTTGTTCTTTGGATATACTAAACCTATAAGCGGTTGAATAAGGACACACCCTTTCAATTGGTTTTTGGCACGAAGGTTGTACTACATGTGGAATTTATGTTACCATCCTTACGTATTGAACATGTAGGTGAATTGGATGATGAAAAGGATGTGGATCAAAATTTTGAGAAATTGATGCAATTGTATGAGTGGTGTGCCATTATGTGTTGGATTCGAGAAGATAGAAAAAGCACGATAGAAGTCTTGTGATGAAAGGTGCATCAAGAAAAGGTATTTTACAGCTTCAAAATATGGTACTTCTATATGATTCCAAGTTTGCACACCATCTAAGGAAGTTGAAAGTCAATTGTTTGGGACCTTTCAGTAGTGACTAAGATACTAGACTCAGTGCATACTAGTTGCAGGTGTTGGATGGCACCATGTTTCCTACCTACTTTAATGGGAGTAGGCTAAAGCCCTACTATAAATAAGCTTCCTTTTTATGTTTTTATAATAAGGAAAGATTTCCACTTAGAATAGATTTCCCTTTCATATTGTTCATTATTTTCTTGTTATAATAAGCGTGTTTGCATGTAGGAGATGATTAATACTTATTGATTTAATGAACAAAGGACCAATCATACTTTTAGTGTGGGGTGAAGCAGGTGTAACTGCACTTAAGAGATATTGGGATCTTGATATTTGGACATTGTTGTTTCGGTGGTGTGTGCAAAAATTCTAAATAAGGGTACTTGATGGACATATCTTAAGGGTGCACAAAAATAAAAATAAGGTGTTGTAGGTGATAGGAATGATGGTGTCTAATGGGAATTTCTCAAAATTGTGAAGTGACATGAGAAAGAGGTCGCACAATGTAATGTGAGGGAGGAAAATAGGATATAATAATTGGTGTATGGCACAATGGAAGATGGGTGCAAGAATGTCTACAATGATGTATTGAAAGTAGTGGTACGCCAAAATATTATGACTACAGTGTATAGAAGAAAGTAAGAGAAAGTGTGGAAAAATAATAAACAATTTTAATGCTTTATCGATGGTAGTGAGAAGAAATTAATACACTAATATTTTTGGAAAACTATAAAAATTCAGGAGAAAGTTCATTCTTACCTTTCATATTGAAGAGTTAGAGTGATTGGGAGAGCGACTAAGTGCAAATTGTGTATGCAAGTATGAAGAGATTGTGTGAAGGAAATTCAAGACAAACCAGAGTAATTTAAACATGGTCGGACACGGAGTTCCCTCGATGGAAGTAAGAGCATGGAAGGAAGGCATGAAGGGTTTGTATTTGTAGATAAATGGTTTAAATAAAAGGGAATTCATAAAATTTTAAGTTGTAGGACTAGGGCACAAGGTTGCGTGTTGCAAAACCAGATAATAAAGTGGATCGGTGCAAGGATTTGGAGTGAATAATTGAAGGTTGTAGCATGTGGGGTAAGTGTTATCAACACCTAGGGCATGCATTTTGTGAAAATTTACATTTTAAGTTTGAAAGAAGTTGGGAAAGATAACCATGGCACCAAAGAAAGCACCCAAAGTATTACCCAAGGGAAAAAATATAGGAAGCTTGAGGTGGATGATGTGCCATAAGTGTGGTTTTTAGAGATGCAGACTCTGACAAAGTGATTGGGAAGCCATGGGATTCATGCTTGACTAAGCACAAGATTAGAGATTACAATCATCACTGAGACACACAAGGTTGTAATAAACATGGAGGTAATGAAGAAAATGGATTAGAGGAATATGAAAGGGAAATTGATTTATGATGACACAGTATAGAAGGATTTGGAGAACATAGGAGTTATCTAGTTGTATGAGTTACCTTTCTTTGGTAAGTTAAAATTTTTTTACCAATGGTTGATGTCACATATCCATGAGGACTACTTTTATTCTCAGTAGGAGAAGAATGCACATTAGTGTGAAATCAATTGGAAGAGTTATAGGCTTTCACATTTCAAAGCTTCAAGATAGATCTATATTTTTAGGATGATATAGAAATAGAGGCCACTTTGCCACCTCGCATAACTATCAAAAGGGATTCTATGCAATGGACATTGCAAGTATAAGTGACTTGGAGATGAGATTCTTCATGCTCCTTGTCGGTTGCAAGATAGGAAAATCTAAGAGGTGGTCACCAGTAAATAAGAAGAGGTTGCATATTGATCAAAAATGGTGCATATTGATGAAAACATTGTGCATCAAACACATTATAATATTACACAACTCATTTCCAAAGGAATCATTGAAGAAACAAGGGTGAAAGTGATCAAAGGTAAGAAGATAACTTGGGGTGATATCTTTCTCTTAATCATATTTTGGGAGATAGGCATACCCGATGGGCCTCTAGAAAAGGTATGGATATACCCTATAGAGAACAAGTACCTCATGTAAAGGTTCACAGAGTACACATGTGATGAAGGAATTACTAATTGTATAAGTTGGGTGAAGAAGTGGTATAGGTGAATGCACGAGGCATTGAGGATGAGTATCTCGTATTAAGGAGTTTCCATAGACTTTGGATGGTAAGGAAGAATTTGTAGTTCATCAAATTTTTTTCTTGAGAAGGTTATATATGAGCAATGGGTAGAAAGGCCCATGGCACAAGCTTTCATTCACCTTCATAGCTAGGTTCTTACAAGCATCGATTATTAGGATCAACAATGTGTAAAAGTTAATTTTGATGCCGATAAGGTGGATGTTGAATGCCAAACATTGCACACTAAGTTCATAGACCCTTCTAAGTCTGCATATGTGGAGATGATGGATTCTAAAAATATGGAAATACATCTTATGGCTCTTGTGGTGGGGAAGGATGTAGCGAGGGTCTATGTCTATCTAAGGCCTAGAATGAAGAAAGGAAAACACATCGATGGAGAAGAAATCAACCTTCTAAACATGCAAAAGGGAAAAAAAACTGTGGAAATAAAGAGAGCACGTGAGGATACCCATCCCTAGCATGAAGAAGAAGAATAAAAGGAGAAATATGAGGAGTATGAGGAGGCATAAGAAGAGGATGAAACTACGCTCGAGAACATTCATAGAGAAAGATATGGAGATGATTTCAAAGGAAAATATAATGACGTAGGGAATTCAGAGGAACAAAGAAGTATCCTAAGATTAATACAACAAAGACAAGCTCCAGAAAATAAGATAAGTCCTCCTAGGAGAATAAGGTGAAGGTTGGTGACCACTAAAGAAATTAATGAAGAGAATTATGTAGAAAGCAGTCATGCACAAGGGGAGCTAGTCCATGATGATGGAGTGGCTAAGGATGATATTGTATAACATGATGCATAGGTACACAACGTGGATGAAGAGGGACCCGAGGGAGAAGAGGAAAACAAAGGTGATCATGAGCCATCTAGAGAAGGCACGAGGAGACAAAGGTGGAGATAGAGGTAACACGTGACCAAGTGTTGAAAACAATAGTAAAGTGCGGTGGAGGAAGGAGGATATCTCATAAAAGTCTCGAGATGAATATATAGATGATCACATAAAGGTGTTACGAGTAAGATTCCAGAAAATAGTGCATACCAAGGACCTCTATGGTTGGTAGGTAATTGATCCTGAAGGAGAAATAATGCACACAAAAAGATGCTTTCCTCGAACATGCAGACTTGTATGAAGGATCCTAAGTTTTAAATTATCAAAAATAATATGCCATTCACAATATGAAGAAGGTACTAGGTATAGTTATCATGACAATTGTAACATTCCCATTTTAAGACTTTAGAATCAAGAGATTTTTTTTTTTAAATAATGTTCACTATTCTAAATAAAGCAATATTTAGAACAAACATTCCATTCCAATAAAATTCAATTGATAAACATATATTTATAACGACTCGGTGATTCACTATTCTATTCATTCCATAACTCGGTAAGATACCGATATATTTATGTTATCTTATGTATTGAATACATATTGTATAATTCATATACTTTGTCATCCTACCCTAAACGGGTAATGAGTGATCTATTTAAAGAACATATCGAATATTTGTTACCAATATTCATCCGATATAACTTTGTTTTAAACTTGGTAACATAAGACAACGCAACAAGAAGTTTGCGATACTTTGGCCAAATATTTGTAACATACTATGTATGTCACTATTCCTAGCCGGCATACTCGTCATATTGGAATACATCCTTCACCTCACACCCCAATTATCATGATTGGTCTTTTCTAACTACCGTCAGTCCACTTGTTCCGGTTTAACCCTAGATGTGGATAGAAACATAACCTATTATAGGAAGATGCTTACAAAGGCTTAGGGTAGATGGGCATACTCATTTGAACTAAGTCATTTGAATGTGTTAACGTATCCCGAGCCTTTGGAAGCTAATCCTATCCTAAATATGTTCCTATCCGACTAGAGAGAAACTAGGTTCAAGTCTGAGTTCCAGATGTGTGTAGATCTAGATGATCAATTTGGAAGGGTGACTCCACATGTCAACTACAACGTTGTATTCTCGAGAAGACCCAAGCCTTATCAAAATTATAGCCTTGTAGTTTGCGTGTGCTAACATCCTACAAAAACTACCTCATCGAGATGTACATACCCCTAAGGAGATTGTTAATACTTTGTTAATTTGGATTATTTCTTGATTACTGTAACCCTTCCAAACCCTAGTCCAATACATGATAAGTTCTTCCTAATTTTGTGTTATTTATCCCATTAAGAACTTCATTATATTCATGGTCGCTTTTAATATTTGAACACATAGTTAAAGCGCCAAATAACCATAATCGTACAACGTTATGATATGTCTTATTTAAAAAGTACAATAACTTTTTGGAAAGGTTCAACACCATAATATATCCAATATAAAGTAGACTTCATACAAAATGAAGTCGATAAATGTAGTCATATTTCTAAACCTTTTTGGTTTATGAGCAATTAAGAAAGAGAAATATTCTTTCTCTACATGTTAAGTGTTAGGGTTTATCCTACCCAATGCCCACATTTCTTAATGTATGTTCATCACACATTACATTACTATGTTATATAGTTTAGATAACGAATAACATATTCGCAACTTAACTAGCTACATCACAAGTACGGAGATTGAACTAAATTCATCTATCCAACTTATTAAAAGATAACCAATTAACATATAAATAATATGAAGAATATCAACAAGATAGAATCCATCCCATCCATACAAGTACAAAATAAATTATACAACCAATACGAGATAAACTCTCAAATTTCGATTTATCTTTATAACTATACATTTACAAGACTTATGCATTTAGGTATACCGCATAACAACCATCTTCATTATAAAAGAATAATACTTTTCCTTTTTCAATACAATCTCAAGAACGGATCGAGTTCTTCACAAGAATCGACTTAAATCACCAATGTATCATATAAGTTTTTCCTTCTTTTATCACTTACGAAATCCATTTGCAAAAATTTCTAGACGGTCAATTCAATGAACTCGAGCATGATAAGCACTAAGCCTTAAAATGAAGTGCATTCCAATAATTGTTCCATTATAACAACTCGCTTTAATGAGACAATTATTACATTATAAATATCAATATAAGCTATAGCAAATGTAAAAGAAGTACATTTAACTAATTGAATTCACTTCCAAGAGAAGAACAAAATAAAATCCACTATATCGCCTTACAAAATTTAAGTTTAATTGATCCTATCAATTATCCTTAAGCAACCAAATGATTATATCATCTCATTATTCCCAATTCTATCATAATAGAAGAAAACATTTGTCTTTTCTTTAACCAAAAGAAGGGTTTAAAGAATGGTTCTCATTAGGATGATTCATCTAACTCCTAAGAAAAAGAAAAATAAGAACCATTACAAACTATGCCTAAATACAAGGCATCCGAAAAATAGAAATAGATTCATAACATGAATTAACTATTTTATTTAAAGGAAAACTACCTCAAAATTCAACATTTAAGATATTCATCAGAACAAAATCCCATTTCAATCTAGGAAGGAATAGAGAATCAAACAATCTACCACTGCAAGTCTAAATACTCTTCCACATATTAGAATTTAACATTTAAAGATTTGAAACCAATGTTCATAAATCAAAGTAGACTCATACAGGAGTTAATCTCTACTCGAGTCCATCCAAGGAGGATCCATAAAAATATAGAGTGCAAGAGACAAAAATTACTCATCTCAAACCAAACAAAGCAAAGCCTTGTCAAACAAATAGTCCTGCCAAACAAGATTATATTTTTGTTTAACAAAACTGAATCATCTAATCTCTTCCTACGTCATTTCTGCAAATTATTTGATTAAGGAAGACCAAACAACTCATAAAGAAATCTCCATTTCATAAGAGAATCAAAACAAAAAAGTTCAACCAATGAACTTATCCCAATAATAGAAAGAAAGAGATCTTAATTAGAAAATGATCCAAACAATAATTCATTTATTGTAGATTTAACAAATGAATTTCCTCTTTTAATTCAAACATAGAAATTCATAAGCTAGTTCCCAAAAGAGAGAACAAAATCGACTCAAAGTAAGAAGAAAGCACACTACCATTTTTCGTTACAATTATTTACCTTCAATAAACATGAGTTTCAATTGTAATCTCAGAATGAAATATGCATAATGATCCTAAAAACAACATTTTGTTCTCACAGAATCACATTCCTTTCTTTTACAAAGACACAAGGTTTATTTACTATATCCCACAAGAGGTAGAAAAACAATCGATCAGTAAGCTAAACATGTTCAGAAGTATCAACAAACTCAAAGACTGAAATCCCATTGTCTAGTTTCAATATTGCATTACAAAAGAGTAATTAGTTCTCGATTCAATAAGTACTATAATACAAAAAAATCTGAACAAAGACAAATTAATCCCACCATAACAATTCAGAGCACTAAAGTAAATAACTCTTATTTTAAATGAAACCTAGAGCTTATTTTAAAAGATTTGAAGATGCAGTTTCAAAAAATAGAGGGGGAAAAGAATACCCTTGATAAAATGCCAATGCCATCTTAGAAAAGATGAAACAATTCTTAGAAAAGAATTACCAAATCCATTCATCAAACAAAGATGTTTTCAGTTAAGATCTCAAAGAGTTTACCCAACAACTCATTAAAATTTTCTCTCGGTTTTCTTCGAGCAATAGTTCAACAAAAGAGTTATAAGTTTTTAAAGTTTTATACAAGTAAAAATAAACTCAAAATACCAGAATAGAGTCGAACATGAAGTCTCAACAAAATTTCATAACTACACAAGTATTTAAATACGAGGGAAGTATAAAATATGATCTTCCAATAACAGTTTAGAGCTACACGAGTCTCTAATCACAGGTTTAGGGAAACAATAAGTTCCCATTTTAGTTTAGATTTTAAACAAGAAGCCCAAATACCAGCTCAAAATGAAACATGAGCTTCAAAAAAAGTTTATAACTATACAAGTAACAAAATATGAGTGCGATGTAAAACATGAACCTTCAATAACAATTTAGAGAAACACAAGTAATACAATATGTGTACAGATCCATATACGAACTTTGAACAATAGTCAGAGCAACCTGAGATTCCTAACATTGGTTCAAACAAAAAGAAGCTCTAACACAAGTTCGTATCAAAAATGAAGCCCAAATACAAGCTCAAACGGAACTCAAGGTTCCCATAAAGTTTAGAATTCACATATTGCAACAAAGGTCAGTTCCAACACAACAACCTCGAATACAAATTCCAGAAATGGAAAGCAGAGCTACTAAAACAAGCTTCACATGCATGTTTCATCATTAAAATAACACAAAGAAAGTTTCCAAACCAACATTATTTTTATTTGTCATGGATTCATATCCAAGATAATAGAGATTATAAAACCCAACAAGCATGTAACGAGATAAACATGCAAGCCAAGAATCTCAAAAGAGCAGACTTGTTTTAATGAAACATTTAGAGAAAAGTAAGAGATCTTAAAGATTAGAGCCTATCATGCCCGATAGTGCTTCGCTAAATCGAAGGAGACCTCCAGTCAAGCTCACAACTTCTCTTCTTCTCCATGAAAGATCAAATTACCATGTTATTTTCCCACAATGCCTCTTATACATCCCACGAACTGAAAATAGATCTAAGACTTCAAAAATATCCATAAAGTGCGCAGTTCAATCTGTTGGTTCGAAAAACTAGAGAGCATGCAGAGTGAAAATCGTGAAACATGCAAAGTGAAACAACCCTGACAAACCCTCTTGCATGCCTTCCAAGATAGTTTGTGCACGAAAATTGAAAACACTAATTTTTCATTATTCCAATTTTACCACCTATCCTTCCTTACCATTGCCTTCCAAGTTTGGTGAATGCCAAATCAAAATTATCATGAAATTCCATTTTAGTGACACTTCCACATAAGCCTCCACCAAGTTAACTAGACCCCGCTAAACCGACAAGTATTCTATGCATTCAAAACCTTACCAATAACATAAATTCCATAGGAATTGTCACCCTTAATGCATGTGACCACCTAATTCCCCTTTCATACCCATTAGTTTAAGATAGATCAAAATTCTTAGGTTATACCTTATGTAGTTTATAATATATACCTTAGGTTATAACCCTAACAACAAATTTCCACCATAGGTCTTAACACATAGCCTTAGGTAGTTTCTACATAGGTTAGATCAATTCACAACATAATAGTTTTAGGCATTAGGTTAGATTATCATAAAACATTTTAGTATTATGTTCTAGGTTAATTTTAATAGCCTAGTAACCCTTCCATATCCTTTAGCACAGAGCTTAGATTATGATGCCAATCAACTAACAAAGTAAAATAGGAAGCTTTAGGTTAGAATAAGAATTATATTAAGTGACATAGCTTAGGTAGCAAATATTCTTACCTAGCTTAGGATTCCGTAGGATAGTCTTTTTTAGGATCCTAAATCCTTCCTATGCCATGAACAGGCTATATTTTCGTGTTCATCAGCAATTTCCTACCATGATCAATCTCCAAGGACCCAAGCACAACATACAATTGAATGGAAATACGTTCACACAAAAATCAAAGAACTTGTAACAACAAATTTTAGTCAATATGTCTCTTAATTCATGGAATTTCAATTTACCATTCGTTCCACAGAGAATATTTGTGTAGTTGTGTGGAGTCAAGAATGGAGTTGGAATTCTTTTCATCATATCATCACCACCATATCCCCGCCAATGGAAAGCAAATTTGTGTTATTCTGAGCATAAGTTACAACACGGAACACGATACATACGGATAATATCCATGTTTATTGCCTCTCCAAAATAAGTCTGCACTCTGGTCCATAAATTGCTAATCACAATGTAAAAATCCAACAACATTTGAAAATCATCAAAAATCTAAAAACAAAGTGTAAAAATCCAAAAATCCAAAAACATTTGAAAATCGTCAAAAATCTCAAAAACAATGTAAAAATCTAAAATCCAAAAACATTTGAAAATCGTCAAAAATCCAAAAACAGTGTAAAAATCCAAAACTCTAAAAACATTTGAAAATTGTCAAAAACCCAAAAACATTAGAAACAATCATCCAAAATCCAACAAAACCAAAAATTAAAACTTGCCAAAAATCCAAAAACATTAGAAACACGTCAAAAATCCAAAAACATTTGAAAATCGTCAAAAATTTGAAAATCGTCAAAAATCCCAAAAACATTAGATATAAAAATAAAAATAAAAATACGAAAAAAAAACCAACACAATTTAACCTTTGAACTATTATCCCCAACGAATGATCCAATCACCTTATGACTACCAAATTCACACCACTTCTCCTCGCATGAATCCTCGCTTGGGGAAAATCTAGCTCTCATTGTTTCCTTGTTTGAGGAAAATGACCCAATACTTTACTGTGTCCTCGTACCCCTGCTTGGGGGCACATCCAATCAATCCTCACTGTGGAACACGTTAGGGACATGTTTATTGGTTCTTGTGTTGCATTATTAGTTGTAAATTATTAATTACTTTCTTGCATCTTGATATATTACAGGGGGCATCTTGATTTTATGTATCCTGGTGTTCTCTGTAATATTCTTATGTTATCTAATTGCATGTCGTACTGGGGCATCATACTTTCTTGATGGCCTCTGTCTATGCTCTCTTCCATTTGCATATCGTACTGGGGCATCAAACCTTTTTGATGGCCCCTGTCTATGCTATCACACATATTACAGTCTAGTCATCCTGATCTTTTATATCACGATGCATCTGTTATGTGCTATATTAAAATTAAGATGCTTTTCATCACGTGAGTATCTTCTTGCATGATCAACATCTTACTTTGCACCCCATCCATTCACCCATACTAATGCATTCTCCAGTTTGGGAATCCTACTTGATCACCGTTGTAGTTTGTGAATCCTACTTGACGATCTTTCTCAAGTAGCATTCACTATCCAAGCAGCTCCTTCTCCCCCACCATGATCACCATGTATTTGATCCATTCATCCTCACTCCTCATTTTTACTCCTCCACCGCTTATACCCATATTACCCTTCTCACCATTCCTATCCCCTCTCACCCATTTGTATTCTTTCCTTTCCCCTTCTGCTTCCCGCTTGACAATCTTACTTAATAACCCCTTCTATATGGGATCCTCGATGGAGGTTTACCCTCTCCCTAAGATCTTCCTGCTGTAGAAGCTTCTTCACCACCTCCCCTCTCATCAAACAACCATCACCACCAAACACATCTTCCCATTCCACCTCTTCTACTTCCCATTCTCACATCATTACTCTCACCACGTGGGCATCCCAATTAAGGATTCCCCTCACACTCTCCGCCCTCCACTGCATATATTCCTTCATCCATTCATGTTACACTCCTTTGTTTCCTTTTTTCTTATTATCACCTCATCTCATATCATATACCACTCAAGCATACCCCACTCACTCTTTTCTCATCCTTCCCCAAATCTGTCTTATGCCTGGTCATCCTACTTACACGCTTTCGTAGTATGGAAAATTCACTTGAGGGTTCCCCTTCAGTCCATTTTGTCATACCCTATTCCCACCAACTCTAACATCATCCATCTTCTTCCTCAGCTTGGCGATCTTACTTAACCATTCTGGCCGCATGACAATCTTACTTAAGACTTCCACTTAAGGTTGATTTGCCCTATGGCCTTCCCCATCCCATCATATTTCTCCCATCTTATTTCTCCCGCCTCTCGTCACGATCATCTTCTTCAACCTACCATTCCACCCCTGTCCCCAATATCATCTTGTCTTTCTCCTTGCATATCATCCATGTCGGTTGGGTGATCCTACGAAACCTCTCTAAAGAACATGATGATCTTACTTAAGAGATTCTCTTAAGCATGACATGTCATCTTACACTCGCCCATCACTCTACAATCTCACCATCCATATTTTCTCTTCATTCCCCATCATCACATCTTTTTACCATCACTATCACCCTCCTCTGCTTGGAAATCTTACTTAACCACTCACCCAAGAAATACGATCTCACTTAAGAGTCCCTCTTAAGGATGATCTGTCTCCTTGCCTTTCCCCACCACTACCCACCCTTCACCCTTCATTTTTTCTTGGCATTCCCCATTATCACATCCTTTCACCTCCTTTTCGATTCTCGCAAACACCACTTCTCGCTTGACCATTTGTCATCTCCAGTTTTTCTCACATGGAAATCTTACTTAACCACTTCCGTCACATGACAATCTTATGTCAGGGTCCTCCCTACACTTAACTTGTCATCGTAAACTTCTCCCCACCTCCTTCTTCGTTCACTTTGTTGATCGCTTCTTCCACCTTGTATCTCCTACTACCCACTTTTTCCTCCTACCATTATCCTTTCTCCACATATCCTCTTACAACATACAACTAATCTCTTCCACCTACAATCACATTCTTTTCCCCCATTTTCCCCTTCTTGATCCATCACCCTTCATACCGTTTCTTCCCATTATTTTCATGTCTTGGTTCTTCATCCTCACCTCGTTCATCCTCATCACCCGCATCCTCTCCTCGCTTTCACTTAGTCCCAACTCATCCCTCCCATCTTCTTCACTCTTTCCACTTCATCTTCTCAAATTCCCCCCACATTTCTACCCACACACACATTCACCATTATTGTTAACACTCCTATATCATTCTTTCATCATCATCTTCTCTTCCCGCGCTAATAATTGTCAACGGGTTTTCCCTAAAAATTATCAATCCTCATTCCGCACGACCTCATTCACTCCCTTGGACCTTCTAGAGTTTCCCTTCATTCCTTCCCTCCTCTAAGCCCACCACTCATTGTCAAAGGGTTTTCCCTAACGTCCCTTTATTGGCGTTACCCTTTCCAATCCTCATTCGCTTTCTCCTTTTCTTCATTTTTTCTCTCACCCTTCCCCACCACTCATTGTCAAGGGGATTTCCCTAATGTCCCCTCATTGGCATTTCCTCTTCTATCCCCCATTCTCTTTTCTCTCCTATTCTTTTCCCTCACTCCCACCCTTTCTTGTCGCTTTTTACCCATCTCTCCATCTCCTCTTTTCCCTCTTCAATATCTTTACTGTCTTCATCATACATCCTTTTTCTATATTCCCGTCATCCTAGTATCCTCATTTCATACATCTCCATATCTTTTCCAATCGATGTCATTCCTCCCCTCTTTCTTCTTTGAACATTCCTTCTACCATTCCCTTTCCACTTATTTCCCCCTTTCGTATTCCCTTCCTTCTACATCATTTTCTTTGTTCTCCTCTTCTCTCTCCCACCCTCATCTTATTTCCCTTCCCCGTATCATCTTCTTTCCCTTTTTCCATCATGTTTCCTCCTTACTTCCCCATCGATAACCTGGTTGTTCCACATTGTCCTGTCTTTTTTATCATACCACCCTCCACATGCATCTCCATACGGTCTGTTCCATATTCTTTGCCTTGGTCTTCCTCACAATGACACAATTCCTTCAATCTTCTCCTTATATTCATTCTATCTTCCTTTATTATCCCCTAATTTTCACGTTTCTTCCGACCACTTCCCTTTTCTCTACCACCCCTACATTTTCATTCATTCTCGTATATGTTTCTCTTCCTTTCTCTCTCTTTTTCACACTTTCCTCGCCCCTCATAGTTTCTTTTTTTTTTCTCCGTTCTACTTCTTCTTTCGTCCTCTTTCTATTTTCCTCCATTTCACCCCCTACTCCCACCTCATTTTCTCCTTCTTATTTATCCTTTCCGTTTCATACTTTTTCACTTCCACGCATCCCTCTTTACTATCTCTGTTGTTTCCTTAATTTTGCACATCTCTATTTTATCCCCTTCACCCTCTACTCTGCATCATTTTTGTTTTTGCCTTGTTTGTCCTTCATCATTCCCTTCTTCCCCTATTATCCCTCTCTCTTATTTCTACTCTCTTTCATTCCTTTTGTTCCCCTCCCCTATTTCCCTTACTCTTCTCATAATCAACCCCCAATCCTATCCCTTTCCTTTTCTCTTCCCACACACCCTCACACCTAACATTCAAGGTCGATTGAATCCTTCCTCCATTTACATCGTGCGGTCATTCCAATCTCTTCCACTCCATTATCGTCCTCTTCTCCATCGAATCCATTTCCCTTCTTTTCGAGAGTTTTGTCGTATATTCCCTTCTCGTCAGTCCTCTCTAGGGGGAATCACCACATCTATCCATAATCACATCTTCTCATGACATTTTTGTCTTGGAGGATACTATGACATCCATCACTCACCACTTTCTATTCGCTCTACCTTTTAAAAAGTATATTGAATTCTTCCCCCATACCGTCTACTTTCTTTGAAAGGACACTACTTTCATAGTACCCTTCCAAAGAGGGGAAAATGTAGACACCCCAATGTCACATCTATCTTAAATCAATTAATTCCCTTCCTCATTTCCCACAAAAATACACTTCGAATTAATCAAATATAATTTGATTAATTATCCATTTCAAAATCTAAAAAATAACCCAATCCTCATCACATGTCATTATTCTCCATGTTTTTCCACTATTGAATTAAAAATTCAAATTCAAATCCTCACCCACCCTTCGTGGTCCCCACTCACCTAAAATCCTCCACTTATGAATTAAAAATATAATTCAAATCTTCACCCATTCTTCGTGGCCCCCACTCATCTAATCTTGCCCACATTAATCTTGCCCACATTTTCAAACCACTCACCTAATCTTGCCCACATTTTCAAACCACTCACTTAATCTTGCCCACATTTTCAAACCATGATTACTTAAATTAATCTAAGTTAATCACTACCTCTGACTATAAATACAACCTTACCCCTCCCCTCTAAAGACACGGAGAATAAGCTTTCATGCCATATCTAAGTTCTTGCATCCTTTGAGCAAAGAACATCCTTTTGCCTCGTCCTAATGCCAAAATAGCCTCATAATCCTTTTTCCCATCTAGTGCAAAGTAAGAAGAAGATCATTGTAGGAAGGTCTTGCTCTGTCTTGAAGAAAATCACCTACATATCACAAAATCAGTGGTCAATCCAAGTTTCCTAGCCCATTATGAGGTTTGGTATGGAATGCGAAGGAGGATGTATGATTATTGGTATTTTATTTCCTTATTAGTAGTGTATTTTTCATAGCTTACATTCGATTTTCTTTAAGAATGAGATCATTGACCTTAAATTTTCTAGGTTTGAATTAAGGCGTGATTGTTGATAATAATCTTGATTTTGATATACTTGAAGATGATATAGGGCATTAAGTTGTTTTTCCTCAAGAAGCTCAAGTTCATTAAGGCGTGATTGTTGATAATATTTTTTTCTTATTTTTATTTTTATTTTTATATCTAATATTTTTGGGATTTTTAATGATTTTCAAATTTTTTTTGACGATTTTCAAATGTTTTTAGATTTTTGACGTGTTTATAATGTTTTTGGATTTTTAAGGAGTTTTAATTTTTTGTTTTTGTTTGATTTTGGATGATTATTTCTAATGTTTTTGGGTTTTTGACAATTTTCAAATGTTTTTGGAGTTTTGGATTTTTTACATGTTTTGGTTTTTTTTTAGATTTTTACATTGTTTTTGAGATTTTGACAATTTTCAAATGTTTTTGGATTTTTACATTGTGATTAGCAATTTATGGACTAGAGTCTGGAGACTTATTTTGAGAGGCAATAAAAATAGATATTATCCATATGTATTGTGTTCCGTGTTGTAACTTATGCTCAGAATAACACAAATTTGCTTTCCTTTAGCAGGATATGGTGGTGATGATATGATGAAAATAATTCCAACTCCATTCTTGACTCCACACAACTAGTAAGATGTGTGGGCTCATCACCGAGAATCAAGAAGGACGCAAGAGGTAGATAATGAATATAGAGACAAATGCTAACAAAAATCCCTTTGGGAAATTGTGACTCCATTCTTCATAATGGTATTGATCTAGTTTCAAAAATGGCTTTCACTTTATGAGTCATGTGCTAGACTTAGACAATTATGTGGCCTGCTGATTGGTAAGATATGAGGTTAAGAGATAGTTCTCTCTTCACTTAGGCATCTAAATTACATGTTTGGGGATTCTATAATTTGTAAGCACTGTAAGATTTTGTATTTTTGAAATGACTCCCTATGCCTTGCCCCATGCTACTAGTGAGAAGCAAGGGCTCATCACCAAAGGCAAAATATAGGTGAGTGAATTTCCTTTTTTTATTTTTTGTTTGTTTTTCTTGAATATTTTGTAATGTTTTTATGCTTGTATGAGAATGACCCTCTACGCTTTGCCCTATGCCACTTGTAAGAGGCAAGGGTTTATCACCG
Organism: Taxus wallichiana var. yunnanensis; assembly: GCA_018340775.1. Lineage (NCBI taxonomy): Eukaryota > Viridiplantae > Streptophyta > Pinopsida > Cupressales > Taxaceae > Taxus > Taxus wallichiana. The sequence continues at coordinate 373,492,138 of CM031237.1, forward strand.
AAGACAAAACGTAGATGAGTAAGGGCACCTTCCTCCATTCTTAGTCTCACACTACCAGTAAGAAGTGTGGGCTCAACACCAAAGACTATGAAGAACGAAAGATGTGAAAATGAATTATTCATAAGTTATTGAATTGATAGATTTTTTTACAATAGTGCTTTATATTTGGGAAGAAATGTTTGCCCCCAATCTCAGCCCCACACGACTAGTAGGACACGAGGGTTCAACACTGAAGACTGAGATGGATGACCAAACGAACTGGGTAACGAAGTTTAGAGCTTTGTTATGAAAGAGAGAATGTATTTGAAGGGAATATATTACCATCAGTAAGCTTCTAGGTATGACCCTAGAGGAAAGCGACTTGAAAATGGAAGAAGTATGATGCTCACAAACTTAATAGGATTTATAGTAGCACTTGTCTCATGATGATAAATATGAAGATGTGATTTTTGATAATGAAAATGTCTGCCAATGGAAATGAATAAATTTATTCGAGAGATAAGCAAGACAGAAGGAACAATGTACACATTGTTGTTTCCCGGAATAGAGAGTGCTTTCAAGAATAGAATTTCTTTGAATGGAATGCATTCATGGGTTTTTCAAGGACTTGGCCTATGTCAATGGCCAATTTATAAGCTCCAAACCCAAAATTATCTATGATTTCATTGGGCTCAAATTTGTCTTGTTTGTCTCGTTCTTTGGGTGTGTTCTTTCGATTTTCTTTGAGAATGAAATGATTGACCTGAAATTTTCTAGGTTTGAATTTTTTATGGTAGCTATGCCATAGCCAATTTTGATATACTTGAAGATGATCTAGGGCATTAAGTCATTTTTCCTCAAGAAGCTCGAGTTCATTAAGGCGTGATTGTTGATAATAATCTTTATTGATTACATCTTTGAAGGATATTATGAAGGATGAAAATTCAACCTTGACATATAAAATAGCTTCCCAACCATAAATAAAGTAGAAGGGATAAGATGTGTGATAAGATGTGCGGTAAGCCCAAAGAGTGGGATAGATTTGGTTAAGCCAATAGCTTCCATGTGTGTTGACAATGATGGTTTGTGTTATTTGGTTTTTTGCTTCTATTTGTCCATTAATTGATTGTTTTGAGGATAGATTCACAATTAAATATGGAAAAGGTTGTGTAAAGATATTCTTGGGTATAAGTACCTCGTAGAATGGATGCACATAGAAGTCTTGACAGGTGAGACTAATTAGTGATGAGATGCCTGCAAGATCGATAGTTGAAAGCATGATGGACATGATGGGTTGCATTGTCTCAAGTGTCCAAACTCGATGTGGTTGTGTTTCGACAAAAAGGATAGAGATGTTAGGCATAAGATCAATATTGGAAGAATAAAATCAAACTTAATGGTACTGTTGATGGAACCTCGTATGTAGTGTCTCACGGTAATATTAAGGTTTGAAAGGGAGTCTTGAAATGAGATCAAGGTCTCATTAGATTTTGAAAGAATGTTGTCACCTAAAACAGTTCAATATATGTTTGGTTTGAAAGAGAGTCTTGAAATAAGTTCAAGTGCTCATTAGATGTGGGAAGAATGTTATTACAAAATAGGTTCAATGTATGTTTGGGTTAAAGAGTGTCTTGAAATAAGTTCAAGTGCTCGGTAGATGTTGGAAGAATGTTGTTGTCCAAAACAAGTTCAATGTATGTTTGGGTTGAAATAGAGTCTCAAAATAAGTTCAAGTGATCAGTAGATGTTGGAAGAATGTTGTTGTCCAAAACAGTTCAATGTATGTTTGAGTTGAAATAGAGTCTCAAAATAAGTTCAAGTGCTCAGTAGATGTTGGAAGAATGTTGTTGTCCAAAATAGGTTCAATGTATGTTTGAACTAATGGAAGGAAATTTGAAGAAGATATGGATTGGTTTGGAATGAGAGAGTCTTGACCATTGTTGTCGTCATGATCTCATGGAATTTAGTATATATAGGAGTTTTGACAATAGTCAGCTCTTCATGGAAAGTTGTGGTATTGGATGTGTCGTTGGTTGCAAGAGCATTGTCATCAAGTTCTATAGAGATGATGTTGTCGTCAATTAAGTCTTGGACATAATTCTTAAATCACACACATTTATCTATGTGATGACCATCAATGTGATGAAAGTCACAGTATGTGTTAGGTTTGTACAAACATGGCTTAGCTTCCCCTTTGAAAAGGGTTTTGTAATTGGATATCTTATTAGTTTAGCCTCTTTTAATTGATGAAAACACTAGAGAGACTTTCTCCAAGGGGGTAAGCGACGTTGGACTTTACGTGAACCGATTTCTTCGTGAGGTTGTATGATCGGCTTTTGGGTGATCGCTCACTGATTTGGATAGCCATATGAGAGAGTTGTGTTGTCATCTTATTAATTTGTTCTAATATCTCATTGTGTGATGTTTTTCGTGAATTCTTCATGTTTGAAAGAGAGGGAGAATGAAGAAAGGTGCGATGAAGAAATCAACCTATTGATTGTGATTTTTATTTTGGCTCAATCAAGTTTTAGCAAGTAAGGCTATAAGGAGAAAGCTTAAAAAAAAGCTACTCGGGATACAAGTGGGATATAACTCAAACAAGTTATGACAAATATCTTGATTGGTTTGGATTAAACAAGCCTAGTAGATGAAAATGTAAGGAGTACACTCAAACAAGGTACTCAATACAAGTGAGATATAGCTCAAACAAGCTATGATGAATATGTTGATTGGTTTGACGTAAATAACCTTTGGATTTTGATAGGAAGAGTAACTCAAACAAGTGACTCAACACAGTTGTGAACTCAAAATGAGATTTGAAGGGATTTGTGTCGGATGAGATTTTGTTAAACTTGATAGCTGATGAAATAATGAGTGAACTCAAACAAGTCACCCAATGTCATTTTGATATAGCTTGAAACAAGATATAAAGGATGTTCTGACAATTGATGAGATAAGGAGTGAACGCAAGTCACTCAATATCTATTGTATATAGCTGAAAACAAGCTATAGTGGAGTTGTTGGTTGAAATAGGATAATGAAACCGGTGTGATGTTTTGATCTTCATTGTGGGATTGCTTGAATGTTTTTCTTGGTATTGAATCGGTCGAGAAATGGTGTTGTGGAACATGATTAGGATTTGAATTTTACAATAAACACATTGATATTAGCCAAGTTTTATGATAAAAACAATGCTAAACTATTTTGTTTTCAAACAACAAGCAATCATGTGGATTCGATTGTTTTGGCTTATGAGGTAACTTCTTCAGGAATGATCATTGTTTCATGCAATCATACAAGTATGCTGTGAAATGGTGGATGCAGGCTCTTATTACTCCAAGAAGATGTGTCCTCCGATATACCCTAGTCTTGATATACCTAATTCTGTATGGGAACCCTTAGAAACCTTGGAGGAGACTCACCAATTCTTACTTTCCTGTTTGAGTGAATCACCACGTCTAGAATAGGTTTTGTGAAAAGGTGGAAGGTGATGGAGGGATGAATGTGTATGGTGTCCTTATAACTCCCCAAAGATTTACAGGGATGATGCCTAGGCTTTGTTGTTACAACTATTTAGGCGTGACTCGCATGCACTGCATGACATAATTACCTGTAAGTGAAGAGCAGCGGTGAGGTAAATACCGAACGCTATGATGAGACTAGGTTTCAAAGTGCAATGCAGATGTAAATGTTGTTGGTACGTGGTAGTCAAGTCCATGTCACCGGTGTAGCTTTGGTGGTGATGAAATCCACCCCATCTATGTGTAAAAATAATATGATAAAGTGATTAAATGTAGGGTTCTTTCCAACTTGAAATAAATCACTTAGTAGAAAATAATTACGTACCTGAGTGTACTTTTTTTTTTTTGTTTCAGCAATTTTCTTTGAATGGTGGTATTTTTGTGAGATTTTTGTTGCTTTTGTTTTTGATAATATTCCAGCAACGCGGTTCTACAGAAAACAAATTAGTAGTTATCCTGCAAATGAAATGTTAGAAAAGTGATCGTGGTTGTTTTTGATTTGCTAGATCGCCCAAAGGCGCAGGAAAAGAGCATACACAACCAACGACCAAACAAATATTAAGAATATGACAAAGGAAAATAATTATTAAAATGACGGTTGGAAAACAAAGCTAGAGGATCCCGCAATGTTAGAATAAGAAACTAAAAATTGTGACGCTTTCGATTTTCCAGATCGTCGAAGGCGCAAAACAAGAGCATACGTGGATACAATTGGAATAGTTTTTTTTAAAAATGTTAATAATTATTGCAATTAATCATGATTGCAAAATAGCGATAATGATTATTTTCATAAAAAGAAAAACGATGAAAGAAGAAGGTGAAAACGTGACCTAGAAGTGGTCCGGTGGAAATTGGAATGTAAGGAATTTTTTTTTGTTTTCATGAGCGAGGTGGCCTCAAACTTGCAAAAGATGACTGGGAACATGAACTTTATAATTTTGGTGAGAGAGGTGTGAATAGGTCCAAAATTTTTCATCCACGGTGACCCATGAGTAGCTAGAGGAGGGGGAATGTTACTTTCTGCTAGACACCGAGCATTGTGGAGATCAAAGATAGGACGATCATCGTGATGTCATTGTTACTATAACCCTGCAGAGATACACCATAAGATACCTGCACAAATGTAAAACACTACCCACAACACGAAGGTTAACCAAAGAAGGCCATAAGGTACGGAAAAAGAGATAATAATGAACAATAATAAACAAAGAATGGATAACACCACTAATTGAGAAATCAATGGAAACAGATCAAAAGTAACCGGCATGCCAGAATGTAAGCTAGGAAAAATACACTAATAACAAAGAAATAAAATACCAATAATCATACCTCCTCCTTCACGTTCCGTAGCAAACCTCAAAATGGGCTAGGAAACTTGGATTGAGCCCTGATTTTGTGATATGTAGGTGCTTTTCTTCAAGATGGAGCAAAACCTTCCTACAACAACGATCTTCTTACTTTTCACTAGATGGGAAAAAGGATTATGAGGCTATTTTGGCATTAGGGCGAGGTAAAAGGATGTTCTTTGCTCAAAGGATCCAAGAACTTAGATATGGCATGAAAGCTTATTCTCCGTGTCTTTAGAGGAGAGGGTAAGGTTATATTTATAGCCAGAGGGAGTGATTAACTTAGATTAATTTAAGTAATCATGGTTTGAAAATGTGGGCAAGATTAAGTGAGTGGTTTGAAAATGTGGGCAAGATTAGGTGAGTGGTTTGAAAATGTGGGCAAGATTAGATGAGTGGGGGCCACGAAGAATGGGTGAAGATTTGAATTATATTTTTAATTCATAAGTGGAGGATTTTAGGTGAGTGGGGACCACGAAGGGTGGGTGAGGATTTGAATTTGAATTTTTAATTCAATAGTGGAAAAACATGGAGAATAATGACATGTGATGAGGATTGGGTTATTTTTTAGATTTTTGAAATGGATAATTAATCAAATTATATTTGATTAATTCGAAGTGTATTTTTGTGGAAATGAGGAAGAGGAATTAATTTAGTTAAGATAGATGTGAAATTGGGGTGTCTACAATATTTAAAACATTCCTTCGATCACCTGAAATTGATCCAAGGATGAGTCGATTAATAGATAAGTTTAAAACTCTTAAATTGGATTGTAATTCATCTAAAAGAAGTGAAAATGGATTCAAGGAAGCCATTCCATTTCGATTAAAGGATCTTAAGAACATAAATTATTTTTTCATATCAAGCATGATCTCCGACAATCAAAATAACATATCTTTATAAGGAAAATCACACGTCAACACTTGAAATAAAAAGGAGGAAAATAACAACTTTCAAGTGTGTTGCATGCTTCCCTCTAAAAGAATCATCGTCCGATGATTACCTCTTTTAACAATTTACACCAAGGACAATCAATTCATTCACTTCTCTTATCCTAAGTCAAATATATCAAAACCTTATAGTTCCAAAAATCAACATTAAATAGTTGTTTATTCAAATCAAATAAATATTTGTCCAAAACTAGCATACTTATTGTCATATAGATATAAAATCATAAATTTTTATCAATCAAAAAATCAATTCTATTCAAATAGATATGGAAAATTAGTTTTCATATCCTCTAGATTTTCCCAAGTTACACTCTCTTCGTTAAACTGGTCCCACTGGACCTTACATTGACTTATTTCTCGATTTCTCAAATGTAACTGGTGAGTTTCAAGCACTCTTATGGGTTTAAGCATGATTATTCTTAGGTCCTGGACCTGCAAGAAATTTCAATTTAACACGTGTGATAAATGTGAAACATATTTCTTAAGCAAAGAAATATGGAAAATATCATGCATTCGTGACAAAGCAGGAGGTAATGCTAAACAATAAGCTATAAGGTTGATTACTTCAACTATCTCAAAAGGTCCCACATAACAAGGTGATAACTTGGCAGCCTTGCCAAAATTTATAGAACTCTTTTTTAATTTAACCCGAAGAAAGAATTTTTCACCAAGTTCAAATTTCCTATCAAACCTCTTCAAGTCCGCGTAACTCTTTTGCCTATCTGCCACTTCTTTTAAGCATTCATGAATCAATTTAACTTGTTGTTCCATTTCAAGTAAGAATTTGGTCCAATTACTTCTCTATCTTCTATGCTAACCCAACTAACAGGGTTTTGCATTTTCTTCCGTATAATGCCTCGAAAGGTGCCATCTTAAGAGAAGCATGATATATATATTATTGTATGCGAATTCAACTAATGGAAGATACTCTTCCCACTTATACTATTGATCCATGCAATACATTTGTAACATATCTTCTAAAACTTGATTTACTCTCTCAGTCTACCCATCTGTTTTCCGGATGATACACAAAACTTAAATTTAGCTTAATTCCTAGAGCCACATTAAGTGTTTGCCAAAATCTTGATGTCATTCTAGGATCTCTATCCAAAATGATTAACTCAGGTACTCCATGTAATCTAAAAATTTTGTGTACAAATCTTCTTGCCAAAATAGGAGAATCATCCTTCAGATTTCCAGCAATAAAATGTGCTACCTTTGTTAGTTTATCAACAACTACTAAGATAACATCATGTTTATTTCTCGACATAGGTAACCCTTGTACAAAATCCATGCTTATTACCTACCATTTATACTACGGTATGCTATGAGGATACAACAAACCTTTCAGTGCATATGTTCCACTTAACAAGTTAACAAGTTGAAATTCAAGGTAATGTGTCACAAAATCAATAACATCCTTTTTCATTTCTTTTGTAAATATTGCTATTTTATATCAAAGCAAACATCTTAGTAATGCCAGGTGTTCAAAAAAGGTGAATTGTGAAATTCGGTTAACAATTTCTTCTCAAATCATTAAGCAAAGGTACATAGACTCTGTTTTCAAATCGTAAGATTCCTTCTTTATCAAAGCAAAAATTATATACCTCGAATCATTAAAATCTACAAGAAGTTTGCTTTTACTTGTTGAAAGTAAGAATAGATTCCATAGCACTTTTACTTTAGCTTTAAACTAAGTTCTAAGTGTTATAAGAGTATAAATGTGCTTCCTACGAATTAGAGCATCACCACTCTATTTTCTTTTCCCTTAATGTAACTTATGTCAAAATTATATTGAGAGAAACACTCTAACCACCTTCACTCTCTTGCATTCAGATTTGGCTAAGTAAAATGTACTTCAACCCAAGATGATGAGTTTTCAACTCAAATGGTTTACCAAGTAGATAATACCTCCAAACTTGAAGTGCATGAACAATGGCAAGTAAGCTCTAAATCATGTGGAGCATAATTCAACTCATGTAACTTAAGTTTTCTACTTTAGTATGCTATAACATGACCACTTTATAGCAAAATACCTCCTAGACCTTCACCGGATGGATCGGTTACCACCATAAAATCTTCATCAGGATCTGGTACTGCAAGAATAGGTGCTGAAGTTAACTATTCCTTCAAGGTTTTAAATGCAATTTCACATTTCTCACTCCAAACAAACTTTTTATCTTTCTTCTGTAAGGAAGTTATTGGTGTAACTATCTTAGAAAAGTCTTTTACAAATTTCCTATAGTAGCCAACAAGTCCCATGAAGCTTCTAACTTCATGTACATTCTTAGTGCAGGCCATTCTGTTATAGATATAATTTTAGAAGGATCTACAACAATTCCATCCTTAATTATTACATGACCCAAATAGTGGACTTCTGTGTCATATAAAGAACATTTGGATAGCTTACCGAAAAACCATCTCTTTCTTAGAATTTTCAAAACTATTTTCAAATGCTCATGATGCTCTTCAATGATTTTAGAATATATGAGAATTTCATCCAAGAATACGAGCACAAATTTTTCCACGTATTATTGAAACATATTATTCATTAAATTCATAAATTCCGTAGGTGCATTAGTTAATGCAAAAGGTAAAACCGTAAACTCATAATGTCCATACCTTGTTCTGAAAGCTATTTTATGAATATCCTCATCCTTAATTCACAGTTGATGATACCTAGATCAAAGATCTATCTTGGAATATACCGATTCTCCACACATCCGATTAAATAAATCATCAATCCTAGGGAGTGGATATCTATTCTTGATTGTTTCCTTGTTTAACATTTTATAATCAATGCACAATCTAACTGTTCCATCTTTCTTTTCACAAAAATTATGGGCACTCCCAAGGTGAAACACTTGGTCTAATCAAACCCTTAGACAAAAGTTCTTTCAATTGAACCTTAAGCTCTACTAATTATATAGTAGTCATTCGATAAAATGCTTTCGAAATAGGTTCGGCCTCCAGTGCTTGATCTCAATCATGAAATCAAATTCCCTTTTGGGTGGAAGACCTAGCAATTCTTTTGGAAATACATCACTGAAGTTTCATAACAATGGATATCATTCCATAATATCGCTGCTTTCTTTTGTTGATTCAAAGTAATTTTACTTTGCATATAAGGTACATCCTTTATTTTTGGCCTTTTTAAGTTGCATAGTGACGAGTTTTCTAACAAAAATCTCACGTTTCACACCCCGCATCTCTGTTGTTTTTTGTAGGTCATCTAAAAACTAATGTGTTTTTCAAAAAAATCCACTTTATCCTTATGTTTTGCTAACAAATTTACACCTATGATTACATCATAAGACCCTAAAGGTGCAACATAAAGATCAACCTCTATGGAAAAGTTAGGTATATCAAGGAATACTCCAAAAAGACACATACTAACCGTATGAACAACATTATTACCATATTGTAGATTCCATGTTTTATCCATGTTTGCAACTTTTATTTTTAATTTTGATGTTAATTTACTAGAAATAAAAGATTCAATAGCTTCGGTATAAAAAAATAGTTATTAGTAAACCAAATAACTTACCCGAGAACTTCGTAGGTGTGGCTTGTTTCTCACCTATTGTCACGCCTACTTTAATGCGCAGCATGTATCTTGTGCGTTGATTACGTTTATCCTTCTTCAAAGGACATTGATTTACATAATGATCTTTGCCATAGTTATAATAGCCTCCTATAGAGGTCCCTTCCTAGGCTCAAAGTTTATTTACTGACCTTAGATTTATCATTCTAACCCACATAGGACTTCATTCTATTATTATTGTTCTTGGAAAAGTTGTTCCGCACATTACCAAAAAACTTGTTTGTTGCTACTTTCTTATTTATATCAGATGAAAACTTACATTTCATTCCAAATTTATTCCATGTTCCTTTCTTAGGTGCAAGAGAGGATGAAGAGGAGTTGGGATTCTTCTTCCTTGCTTCCTCCTTGTGAGTAGAAATTGCCTTTAATTTTTGTTCATACCTTATGGATTTTTCAACAACCCCTTCCATCATGGTTGGGCTGTGAACATCCACCTCTCCTCCTATAACAGATTCAATCCCATGATGAATTTCCTTATCCTAAACTTCTCATCAGTTTGGTACTAAGGCACATACTTAAGGAGTTTTGTAAATCACTCCCAATACTCAATTACAGTTAGATTTCCTTGAGCTAAGTTCTAAAATTCAGTCATTTTCTGATCATAGTAAAGCTGTGGCAGCCATCGTTGCCTAAAGTAACCTTTAAATTGGTCCCATGTGATATTAGATTCATCAATGTTTAACTCACGGCTGTCCCACCATGAAGATGCTTTGTGAGAAAGTTGATATGCTCTCCATATCGCCTTTGTTTCTTCTAAGAAATTTCTTATTGCTGTGTCCTAATGTGGTGCCATCAAACTTGGGTGGAATTATCCTTTTTATGTCATTAGTGAGTATTGTTAGCCTTAGCCTTTTTTCTGTAGGCCACTGTTAGCCTAGCCTTTTTTTTCTTAGGCTCCACAGTATGTTAACATTGTTATTATCAACACCCACATTAGAGTTATCCCCTGAGGTGGCTGATTATTGTTATTAGCTTCTTCTTCCTCCTCATTGCCCATTAAGATCAAGGATCTCATGTTTACTCCTTCCTTAGGTGGAGGGTTATTTGTAATGTTTCCTCTTATTTTGTGAGAAAGTTGATATGCTCTCCATATTCGCCTTTGTTTCTTCTAAGAAATTTCTTATTGCAAAGTATTTCTCCATCTCATTGATCCAGTTCTTAGCACTACCTAATATTCCTAACATTCCCCCTGTCTCCTAATGTGGTGCCATCAAACTTGGGTGGAATTATCCTTTTACAAAAGTCATTAGTGAGAAATTTGACGCCGAATAGAGTGCCGAGTGGATTGTTAGCCTAGCCAATGTTTTTTTTCTTAGGCTCCAGCTTGGGTATGTTAACATTGATTATTATCAACACCCACATTAGAGTTATCCCTGGAGGTGGCTGATTATTGTTATTAGCTTCTTCTTCCTCCTCATTGCCCATTACTTGATTGTTCAACACAACCAAACGATCTCGAGATCGCTAGAAGTTTGTGTAACATGATGGAAGAGAAGGATCTCATCAAGTTTCGGCGATTGCCACTCCTTCCTCGGTGGAGGGTTATTTGTAATGTTTCCTCTTATTCTCACATTTGCTGCGTAATTGTGCATAAGCATAGCCATTTTTGTTACAAGAAAATTTAAGTTTCATCAGATTGTGGATACAATAGGTCTAAGAAGTTGTAACCTTCACAAGATGGCAAGCGAGGTTGGACAAACACAAAATGGCGATACCAAGATGTAACATTCCCATTTTAAGACTTTAGAATCAAAGAGATTTTTTCAACATAAAAATAATGTTCACTATATTCTAAATAAAGAAATATTTAGAACAAACATTCCATGCCAATCAAATTCAATGGATAAACATATGTAGCTATGATGACTCCATGCCAATGATTCACCAATCTATTCATTCCATAACTCCATAAGCTACTACCTGATCTATTTATGTTATCTTATGTATTGAATACATATTGTATACTTTGCATACTTTTTCATCCTACCCTACACCAGTGCAATTGAGTGATCTATTTAAAGAACATATCTGAATATTTTTACCAATATTCATCCGATATCACGTTGTTTTAAACTTGGTGACATAGGATAACATAACCAAAAGTTTGTGATACTTTATCCAAAGATTTGTAACATACTATGTATGTAACTATTCCTAGATGTCATACTCGTCATATTGGAATACATCCTTCACATCACACCCCAATTATCATGATTGCTATTTACTAACTACCGTCAGTCCACTTATTCAAGGTTTAACCACTGCCCCGGATAGAAACATAACATATTATAGGAATACGCTTATAAAGGCTTAGGGTAGATGGGCATACTCATTTTACCTAAGTCATCCAAATGTTCCAACATTCCTTGAGCCTTTGGAAGCTAATTCCTATCCTAAATATGTTCCTATCCAAACCTAGAGAGAAATTAGGTTCAAGTCTCGAGTTCCGGATGTGTGTAGATCTAGATGATCAATGTGGAAGGGTGACTCCACATGTCAACTACAACGTTGTATTCTCGAGAAGACCCAAGCCTTATCAAAAGTATAGCCTTGTAGTTGGCATGTGCTAACATCCTACAAAAACTACCTCATCGAGATGTACATACCCCAAGGAGATTGTTAATACTTTGTTAATTTGGATTATTTCTTGATTACTATAACCCTTCCAAACCCTAGTCCAACACATGATAAGTTATTCCTAGTTTTGTTTTATTTAGCCCATTAAGAACTTCATTATATTCATGGTCACTTTTAATATTTGAACACATAGTTAAACTGCCAATTAACCATAACTGTACAACGTTATAATATGTCTTATTTAAAAAGTACAATAAATTTTTGGAAAGGTTCAACGCCAGAATATATCCAATATAAAGTAGACTTCATACAAAATGAAGTCTGATAAATTGTAGTCATATTTCCAAACCTTTTTGGTTTATGAGCAATTAAGAAAGAGAAATATTCTTTCTCTACATGTTAAGTGTTAGGGTTTATCCTACCCAATGTCCACATTTCTTAATGTATGTTCATCACACATTACATTACTATGTTATATAGTTTAGATAACGAATAACATATTCTGCAACTTAACTAGCTGCATCACAAGTAGGGAGATTGAACTAAATTCATCTATCCAACTTATTAAAAGATAACCAATTAACATATAAATAATATGAAGAATATCAACAAGATAGAATCCATCCCATCCATACAAGTACAAAATAAATTATACAACCAATACAGGTAAACTCTCAACTTTCGATTTATCTTTATAACTATACATTTACAATACTTATGCATTTAGGTATATTGCATAACAACCGTCTTCATTATAAAAGAATACTAATTTTCCTTTTCAAAGACAATCTAAAGAATGAATTAGAGTTCTTCACAAGAATCGACTTAAATCAGCCAATGCATCATATAAGTTTTTCCTTGTTTTATCACTTACGAAATCCATCTGCAAAAATTGCTAGCAGATTGGACTTCAATGAACCGAGCATGATAAGCACTAAGCCTTAAAATGAAGTTCATTCCAATAATTGTTCCATTAAAACAACTCTGCTTTAATGAGACAATTATTACATCATAAACATCAATATAAGCAACAACAAATAGAAAAGAAGTACATTTAACCAATTGAATTCACTTCCAAGAGAAGAAAAAAATAAAATACACTATATTTGCCTTACAAAATTTAAATTTAATTGATCCTATCAATTATCCTTAAGCAACCAACAGATCATATCATCTCATTGTTCCTAATTCTATCATAATAGAATAGAACATTTGTCTTTTCTTTAACCAAAAGAAGGGTTTAAAGCATGGTTCTCATTAGGATGATTCATCTAACTCCTAAGCAAAATAAAAATAAGAACCATTACAAACTATGCCTAAACACAAGGCATCGAAAAATAGAAACAGATTCATAACATGAATTAACTATTTCATTTAAAGGACAACTACCTCAAAATTCAACATTTAAGATATTCATCAAAACATAATCCCATTTCAATCCAGGAAGGAATAGAGAATCAAATAGTCTACCTGCAAGTCTAAATCTACTTCCACATATTAGAAGTTAACATTTAAAGATCTGAAACCAATGTTCACAAATCAAAGTAGACTCATACAGGATTTAATCTCTACTCGAGTCCAACCAAGGAGGATCCATAAAAAGATAGGTTAATAGACAAAAATTACTCATCTCAAACCTAACAAAACAAAGCCTTGTTAAACAAACATCTCATCAAACAAGCTTACATTTTTCATTCTCAACAAAACCAAATCATCTAATCTCTTCCTACATCATTTCTACAAATGATTTGAACAAGGAAGACCAAATAACTCATAAAGAAATCTCCATTTCATAAGAGAATCAAAATAGAATAGTTCAACCAATGAAATTATCCCAATAATAGAAAGAAAGGGATCTTACTTAGAAAATGATCCAAACAATAATTCATTTATTGTACTAACAAATGAATTTCCACTTTTAATTCAAACATAGAAATTCATAAAATAGTTCCTAGAAAGAGAGAACAAAATTGTTTCATAGTAAGAAGAAAGAACACTACCATTTTTTCTTACAATTATTTACCTCAATAAACACGAGTTTCAATTGTAATCTCCAAATGAAATACGCATAATAGTTTTAAAAACAACATTCTGTTCTAAATGAATCACATTCCTTTCTTTTACAAAGACACAAGGTTTATTTACTATATCCAACAAGAGGTAGAAAAACAACCTATCAATAAGCTAAACATGTTCAAAAGTATCAACGAACTCAAAGACTCGAGATCCCATTGTCTAGTTTCAATATTGCATTACATGAAGAGTAATTAGTTCTCGATTCAATAAGTACTATAATACAAAAAAAATCTGAACAGAGACAAATTAATCCCACCATAACAATTCAGAGCACTAAAGTAAATAACTCTTCTTTTAAATGAAACCTAGAGCTTATTTTAAAAGATTTGAAGATGCAAGTTTCCAAAAAATAGAGGGGAAAAGAATACCCCGATAAAATGCCAATGCCATCTTAGAAAAGACGAAACAATTCTTAGAAAAGAATTACCAAATCCATTCATCAAACAAAGACGTTTTCAGTTAAGATCTCAAAGATTTTACCCAACAACTCAATCAACTATTCCCAGTTTTCTTTGAGAAATAGTTAAAAAAAAGAGTTATAAGTTTTTAAACTTTTAATACAAGTAAAACCCAACTCAAAATACTAGAATAGAGTCGAACACGAAGTCTCAACAAAAGTTCAAAACTACACAAGTATTTAAATACGAGGGAAGTATAAAATACGATCTTCCAATAAAAGTTCAAAGCTACACGAGTCTCTAATCACAGGTTTAGGGAAACACAAAGTTCCTATTCCAGTTTATAGTTTAAACAAGAAGCCCAAATACCAGCTCAAAATGAAACACGAGCTTCAAACAAGAGTTTAACACTATACAAGTAACAAAATACGAGTGTGGTGTAAAACATGAACCTTCAATAATAGTTTAGAGAGACAAAGTAATAAAATACGTGTATAGAGCCATATACAAACTTCAAACAATAGTCTAGAGCTACCCAGATTCCAAAAATAGGTTCAAAATAACTAAAAGCTCTAACACAAGTTCATATCAAAACATGAAGCCCAAATACAAGCTCGAATGGAACGTAAGGTTCCCATAAAGTTCAAAATTCACATATTGGAAAAAATGTCAGGTTCCAACACAACAACCTCGAATACAAATTCCGAAATGGAAAGTAGAGCTATTAAAACAAGCTTCACATGCATGTTTCATCATTAAACTAACACAAAGAAAGTTTCCAAACCAACATTATTTTTTTTTCCATGGATTCATATCCAACATAATAGAGATTATAAAACCCATCAAGTAGGTAGCCGGATAAAACATGCAAGCCAAGAATCTCAAAAGAATAGACTTGTTTTAATGAATCATTTAGAGAAAAGCAAGAGATCTTAAAGATTAGAGCCTATCATGCTTGATAGTGCTTCGCTAAATCAAAGGAGACCTCCATCCGAGCTCACAACTTCTCCTCTTCTCCACGAAAGATCAAACAACCATATTCTTTTCCCACAATGCCTCTTATACATCACACGAACTAAAAATAGGTCTAAGAATTCAAAAATAGCCATTAAGTGCGTGTTGGTTGATTGTTTTGTGTATGTATGACTTATGACTTGAATCAGCTTGATTGTGAGAGCTTCCTTTTGGCTAGGAGGAACTACCTGTAATGCAAAAAGCAAGACCACCAGAAGGAATTAAACAATATGGGTAGTGAACTGCCTAGCGTATGCTAGATCCGGGAAGTGTGATACTTCCTAGATGGTTGTCAGTCCACTATTTTAAACAATTTAATGTTGTAAACAAAGTAAATCCTATTGTAATTTGAAATGATTTAGGTATCTCACTTAAAACACAATAAGAAATAGATCTAATCTAATAGGCTAAGCTAGAATAGAATCAAAGGTCAAATGATTGGTTTTGGGTTTACGAGGTTTGTGAGAGGTCTCGGGTAGATCACGAGGTGGATGAGGGTGAGATGAAATTTGGTGGGTAGGTCTCTATTTTTAGGTTGTGTGGGAAAAAATAGAGACCGATGTCGGTTAAGGGGGTAAGCGGCGGTGGTCGAGTGTAACCAGTGTCCGGTGCGATTCTTGTGGAAATCTAGAAATGCCATAGAACAAGCTTTTGGTCTCCTTTGTGATTACACAAAGGACTTTGGTTAGTCGGGATGAGGTATTGGGTGAGTAGGGTAGGCTTTGGTGAGGTTTTAATGGGTATATGGAGGTGGAAATGTTGGAGAAGGTCAATAGGTGGCTAGGTAAACAATAGATGATAAAATGATGATGAAATGAAATAAACCAGAAAAGTATGACGTTATACTTACTTGGATTCTGGTCTGAATGCTGTGAGTGAGGATGGAGGTGTTGATGAGAGGTTGAAGGTTGCAAGTGATCACAACTGAAGGAAAGCTTTTGCATGGGCTGCATGTGCATTCCTCTTTGCTTGGTTAGATCGAGATCATGGTTGGGATGGTTGTGCAGGAAAAGATGTTTGATCTCCTTCCTTGCATGTGTGGATTCTCTTTGGAATTCACTCTCTGAAGATGTGTTATCTCTGAGATGAGATGTGATAATCTCTCACCAAACCAACTTCTTGACAACTTCCAACTTCCAACCTTGAGAATAAGGTTGTTTTGGGGTTAAAAAGGGTAGCCGGTGGTGGTTCAGCTTAGCTTACGGCGGTGATGGTTAGGGGTAAGCAGGCGTCGGTCGAGTGGGATTTCCTAGGTTTACTAAACTAGGGAGATCCTCTTGATTTCCTTGGATCTCATGTCGTTAACCCATGGATTAGACTGGGAGCTTCTTGTGAGCATGTGGGAATGTGGTTAGAGGGAATGTAGGCATTGATTTTTAGGGTTTGGGTAAGTCTTAGTTAGTTATGGCAACTTACTAAGAATAGGTCTTAGGTTGAGTTGGCTTGGTGAGGTGTCTAAGTGAACTGTATGTGTGGATATTATTTAAAATAAGATATTTAAATAATAAATATAGTGAGGATAATAATTAATTAATTAAATTAATATTAGTGGGGTGAAGGGGGTCATGGCTAGGTGAATGTGATGAAGGGTGTTTATTGTCGAGGGACAAAGGGGAGTGTGACCTAATTTTAGTGTCTACATTTTCCCCTTTTTTTTGTTGCGTAGCTTGTATTAGTAAGTGACGCTAACAAAAATAAGATGTGGTTGCCCCATGTGTGGGTGAAGGTGATCCCCCTCAAAGGAACTGATGAGGTAGAAGGGAGAATCGGTGAGTGGTTTGATAAAAGGTAAATGGGAGGAAAAGGTAGGTGGGCACGGGGGGAGAAAGGGTTAAAAGGTCTACTGGAAAATCTAGGTAATGGGTATGGGTCAAAGGTAAAAGTAGAGTCAAATGCACACACACATGAATAAACTGCAGCACACTACTACCGGGTTGAAGAGTAGGAAAACTCTACATCGTCTAAGGTCGATAGGTTTATCAAACAAGGTTGAAGTGAATCCGGTATCAAGGTATAGGATATGGTAGGAAAAACACAATGTAGGTTAGGTGTAGGAATGTTTAGGTATGTTCGGTACACCAAAGGTAGGGTCGGGATAAGCGGTCATGGAAATAGGCTAGGTAAGGTCATAGGTCAATCAACAGGAGTAATGAGTGCCGCAAGGTATAGTGAACACATGAGGTCAAAGGTCACTAGTGATGGTCAGGTCAAATATCTAGGTCGTAGTAGGGGTAAGGCGAAGGTAGGGGTAAAATAATGAGTCCCAAAAGGAGGAAAATGGAGGTAGTAAATGATGAGGTAGGAAAGGTAAGGTAAATGGGTTGGGTAAAGGTGGGTTGGGTAAAGGATCGGGGGGGGTGAAGGGTGGGGTAAAGGATAAAGGTAAAGGGTGGGGTAAGGAAAAAAAGGTGGGTAAATGTGAAGGTGAGGGAATGTGAGGTGATGATGATCGATGGTGGTCATGGATAAAACGTCGGTATAGGAAAAGCGGTGATGATGGTGAGGTAGGGCACGTGACCGATGTCGGTCAAGGGTAACCGACGTCGGTTAGGTCGGGTTGGTTATAAAAAAAAAAAATCCATTTTTTTTATTTATTCATTTGTTATTTGAAAGTGAGAAAATGAAAAAAAAAGAGAAAAAGAGAAAAGTGTCGAAGGAAAAGGAAATGGGACGAGTGAGTGGTGTGTGATTGGATGAGGGTTGGTTGGTGAGCGGGGGTCCATGGGATCAGGGTGAGAGATTTGATTGGTTGGAGGTTACGAGTAGTTATTCGGTGATGGAGAGGGAGAGAGGGATCGGGTGGGCCACGGCATAGTAGTGGTGCCATGTGCAGAGATGAGTGGTGTGTGATGTGATGTAAGTAAGCCACCCAACTCTACATTGTTAATTGGATAGATTAGAGGTTTGGATAATTGTTATTTTAGGTTTTTGTGGGTTTTTTTTTTTTGTGGGTGGGTAAAAATAAAATTTGGGTATGGGGGGGAATAACGAAAAAAAAGAGGAGGGGAAGGGTAGTAAATGGTATAGGTGGGGTGGGTAGAGGTCCAGGGGTAGTTTAGGTCATTGTAGGTGGGGTAAAAGGGGAAGGGGGTGATTTTTAGAAAATGGGGGTTTTGGGAAGTCGTGGGATTTTTTTAGTGATGTGTGTGGCGTCGTCAAGTCAAGGTTGGCAGCGTCGGTTAGGTAGAACCAGTGTATCGGTCACCAAAATAGGTGACCGATGTTGGTTATGTGGTAACCAGTGGTCGGTAAAGGTGAACCGGTATCGGTCACCAAATAGGTGACCAATGCCGGTTTAAGGGTGATCGGAGTCGGTTAGGATGAACCAGTGCACCGGTCGGGATTTTAGGCACAAGGGTCCAAAAGTGATGTGGGCTAGGTAGTTGAGATGGTAGAGTGAAAGTGAAAATAGGGTGGAGGGTAATGATAATTGGTGAATATGGTCATGGTAAATGTGGATTAATGTTGTGCTTGGATTGGATGGGGGAGAGCGATTACATATGCGGGAGGGTTCCCCTCTTGGTGACAGTGACATGTGCATGGCATAGTGACCCCTTTGGAGCTGCTGTAGCATGTGGAGGTAGTGGGCTTGAGTGGGATTCATCACTACGACATGTTTTTGGCAGCCAGCTTGATGGTTGTGCTCATCGATAGATGGGATCCCGCGACCAACACGTTCCACCTTCCGACGGGTGAGATGACTATCACCCTGGAGGACGTGTTCAGATTTTGTGGTTACCCATATTGGGTGCCCAGTGTATTCTATCTCTCTCGAGGCCTCGAGAGGAGTTGATTGGGATATTTTTGGTGAGGGGTGGCTGATATGAGATTCCATAGTGCCGAGTTTGAGCTATGGAGAGATGTACCTAGCCCATCGGATGAGATGAGGCTAGTGGTTTGTTGATGGAGTAGTGTGTCTTGCTGCTATGCTACCAGATGTAGAGGGTGGATGCTTTCCCCGATCAGATGATGGGGTACTCCATGATATGATGGTTCATGAGACATGCTTTGCCTAGGCACCAACATTCTTAGTGTAGCTATCTGAGAGAGTTGTGGGCATATGGGTGGTTTGTAGAGTTTAGCTTTGTGTTGTACATTTATACTACACTGTTGGGCATATGAGCACATAGTGTGTGCATGTGACCTATAGGGATGCCCCGAGTAGATGCATTCCCACCTAGATTTGTGTGGGTGGGATACTAGGAGATGGGTGCCGGTGATAGGAGAGCGGAGATCGGATAGGCGACACATGATGTGGCCCATTTTGGATTCTTGGAGGGTTTTCAGAGTGGACATTATATGGAGGCCATATGTGGGATTCCCCTCATATAGGCATATGCATGAGGAGCTAGCTGAGCTCTAGCTAGAGAGAGGTGGATATAGGGTCGTCGTGTCAGGGAGGATGAGATGATCCGGTAGATAGAGTCTGATGGTAGTTTGGGCTCTTACAGGACATTCCTCCACCCTTCCCATAGTATCAGAGAGATGACGTGGAGAGGCCCTTACCTCTACCACAGCCTACAGTGCCCACAGGGGAGGAGGAGCAGCTAGTGGATCGGTGGATAGATGATGCCGGATGTACAGATAGATATAGGTAGTGGTGGTGGGTGGCTCGATTATGAGCCATACCACCAGGCCAGGGAAGCAGCAGAGACCTAGCTACCATTATAGTGTGAGAGAGATGCCCCCTACGAGGGGGTAGTAGTAGCTATGTTGATTACCTAGTTGGGTATACTATGAGACACATAGTTGGAGGGTTTCGGAGGTAGAGAGTAGTAGAGCTACAGTATAGGTGGCTAGCCTGCGAGGCCGAGATGGATGGATGGGAGGAGAGGAGATGGAGATGGGAGGGGGGGATGGTGGGTGGGTAGCCTTACGAGGCTCAGGTGGTAGGTTTACGAGGGCGAGTTGGCCACATAGCCGAGGCATAGATTGGGGCCTTAGGAGCCCAGATATACAGGGGCAGGGGGGGCAGGGGGCACCACCACAGGCAGGGAGTAGAGTCCCATAGTTCAGTAAGTAGGTGCGAGGTAGGTTGTTGGGGGTAGGTAGGGGCCGAGACCTATGGGGACCCACCACAGACCATGCTATATCTAGGTTATGGGATGCCCTAGGTGAGGTGAGATATTATCAGGACCAGCTTATGGTGGTGGGATAGATTTCATATCCTATGCTGAGTACAGGGCACAACAGGCATCCAGTGAGAGGATGAGATCCCACACTCATAGTGTGGAGAGCACAGGAGGTCAGTGAGCTCGAGGCCGATCGGGGAGAGGCCACCGGTGCGTGTGGTGACCAGCTCTAGGTGAGGTGCAGTAGGGACACAGGAGGAGGAGGTGAGGGTACAGAGTGATGAGAGATGGAGGACATCGGTGAGATGCGATGCGATATGCGGTTTTTTTTTTGATGTATATTAGTTATTTTTTATATATATATATATATGATCGAAGATAGTTGATTTTTGATCATGAATTGCCGAAGATATGAGGATGTATGAGTGATTTGTATTTTATGATATATTGCATGTGAAAGATTTTGATTATTATTTGATTCATATTTTTTTATATATAGAGACTTTGCTGCGTGCATTTGATGACATTTTTTGTATTATATATCATTTGACATTTTGACATTTTGAGATGATGGACATGATGAGATAGGCATGTATATTGAGATACATATTGATTGATTTATATGATGAGATACATGGTATTTTGTGATTTTTTGATGTGTTTATGAGATATTGGTTTATGGCTTGTGTTAGATGAGATATGGATTTTATTTTTGATATGATGGAAGATGATATTTGTTTTTATGGATGATGAGTTGAGTTAGGTTTAGGTTATGGATGAGTTTTAGGGTTGTTATTTATGGATGAGATTTGGTTGGTTAGGCATGGGTTTAGGAGTTGAGTTAGTTGTTGGTTAGGCATGGTTGAGTTAGGTTTGGCATGAGGCATGGTTAGGAGTTTGGCATAGTTGTATGGTTAGTATGGATTGAGAGTTTGGAGGCATTGAGGTTTAGGCATGGTTGAGTTAGGTTGGTTAGGCATGGATGAGTTAGGTTGGTTAGGCATGGATGAGTTAGGTTGGTTAGGCATGGGTTGGTTAGTTAGGCATGGTTGAGTGGTTGGTTTAGGCATGGTTGAGTTTGTTGGTTAGGCATGGTTGAGTGAGGTTTGTTAGGCATGGTTTATTGAAAGTAGGTGAAGTTATGATTCATTATATTTTTATAATGAATGATATATGGGTCATATGTGAGATGTGGTATAATCTATGCATAGTGATGATAGAGAAATGGTAGGTGTAATAAATGTATAAAATATGAAGCAAATTGTTATGTATGTGGCTTAATTTCCAATTTTGTATATAAAAGGGAACTAAGTGAAATGTGATGTAAATGGTGAGTTAGGCATGGTTGATGAATTGTTTAGGGTAGAGAATGGCTGAGCTAACCTCCAAGGGCCCCATGCCCTCGGAGTGCTGCCTACATAGTCCCGGTGAAAAGGGACCTCAGGCCGATGTAGTTCTCCCATAAGCTAGGGAAGAAAATGAGAGGTGTGAAAATGAGTTGGTAGGTGTTTGGGCATGTTGTGGGTTTAGGTTTGTTAGGTGTGGGTAGATTGTAGGTAAAATGATGTAGGTGAAAGTGATTATGGTGAAAGAGGAGGATTACCCCAAAGGTAAGTGTCGAGGACCAAGTCTGTATAAGGTAATCAAAATGTAAACAAAGATGGTTAAAAAGATAAAGGGGGAAATAAAGCCACTGATTGGGTAGGATCACACAGAGTAGATCATACCTTGGAGGAGGTGATGAACATAAGACCTTAAAGACATTGCATGATTGACATGTTCTACGATGAAAAGTATTCACATGATCACCAAATGTCTAAGTTCTAAGAAGTCCCTTGAGGTAATAGGAAATGAGAGTGGGAATGGTAAGAGGGTGAAAAGGTAATTTTTAATTTTTATATGGTATGAGGTAGCGAGGCCCTTGGGAAAGAGGTCCTAGGTCACAATGGGAAAGTCCATGACAATTTTTTTTTTTTTTGAGTTTAGTTGAGATAGGTGATCGATGCGGGAAGTCTATATGAGATAAAAAATTGAACTCCTTGAGGTCTTTGAAGTGAATGATGATGCGGGAAGCTTTGGTTTGCTCTCATTTTTTTTTTTTTTTTTTTTGAAGAGCTTTACATAGTTGTCCTTCATGGGAGTAGTCTATTTATAGTAGCAATTTGTCGAGAGGAAGATGTCCTTTTGAGGGAGTCATCTTTTTTTATTAGAAGTTTGACTCAAGGAGTTTGGTCCCATGTGAGGTCTTTGAAGTCATGGACAAGACCAAGGTGAAGGATAGGACTCTTGTTCAAAAGGCAAGGTGAAATGACCATGGGATCTCATCTAAAGGTAGATGAAAAGTATCCATGAGAATCATGCTATGTGTAGTGCCATCGTGGTACACATATTCAAGAGAAGATAACAAGTGATGGGTACTCACATGATTCTTGTTTAATCATTAGGGAGGTGTATGGAGTGGGTAGTGCTCAAGGGATGAGCTGGAGAGAGACAAAGGGTGAGGTAGGACAATGAGTCAACAATAGAATGGTCGAAGATGCAAGGCATTTAGGGGCTCAGGTTGGGTTTACCGAGAGAGAGAAGATAAGCGATAAGCACTTGATCCATAGGTATGAGTCATGATGTATGGTCAAGCCAATTAGGAGAAAATTTTCCCCGTTTACTTTTTTTTTTTTTTGCTTTGGTTACGTGTTGATTTTCTTTAGGACAAGGTCACCAACTTGGAAGGTTCGTTCATGAACACTTTTTTCATAGGCACGTTTGATACGTTGTTGGTAAACTTGAAGGTGATCAGAGCGTTAAGATGATGTTCATCTAATAACTCTAGTTGTGTTAAATGGTCTGATGAAAGTCATCATCGGTGAGCATGTCATGGAGAGAAATGCGGAGTGAGGGGATCTGGACTTGAGAGAGGTAGAACAACCTCATGTACCGTAGAGAGAGAAAAGGGTGTGGTGTGTAGTGGAAGTGTGAATACTAGTGCGGTATGCCCATAGGAAAAAAAAGGAATGTGTGTATGCCAATCCTTCCCAGTATCATCAACCACTTTCATGAGAATTTTTTTGAGGGTTTTGTTAGTGGATTTGGCTTGGCCATTGGTTTGTGGGTAGTAGGGTGATGAGAAACTAAGCTGAATGTCGAAGGTGTCACAAATTTTTTGCAATGTTTTTTTTTGAATTTTTTTCCATTGTCAGTGATGAGGTGATGAGGAACACCAAAGTGAAAAATGATGTGGTGGTTAATGAACTCACATATTTTCTTGGCTTTGTGGAAATGAGTGGTATGGCTTCCACCCATTTTGTGTAGTATTCGGTAGCAGTGATGATCCATTGATGGCATTGGGAAGAATGAGGATTGATTTCTCGACAAGATCCAAACCCCATTGAGAGAAGGGCCAAAGGTCACGAGTGACTGTAAGGCATGATTGGGTGTATGATGAAGATTGGAATGTTGTTGGCATTTTACACAATGTTTGACATAGTCACAACAATCATGGTTAAGGGTCGGCAGTAATAGCCTAGGTGAAAGAATACGCTTAGCAACAGCAAGGCCACTAAAGTGACCTCCACATATGCCATCATGAACCTCCTTAATGGTATAAGGAATTTCAGAACTTGTGAGGCATCGTAAGAGAATACCATCAAAGCCATGCTTTATAGAGGAGTCCCCCAGGATGATGTAATGAGAGACCTTTTTAAGGAAGGCGTTGTTGTCCATTACGGGTGAGATCAGGAGGTAAGATGGAGAGAGAAAGGTAGTGGAGTATTGTTTATACCAAAGGTCACTCAGGTCAGGGGTATTGGTTCGATCGAGTAAACATCATGAGGTAAATAAGAAGGTGAATGGAGGCATTGTATGGTGACAAAGATTTTGGAATCGGGGTGAAGTGGGTATTTGGGAAGCTAAGCAGGCCATGGTATCTACAAATTTGTTGGTGGAACATGGGATGGTTTGAAGGGTGTAACGATCAAAGGTGGTCAAAAGTATGTCTACATGATGTTTATACTTTTGAAGTATCTCGTTATGACATTGGTACATACCATTGACTTGGTTTATGACCAATTGAGAATCACCAAAGATGTTGATTGATTTGACATCTAGGGCATAGGTGGCTTAGAGACCTAGTACGAGTGCTTCGTATTGGAAATATTGTTGGTGCATTCAAAATCTAGTTTAAAAGACAAAGGCATGGGTTCTCCATCAAGAGGAATGAGGATAATACCAGCCCCCCACACTTTGACACTTGGAACCATAAAAAAGAGTGTCATTTGGTAAGGAGGTTCGTCAGCAAGGAAAGGGTAGCAATTGACTCATCTGGAAAGTCAAAATTAGAGGTTGATCCCTAGAAATAGGTGCGTCGGCCAATTGGTCGGTGATAGCTTGGCCCTTGATGGACTTTTGATGAATGAATTGAGGTCAAGATCAGCTAAAAGCATAAGCCATCATGTGGCATGCTGATTTTGATAAGGTTTGGCGTACATGAAGTGTAAGGGGTCGGTGTTGGTCACAACATAGGTTTTGTGGTTGAGTAGGTAATGATGGAGTTTGGTGGAAATGAAAACTAAGGCTAAGAAAATTTTTTTGGGATGGTTGTATCGGGTTTCATAGTCCAAAAGAGTATGGCTTATGTAATAAACCACCTGCTCCTGTGTTGTTCATCGCGATGAGTGAGCATGGCTCCCAAGGAATGATCGGTAGTGGATATGTATAGGTAAAAAGGTTGATCATCTTTAGGTGGGATGAGTACGGGTGGTTGGAGAAGGTATTGTTTTAAGGCCTCAAAAGCTTTGTGATAGTCATCATCCCATTTAAAGGAGACATCCTTCTTGAGTAGATGATGAAATGGTTGACACCGATTCAGATAATTGTGAAATGAAATGGTGAATGGACTACTAACTTACCTTGTAGGCTATGGAGTTGTTGAAGGTTAGTAGGTGGAGGCATTTTGAGAATGGCCTTGACTTTAATAGGGTCAACTTCTATACCATGGAGGGAAATGATAAATCCCTAGGAGCTTTCTGAAAGAACCGTGAAGATGCACTTCTTAGGCTGAAGGTGGATGTAATATTTAATGAGGTGGTCAAAGATGGTTTTGAGGATGGCAAGGTGCTCGAGAGTGACATTTAGATTTGGCCAAGAGATCATCCACGTAATCTTCAATATGATGCATGATCATCATGGAAGATGTAAGTCATAGCCCGATATATGTGGCCAGCATTTTTAAGGCCAAAAGGCATGACTCGATAGTAGAAGGTCCCCCAAGGGGTGATGAATGAGGTTTGTGTTGATCTTCTGGGGAAAGAAAAATTTGGTTATAACCGAGAAGCCATCCATGAGTGATAGCATCTCATGACCAGTGGTGAGGTCAACCAGATTGATACCGGGTAAGGGAAAGTCATCTTTCGGGTAGGCTAGGTTGAGGTCATGGAAGTCCATGCAAATGTGGAGTCCCCCTGTTGCTTTAGTAATAGGGACAATGTTAGAAATCCAATGAGGATAATCAATGGGTAAGATGAAGGAAACAGAAAGAAGGTGTTGAAGTTCTTCTTTGATGAGAAGAAGCAAATATGAGGGTGCATTTTCCTCAGCTTTTGTTTGATGGGTTTGGCATCGGGAATGGTTATGATATTGTGGACCACTATGGTGGGGTCAATACGGGCATGTCTGTAAGACCAAGTGAAAGTGTGGTTATGATCTCTGAGAAAAGAAGTGATGGCTTCTGTTCAACAACATCTAAAGATTGTCTGATCTTTAGGATGTGCGGGTCATGAGTATGAATGTTGATCTCGATAGTCGATTCATTCAACATGGTTTGTGTCTCAGAGGGTAATGAATGATGAATATATGAGTCTTCTGCACCAAGGTAGGTGAGTATGGATTCATCATCCTGACATTGAATGATGTTAATTGAAGGTGTGTCATCATCGATCATTTCAGGATATAGGAAGGGAAGAGTGGAAGGGGCCTGCTCCCTTGTTGATAAGTCGAGAGGCCCCGAGGAAATGGTGTTTATGAAAAAAAAAAAAAGTTTAGGAGGGATAGATTCGGGATCCATCGACTCGTCGGTGGTGAGGTGGTGATGAAGGTGGAGTGGGTGAAGAAGGTGGAGAAGGGCTAGTGTCCTTAATGAGTTCAATGTGGGCCTGTTTGGTAGGTGGTTTGGGGAAGCCGATACCACTACGGTCATTATGTTTGTGGGTGGTACATGGAATAATGGTATGGTGGCCTTGCTCATAAAAGCCAAAACCAAAACCCTTCCATGCACATGGTGCAGGAAGGTGTGGGGAAAAATGGTGATTGGTAAGTGATTGGAAGTCAGTGGAAAATGGGTGGGTTTGTGATGGTGGTTCAGGTGTGTAAGTGGTATCGTCCCCCATAGGTGAGACTAGTATGAAGGTGGGGAGGACCATAAAGGAGATGCATTCTCCTATATGGTGATCATAGTGAGGGTGTTGGTGAAGGCTTCCATACTCTTGTGGAGTAAGAAATGTGTTGACACTATATAGGTGGTACTCCCCTAGAGTGAGGCATTGAAAAACACCTTCCAAGGGATCAGTGGTTGGTATGTAGGTAGCTGGTATGGATAATGTGTCGGAGGTCGATGCGGAGGTGGAGTTAATGGATTGGGAAGCTGATGGGTCAGTTGTGGAGGTTATGGTAGTGGTAGGAATGGAGGAGGTATGTGTGGTAGAAGCAGTGGCTGTACTGGTAGGTGGAGGTGTAGGTGAAGTGGTAGTGGTCGCGGAGGTAGATGGCTTGATAGGTATGAGCACATCATTGGGTCGGTAAAGCATGTTGCATGTTTTAAAAGGTGATGGGTCAGCTGGAATGGTATAAGTGTGTCCTTCGTGTTCAAACTTTACACAATGATGCAAAGTGGAAGGAACACAACCCATGACATGGATCCAGGGTCTACCAAGCAACAAGTTATATTGGAATTCCCCCTCAAAATGTAAAACAATTCGGGAATAGTGTGGGGGCCCATGTGAATGTGGAGGATGATGGTGCCTAGTGTAGAGGTGATAGCATCATTGAATGAATGCAACATGATGTAGGTGTTTATGCATGTAATTTTAGGTATGCGCATTTGAGTGAATGCATGGGATGAAATGATGTTAATGTTAGTGCCCCCATCAATCATCACATGGCGTACCCGTATGTCATCGATGTGGATAGAGATGAAGAGGGTTGGGTCGGGTCATCATTTTGGTGTGGCGTGATCTCTTCCTCTGAGAAGCTAAGGGAGGCCACTTGGTGAACAAGGTGGGGTGAAGATGAAGGTGGTAATTTGGTGAGAGAGGCTACATGATGGGGTGTGATAATGGAGGCTACGGGTGTAGGGTCATTAGGTAAAACCTCAATAGATTGAAGAACCTCCATGAGAGCTTGATGATGGGATTCGAGGTTTGGATGAGGTCATATAAGGACATTTTAAGGGGTGATTGGTGTAATTGTTTGAGCATGGTGTGATGTGTGATGCCATTAGAAATGGGGTACGTGGGGCCATGGATAGTTATTTTAGGTATGGGTGTAGATGGTATGTTGGGTATAGGATTGGTTGGTGGGTCAATTTGCCTTTTCTTTTCCCTTATCCTTCTGAGCATGTGTAGTGATGTGTATCATGTTGATTTGAGGGAGTTGGAAAATGGAGAAGGTGTAGGGTGAGTGGTATAATGACATGATGGAAAAAAAAACCTACTGGAGGAGAAAAACCTCTGTGAGGTGAGTTGGGTGCAATGACATTTGGGTGGTGGCGTGGAAAGTTCTCTGATGTGAACCATGTTAATTTCAAATCTTGGGGGTGGCTCTAGGAGAGGTGAGGGTGGAGGTTGTGGTTGTTGAGTGGGTAGTGTGGGAATGGGTGTTGGTGAAGTAGGATCCTCATCGAGAAGGTCGTCATCGTCAAAGTTGGTTTTAGTGGACACAATTGGATAAGGATGGTTTTCAAGGCCTTTACCAGTTCTCCACATCGTGTCTGGCACATGATGGTATGCACAAATTTTAGTATCGTCAAACCCTTTTGGCTTGGGTTTGAGGGGGTCGTAAGGTCTGAGTGGTGGTAATGTGATGATCAGAGGTCTCAAGGAGGTTGGTTAAAATTTTGGCATAAGACCTGCTAGTGGATCACAATGGGAAGTGAACGTGGGTTTGGGTGTAGGTGTAGGTGATTGTTGAGGAATGGTCTTTAGAAGAGGAGGGGGTTGAGCCATGGGTTTGGGTGTTGGTGTGGTTTTAGGTGTCGGTCGTGTTTGTTTAGGTATGGGTATAGTAGATGGATGGGTAGGAGGGTGTGTGGTCATTTTGACTACCTTATTGTGGGGTAGTGGAGTTTTGTTTTTGGGTTGCACCTTCTTGGGTAAAGGTGATGTGGGTGTATGAGGTCTAGAAGGAAAAGTAGATGGAGGAAGAGGGTGAGTTACCCATGGGGATAATGGGGTGTTGTGAAGGTAGATGATGCGGGTCGTGCTTGAGGTGTGTGAGAGACAGTGACTGAAGTGTAGTGGGTAGTGAAGCAATAGCTGAGGGTATTGGAGGTATGGGTGGTAAAGAGGTGTGCAGGTGTAGGTGTAAGTTGGGTTGGGCATCTGGGTAGGTTAGAGGTTTGTGAGGAAGGAATGGGTTGTTGTGTTTTTGGTTTATTGATGGGTGGAGGTTTCTTGACCATGTGGGGAAGCTGAGATCCTAAGATGGGAGAGGGACAGTGTAGGTGTGATTGGTGTGGTATGGGGTATGAGTTCTATGGGTTTGGTGCTTTTGTTTGGGTGTCGGAGTAGGTATGGTGTTGACTTTGGAGGATGTAGCTAAATCTAGTTTGATAGGTGGATGAGTAAAGCTGGTGGTGGGGTGACCCTAAAGTGGTAATGGGTTTAGTCGAGAAAATGTTGTAGGTATGGGTTTGGGTTTAGGTGTAGGTTGAGTTATGGGTAAGGGTGTGGTTTGAGCTATAACAGGTGTCGTGGAAGGGGTTGTGATAGAGGTGGTTGGGTTTGGTTTGATTGGTCGAAATATTTTTGGGTAGATAGTGGAGGTATCAGCAAGGGATCTCTGCATCTGTGTTGAGACGGGAAGTAAAAGGCGCCCCCATAGTAGAGCCCTATCCACATAATCTAAGTGATCGAGCCAAATGTGAAATGGACACGTCTGTAGGTGGAGTTGGTGAGGACCTAATGGAAATTCCCATAAAATGTGTCTTAGAGAGATGGGGAATTGGCTAGCTTTAGCTTCCGTGGGTAAGAGAGCAGAAAGTAGGTCTGTAGGATTTTGGGTAGCTGATGGAGAATGCTCGCCAAGAGGAAAAGGTATCTCAACTGGGTCTATAATGGGTGGAGAAGATGATGGGAGCTCCTCTATAAGTGGAGGAATGGATAGGTGCTCCTCTATGGGTGGAGGAGGTAATGGGTGCTCCTCTATGGGTGGAGGAGGTAATGGGTGCTCCTCTATGGGTGGAGGAGGTACTATGGGTAAAGGTTCTCTAAGTGGTGAAGCCAGGGGTGAGATGGTCTCAATGTTAGTGGAAGACTCCTCCGTAGGTGATGAAGGAGATGAAAGGTGTTCCTCTATTGGTGAAGGAACAAGGGAGGTTGGTTCCGATGTGGAAGGAGGATTTGGGCTAGGATCTCCTCTATGGAAGGAATATGGGGTAATTGGGAGGTGATAGGTACATCATTAAAGATAGCGTGAACCTCGCGGGTATGGGTATCGTGAGTTGAGGTCTCACCGGTTTGATCAGATGAAGGGGCATGGTTGGGAAATGGTTTCTTGAAGATATGTAGGTTTTGGTTGGTAGGTGCATTAGGATTATCCATGGTTAACTCACCTTTCTCGAGCATTTCTTGGACAATATTTTTGAAAGTGATGCTATTTTCCATCACTATGACCCTTTACTCGATGATAATTATAGAAATCATGTTCTTTATACCATGCGGGCATGGGGGGAGGGTCAAAACCTAGTGTGTGGTTTTATGGGTGGAAGAGTGATGGCTCGGCTTTGATAAGATTTTCTAAGATAGAAGAGTAAGGCTCCCCGATTGGGGTATATTTCCGTTGCTCTCATCTGAATTGAAAAGTCTGGATAGGTGAGAGATTAGATGAGGGGTAGCTTGATTTGATGGATGTGTTGGGCCGGCCTTAAGTACCACTGCGTTAGTGGTGCCCTTAGCTTTTGAATAATTGGTTTGTGGTTTGGAAGAAGAAGATGTATCATTGACTTGAATGCGAATTCTTATTGCGTAATTGGATTTTCTTCTCTTCGATGGCCGAATCTCTAACTTTCGTGCCATAGTGAATGCTTCATCGAATGTTTGGAAGGTTTGGACCTGTAAGGTTGGTGAGATATGCCTAGCACAAGCCCATGTGAAGAGCTCGATGAGTTTATTTGTGGTAGTTGGAAGGTAAGTTGGTTGATCAGGCTATGCAGTGAGTGACAAAATCTATGATAGATTCATCCTCATATTGACGTGTGGAATATAGATCGGTCATGGTAACCTTCTTGATGATATTGATAGAGAAATGATCCAAGAAGGCTTGGGCTACTGATTGAATGAGAATATAGAGTGTTTAGGTAACCCACTATACCAATCTAATGCAGGTCTAGTGAGGGACATGGGAAAGGTTCTCAAGAGCAAGGCATCATCATGAGTGATCAGATAACACCCATGTTTGAATGACCGCAAATGTTGTTGTGGGTCTTCTTTGTTATTGAAATGATTGAATTTAGGCATTTCCCAATGCATCGGGGTATGAATGGATAGGAATGGATGGGTGAATGGGCTCGTTGCAAATCTCGTCATAGGTGAGAGTGTTGCGGGAGCTGAAACCGATGCCTCCAATGTCTGCATCTTGTCCAACATCAATTTAATTAGGTCGTTGGTGGGTTGTGATGATTGGGTGCCTCCTATAGTGTGAGAGGGTTGGTTTTGGGCATATAATAGGGGTGGCACTCCTAGTGTATGGGGCTGCCATGTAGGTTGATTGAGAAGAAGGAAAGTGAAATAGGGGTATGTACCCAGTGTGTATAATGGATGAAACGGGAGGTTGTTGATAGTATGTATATGGGGGTGGAAGGGTTGTGGTAACCCTAGTGGCAATAGGGGCTAATGATTGTGGAATGGAAAGGACCACGTTCTGAAATGGGGTAGGGGTCACCAACACTAGAGGTGGTAATGTAGCTATGGGTATGTGTGAGACATTAGGGGTGGATGAGATTGTGTTTGGGGTAGTTTTCGAGGGTATGGTGGATGTAGCGGGTGCCATGGAGGTAGAGACGTGGTAGTCATAGCGGGTATAGGACCTAAGCTGCAAAATGACTAGGGGTAAGGTAGATGCGGGCAACATGGAGCTAGATGGGGCTGATGGGAGTGGGTGTGAGAGTCAGGGGGATAGATATGGGCATGTCGTATATCAATTGACCCGAGGCATCTCGAGTGGATGAGTGGGAAAGGTAAAACTGCAAAGGTGGTAGGGTTTTGGTCAAGGAGTCGTGTGAACTCCTCATCTCTAGTAGTGATAGTAATAGGTTGGATGGGATCCATGGCTGGTGATAAAATGGAAGGTGGTGAAGGACTAGGTGGGAGTGGTTGACAACTGGCATGAAATATGAGTGTGCTTGCTTGTCTTTGAGTCAGCACCATGTGAACAGATCCTGATAGGTAGGGCTGCTTCTCTGTAAATGACACAGAGAACAGTAGGAACAGGTGAATCTGGTGACAAAAAGTAGATTAAGTACCAAATGGTGGTTGGAATGTGAAACAAGCTAACCGATGTCGGTTAGGGAAAACCGATGCCGGTCAGGGGTAACCGCTGCTTCGATTCGATTGTAGAAAATGGACAAGTGAGTGAAAAAAACAAGGTAGAAGAAGGTAAAATTTGACAGGTATGCCAAATCTGATGATGTTTACAACATCAATGGGAATGATGATAGTGATAGGGACTATGAAAAGTGGAAGAAAATGAATAAAAATGTCCTTTTGAGTAGGTTAGCAAAAGGACCTAGAAACCGACGTCGGTTGGGTATAACCGATGGCGGTCGAGAGGTATGGCGATGATAGATTCTTGTGAAATTGAAATAGTGATGAAAGAAAAGTGGTTGTGAATTAAAATATGATGTAGAATCAGACCCAGAATTTTGAGAATGATGATGATATGGCCCAGGCACACTCAGGTGAAGCTGGAATACACAGTTGTGATGAGGAGCATGCAAGGATGAAGAAAAAAAAAGTGAAGAACGTGATCTCTCACCTCAAAATGCAAGCCAAGTAGAAACACTAAGAAAATGTGATCCTAGGAGTGCCTTTTCTATTATGTTTGTTTAGCTTATGCTATTTAGGGACTGACACATGAATTGTGAAATAGATTTTTTTGTGAGGATGGCTTCCTACAAAGAAGGAGATCTAAAAGGTGAGGTTTTAGGTATGTTATGGTGGGGGCGGGCTTCGCTCTGAAGTATGACTCGACGAGAGTGAGTGAGTGGGTGCCCCTTGTGTGCCATGATCATGTGATCACCTACAACTTCTTCTAGGTAGGATGTTGTTTAAGAATGTATGTATTTTGAATTTTTGTGAGGTTTGGTAAGACTCGAGAGAAAGAAAAAAAAAGAAGTGCTTTTCTATGATTCGTTTGTCAACCATCAGCTGGGCATGACTTCAGCGTATAGGTTGCCCTCAATTAATGTGAGCTAATGCAATAAATCAGAATGGAATGCACTTATTTTTAAGCCCAAATTGAAATGTGAAATTGGATGACACAATAAGATGAAGAGGAAGAGGGATGCTCTTTCACTACAATGCAGAAAACATGAAGAAATGGTTCTTTTTAATTACACCAAAAGAAAAGTTTCCTTTAGAGAAAATAGAAAGAAGAGGTGGGTTACCAAGGAAGAAAATTAGTGTGTATGCTTTTTCAGAAGGGAAAAAAACACACAAATTTTCCTAGGAATGAATGAAATGCAAGGAACCCGGATGGGTCCCACTGGGTGTGCCAAAATGTTTCACCTTTTTCTTAGATCGTTTCTTTGAAGTGTTGATGAAACAGATAGGGTAATGGGCGTAGGAGGAATACCTGTTCAAATGTTGGTTGATGGGTTGTTTGTGCGTATGACTTCCGAATCCACAACTGATCGTGAGAGCTTCCTTTTGGCTAGGAGGAACTACCTGTAATGCAAAGCAAGACCACCAGAAGGAATTAAACAATATGGGTAGTGAACTGCCTAGCGTATGCTAGATCAGGAAGTGTGATACTTCCTAGATGGTTGTCAATCCATTGTTTTAAACAATTTAATGTTGTAAACAAAGTAAATCCTATTGTAATTTGAAATGATTTAGGTATCTCACTTAAAACACAATAAGAAATAGATCTAATCTAATAGGAGGCTAGCTAGCTAGAATAGAATCAAAGGTCAAATGATTGGTTTGGGTTTGCGTAGGTTTTGAGAGGTCTCGGGTAGATCACGAGGTGGATGAGGGTGGTGAGATGAAGGTGGGGTGGGTAGGTCTCTATTCTAGGGTTGTGTGGGAAAATACGAGAGACCGATGTCGGTTAAGGGTAAGTGGCGGTGGTCGAGTGTGTGACCGGTGCGATTCTTGTGAAATCTGGAAATCCACAGAGAACAAGCTTTAGGTCTCCTTTGTGATTACACAAAGGACTTTGGTTAGTCGGGATGAGGTATTGGGTGATTGGGGTAGGCTTTGGTGAGGTTTTAATGGGTATATGGAGGTGGAAATGTTGGAGAAGGTCAATAGGTGGCTAGGTAAACAATAGATGATAAAATAATGATGAAATGAAATAAACCAGAAAAGTATGATGTTATACTTACTTGGATTCTAGTCTGAATGCTGTGTGAGTGAGGATGGAGGTGTTGATGAGAGGTTTGAAGGTTGCAAGTGATCACCAACTGAAGGAAAGCTTCTGCATGGGCTGCATGTGCATTCCTCTTTGCTTGGTTAGATCAGATCATGGTTGGGATGGTTGTAGGAAAAGATGTTTGATCTCCTTCCTTGCATGTGGATTCTCATTGGAATTCACTCTCTGAAGATGTGTTATCTCTCTGAGATGTGATAATGCTCACCAACCTTTTTTTCTTCCAACTTCCAACTTCCAACCTTGAGAATAAGGTTGTTTTGGGGTTAAAAAAAGGGTAGCAATGGCGGTTGGTTCGGCTTAAGCGGCGTGATGGTTAGGGGTAACCGGCGTCGGTCAAGGTGGGATTTCCTAGGTTTACTAAACTAGGGAGATCCTCTTGATTTCCTTGGATCTCATGTCATTAACCCATGGATTAGACTGGGAGCTTCTTGTGAGCATGTGGGAATGTGGTTAGAGGGAATGTAGGCATTGATTTTTAGGGTTTGGGTAAGTCTTAGTTAGTTATGACAACTTACTAAGAATAGGTCTTAGGTTGAGTTGGCTTGGTGAGGTTGTCTAAGTGAATTGTATGTGTGGATATTATTTAAAATAAGATATAGAAGTGAAAAATGGATTCAAGGAAGCCGTTCCAATTCAGTCAAAGGATCTTAAGAACAGAAATGATTTATCCATATCAAGCATGATCTCCAACAATCAAAAGAACATATCTTTATAAGGAAAATCACATGTCAACACTTGAAATGCAAGTGAGGAAAATAACAACTATCAAGGGTGTTACAAAAATTAGGTCCAAGGAGTTGGTGATAAGCATGCCAACAATGTTCTAAATAAAATGGATTTAGAGTTAACACATAGAAATTTGGACAAGGGGCCCAGTATTAGGGTATTTTTGGAAGATAATAAATATAAGGAACAAGAAGTCTATCAAATCATGGAGGAGTTGGGGAAGGAAAAAAATCATGTAAAATTTTCCATCAAAAAGCCGCTCACATTGTAAATGCAACTGGAACAACATGCTCCGACACGGTAGAAAATGCTAAGGATGAATATCCATCATAATTTCACTACTTAGAGGACTTGGTAAGAATTTTATGACATGAAAAAATTATTTACAAGGGTCGAAAGATGTAGAGTTGGCTGCAGAGCAAGAGAAGAACACGGAGGTAATTACATGCAAAATATTTGAATATGAGGTATTGAGCACCATGGTCAAGGATGCAATGAAGAAGGCATGATGCATATTTGATAAAAGTCAAGACCTTGATCCCATTCCGGGAAGCACACACCACTCATGAGGAGACCAGGGCTTAAGTAAGCGTAGGCCTCTAAGAAGGACAATAAGCTTGGGCAAGAAGAGAGTATGGATGAGATTGCATAGAAATGGAATTTTTAAAATCTGTGAGAGAAAAATTTGAGGTAAGACTTCAAGAACTCACCTCATTGGTTTCATACAAGATGGATGCATTGGAGGGTATGACATTAGGCCTCTTGGAACTAAGTTACCCCAAGAATAATTTGAGTATGCGCACAAATATATTGACATTATTTGATTCATTAGTATATGCACATCATTGTTTGGTATTCCATTTATTTATTCTTTCCAAGGTTCATTTTAAGAGACCTCCTGGAAATCGGAGGTGGAGAATACTTGGTGAATATCCCCGAAACCGGTTTCACTGGGAAGGCAAATTTTTGGGGGTTGTATGAAATTTTTTTGCCTGATTATCAAGGCCTGCAACATGCGAGGAGATTTTCTTGCCGCACGTAAAAAAACACGTGACACGGGAAAAGACCTTAGTGACGCGTGCGTCAACGGACCTTAAAAAATGCTAAGGTCTGTTGACGCATGTCACTAAGGTCTTTGACGTGCATCACTAAGGCGAGAGGTTAGAGACGAAAACACATGACGGGAGATTGCATTTTTTGACGTCAAAAAAATGCGTGGCATGCGTAAAAAGACCTTAGTGCGCGCGTCAACAAAACCTTAGGCGTGTGTCACTAAAAAAATCGACTGCGTGTCACTAAGGTCTTCAACAAAATCTTTGCATTTTTTTGACTGCGAAGAAAATCCCGTCATTTGTTTTCACCTCTAACCTCTGCTTTCTCATCAAAAAATCTCCGTGTCGCGCATCAAAAAAATCTTTGTCATGCATCTGCTATGCGTCAATATTTGTTGTACCTCCTTATCGCGTAAAAAAATTGATGGACGTGCATCAACAGGCCTTAGTGACACGCGTCACTAAGGCCCATTGGACGCAAGCGTCATCGCATTTTTAACGCGCGATAAATATCTGTCGCGCGTCTGCAACCTGCCCTCTTCTTGCTCATCGAAAAAAACTCCATGTCGCTCGTCAACAAAATCTTTGTCATGCATCTACTATGCGTCAATATCTACAGTATCTCCTTGTCTGCAAACCCTCCTTGTCGCGCGTCTATAATACGGGATATATCATATTGTTGAAAAATGTGAAGTAGAAGTGTTCTACCTGGCGAATAATCTAGGTTTATATAGGGGATATTTTTCAAGGGTAGGCGAAGCTAACCCCTAAAAAAAATTAAAGTGTAATTTTTAGGTGAACAGGTCACTGACCCGTGCCAAAAAATTCACCTTTTCAAAATTTTCAAAAATGGAATATTCGCCATATTACGAATATTCGCCACTAAAATTTTCCTTGATTCTTTCGTTAATGAAAGGCATTATTTGTTGAGTTATTTCTAAGGACATATAATATCCCTAGTGTGGGGTAATGTTTATTAGAGAAAATTGACTAAGTATTAGTAGATTACATATTATTACATGTAAGGGTGTGCACATAGAGGGAAAAAAAGTATCACATAAGGGGTGTGCGCATCGGTGAAGCATGTCAACATGCAAGGATGCACACACACATACATAAAATTAAGGACTTACACATTTTCTAGGGAAAATGCTAAAAATATAAAGTTAGGGTTAGAGTGCTGCTAAAGAAAAGACTAGAAATAGATAGAAGAACGATGACTTGGTAGAAAAGAAAGGAAAAATAAAGCACATGCAAAGAAAAGAAGAGAATAAATGCATGGATCAAGCTAATAATAGGATTAAAGCATTATGTATATTTACTCTAATATACTATTAGGACAAGATGGAAAAATCATGTAATATATTGTAAAGAATCCTATTATTAGGAATGTGCAAGAAATCGATGAAGGGAAAGTCCCCACCGAGTATAAATATGATTAATGCATCCTTCTTTTGACTAGTGTGTGAATAGAGGGTTTTGGTTGGAGATAGAGTTTAGAAACCTAGGGTTTTGGGGTTTGTATGAGAGTGTGCATGGTCCATCACATTGATGTATTAAGTATATTACAATCAAGTTCTATGCTTTGTAATGGATTGTAATGGATAAATGCTTATGGGTTGCAAAGATTATTGTGTTTGATCATGGGTATTCAGATCTTGATTGTTATCTTCCATGAATGATTTCCTTATTATATGTGTTGCTGAATAGTCATGATTATGATGCTTCTATGTGCATGAATGGTTGTTTTGGTTATGAATGATTAAGAATATGGACATGTGTGTTAAAATATTGATAAACAAAGAAAAGGAGGAACTTGGTGGCTGCACGTACTTCGGGTGAGATTCCAAAATTGTTTGTATGAAGTGCCAACACACATAGCTCTGGTTGGGTAATAAAATACTACAATATTCATTATGAACCAAGTTCAAGTCTTGTATGTTATATATTTTGTTTTCATTGTGATTATATGTTATATGTTTTTTTGTATATACATGTATGTTACATGGTGTGTTTTCTCTATGCATTTATACGATATATGCTCTATTTCATCATATACTATAGTTGTTTATGTGTGATATCCAATTTAATGATGGCTTTATTCTCATTCACATTAGGTTCCTATCAAGCCTCTTACGTACTATATCCTTATATCGAACCAAATCTCCTATGACATGTTACTTTTTCTCTCTCTCTCTCTCTCTGTGTGTGTGTACACACACACACACACACACACACACACACACACACACACACATCCTATTACATATTACTTACCTTGTTTGAGTTATTTACATTATATACACATTGATATGAGATAATTTTCTTATGATGTATATTTATTTCACTTGCATTGCATATCGTACACATTGTTTAGAACAAATAGATTATTGAAATACTTCATTAACACGTTTCACTATTACATCTTTGGATCTATGCGCTATGTTTGATTTACATTATCATTATTGATTTGTTCAAATTTTATTATTATACATTGAT
Organism: Taxus wallichiana var. yunnanensis; assembly: GCA_018340775.1. Taxonomy (NCBI): domain Eukaryota; kingdom Viridiplantae; phylum Streptophyta; class Pinopsida; order Cupressales; family Taxaceae; genus Taxus; species Taxus wallichiana. The sequence goes on from CM031237.1 coordinate 373,530,809, forward strand.
ATATAGATCATTCCTTATTAAACATTTTTCATGGCACATTGTTTTATTACTCATTACAATTAGATTATTGCTTCGTACAAATTGAATTATAACACATTAATTGATAAATATTTATTTATTACAATTTTTTAAGGAACTTTGATTGTTTCACTTTATGATTCTATCGCTACTTGTTACATTATGATACTTTCACATATTATTACATTTTCATTCTATCTCTACTTCTTACACACCATCGTATGCCCATTACTTTTTATATTTTCATGATTATGTATTTTTCTTACACACATGAGATAACAACTAACACTACTAACATTATTCAAATTATTCATGTCTTTTTAGTTATGTATCTTGATGATGTTCATGTCATCTTATGTTATGTCATGTCATGTCATAGGTCACAATGGATGCATTAGTAATTGATTCATTCATTTTTATCATGACACTCTTCATATCATTGTCATACTAGATTTATAATTAATAGAACACTCTCATGACATGTTTCACTCTTTTCATGATAAAAAATAGTTGTGCTTAAAATTATTATATATTATAAAATCATTTCCTTATTACAATGTTATTTAATAAATTATGCATGAGCATCGACTTTGTACATAAGTAAATTTTGAGTTGTCATGATTTTTGGCTTGTATAAGTTAATGGGGGTCCTTTCAAGTGTCATTGAGTCCTTCATAGTTATCTTAAATCTTCCATGTATCTTAAATGAGTATTTTGTAGTTTTCCTCCAAAATGGAATATTTAAATATCTCGAATTTGAAAAAATTGATAAAAAAAGTTTAAGTGATGAAAGTAAGGGGATGAAAGGTTGGAAAAATTCCAAAATGTTAAATATTGGAATTATCTGGACTCCAAAATCACACATATTGGATTCCAATATAGAATCCAAAATCACATATATTGGAATCCAAATCACATATATTGGAATCCAAAATCACATATATTGGAATCCAAAATCACATATATTGGAATTTACTGCACTCCAAAGTCCCATATACTAGAATTTCCGAAAATCAAAATATTAGAATCGACATTGATTGTAAAATAATAAACAGAACATGTTTATGTTTTGTATGGGCTAATGGTTGAAGCCTTTAATTATTCCTTTGGAATAAAGGTTCTTATCAGTTTTAAAATTTATTTAAGATTAAACTATGTAGTTGTTGGAAAATTGTTTAATGATTTTAGGGAATCAACATTGATCTGTAAAACCATAAATATAACATGTTTCTATTTTATATGGGTGGTAGCGCTAGGATTTAATTTTTCTTTGGAATAAGGTTCTTATCAATTTTAAAATGTCATTAACATTAAACCATGCTAGATCTTGGGAAAATATTTTAATGATTTCATGGAAGCCAACATTTTTCTACAAAACAATAAACTAACCATGTTTCCTTTTTATACGGGCTAATAGGATGCTAGGATAATGAATTTCAAGAGATGTGAGACACTTCTAAGTTCATTTACTATGATGTGATTAAACCTCATTATAACTAGAGAATTAATGAAGATATTCTGAAGAAACTAGCAGAGGGAAATGATCCAGACTATGAGAATATAATTAAATGTAATCCATCTTCTAATGTGCATGGTAGTGGTGCAAACCACCATCTAGCCTTCTCATTGAACTTGTATTTGATGATCTTCTTCATCCAACCCAATGATATTTGGTGGTGGAAAAAAAATTCTAGATCTTCATTATCCTCCTATTCAAGCTCCCCACATCTCACTCTGTCGGACGCCATCACTGTCATCCCTAACTCAAAAAAAAGAGAAAATTTGGGAAATCCTCAAGCATCCAGAGTAAATTTTAAGGGTTTTAGACACACAAATCACCATACAAATAAAATTAAACAAACATGTTCATTAAAGTGGACACCTATTGAGATTAATCAACGATGGATAATCTTGATAGGTTTTCTTTAGTGAAAACAAATAAATCATTATACTAAATGAGGAAAGTCAAAATAAAAGGAGAATTGTTGCATTCAAGTGAAACACAATTGATCCTATCAACACTAAAAACCATACAAAACCTAAAGTAGAAATAAGTAAAAGACTCCATAGAAAGAAGGAAAGATTCCCTGATTTTAATTCTTCCTTACTTCAATTTTTTTAAAAATTCTTCCTTGGAGTGGCCCATTCAAATTTGAGAATAAGATTATCATAACCATAGGAATTGAGCTTATTGATAGCTCTCTAAGCATCCTCCTGTTGATGAAATTAACAAAACCAAATCCCTTCTAATCTATTCTTGATCCATGGCCACATAGACATATGCATGATGTGTCCAAATGACTTGAAAAGCTCATGCAGATTGACATCCCTCATGGTCCTCGATAGAATAGTAACTCAAATAGAATTTTCATCATTTTTTGGTGCATGTTATTCTCTAGAGTGGTCCACACCTTCCCCGAGACTGGGAGATGCTCCTAGTAATGAAGGAGGAAGTGACATCCCTCCAAAATGATGCTTCCTGCTTTGGAGGTGAGGCCCTGATGACCTTATCCCTTGTTAAGGTTTATGGCATGGGTGGGGGAGAGATCCTTGTAAGGGAATTTTGATGTGTAGTGATCACCCTTCTTACTACGTAGATATGAAAAACTATGAGCACCGCACTTCCCTTGGAGTGAGAGAGGGAAGACAATGCATCTCCCTCAAGACTTGGAAAAATTTTCCTTGGATCCCGGTGGGTGGGGTCACTCTAGTAGGGTTCCTAGTTGAATTCAAAAATTTGCCACTTGGTCTTGAGAGTGCACTTATTAGGCACACTTTGCCAATATATGGTTGCAGAGGTACTAGTTAACCACCTTTGGAATAAAGGTTCTTATCAATTTTAAAATTTATTTAAGATTAAATACATAGTTGTTGGAAAATCATTTAATGATTCAAGGGAATAACACTATCGAGATGCCAAAACCATAAATATAACATGTTTCTATTTTATCTTGAAAACTTCAATGCTAGGATTTAATTTTCTTTAGAATAAAGGTTTTTATTAGTTTTAAAATGTCATTAACAAAAACCATGCAGATATTGGGAAAATATTTTAATGATTTCATGGAAGCCGAACATTTTTACGTAAAAAAATAAATTGACCATGTTTTCCTTTTTTATACGGGCAAAGCTAGCAAAGCCTTGCTAAGGTTGATGAATTTCAAGAGATGTGAGACACTTCAGAGGTTCATTTACATATGATCTGATTGAACCTGAATGTAAAAACTGATAAAAACTAAAATAGACTGAAAATTATTAAAGATTATGAAGAAACTAGAGAGGTGATATCTAGAATTATGATGAATATAATTAAATGTAATTCATCTTTATTGATGATCATGGTAGTAGTGTGAACCACCATATAGATCTTCTATCCTCTATTTCCCACAAATTGTATTGAACCATGACTATCATCCCTCTCAAATCAAATCCTTATGCATATTATGTTTAGGGTTTTAGAACTCAAATGGCAAATAAAATTAAATAAATTCATTAAAGATCTTAAATTATCAATGGTGGATTTATATTCAAGCTCATCAGGGGTATCTCACTCTTTTTAGAAAAAATAAAGAAACCAACTCAAGTCCTTTATAGTGCATCATATGCTTCATATTTTGAGTACAACTTAATTTTAAAATCCATTCCTTTTATTATGGCATCATTATTATTGGGGGAACCATATTATAACTCATAGAATAGGTAAATATCCTTCCACATCACATTCCTTCAAGAATCATATATCTAAAACCTACACTGCTCACCATAGAGAGAAAATCAAATAATAATTGACTTTATAGTACTTGTTGCTTTCACATGATTTGATAAGAAGCATGTTAGAGCCAAAGTGAGTTTTGGTCTACATTGAAGTAATATTGAACTAAATGTGAGATAAACTCTTTATTTTCAAGTACTATGTTAAGAAAATTTTCTCAAGATATAAAATATTACTGAGAGTAAACAAACACAATATTTTTGTAAGTACACAAATGATTTCTCAATAGTAAAAGGTAAAATTAAAATTTTAACTTTGAATTTTCTAAAATATACCATGAGAAAAATGTCATGATTTTAAAAATTAAGATTTGATAGGTTTTCTTTAGTGAAAACAAATAAATCATTATACTAAATGAGGAAAGTCAAAAAAAAAAGGAGAATTGTTGCATTCAAGTGTGAAAAAATGATCCTATCAACACTAAAAACCCTACAAAACCTAAAGTGGAAATAAGTAAAAGACTCCATAGAAAAAGAAGGAAAGATGCTTACTTTTTTAAGTTTTCCTTGCTTCAATTTTTAAAAAAATGTTTTCCTTGGAGTGGACCATTGACTATGAGAATAATATTATCATAACCATAGGCATTGAGCTTATTGATAGCTCTCTAAGCATCCTTCCCTGTTAACAAAATTAACAAAACCAAATCCACTGCTAATCCATCTTGATCCATGGGCACGTAGACACATGATGATGTGTACAAATGACTTGAAAATCATGTAGATTGACATCCCTCGTGGTCCTCGGAAAAAATTGGTAACTCAAACAGAATATTCATCATTTTTATGGTGCATGTAGTCGCTGGAGTGGTCCATGCCACCCCTGAGACTAGGAGGCCCCCAACAGTGGAGGAAGTGACAACATCCCACCAATGATGCTTCCACCAGAGGTGAGGCCCTCGATGGTCTTATCCATTGTTAAGGTGTTTATGGCACATTGGCTGAGGTGAGATCCTTGTAAGGGAATTTTGATGTGTAGTGATCACCCTTCTTCTTACTACAGATATGAAAACTATGAGCATTGTACTACCCTTGGAGTGAGAGAGGGACAGACAAACTCATCTCCTTGAGACTTGGAATCGGCCTTGGATCCCGGTGGGAAGGGTCACTCTAGTAGGGTTCCTTGTAAGTAGTGATTGAAAACTTGCGCCACTCATGGCACTCAAGACTACACTTGTAAGGGCATGAGCTAAAACCCTAATTCAAAGAGAGGAATAAATGTGCATTAACATCCCCTTAATAGTTATAAACATGGATTCCAAGAGAGGAATAAACCCAGATTACAAAAACATTAACATCCCCTTAATAGTTATAAATGTGTGAAAAACATTCATCACCCCCCTCACATCACCTTCCACCATCCTTGTGTGCCTCAAAAGAAGGGACATGAAATCACTATGGAAATTTTCCTCCCACACTTGACACTTTAAATGAAAATTAAAATTCTCCTTACTCCCCTTGTTAGGAGGATATATTTTCATAATTAAATATAGATATGAAATAAATTAAAATCCTTTTCTAAAGGTAGAATTATGGTAAATCATTTTAAGAATTATTTGAATTTCATTGTAAAACTATTCATCACGTTGGAATCCCAAATTCATAGAATAAATCATAGAAAATTAAAATTGTTTTCATGATATCTATGAACACATTGATTGTTGAAGTGGTTGAGAATTTTTCAATTCCTTATATTCCTTAAACCGATGTGAACAATTTTTGTGCAATGGACAGTTTGAAGTCGAGAGGATAATATGACTTTAAAAATAAAAAAGTAAGAGAGTTAAAACTTAACACTCACTAGGTAATGTCAATGTAGCTTATCTAGGTAAATTAACATTAATCAAATAAGAATTCACCAGAAATAAAAATGTTATGTACATTTTTTTTATATATTAACATATCTATTATCATTTAAATCCTTTATTGTATTATAAAATTACTAAATATAGTCACACATATTATACATATTAAACATTATTAAGATAGTCACACACATTATACAAAAACTTGTTCTCAAATAAATTTAGGGAAAATTACATAATTTTTTTTTTAGATAGTTAAACACTTTTGACCAGAGCTATGAATTGAGAGGGTTGATGGGTCCCCACCCTACAAGTATGAAATATTTGATCGATGAAGGGATACATAAAAACCAAAAACTAGTAGGAAAGATTGTAAATAATGAGGCCAAAATGTAACATGAATAACCATGCCTAAAAAACATAGAGCGGTGAACAAAAAAAATAGAGGGGGAATGATAGAGAAACCCTAGGGTTCCACCTCTAATTGGTCCACCAAGCCAAGCATTGTAATCTTCCTGAGAAAGGAAAAGGATGAGCAACAACAATATTTTAACCACCATGTGATCAGGAAGGGGTGGGGTAGGTTTTTGAGAGCATGACTAGGTCTAGGGATGGCACGCTAGAGATAGACACCCCATCGGATCGAAAATGCTTTGAAAAAACTTGGAAAAATTGATGGAGGGCCCAAATTTTCAATTCCAGGGCATCAAAATCCTCTTTTGTCAACCCAGAAAGGAGGGACAAGGATATAGATTGGAAAAGAGAATAGGAAGGCATATTTTTAGAGCTTTGGCCAAACCCACATGATGATGTGGGTAAATGAAATGGGGATGATGACCACCATGACCACTTCCTTATCTACACACAACACTAGGAAATTGAACATGAAGATGCCTACAATCTCGGAGTTGACATGAGCTCTCCCTGGTGCTCTAGAGATAATCCACACCAGAACTTTCTCAATCACATTTAGAATAGGTGTGGAGCCTATGTGGAAGACATTTGAAAAGATGAGTGGAAGACACAAGAGAGAGAGGAAATCCATTTTGCTTTCTTTCCATGCAAGAGGATGAAAGGAACATAGGTAGACACCATGAGAGGGAAGGGGAAAACAGAGAGAAACATGAGAAAATGAGTGAGGGAAAGGAAAAAGCACAACCCAATTAAGTAGTCCCTCGACTCATGTGAGGTAGGTCATGCAATAAAAAATGGATGGCATCATCAATATTTTCCCATGCATTGGCTAGATTATGAATAAAGGCTTTGATTGATAAACACACATTATACAAAATAACATTACTAAAGATAGTCACACACACATTATAAAGGTGTGTTATCAATTAAATCTAGGGACAAATTACATAATTGTAATTGGGTTATTGATTTAATGACATCACATACATCTCCACATCATCTTCCACATCCTTCAATAGTTTACAATATAGGCCACAATTCATCTATCAAGTACAATTGTAATATGCATTATAGGCCACAATTCATCCTTCAATAGGTATATTTTTACAATTGTAATATGCATTACACTTTCTCTAAATGGTGCTAAGATTTTTGAGAAATATGTTTTGATTCTGGATCCTCGATAAATGGTACATTTGATGATGATGTAATCTTCTATATGAATATAATCTCAAAATCCAACATCCAAGAAAAATTATGTATCATAGGAATGAGGGCATCATGTCATTAAAATTTGACATTCTTGTCGATGTCCACACAACAATAAAAAAAATCTTTAAAATAATGATGTAAAACATTAAACAAAAAATGTTTATGTTCTATACTATGCTAACTAGGCTTTATTTTTTCTTTGGAACAAGGTTTTATCATTTTCAAAATGTCATTAAGATTAACATATGAAGATCTAGTAAAAAATCATTTTATGATTTTAGGGAAGCCAACATGGATCTATAAATCAATAAACATAACATGTTTTTATTTTTTTTATATGGTCTAGTGGTCGCTAGGATTATTTTTTCTTTGGAATAAGGTTCTTATCATTTTCAAAATGTCTTTAAGATTAAACCATGCATAATTGGGGGAAAAATTGTTTTTTGATTTCAGAGAAGCCAACATCGATCTATGAAACAATAAACATTATATGTTTCATTTTTTAAGCTAAAATAGGTTGCTTAGGCTTAATTTTTGATTGGGAATAAGGGTCTTACCAGTTATAAAATTTGTTTAAGTTTAAACTATGTAGATATGGGAAAACTTGTTCTTTTATTGGTCCATGATCCATGATTGTCTCTTCACCCAAGTTAGAAAAAAATGTTTTTCTTGCCAAAAAAGAATCGAAAAAAATGATGATTGCATGCATGCATTGTGAATTTTAAGAACCTTAAGGTAGTTATTTTATTCCATAAAAATGCACAATACATTGTTGGATTTGGAAGAAAAGTATACAATTCAAACACCAATGGTGCATTTGAAATTTTTCAATGATCTACACATGTTCTTGTGTTCTCTACATGTTTCAACCATGTACATAATTCAAGTGTAAATTTTTGAATCAGTCTTATAGTTTCCATCAAATCTCCAGTATGTTGGGGTTTTGAGAGTAATTTCTTCTTTGACTTCATGTGACAAGAAATCTTGCATCATCGATCAAAAGTATATTGTTTTCACCATAGACATTACCATAAATGTCTACTATCTTGATTGGTATTTTTTTTGAACTTACATTGGTGGCATCCCCAAATGAACTTGAAGTGGGTATCTCACAACCAACTAATTTTTTGATGAACATGTACTTCACCATTGTTGAATCCATAAATGAAGACCATAAGGAAGTGTCAAAATATTTTGATGTAGTACTTATCAATTCAACACTAAATTCTTGTTCAAAGTATTCAAGTATTCCTGGATCTAAAATATGGAACCATATTACGAGGTATTTTTTTGCCAATACCATAAATTCCAAACAACAAACCTTCAACTCCCAAAACTAGTAATTTTTGAGGCTTCCCAATTGGATCTATAAAAACAACTCAGAATTAATGTAAGCTTCCAAAAGTGATTTAAAACAAGTCAACATATTATTGTGATAATATTTTATTTGGGTAATTCACACAAACAACTTATAAAACTATAATATCAACTCAATCACAGTGAAGATATAAATATTGCCAACTTTTAAATTTGTAATCTCAACATATAAAATAAAGAGTGACCATATGACTGTACATGAATGAATATCATTGTAAAAAACATTTTGAAATAATTAATAGTTATATATTTTTTATTTGTTGTAATTTTGGATGCCCTCTGCAACACTCAAACCCTTGAGACAATATATATTTGTGATATGTTTGTGTACAAATTGGTCATCAACCACTTATCTTTGAAACAATTTTCTTCATTGGATTTCCTCCCCACCATAAAATTTTTTAGAGGGTTTCCCTTTGGGCCCATTGTAATACACAATGTGTCTGTAGGGCTGAAAACAATATCCTCTCTACTCCAAATATTTTGGAGATATTTTTTAAATTTTTCTTCTACACAACAATGTTCTTTACAAAAAAAAGAACTGGTTTGAATTCAACCACTAATTTTTTTCAAATCCTTAATCAACTTTTTCAACTTTGGATGGAAGAGAGATAGCTAGACCAAAATCCCACTTCACATTTTTCTGCTAGTATCTTTAAAAATTCCTTGAGCCCACCTCACAAGTTGATAGTCTCCTTACCAAACTTGATTTCCAACTCCTTAAGGGATTGGTTTTTCTCATAGAGAAAACCCTCCAAATCTAAAATAATTAAATAATCCTTTTGGCCAACTGCACAAAAGTAATTTTTTCTCAATTGTCCACAATTTGATATTAACCAATTCAAATAATCAAAATTTTATATGTTAACACTTACTGATTGAGATTCAGCTTGGATTCCCTCACACTCCCCCTCTAGGTTCTTGTGATGCACATGTTCTATTTAAAAAAAAGTAATCAATTCAAAATAAATTTTAAGTCGATGTAAAAAAATACGTGATACAACTTGCTTTTTTATATAATATTTCATAGATGTAGTTGTATATTAGTGACCACTAGGCATAAGCCATTAATGCTTGGACTATGTTTGGGTTGACATATCTTTGATGGGCTTAGTGACCGCTAATGGCCAACTACAAAAAAGTATTTTTTTTTCAATTCTCGGTAGTTTATTGTTAACCAATTAAAAAACATTAATCAATTGAAAATAAATACCATGGTGACGTAATTAAATTCATGATATAACTTGCTTCTATTTAATGAAAAAACCTTTGATGGACAATATTACATAGATATTGATGTATATTAGTGAACAGCTAGGCTAACCCATTATTTCCTGGACTATGGTTGGTATGACATTCTTTGATTAGCTTAGTGGCCACAAATAGCCAACTATACAAAAGTAATTTTTTTTCAATTGTCTACAATTTAATATTAACCAATAAACCAAAAATTTACTCAATTAAAAATAAATATAATTAAAATATGTATATGTTACCACTAGGGTAATACATATAACAAATAAACTACTTCACTATAGGTTCCTACAATTATGAGGGGCTTATAAATGGTTTTGTTTATAATTGTACATGACTATCATACCATTTTTTTGTCTGTGAGTTCATGTGTGATGACGTGCCAATAGCCTCCCCATTTGGCATCAAATCTGAAAAAATTGAAGTTTTATTAAAAATATGTAAACAATGACAATCAAAAAACTTCTTGTAGTGATAAATTTATAAAATGAGTATTTCCCACTCACCTTTTATAGATTCATTGGATGGATGGTCAGAGACATCTGGGGAAAAAGTTGAATTGGTTGTGACATGTTAAGAATGACATCATCTCCTTTGTTTGTATGTGGAGAGGAAGAGATGGTGTCTTCCTCTATTGGTTGGTTTTCTGCATAAATATTGTATGTATCAGTTCAAATGCATTAATAAATAAATTTTTAAAGTGATCTTAATCAACATACCTTTTTTCAAATGAGAATAGTAATGTTTTAAAAACATTTCTTGATCATGTGATTCAACAATAAAAAATGAGATAGATAGACTGAGTCAACCAAAGCATGCAATACAACACTACCACCGTAAAACACTATTATACCGGAGAATTTTTGGAAGAAGTGAGTTGATGAACATATGAGACCAAAACCCATAAGATCTCTCATAAAGAAAAGGATGTGTCTTTCCTCGTAGGCTGATTTTTCTTGTAGTCACAAATTGTTGTGGAAGTTTATCCATCAATCCATGGTGATTTCTTCTCTATCCCCATCATCAACATCACAATTGTGCACATCAATTATTGTGTACATAAGACACAAGCTCTTAAATTTTCCATTGTTGTCATAAAATATATAACCTTCCACAACTGATTCCCCCTTGTCTTTAACTTTTTGCATGTATTTTTTTATTGTCTCTCTTAACATTTTTGAAGAAGCAAAATAGGTAAGAGCACAATAATAACACAATTTAAAAGACTAGATCAAAAACTGTAAGCAGGTCCATTATTGCATCGGAAGTTAGTACACTAGACAAATTATAGAAATATGTGATCACACATTCTGCATTGAATGGATTAGTTGATGATGGAATAGATGATATTGTTGACTAGAGCTGGAAGGGATATGCACATTGATAGGTAAAGTCTTTGGTGTCTTCCATCCTTGCTTTGGAATTTTTCTTCCATTGAAATCATGTAGTTTTCTATAATTGTTTGAGTTTCCACTGGGAGAACCTCTACCACTTCAACATCAATTTTTTTTTTTTGATTTTTCACTTCCTCTAGAATCAATTTTCTTTTTCCTTTATTCTCTTCTCCCAAGAGTACACACAACTAGTAGTAGTAGTGAGAGTCATGCAGACCAAATTTTTCAATAATATTATTTTCATTGCATTCTGCCAATACAATATTACCTAGATATTTACTTTTCATATATTTTAGAAATTTTTCTCTCATTCTTCTATCATATTTTACTCTTTGGCAGTAAGAATCAAAAGTCTCTCACTATGACACCTACTTCAATAGATCCAATTAGCCATACTTTCCTTGATTTCACTTTATCTACTAGAATTGATAGCTCCCTCATGGTCATTCCTCTTTGCAGCCTGAAGGAATTCACCGTGAACCTTGCCAAGTGAATTTTCTTGAAAGTTAGGTTGGTTATCCTTAAAAGGAGAAAAAACAAGCCCACCTGATTTAAATAACTCAAAGGTTGTTGTCCATTTTTTCCATATGTCCTCGGGTAAAAATAGAAATGTCATTTTTTAGAAAGACTCTCTTCCCTAGCCACTTTGAAAATAACAAGACATTGCTTCTCAAAACTCTGCATTGAAAGAGGAAATAGTATATTTACTTTTTGCATATTACAAAATTAAATTTTAAGAACAAATGCGTTAAAATTAAGTTTCATTACCTTCAACTCATTTGTCTTTTTGTTTCCCACTCTAGGGCCTCCGAGGACATCCTAGGGATCTCCAAATCATTTGAGCCTTGTAGAGTACATCAATAAAATTGGTATCAATCCAATTTTTGTTTACCTCATTTTTTTCTTGCAAATATTAACAATGTCTCTACTAGACGTGCATTTGAAGAAGACATAATGTGAGCCTTTCTAAACTGCATCTTAGTATGTAATGACTTGTATTTTTTTTTCAGCCAAAAAATTTTTTTTGGGCACAAATGGTATGTTGGCCATCAAGAATGTAGAACTACACTTCATCCCTTTTCAGGTCATCTAGATCCTCGAGTTGCACAAGTTCCTTTGTAGAAGGTAAAAAGGGAAGAAGAATTGCATCCCTTAGTGTAGGAATAACATTAATCAACATTGAATGGACAAGAAGGTCAACATTATCATCATACACATGATGATATTGATATTTTAGAGGTGCCACATGGCACCTAGAAACTTCAACTGGAAAAACATCACCATTGAAAAAAACAATTTTAATTGTTTTCATTTGAAGATTCTGTTTTCTCAAATATATTGGTCACTTTCTTCAACAACAATTGATTTTTATTTTTTTAAGCCCTTGCAACTTTGACTTAGAGGGATCTATCTCTAATTTAGAAAAATAAGATCACCTTAGTGTTGTAAATAGCTTTGCATGTTTGGTGGAGAAAGAGAAATTTTTTTCTATTCAAATAATGAAAAATAGAAGAGGTATTCTCGGTTCTATACAATTTTTTGAATACCAAATTCATGTTATTATGAATTTCAAGGGAATTTTCACATCCTATTTTTTTTTATGATGTATGAACAACCCCAAATTCCAACCATATTTAAAACAAGAACACATTTTATTTTCTCTAGAAGCCTTCATTTCTAGTTTCTTGAACAATGAAACTTCCAACTCCATGTCAAGAATAAGGCACTTATTCATTACAATGTCAATGCATTCAAATGAATAATACACAATTTTGATCAATAATTTTGAAAGTTTAGTACCATACCGAACTTCATTGACAACGTCTTCATCAAAAAAAATAACCACAGATCACCGTGGTAATTTTTTGGGGAATGCATTTCTACAAACCATTCATCATCTCTCTTTTTCATATCCTCTGCTCCTTCAATCAAAGGAATTTTTTCATGAATGGAGTGTGACCAATGGAAGACATATTACCTAAAAAAAGGAATTAAACAAATTAATAATTTGTAAGTAATTGGAAAGGATAAATATTGTTTCTCAATAGTGCAAAAACAAGGAGATGTTGTATCTTGATGTCATTATTTTCATAGAGTAAAATTCAATAGGAATAGATATTTATAGCTTAGTGGTCACTAGGCATACTTCAACCCTCCTTTAGTTATAAAAAAACAAGAAATCATTAAAAAATTTTTTTATTTTTGCACTAAGCAATTTAAACAATTAATCAATATTAAATTTGGTTTGTTTCAAGTTGTCAATTTGTTGCTAGAAGTGAAGACTAGTGGCTGCTAGCATCTATATATTCCAGGATATCTTTTTTCATCAATGTAAAAAAAAATATGTATAGTTTTAGGATAGAGGAGATATTAGTGGATTGATGGATATCTTCCCATCACTATAAAAAAACAAATTTGAGTTACACTACATCATTGTGGAAACCTGGAATCCAACATGGGTGATAATGGTTGAGAATTGAATATTTAATAATAAAAATATTACATGTTGTGATGTGTTTGGGTGTTGTAATTAGGTTCCTTTTATAGTTCTCATAATATATATCATGTATATCACATAATTCAAATCAGCTAGTGTAAAGGAAAATGCCTATTGAGCCGCTAGGTTCAATTAGTAATTGAAAGTAATTTTCCCGGTCTCAAGCCTCAATAGTTTCTTATTTTAAAATTAGTGATGAATAAAAAAAAAAATCATGGAAAACCCTAAATCTATAGGATCCTATGGTAATAACTAATATACCTTATGGGTGCATTAGGCTTAAGATTGTGTTTGACTACTACATGTATTGTATTCTCTTGAAAATTTTTTTTGAATTACGTATATTCAAAAAATTGTAAATATTTTTTTGTCTTGGAGTATTTTTTCTTCTCTTGTCTTGGAACATCAAATAAATGTAGTAAGCATCCACCCTAGTAGTTTTAGTCTTAAAATTTAAAATTTAAATATAATAATGGAGTGGATAGTTATTTTTTTATGTAAATCAAGTGGAGTTATTACTACTTGTCTCGTATGCAATAAAAAAATATCCTTAGCCACTAACCTCAAGATATCTTGTTAAAAAAATATAAATATAATAATGGAGCATAATTTTTTTTTAATAGCTAAGTCTATTACTACTTGTCATGTATGCAAGAAAAAAATATCCTAGTGGTCGCTAACCTCAAGTCTTTGTGATGTTTTTCCACCTTTACATTCTATGTAATTATTTCAAATAGTAGTGAAAATCTAAGATAGGATTTATTTAAATATCATCATGTTTAGGCTAGGAATAACATGTAATAGACTTTGAATATCATATTGAACTCAATGGCCACTAGGCTTAAAATTTTGTTTTTAATTACGTGTATTCAGGAAAGTCGTAAATATTTTTCTTATCTTGGAATATTTTTTGTCTTCTCTTGTCTTGGAACATCAAAGAAAAAGGAAAATCTTGGTGAATGCTAAGTTTCCTAACTTCCCTTAGGTAGTTCCTATATTTTATATTTTTATTAGAAATTTTTTAACTTTGAGAATAACAATCGAGAAGGATGAAGCCTTATGTATTAATCATTGGATATATTGTCATATCACATAATTCATGTCATAAAATTTCATATCAAGGAAAAATTTAGTGACCACTAAGCTACATTACTTATTGAAAGGAGTGGTTTGGCACTCACTAGGCTCTATATTTTTTTTTCAAAAATATCGACCTAATAAAAATTCATTATCTACCTTAGTGAAAAAGATAAGAGTTAGAGAATAATAATATAAGTACATATTTTAAACCGAAGAATGTATCCTGATCATCTTGGCCCTACATATTTCAAAAATTACCCATTAAAAAAATAGTCCTAAATGATTTACTAAAATTAAGAGTGAAGATGAAACAAAATCTTCTTAGAATAAATGATCAAGATTAATATGAAGAGAAATCCATGTTTTATGTTTACCAATTATTCATTGATGAGAAGGCTAGTAGCTAAATTAGCCTCTATATTGTTGAGGAATCCATTTTAACAATGCAAAAAAAAATCTCAACAAGTTTTTTGTCATTATTTGTAATTATATTATATTCGTTGGACTATCCCTAGTAGAGCCAAGTCCTTAAATACATACCTTGAGAATAACACCTTATGTAGTTCTCATTTGATATATTGTGTAGAAAATGTAATTCATATATTTTCATATAAAAAAAATGCTTTAAACTGTATAAAAATGATTTGTAGCTAGTACATCATTAGTTAATGAAAGGGAAGGCTTTGTTATTTGCTAATAAGATAAATATTTTTTAGTAATAAACATAGCCACATAGTTAGGAAAGGTTAGATCATAGTAGATAGAAGTAGATCATAGTAGAATAAGTATCCTCGAAGCTTGTATGGAAAGGTAGCCATGAAAAAATAATGGGTGAGCCTCTTCTAGAGGCTATCCTCATAATTAATAACTTGACTAATGACTAGAAATTTAGTAAAGTATTAAATGTATAAATCAGTAAGTTTAAGTGTTGGAACGTTGTTGGTCCTATGGCTAATGACTCAAATAGTAATGAATTAATTATTATAGGAGACTCCCATATTATTGCTAATGCTGCCATAAAAAATAGACCTTGTTAGGGAAAATCAATCTTGTGTGAATAAAATTCCCTTTGTATGCTTTCATTAACTCCAAATTGGACCTTAAATCTTATCTATTAAGATAGCTACTAAATAGGCATAGATTTTATAGAAAATTGAGGGAATGACCAAGCATTTTGTGATAAGATTGGTAATAAATATGTTGATTGGCTGGACTCATCACCTTTTCCAATAAAGGTTGATATTAAAGCCCCTAGCAAGCTTGTATTAATTACAAGCATGCGATGGCATATTCACTCCATATATTTATCTAGGTCACTCTCCCTTATTTTCACACCTTTTGGGTTTCTTTCATGAGATTTCATTTATTCTATCATGGCTGGACCAATGTTTCCTTTCATGCAATTTTCCACGTCAGTGCGTGAAATGGGATTTTATACCAAAATTTCACGTCGTCATCATTTGAAATCCATTTTTGGATTGAATCAGAGAAAGACATGGTTTTATTGAGGGAGTTCTCGAGAGATGATTATATTTCTCTAGAGGGACATCAAGGGTGAATGTAGAAGTTTCTTTGACCTTCATTTTTTTCATCTTCTTATCATACATCTAGTGAAGGATTGGGATTTGGAGATGGGTCATCATTGGATCAAGCCAACTTATAGGGTTGGCATGGAAGTGGAAATGGAAAAAACCTTGAGTGTGTCATGGCCCTTACTTTTAATGCTCATTATAAATAGGAAGGTTTGGTGGACATGGCCATTTTTTTTTAGAGTTGTACAAATGGTTTGATGTGCTAATGTGTTTCATGTATGAAGTGTCCAAATGGGTGAGAGATCGATGACGATGGGAGGTAGGTCACTCCACTTGCCTGACCTAGATGTTATGTTTTCTCCACTGTAACAAGAACCAACACATTGGGATCTTCTTCATAGGAAAGGTCATGAGGCGTATGATTGGTTAAAGAGTGGGATGCTGCTGGAAAAGAGCATCTTTTTTTGGAACCACCTGTAACGGAAACCATTTTCAAGCCCGTTAAGGTGGAGGTTATGGAGGTGTCATCTGATTCAAATAAATAAGTGCTTCTAAAATCCATCAAGTTATATCTTTTTTTGTTGTTATATAGCATTTTTTAGTTCCATTGTTATCAAATCATCATGTCTGTCTTATTGGTTGGGGTTTGTATTCCCAACCACTTGTGTTTTTGGCATAGGCCCTTGCATTTTTTCAAAAAATTATTGTTGGATCATTTAGTTTTTAGATTGATCCTCTCATTATATCTATAATGTAAAGGGAAAGGGACCCTTCAACCCTCCTTTAATTATAAAAAATAAGAAATCATTAATAGAAGTTTATGTTATGTGTTGCACTAAGAAATTTAAACAATTAATCGCTATTAAATTTGGTTTGTTTCAAGTTGTCAATTTTTGGTAGAAGTGAAGACTAGACTAGTAGCTACTAGCATCTATATATTCTAGGATATCTTTCCATCAATGTAAAAAATAATCTTTATAGCTTTAGGTTAGAGGGGCTTGAATGCAAGACAAGAATTATCCTAGCAGCCACTAATCTCAAGACTTTGTTATGTTACACCAATGCAATAGAATAATCTATGACCTTAGAATTCTGTTATCCTTTGAATATCATGTGGTAGAATTTGAATAACATATTGAACTTAGTGGCTGCTAGGCTAAAAATTTCATTTTGGAATATGTGTAATCAAGAAATTCATTAAAATTTGTGATGTCATGTAATATTTGTTGTCTTTGAACATCAAATAAATAAAGTAAACATCCAACCTAGTGGTCACTAGTCTTAGAAGGTTGTATTGTAAAATCAAATATAAGAATTGAGCTTAGTTATTTTTTTAGTTTTTGGTTATTACTAATATCTATGTATGAAACAAAAAATCTACTACCTAGCAGACTAATATTAATTCAATTCTTTGTTATGTTGCACCAATGGAATATAATAATCTTTTGATCTAGGGGGGGCTATTGTGTGTATTCTATAAAATGTTAATATATATCTTGTCTTCAAATATTTTTTTTTTTTCATGTATTGGAATATCAAGAAATGACGTAAACATCCACCCTAGTGGTTGCTAGTCTTGGAACATCGTATTCTAAAATCTAAATATAATAATGGAGCTTAGTTCATTTTTCCATTGAGTCATTACTAATTTTCATGTATGCAAGAAAAACTATCCTAGTGGCCACTAACCTCAAGTCTCTGATGATGTTGCAATAATGCTAATTAATAATCTTTGACCTTAGCGGCCAATAGGTTTTGAATCTCATGTGATAGACTTTGAATATCATATTGAACTCAAGTGGCCGCTAGGCTTAAAATTTCATTTGGAATTACGAGTATTTAGGAAAGTCATGAATATTTGTCTTCTCTTGGAAAATTTCATTTGTCTTCTCTTGTCTTGGAACATCAAATAAATGTAGTAAGCATCCACCCTAGTGGTCATCTAGTCTTTGAAGATAGTCTTGTAAAATTTAAATATAATTAATGGAGCATAGTTAGTTTTTTAGTCGAGTCATTACTACTTGTTCATGTATGTAGATAAGAAAAAAATATCCTAATCTACTAACCTCAAGATAGTCTTGTAAAATTTAAATATAGTAATGGAGCATAGTTAGTTTTTTTCATTCAAGTCATTACTACTTTTATATATGCAAGAACAAATATCCTATCGGCCGCTAACCTCAAGTCTTTGTGATTTTCCACTATGTTATGTAATTATCTTGACTTTAGTATAATTAATGAATATCTAGGAATATCATGTAATAAAATTTGAATAACATGTTTGTACTTAGAGGCACTAGGCTAAAAATTTGGTGTTGGAGCTTAGTTCAATTTTTAGTTTTTAGTCGAGTCATTATCAATATCTTGAATGCAAGACAAGAATTATCCTAGTGGATGCTAATCTCAAGTATTTGTTATGTTACACCAATGCAGTGGAATAATCTATGACCTTATGACTACTAGAATTAGGATTTGAATATCATGTGATAGAGTTTGAATAACATATTGAACTCAATGTCGCAATGCAAAAAATTCATTGTTTTGGAATATGTGTATTCTAGAAAATCATTTAAATTAATCTTGTCTTGGAATATTTTTGTCTTGGAACATCAAAGAAAGAAAGTAAACATCCACCCTAGTCATTCGTCTAGTCTTAGAAGGTAGTATTGTAAAATCCAAATATAATAAAGGAGCTTAGTTAGTTTTTCATTCAAGTCATTACTAATTGTCATGTATATGCAAGGAAAAAAATATCCTAGCGGCTAATCGCTAATCTCAAGTCTTTGTTATGTTGCACCA
Organism: Taxus wallichiana var. yunnanensis; assembly: GCA_018340775.1. Lineage (NCBI taxonomy): Eukaryota > Viridiplantae > Streptophyta > Pinopsida > Cupressales > Taxaceae > Taxus > Taxus wallichiana. The sequence continues at coordinate 373,549,959 of CM031237.1, forward strand.
ATGTTATTTAATAATCTTTGACATTAGTGGCTGCTAGGCTTTGAATATCATGCTAGGATTTGGATATCATAATACAAAAATCTAAATATAATAATGGTGCTTAGCTTGTTTTTAGGTGAGTCATCACTAGTTGTATCGTATGTGAGTCAACCAGTATCTTAGCGGCCACTAGTCTCCATTCTTGTTTGAATAAATGTATTTAGGAAAATATTTAATATTTGTCTTGTCTTGGAATATTTTTTCCTTGTGTTGTCTTGTAATAGCTAAGAAATGTCGTAAACATCCAACTTATGGCATTGCTAGTCTTGGAATATGGTATTTTAGAATTTAAAAATTGTTACTTTAGATTGGCTCATTTATCAAGTAAGTCATTACTAATTGTTTTCTACACATGAATGTTTTCAAAAAAGAAGAATTATACCTCTATGGAAGCTAGGTTAAAAAATTTTTCTTGATTGACTTTACAAAAAGGTACATAAATATATGAGTACAATCTTGTATTAATATATTTCAAAAAATTCTAAACTCAACCAATGATATGTAGCATAATAAAAATATATGGCATAACATAAGGTCCACAAAATGAAATATATGTTTGTAAATAGAATGATTAACATTTATATTTAATAATATTTATGAGTACATATAATGTTCTTACCTTTTACTAAACATAAAAAAACTTGCTAAAGACATTACATTTAACTATTTCTACATGGGAAAAAAAATATAAATAACTATATATATCAACGTGGAAATCATGTAAGCATTGAATATTGAAATAATTAGTCATGACTATTTCTTTCATATTAAAAAATCATTAAAGGAGGTCAAAATGATTACCTAAACTATACAAAATCAAACCATTATGATTTTTTAAAAAATGAATATGACTGTGTTTTGCAACTAGGGATAGATGCCACCACTTACAGGAAAGAATAAATGTAGGAAGGAGAATGAAAAATCCACAAAAAATTAACCAGAGAGATAGATAGAAGGGCTAAAAAGGGAACCCATTTAACAAAATACATGAATACTTGAGCTATGACTGAACATAAAAATGGGTTTTCGGAAAGAATAAATATTGTAAAAGGGATTACAATTTCTTGGTCATGGGTGGAAAAATGTGGTTTCAGACAGAGCAACACATTTTGACAAGGAAGATGAAATGGAACTACAAAGGCGGCAAAGGGAAAGGAGGGATGGATTGTGGTGCAAAACACAAGAACTAGGTGAATACAGAGTGATTGAAAGTTCCCACCATCTACTATAGTACACATAAAATAACATAGATGATTTTGATAAATACATGTTTTAGTAGTATCTGAAATTTTTACGTGCTTGATAATGTTTATTAAAGCTCGTAATCTCTCTTAAACAAAGTATCTCATGAGATTCTATCTACAACCTTTTTCTTGTCTCTTTTGATTTCCATCCTTTGTGGGCCTCTTGATCTGCACTCGTACCCGTGATCTATCCACAATCACTATTTTTTGTCTTGTTTGTGTGCCCCCAAATGAGATTATAATCATCATTGCCTCAACTTTCCATTCAAAAAAATGGCCAGGAATGAGCACTCGGACTAGTAAATTAGTGTCAGTGTGCATGTTGTATTATGATTTCAAGAGCTTTTTTCTGTGATTTCAAAATAAAAAAGAAACCCTAATATATATTTCTCTGGTGTATTTAGTTTTTTCCCAATACATTCAATGAAAGAAATTTTAAAAATAAAAAAAATGGGAATAGGAAAATTTCAAAATTTGAATTTCCCTTCTTAAAGTGAAAGTGTGGGATTTTGATATTTCAAATATTTGCATTTAATGTGGGGATTTCACATATCAAACTTTGAATTCACCCATCATTAATATTTGCATTTAATTTGGGGATATCATGGGATATGGGGAAATCAAATTTATTAATTTTACCTACTTTAGAAACAAGTGGGCCAACGACAAATGTTTCTTTGTGAACTCGTGGGAAAATGACAAATATTAATTTAAGCATAATAAAAAACCATTTAGAAAATAGAAGTGAACATTTGTAAACAAAAATTTAAATTTTAAGAGAGCGATATATATGCACATTTATTATTAATTTTAATCAAAATTGAATTCGATATTTTTAAATATAATGCACGTTAATTTGGGGGATACGTGGGATATGGGGAAATCAAATTTATTAATTTTACTTTAGAAACAAGTGGGACAACGACAATTGTTTCTTTGTGAACTCATGGGAAAACAAAAATATTAATTTAAGCATAATAAAAAACCATTTAGAAAATAGAAGTGAACATTTGTAAACAAAAATTTAAATTTTAAGAGAGCGATATACGCACATTTATTAGGATACGGGAAATCAAATTTATTAATTTTACTTTAGAAACAAGTGGGACAACGACAATTGTTTCTTTGTGAACTTGCGAGAAAATGACAAATATTAATTTAAGCATAATAAAAAACCATTTAGAAAATAGAAGTGAACATTTGTAACAAAAAATCAAATTTTAAGAGAGTGATATACACAGATTTATTATTAATTCAATAAAATGTGGCATCTTGTAAGTTTGAACCATTTAATTACACAATTATATAATTGACACACTTATTAAGAAATTTTTAATTAGTGATAGAATTAAAAAATAATTTTTACCTATAAAAATCCGCATTATTAAGTTTTAACTATAATCCATTAAAATGTTGACACGCAACATGAAATTTCTAATATATCTTGTGAGTGTCAATATTTTAGTGTTATTTATGCTTTAATCTAGAAAAAGAGCATACTTTTATGCTTGACCAAAATTTGAGAGTAACACATAGATAGGAAAGAAATTAGTGATTGCTAAGCCCCGTCACCCCTAAACCCAAGTGAAATAATAACTCGTGGTTCAACAACCCACTAGTTATCTGTAACTCCTTGGGGCGTACCCCTATACAATGAAGCGGGTCCATAGGTTCAACCACTCCATGGTGAATCCTATGACCCTATTCAAACACATTACGACATGAGAACCAACATAACAATCCATTCAAATGCCAAGTGGCAAAATCAAAAGCCTTGGGCTAGGCTACAAAACTTTTAAATATGAAAAGAAAGTTTTAAAACCAAGAAAAACAAATGGCTAATTAGCCTTGGTTAGTGTAAAATCCAACTGTTAGTGCAACAATCAAATAAATGCCCAAAATATAAGAACATGTCAATCAAGAAAATGGCTGGTTCTAGTTAAAAAAATAATGATCAATTTACGAATAAAATACGTAATAAGAAAATAGCACATCACAATCACTATGTGGCCTCATACCGCCACCAAAGGGGTACTCATCAAGTTGCTGGCACTCGGACATTGAGCCTCAGCTCGTGAAAATATACATGTAACTAGAAATGAGTAAACCAAATAATGTATCTGTCATCATCTCTTCTGAATCATAACTCCAAACTCCCACAAGGATCAACATAGTCAAAATCACATAGGATTATTCAATGAACAATCCAATAGGAAAGAGTAGGGGACACAAGGTTGCATAAGTTGAGCCTAAGGTGGTGCACACCCATGATATATTGAAAGCTCAAAGTATGCTAAATGATAAAAGTGGGTTTTCAGTCTATATAAGACTCCACTTTCTCACTTGTACTCAGCTCAAGATTATGAAAATCTGGTCCACACCTCCTCTCTCCACACATACACTCTTGACAATTTATCCCCTTAGGGTCATCTAGTGTAAGGTCCACAACATACACATAACTACATCACAAACACAATGGTAATTCACACACGACAACCATAGCGTCATGCGCATGGTATAAATATACAGGGTACAACACAATCATTACCTTCACGGGTTACCATACATCACATTACCACATCCTGCACCCAAAGTGCAATCACTGTACGCTAGGGATCATACTCCCATATGCCCCTAAATCACGACATGAACCATCGCATATAACATGAATTATACGTATGAGGAACACAATGTCTAACATTACCACATATAATCCCTTTGTGATACAACACAGTGATACACACGACTCATACAACATGTGACGACATCACACTATGATTCAATTCACTCTACACCAATTTTTCATATCAATACATCAATACATCTTCACATCACATAAGGTCGAAATGCTTCAACACTCTGCAATTCACAATATCATTCCTTCCACACAAAACAAGGTGGTACATCACACATGGATTCCTCATTGAATCCACGAAAACGAGAGTCGATACTCTCATCACAAGCACATCAACATGACAAAAAATATGCACTAAGTGACATGCACCACATGTGCTTCACGTAAGGTCACAATCATGACATAGTTTCACATAACAACATATATCACATTTTTTATTCCAATATTTATCACCATCATGAAACACCATCACCATCATGCAAAATCATCACAACTCCAATCCATCCCAGAGGTTCGAGAGCATGAACCTCGCTCTGATACCATATGTAGTGCCCACATTTTACACATCCAAATACAATGGTAAAAATACCAAGATATTTTTTTTTTTCTTACATTGCTCATGACACACAACACAACAAGGGCTCTAAGTATAGAACTCGACACACATGTGACAATCACATAAGTCATCGACTCACATAGACACATGCGAGAAACATCGGCATGTCGATACCACACTTTTCCTAATAAATGAATACTAGAAAAGACCCAACCACAAGAAATGTGACTTTAGGAGCGACAAACCCAAGACATATCATTACTTTAAATGCATTTTAGTTACGGATAACTTTCCAAGATCCATTATTAGGTAAGCATGATTTTCTCCCTTTTTCCACCTACATGTCCTGAAAATTTCGTTTCACAGTTCACTTATTGTTCAACCATTTAATTTGCTCTTTACCCTTATGACAGATCTTCATAACTTACATAAGTATTTTCCATATTTCAAATTTTATACAAAATTCTAACTCTCTCATTCTTATGTTAAGATTAGGCTTCCCAAAATGCTTATTCAAAGTTTAGAATTTAACCTTGTTACACAAGTGAACCTAACGTGATGTCAGGATGAAATCTTGGGATTAAGGAAGACATAGATTGAAATAGCTTTTTCCCCAAGAACATCCATCGATCACGGAATAGTTATTTCGCTACCATTATTATTATAGTTCAATAATTTGTTGAATTCCAAATTTGATTTTTATATGTATATCTTTTGTTTTCTCGACGTTTGGTCACACCAAGGAAATTTATATTCTTTGTAACACATGAAGATGTTTAAATTAAGTCTTAAGGACTCCCAGTGACATTATTCCTAACCTCAAATTTTGGTTTTACTCTCATATGATTTACTTTGCGTCACACTAGGGTCTCATTATTACTATCATTTTAAACATAAGAGTTACAAAAGTACTTATCTGACATATTAAAGAAGCACATGGTTAAGCTTAATTCCAGTTTCTCCCAGGGCTTCAATCTCTATTATAGGTGTGATTAAGGTTAAAAGGTATTTACCCTATAATCCTTTCGTGAAAGATCAAGGCACTAAATTTTCACAAGCCCAGGACAGGACATTTATTTACGAGGGACAAAAGGGTTCACTAATGAGAATGCAAGACAAAGAACAACTATATCGCGATCTTCATTTAGGTCGTTTGGATCCAACAGGGATTTCATTCACTGATGAAGTTAATTTCTAGATCTAATTTCGTAAGGCCGGAAATCCAATAGGATACAAGGGAGTAATATCTCTACCTACTCCATAGATGGGAAGGTTACACCGCTTAGTCATTCCTTCTAACAAGGACTCATAAGGTGACTTCCAAGGTGATCTTCACCACTCAGCCTGGTGTCGGACCTAAAGAGAGGACATTCTTCTCGCGATTACCAAATCTAGAAGGAAACCGCATACTCTGGATAGGTTGGACCATGACATTCCTAAATATGGGTTCACGACAATGTCGCTAGACATAAAGACTATGATGGTAAACTCCAACTAGGGGTTTTATTTACCTAACCTAGGGATCTCATCGAGTGCAAAGCTTAAGTTTGTTCTACGGTCTTAAATTTCTTATATGGTAAAAAGGATCACACATGCAGGCAAGTTATGCATGAATATTTTATTAAAGTTGAGTGTTCCCATTAAAACTCTTTATTATGTTTGCAAGGTAAGAAGATAACCCAGAAATTAATTTAATCATTTATTGAATACTGAGAAGGTACTACAATATATTAACTTCAATTTCAAATTTACTTTATATAAATCAAACCCCTTTTTTTTTTTTTCCATACACAACTAAGAATCAAATTGAACCGGTGATTAGATGCACATTTCCTAAGTTATCCCTAAAACTAGCATATCATGCATATTAACAAATTTCAATTATAACTTTTTGTAACAAGAGACTACATTAGACAGTTATTCATTTTACAATGACCTATAAAAATTACAATAATAATAATTAAATTACACATCATCCTTTTTCGTCGTCATTCTTCCATCCTACAAAACCCACGTGAGCATGATATCGGTGATAAATCATTGGCATGGCATCCACCTAATCAATCATAATTTATCATTTTTAGTTTCCCATTTACATAAGATAATAATTACAATTTGCAATCGAAATAAAAAGGTTAGAACATGTATTCATTGCATTTCATTTTTTCTTTTTTGTAACCGGAGAGAGAAGAGAAGAGAAGGGAAGAGAGAGAAAACATCATTTTGTCAAAAGTTCTAATACACACAACAAGTTTCATTATAGTGTTTTAAATCAGTTATTTACATGTGTTTAAACGTTTTCAGGGTGATTTGGAAACCCTACGAGGTCCCGCAGCTTTCTATTCTTACATTTTCTCACTAGCTACAAAACGTTCAAAATGGGCTCGAAGGCTAAGAAACCGCTTCCAAAGGTTATCTTCCAATGAGCATGCACACCATGATTAACTTTCTACGTGTCCCAGATATACCAAGAATTCATAGCAACTGACGGAATTGAAAAAGAGCGAACGGTTTGCGTTTGGCGGCTAGTTTCTCAGGCCACTGGTCGTAGTTCACCCAGTTGTAAAATGAAAAAGTTAGCTCGAGGGCCCAAGAAAACACATCCAAAATGAACGTTCGATGGAGGAGCATGCAATGAGACATCTCCTACTAGTTCCCCTATATAAGGAGAATTCATCGAGTCGTCAGGGGTGAGAACTAGTAAACCATTTTCAAATGGCGTCAAGTTTTTGGAGTGACAAGAGAAATTGGTCGTTTGACCTCGTCAAACTGCACTGACGGAGAGGCCTAAAAAATGGCTTCGCCAAACTATCCCGAAAAGTTCTCTTTCCTATACATGAATGTTCCATGCATTTTCTAGTATAAATGCTAGAGGTTTGCGAAGACGGACGTGATTTCTCTTTCGGGTTTCAAATGGTGGTCCAAAATGAAAGCCAACTTTCTAGTTTTAACAACTCTCTCTTGTTGTAAACCGATGTAACAGGCTCCTATAAGAGCGTCAAAAGGATGTCATATGATCGTTTTGGGTCAAACCAAAAATCAAGGTGACTCCTCGTATACCAGTAGGTACATATGAATGAAACTTCACATCTCGTTTCAGAGTTGTGAAGGGTACTTAGTGAGTCTCTAAAAATTGCAAAATTTAACTATTTAAAACCAAGAAGAAGGTCAACTTTATCAATGGGGAGTCAAATTTGTCTAGTCGATAAAACGATATTGGAGCGATCAAGAAGGGTAAGAGTTTTCTAAATCATCTCGAAGTGAGGGTGATAGTTCATGGTTTAAAGTAGATGAGTTATAATGACTTCGAGAGTTACGACACGACAATTTATTATTTTGCAATGAGTTGAAGGGACATTTAACTGTATTAAAAATCCTAATAATTTAAAATTCTATTTAGTTGCAAAAGAGAACTAAAACATGAGAATTATGAGAGGTAAGGGAAGAAGAACCATGCCTGGAGAATGAAGTCGGTTGAAGCCTGAGGGGTTGGGTTCATCTCTTGCTTGGGCACTTTTGTCAACTGAGTTCACGAGCATCCTCGGCTCCACCTTTTTACATACACGTCTACCAGGGAAGTTGCATTGCAAAAAAAAAACATCTTGTTTTCTATGCCTTGATGGTTTTCCAACAGAGTAAGTAGTTGCTTGTGCATTTCTAAAACCTTTTGAACAGATCCATTATGTGCATATCTTGCAATCCTGGCATTCCATGAGGCAACATTTCTTTGAGGTGTTTTGTCAAATAGTTGACATTTTTGTATACATATCTGCCATAACACCTACAACTACAGCATCTACCAAATGTCCCTGCCCTGACATGAAGCCCTTGAGACCACATTTTTATTTCACTAGAACCAAGCAAATACATCCTCAACCGCCATGTACACTTTGCAATGACCAAGAAAAACCTTAAAAAACAATGGGTCACTAGTTTATTCATGACCATCTTTGATGAAAAGGTTTAGAGATTCCTCAAGATGAATTTCAGCCCAGCCACGAATGGCCATTCTGCCACACAAGAGAATATATTATTATTATTATTATTTTATCTTGCCTTGATAAAATCATTTGCGCCCATGTCTCCCATTTCAAGGCTTCCCATTTTGGCACATGCATGAAGGATCTTGAGATGTTTGTGTTGTGAGTTTGGCTTTAAACTCCAACATTATTTTCTTGAAAGTTTTCAAGGCCTTTTCAACAAACTCATTTTTTACATAGCCTACACAATCATAGCACTCCATAAGACCACATTTCTTAGAGGAATTCTAATAAACAGTTCACAAGCCCTAAAAACACTTCCACATTACATTCTAAATATGCCAAAATGCCCACATTTACTTTGTGTTGAAACCAAGGGTAGAATGGTCAATGTCTCTCATAAAGCAGCATAATAAGAAGAAGACCATGCAACGTGAGGATCAAGAGTAGTTGAAAGAAAATAAGGATTCCCCTTTGGACACATGTTGGAAGAATGAGGCAAAAGTAAACTAATTGGATTAGAAACCTATTATAGCATATGGGCACAGCAATAACGTTACCCAATGCGTAGCTTTGGCCCTTCATTTCTTTCTCTGGTCAAACCTTGCAATCACGTCCCTAAGGTATTTTCAAAGCTACAACATCATGACAAAAATCCCTAAATCATTTATACCTTGCTTAATGAAAAACAGAGTCTGGGAAGAATCTGACATGCCATCCCGGCCATACAAATCCGCCACATGCCAAGTTCTGACCCCGTGGAAGGAGGTGAAGTAGTGTAGGGGAAATGCCAGTGTGGGTGTCTCCACAAGAAAAAAAAAAATGACCTCCCTCCTACTGTTGGTGCCCCAAACAAGTGTGGAACTTCTCCCATGGCGGCGATGCAATTCTCACCTCAAACAAAACCAAAAAGATGAAGGACACGATCCCCCGATGGACCACTAAGCCCTAAAATTTCACCCCCAAAAATCACGGATTTTTTTTTTAATTTTAGTTCTTTTATTTTATTTTATTATTATTATTATTATTTTTATAAAAATGGGCATTACATTCTCCTCCCCTTAAGAAAGCATCGTCCTCGATGCGACATACAATGAAGAAGGAGAAATGGTTAACAACAAGGAACAAATAAGGCAAAGGCACGCGCTAAGGTTAAGATTTCAGACACAAAAGCATGGTCACGGGGTGGCCCTAGGAACATTAGGTAGAAATTTTAACTTTCAAGGTTCTGTGAAGATTGGCAGTTCTCTCTTATTCATTATTTCATTAATCTCTTTCCATTAACATTATTCTTAATTCAAGTCCTTTAAAATTTCATTTTTATCAAATTTTAGTTTATTCATTCCTGTGGGTTCCCATCATGAACTACAGTCACAACACCCTACCAGGGTCATACACAACACTAAAATTTCACAAGCATACTTTTACATACTTTCACGACCGTACCACATCACAAGGGTTTCACCAAACCATGGAATGACAATGAGTAGACCACATAACAATTAATTTCCAACAATTACGTCCTAGACATAGATCTAGTACACACATATGACTAACAAACAGAATCAACACGTTGATACATACACAATGGGTATCACATGACCCAAAAAAAAACCATGACCATACCAACATAGTGCCAAGGCAATATCCAATAGCCCCTACCAACCAAGGGGAGAGTCAAACCTCAAACATAACAAGGTGTCAAAAAGGCTCACAAGGGTACACATAACTCACTATACCAATCTCCACACATCACAAGGCATCACGAAACAACTCCAGATATCTCCAAAAGCACAAAATAAAGTTCCATATACCATCCCAAAGCATCACCAAATAATCTCCATATACCTCCCCAAGAGAAAGAATCATAGTGCCAAAACCAAGCCGGGTCACTCAACCATAGAGCCCCATCAGGTCACTCAACCATAGAGCCCCATCAAGAATATCGGGTCACTCAACCATAGAGGCCCATCTCCTTTCTCCTTTTAAATGAGGTCGGGTCACTCTATGGCCCTAGGCACATAGAGCCCCATCACCCCTAAACCCAAGTGACATAATAACTCGTGGTTCAACAACCCGCTAGTTATCTGTAACTCCTTGGGGCGTACCCCCATACAATGAAGCGGGTCCATAGGTTCAACCACTCCATGGTGAATCCCATGACCCTATTCCAACACATTACGACATTAGAACCAACATAACAATCCATTCAAATGCCAAGTGGAAAAATCAAAAGCCTTGGGCTAGGCTACAAAAATTTTAAATATGAAAAGAAAGTTTTAAAACCAAGAAAAAACAAATGGCTAATTAGCCTTGGTTAGTGTAAAATCCAAATGTTAATGCAACAATCAAATAAATGCCCAAAATATAAGAACATGTCAATCAAGAAAAAATGGCTGGTTCTAGTTTAAAAAAAAAGATTAATTTACGAATAAAATACGTAATGAGAAAATAGCACATCACAATCACTATGTGGCCTCATACCGCCACCAAAGGGGTACTCATCGAGTTGCTGGCACTCGGACATCGAGCCTCAGCTCATGAAAATATACATGTAACAGAATGAGTAAACCAAATAATGTATTTGTCATCATCTCTGCCTAAATCATAACTCCAAACTCCCACAAGGATCAACATAGTCAAAATCACATAGGATTATTCAATGAACAATCTAATAGGAAAGAGCAGGGGACACAAGGTTGCATAAGTTGAGCCTAAGGTGGTGCGCACCCACAATATACTGAGCAAGCTCAAAGTATACTAAACAGATAAAAGTGGGTTTTCAGTCTATATAAGACTCCACTTTCTCACTTGTACTCGGCTCAAGATTATGAAAACCTGGTCCACGCCTCCTCTCTCCACACATACACTCTTGACAATTTATCCCCTTAGGGTCGTCTAGTGTAAGGTCCACAACATACACATAACTACATCACAAACACAATGGTAATTCACACACAACAACCATAACGTCTTGCGCATGGTATAAATATACAGGGTACAACACAATCATTACCTTCACGGGTTACGATACATCACATTACCACATCCTGCACCCAAAGTGCAATCACTACACAATAGGGTTCGCTAGGGATCATTACTCCCATATGCCCCTAAATCACGACATGAACCATCACATATTACATGAAAATATACATATGATGGACACAATGTCTAACATTACAACATATACATCATTTGCTAATACATACAAGTGATACACACATTTCTTCAAAACATGGTAAAACATCATGATACATGATTCAATTCACTTTACACCAATTTTTCATGTAATACATCAATACATCTTCACATCACATAATGTCGAAATGCTCCAACAACACGTCATCCAATTCACAATATCATTTCTTCCACACAAAACAAGGTGGTACATCACACGTGGATTCTCTCATTGAATCCATGAAAATGAGAGTTGATACTCTCATCACAAGCACATCAACATGACAAAAAATATCGCACTAAGTGACATGCACCACATGTGCTGTTCACACTATCACAATCACGACATAGATCACATCACTCATTAAAACACATTACTCTTCCAATATTTATACCATCATGAAACACCATCAACCCATCATAACACCATGCAGAATCATCACAACTCCAATCATCCCAGAGGTTTGAGAGCATGAACCTCGCTCTGATACCATATGTAGTGCCCACATTTTACACACCCAAATACAACAGTAAAATACCAAGATATATTTTTTACTTATATATATATATATTATACTTACATTGCTCACTACACACAACACAGTAAGGGCTCCAAGTATAGAACTCGACACACATGCGACAATCACATAAGTCATCGACTCACATAGACACATGCAGATGACATCGGCATGTCGATACCACACTTTTCCCAACGAATGAATACTAGCAAAGACCCAACCACAAGAAACGTGACTTTAGGAATGGTGAACCCATGACATATCATTACTTTAAATGTATTTTAGTTACGGCTAACTTTCCAAGATCATTATTAGGTAAGCATGATTTTCTCCCTTTTTCCACCTACATGTTCTGAAAATTCATTTCACAGTTCACTTATTGTTCAACCATTTAATTTTCTCTTTACCCTTATGACAAATCTTCATAACTTACATAAGTATTTTCCATATTTCAAATTTTATACAAAATTCTAACTCTCTCATTCTTATGTTAAGATTAGGCTTCCCAAAATGCTTATTCAAAGTTTAGAATTTAACCTTGTTACACAAGTGAACCTAACGTGATGTCAGGATGAAATCTTGGGATTAAGGAAGACATAGATTGAAATAGATTTTTCCCCAAGAACATCCATCGATCACGGAATAGTTATTTCGCTACCATTATTATTATAGTTCAATAATTTGTTGAATTCCAAATTTGATTTTTATATGTATATCTTTTGTTTTCTCAACGTTTGGTCACACCAAGGCAATTTATATTCTTTGTAACACATGAAGATGTTTAAATTAAGTCTTAAGGACTCCCAGTGACATTATTCCTAACCTCAAATTTTGGTTTTACTCTCATATGATTTACTTTTGCGTCACACTAGGATCTCATTATTACTATCGTTTTAAACATAAGAGTTACAAAAGTACTTGTCTGACATATTAAAGAAGCACATGGTTAAGCTTAATTCCAGTTTCTCCCAGGGCTTCAATCTCTATTAAAGGTGTGATTAAGGTTAAAAGGTATTTACCCTATAATCCTTTCGTGAAAGATCAAGGCACTAAATTTTCACAAGCCCAAGACAAGACATTTATTTACGAGGGACAAAAAGGGTTCACTAACGAGAATGCAAGACAAAGAACAACTATATCACGATCTTCATTTAGGTCATTTGGGTCCAACAGGGATTTCATTCACTGATGAAGTTAATTTCTAGATCTAATTTCGTAAGGCCCGGAAATCCAATAGGATACAAGGGAGTAATATCTCTACCTACTCCACAGATGGGAAGGTTACACCGCTTAGTCATTCCTTCTAACAAGGACTCATAAGGTGACTTCCAAGGTGATCTTCACCACTCAGCTTGGTGTCGGACCTGAAGAGAGGACATTCTTCTCGTGATTACCAAATCTAGAAGGAAACCACATACTCTGGATAGGTTGGACCATGACATTCCTAAAATATGGGTTCACGACAATGTCGCTAAACATAAAGACTATGACGGTAAACTCCAACTAGGGGTTTTATTTACCTAACCTAGAGGTCTCATCGAGTGCAAAGTTTAAGTTTGTTCTACGGTCTTAAATTTCTTATATGGTAAAAAAGGATCACACATGCAGGAAAGTTATGCATGAATATTTTATTAAGGTTGAGTGTTCCCATTAAAACTCTTTATTATGTTTACAAGGTAAGAAGATAACCCATAAATTAATTTAATCGTTTATTGAATACTGAGAAAGTACTACAATATATTAACTTCAATTTCAATTTACTATATATAAATCAAACCCCTTTTTTTTTTGCCATACACAACTAAGAATCAAATTGAACCGGTGATTAGATGCACATTTCCTAAGTTATCCCTAAAACTAGCATATCATGCATATTAACAAATTTCAATTATAACTTTTCTGTAACAAGAGACTACATTACAGTTATTCATTTTACAATGACCTATAAAAATTACAATAATAATAATTAAATTACACATCACCTTTTTCGTCGTCATTCTTCCATCCTGCAAAACCCACGTGAGCATGATATCAATGATAATTCGCTGGCATGGCATCCACCCTAATCAATCATAATTATCATTTTTCAGTTTCCCATTTACATAATATAATAATTACAATTTGCAATCGAAATAAAAAGGTCTAGAAACATGTATTCATTACATTTCATTTTTCTTCATTTTGTAAACTCAGGAGAGAGAAAGAGAAGGGAAGAGAGAGAAAACATCATTTTGTCAAAAGTTCTAATACACACACAAGTTTCATTATAGTGTTTTAAACAGTTATTTACATGTGTTTAAATGTTTTCAGGGTGATTTGGCAACCCTACGAGGTCCATAACTTTCTATTCTTACATTTTCTCACTAGCTACAAAACGTTCAAAATGGGCTCGGAGGCTAAGAAACTGCTTCCAAAGGTTATCTTCGATGAGCACGCACACCACAATTAACTTTCTACGTGTCCCCTAGATATACCAAGAATTCATAGCAACTGACGGAATTGAAAAAGAGCAAACGGTTTGCGTTTGGCGGTTAGTTTTCGGGGCCACTGGTCGTAGTTCACCCAGTTGTAAAATGACAAAAGTTAGCTCGAGGGCCCAGAAAACCGCATCCAAAATGAATGTTTCGATGGAGGAAGCATGCAACAAGACATCTCCTACTAGTTCCCCTATATAAGGAGAATTCATCAGAGTCGACGGGACTGAGAACTAGTAAACCATTTTCAAATGGCGTCAAGTTTTCTGGAGCGACAAGACGAAATTGGTCTAGTTTGACCTCGTCAAACTGCGACTGGAGGCCTACAAAATGGCTTCGCCAAACTATCCCGAAAAGTTCTCTTTCCTATATTGAATGTTCCATGCATTTGTCTAGTATAAATGCTAGAGGTTTGCGAAGACGGGATGTGATTTCTCTTTCCGGGTTTCAAATGGTGGTCCAAAACGAAAGCCAACTTTCTAGTTTTAACAACTCTCTACTGTTGTAAACCGATGTAATAGGGCTCCTATAAGAGCGTCAAAAGGATGTCATATGATCATTTTGGGTCAAACCAAAAATCAAGGTGACTCCTCGTATACCAAGGTACACGAATGAAACTTCACATCTCGTTTCCAGAGTTGCGAAGGGTACTTAGTGAGTCTCAAAAATTACAAAATTTAACTATTTAAAACCAAGAGAAGGTCAACTTTATCAATGGGGAGTCAAATTTGTCTGGTCGATAAAACGATATTGGAGTGATCAAGAAGGGTAAGAGTTTTCTAAATCATCTCGAAGTGAGGGTGATAGTTCATGGTTTAAAGTAGGCGAGTTATAATGACTTCGAGAGTTACTGACACGACTTTATTGTTTTGCAATGAGTTGAAGGGACATTTAATTGTATTAAAAATCCTAATAATTTAAAATTCTATTTAGTTGCAAAAGAGAACTAAAACACAAGAATTATGAGAGGTAAGGGAAGAAGAACCATGCCTGGAGAACGAAGATGGTCAAAGCCGCGAGCTTTGGTTCGATCTCTTGCTTGGGCACCATTTTCACACGTCAGACCAGGGGACGTAAACCAAGGAATCTTTTTACACTATGCCATGAAGTTCATCCAACAAAAGTAATTACATCTTGTGCATTTCACCTTGAATGGCATTCCATGAGAGTAACATTTCTTTGAGGCATTTTGTCAAACGGATTTGACATTTTTGTATACATATTTTCCATAACACCATCTTCCATCTACCAAATGTCCCTTATGTGAAGCCCTTGAGACTACGTTTTTATTTCACTAGAACCAGTAAATACATCCTCAGCTACAAGTTGGTTGCATTTCCAAGCAAACACCTTTTAGCCACCACTAGTTTATTTCATACGATGAAAAGGTTTAGAGCTTCCTCACATTTAGCTAGGCCCACACGAATGGCCATTCACACACACAAGAGAATATATTATTATTATTATTTTATCTTGCCTTGATAAAATCAAAGGCACCCATGTCCTGTTCCAAGGCTTCCCATTTTGGCACATGCGTGAAGGATGCTGAGTGTGTTGTGGAGTTTGGCTTTAAACCTACCAACAGTATTTGCTTGAAAGTTTTCAAGGCCTTTTCAACAAACTCATTTTTTACATAGCCTGCAATCATAGCACTCCATAAGACCACATTTCTTAGAGGCATTCTAACAAACAGTTCACAAGCCCTGAAAACACTTCCACATTACATTCTAAATATGCCAAAACACCCACATATGCATTGAAACCAAGGGTAGACTGGTCAATGTCTCTCATAGCAGACAATAAGAAGAAGACCATGCAACGTGAGGATCAAGAGTAGTTGAAAGAAAATAAGGATTCCCCTTTGGACGCATGTTGGAAGAATGAGGCAAAAGTAAACTGATTGGATTAGAAACCTGTTTGTAGCATATGCGCACAGCAATAACGTTACCCCATGCGTAGCTGTCCCATTCTTTCCTCTGGTCAAACCCTGAAATCATGTCCCCAAGGTATTTGTAGCTACAACATCTGAAAAAATCCCTAAATCGTTTATACCTTGCTAGATGACACGCAGGTCTGGGAAGAAGCTGGTACAGGCCCCCCGGCCATACAAATCCGCCACATGCCAAGTTCTGACCCCGTGGAAGGAGGTGAAGCGGTGTAGGGGCATTATGCCAGGCATGGGTGTCTCCACAAGGAAAAAAAAATGGCCTCCCTCCTACCTGTTGGTGCGCCAAACAAGTGTGGAACTTCTCCCATGGCGGCGGCGAGTTCTTACCAAAACAAACAAAACCAAAAAGATGAAAATACAATCCCCAATGGAGCCCGAGCCCTAAAATTTCGCCCCACTATCACGGATTTTTTTTTTTTTAATTTTAGTTCTTTTATTTTATTTTATTATTTTTATAAACGGGGCATTACAAGTGCATGAAATGGGATTTTATACCAAAATTTTACGTCATCATTATAAATCCATTTTTTGGATTGAATAATATAAAGACATGGTTACTATTGAGGAGTTCTTCAAGATAATTATCTTCTCTCGGGAGGGACATCCAAGGGTAAATGCAAAAGTTTCTTCTACATTTGTTTTTCATATTATTATCATACATTTGGCGAATGATTAGGATTTTGGAGATGGGTTGTCATTGGATCAAGCCAGCGTATAGGGTTGGCATGGAAGTGAAATGGAAAAAACATCAAGTGCATCATGGCCCTTGCATTCTTAGGCTCGTTATATACAGGAAAATTTGATGGATGTGACCTTTTTTGAGAGTTTTAAAAATGGTTTTACATCCTAATGCGTTTCACATTTAGTGTGTCTAAGTGGGGTGAGAGACCGAGGGCAGGACCTAGTTTACTCCACTTGCCTAACTCCGAATGATATGTTTTCTATTCTCTCTAATAAGAATCGACACATTGGGATATTATTCTTTGGAAATTTGTGAGGTGTACGATTGGATAAAGAGTTGGGCTACCACTGAAAAGAGCATCTTTTCTAGAATTGCTTCATGGAAACCATTTTCATCCCTATTAAAGTGGAGGTTACGAATGTGTCATCTGATTTAGTTAAATAAGTGCTTCTAAAATACATTATTTTATATCTTTGTTTTGGTTGTTATATAGCATTGTCAATTCCATTGTTATTAAATCATCCTATTTGTTTTCTTGAGTGCGGCCTTTTTGTATTCCCAACCACTTGTGTTTTTGGCATAGGACCTTGCGTATTTTTAGCAAAGTATTGATGGATCGTTCATTTTTTTAGATTGATCCTCTCGTTATATATTTAATGTAAAGGGAAAGGGACCCTTCAACCCTCCTTTAGTTATAAAAAAACAAGAAATCATTAATAAATTTTTTTGTTATGCGTTGCACTAAGAAATTTAAACAATTAATCACTATTAAATTTGGTTTGTTTGAAGTTGTCAATTTGTTGCTAGAAGTGAAGACTAGCGGTCATAGCATCTATATATTCTAGGATATCTTTATGTTAATGTGCAAAACAATTTGTATATCTTTAGGATAGAGGAGTTAATATTGGATTGATGGATGTCTTCCTATCATTGTAAAAAACAAATTTGAGTTACACTACATCATTGTGGAAACATGGAGGTCTTTACTGTCGAAAGATATGGAGGTATTTGAGAAAGGAATAAATTTAATTCTCTTTCCCTAATAATAGAAGATTGTAAATGGCTCTATTTATTTTACAGAAACCTCTCCTACAACAATTTGTTTGGGGAAATTCCTGTCATTAAATTTTTTTCATGTTTTCCTCCAGACAGTGTAGATATAAACAAAAATTTTCTCTGCGTACCAATTTAGTTTTGTTTCTTATGGTTTTTGGATATCATCAATTAACTGATGCAAGAAATAATAGTTGTCTTTTAAATAGCTTAGGTTCTAGAGACATTATTCTATTGTTATCAAAAATTTGGAAAACTTGGATTTGTATGATGTTGTCTAAAAAAATTGTGGCCCAATGCAATGAACAACATCCATCTCAAAACCGGATTTTTTTTGCATCTGTTAGGGTTCAATACTACTATTGTGCATAATTATATCTCTATATTGTTCAAATCATCCAAACACATTTACAAAAGGCTCTGTAAACAAAAATGGAGCAAGGTGTTAAAACTAATATGGCTAGACATGATTTTATATTATATAAATTATCAGAAAACAAATCAAAAATCAATATATTATTGCAATTTATTTATCAACACATCTATTTGTTACATTTAGGTTCTCCAAGGTTGGTCATACTGCACATGAACATGGATCTTTACATGTACAATGACATAATGAAAATCACAAAAATATAAATGAGAAATATGTAATTGGCTATGGTGCTACAAGCACTATTTATAAATGTGATCTAAATAATTCTAAGCCAATTTCTATAAAGAGAATGTACAGTTGCTACCCACTAAGCTTGCTTGCATTTGAAACTGATGTGGAAACAATTGGAAGCATCAAACATTAGAATCTTGAGAGTTTGCATGGATATTCTCTTTCTCCACTTGGAAACCTAATGTTTTATGATTACATGGTAAACAAAAGTCTATGGGACATCCTACATGGTGAGTAAAATGATTATGTTATGAAGAAAAATGGATCTATGTACATTGTAGATTCATTTTTGAAATAGAAGCATCTAATCAATCTCTAACCTTCATATTAAAATGGATTGTTGGAAAATATAACAAGTGTTTTATTAATTTTTATTTTCGTATAGGATCATCAAAGAATATTAAGCTAGACTAGAACACTCAACTAAAGATTTCTCATGGTGCTAAAGAAGGATAGCCATATCTTCATTATGACTGTAACCCACACATTATTCACAGGGATGTGAAGACTTCTAAAATTCTTTTGGATTATAATTTTGATGCACATTTGTCAGACTTTGGCATTTCCAAGTGCATTTCCTCAGCCAAAAACCACACCTCTACCTATGTTATGGGTACCATTGGTTACATTGACCCAAAATATGCAAGAACATCAAGGATTAATGAGAAATCTGATGTATATAGTTATGGAATTGTTCTTCTAGAGTTGCTGATGGGAAGGAAGTTGTGGCCAATAACTCAAATCTGCCAAATTTGGTAAGATTTATGTTTGTTAATTTTCATTTGAAGCTTACATTGTACACTATTTAAGTATTTTTAAGGTTTTTTGTCTAGAGAAATCAAATGTGGATGGAATTGTCTTTGACATTGGCAAGTGAACCCAAATTCTATCAAAAGAAGACAATACAATCATGGAAACTATTGATACAGAAGTTGTAGCAACCTACAAGGATCTTGGGATTTTAAGAAAAATTCTGAGTTGGCCTTTCTTTGCACCAAGAAACGAAAATCTATTTTACCCACCATGTATGATGTTGCCAAAGTTCTAAAGTATACATCGTCAGTTCTTACTCCTATGTAATTTCCTAGTATCCAAATAAACCAAATGACCCCTAGTAATAATTACAGGAGGTATTTGGATGGATAAGCAAATGGTAAGCAGAATGATGTTACATGGAGCACATGTTAAACTTGTGATAGGCATTTGTTTGTGATATTTAGTGAGGTGATTTCAAAAACACTTTTTGACTAGAATGAGACTTGGACGGTGTTGTGAAAAAAAAAAAAAAACATCCCCAGAGTCCTCTCTATCCTGAGGTCTTATTTTCTCAATGGATGAGCCAATTTTCAAGTAAACAATGACCAATTTAACTGTTACAGTCCATATTTTTTTCCATAATAATTCAGACCACTCGAGAACCCTTAAAACAAATAAAAGTGTTCCCAAATTTATTTTTGAAGGGAAAATTTGGGTTTTGGGAATTTTGTTCCTTTTCCACTTTCCCAATAGGATTGTTTTCATCATAGCTAAATCAATCCACTTACAATAATAGTAGTAGTACACTCTTGATTGCTACCGCACATAAATACTAGTTTCTAGTTTGATAACACCTCCACTGCTACTTTACTCAACACTACTTGTATCCAAAGTGGCAGTCTTGTTCAAGAGGTAGAAAATATATTCATGTTTTGTGAAAATAAAATTTTCCATGAAAGGTGACCACTTCTCATATAATATTTACAACTGTATATGCATGAATTTATAACAAATTTGAAATGTATAGATATAACTTTTCAATGCAAAGATGATGTAGATCAGTTGTGTTATTTTGAGCTACTTCTATCATCAAAAACTCAGAGCATGATGGGATATACTTTGAGTTTGTAGGCATGGTGATCCAGAAAATATATGAAATTATATGGTTTCCCTCCACTTAAGTGGTATATTTAAATATTTCATGTGTGTGTAATTTTTAATTTATATGGTAATTGTAAAACTGATAAGTGTGTATCGGGTAAAAGTGTGAAATTGTTATTTTCATGCCAAAATAAGGCATTCGTGTCAAAATTAGAGTGATGAAATTGTTATTGAGTGAGTTGTGATCTTGTTACAAATTTCTAAGCATGATTAGAAAGGTAAGAGTGATTGTAAACTTTAAGTTTAGTGTCTTGTTGCATGATTCTTGGAAGGTTGTTCAACTTGTGTCTTAGTTTAGGCATAGTAGACTGAGATCTACGTAGAAGATAATGTATGAGAGGATATTATATATCAATTTTCCCAGCTAGGAGTTTGTGGAGGAATGGTGTAATAGTTTTAATTACATATTTAATAAATATAGAGTATTGTTTTTGTGATTTTTATTGAGACTTTATAGTTGTTGTCTTTACACCACATTACGGTGTAGCAAGGAGAATAAATTGTAGTCACATGGGAGTTAGTTTAGGCCTTTGCTCGTAAAATCGAAATATGGAGGACATGATTTTAATCCTAATCAATTTTTTTTTTGTCTTGATTGATTGAAATTTCATACATATACACATTTTTTTGTCCTCTGGTAATCGATTAGGGAAAGAAAGAAAAAATAGTTTCAGTGGAGGAATCATTCTGAGTTTGGAGGATTTTTGTGGGTTTTTTTTGTCTAATTTGAACGAGAAAATTTCCACGACCTAACAATGGATAGAATTATTTATGCACTCAAAGATCTAAAAATGTGGTCATGTAAAATCAAAGACCGAAATCGGTGTTGAAAGAACAACATTTAAATGAAAATGGAGATTGATTTGGACACATTTTTTTATTAATGGATTGTTGTGTATGAACCAGAGACAAAATTGTAGGAAAATAATTAATAGTCATAGAGGAAGTATAATGAATCTCGGAGATCGGTAGTAGAAATTACTCATGGTTTTCAACTAATTGATTAAGGAACAATTTGTATGTTGATCATTTTCTAATGATAATCAATACAATGAAAAGAATAAAGGTGTGAAAAATCAAGAAAGGAAAAGTTAGAAAAATCAAGGATTATATTTATTTATTTTTAGTCATGTGAGACAATCTTTGGCATCAATTTTATTATTAGAGCGATAATCTCTCTCAGAAAGGCTCTTTTAAGAATTTGATAAGATTGTGATGGTATAGTTGGACCAGATATAATTGCAAAGAAGTTTTACAAGAGAAGAAGATGAAGATTCCAGAAGAAGTAGCCTATGACCATGGCTATAGGATGCCTAAATGGCTTGAAGAGATAGTTGAGAAGAAACTAAAGAAAAGAGAGGAATTAGAAAAAAGGAGGAAAGATGAAGCCTAGAAAAAGAAGTTGACAGAAGAAGAGTGTGATGTAAATAAAGTTATAAATAAGGGGGTGATGGCTTGGATAAGACAGAAGAGGAAGGAAAAATAGAATAAAGAGATGATAAGGAGAAAAGAACAAGAATAAGCTCTCTAGAAGGAGATCAATGAAATAAACCAACAATTAACCTCAATTGAAAGTATGATTGAAAATAGGAAAAATTCATGGAATGGATGCAGGCTAAAAATATGTGGATGGCCTGTTCAGATGATTAGGGAAAGAAGAAAAATCCTAAAGGAGAAAATAGCCTTGAGATAAGAAGAAAATATTCTAGGTGAAGAATTTTATAGAATATGTTGTTTTGATAATTTTAGTGATAATTTTCTTGATGTGGATGAAGAAGTGCAGGATATGAGGGAGGACCTCAGGAAAGAGGAAAGAATGCCAATGGGATGCATACATGAAGAAGATGAAATGAGACAGTCCATTCCTATATTTGATGAGGAAGAAGGGATGGAGTATAGTCAGGAAGAAGTACAAATGATTGAAAAAATGCTTTTTGATGAGCAGGATGCAGGTATACAAGATGATGGAATAAAAGACCAAGAAGAGGTCTTAAATGAAGAAGAGAAATTTTGTGATAAGGACACTCTAAATGTAGAGTTGCAACAAGTTGCTGAGGTGAACAAGGAACCCATAGAAGTGGGTACAAAAAATTTCATATTTGATGAAGATGTAAAATTTCAAAATGATGTTTTGTATGAAAAAAACTAGTAATATTAGATGAATTTATGAAAGGAGAATATGTAAAGTGCTAGGGATTGAAGAAAGAAGAAAATCCAATGGTACAAGTTCTGGAACAAGAATTCCATGATGTAGCCATGAAGAATGAGTGGGAATGGCTAAGGAAGATGAAAGAAGACACCAAAGAGGCTATCATGCCTCACATTTTTATTTTTAATTTTTCATTGTCTAGTGAATGTGTAGGATTGTTAGACAAGGAGATACAAGCCATAGAAAAAATATCCCTTCAAGAAATCTAGAACAAGAAGATAAAGATGAACATTGTCATCTAGGAGTGAAAAATCATGAAAGAGTCAGGGATGAGAAACACAAAGGAAAAAGATCAATTCTGGAAGCTAATAAAGAAGGAACACAAAAGAATTGGAAGAAGTGAGAGAGAGATGCATAATTTCATTTGAGTAGGAGCTTGAAATTTTCCCTCTAGGGAGTTTGATGTAGGAGCCTTTGTGAAATTATATGGTTTCCCTCCATTTTAGTGGGATATTAAATTATTTAATTTGTGTGTAATTTTTAATTCATATGGTAATTGTAAAAATGATAGGTGTGTATCCTGGGAAAAAGTGTGAAATTGTTATTTCCATGTGTTGTCGTGAGAATGTGCAATAGGTAAATTGACAATTTCCGAGCACGATAACTATTCCCAATGCTTCAAATCAACTTTTTCCTCCTTCATTCCCTGTCATTGGATCTAGTGCCACGTGTCACCATCTTGCTCATTGTGGAAATTGATGTCCCTCACATCCTTGAGGTCAGGGACATAAAGCATGGAAAAATACACCCAAGCCCTACCTATGCACATCTTTTTGAAAAATCTCCAAGTGCTACTTTTCCCGCTTCTAACTTCTAATTGTTTTATTTGCACTCCTTTCCTCCATTCTTCCTCTACAACATTCTACCATCACTCTGCTATTGCAAATTCTTAGACCAGATAAAAAAAGGAACTGAAATAAATTTCCCATGGTGATGCATAGGTCTCAAAAGGAATCCTCATCAAGCTAAGAAGAAACGAAGAACAACAAAGAAGAGAACAACAAAATCCCCATAGCTAAAAATGGAAATCTAAACAAAGCTTGCAAACCAAGTGCATGAATCAATGAACTATTTATTTTGTTCATTCCTCTATCCAAGACCATCAAGAAGACACCTTCAAACTCTCCCCATGTGTGACAAAGCATCC
Source organism: Taxus wallichiana var. yunnanensis (assembly GCA_018340775.1). Lineage (NCBI taxonomy): Eukaryota > Viridiplantae > Streptophyta > Pinopsida > Cupressales > Taxaceae > Taxus > Taxus wallichiana. The sequence goes on from CM031237.1 coordinate 373,574,208, forward strand.
ACAACGAAGAAATGTCCTTTTCGGCTCAACGAAGAAAGAAGTGGGATTTCCCGTCAAACCTGGTTGCCGGATGAAGTAAGATTGCACATGAAGCACCAAAAGAAAAAACCCACATCAAAAATACAATTTTATTTACAAACGGAGGAGAAAAATAGACCTGCAATTTTGAGGTCCATTAATGGTTGCCATACCTAGAAGCATTGCCAGGTCCAAAAATTAAAACTTTAAAATCTCCTGGATTATTAAGCGGGCGGGCCCGAAATTTCAAAGGGATGATATTGGAAAAAAACCCATATCAAAAACTTCGTTCCACATCAATCCGACTCCCAGAGACCAACTTTCTAAAAATAGCAGGTCTACTACATAGGAGCTACTATTTGGAAAGTCATTAACAAAAAGAACACGCAAAGGAGATGAAGATATCGAGGTGCACTACAACTAAGAATCCACCGAATGGACATTTTGGCACTTACTAAAAATAGTAGTAAGTGGGCCCTCAAGAACCGCTAAAAATAGAAATTTGATCCAAAGGAGTGAGGAATGTAGGGAGAAAGGGGAATCAAGGTCACAACACTCAAAGAAAGGATCGAGAGAGTTGCCTTTTCACACTTACTAAAAATAGTAAGTTACACTCAAAGAGAAGTTTTGGCACAATGGGATGTACAAGGATAATCATTCAGGGGGACATCATTGTTCGGGAGCATCCTAGTCATTTTTCACAGGGCATTCAAGATCCACCTTAGTTCATTCAACTTAGCGAACATTCGTGAGATAATTTGGAGGAATTTCACAGTGTGCAAGGAGTTCAAAGATTCAGAGTTTCACTGCATTTGGAGCTTTCCATCAATGAGGATCAGCGGACTTCATCAGGAATGACATCTCCTCTTCTTCTTATCCCCCTCTTTCTCTCTCCTCTTCCCCCCAACTTTCTCTCACTTTCCAATATTCTAATTTTGCGTTGGGGTTTGCACTTTTAATATGACTTAAGAGAATTTAGAAACATAATGTAAATTAATCCGCCTTGCTATTATAAAAGGGACTTAAATATTTTAAATGGAATATGAACAGTCTTAAGTCATATTAAGGTATTTGAAAGGTCATAAGGAAGATGAAGAGTCATATTCTATTCTATAATTGTAAATCCATTCCCATTTCAAAGGGTTGGCAATTGATCTTGTAGACTCAAGAGTGCATTCTACCTTGAGAGAAAGCAAAGGAGATAGCCATTTTCTTCTACTCTCTTCCCTTCTCAAATTTCTTCATTCCTACACTATGTACAAATTTTTTTCGAGCATCAATATAAGAGGAGTTTTTATCTTTCTTTGACAAAGGGATTTCATGACACTTTGTTCTAATAAAATTCTATTTGGTCTTGTTTTCATTTACTAGGGTTGTTTCTTCTCATAAATGCATGTGATGAAGTTTCTAACTAGTGTGTGTGTAGGAATATGATTTTCTACCTGCAACATTAGTTCTCCTACCTCCATTCTCACTCCCTTTCCCACTTCCAGACAAAGTCATCTCTTGTAGGTATATGCAAGCATTTTCCACAGGGTCAATGGAGTGCCCTTGTTGGATCCCTAGTCGAAAGGCCACCACAGAAATTCACCTTTTCATGTGCATGCACATATGGCAGCTACACCGGTTAAGTAGAGGGACTTATATTCCCAGTGTTGGCAAGAAATCCACAAGTTTGTCCACCCGAAAAATTTTCTCGCCAACACCATGCCAAAATAAGGCATTCATATCAAAATTAGAGTGATGAGCTTGTTATTGAGTGAGTTGTGAGCTTGTTACAACTTTATAAGCATGATTAGAAAGGTAAGAGTGATTGTAAACTCCAAGTTTAGTGTCTTGTTGCATGATTCTTAGAAGGATGTTTAACTTGTGTCTTAGTTTAGCCATAGTAGACTGATATATACATAGAATATAATGTATGAGATGATATTATATATCAATTTTCCTAGCTAGGAGTTCGTGGAGGAATGGTGTAATAGTTTTAATTGCAGATTTAATAAAGATAGAGTATTTTGTGTGATTTTTGTTGAGACTTTATAGTTGTTTTCTTTACACCACTGCTACAAGAAGCAAGGAGAATAAATTATAGTGAGATGGGAGTTAGTTTAGGCCTTTTCTCGGTAAAACCAAAAATGGAGGATGTGATTTTAAGGCTAATTGAATTGTTTTCGTCCTTATTGATTGAAATTTCATACATATACACGTGTTTTTGGTCCTCTCGGTAATAGATTAGGAAAGAAAGAAAAAATAGTTTCAATGGAGGAATCATTATGAGTTTGGAGGATTTTTGTGGGGTTTTTGTCTAATTTGAACCAAAATTTTTCCATGACACTGGCAAAGTGGATAGAATTATTTATTCATTCAAATATTTAAAAATGTGGTCACAGTAAATACGAAGACCATAATTCAGTGTTAGAATAATATCATTACATCACGAATGGAGATTGAATTGGACACATTTTTAAGACCGAGGAAAGGTATTTGAAGACTACGAGGGAGAGGAAACTCTTAATGGAATGTTGTGTATGAACCATAGACAAAATTGTAGGAAAATAATTAATAGTCATAAAGGAAGTATAATGAATCTCAGGGATGAGTAATAGAAATTACTCATGGTTTTCAACTAATCGATCAAGGAAAATTTTGTATGCTTTGATCATTTTCTAATGATAATCAATATAAAGAAAATAATCAAGGTGTGAAAAATCAAGAAAGGAAGAGTTAGAAAAATTAAGGAAGATATTTATTATTTTTAGTTATGTGAGACAATATGTGGCATCACACAGAAACCATTCATTCTCCAAACCTACATGCTCAATGAAGAGAAATGAGACATGGAGCAGCGTATATACCTCTGGTTTGAACCTACAAAATATTTTCATATTTACTGTGTTCTCTAAAACATGCATCATTGATTTGGATTTCAGAATCTTTGAAAATGATATTCCAATCAAATTCCTCAAGAACAACAAGGGCCTAGCACTTTTACAAGGCTAAGAGAATGGGCTACAAGAGGGAGACTTGTGAAAACAAATAGTAGAAAAGTGTTATACCACATTAAGGGGTGTGATGCAAATGTAGCTCATTCACATGGACCAACATTGGGAAAAAGGTGTTGGCATTTCTTGACTCACAAAGAATACAATTGTGGCACAATGAGTCTTTTGATTGATGTAAACTATAAAATATTGGTTCAATGTATCTTTAAGGGTGTAAGGAAACATTTCTCAAAAACATTTTTCTTGCATTGTGTCAAGGATTATTTCATTTTCTTGCTCATGGAAGTGACTCATCGTTTATATGGAGAATGGAATAATTTACAAGCATAAATTCTACTATATTTCACAGTAATAGAATTTGTGATATACATAAACTCCCAACTATGTTGTTTTATTTTAATGATTACTCAAAGATATAGTTTATAATAATAAACACTAGTGAACTTAATGTCATGTACAATCTAAGAAAATAATACTTGAGTTGTTACAAGGTATATTTTGGGGTGAGAACGTAATTTTATTGTAAGTTCCACTAGAAATAAAAATAACACCACTAGCATTTAAGGCCAATGTCAAATTTAAGGATATGTGCATAATAAACATTGAAAACGCAAACAACACACTTTCAAAGTGTGAGTCTCGCACTACGAAAGTGCAAGCCTCACATTTTCAAAGTTTGAGATTCGTACTCTGAAAGTGTGAGCCCCACACTTTAAAGTGCAATTCTCGTACTCGAGAGTGTGATCCTTGCACTTTCAGAGTGTGAGGATCAGATTTTTAGAGTGTGGGGTTTGTAAATAATTTTTAGTGTGAGGCTCGCAACTTCAAAAATGTGTGCCTTGCACTTTCAAAGTGTGAGTCTCATATTTTTGCAAGTTTGAAAGTGCAAGTCTCACAAATTTTAAAATGCGAGGCTTGCCATTTGGAAGTGTGTGGTTCGCACTTCAAACTTTCTATTGCAGGGATTTATTATTAGTTTTAATTTTTAATTTAATACAACGAGATCATGACTTATAATAGTTAGCAGCCGCTAACCTTACATCAAGGATTTTACACTTTCATTTAATACAACAAGATCATGACTTATAATAGTGATTGGAAACTAACCTTAAACGAGAGGCTTTTATAGTTTCATTTAATATAATGGGATCATGACTTATAATAGTTAGTGGCTGCTCATGACTTTGAACTTTCTTTTCAGGAAGTTGTTATTTTTTTAATTAATCCAACATGCTCGTGCCTTATAATAGTTAGTGGTTGCTAGCCTTACATACTCCCAACATTAAAAATATATAAAATGGTGAAATTGGAATCCAATAATAGCCAAATTGGAATCCAATAATAGTGATATTGGAATCCAATAATAGCAAAATTGGAATCCAATAATAGTGAAATTGGAACTAGAATAAGTCCAATAATGATAGTATTGGAATCCAATATTGCTACTAATAGATTCCAATAATAGTAATAATCAAATCTAGTATAGACAAAAGTGGAATCTAGTATACAAAAAAAAGGAGATGGATTTCTTCCACTACTTGAAATACAGGAGTCCATATTTACTGGAATATGTCTAGATTTAGTGAAATAAGCATTACTTCAACTGATGTTTCTAGGGTAATATCGCCCCTTAGTCAATTTTTATCATTAGTGGTTACACTCCACCATGGTTAGGTTTTTAAAATTAGATATTCTACTCACCTTTTAGGTCTTAAGGGAATATAATCCAATATAATGGAATAAGGAGAGTGAGAGTGATTGATCGGAGAGGTATAATAATAGGAAAGTAACTTCTTTAATGTAAGAACCTATAAGGTTGATTAAGAGGAATCTGTAGGAACAATTTTCTTGTAAACTAATGAAGATGATTATTGTATATATGAATACATGAGTCTTTTTATGGTATATCCTATTTACATATGTGATTAATGAGTTTAAAATGGCTTGATAATATGGTTTACATCATGTAAATGTTTCTAAATAATGATTCTTATGCATTTGTTAGGTATTTGTAAAGTATGTGTTGATAACTTGGTGTATACGATGCTAATAATGGTATTAAATGTTATTAATTTAAGGTATAAATAGTGCGGGAGGTTTTAAAAAGTGTGGATAATCGTCAAGCATGTATGATCCCTATCACAAAGTTTAAAGGTACAAAAGAAGTTATTCCATCTTTGGGGAAGGCGAGTATGGTTTCTCGATGAATTCTTGATATTTATTAATCGAATATGAATAAAATGATGAGATGGAGATTAAGGATAGCTATGATACACATGTGAACATCTGTTAGAATACATTTCAAGGTTAATATTGATAATAAGTTGAACTTGAATAGATTCTTGATAAGATTGTTTGTGTGGGAAATAGAAGGCGTTATGAGTTAATATCTAAATAATAAAGTTGAATAAGGTATGGAAAAAGACTAAGAAACAATAATAAGCACTTGAAACCATGATGATAACAATATAGGAAAAAATCTCCTTCTTGGGTAATGTAGAACCCTCATTTAGGGTTTAAAAAAATTGGTATAACTTAAGCTTTTGAGGATAAAAATATTAGAAATTGTAACATATCCGGAATTATGTTCAAATATATTTTAAGATTTTGAGTAATTTGATCTTGTATGGCCTTCTCTTTTTGACAACCCTATTAGGAAGCTAATTAAACCTAATTGAATTAAGTAATTTACAAACTTGTAATAATTCCATTAACAACATTATACAAGGTTAATAGTGAAGGTATACAATCTTAATGGGTACTCATAATGAGTATTATTTCCTTTTGAAATGGAGTCTATCAAAAGTTATGATGAAATACTCTATTTTAATGGGCAAAATTGTGTAAGAAGGGGTAGAGGGCTAAAGATGCTTTCTTTGTAATTTTTAATATTTCATTCTTTGAAAAGGTCTAGTACCATCCAAAAATATTTTATAAACTTGGATCCATACTTGAGGTAATATTGAAGTGTTTTTAAAGCTCATATGGAAAGTTAGAGGGTTTGAGAACTTAGTCATGAAAGACTATTCAGTTTTAGAGTATCTTGAGTTATTAAGAATAAACACTTTCGTGTTTGATTTTACTATGGAGGAGATATAATAAATAATTCCAATATATTTGATACTCAAATAAAAATGAAAATAAGTCAAGAAAGGAAATGATTCATAAAAATATAGTAAGTATTATAAATAATACTCTTGTTCTATGTATAGTGACTGATTTTAGTAGAATTATTGACATTTTTGGTAGTCAAACAAAAATGATAGGTCTCACAAGGTTAAAAGCAGTGAAGGAAGGATTGAGAACAAAGATATATCACATTTCTTCTTGGAAGAGTACGTAAATGATCCAAAAATGGGTGCTTAATCCAACACTTTTAATCATTTCAAAGGATCGTTAATTTTTAATCAACTTAAAAGGCCATAATACTCCAAAATATTGATTAAAATCTGATTTAGGATTGATCATAAACTGAAATTCATTCCCATTTAATTCAAAAACTTCACTGTTTTGATTCAACTGATTTTCAAAGTTATCAAAACTGATTAAACTTTCATCCCAAATTCTTTTTAAGAACTTAATTAATTGCAAATATCAACAAACTAAAAATAAAAATCGAAGCGAAACGTCCCCGGGTTTGTTGTGAACCGATCCATTAATAATGTTAAAATTATAAATACATTTAACCTTTACAATAAACCAATAATGAATCAAAACCTGCAAAAATGTGTTATCATACCTTCAAAGGACTTTAATGGAGCTCAACACCTATCCTTTACCTTCCTGATCCACTTAGTTGTGTCTCCCTTAGGATCTATGCCTTCGTGTGAATTCAATAGAAAAAAATATGTCACAAAAATCCAAAATGGGAAAATGATCACACCATCATGATATTCTCAATATTATCAACAATATTCATATATAACTCAAGATCTGGTTTTGAGTGGAAGTGCTTCAAAAATGGCATTTTCTGCCAACTGGTCAATTCTGCCCATACATAGACCTACCAAAAAGTCCCTTTAAATATAAGTGATCTCATATTATACCACTTTACAAAAAGTGGTGGGTTGGTAAACTTAGTTAACCATTTTGGTGCAAGTCAAGGGTTAAAAGCCCTTTGATTGAATCCTTTGACCACTCCATGCATAACAATATACTACATTTGCAAAGTATATCCCACTTTTAACGTGGCATGTGGGTAGGGTTGGTTTAAAATGACTTACATGGCATAATTATATGGCTAAAATCCAGCTTTTTTTGGAAAACACTTGCAAGTGGAGTGGTTCGTTGTTGGAATGTTGGGAAGGGTTAAAATAAGGAGGAAAAGATATTATCTAATATTAAATATCTTTAATCCCGAGACCCCATTTATATAAACATTTATTTATATAGAATCCCACATATAATATCTCCTATTTTTAAATCATGCCACCAAACAGCTTTCCAAGTGTCACGGGATAATAAATCTACATGTTTAAAATTTGATTGGTCCATGTCACCAACTACCACATCATTATTTTTGTCACTTTTTTGACCACAACTTTGACTGCAAAATATTTCACACACGGACTCGGATTTGGTCCATTCAAAATGTGCCAGAAATCTCATGACAAGAACTACACCATAGAATTGATTTTTTCAAATTCCAAGACCATAAAGTTTCCACTTTGACAAACTTTGACCACTTGTTGACCAAACTTTGACTAACTTTGACTAGAGGTAACTTTTGGATCCGAACTCTATTTTTAACATTCTTATATTGTCAGAAAGATATAAATATGCTAAAATGCTCCACCATGGTTTAATGAGGTTTAGGGAAATATTCATATCAAAATATCCTCCAGATCACTCCTCCCAATTGGGAATGATTTTTGTCCACAAAAAGTTGTTTATCAACCCATAAAATATGTTATCTCATCCTGCATTGCACAATCACATACATGAACCAGAAATAAAATTATAGGTTAATTAAATGTAAATATTTATTAGCTAGTCACATAGACCGATTAAATAATAACACCTAATTAAGCTAGTGTTCAACTGATATACTGCAACCCTGTCAACTCTACACACAATTGTGAACTGTTAATCCCACTATAATGCCATCACAAACAAATGACTAGATAATAATACCCATTCTATAATGGAAAGCTATCATTCAATTGTGACTTTGTGATACGACCGATTAAAAAATTACAATTTCATAAACACAGATTAGTATACAAGACATCTAAATTTCCCATAATTAGGCTAGTGTCCATTGTCCATCTGAAACTTTAAAACTAAAAATATTAACTATCCGAATACATTAGACTATCAACGCCCAAAAATAGCTATAGTAAAAATGCTCAATCCACATAAATATGCCAATTTTATCCATACATAATCAATTGTAAAAGGATAGATCAAGCGTATTCTTACCCATAACGGTGAACTAGCATATGCTATAAGCGATCACTAGGAATACCTACACACACCAGGTTTTTAGTGCAAATAATGTACACATCAATTGTAACTACATAGGGTAGCTACAAATATAATCCCTAAAAATAAGGGTCATCATGAATGTGCAATTACCATGTATAGACACAACATATTTGTATATTACTCATAATATCAAACATGAGTCACAAACTTGCAGAATGACATTTGACAATGGATACTTGAAATGCAAATTTCAAAAATAAACATTATTACCACATGCCCACTAAATCTGCATATTGCTGCTAAAAATAGAAAATGGTATACTATCATCCTTTAACAAGTAAGAAGTAAAAAATATGAGTATTTTAAACATGTCCCCAGATCTTCTTTACAGGTGACACCATTTTTCCAATTTCATAAAAATAAAAATATGGGAATTTTCCTTTCAACATACATCAGAAACCCACAAAATGCTCTAAATTTTTGCATGTTACTCAACAATTACAACTATGCAAATGTAAATCTATCCAATTCACATGAGTTTTCATTTTCCACATTAAAATAGAATGGACTCATCTATGGTTTTTTATGTGGATAGATCAAAGGTTGATTCATTTTTAACTGATGGTTTAAAAACTTCTTTTACCTTATATACCAATTTTTTCTTACCATACATCAGATGGCTTATTGGGTGAAGTTTCCAGCAATTATCAATTGTGTGTCCACTCATATGACAATGAGTGCAATAGTTCCTCTTTTTCTCCTTCTTCGAGATGAGGAAACTTTTTACCATTTCTCGCCTAAATGCTACGAGATTGGTTTTTCACATTAAGATCACTTGGAAAATACTTCTGCAAAAATGATTTTCTCTTCCAACAAAAATACAATGGAATGATTACTTCATCACAAAATGTACATGGAAAAACATTCATCAATTTCCATATATCATACCCATATTGTTTAAACAGAAAGAGTGGATCATTAGAAGATTTACAATTTTTCCAAGCTTATGATTATGGTAAGAAACATGAGGGAATTTCATTACCTCTTCTCTAAATTTTCTTACCATTCCCATTTTACATTGCTAGTGGGGTATACACTTTGTTGTTGGAAGCTTGTCTTCCTTTAGCATTCTTGGATGTCTCTCCAATTTCCTTTCCCACACTAGAGTAACCCAAACCTGCATAACAAGGATGATCCTCGACCTATATTGGGTTAGTCATTCCTTGGTTGTTCTTACCAAGGCCGATTCCATTAAAACCCATTTTATCTAACAATTTAGATCCTATACCTTTAGTGTATCTTTCAAAACCACCAAAATAAAGTATACCTAAATCTAAATCCGAATGGGATGAGGAATCTGATGGTGACATACTTACAGAGAAATGCATCCATCATGGTTTTGCATCCATAGTCAAGGTCTTATTCCCTTTCTCACCATTTTGTAATCTTTCCAAGAGCTCATCCTTGGATTGCATTTCCAATTTCAACTGAGCATTCTCCTCCTCTAAGGAGAAATACATTGATCTCAGGAGAGATTTATCTTCCTTGATCTGGTAGTTAATAGCCTCAAGCTCATCCAATTTCTCATGTTTGGATGACTTTCCCATGATTCCCTGTTTCCTGCAAACAACCTATAACTCCCAACACTACACACTATAATATAAGATTAACAAGCCTAAAAATGTTTGCAAAACACTAAAATCACACAACCAGAAGCTAATCCAACAATCTAATTGCCTCGATACAAAAATGTGATTAAAAAATGGGTGATTAATCCAACAATTTTAATCATTTCAAAGGATTTTTAATTTTTAATCAACTTAAAAGGGAATAATACTCCAAAATATTAATTAAAATCAGATTTAGTACTGATCATAAACTCAAATTCATTCCCATTTAATTTAAAAACTTCATTGTTTCCAATTCAATTGATTTTCAAAGTTATCAAAACTAATTAAAATTGCATCCCAAATTATTTTTAAGCACTTAATTAATGTAAAATATCAACAAACTGAAAATAAAAATAAAAATGACACAAAATTGTTTATGGGGTTTGGAATTCCTACGTCCTCGGGTTCGTTGTGAACCGATCCATTAATAATGTTATAATTATAAATACATTTAACCTTTACAATAAACCAATAATGAATCAAAACCTACAAAACTATGTTATCAGAACTTCAAAGGACTTTACTGGAGCTCAACACCTATCCTTTACCTTCCTGATCTAATTATAGTTGTGTCTCCCTTAGGATCTATGCCTTTATGTGACTTCAACAGAAAAAAAAAATCTATCACAAAAATCTCAAAATGAGAAAATGAGCACACCATCACGATCGACTTAAAATTATGATAAATTTTCATATATAACTCGAGATCTAGTTTTGAGTGGAAGTGCTAAAAAAATGGAGTTTTTCAGTAAATCGGTCAATTCTACCCATACACAAACCTCGTTAGAAAGTCCCTTTAAATATAAGTGATCTCTTATTATACTACATAACAAAAAGTGATGGGTTGGTAAGGCTGCTTTCATTTTGGTGTAGGTTAAGGGTTCAAATCCCTTTGACCACTCCATGCATAACAATATACTAAATTTGTAAAGTATATCTCACTTTTAATGTGGCATGTTGGTAGGGTTGGTTTACACACTCAAGTTGGAGTGGTTCATTGCTAGAATGTTGGGAAGGGTTAAAATAAGGAGGAAAATATATTATCTAATATTAAATATCTTTAATCTTGTACCCCATTTATATAAACCTTTATTTCTATAGAATCCCATGTATAATATCTCCTATTTTTTAAACCATGCCACCACTAAAAAATATTGCCAAGTGTTATGGGAGAATAAATCCACATGTTCAAAATTTGATTGGTCCATGTCACCAATGCATGACGTTATTATTTTTTTCTAGTTTGATCGCAACTTTGACCGCTCATATCTTTCGCATACTGAGACTCGAATTTGGTCCGTTCAAAATGCCTTGGAAATCTCATGACAAGAACTAAGCCATAAAATTTATTTTTTGGATTTGAAGAGCATAAAGTTTCCATTTTTTCAAACTTTGACTAACTTTAACCAGAGGTAAATTTTGCATCCGAACTCTATTTTTAACTTTCTTGGCATTGTCGAAAAGATCTCAAGATGCTCTACTACTATGCCATGGTTTAAGAATATTTAGGGAAATATAAAGATCAAAATATCCTATAGATCAGTAAACCATGGTAAGAGAGTGAGCATTGGATTAGTAAACATGGTAGGAAGGAACAATTCAATCGATATGAGCTTATTGAATGAAATTATTTTGAGAAGTTTTTAGGAAGGTTATGAGGATTTTTAAACTTTTATAAATGGTATTTTAATGGTGAGACACCATAATCCTTCTTGGATATTTGAGAAGACTTTTTAATATTTGTAAGAACCTTATATAATAGTCAAGAAGGTATTTGTTTAAGAAAGACATATAATATTATTTTGCATGCACATGGTGAATAAGGAAAAGTGGAAGATGATTTTAAGAATTTGTATGGGTAGGTCAAGTGAATCATGAGTGTGAGATCATGATGGAACAATGAGAGTAAAAATCTAGATAGGTTTCAAGAAGAATTTTGTTTTTTAAAAGTGATAATAAAGCGTAAACAAATTATTTGTTTCCTAATTTGGTTTCTAAGTTACATTTGATAAGACTTATGTAAGAATGATATCAATACATTGTTTGGAAGGTTGGAAACACCAACCAATGGTTAATATTCATCCTTTTAATGAGATTAAGGGTAATTATGAGATCATTTATTTGGTGAAATTAGTTTTACATAGTGTCTTGAGAAGTTACATGTTGCTATGGTATCAAGTGTCATCAAAGAAAGATTATATTGAGATCTCGAATGTTGTTTATGATAATCATAAGTTGTATGAATGCATAAAATAAGTTTTGACATGCTGAAAGGAAAGTGATACGAGAAAGAAGGTGAAAATTGCTATGAAGATTGAAAAAAGTGAAAGAAATTGAAGAAAGGAAGAATGTCAAAAGACTAGGTGTGGAAGAGACCATAGGTACTTGACACAAGGAAAGGTGAAAAAGACTTTCTAAGAGAGAGAAAGAGATAAAATGGATGAATAATAGATATTGAATGGGTTTATGACGTTACTTAGCCATAAGAAGAAACAAGATGAGAAATATAGAAAAAGGAAGAGGAAAAGTGGAAAGAGGAAGCAATAAAACAAGACTTATCATTTGTTGGCGAGAAAATTTGTCTTGTGGACAAATTTGTGGATTTAGGTCAATGCTATGGGAATCAAAGTCCCTCTACATTTTAATGGTGCAGCTCCCATTGTTTATCATGTAAAACCAAAGTGGATTTATGGAGGTTTTTCAACTAGAGATCCACAGGAACACTCCATTGTCCTTATGGCAATAATAACTCCTTGCTATAGTAGAAATCGATCTGAGAAAGAGGAGGGAGTGAGAATGAAGGAGGGGGAAATCAATGTTGTGGGTAGATTGTCAGATGCCCACACACATCAACTGGAAGTTTCATTGCATGCATTAATTAATAGAAGAAAGACAAATTTTCTATTTTTGAGCACAAGATAGAATAAAACATGCTAGTCACAAAGCACCAATCGATTTTTCCATCGGGGGACATAAAATTCCTTCCTTTTTATTGATCTCAGAGTTGAAACTTGTACAATGAGTGGGAATAGAAGAAAAATGTAGAGGAGGAGAATAGAAGAAGACTAACAATCATTTTTGTCCTCTGTTTGCAAAAACGTGCTTCCAGTTTCCAAATTTGATTGCTAGCCCTTCACAAAGACTTCAAAAAACCATTAAAATGTTGACCCAAAGCTGTTACAAACAAATTTGATCATTTCCCCTCTTCTAGATTCCTTTACTACAAAGAAAATGCTTCTGACGAGCCCAAAAAAGAGTTTTTGTGTGCAAAAATGCATTTCATATTTCAATTTTCCAGTTCACATATGAATCGTTTGATCCTTTGCCCTAATTGCTTTGAAATTAGGCCATCCATGTGGCAGGAGAACATTGGAGCAAAGTTGGGGGAATTTTTTTGCATTTTTTGCATGCCAAAGACGTTTTCTCAATTTTCTCCCACAAAACTCCATCAAAATTTAAAATTGAAGTGTCCATCGCGTAGAGAATTTCAAATGACTTTCCATTGATACCAAAAATGTGAAAAACCAAGCTTTGGTTCGAAAGATATGGCCCTCTAAAGATTTAGGGCAAAAATGGTAAAAAGAGTCAAAATTAGGGTTGGTGGGGTCAAACTTTAAATTTTTCCCTTTTGGAAAAATTTCCCAAAAATTTATGCGCCTGTTGCTCCAAGAAACATGGCGCTCCCATTTGGTTGCGGATATGCAGCTCCATTTTTTCCTTTTAAATTTTAAATTTGGAAAATTTCCCAATTTACCTTAGTGCCCTACCACTCCACCTTAACACGTGGTGCATCCTGATTCATCCGTGGGCCGAATGTTTCCTTTGAGTTTTTTTCCCAAAAGGGCTAAGTGCCAAGTTTTCCTTTATGCTTCCTCTAATGTAATTCCTTCCCCTCTGCTGCGGGCTGTGGGCCACTTTGTGAATTTTGTGCTTTTTAGCCAAAAGGGCTAAGTGTCGAATTTCTCTCTGTGGGCCTGCCCAGGGAAAATTTCCCCTCCAAACTCCGTCGAGCCATAACTTGCAAAATACAAGGAGTTAGGAGGACTTCCTTACCTTTCTGGAAAGGGAAAATAATTCTCTATCTAATGAAGGTGTTTATAAGAATCCTTATTCCCTTGGGAAATGCTAGATTTCAAAATACTCAAACTGGACCATTTTCTAAGGGTAACAACTCAAAATTTATGAGTCCAGGACTTGGAAAAAGAAGGAAAATTTTGAGGGGACAACAGTGGCTCTAGCTTGGGGACATGACATGGATTGAACCAGGGAGAAAACATGGCATGAGGATCCAGAATCTCAAGTTTTAAAACATATAACATTGACCAGTGCCTTATCCATTGGGCCTTGCAGAGTCATGTACAATACTGAAGGAAGGAAGAAGGAAGGAGGGGAAAACAAAACAAACCAGAACCACACCAAAATAGAAAACAAACCAAAACACACACAACAGAAAAGGGGAAACAACAAAAATATGGTACGGGATGAGGACAACTCACTTTCACCGATGGTATAGCTTTAAATATTTCCCACTTCTAGGCAATCCCAATGAAGTTCCATCCAAGTATGATAAGAGAAAGGCATTCTCACCACAAGATTTTTGAATTCGAAATGGACCCAATCACAAAGAATCTAACTTACCATGACTGCCCTTTGACTCTCTCCTCTTGTCCCAAAGTAGGACCAAATATCCATCTCTGAACTCCCTTGCTTTGGCTCTTCTGTCAAAGAGCTTCTTCACTTTCAGCTGATGTTCTTTGATTCTATCCACTACCTAGGATCTGCTCTCTTCTAGCTTCTCAAGGAAAAGGATCCTCTTGTCAATTGAATCTCTGTATTGGTTGTCTTCCACTATTTATAGTAGCTTGAGAGCTAGCATTTTAATTGTGATAGGAATCTCTACTTCAACTCCATATAGTATCTGAAAAGGTCACATGCCTATTGCCTTCTTAGGAGTGATCCTATCAGCCCACAATGCATCATATAATTTTTTGTGCCAATTCTTCTGATTTGAATCAACAAGCTTGCGGATAATGGTCATAATATTTTTGTTGCTTGAATTAGCTTGACCATTCCCTTGAGGATAGTAGTCGGATGAATGAGAAAGAAAATTTTTGATGCCATAATAGAATTTCATCAATTCCTTAAAGGGAAATAAGTGGCATGTACACAACAATATTTTGAGGCACCCCAAAATGGACAATGATGTATTCTTTGATGAAACTGCAAACTACTTGAACCGGCTTGTTTGGTTGGAATGGCTTCCACCCATTTAGTGAAGTAGTCCATGGCAGTGAGCACATAAGTATGTCCAACACTTGAATGAGGATTCAACATGCCAATGAAGTCCAGCCCCATTGTTGAAATGGTTCTTCAATAATCATAAGCCTGAGAGGCAATGCAGCTAAATGTGGTTTTCTAACATATTGTTGGCATGCTTTGCATTTAGAAACCCATCTTTGAGTATTAGTAAAAAGAGGAGGCTAATAATATCTACCTGTGAGAAGTTTATGGGCAGTCACCATGGTTGAAAAGTGTCCACCACAAGCTTGATCATGATAGGTTTTGAGGATTTTTTCTTGCCGTTCCCTATCAACATGCTTGAGAAAACAACCATCTATCCCTTTCTTGTAGAGTGCATGATTCCAAATCACATATTTGGTTACTTTCAGCCTAAGAGTTCTTTGCTTATTGTAATCTAAATGAGGAGGGCAGTCCCCATAGGTAAGAAAGAAAGTGATGTCTGCATACCATTCCTCTGTAGTGTTCACAAAGAGAACTTGTGGGCAATGTTCTGAGTAAGTTGGGAAAGTGTCATCTCTTTCTCCAAGCTAAACTTTGAGAGATTCATCTTCAGAAATCAACTTGCACAAACCATTTCCTCTAACCAGATTAGAGGGCTTAATCTCTAGGTCATACTCTTGGGTCCTTGCAATCCAATTTCCTCTTTTGGTAGACTTGATTGCACTTTCGGGGACCATCACCATGGTGTGAGAGTTGAGTATATAAAATCTGAAATTCTTCATGTCCTTGATCACTACGTATGCTTTCTTCTCTAATTGACTATAATAAGGTTCATGCTTCTTTAAAGGGAAGCTCATGAAAGCAATAGGTGCTTCCAATCCTTCATCATTCTTCTGAACTAGGATAACACAAAGAGTGTGCTCCGAGGCATAATAGTAAATGATGAATTATTTGCTGAAATATGAAGATACCAGTGTTGGAGCTTTGGCAATGGCCTTCTTGATTTCTTCAAAAACTGATTTGAGGCTTCATCACGAGAGGTGATATGCTTTGTTATTTCGGACAATTTGGGGACAAAGAAGTGAAGAAAATTTACCTTCCCAAAGAATGAGTGCACTCCTTTTTCACTAGTGGGAAGAGATAGTGCTTGAATAGCACTTACCCTCTCATGGTAAATATGTGCTCCATGCTCATTCACGATGTGTTCCAACAGCTTTCCTTATTTGAATCCAAAGATACACTTCTTTGGATTTAGAGAAATGCCATGTTTTCTACATCTTGCAAGAATCTGCTCCAAGTGGAAGATATGCTCACTTCTCTTCTTTGAAAACATAGTTAACTCATCAAGGTATATGACGATGCAATGCTTGAGATATTTGAAATCCAGGTCCATGGCTCTTTGGAAGGTGGCTCCCGCATTGATCATGCCAAAAGGAATCCTTCTATAAGAAAATGTGCCCCAAGGAGTTGTGAAACCGTCTTGCTACAATATTCTTTAGCTACTTTAATTTTATTATACCGAGAAGCCATCAAGCAAAGAGATCATCTCATATCTAGTAATTTCTTGTAGGATATGATCCATGATTGGAAGAGGGTAATTGTCCTTGAGAGATGCCTGATTCAAATTTCTAAAATCTACACATATTTTGATCTCCCTATTTTTCTTTCTGAGTAGTATAATGTTGGCCACCAATGTTGAGTGGTGAATGGGGAAAATGATTCTGGAATTCAATATCTTGTTCACTTCTTCCTTGATAACATTAGCAATCTTTGGATTATAGGGTCTTTGCTTTTTCTGAAGGGCTTAGCATCCTACTTCAGAGGAATGGAATGATGCATTTCCTTCGGTTGAAAATATTTGAGCTCATCGTAAGAGTAGGCCAGCACATTAGAGTACTTTTAAGCAAAGCAATAAACTTCCTTTTCTCTTCAGGTGAGCAACATTTGCCAATGTTGACCATCCTTGGATCTTCAAAAGTCCCAATGTTTTCCTTGTCAAAATCAGATGGACAGTGAGAAGATAGCTTTTCTTTTTCACAAATAAATCTGTCATGCTTGTCAAATAGGTCCTCCAAAGAGACTAGACCTTTGGGGATCTTGTTACCTTTCAATCTGATCATGCCTTCATCATCCACTCTTTCAATTTCATCTGATGCATCTTCAGCCATAGCTTCTCTATGTGGATTAACACTTCCCTCAAAGAAGAGATTATTGAAGTTGTCTCTTTGCTCCAAGAAGGCTAAAATCTGATTGTCGTCATTGAAAACTTGTCGCTGATGATCGTGTTATCGGGAACACTTGGTTTGAAAACCATTTGAATGGTTATTTTTTCCTCGCAAAAGAAGGATGAGGAGTCAATAGGGATGATGAAACTACAAGAGAATCAGCTCTTTCATTTTTTTGTCTTGGGATGGCTTCAATAGAGAATGCATCAAAGAATTCAATGCAATCCCACACTCTATTCCTATAATGCCTGAGCCTTGGGTTCTTCACCTGGTATTGTTAGCGGATTTTCTTCACTATCACTTCTGCATCACTAAGGCATCTTAGATTTTTGATTCCCATGTCTTCCGCTACACTTATGCCCAAGAGGAGAGCTTCATATTCTATTGTATTGTTGGTGTTATCAAACTGCAGTTTGTATGCAAAAGGATGCATCACATTGGAAGGAGAGTACAACACAACACCATCCCCTGAGCCTACTTTGGAATGGCTTCCATCAAACTCCATAGTCTAGACCCGATCTTTCTCTGATTCCGAGGAAAATGGAAAGTCTTCTTCTCATTGTGAAGTAAGGAAATAGTTTCCTAATCCACAATCTTGAAAGAGGATATTAGCTCTTGGGTCACTGGAACTTCTTCATTGTAAACTTAATTTTTCTTACCGGAAGTAGCTTCTTCATCTCACCCTTCACTGGAATAGTTGCAGAGGTCCAATCCATCTTTATCTCTCCACCAAGGTCTCTACAAAAATTCTACTCAAGAGCATGCCAAAAGATGTTGGAATGTCTGCCACTAAGATGGTTAGAAGTACTTTCTTATCAGGGTATTCATCCAAAGCCACTTGTGCATATTTTATCCTTCATACATGTGGTAATTTCTTGCATTCCATTGCAAAACAAGCTCCATTAAATCTAGTTAGTGTCAGGCCAAGAGCATTGGCAACTTTGAGTGGCATTAGGTTATTAGAATCTCGGGACTCAATGATGCAATTGTTGAGCTCAAAACCATTCATGAGAAGAGACAAGTAGAAGGGTTCCACCTTATCTATTTTGGAAGCACTTAGGGCCAACATGTTTTGAGTAGGTGGTGTAGATGGTGTCAGGAGCATACCTTTATAATTTGAACTTGAAGGTATAGAAATGTTGCTCGAACAATAGTGATTAGTCTATCAAACTGAGCAAGGTGTGTTTACAAGTATTCAATCTCTGAGAGCTGCACTTTGGTCTTACTTGCATGTTCCACAAAATCAAATGGGACAATGTTGGATGAGGGGGAAGTTCCTAGAGTGAGGGAAGGTTTACATGGTAAGGGTCTTTGAGGAACTTTGGCTGACTTAGGATAGACTTCATTAGAGGGAGGAGTGTTTTTAATAACTTGTGAGCTAGAAGAAGGAAAAGGTGACTTACTAGATATAACAACCTGATCTCTAGCAGCCATTTGGCCTAGTTTCATTTTGGCTGAATCCATTGAGGGTGGTAATGGTGAGCCTCTGCTGATGATCTTCTTTTGTCTGAGATCTTTGCTGGAGTGGGATCTTTTTAGTTTTCTTTTCCTTTTGAGCCATGGAGGGTAGAGCATCTTTCTTGGATTGAGCTCAAGTGAAGACAACACATGAGAATCTTGGGGCTTCCTCTTCTTCTTCCCCATCATCAAAAACTTGAACAAGCCATTATGCATATCAAATTCTTCAATTTCAAGGTATCCTTCATAATCCTCTGCTATTTCTCCTTCAAGTTCATCAATTTTAGCATCCTCTCTTGATTCTCTGGTGTCATAGATAACATTGATAGGAGGTGCTTTAAGGGAAATTTGGTGAGGAGGTGGTGCAATTATTTTCTATCAGGGAAGTTTGGCCTCCTTGGAGCATTTCTTGTTGTCATTTGGGATAGTTGTTTCTTCAAGGAAACCAGATCATTTTCCATTTTCGATAACATAGGATCTATAGTTACTGAAGCCGAACTATGACCCTTCTACTTCCCATTTGGGCCTTTCACCTTTCTAGAGAAGATTAAGTCATCATTAGTTTCAATGGCAAAGTCTTGAGCTTCCCTATGTGTGGTTTGTTGGGATCTTCGAGGAAGAAACCGACTTCGATGGCAAGGCACCGATGAAGAATCTTCTCGGTGGTTATCAAGAGGTAACACATCTTCAGGGACTCTTCTTATCAATCTATTAAACCTTGCTACAAAGTCCCTCATTGATTCAAAGATTTCTTTCTTTATTTGGACTAATTGCACTAGAAGCTCTTGACCATCTTCAGTGCTCTTGAATCTGTTTTCAAATTATTTTCTAATATCTTCCCAACCAGTAATAGATCTTGTAAGAAGCATGTAAAACCATTCAACATCTTTCTCTTGGAGTGACTCCAACAAAATTCTAACCGAAACATCTTCATCTTCAATACCTAACATCACAAGTAGGGATGAAGGCGGCTACATGTTCTTCAGGGAGTTGGGAGCCATCTCCTTTGAATTTGGGAAAAATATTTCTTGAACCTCTTGGAAGATCATGGAGTATTGGTGGGAGAACAAGTGGACTAGTATTTCTTCCCCATGGTACACTCGGTGTACATGCTTCACATTCATTATTAGCCATTTTGTTTTTGTTTCTATCTTCTTCAACAATTAGGGCTGCTTCTCTTTCCTCTGCTATAGCTTGGAGTCTTGTAATTTCTTCAAGTTGAGCTCTAATATCTTCCTCTCTATCAAACCGAGCTATAACCTCTACTTCTTCTCTCTCCAACTCCTCATAAGTAGGGTCAATCACTCCTCCTTGCCTCAGCTAGTGAGTATACCTTCTATTAGCCAACTTGAAAGTTTATTGTCTTCTCTTTCACAACCTAGAATTTTGTAGCAATGGTGAGGTGATTTACACTCTGCCAAATATGCTAAGTAGCCTCTTTCAGGTCTGAAATGATTTCCTTTGGATATGAAAAAGAAAAGAAGGTTTTCTAAAAGGATTTGCAAAATTTTGAGTTACATCCATGCAGTTCATATGGCTGCTCAATATGTAGAACTCTTCTATTTGAATCTTTATGTATTTTGGATCACAAGGGATTTTAGACTTCAAAGGAAAACTTAATGATATTATAAAAACCTTGTGGTCATTTTTGGGTGTAGATCTTATAACTTTTCTCCACGGTGGGTGCCGA
Organism: Taxus wallichiana var. yunnanensis; assembly: GCA_018340775.1. Classification (NCBI taxonomy): domain Eukaryota; kingdom Viridiplantae; phylum Streptophyta; class Pinopsida; order Cupressales; family Taxaceae; genus Taxus; species Taxus wallichiana. The sequence continues at coordinate 373,594,936 of CM031237.1, forward strand.
AAACTATTGGTGAGAAAATATATCTTATGCACAAATTTGTGGATTTCGGGCCAATGCTATGGGAGTCAAATTCACTATACATTTGAATGGTGCAGCTCCCATTGTTTAGCATGTAAAACCAAAGTGGATTTATGGCAGTTTTTCAACTAGAGATCCACAAGAACACTCCATTGTCCCTATGGTAATAATAACAACTCCTTGTTATAGCAGAAATCAATTTGAGAAAGGGGAAGGAGTGAGAATGAAGGAGGGGGAAATAAATGTTGTTGGTAGATTGTTAGATGCCCACACACATCAACTGGAAGTTTCATTACATGCATTAATTAATAGAAGAAAGATTAATTTTCTATTTATGAGCACAAGATAGAATAAAACATGCTGGTCACAAAGCACCTATCGATTTTTCCATCGGGGGACATCAAACTCCTTCATTTTTATTGATCTCGAGTTGAAACTTGTACAATGAGTGGGAATAGAAGAAAAATGCAGAGGAGGAGAATAGAAGAAGACTAACAATCATTTTTTTCCTCTGTTCGCAAAAATGTGCTTCCAATTTCCAAATTCGATTTCTAGCCCTTCACAAAGACTTTGAAAAACCATTAAAATGTTTGATCCAAAGCCATTACAAACAAATTTGATCATTTCCCCTCTTCCATATTCCTTTTCCATAAAGAAAATGCTTCTGACGAGCCAAGAAAAGAGTTACCGTGTGTAAAAATGTGTTTCATATTTCAATTTTCCAGTTTACATATGAACCGTTCATTCCTTTGCCCTTAGAATCAGGCCATCCACATGGCAAGATAAGATTGGAGCAAAGTCGGGAAACATTTTTGTGTTTTTGGCATGCTGAGAATTTTTCTTAATTTTCTCCCACAAGAGTCCATCAAAATTTAAAATTGAAGTGTCCATCACGTAGAGAATTTCAACATCTTTCCATTGATACAAAAACATAAAAAACTGAGTCGTGTTCGAAAGATATAGCCCTCTAAATATTTAGGGAAAAAATGGTAAAAAATAAAGTCAAAATTAGGGTTGGCGGGGTCAAACTTTAAATTTTTCCCTTTTGGAAATTTTTTCCAATAATGTCCATGCCCGCCACTCCAAGACACATGGCACTCCCTGAATGATCATGGATATGTGGCTCCATTTTTTCCTTTTAAATTTTAAATTGGGAAAATTTCCCAATTTACCTCCATGCCCTGCCGCTCCGCCTTGACACGTGGCACATCCTGATTCATCCACGGGCCAAATGTTTCCTTTGAGTTTTTTGCCCAAAAGGGCTAAGTGCCAAGTTTTCCTCTCGTGCCTCCACCAATGTGCTTCCTTCCCCTCCACGGGCTTGCGGGCCGCTTTGTGACTTTTTCACTTTTTAGCCAAAAGGGCTAAGTGTCGAATTTCTCTCCACGGGCCCACCCAGGGAAAATTTCCCCTCCAAACTCCGTTGAGCCATAACTTGCAAAATACAAGGAGTTAGGAGGACTTCCTTACCTTTTTGGAAAGGGGAAAGAATTCTCTATCTAATGAAGGTGTTTCTAAGAATCCTTGATCCCTTGGGAAGTGCTAGATTTCAAAATACTCAAACTGGACCATTTTCAAAGGGTAACAACTCAAAAATTTCTAAGTCCAAACTTGGAAAAAGAAGGAAAATTTTGAGGGGACAACATCATTTTAAAACTAATTAAAAGATATTAGAAAATACATAGAAAAACTTGAGGAGTTGATGAAAATAATTAGTATGGAGGAAAAAAACAATAAAGTGGGAATAATGTTGAAAAGAAGAGTTATGTAGCCTATAGGGCTATTTGTGAAGATAAAATAAATATTGCAGTTGAGAGAAGATATTATAAAGGAAGAGAGGAGCTAAGATAACTAGAGAAGAATGAAACTAAACAAGAGGAAGAGGTGGTTAAGGAGGTTTTATATGAGTAAAATAACAAATTTCAAGAAGAAGAGGTTATAATAAGCTTCTTAACTTGTCTTAAAGAAGATGAAAGTGAAGAATTATTCAAAAATAAATAAGAGAATGATGATGAAGAGGTATATTATGATGCTTATACCAACTTTGAAGTTAAAAATTAGTTTCTTGAAGATGAAGAAGGTGGAAATGAAGCTAAAAATGAAGACAAAACAATTATAGAGGTTGATTTAGAGATGGAGAAACTAGAAGACCTAAGAAAGTAAGTGATGGAGACTCTAATTTTTCATGTTTTTCATCAAATGTTTTGTTTGACTATGTATGTGTAGGTATACTAGAAGAATAAGTGAAACAACTGAAAGAGATGGTCTTAAAATAGCTCAAATGATTAATATATAAGAAACTATTTATATTTTTGAGAGAAAGAACATGAATAAAAAGATAAAAGAGAGATATGGAAGACAAATAAATAAATAAGATGAAGAAGACACAATTGAAAGAAGGAAGAAACGAGGAAACATTACAATTGGAAAACGAAAAAGAAGATAACATAAAATTCTTCCACCTAGGGAGAATGATGGAGGAACATCAACTTTTACATAAGTAAATTTTGATTTTTCATTAGGTTTTGGATTGTATTAGGTTATGGGGTCCTTTTAATTTTCCTTGATTCCTTCATATCTATATTAAGTCCTCCATGTATCTTAAAAGGGTCTTTTGCGAGTTTCTCTAAAAAAGGGATTTTTAAATATTTAAAGTTGTAAAGTTTGATTAGAAAGGTGAAATGATCAAAGTAAGGGAATTAAAGGTTGAAAAATGTCATAAATTAATTAAATTGGTGTTTCTTTGGTAATAACACCCCTTATTCATGTTTTATCATGAGTTGTTAGACTCCACCATGGTTAGGTTTGAGAAAGTAGTTACCCTACTCACCTTTGTAAGTAATAAGGGAAGATATTGAAATAAAATGGAATAAAGAGATTGAGAGTGAAGGATTGGAGGTCCAAGAATAGGGAGAGGAAATTCCTTAAACCAAAAACCTATAAGGTTAAGTAAGAGGAATTTTAGGAAAAAGTTTCTTGTAAAATAATGAAGACAATTTTTGTATATATGAATAAACGAGTCTTGTTATGGTATTTCCTATTTACATATGTGATTAATGATTTTAATGTGGCTTCATAATATGGTTTCCATTATGTAAATTATTATCAATACCAATTCTCATGCATTTTTAGGTATTTGCAAAGTAAGTGTTGATAACTTGGTGTATATGGTTCTAGAATGGTATTAAATATTAATACATTAAGGTAGCAAGAGTGCAAGGGTTTTGGAAAAGTGTGGATAAGCCTCAAGTGTTTATGATCCCTCTCACAAATTTTAAAGGTACAAAAGAAGGATTTTCTTTAGATTTAACATAGACATGTATGGTTTCTTGATGAATTCTTGAGAGTTATTAATGGAATGTGAAGAAAATGATGAGATGGAGATTGAGGTTAACTATGATATGTATGTGAAAAGATGAAAGAATAAATTTCCAATGTTAATAGTGATAATACATTAAACTTGAATATATTCCTTGGAGACTTTATGTGGGAGACATAGTTTTCTAAACTAAGTTAAAACAAAGATTTTCATATAGAGTTATGGAGAAGGTTTTATGAGTTGATATCTAAAGAAGAAAGTTGAATAAGGTCTTGATGCGGGAGCATAAATTTGCAATAATGGGAAATGTAAATAGGATTCTTGTGGTCATAAGAGTGTTTCCCTCCATTTCTTCATTGTTCAAATTCAAATTTGTGTGTAAGTTGTAATAGTGAAAGTGAAAAAGTCTTGTAATGAGTTGTCAATTGTCAAGTTTGACTAAGTAAGGATGGTTATAGGATAAATAAGGTCATGAAGACCATGTAAGTAGATGGAAGTTTTTGTACATGAGATCATGAGTTGTCTTAGGATGATACTTATCATTTTTTCATGTTTAGTAGGTTGTTGAACCAAAATAGGTATAGTTGACCCTTCCAAGGAGTTAGTTTAGGAGTTGATTTGGACAAATTCCAATGTTATGATGGAGAATTTGAATTGAAAACATTGTAATTTGTTATGATTGAATGGAATAATGCATGAGTGTGGATTGGAGTAAGAAGATACAATGGTTTTTGTAATTTGGGGTGTTTTAATTGCATTTTCCATTTAACTCGTGTGAGGGGAAGCGAGGGGAAAATTCATAGTCAGTATTAGAGACTTCAATTCTACATAATATCACTTCTAATATTTGAATAAGATCATCACAATCCCATTAATATTTATTTTGAATCTTGAAAGTTATTTGTAAGGTTTATATAGTCTTTTTGTGCTCTCAGTCTAAACTAGGGAAAGAAATAATTTTTTTTTCTAAATAGTGGAATTTTCTAAATTTTTCAAGATGTATATGCCCCTAATAGAGAAAATAGCCTGAAATTTTTAGTTTTTGATCACATGTGTGGAGGGAGTTATTGATGACATTCTAGGTAGATTTAGGAGAGAAAATAATAGGGTTATAGAACTGTATTTGTTTTCACCATTTCAATGATGGATTCATTGTTTCAAGATCCCTCATTGTGAGTAATAAATATTGATGGTACTTAGGAGGATATTGTAGTGGATTCAAGGTGAGATTAAGTTATTACATCTATGTTATTACAATTTATCAACAAATAAGGCCTAATAGGATTTCCCTTACTCTGTTTTTTCAAATTCATTCCAAAGAAACATTAGGTAAATATTACACATAACATCTAAACCCTTAATGGGTATATAGAATGGCTATTATAAGATTACGATCACTAGAAAAAAATAATTTATGCTAAGAAGAGGTTTCAGTGGAAACCTAATAGTTTGTAGACCAAGAACACTAAAGCTAGATGGTTACAAAGTGGAACAAGGAACTCGAGGCACCTTGGCATCAAGTTGTGGCATCAGAGCAGACAAGAAGACTTGATAAAGTAAGTAAAAGTTGATTACAAGAATTGAAAGTAAAGAAGAAATATTTTTTTCTTGAGGAGACACAAGACGATGGAAGGTAAAAACGAGAATGAGAAAGAGTAGGTGGAGTAAGAGCTATCCAAGCCTAACTCATGCAAGAGATTAAGAGTCTCATGGAAAGACTTTGAGATGTTGAGATGTCTCAGAGGAGAGGCATTGAGAAATGATATGTTAGTGAGGAAGATCTAGAGGAAGAAGAATTGAATGTGGACCTAGTTTCTCTAAAATACAGAACATTAGAGAGGTTAATGAGGGCCATTATGGGAGCTATTTATAAACCTAATATGGAATTACCTATGTATGAAGGTAGAATAAAGACTAAGGAACTCATTAAATGGATTGATGCAATGGATAAGTACTTTGAATATGAATAAGTGGGAGATGATAAGAAGATAATTTTTGTGGTCACTAGATTGAAGATCCATACATCCATTTGGTGAGATGAAATATAGAATGAGAGGATTTAGAAAGGAGAGATAAAGAATAGAGATTGGGATAGAATGGTAGCAAAGTTAAAAGGTAAATTCTTACCTAAGGACTATCAAACTAATTTGTTTAGATCACTTCAAAATCTAAGGTAAAAAGAAATGTTTGTGAAAGATTACACTGAATAATTCTATAGGCTGATGATAATAGTAGGGAATATTATATATGATTTGGAAAAGGTAGTCAAATACTTAAATGAACTGAAATTTTCTATTCAAGATGATATCGACATTCTTTCTCCTAAATAAGTTGAATAAGCTTACCAATTGGAACTCAAGGTGGAAGATAATATTTCAAGGAAACAAACTTCATATATAAGAGGAAGAGGTCATTGAGTTAGAGAAATAGAAATAAGTTGCAGTCATACCAAGAAATGTTATCAGATCATAGAGCTCAAGAGGAGGCTATGCACTAAGAGGAATAAGACCTTACCAAAGAGGAAGAGGAATATTCTTGGGTAAGTGTTTTAGATGCAATAAATATGTAGGTCATAGGTCTTATGAGTGCCCTGAAAATCCTTCAACTAGTCAAGAAATAGGTGTTCATGTGACTCAAGGTGAAGAGGAGGAAGAAATGGAAGAACCAGAGGTTCATGAAGACTTACCAGAAGTTGGTGAATCACTCTTGATGAAGAGGATCTTACTCAAACCAAAAAATAAGTCATGGAACCACCTCAAAGGAAGAATTTATTCAAGACTACATGTAAGAGAAAAGGAAAATGTTGCAAAGTCATCATAGATAATGGGAGTACAGACAATCTTGTCTCAAAAGAGATGGTGGAGAAACTAGGCTTGGAAAAGGTAATGCATCCTACTCCCTACAAAGTGTCATGGTTACAAAAAGGACATCAGCTCTTAGTTAATGAAAAATGCAAGGTATATTTTCAAATAGGCACTTATAAGGATAAGATAATGTGTGATGTTATGCCCATGGATGCTTGCCACATTCTACTTGGGAGACCATGGCAATATGATAGGAAGGACATGATGGAAGACATAACACCTACACTTTTGAGAAAGATGGAAAGAAACATGTTCTTACACCATTGCAAGGAGAGCATGTTGTTGTTGAATCAAGATCTATAGTTTTTCTAATGAGTGGTAAATAATTCCTACATCAAATGAAGAAGGAAGAGGTAAATTTTTCTTTAGTAGGTAAGCCTAAAAGTGTTGTTACCAATACAAAGTTGACTAATTTTCCTCAAGAAATCCAATATATGTTGAATGAGTATGTGGATATTATAGTAGATGATCTTCCTAATGAATTACCTCCATTTAGAAGAATTAACCATCATATAGACTTGATTCCAGGTGTTAACCTTCCAAACAAGGTTCTTACAGGATGCCTCCAAAGCAAAATTAAGAGATCAAGAGACAGGGACAAGAATTGTGGAGAAAGGGCTGATAAGGGAGAGTGTAAGTCCTTGTGATGTTACTATAGTTTTGATACCTAATAAGGATGGAGGATGGAGGATTTTCACAAATTCTAGAGCAATCAACAAGATCACTATTAGGTATAGATTCCCATTTCCAAGAATTTATGGTTTGCTAGATTGTTTAAATAGACCCACATATTTTTCTAAGATAGATTTGAAGATTGGTTATCATCACATTAATATTAGAGAGGGTGATGAATGGAAAACATTTTTAAGATAAATTATGGACTTTATGAATGGCTAGTTATGCCATTTGGCTTGAAAAATGCTCCTAGCACCTTTATGAGGCTTATGAATGAAGTGCTTAAAGATTTCACAGGTAAATTTTTCATAGTTTATTTGGATGAAATTTTGGTATATAGTCAGTCAAAAGAAGAGCATCTTAAGCATTTAATATTGGTTCTTGAGAAGTTGCATGAAGAAAAATACTAATCAATCTTAAAAAGTGTACTTTCTTGAAGACAAAGTTGATCTACTTGGGGTTTGTGATCTCACAAGAAGGATTGAAGATGGATAAGGAGAAGATAAAGGAAATCATTGAATGACCTACTCCTAAAAGTGTCTTTGAGGTAAGAATATTTCATGGTTTGGCTAGCTTCTATAGAAAATTTATAAGAAATTTCAAGTGGGATTTGTGCTCAATAGTGGATATAATTAGAGGTGATAAGAGAACATTTCAATGGACTGATGCTACGATAAGATTTTTAATTGATTAAGAAGAAGATAACATGGGAGCCAATATTTTCCTTACCTAATTTCAATAAAGTTTTCCAAGTTGAATGTGATGCTAGTGGGAATGCTATTGGTGTTGTCTTAAGCCAAGAAGGGAAGCCTACTACCTACTTTAGTGAAAACATTAATGATGCAAAGAAGAGGTATTCACCATATGAACAATAATTCTATGCTATTATACAAACCTTGAAGAAATGGAGAAATTATCTCACGCCTAAAGAGTTTATTTTGTTTATGATAATCATGCTTTGTAATTTGTGACTATTCAACATAAGTTAAGACAAAGGCATGTTAAATGGATTGAATTTTGGTAAAGTGGTGAGTTGTTTGATTCCCTTTCTAAACAACTCATCTTATATAATTTTTGAACCATTTGAATCCTTGTAATTGTATTTCCCTATTATACTACTAAGGCATTTAATTATAACCATAATTTATGCCATGAATATTAATTAATATAGTTATTACTAGTTAACTTAATTTTGTGGTATTGTGAGTATGCATTTATTCTCTTGATTACAAGAAGGTGTTTAAATGATGATTTGTATAATGCCAACCTTGTTTGGAAGAAACTTTTTATACATAATAACTTGTATGAAAAAGGAATCACCTATAGCTACTCATCCACAACTAAAGGGATTCAAATACTAAGGAACTGCTTGCATCTACTCATCCATAGTCAAAGGACATGCCTACAGTAACTTCATGCAGCCAAAGGATTTCAACTACAATTGAAGGGATTCACCTTCAATAAATAAGACATGATTATAAAGATCTATAGGAACGTAAAGGATATCACTCCACATCTGTATGTGTCATGGAAGAGGCATCAAAAAGCTGAAAGCAGAGAAGTAAAGATAACTCAATAATATATTTTAATATTCATACAACTAAAAATTAAATAATTGATCAATTAAATACATGATTCCAAGATCTTGATGGATGATTGGGTTATGTTTTGATAACTAATTACTTGTTAATTAGATCTGTTACATGTGTTGTTACATATGTCAAAATTCTTGATCTATTAGCTATCTTCTTCGTGTTCCGTAGAAGATATTGCACTTAGTCCGATAGAACTTCTTGTTGAAATCTTCTTCCCATGTTTTGATTGTAATGAAAAATATATAAAAAGAGAGGATTAATAATAAAAGCGATAGTCGGTATGTAGATCTAGGTAGAGGATACATAGAATACAAAATTTTATTTGTATACGAATGTAATGTTCATGCCAATTTAATAAAAGTATAAGTTTTGTTTAGTAACTTCTAGTTCCAAGCCTTAGGAGGGATTAACACCCAAGGCAAGGCCCACTTGTGGTTTTCTATCCCCCTCCATAGTTTGTTGCTTTGATTTATTGCATGAGTAGAATTAGCAACAATTCATTCCTTTATCTACATTTTGAGTTTACATGCTTTACCTTAGTCATAGTATTTACTTTTAGTCTGAATTTAGTTTGTTCCTAACAATTGTTATTTCTAATATTGTAGTGACAACAATTCATTTCCTTACCTCCTAAATACTTGTAACTATGCATACAACACTGAAATTATTGAAAGTATATGTCCCTTGGTTTGATAATTAAATGATTGTGGATTAATGAAAAACATATTAATTGCTTTGCAAGTTAACTTGCACTAGCAGCTTTTGGCCCCGTTTCCAAGGATACTAGCAAGTTATAAGGTTTTTGAGGGGTTTTTAATTTCTTAGAGAAGTTTAGGTTTTAGGAAATTTACCTCCAACCAACCCCCCACTAGTTTCCATTGACTGAGTTCAAACTAGTTTATACAAGTTGATGGGTCATTGTATTCTCCAATATTTTAACTAACCTGAATCTTCCGTTAGTGTCATTATAAACTGGGGTTGTGTCCTAGGTGTATGAAATGGAGCTTTATGTATCCAATTTTCCTATTGGGGGGTTGTTGTGAGATTTTCCTTAGTTGGCTACTAATCTATGGAATCTTAATATAAATCTACGAAATTTAGTTCTTTGTGATGAAATGAAGTTTAAAAATTGAAATTATAAATTAAATGGAATTGCACAAACATAATTTGAAAGAATGGAATTGAAATTGCACACTCATAACTAAGAATTAGTAGAAGTAAAAACATACGATAAGTTAAACTTTGTATAAAAGAAACACACATTCTGAATAGAAATTCCAATAGGAAAAGAAAATACATTCAAACTGATATTTCATGAAATATTGAGATAAATATTGCAGTGAAACTTATCAGAAAACCAGATGTGCATGTAAGTGTAAACAACCTCATGTCTCCTTGGTCGAGTGGGACCTTGTTTTCCCTTGGGACAGAGGAAGTCTCTACAGCTTTAGATCCTCAAAATATGATTACTTATATAAATTCGAACACATTCCATAGCATATCTAGTACATGAAAACAAGATTAATACCACAGGCTATGTATTACAAAGTATATAAAAATAACAACTACTATCATGTTCTTAAGAAGGTGTCTTTATATAGACACAAACAGTTATAGAATTCACCATAATAGGTGGCACTAACATCTCCCACTAATCAACATTAACCATGACTCATAAATTCCTATGGGACTAGTTAGAAACAAGTCCCATACTTATAGGTTGATGGGTGGAAAAAGTCTCTTGCTCCCACATTCTAGCTCCAAACTCAGACCTCTTAATTGCATCAGTAATAAACGTTCATCATTTCCCTGCACACATCATCACATTTCCCTCACGAAGACAGTTAGTAGGAGGTTATATGGTAATCAGGTTGCATGAACAAAGGAAAGGAAAATGCATCAAACTCACTAAGATATAACTATACAAAGAATCCCCATGCATTAGCAAATCATATCTAAATGACAATTTATTAACCATAGGAATGACATAAATGAGCCAAATAATGCACTCATCATTTCCCCCACACTTTACCTATTACATGTCCCAATGAAACTTATCTACGCTGTTCCATGTGACCAAGCTATTGGGCCATGTCATACTCTTTAAACTGATCAGCATACTATTTTCTGGTGCCTTTACACCCTTGAGTGTTGGAAGTTACTTCGACCCAAGCTGTAAAACCCTCATTTGACTAGGAAACATTGTTTTGCTAGGTGGTAGTAGGACTCAAGAGGAGAGGTGGTCACACTTGAATTCCTACCCATTCATCACTGTACTATTTGCTATTTTTTTCTGATAATTGCCTGATGATTTTGATGAGGGCATCACCTTGTCACATACTCCAACTTAAATTCTGAGGTGAGATAACCTCCCTTCTTTTCAATGGTAAGCTCAAAGTGTCCCATCTCCTATCACATGCATGCCTTCCTACCCTAAAGTGTTGCTGACTATAGGTTTCAAATTCCCCCACACACTTCAGTAATATCTTCGAGGTATTCTTTCTAATACTGGCCTGGTAGTAAAGAGATTTGAAGTTTTTCTTCATAGCCACATCATTATGATGTGTAGGCCACATATAAAATCCTATTGTTTAAGATGTGTGATTATAGGTATCCATTTGTTCACCCCACATGATATGATTTTGAAGAAAATACTGAAAAAAATTTAACTGAAAATACCCCACGAACAAGTTAATGAAGAAGTCAGGGACATTGGTGACTAACATATTATGGAGGTAGAACTCACAGAGTAGGTTTTGAATTTTGGGGGTACTGGATTTGTAAATGGACATGAAAACATTACCATCAAGGGATTCGTAAGGCACCTAACAACATAACTGCATCAACTGCCAAGAGTAAAATTGTTCCTAAACAAACATGTTGTAAATTGAAGATGGTCTCCTACAAGACAGAACTTACAAGCCAAAGGATAAATAAAGTCCAAAAGAGACTGCAATTTTTGTTTTTCACCTTGGATGATTTCCATTTCCCCTTTAATTTCTTATTTTCCTTTTTTAATTCTAAATTTTGAAGAGACATTTGGTGGAAATCATTCAAAATACTAAGACCTTTATCTCTCTGCCGCTTTAGGTTGCTAACCTCTACTTGTAGAGCTGTAATTTCTCTAACCTTGTCTATTGTGCGTTGAGTAAATTTAGTTTGTAAAGAAAGGTTTGTTTCTTCCATACCTTTTAATTGGGCTTTAAGGAGTGCAATATCCTCTAGATAACCATGAGGATTGGTAACTTGACATAACCCAAGGTGACCAATTCCCATTGCAATTGATTATGGAGTTGGATCTTGTGCTTCAGATACCGAAGTAGTTTCCAAAGTTACATAATGGATTTATGAAGATGAGGGCATAGTCAAGCCCTATGGGGTCGAAATAGCTGGAGGGAATATAGTGTCTGGTGATTTATTAGTGGGGACATCCAGGGTTCCTTCCTCATTCCTTACTTCCCACTCAGGGGTAGAGGCACCAACAAAACCCTCAGACCGGGAACTTCTAGGTTTGGGCAATGCATAGGACCATCGTGGCTATAGAAAAATAGAAGAAGAGGGAGTCAAAGTATTTCGACCTTTAGAAATGGATGGTGTTGACACTTGATCACCAAATTTTTCCATGTTCACTTGGGTGCCGGGAACCTCGTTCTTGTGTGCGTGATGGTGAATGATGTGATAGCAGCCCACAATATGGAAGATGGTCCTAGTTTGAGATGCTTCGGCTTGGAGCCTTCCCCCACACTCATCCTTTCAAGCCTTCATTTGGGCTTAAAAACACTTGATACGAACATAATAAATGAATGAGCCCTATGTGCTTTAGCACCGCCTTTCCTCCACCATTATTTAATTTTTGACCAACTTTAATAACTGCATCCGCCAAGTATTCTAGTAAATTCACCCTGAGTGCAGGGTTGACACATCCTTTCTTCAAATGAATGATAATTTTTGGGAATTTCCACCCAACATAGATGGCTATCCATTGCATATAAAGTATCGGTTAACCCATTTGGCCATCTCCCTCAAAATTCTAGATAGATTGTCCCACTTAACGCCTTTCTAAACACCCTGGGAGGTAAGGATTACCTCGGGAAATGCCTCACCCTCCTCATGAAATAGAGAAATTAAGTATTTGAGGGGAGCATTTTTCATGACTTTTAGACCAAAATCTGGTAAACTGGATAGTTCATAAACTACCTAACTGGTAATCTCCACTCACTTCCCTCCAACGTGGGAGCAAGTAGCTTCAAAATTCTCTAGGAATTCATCCACGATTCCTTCATCAAAACCTTCAAATTTCTAGATGAATTCAAGCCAACTAGAATCATAAAATACCTATGAAAGTGCAATGTTTCGAGTAATGGGTCCAGAGAATTAGGCTCTGGAATTTTTCTTTTATCCCATGATGAAGGTGAATGAATCCAAACAGTAGAGAAATAAGAACAAGGGCGTGCTTGAATTCATGGTGTGATAGCAGGTAGAAAGTTCCATTCAAAATTCATAAAGCAACAATAGGAAGTAGTTAGGAACTATAAATTTGAAATACACCTAGATCCTCGAATCACATAAAAGCAGAGAAAATTTTGCGGCACAAAAAGGTTGACAAGACTAGGTATCCATGAGTAATTTTGATATGTGAGATGGCACAAATCACATCACTTGAAATGAAAATGCCACTTATCCCTTTTGTGGAGGATGACACATGTGGTGTGCGTGGAAATCATGACTCATTACACCCTCATGTTGTCATGTCGTAGCGTCGATTCAGGAAGGATATCCATAATAAATACATCGATCATTGTGTATGGATGTAATTATGATAATTTTATGCATGGGGAGTTGCTTCATAAGGAAATATCTGTAGTGAATTAAAATGCACTTACCCATGCTAGTTCAACATCTGATATCCGTAGCTTCCCATGTCTTGTAATCCGAGAAAAAATGTGATTAGTGGCCTTGAAATAATGAAGATATTGACATTTATTAAAAGAAACAAAATAACTAACTAAGGGAAGAAGATCAAGGTCATGACCACCCTCCTTTATTGAAATTGAAAGATAACAATTTCTCTGGCTAGAGGGGTGAAGAGCCACCTCAGCATGCATTTCCTCACTCAACATGATGTCACTGGTGAAAGTTCCCTTGTCAAGAGGTTGTTGGTAAATCTTGAGCCTATGGCCATTTACAAGAAGAGTCCTTTTATCACCATTGATCGGTACCAGTCAAATAGAACCGTTATCAAACACTTTTTGATCTAATATGAACCCAACCAAAGCATGTTCTAACTTACCTTTAAACTGTTGATATTTAGAATCAAAGAGTAAGACCCATTCCCCTTCATGAAACATCCTGGATTTGATATGAGCATCATGTCAAGTCTTCCTCTGATGTTGGAGAATTTCCATCTATTTTTTTGCTTCCATCTACATTTCATCCAATTCATTCAGCTGCATCACCTGTTCACGTTGTGCTTCATCCAAATTGATGCTGACTTTCAATGTTGTTCTCCAGGTGTGTAACTTAAAATCAATAGGTAACAGTGGCTTCTTCCCATATACCAACTCATAGGGAGAAAAACTAGTAGTGGTTTTCTAGGTTGTGTTATAGGCCCAAATTGCCTCGGGAAGTTTTGGTACCCAATTTTTCCTATTAGCATTAACCACTTTAGTGAGAATGTTCTCAAGTTCTTTGTTTTGACTTCCACCTTCCCATTGGATTGGGGGTGATATGGTGATGATTTACGGTGCTTGATTTGGTAGATTTCAAGAAAATATTCGATCATTTTAGACACAAATTGAGGACCTTGATCGATGCAATGGGGCCAGGGGCCCTAAATCGTAGCAATATCCAGTTGTACAGAAATCAGCAACAACATCCTTATTGAAGATACTAATGCTTAAACCTCATCCCATTTCATAACGTATTCCGTGCATACCAAGAGGTATTATTTTCCAAAATATGGAGGATCAAAAGGTCCAATGAAATCAATTCCCCATTTCTCAAATGGTCCTAAGACCAGCTGAGGATTAAGAGGCATTTCCATTGAGAGTGTAGGCTTCCCCATTCTTTGACATGCATCACACTGCCACACATACTTCTTGACAATCTTGTGGAGGGAAGGCCAATAGTACCCAACACCAAGGATTTTGTGAATTGTCCTTTTTACTGAGTAATGTCCTCCTCCTGGCTCATCATGACAAGCTCGCAATATGTCGTATACTTCATCTTCCCAAATACACCTGCGAAGAACCATATCAGGACAAAATTTGAATAGTCCATTACACCATTTATATGTTGCACTATTTTTAACCAACCTTCGTCTCTCTTTATGAGTAAAATAGGTAGGAAACTTCCCTGTGGTTAAATAATTTACAAGATCTACGAACCATGGAGTTTGAGTTGATATAGAAAACAAATTTTCATCTGGAAATTGATCTGGAATGCCTCCTCATCACCTGAAACATTCAATCTCGAAATAAAATCAGCAACAACATTATATTTCCTTGGCTTATCAATAATGGTCAGATTGAATTCCTGTAACAAGAGTAACCATCTAATTATCTGACCACCGATGATTGGTTTATTCATCAAATATCAGATGGCAGAGTGGTTAGTATAAACAAATATTTTATACCCAGTGATGTAATGTCAAAATTTATTCAAAGAATACACAACTAAAAACTCCTTTTCCATAGTGGTATAGTTCCTTTCCGTAGGAGTCAGATTCTTATTGATAAAGTAAATGGCATACATGTGATCCTCTTCATCTTTCTTCCCAAGAACAACTCCCATAGCTGTATTGGAGGCATCAGTGTGGATATGGAAGGGTTTCCCCAATCGGGACCTTGTAAGACTGGGGATGTGGTCAGCTTCTCCTTGATAATATCAAATTCCTGTTGACACTGAGGGGACTATTCAATAACATAATATTTTGTCAATAATGAAAACATAGGTACAACAATTTTACTAAAGTATTTAATGAATTGCTAATAGTACCCTACATGTCCCAAGAAACTTTTGATGTCATTCGATTAATGTATGTAGGTATTTGAGTGATTACTCGCAATATTTTTTGGGTCGACCTATATACCTTTGGTAGAAACATGGTAACCTAAGACAATTCCCTGATCCACCATCATCAAACATTTTTCATGACGCAAGGACAGTTGGTGCTGCTCACATCTACTCAATACTTTCTCAAGGTTATGTAGAGATTTGTCAAAAGTGGAGCCATGAAAAGTGAAATCATCCATGTAAACCTCAATACAACAATTTTTAAGATCTTCAAAAATGGTCAAGACTGCTCTCTGAAAGTAGCAGATGCATTATGAAGCCAAAAAGGTAAGGCTCGATAAGAAAATTTACCCCAAGGGCAAGTAAAGGTGTTTTTATCTTATTCAGCAGGTGCAATACTTAATTGGTTATACCCACTAAACCCATCTAAGAAAGATAAATATTTCTTATCGGTGAGATTGTCCAAAATCTGGTCAATAAAAGGTAGGGGAAAATAATATTTCTTGGTGTATTTGTTGAGTTCCCTATAGTCAATGCAGATTCTCCATTTACCATTTTTATTGGGGACTATAACTAATGGTGAGACCCACTGACTATCAGATATAGGGTAGATGAATCCTATATTTAGAAAAAAAATTATCTCATTTTTTACTATGTCTCTGAGGGCTAGGTTAATTCTTATTTGTGGCTGCCATATAGGTTTAACATCTTTAGTGTAGATATGGTGAGTACATATTGTAGGATGAATTCATTTCATGTCAGTGTAATCCCAAACAAAAGTGTGGGAATGTTTCCTTAAAATTTCGAGAATCCTAGCCTCTTGGTTGGTCTCCAAATTATTACCAATGGTTAGTTATTTTCCTATACCAATAAGCACTTGTTTGGTTTATTCAAAATGGCAAGCTCGACATTCGTGATTATAGAATTCAATGGGTAAACATGGGGTGAAGCATGTGAAAAATGGATACAACTTCAAGAGACTATGGATTCCATATTATAAGCATAGATTTCCTTACAAGATTCATTAGAAGTATAAATTACCAAGGAGACAATATCGGTCATGTTTAGAACAAATGTGTCTATTGTCAGAGTTCCAATTTCCATAGCCACAGTGTTGATTTTTGTAGTCAAAGATTCCTCTGCATCTGTCAGTGTGTATGACTCAACAACTTTTATCATATCGGTTTGCCTTTGAAATGGTGGCCAAATAAGAAGAACTACAAGAATTAGTATCCAAATAATCCACCAATACATGTTCACAAGCATACATGTAAGGCTGGGCAGGAGGATATAATGAAATATGTTTGGATTTCTGCCCATTTAGAACAGTCATTTTACACGACCTATAGTCAATATATGCAGCAATAACAGTAGCCAACCAAGGTCGTCCCAAAATGACTGGATATCCCAATTTCTGAGCTTTAGGCTATAAGACCATGAAATCGATAGGATACTCCCAAGATTCAATGGTGACCATTATATCCTCAATCACACCATCTGCTATAACAATGGACTGATCTGTTAATTAAAGAATGGTATTGGTAGACTGTAGTCCTATTAAGGACAACAGATTGAACATATCTATTGTTATAACATTTATGACAGCACCAAGATCCACCAAAATGTTAGATATTGACTGATTGTTTATACAAATGGTAATGAATGGACTCCCAAGATCCCCATATTTTGGTGAAATAAGTGTGTCAGCAACAAGATCAGCCAAATTTCCTTCCACCCTGATGGTCTTTGGGTATTTCTTATTTCTTCTAGGTGTCTTTATACACTCATTTCTAATGGTTTGGTTTAATTCTGGGATGTCCCTTATTGCTCACGAAGTGGGACCTCAATGTGCACCTTTTTCAACTCTTGAACTAGCGTCATTTCATTAGCAATTTGAGTATCCTGTAACCACTTAGGAAAAGGAGCTTTATGAGCATTTTGATTAGTTTCTAGACCTTTTTGAGTGTTTTTTGTTTTTAGAGAAGGTGTGTTTCCTTCATTTTCCTCAAGTATCTCATCTTTATCAGTGTATATAGCAATTTCTGTGATAACTATAGGAGGATTCAATTTTTTCCTAGACCTTAGTCTCAGATTACCAATAGTATTAACATGCATTGTATTACTTGGTCCTACTTCCTCAATCAAGCAGTGTTCAGATTTTTCAGGTTTGATACAGGTTGGGCTAGAAGTTGTGTTTGTTTTTCCTATCTATGTTGTTGATAGTTTTGTGGTGGGGCCATTAAAGCTTGTTGTGGTTGTTGGAACCTTTGTTGTTGATTAATGTTTTATTGTGGTGCCCACTGCTGGTTTTGGTTAGGATTCTATTGAGGTACCCACTGTTGGTTGTGCCATGGACTTGCTAGAGTTGGTGGTGTCCAACCTAGTGAGTATAGGGATTACGGATGTGGATGATTCATCCAGGGTGGTGGATGTGGATAAGTCATCCAATTTGATGTTGTCCACTCAGGTTGTCCCCAAGTAGGCTAAGGAGCCTGACTGGGCCATGACATCCTCCAGGGGTTCTGAGTAGGTCAAGGGGAATATATAGCCTAATTATTTGGCCTTTGAAAAAATTTGACCTTTGCATCAACTTGAGAGACAACATTCAATCCTCCTTTCAACTGTGATAAGAAGGTGCAATGCTTAGTGTCATGGTCAACAACTTCATAGATCAAACACATGTTTGTAACATCCAAAGGACATTCTCTTAGGGGATGTCTCTTCCTACACTTAGGGCAATATATGTCCAGAGGTTCTTTGGAAACATTGGTTTTGGCCTTAAGCCCATCTATGGTCGAAGTTAATTATAAAAAAATATCCATTTTAATGTTGGCCATTTCCTCCAAAAGTTCAGAGGTACCTAGGGTAAGCTTGGATGCTTTTATCTTCCTTATACCCCCTCATGTTTTGGAGTAACTTATGCATAGCTCAGTGATTTGTTCCATAGTAAGCTTATGCACATCTCCTTCTCCCATAAGATGGAGGGAATATTTTGTTTCCTTGTCAAGCCATTTAAGGGAAAATGTCATAGTGATGTCTGGATGTAACTCATAACAACTCCGTCGATGAAGAAAGAGAAATCTATCCAGATAATCCTCTAGATTTTCATTCTCTTTTTTCCGTATCTGTAAGATCTCTTCTTTCCTATCCCTTCCCCTATAATAGTCTTGGTATTTATCCAAAAAGGATGTCTCCATGGATTCCTAAGAAACAATGGAGTTAGAGGACAACCCCATGAACCATCTCATAGTAGATTATTTGAGAGTGGAAGGAAAGAGTTTGAGTTTTTGATTATTAGTTCTGTAGTCATAGGTTTGGCAAAGAATTTTGAACTCAAACAAGAACTGATCGGGGTCTTCCGTAGACATGCCTCAAAAAATAGGGAGGATGGATGGTGAGATGTTTTTCATGGGTGCATCCTCATCCTCATCCAAGACGATGCGATAAGTAAAGGTTCTACCCAAGGGTCAGTCTCCATTATTCTTATGGTCCCCTATTTCTGAGTATCGATCGGAGGATGCAGGATGCTCAAAAATGTTTCAAGGTGTTGTGTTAGAGTCAATTTCACTCTCAATGTTCCCTTCGTATATTCTATTTGGAGATATTTTTGGATGTTGTGTGGTGTAAATCTCCCTTTTTCATCCCGTGGCCTATGCATCAAGGTTGGTTATTGAAACAAGGCTCAAGAATTATACTGGTTGCATATGTAAACTCCATTAACACCCATAGCATGTGAAGTGAGAAAAATGATGTGGTGTGCTATGGTGTCCCGAAAATGGCGCCAAAAATGATGGGTCATTGTATTCTCCAATCATTTAACTAACTGAATCTTCCATTAGTGTCATTATAAACCGGGGATGTGTCCTAGGTTGTATGCAATGGAGCTTTATGTAACTAGTTTTCCTATTGGGGGGTTGTTGTGAGATTTTCCTTAGTTGGTTACTAATCTATGGAATCTTAATATAAATCTACAAAATTTAGTTGTTGCGATGAAATGAAGTTTAAAATTTGGAATTCTAAATTAAATGGAAATGCACACATAGAATTTGAAAGAACAGAATTGAAATTACACACTCATAACTAAGAATCAGTAGAAGTAAAAGCATATGCTAAGTTAAACTTTGTATAAAAGGAAACACACATTCTGAATAGAAATTCCAATAGGAAAATAAAATACATTCAAACTGAGATTGCATGAAATATATTGAAATAAAGATTGTAGTGAAACTTATTAGAAAACTAGATGTGCATGTAAGTGTAAACAACCTCCTGTCTCCTTGGTCGAGTGGGCCCTTGCTCTCCCTTGGGACAAAGGAAATCTCTACAACTTTAGATCCTCAAAATGATGCTTATATTAATTCAAACACATTCCATAGCATATCCAGTACATGAAAAGAAGAGTATTTTCAATACCACAGGTTATGTATTATAGAGTATATAAAAATAATAGCTACTATCATGTTCTTAAGAAGGTGTCTTTATATAGAAACAAATAATTACAAAATTTTCCATAATAGGCGGCATTAACATCTCCCACTAATCAACATTAACCACGACTCATAAATTCCTATGGGACTATTAGAAACAAGTCCCATACTTATAGGTTGATGGGTGGAAAAAGTCTCCTTCTCCGTATTCTAGCTCAAGTACATGAAAAGAAGAGTTCTCAATACCACATGCTATGTATTGTAGAGTATATAAAAATAATAGCTACTATCATGTTCTTAAGAAGGTGTATTTATATAGACACAAATAGTTAAATAATTTTCCATAATAGGTGGCACTAACATCTCCCACTAATCAACATTAACCACGACTCATAAATTCCTATGGGACTGTTAGAAACAAGTCCCATACTTATAGGTTGATGGGTGGAAAATGTATCCCGCTCTCCCGTATTCTATCTCAAAACTCGACCTCTTAATTACATCAACAATTAACGTTCATCATTTCCCTGCACACATCATCACATTTCCGTCATGAATACTTTTAGTAAAAGGTTATACGGTAATTAGGTTGCATGAACAAAGGCAAGGAAAATGCATCAAACTCAATAATATATAACTATACAAAGCATCACCATGTATTAGAAAATCTTATCTAAATGAAAATTTATTAACCATAGGAATGACATAAATGAGCCAAATAATGCACTCATCACAAGTACCATCCAAAGGATTCCCATGGTAAATTTTAAACCAATCCACAAGTAGCACAAATCTCTTCATACAATTATGAGTATTCTTAAGAAGACATACTTTTCTCTGTACAAGGTTTGTTATTAGAAAGTCCTTTTCTAAGTGAACATTTTGAAGCTACTCTTGATCAGCTAGACATGGTAGAAGAAGTAAACCAAAATGTTGAAGATAGGGAAAATACCTTTGATTTTCCCATTTCAAACAATGATGAGGCTGTTGTTATGAAGAATATTATCCCTCTTCCTTTCCTAACATTCATGGATCCATGACTGAAGATCCAATCACATTTTCGTTTAAGTTTGACGTTCTATACAAGAGCTATGATTATACCACTGATGTACATAAAATGAAGCTATTCCTTACTAAAATTAAGGATGCAACCTTGAGATAGTTTATGGGATTAGGAAAATATGTCATTACCACTTGGGCACATATGAAGGATAAGTTTCTCACTAAGTACCAGGACTATTGCATGACCGAGTAAAGAGAGGGGTGATGAAATCTACAAGAAGGCATAAAATGAGGATGAACCATTGGAAGACTATCTAGAAATATTCTTGTTCTGTGTTCAAAAGACAAGGCACATAAGAATACCTCTTGAATATCTCAAATTACTCTTTTTGAAGGGACTTAGTGAGGAGGACATGGATGCTCTAGATTTGATAGGAGCTAGAGACATTTCAAAAGCTACCTTTGAGGAGATTTGTGAATCCTATAGGAATTACTCTAGAGCCACCATGAAGAGAATAATAAATGTAAGATCAAGAGGTGGATCAACTACCAAAACAATTGGGGACATATCCAAGTCAAAGATTGTCAACATGTTTAAGAACATGAAGCAAGATATTTTCAATGACATGGCCACTCAATTAGATTCTCTACATGCCAAGAAGAAAAGAGAAGATGTAGAGGCAAACATTACAGAGTTCTTCCATGCATGTAGAAGAAAGAAATATGACTATAGATGTAGAGGATTGGCCAACATTAAAGGGAGGCTTCACCTGAATTCAAGATGTTGGAGATGAAAGAGGATGGGAAAGTTTTATATGTTGCTCAAAGAAAACCCTATGGCCACCAGACAAGGAGGTATGTCACAAGACCCTATGTCATCATTTCATAATTGGGCTAGTAATCCATATATGCAACCCCCACCTTGGGATAATCCAACAAGGTTGGGCTCCATACCCTAGCCAATACCAACAACAATGAAACCTCAATTTGTAAGCCAACAACAAATGGAAAAACCCCTTAATCATGGAAAACCTTAGAGAGGAGGTCAACAATGGAATAACCCACCTCCTAATTACCAACAATCTTACCAAAACCTCCTTATCCACAACAACAAGCTCTAATGCCAAATCCCCAACCTGGCTCTCAGCCAAAAGCAACTCAACTACTCAGCTCAACCAACACCTAACCCAAAAATAAAGCTACTCAACCAGCCTATTCCACTGAACCAACTCAATACCCTACCTATTCCATTGATGTTAATAACATTCATCTTTAATTAAGAAGAGAACTTCCTCCACCAAGTGGACCCACCATTACAGAGATTGTAGATGAACCACAGGATTGTTGTAGAATGATCCAACAAAGTGAAAACATGCATTGCAAGATGATATAACAACCTTGAAAAAGTTTCCAAGCAAGGGTAAAGTACAAGATAATGAACCACCATTTCTAGAGATATTACAAGAAAATAAGACTGACCTCAAATCATAATTGATTCTAATTTTGTCAATCAACTAAAATATATTTGTGTCAAAATTCCACTTATTCAAGCCATCAAGGATGTTCCCATCTATAACAAGTTGGTTAAAGATCTATGTATAAAAAAACTGAGGAAGAAAAGGAAGGATCCATCCACTATACAAGTTATTAGATACATCTGGTTGATATCATGCTTGGGAATTTAATTTTACCAAAGTATATAGATCCAGAATCCTTTGGTAAACATTACAATAATGACACAACAATAAAGAACACTTTGATTGACTTGGGGGCAGCCATTAACATCATGACCAAGAAAATTATGGATGATCTGAAATTGGAAGGACTAAGGCCAACAACTATAGTCTTACAACTTGCAAGATAGATCAATAGTGAGACCTAGAAGGATTCCTTGAGACATAGTTGTGGTGGTAGACTCTTGGGAATACCCTGCTGAATTTATTTTCCTTCAACCAAAAGCAAGTTTAGGAGGATATCCTATCATCCTAGGAAGGCCATGGTTGGCCATTGCTGATGCATTCATAGGTTGCAGGTCTTGGAAACATGATTATTTCTAATGGAAGTGGTACTAAAAAGTTGATGCTCTATCCTCTTCCCAACCATTGAATGATGAAGATCAAAAAATTTGGGTAAAAGAACTAGAATCAGATCAAACTCTGTGCAATAACTCATGATGTTGGAAAAATATTGTACAATTGAAGGACAAGAAGAAGATGTAGTTCTTACCAATGTCTTGTAGAATAACTATGGAAGAAATGAAGAAGTAGAGATAATATATTAAGGTTCTTAACTTGTCTCTTGAACCAAGTTTTCTACGCAAAAAGCACCATGAACATTCCAGGTAAGAATTTTTTCCTTCATCAACTTCTTCCTCAATTATATATGAATTTTATGTAGAAATAATGTATGCTCAATGTCTGATCTCTCCAAGCAAGTGGAGATAACCTCAAGAAGGCCACTAAACGTGAACAAGATGCTCAGTATGCATAGCAAGAGAAGTTGTTAATAACTCTTCTTCAAAATCATAGGAAACATTTTCATGGGATTATGGTGACATGTGGGGATTCATCCTAAGTTGTGCACTCATAAGATTTACATCAAAGAAAATTGTAAACCAATCAGGAAGCCACAAAGGAGAATGAACCCAACAGTAAGAGAGATGTAAAAGGATAATTGAAGAAGTTGTTGGATGTTGGATTTATATATCTAATTTTAGACAGTCAATGGGTGTCACCACTTGTCATTGTGTCCAAAGAAGAATGGAAAATGGAGGATATACATAGATTATAGAGTTGAATGCAACAACAAAGAAAGATCATTTTCCACTACCTTTCATTGATCAAGTACTTGACACTTTGGCTGGTAAGAAATATTTTTCTTTTCTTGATGGATATAGTGGCTATAATCAAATTCAAATTACACCAAAAGACCAGACAAAACTACCTTCACATGTCCATGGGGAACATATGTTTATTCAGTTCTTCCTTTTGGCTTGTGCAATGCACTGCTATACATTCCAAAGGGTAGTCCTAAGTATATTTTCAGATCTAACAAATGATTGTATGGAGGTATATATGGATGATTTCATAGTACATGGCAGCAATTTTGAAGAAGCTATGCAAAATTTGGAAAATTCTTGAAGAGATGAAAAAGAACACAACTGTCCTTGAGTAATGAAAAATGCTACATGATGATGTCTGAAGGTATAGTCCTTGGACACTACCTTTCTTCTGATGGAATTCAAGTTGATCAACAAAGGTATCTATTATAATAAATCTTCCAACACCAAAGAAACAAAAAGGATGTTAGATTTTTCTAGGCCATGTTGGGTATTATAGAAGATTCATACAAGATTTTAGCAAGGTGGCAACACCACTCTTTTCATTACTAGGAAAGGATGTTACATTTGAGTGGACTGAAAAATGTGAAACTACATTCCAAATTTGAAACAAATGTTGACTATTGCCGTTGTATTGAGGACCTTGATTGGAACTTACCTTTCCATATCCATAATGATGCTTTAGACCATGCCATTGGAGTTGTTTTAGGAAAAAGGATGGAGTTCTAAACTATGCAATTTATTATGTTAGAAATAACTTACAACATGTTGAACTTAATTACACAAGTCACATAAAAGAGTTCTTAGAAGTTGTGTATGCTATCAATAAGTTTAGGCACTACATCACATAGGTTATCCAATGTTCATTCACATTGACCATGTATACAATTAAATATTTGATCAACAAACTAGTTGTAAGAAGAAGAATAATTAGATGGTTACTACTCTTACAAGAGTTTGATGTCACTATTATGGACAAGCCTGGAAAGGAAAATGTGTAGAATATTTCCTTTTAAGAATGGATACCAATGATGAAGAACAAATAGTTGATGACTCTTTCCCCATGAGCATTTTGTTTTCTATTTCCAAAACACCTTGGTATGTTGATATAGCCAACTATTTGGTTTAGGTAAAACACCTCCACATTACTTATACTCTAAAAAGAAATATATAGTTGAAAAGAGTGTGCATTTTTCTTGGATAGTTGGATTTCTATTTCATACAAGGAAAGATCAGATCATGAGAAGATGCATTGATGATGAGGAAATATATGATGTTCTTAGATCCTACCATAGTGAGCCTTGTGGAGGACACTTTTTCTACAAAAATAACAACAAAAAGTATTAACAACTAGTTATTACTAGCCAACATTACATAAGGATGCAACATTTTACACCAGGAGATGTGATAAGTGTCAAAGAATGGGAAAGCCCTACCAGATCTGATGAAATGCCATTGCAGCCTCAGTTGGTCTTACAACCTTTTGACAAATGGGGTTTGGACTTCATTGGCCCTATAGATCCTAAATCTCAAAAAGGAATACATCTTGGTATGCACATATTATCTAACTAAGTGGATAGAGGTGAAGGAACTACCAAGTCAAAAAAAGTGAGAAAGTAGCCAAGTTTCTCTATGATCACATCTTCACAAGGTATGGAGTTCCAAGAGAAATTATTATTGATCAAGGTACACACTTTATTGTTGATGTAATTTCTAATTTAGTTAAAGAGTATGAAATTAGGCATAAGAAGTCTACACCATATCATCCCCAATCTAATGGCCAAGTAGAGGTTAAAAACATGGAGATTGAGGAAATATTGACAAAGACCATTTGCACTCCACATAAAGATATTGGGTAGATAGGCTTCTAGAGGTAGTATGGGCATTTAACACAACGTGGAAAACAACTAGCTTCACTCCATTTGAACTCCTGTATGGTAAGATTGTGTTTTTTCCAATTGAATTTGATCACAAAACATTAAGGACTACACTTGAGCTAGGCATAGATTTATCTTGAATCTCAAAGGAAAAAATCCTCTAACTCAATGAGTTGGATGAGATGAGAAGACAAGTAATACACAATACAAAAGTTGTGCAAAAAAGAGAGTTAAATGGCATGATAGGTACATCAAGACAGAGAATTTCAAGAAGGTGATGAATGGGAACTATTGTTTGATTCAAAGTACAAGGACCATATGGGAAAACTCGGGACAAGGTGGCTAGGCCCCTATGAGATTGAGAAAATATTCCCTAATGGAGTTGTAAAACTCACCACCATAGACCCTGTGAGGTTCAAACTACTGGTTAATGGCCATAGGTTGAGGTTGTACAAGAAGCCATAGCGGACATAAGTACCTTCATGTAACAATTCAAGGGAGGAGGTGTAAGAAGGATGGAGATGAGAACATCAGAGTTAAGATCAAGAGTTGAGCATGTTGGCTCATCTTCTGAGAATTCAAAGGACTAAGATATTTTGGTGGCCTTGGTCTATTCATCTTGTTGGATATTCCAAGGATGAATAAAAGTGTTGTGATCAACCCTTTTGGTGATCAACACACTTTGCTAACATTTTATTTTCTTAGAGTTTTTTTTTTGTAGGGTTTGATGTAAGATGATTACGAGGAGTGCATGATCTCTAACATAAGGAGATAATGTAATGAATGGAGGTTCCACTTAACAACATGCAAAAAACCCTATTTTTATTTTCCATTTGATTGAACTCATGATTGCATGAACAAAAATCAAATATATATGCATGTGTGAGAAGAAAGAAGAAGCAAGAAGTTCGACACCCCAAAAATTGGTATTCCCTCTCCGGGATCCATCTGGTTTTAGTAAGGGTTGGAAAATAATATTGCCACACATGTCTTCAACAAACATAGAAGCACATGCAACATAAAAGCAAACAAACATGCAACAAGGGTAAAATTCAATAAGAACTCACAATCATCATTCTAAACATGCATCGAGATAAGTGCACTCCTACCACTTTATTAAAGTATAATTAGAATAATTATTATTAATTAAGTATTTATGCCAAGTCATAATGTCTTCATTTGCATTTATAAACCATTGACCTTTATGCTATGATGTGTCCCTACACATCATCCCATATTGTCATATCACTTTACCTACATGCTTTCATGCATCCACATCAATTAATTACCTCTCCTATAACCATGTTGCATGTGCTTCGGTCTCAAAGTTCAAAAACAAAATACTCAAACAATCTCACACAATTCAATTTTGCATCATTTCTCCAAAACTTGTGTGATTGCATTACCAGAGTCGAGAAAGCTGCATATTGAAAATGGGGGAGACTTGATATGCCATGAGCGATAGAGCACTCTCAAATTCTCAACCAAGCCACAAGTTTTACAATATTTTCAAGACAAGTGGATGGATGGATTACATAAACAAGTTCCAGGTTTTAATGAGTCAATGGTGAAGAGTTTGCTACTACATTTAAGAGATGGTGAAGCAAAGGTAAGAGGTTTATCAGTGAGAGTTAATGATAACATCTTGGTTGAGGTGATGGACTTCCTTCATAGAGGTGACCCCTTTCTAGAAAAATAAAATCTAGAGGCATCCAGATGGTAATTTGTTGATGAAGATGATGTATTCATCAATGACCATAAAAGGTACACACATGACTTCTCTTAAACCTCTTTGGGCTGAAATTGCAAATTACATTATCAAGTATTTTACCTATGTGAGGGAGATACTCTAGGTTAAACACAATTCATTTTAAATTTTACTCAATCATCTAAAGAACAATAGATATGTCAATGTGCCCAATTTCTTGAATGAGATTTGAAAAAATGAGTAGGAGGCACAAAGAGGAAGGTCTGCACTATCACATCACTGCCTCATCACTTTGATAATCAAACATACCCTATAGAGGGAACATCTTGAACTAAGGTGGGATGAATTTGCAAGAGCTAAGCATATTGATGAGTTATTGGGAAATAAAGGAAGAGGAGAAGAAGTACTGAGAAGCTCTTCCACACATTTGAGCCTTCAACATCAACTTCCCAGCCTAAAGAAACCCCTAGTTCGAGAATTTACCATCTTCTGAACCAAACCCTGAACCAATATCCCCGAAATAATATTTATTGCTGAAACCCTCCTTGAATTTTCTACTCCTGAATCATCCACCTCAAAGGGTAAGAGAAAATATTCCAAGTCCACTCCTACACCACCAAGGTGCTCTCATAGGCTAAAAACTAAAGGCCAAAAACCTCCAAGCCAACAAAATCCATACCATATCACTTGACAATGATATGGAAGCTGCAGAGGAGAACATTGAGGCCACACCAATGGACACAGAAAGTAAGGAGGTGTTGATGTTGCATTTCATGAGAAACAAGGCCCTAAGGATCCCATGGAGGGTTTAGAAGAGGAAAAGGGAGAAGAAGGTGGTAGAGAAACTATACAGAATTCCCTGAAGAGTACATGAAGGAATATGCAGAGGAAGTTCATGCTGATGTAAGTCATGGAGAGCATGAAGGAAAATAATTTGAAAAATTAAAACGAGGAGACGTTCTTGTAGCCAAAGGTCATGAGGAGAGGATGGAAGAGGAAACTAACTAGATAGTTCATGAAAAATACATTGGTGAAGATATGCCCCAGGATGTTGAAGAAGTTATTGAGCACCTTGTCCATGGAATTGAGGAAGAGAGAAGATGTATGAAGGAGTTAGAGCACAAGTACCATAACATACCCCTATGGTTGTAAATGATGTAGTTGAACAAGTTACACCACTACCATATTTACCACATGTTAGCATGCAGCAGTTGAAATGTAACCCAGGTGCAACCACAAATTTTCATCAAGGAAGTTATAAGAGATCCTGTCAAACCAAGTTTTTAGGGACATGAAACACAAAAAAAATGTTGTTAGATTACTAGGTGTATCAATTTGAAACCTATGTTAATAGGTTAAAAGGAAAATGGGAAAGAGAAAAATAAGAACTCATCTTCCAACACAAGTAAGAAATTGAGGAAAAAGATAGGAAATTAAGGAAAAGATAAATAAATTGAAAGGTTAAAGAAAAAGAAAGAAACAATTAAGGTGGCCCATGACATATTCAAAATAGGCCCCCTCTAATGTTTATGTTATTTTCTTGAAAGAAAAGATGTTGCAGCTGAAACTTACCTGTGTCAACTCTGACATTCCATTTGACATTAGTGCAACTAGGAGCTTCTTTAGATTATATCTAAAAATTCCTCATGAAATTCAGCTCCTATTGTGTGAACTCTACATGTACAATTATGCTCTTGAGTATGATAGGGATTGGATTCTAGTCCTCTACATTAGAGATGTTCAGTTAAAGCACTTTGTTCTTATTTTATGAATGAGTTGGACAGGGAGAGATAGATGGAAGAGTACATGCACTTGGAAAAGGTACAACCATTGATGATTAGGGATGAAGCTTGCAAACACTAAGGTAGTTATTGAATAATATGGAAAATATATGGAGAACAAGGAAATCAAAAAAAGGGTATGGAAGATGTGGAAAGAAGCTCATGAGGAAGTTAGGGACAAGATTAAGTACAATGCAAAAGAGATAGTATATGCCTGTAGGATGTGCTGGAATGAGATGTCCCCTGAGATGCAAAAGAAATAAATGCACTCTTATCATAATATCATTCCAAATTTAAGAAGAGTGAATGCATACATTGATCTTTCTATTGCATGTGCAAAAATTGGTTTCCTAATTGGCTATCACCCACCAATATTCCACTTTCCTATACCACATTGGTTTGGTGATCAACCATTGAATGAAATAATATAAGATAGAGTCATGAATAGGTACATGATGAATGGAGGTTACTTCTTCATAGATCCTAAAGGGACAACTACTCCAGTGGATTTAGATGCTTATGCAACACCATTTAGGAGGAACCTAAGAAACCTAAAGATCCTAAGAAACCTGAATGAGGACATTCAAGAAGTTAAGTCTAGGGTGTGATGAGTTGTTTAATTCCTTTCTAAACAACTCATCTTCTATAATTTTTGAACCATTTGAAGCCTTGTACTTGTATTTCCCTATTATACTTAAGACATTTCATTATAACTTGAACTTATGGCATGAATATTAATTAATATAGTTATTACTAGTTAACTTTATTTTGTGGTATTGTGAGTACGCATTTATTCTCTTGATTACAATAAGGTGTTTGAATGATGCTTTGTATGATGCCAACCTTGTTTTGCAAGAAACTTGTTATACATGCAACAAATGAACTTGCCTAAACCACTCATCCACTCTTTCACAGCCAAAGGGATTCACATATACTAAAAAGGACCACTTGAGCCACTCATCCACAAGCCAAAGGACCACCTAAACAACTTTCCTAGAATTCAAAGGTTTCACCTACCATAGAAGGGATTCACCTATAACAAAGAATGTGATTGTAAATATATCTTGGAATGTAAAGGATGACACTCCACATGTTTGTACATGTCATGGAAGAGGCAATCACAAATTGAAACATGAGAACTGAAGATAACTCAATAATAGATTTGACTATTCATGCAACTCAAAGAAGAAACTAATTGATCAGTTAAATATGTGATTCCAAGAACTTGATGGATACTTGGGTTATGTGTTGATAACTAAACACTTGTTAATTAGCTTTTTGCATGTGTGTTGCATGTGTCAAAATTCTTGATCTATTAGAGATCTTCTACTTGTTCTGTAGAAGATATTTCACTTAGTCTATTAGAAATTCTTGTTGAACTCTTCTTCCCAAGTTGATTGTAATGAAAAAAATATAAAAGGAGAGGATTAATGCTAAAAGAGCTAGTCGGTATGTAGATCTAGGTAGAGGATACATAGAATACAGAAGTTTCTTTGTATGCAGATGTAATGTTCATACCAATTTAATAAAATCCTGATTTTTTCAGTAACTTCTAGTTCCAAGCCTTACAAGGGATTAACACCCAAGCTAGGTCTGACTTGTGGTTTTATATCCCCCTTCATAGTTTGTTGTTTTGATTTATTACAAGAGTGGAATTAACAGAAATTCATTCCTTTATCTGCATTTTGAGTTTACATGATTTAACTTATTCATAGTATTTACTTTTAGTCTGAAATTTAGTTTGTTCCCAAGCATTTTTATTTCTAGTATTGTAGTGACAAAAATTCATTTCCTTACCTCCTAAATACATGTAACTGTGCATACAACACTAGCATTATTGAAATTTTATGTCCCTTGGTTTGATAATTATTTCAAGGGAAATCAGCTATGCATAAAAATAAGCTCTATGAGATAGAATTTGCTAAAGGAAAAGCATAATGGTAGTTTAGCAAGGCATTTTGGATTAAAAAGGCACTAAATCAACTCTCATCATTACTATTGGCTAGGTATGAGTCATGATGTTAAGAATTTTGTAGAGATGTGCAAATTGTGTCAACGTGCTAAAGGAAGTAGTTAAAATTCAGGTTTGTATCATCCATTTCCCATTACCAAAAAAAAACCATGGGATTTAAAGTAAGTATGGACTTTGTAATTGGTTTTCCAAGAAATAAAAAAGGGCGTGATTCAATATTTGTCATGAGTTTATAGTATTTATAAAATGGCTCATTTTATTGCATTTACTAAGACAAGTGATGCTACTAACATTACAAATATCTTACTTTAGGAGATAATCAGATTGCATCGACTTCCTAGGAGTATTGTTTCTAACAGGGACACCAATTGTTTTGGTCACTTTTGGAGAAATCTATGGAATAAATTGGGCACAAATTTAAGCTTCAGCTCAACCTATCATCCTTAAATAGATGGTCAGACTGAGGTAGTGAATATAATCCTTGGAAACATCTTGAGAAGCTTGGTAAGTATGCATCCAAAATAGTGGGATTTAGTACTAGCTCAAGCTAAGTTTGCATATAATGACTCACCAAATAGAAGTACAGGTTTGAGTCCATTTCAAATTTTTTATGGCATGCACCCTAGAGGTGTGTATGAGTTAATAAATTTAGGGAAAATGGAAGCTAGGAGTGTTGATGGTGAAGAATTTTTAGTGCAATGCTAGATTTACATGAACAAGTGAAGAAAACTCTTGAAGAGAACACCATCAAGTACAAAAGAAGGGCAGATCAGAAGAGAAGAGAGGTTAATTTCAATGTTGGGGACCTTTTTTTTCTCATCTCAGAAAGAAAATGTTTCCTAAAGGTGAGTACAACAAGCTCAAGCCAAAGAAGATAGGTCCTTGTAGGATTTTGAGAATATTTTCAAGTAATGCCTATGAAATTGATCTTCCAAAAGGAGTTGGAATATCTCCTATATTTAATGTTGTAGATCTATACCCCTATAAAGGTGAAGAACCAGTTGTACAAGAGCATGAATCAGATGAAGATCATGTCATTGCATGGGAACAACAGTTTCCCAAGGAGACACCAAGTAAACCTGAGGCCATTTTGGACAAAAAAGTGATCAAGAAGAAAAGGGATAAATAATACTTTCAGTACCTCATCAAGTGGAAGGAAAAACCAGTTGAAGACTCAACATGGATGATTGAAAGTGAACTTATCAAACAGGGTACAAGTGTGGACAAGTTGATGCATGGTGAAAAATGAGGAAGACTTCTTTTGTTGTTTGGTAGTATGATGTAGGAGCATCAATTTGCAAGCATGGTAATTGTAAATAGGTGTCTTGTGGTCATAAGAGTGTTGTAAGAGTATTTTCCTCCATTTTTTCATTGTTCAAATTCAAATTTTTGTGTAAGTTGTAATAGTGAAAGTGAAAAAGTCTTGTAATGAGTTGTCAATTGTCAAGTTTGACTAAGTAAGGGTGGTTATAGGATAAATAAGGTCATGAAGATAGTGTAATTAGATGGAAGTTGTTATGTATGAGCTCATGAGTTTTCTTAGGATGATATTTATCATGTTTTCATGTTTAGTAGGTTGTTGAGTCAAAATAGGTATAGTTGAGCCTTCTAAGGAGTTAGTTTAGGAGATGATTTGTTAAAATTATAATGCTAAGATGGAGAATTTGAATATAAAACATTGTAAGTTGTTTTGATTGAATGGAATAATGCATGAGTGTGGATTGGTGTAAGAAGATACAATATTGTTTTTGGTAATTTTGGGTGTTTCCTTGCTTTTTCCATTTAACTCGTGATAGGCGGTGAGGGGAAAATTCATAGTCAGTCTTACAGGCTTAAATTATCCATCTGTCACTTTTAATATTTAAATAAGATCATCAAAATCCCATTAAAATCTATTTTGGCTCTTGAAAGTGATATTTTAGGTTTTTATAATCATTTTTGTGCTCACGGGCCCAAACTAGGAAACCATAAATTTTTATAACAGATGGAAATTTCTAAAATTTTCAAGATCTCTACCCCTAATAGAGGCATGATCTTGATATCTTTTTTCTTTATCGCACATGTGGAGGAGTTATTAATGTGATTCAAGTAGATTTGGGAGAGACCAAAACAGGGTTATAAAATTGTATTTTTTTCCATTTCTTTAATGGATTCATTGTTTCAAGGTCCCTAATTGTGAGTAATCAAGATTTAGGTTACTTAGAAGGTTATTGTAGTGGATTTAGGGTGAGATTAAGTTATTACACCTCTTCCATTACCAATTATAAAAAAATTAAGCCTAATAGGACTACCATTACTTGTTTTATCAAATTCCTTCAAAAGAAACATTAGGAAAAATTACACATAACATATAAACCCTTAATGGGTATCTAGAATGGTTATTATAAGTTTAATATCACTAACAATAGGAAATTTTTACTATGAAGAGTGTTCAGGAGACCTAATAATTTGTAGACCAAGAACACTAGAGCTTGATGGTTAAAAAGTGGAACAAGAAACTCGACGCACCTTGGAATTAGGTCCGAACATGACCTAACAAGCAATAATCAGGGATTATAACCATGATGTGTGAAAAATAGGAAACATTCTCCATCTCGGGTAATGTAGAACCATAGTTTAAGGTTTTAGAACAAAATTGGTATAACTTAAGATTTTGTGGATAAAAATTATTGGAAATGGTAACATATCACCTTGGCATAATTCTCAAAGATATTATTAAGGTTTTTAGTAATTTGACACTATACGAACTTTTTTTTTTTTTTATAGTCATATTAGGAAGATAATTAGACCTAATTGAATCAAGTAATTTATAAGCTAGGTAGAATTCCCTTGAGAACATTATACAAGGTTCAAAAGGAATGTATAAGAGCTAAATGGATACTCATAATGATTATTATTTCCTTTTTAAAGTGATTCTATCAAAATTTATGAGGAAATACTTTGTTTCAATGGGCTAAAAATGTGTAAGACATGGTAGAGGGATACAGAGGATTTATTTGTTATTTATTAATGTTTCGTTATTTTAAAAGGTCTAAGACCATCAGAATATTTTTGTAAACTTGGATAAATACTTGAGGCAATATTTAAGTGTGTCTAAATCACATTTGGAAAGTAATATGGTTTGAGAACTTAGTCACGATAGACTGTTCATTCTTAGAATAAACTGGGTTATTAAGAATAAATAATTTCTTGTTTGAGTTTAGTATGGAGGAGATATAATACATAATTCCAATATCCTTGAACAATACTCAAATCCAAGTGAAAATAAGTGAATAAAGGATAAGATTCATATAAATAGAGTAAGTGTTCGAATAATATTCGTATTATAGGGATAGTAGTGACCGAGTTTAGAATAATTAGTGACATTTGTTGGTAATAAAACAAATAATGAGAGTTTTGACAAGGTTAAAACAATGAAGTAAGGATTGAGATCAAAGATATATCACATTTCTTCTTAGAAAATTAAGTAAACAATGGTAATAGAGTGAGTATTGGATTAGTAAACAAGGTAGGAAGGAACAATACAATCCAACAAAGCTTCTAAAATCAAATTTATTTTGAGAAGGTGTCGAGTAATGTTATTAGGAATTTCACCCTTTGCTAAAATTTATTCCAATGATGAGACACCCTAATCCTTCTTGGAGAGTTGAGAAGAATTTTGAAGATTTGTAAGAACCTTATATAACAGATCAATAGGGTATTTGTTTGAGAAAGACATATAATTTCATTTTGAGTGCACATCGTGAACATGGAATAGTGGAAGATGAGTTTAAGAATGCATATTGGTAGGTTAAGTGAATCATGAGTGTGAGATCATGATAGAATAGTGAGAGTAAATGTCAAGATAGGTTTTAACAATAAGATTGTTTACTAAAAGTGTTGATAAACTACAAACAAAATCTTTGTTTCCTAATTTGGTTTCTAAGTTACATTTGATAGGATTTGTGTAAGAAGGAGATCAAGACACTATTTGGAAGGTTTGAAATACCAACCAAAGGTGAATATTCATCATTTTCATGAGATTAAGTGAAACTATGAGCTCATTTAGCTTTTTAAATCAGTTGTGCATAGTGTCTTGAGAAGTTACATATTGTTATCCTATAATACAATATATATGTTTTATAATGTTTATGTTGTTTCTTACATGATTTCACATGAATAATTTTTTATTTATTTTGAGATAAGTGTTATTTTTCCAAATCCATCATCTTAAAATTAGGGAATATTTTGGGCCTTTTTCTAATAAATTACAAATTACGTATGTAATGCTTCAAATGAAACAATATGATGACATTCAAATAACTATTACAAATACATTAAATATAACGCATGCCCAATTAAAATTACATGAAATTGTGGCTTATATCATGATCATAGTAATTTATCCCCATCCTAGGAACAAATGTACATAGGTTTGCTACATGGTAAAATCAAAAGGACCCTTATCTCCAACCATTTACTTTTGGGCATTTAATTCAATTGTTCCTATATACATCTCACTAATTTTAGCACTCCATAAGACCTAGGTCACATTTTTTACTTAATTTTGAAAAGTAAAAACCTTTTAAATTAATATAGAAATATTCTTTATACATATGGCCAACTTATCCAACTATAAAATAGGATTTTGTAATTTTCTAGACAAATTCACCTATCGGGACAAAACCGACTAATGTATTTATCCAATGTTGACACTTTTTTCTTCCACTCATGCAATGATTATGTTTTTAAATGCACATGTTACTCCGAGTAGATTTGGTCTATTGAGAAATAATTGTTTTCACAAGAGTCACATATAAAAACACAAAAACCCCACCCATTTAAATAACATCATCTCTTACATTTTTGTGCTACCTAGGAATTGATAATTAGCACCCAATTACAAAATCATTTTTGAAGCACGTTTTTCAACTACTAATTCTACATATATATTACAAAAATAACTGAGGTCATTATCACTAATTCTACATACATATTTATGCCATCAAGCCAAAACATTAGCCAAAGATTGAGCCATGATTTTGAAGTTAAAGTTGAACTTTCTATATATAATATAATTTCTATATACACCATGTTTTCCAATCTGAAAGCATATTTAATAGGCCCATTTAAATAATCTTCACAATCAATAATGTAGTGGGAGTTACATTAGTGTCCATCCATGCGTAAAGATAATCCTTTGATCACGATATTATATATTAGTGATAGTAAGGGTTGAGAAATAAGATGATATATCTAAGGACCCCATGATATCTTCATTTACTGAAAATAAGAACAAGATATAACTATTAGATTTGGAAATTGAAAGGGTGCATCATATTATTATCTATATTAATTTCAATAAAAATTAGGGTAGTTTTTTTTTAAAAATGTTCTAGATATCCCTAAACCCTAAACCCTAAACCCTAAAATAGTTAGGGTATTTTGGTCAATTGAATCCCTATGAACTTAATTACAATGACATGGTGTAATTTGGGCATGAAATGTCCTTAATAATACCATGGACATTAATTCAATCCATACTATATGATGTGATATTTTTTAATGATTCCTAATTACATCACTTGTTGGAACAATTAGTGAGATGGTTCAATCAAAGATGAAATTTTGTCCATTAGAGCCCATGAACTTGATTGTGACTATTCTACAATTCATGTTCTTATAGCATCCTCAAATTTTGAGAGTAGTTATCTCAAATAACTCATAAAAGTTAAGGTTTCTTGTTTTTTTAAACATCCACTTAAGACCCCATTTTGGCCCCTCATCTCCATGCACTTACCCAATTTAGGGAAGGTAATGTGCTTAATGATAATTTTGAATTCTATGATTTTTAAGTGATTAACATACTCAAAATAGATAGTCATAGTATTTTTTATATATGGCATGTTTAAATTGATTCAACATGTTAATAAGTCCAATTTGTAAGTCATGTAAAGTCTTGGTATGAATCCTTTATCTTTTAATTGAAATAATTATTTTTTAAATATTATGTTGAGGTATTACATTGGTTACATGTGGTAATTTGTCAATTTTTGTGTTAATTATCATATTAAGTGTTAAATCCAATATTTAATTGGATTTGGTTAAAATCATTAAGCCTAATATTTTTTGTTGTGTCAAAAAATATCATTTTTTTGTTTGAGTCAAAAGTATATGAGTGAGTCAAGTTCGAATGTTATTGAGTTAGTTACTATCCATAGTAGAACATAATTAGTTTCAATAAAATTACCAAAATGGAAAATTTAAATGTCATATCCCCACTCGTTTCACCTTGTATGGTGAATATTTTATCTTGTTATGGATGATGTTGTGTTGGTTAACTTATTCTTGTGTGATGCTTGGATTGTATTCTCAGTTATGTTTTTGGTTGTACAATTAAGTTTCCCAAGTATTATAAATAAGATTACATGGAGTGACTTTGAGCTTGTTGATTTAAGATGTGTTAATGTTGAATACCACATTTCTACTGCTCAGGAAAAAGATGAAGCCTTGATAACTAGGATGGAATAAACAACCTTGGTAAGAACTAAATTCTATTCTTTGTTATGGTTTGACAGTTGATAAATAATGGTGATAGTACTTATAACTTGGAGATCTTAATTCTACTACAAATAATCAATGGTCTTTGACCATATGAAGCAAGGTTATATTAATAATGATTATCAAATTAATGAATAAGTTAAGGGATTTCGATAATCAGTTGCAGGGTGACCTAAAGGTTTGTATGGTTATGTACCTTGTATTTTTTGATATCCTTAGATCAATATTAAAAAGAATTATACACACACACACACATTGTTGATATATATATACATGTATATATAACCATATATATTATATCGTGGTCGAGTACCAACTTAAATTAATAGATATAATGGTGATTATTTTATTAAGTCTCATATGAGACCACTTACGCTATGTTAAACATGGGCATTGAAATATGTTAAGGCCATGGACCGTCTATGCTAAATTTGGTTAAATTTTGAATGGTCTTGGACCGCTCGATGCCTCCCTGTCTTTAGCTATGTGGTCATGATTTAATGTTGAGTTTAATTCACAGTTGCTAGATTTAAATTGGAATATGGTGGGAAATGGGCAGCAGTGGAAATGGATGGAAGTCATGGCATGCATTCAATGCACCATTAATTCACCTCGAAAGAAGTGGAAAGCTTCTCGTGGAAGCTAATAGAGACGGTAAGGTTATTTTAGGGTTTCATTTTTAGTTATCGTTTGTGGCTCCATAAAACTCTACATGTAATAAATGCAGGATTTATTTTCATTTCATGATGTTTTTTAGGAATATTTAAATGACTGTTAAGATAAGAATGAGGTTTGTATTTTATTCAAAGACTGTTATTTCTTGGATTTTCATGAGTACCTATAGAACTTGTGTTGAGGAAGATCTAGTTGCATGAAATGACATGAAATTGTTCTCCCCTTCTTTATTGTTTATAAAAATTAAATATTTTAATAATGTGGTTTCAAATCATTCTTCTATTCTTTATTTTGTGAAATTGAATGATTCTTCCTTTTGGGTATTTCCTTGGATAAATATCTGTGATTTTCATTGAATGGTTTTTAAATATCTTGTTTTATCAAGCCACTGTGACTACTTATTTTTATTTTATACTATTTAAGTTGTGATGAGAACCCAATTTGAGTTGTGTGTGTGTGTGTGTGTGTGTGTGTGTGTGTGTGTGTGTGTGTGTGTGTGTGTGTGTGTGTGTGTGTGTGTGTGTGTGTGTGTGTGTGTTTGTGAATGGGCCATTTTATCCTTCTTGAATATATTATACGAAGGAAATGAAATATTTCTTTCATGGTTAATTTTTTCATTATTATAATCTTGACCGATAATAAATAAAAGAAATAACGAGTTCGTATATGTATATATATTATTTCAAAACCCATCGGGTTGGAGAGGTATTTGTTCTTTTTTTTATTTTTTAAGGTTTTCAGATGCTTTTCCAAGTCACCATTTCCTATGAAAATAGGAAGGCCATGGTTATATTGTTAAATGAAAAAAATGGAGTAGTGGGTCAAAACCCACTTGGGTTTCTTGTATATTTCCTTTCAGTGATGGATATGTGTGTATTTACACGGTGAATTCGTGCACCGTTAAAGCTTGGGGATTTCCGTGTAAATAGTTATGGCGTGTATATCATATACATTTGGAACTTTGATGTCTCAACATCTACATATATATCTATAAATATAATTATATATATACACATACGCATACGTATCATTTTTATTCATTTCGTAGAATGTAAGCTATGTCACAAAGTGCACAAACATGTATTGTCCTCTAAGTTTAATAGAGAATGTTGTTAGAATGGAAGGGCAGGTGGTCGGGTCCATAGGATCCTAAGTTGACTGTATTTGAATGAGATTAACCATTTAGGTTTTTGCAAAATAAAACCTTGACTTGGCATGTAGGTTTTAAGTTGAAATGTAATATGAATTTGTATTTACTAAGGTAAATTCAATGCTTTTAAGGTAATGATATAGTACCATTAAATAGGGCTTGATTTTACTAAGGTAATTCGATGATTTTAAGGTATTAATATAGTATCATTTCTTGTTGAAATCAACACATTGACTATTATTATTATTATTACAGTTTGTTAAATTGAACCTCCTTTTTGATAAAAATATATTTTGATGTTTATTAGATGGTTCTGTTTGAGTAATCATTTGTGTATCATAGTTTTCATACGTTGATAAGCGTGTAAAGGAATGTGGTTATACAATTATGTCGGCTATGTTTGATTTGTATAAACTGGATGCTAGAAAATATGTATTTGCTTGGAATAAATTCTATTTTTAATTCATTTGGAATTATTTATATATAGTCAAGTTTATTAAATGCAATGTGTGTATTGTGCAAAGAATATAACTGCTTTATTTTATAATACAATTAAGAAAGAAAGGAAAAGTGGGAAGAGGGAAATGTTATTTGATTTCTTTAATTGTCTTATGATGATTCTTCCACTGATGTATTTTCTCATTGAAATATTTTAGTGCTATAAAAGGTAGAGATGAGGTGGTGACCTTTTCAAGCCAGTTCCTTCGAAATGGTGATTTCTAACATTTTAAAAATGAAAAAAATAAGTCTATATTGGTGGATGATCTAAAAAGGATATGATTGATTCAAATGTATTTTTATGATTTTAAGTAGTTCATTTGATTGGCATTAATGTATAGCAAGCATGAGCTTCGTTGCCTTAAATATTTTAAAAGGAAACTTAACCCTTAAGTGATAGTGTACTGTGCTATAAAGGGATTTTTGATATGTAATAATATTGATCAATTATTTATAAAGCGACCAATATCATTTTTTTATTGTTGTATTGATCTTAAACAAATATTGAAGCATGTAATACTCATGGGATATTATTAAAATGAGTGTTCAAATTGATTGTATACTATATTGAGTGGTTTACTTAACTCAACCTTATATGACATATGTTGATTATTGCTTAATGGATTTATTGAGTTATGAGTATCATGTTAATAAGAAACAAATAAGTAAAACATAGTTATACTTGTGGAACAATTATAACTATGAATGATAGTTAACTATGATGATAGTGAGATCAATTATATGTATCGTTTTGGATTAATACGAAAATGTCATAAATAAGTTATGGACCTTAGGGTCATATTCTAATATGACAATGTATCGTTGCGATAAAATGGAACTTGTTGTAAACTAATTCTTTTCTAATTAATTAATTATGTATTACAGAAATCCTAATGAATGGAACTCGATAAGTCAACTATGAGTGGCGGTTGTAGGGAAGTATCTTCTTAATGATGCAAGTCATTAATTGAATACTGCCATATAACAAATACTTTATGTTTCTTTATTAAGGTCCATTTATTATGTCTGCCACAATTCATTAAAGGATTTGAGCTATGTTAAATATACAAATTTGTTTGACCTCCATGAGCAAGTTACATCGGTACCAATTTATGTTAGCCATGGGGAGAAAATGGTTACACAATGAAAAAATTCATCATGTAAGCTCTTTCTCTCCCATAGGCAACCTAACTTGGGATAGAAGTGCCTCTTTGGACATGTTGAATAGATTTGTACCATGTGTGTAGTTACAACTAAGTTAACTCAGCTAAATGATTCAATTTTGATAAAGGAACAAAGTGATATGGTAATAGGACATGTTTTTATTGACGAATGCGATGTCTAGAAACAGAGGATACAAAGCATGAATCTTAAACTTTGGATGAATTAGTGTAAGACATTACACTATTAGGTTCACCAAGTTATAATCAATGTTTGAGATGTCAGATGGGATTTGATTGATTGAATTCCAGGTAGACACTTAGAAAACATCACTTGTAATCAATATCAAGAAGGTTACCACATGTATACTTTGTATACAACCTTAAAAGAGTAATTAATGGGGGATCAATAGATCTAATTGACCCATAAGTATATGCACATGAATAATTGATTGGTTATCTGATGAATTGTAATTTTGTAGGTGGGGGATCATTAGATCTAATTGACCCATAAGTATATGCACATGAATAATTGATTGGTTATCTGATGAATTGTAATTTTGTAGTTGTTGGATTTAAATTTTGTTCATTTAAATCATTGAAGGCAATAGTTAGTTTGGGAAATAAAAAAATATTTTTTTCCGTAATTTGAAGTATTGAAAAGTAGGTGTTACATTAAAAGTAATTGAAATTTTTAAAGGAAATAAATTCCATATGTGGAAAGTTGGATCAAAATTAATGTTAATAAATAAATATTTATGGGAAATTGTTGATGGTAAAATACCAAAGCCAAGTAATACAGAGGAAAAGTTACAAAATGGGAAAGCAAAGATTGAAAATAAACAATTTGATCCTTACCTACATCATATAAACCTAAAAAGACATATAATTTCCTCTATATGGCATTAAACAAGTTGTTTGGGTCATAAGTAGGTAGTGTAATAGTGTTACTAAAGACAAATTTATTCAGTTCAAGTTAGAAGAAGGTGATAGTATGTTTCAATACATATGTATTTTTGCTTTTATTTTTAAAATGAGTTAGTTAGAATAAGCATCGATGATGTGCATGACGATGGTACAAAATACATATTGCTAAATAACATGTGATATAGGTATTCTAACATGGTATTCACATTGAGTAAAATAAATCCTAGTTTAAACAATATGATTTATTCTCGTGAGAGGAAGAAAATATAACTAAGAAAACTGATCAAATAGAAATTTTGATGTACATCAAACATAATATATCATATGGTAAGAGGAGATCCAAATATTATTTCAAGTATGGATCTACTTATAAATGTATATAGAAATAATTCCTTTCTTATCATTATAAACAATCTAATCACCTCTCTATAAACTGGAGGAAACAAGAAAAATATTTACTTGATGGAAAACTACAAGAAAATTCCATAACCATTGATGAAGAAGAGGAGAATGAAGAGGAAGCAAATATTGCTCACACAGAAAATCCAAGTGATGAAGACTACCTCTATTAGATGATTTTCTAGTGGTGGATGCGGGAAATTGAGGACGGAGGTCAAATAGTGACCTCTCGTCACCACTGTAGTGACAAGGTCATTTGGTGATTTGGTGGCATGTTTGTTTTGAGTTTATTTTCGGTGTTGAAATTTCTAAAATAAGAATAGGGATGAATTCCTATTTGCATATATAATAAATGAGTAATTATGATGTAATTCCCTAATGTTGAAATGTAGTGGAAAAGTAAAGGAAGATTTATTGCAACATCATGATACTTGAAGAGGATGAACAAATGTGTGTGTCCCTGTTCATACCTAGGTTAGTGCTCATCATGTGAAAACTATTTATGAAGGTTGAGAAGATGTAGAATTCCTATTCGTGGTTCCCATAATGGCGTGATTATATGAGTTATGAACAATGTCTAGTTGATAAGAAGTTGATGAATTCCTTCTCTACCTTCAATTTGAGTTGTAGACCGGGATCATGAGTAAGAAGGGGTGACGATCTACAATAAGAGAGTGTAATGGTTTTTCTACCATGTTCACACTAGGGGAATGTTAGGAAATGTTAATGCTTCATGATATTTGTATAGATTAGTATAATTGTGTGAGAAATTATATTTTATATATGAGAGGGTGAGTTAGATTTGTATAACACCCATCATAAATAGG
Organism: Taxus wallichiana var. yunnanensis; assembly: GCA_018340775.1. NCBI lineage: Eukaryota > Viridiplantae > Streptophyta > Pinopsida > Cupressales > Taxaceae > Taxus > Taxus wallichiana. Next base: position 373,638,203 of record CM031237.1, read on the forward strand.
TGTGTACATGTATGTGCAAATTGTGTGAAGTTTTCTATAACAACTCGTGTAAATAGGAAAGTTGAGATTATATAGGACTCATCATCCTTGATTTCAAGAGAATAGAATCCTATATAAATGTTATATGTTCTTCCCATATGATTTAGGAATAAAGTATTATTGAATGGAATTATGTTTGCATCATGAACCAAATTTACATTTTCTCAAGGAATAATATGAATTTTTATGACACCTACTTCTTAGGATATGCCTAGGGCACAACCTAATGATGCAACACATTTCAAGGGTTTGATTAATACAAAAGCCAATTCAATTTTTTCATCAATATATTTTCTTACATATATAGCCTTTTTCCTCCTATAATAGTGGAGTCATGTTTATCTTCAATAATCACACAATCCCTACTTCATAGGGATGGGTTGTTATCAAAGCTCATTACATATTAATTTTTAGACATAACGCACACTTAAGCTAATGTTAATCATAATAGTATGATATATTAACATAGATTATTCCAATGTTCCTCCCTTAGTACATACATTGGGCGGTGAAACAATATACATGACTTAGAACACGTGACATGATAGAAAATTCTGGATGGTTAGGAAATACATTGACATATAATCACCCAAGAATGAGAGAGGAACATATCAACCTTCATTGAATCAACTATCTAGGTTACAAGGAACTTTTCAACCTTCTATAGTATCTACTTTATGCATCCATTGGTTCATAGTCATATACATACATTGGCTTACAAACATTTAATATATCCTACGCATTTTATATATTATCAATGAGAGATGGCTATCAATAATTAATACACAAATTCTTCATATATTTCATGGGGAGTGTCTTATCCTATTCTAATGCCTTCAATTTTCCATCAATGCGATCTTATACTCTCAATATGAGTTTCAAAAGAATGTGTCCTCATTTTCTATGATAATTACAAAAGATTTTAATTTTCTTAAATTTTAATCCCTTTATGTCTATAGTAATTAGAAAAGATTTTATTTTTCTTAAATTTTAACCCCTTTATGTTTTTCCTAAGAATATTGAAACTACTATGTAGAAACATCATTTATAATCTTTTTGTCACAAGACTTTTGACTTGATTTCCCTCATGCCCCTTGACTATAGCCTATAGTCTAAAAATAAACAAAAACATTACACCTAATATACACAACACATGAAAAATGAAATAAGTTATACACTAAAATCTAAAAATATTAAACAAAAGGTGTTGACACTTCGCTTACGCTGGCGGTGATATTGATTTGCATCGCATGGATAATTATGTAGGGAACAAAGGATTTAACATAGTTTGCAAGATGCATGAGGATAGACTGTACCAATGTCTGTCAAAACCCACACTTCAGTGAGATAATGGAATGGTGAGCGTGTTATATATTTTCACATGGAATGTGAGGTGGTGGAGAATCACGAAGAAAGATACATGCAAGAGCACGTGTTGATGGCTGATGTGGCCGATGAAGAACAGTGGAACACATGAATTTGTTTTGCACCATGAAACCTCAAATCAATGCTCATCAATTGATGTGTAAAGATGTGAATGACGGTAACTGTGGATTTAATGCATGAGTCTGCACCTGTTGTCTGAGTTTGTACCATATAGGAAACGATCCGGCACCAAAACGCCTTAATAAAGTCCTAAACTAGTGAAAGAACATTAATCAATGTACATAACGTTAGTTGTGGTTAACTATCACAGCACTCTTAATTTTTTGGACTACGAAGTTAAGGGTTTAAATATATATATATATATAGTGGTAGGTTGTGCAACTTGCAATTTATAGGACACGGGTTTAAGTGTTGTCAATTTTAGTTATAGTATTTCTAAATTTACATGATATTCCCTTGGAAAGTACATTAGGCTTAGAAACCACCCTTATACCAAAGTCACCGAGACTTATCATACAATTTTATTTTTAAACTACGTTAACAATTGTGAAAGAACATTAAACGGTGTATAGAAGACTAGATGTGCTTAAACATCCCATATGTTTGCATGATTGATTTTTGACTATAAAGTCAAAATTTAAACATTTCATTATAAATTTGTTATAGTTTAGTGGTAGGGTTTGCAATTTTCAAGCCATAGGACCAGGGTTCAATTTTATTTTTTTACTTTGGTTGTTGTATTTATAAACACGCATCATATTACCAAATTCACACATACATGTTCTTACTTTATAATGATGAAGTTTTATCGAGCTCATTACACATACATGTTCACACATAACTTATATACAAATTAACATTAAACTTAATATTATATGATGTACTAATATCGATTATTCCAACATCAATGTAAGTTTATTAATTTAATAACCAAACCATATGTACTTAATAGCAATGAGTTGTTATCACAACTCATTACACATACATGAGTTCACACATAACTAACATACAAACAAATATTAATCTTAATATTATGATGCATTAATATAGATTACTCCGACATTAATGTGATTGTTAAGGGACTAATCATTACCTAAGACTCCTATCTCCTTTCCATTATTATTGCACTCTATGGCCCATGGACCTTACCGCATTCCAAGTAGGCAACTTTTTAAGTTCTCTCTTATAGAAAAATACAAGAACAATATAATATGGTAAAAATAAAAAACAAAAATTGTGTATAACTTTTTATTATTAAATAGACATATACATCATAGTTTTTAGGTTTAACACTTTAGAAACCCTTAAACCATATGCACTATCCCCTTATAGTACATCTAGTTGTAGATACTCATAATCCATGGACATTTATACATATACTTATGTAACAATTACATCTTTATACCTTGAGGGAAACCCACCACATTAGTGGCTTACCCATATTTGGAAAATATCACATAAAAGCCTACTTAGATATTATAAATTTACATTTTGCATATTATTAGAACTCTATACCGTGAGGGTACGACACATTGAGGGCATACCTACATTCAAGGTATCCCACATAATAAGCTTATCTAGATCATATCTTAAATATTATTCCATTGGCGATACAAATCATCTATTGCTTATCTTTCACTACTTTATATCTTATGACGTGTTGTATTGTGATTTATGTGATTATCTCTTTATACTTCTATGCATTGATTTGACATGCTCCATGCTTATTTGTTGAGTATTATTTTTTTACTACTTGTTTACTTCATAATGCTATGCTTGTTTCATAATTACCTGACATAGGGCTCTTGTTTTACTACCAAAAATCAATCTCTTTACCAATATTTACCACTCTATGCATATATGATTCATGAATTTCTCTATGTAAATTGCTTGATCTCTATGCACATTTTATGCTTTATTACTTGCTTTATACACAATATTTTATATATGCTTATTTTTCTTCGTTGTTTTCTTGTTATGTGACTTTCTTTCTATATGTACATAGTATGATTCATCACTTTCTCTAGATGCATTTGTATTCTCTATTTATAATTTTATCTATTCATTATATTCTCTATGCACTATATTTTCTATTCTTCACTATACTTAGAACTATATTCTTTATGCATGGATTCCTCTAAACACTTTTTTATAATCATGTTCTTCTTTATGGCTTGTTTCTCTATGCCTAGAACTATATTTTGTATTCATGGATTCCTCTATACACTATTTTTTCTTATCTTGTTTTTATTTATGCCTTGTTTCTCTATGCTTAGATTGCTCTACATATTACCTATTCTAAGCCTTATTTCTATATTATACATATAGATTGATATATACACTATTTTATCTACTCCATATCGCTACATTCTTATCATCTCAATGCCTATTTTATTACACTTTATTCCTACCATCCACATTGCTTCTTGGTGTATTACCAAAAATTTGGACATAAAGAACTTGACAATAATACTTTGGCATTTATTACATTTAGACATTAATTTACTTAATCAAAAGGCATCTAGCTCGATTCCCATAATATGAGTTCACTAAGTGAACACTTGTCTTCAAACTTACCACTAATAGATCTAATACAACCTATAGAAAACAAATCTATAGGCTTCTAGAGATTTTGTCGTATCTCTTATCAAATATGAAGATAAGTCTAGATAGTATCACCCGATAGAGGACAACATTGAATTACATTTCTATCTAAAGTCGATGATCATTTCCGTTGTATTTGAAATGGTCAAATTATCAAATGCACAAGTTATCCCTATAAACTTAAGGTTAATTGAGTGGGAAATAATTCACAAAAGTTAGATATAAAAACCTATACATTCTAACTCATTAGGGATACCTTTGATCATCCTACTGGAACATATTCAAGAAAAATATAAAAATAACTATAGCCCGTAATCATTGAATCATTAATGCCTTGGAGCATTACGAAAAGATACAAGTATGATTCTTTATTTACTTCCATAGATCACTCTTGTGTACTACATTTGAAGTCAAATATCATATTTAAATGTTGGATGCCTTATTAGGATGTTTCCACAAACCAATATCAAGGCACATTCTCTCACATTCAACATGAGGGAGAACGACATAAGCCTAAGTAACTTTCGAGGTAGTTCTATGTATGATACACTCAATATAAGGGGGATTGTAGAGGTCAAGTATATATATTGCTACTAATCCATTTTTATACATCACAAGGTGAGGAGAAAGTTGAAGTTATTTTACAAGTACATATGTGTGGTCATTAGAATATGACCATAGCTTCTAGATCTTGGGAAAGAACATCATGTTGCAAAATTGAGTTATAGATCACAACACTAGAGGAACAATTCACCAAAAGAGAAAAAAACACCAATAAATTCTATCTAGATTTGGCAATTCTATCTAGATCACATTTCAAGATCCCCATTGTATTCATGCACACCAATGAGACTGCAAAAACTATTATCATAGTTTCCTATCTATTTCACATCTCTAGACCTTATAGAAAGGTGTAATATTTCTAAGACTAATCAGTAGTTTCTTGTATATGGATTTCGTAATCCAAGTTTTTTTTTTTTTATTACAATAAGATTTATAATTACTATCTTACCATTTTATAGTATTTACAATTTTAAATCAAAGTTTAAACATCGAAGTAATTAATCTTAATTACATCAACCCTACTTTTGATATTACATTTTGTTGAAATCATTAATTTTTCGATATATGTTTCCCTACGGTTTCATTCTTCACACTTAAGGTTTCATATTTATCCACTTACGGATTGAGTTACATATTTCATTTTTAATTTCCTATTTTGATGATAAAATTTGATTTTCAATATTTTCTGAGGATCTCATATTTGGTCCTCCTATTAGGACCTCTTATTAGGTTTATTATTTACAACCATACCTTTCAAATCATATCTAAAATAAAATGAATATATTTATAAAAACCATATAATTTTTCTAATTGCATTAAGGTGAACAAAAACCTCTTTTACTTTTAATTATTACCCCCGAAAAAAATTCACAATTGATTTGAATATTTTCATTAAAAGGGGCATAATATGAAAAATTCTAAATTTATTTTCAAAACCCCTTAAGGTTTTTATTTTTTTAACATTGAGATTTTAGAAAACCTCTTTTATCCCACCAAATTCATCATCAACTTTTAAACATATAGTTGCATCATTAACTTTTCAATTACTTCAAAACCCTTTTAGGTCTTAATTTCCAGCCTTTATGGGTTTTTAGATATGAACTAATTTTGTTTTCCTTTATCCTATTGTTTTGGGTTATTCTATTTATTATATATCCCCATATCCTTATCTTTTTATATCAATGGATCCCCCCAATAATGATTAATTATTCAATCACCTTATAGATGAAATGGTTACTAGAGTTGAACTTGAGTGTAAGGATAAATTTGTGAAAAACCTAACCCTATACTATAGAATTATTATTAAGAGGGTTATAATGCGCCTAATACATGGAAGAATAATAGCCATTAAGATCCTATATCTAATACATATATTAAGGTTGTAAAAACTAGTGCTCTTAAAATTTTGATTTAGAATGAGGTTTCTTGTTCTAATGAATTAAAGAATGATTCTCATAATGATGTGGAGGTTTATATTATTGTTTTGAGTTATTCTATTTATTATATATCCTCATATCCTTATATTTTTATATCAATGGATCCCCCAATAATGATGAATTAGTCGGTCACCTTATAGATGAAATGGTTACTAGAGTTGAACTTGAGTGTAAGGCTAAATTTGTGAAAAACCTAATCCTATACTTGAAGTCAATGCATCGTGCCGAGTCCCACTTTTTTTCCCAAAAACATGAATGAGGAGTGAGTTTGGGCGGTAAACAAATATGGTTCACGCGAACACTCCCTTCGCACGAATGCGGTTGCATGCAACCGACATGTCAACTATTTTTTTGCCACGTATAGCATTGAATATGGTTCACATGAAAGGGGTGTTTGCGCGAATGCCCTTCACACGAAGGGAATTTTCGCGAACACCTCTATTTATATATTGAGGCGTACTGTAGAGGAAATCACTTTCCTTTGCCTCACCTCCTTTGCGTGAAGTTTACAGCAGACCAGACCGAGCCCATAGCCCATGGACCAGAGCCCACCGAGCCCACCGAGCACCTGCTAAAGGAGCCGACCGAGGAGACCATACCGAGACCGAGCCCACAAGCATCCACCATGTCCAATGAGCCCACTATTATGGCCACTGAGGAGTGAGGAGGCCATTGACAAGCACCAGGTATGCATTTAGTTTTTTCTTGGTGAAAATGGAGGATCCCTAAAAAATTGCAAAAAAAAAAAAATGAAACCCTAGTTTTTTATTTGCAAAACCCTAGCAAATCACGAGATGCAATTTAAATATGGATGTTTTTTTTTTGTGTAATCGTTTTTAAGATAGCTTTGTTCATGCTTTTTCATTGTTCTACCTCTACATTAGCACATTTGCTCATGTTTTGCAATTTAAATATGGATTTAAATAAAGTATAAATTAATTCCTTCCCTTTCCCCACACTCGCTTATTATTCCAAGTGTAACCACAAATTTTCTTGTACATCATCATGTCACAAGAGGGGTGGTTTTCAACACACATTTTCAGCCAGGCCTGGAATTTCAAATTATTTGTGCCTATCAAATCAAAAATTGTTGACGGCTTAGCTCTTTCCACTAGCTATAATTTCCAGTAATTTTTATAGATATATCTATAATCTTTTCATAGATATATAAATGGGCATTATGTTTTTATATAAACCACTTTAAAAATTTTATGGTTTTCAAAAATTTGCTTTGTCACTATCTACATGGCCTTAAAAAAATTCACCTGTAAAATATGTTAAAATCGAGAAAAAATGGCCTACAACTTGTCAATTTCCTGGACTGCTTTCAGCTCTCAATTCTAAGGAAGATTCGACACATTTATTAAACCTTGCATTAATTTTGACTCCTTCGGGTAGAATTTTACCATTCCCAAAACTCAAAGAACTCACCCTAACATGAGGTTTTAGTTAATTTTTGAAATCAAAAAAGAGTTTTATACAATTACATATTGCTATCTAATTTTTATTAAAAACACTTGTTAAAATCAAGTAAAACTCCATAGAAAGAATCAATCAAACCCACACAAAGGTTTCATTTCCCTAGTCAATAATTGGTGTAATATATATGCCTCTAATTTTCATTATTTTTAATTTTTAGATTCTTATGACATGTTCCAAGAAAATTTAATCCGAATAAAACTTCAATAATTTATTTTCTTTATAAATTTTCTCCTGGAAATTAATCAAGAAATTAAAATAACTTCACCAAAAAAATTCAAGAAAATTCTTCACAACTTCATGTAAATCTTTGTAGCTTCACGTCTCTTCTATTTTTCTCCTTCCTCATGGATCATGAGAAACCATTGGGCTATGATAGCATTGGTACTAATATTTATACAACTAATATGGAAGAAATGTATTAAATCAAGAATATATTGCAACTTTAATAAATACTCCATTACATTTAATTTCCTTCATACTCAACCTTAAATAATCTGATGAAAGAGTGTTTTGTATATATAAGTTAAAAATAAAACAAACAAAAACATAATGTAAACTTAGGATCACATGTTCCAACACATGTACTATGATGTTTTTATTGATCAATACGTGACCTATACTTAAGAATCCCCTTGATGGGATTATAGGTCATCTTTTCTAACCTATCTTCATATGATAGCTTAGATACATTTGAAGTGAAATAATTAAAAATTTATTTTAGGATCTAATATCCCTTATGACATTACTAATATTAGTAGTCCTTACTATTTCACAATAGTCATCCATTCATCTTGATAACTAAGGAATTCAATGATAGTAGTAAAATGGAAGGGAAATGTTGTAATTCTTGAGAAATGCATTTGAACTTATGGAGTTCATAATTTGATATAAATCTCTCTTACAACGACACTATATAGACAACTAGTAATTTTAGGCATGACTCAATGAACACTAATTTCATATATAGTATATTTAATATCTACTTTTCAATCCATTCCATAATAATTACCTACATTTGGTATAATAGCCTTTATTCAATAATTTTTAAAATCATGGTTTGAGTGAATTTTAGTTCAATGAGTATTACCATCTTTAAAAGAGCCAAATTTGATTATAAGAGAAATTGATTGAAGAGTATTATTGTACATGTTTATAATAAAAAAATCATATTAGTATAGGAAATATGACATCATCAATGGGGCATACTTTATTAATATATAAAAATTTGTATATATCCTAATGCCCCTAGTTGACTTACCGATTGGGACAATGTGGGAAATCTATCAAAGTTATCGATAGGTTTAACAAAATCATAATTGAAATAAAAATTTGGATTTCTTATTAGGAAACTTTAGGATGTATCTTTTTACTTTGCGTGTTTGACATCACGATTCACAACAATATTATGCACCACGATAAAAGTAGGCATATTAAACATATATGCACATAACCACGTAACAATATCTTGATATTTTATTAATAACCCAATATAAACTTTTTTCTCTATGAGAGTCGATGAGACACCTAACTCAACATTTTGGATGCCTCACCAATGCCAATTTTAATATCATATTTCATTTAATAATATTGATACATTCCCCACAAGGAATCCAAAAGGTCCAATATAATCTCTTCATCACTATACAACGACTCACTTTCCCCAAATAAGCATGATATCTCTCAATGTAAAAGGGAATTTATTCTTACATGATGATATGTAGGTGAATCCACATTAGTTCCAAAATAATTTTTTATGGTTTCATTATTGCAAAGAGTGTCAAAATATACTCTCTCATATGGTGAATCAAAATGGTTTAACTTAAGACAACCAAGTACAATTTGTAATGTTTCTTTTGATAATTAACTCCTCCTCCAAAGCCCAATTCCACTATTTAACATGTTTGGAATGTTCTCATGTGCATTGAAGAACCTTGTGATTCATTTGATTGGAATAATCATCATGTTTCGGTTGTTACTAACCTTTTTCCCCGTTTGAGTGAAATAACTTGTATAACCTTTTTCACTTTGCATAAATCATCGATTTGTCAACCAACCTAGATTTTCCTTTTTATCAAGTCCTTGACCTTGTAGCATCTCTTTTTAATGTTTGGATGATAATCCCTATAAATAACTTCCATGTAACCTATCAATAGTTAAACCCCAATGAGCTTAAACCTCTATTTTTATTTTTACTAGCATGTGGGTTTGACACAATACTTCTTAATTAAATCAAAGTATGGGTAGTAAAATCATCTCTTAATGTGTCCACATAATGTTATGCACCCCATCATTAAACTCCTTTGTCTTTACTACACATATGGGGGAAATTAACATTTCCTATCTTCCCAATTTTCTATAGGAGTTTTCCATTTCATTGTTTTAAATAAGGGATCATGTGAGATACTCATTTCGATTGTTATCATGTTTATATTCCATTTAATTTTTAACTTTTGATAAGAATTTTGGTTGTGTCCAATTGTAGGCATCATGTCAAATAACATTCTTCTAAACTTTTTGTGTCCTTAATTTTAAGAGGTTGTGGGTGGAGGTTGTATATCTTAAATGTGGTTACTAGCTACTTTACAATGATATTAAGTTTTATATAGACATTTGAAATCATAAATTAGTACCAAAAATCTCTAAATGAAAACTTTTAAATAAAGTCACGAACTTTTGTTATAAATATTTATAATGGTGGAAACAATCTTTGTACAAAGTATATCAACATTGATAGAAGCTACAAACCAACTTAGCCGGAGGACATAAATAGTCATTATCAATTATATAGAAATATTTTTGTTAATATCATACATATCTTACCATGATTATTATCTACACATTTATAACATGCATTTTTTTTATAAGAATTGTAATTGATCACAACTAAATATTTACAAGTTACTTTTATAAATAACCCTTTTGTAAGCCACATATAATACAATGCATCACACTCAAATTGATAGTAAAATGAAAAATTTACAAAAAAGGTCTTGGTGTGATGTATTCTCAAAAATAGCATAGTGAATAAAACTAACTATTGCACCTCAAGGGTACAATGAAAACATTGAAAGAAGTTATGAGTCATAGACAGTAACAATCTAAAGAGAAATAAAAGGCGATTATTTGTTAATAAGAAACCTACTTATAATGTCTTGGTTTATTACATTTGATGATAATGTTAGTTCAATTGTGCTTTATATTCGATTATTTGTTAATAAGAAATGTATATTTATAATGTCTTGGTTTATTTGTTAATAATAAACCTGTTAATAAGAAACCTAAAATATAATGTCTTGGTATCCTAATTACGTGCACCAAAATTTATTGTGTGATGTTGTGTAGGAACTCAACGATATGTGCAATATGTTTCTTGCATTTGATTAGATTCTAAAAAAACTGCATGTTACATTCTAGATAATTCCTCCTTTAGTTCCATTAAATCTATGTGATCCATACACTCATGCATGACTGACTTATAAGATATATGTAATTTCTTATTTTCTAAATTATTTGCATTGAAGCTTGAAAATCATATTTCTATTTTCATTAAAATAGGAGAATATCTTAGGAATTTTTTTAATTAAAAGTACTATTAATTGAATTTTACTTTCATTTTTTTTACATAGTCATGGCTTCTTCCACTCCTAATTTGTTTGAGAGGACAAATTTAGAGATTGCAAAATTGTAATCTATTCTCTAAAATTCAACTACAATTTAAGCAAGTATAAAGCCAATTGTGAAAAAATATTGGTTGATCTTCGTAGAATAGAGACAAGTTTGAAAACATATAACCCATTTGATTCCGAGTCAATAAAAAAATTTATGGATTCATTAAAATCAAGTGTCTCAGGAGATGTAGGTTATAATGAGATTACATCATGACTTTTTGATAAGGAATTCGTTAAGAGGTCTTGTTAGAGTTTTTATGTAGACAAACAAAAATAAGGGCATATTATGTAAACAAATGTTCATGTCCCCTATGTGCCCCTTTGATTTATCCTAGATTTGTGGCCTCTCAAGGCCAATTTCGAATAATGACCAATTACCGTTATACTTCATAATGATGCTACATGCTGAGGTTCACTTAAACCTAAAGGTGAACTATTTAGACATCCCTAGTTATTTGGGGTAGGGACATGGCCGTATTAGCCATAGGGAGGCATATAGAAAGGAGGGAGCTCCTGTAGTTGTTGACGCGTGACAACTTGTACCAAGGCCACAACCATTCTTATCAGGCTTTTAGGATGTCGCAACACCTGTCATTATGACTACACATGAGGTTGCTATCGAGGGTCTTGCTGGAATTTCTCACGAGACCCAATTGATATCTTCTGACCATGTGGGTCAAGTACCTTCAGAGATGCGATACTAGCAGTGGAGGTGTTAGTAGTAGCAGTGATACATGCAATGAGGTATACGCTCGTGCATCTTTGATTTACCCAAATGATTTTGAGCTAGTTACAGATCCCGCTCAGGCACTTCGGCTAGGATGCATCGCGTCCAGCTCTTGACTTGTTGTGCGTGCTATGAGGTGATTTCATGGCATTGCAACATTCCACTATCGGGGTTTTAGATTTTATAGAGTAGAGTGGGAGTGTATCTTCTAGTCGGGGGTACTATTGCTTTACTAGCTAGATAGAATTCTTGTTGTTAGGATCGTCACACACCCGATGTTCAACACATTTTGTACTACGGGTGTGAAAATTAAACACCTAATATAATTAAAATTTAATTTATTTCATCATTAACTTATAATTTATTAATATTAAAATTAAACATGTACTTTTGTGTTTAGGCTTCGCTCACATGTGTGGAGCTTCATACAGCCACACCATCTACCCATGTGACATATACACAACTCTTGACGGAGCACAACATGGATCTTGATGTTCCGGGCTTGAGTCAGCTTGGCTCACTTGGTGACATATTTCTAGTGTTGAGGTCATGGGTGGCAATCCCATAGATTTGGAGACGCTGTTCCGAGAGGTATAGATACATGTGTTTTAATAGAATTAATATTTAATCTAAATTGAAATGTTAGAAATTAATGAACTTTATTCAAAAAACTTATTTATCAACTTCTTACATTTTATTTATTTTGTTTCATAGGGATCTATGGGACAGAGATCTACACATAGCATAGATACTCCCAACATCCGCCCAGGGACAGATACTAAGGTAATCAATTGTACATATCTGTTATATGATGTATTGAATTAATCAAGAAATTATTGTAGAATTTTTCTTATATATTTTAATATATGGTACATGCTATATATAGTTTATGACGTGTATATTCCTTTTTTAACATGCAGGGTGCAACAGAGCGTAGTGAGGGGTTTGGCACTCGCCCTAGTGCATGGAGGAGACTTCAATGATATTTTATAGATTTTAGACATTTTAGACATGTATATACTCATTAGACATGATTTTTGATATTTTAGACATACTTTTAGAGATTTTAGACATACTTTTTGACATTTTAGACATACTTTTAGAGATTTTAGACATGTATATACTCATTAGACATGCTTTTTGATATTTTAGACATGGTTTTTGATATTTTAGTAATACTTTATGTTACATTAAACCTTTAATGGCTTAGTGAATGCTTCTTTACTTATGCACTTGTCAAATCATTTCAAAATACATTGTTAGTATTAAACTATCTCTAAAACTCTATAGTAACTTAAAAATCTTGTGAAAATAATAGATTCCCTCTCTTTATTTATCCTCTCTTAAACTTAGGAAATAAAACTCATGTGTTGTTACAGGTGTGTGAAATGATGGAAAATGAAGTAAATGTAATGCAATACATTTCCATGATTTGTACTATTTTAATGTAATTGTAAATTTGACTTTATTTGGAGATTTGTACTATTAAAACACCTAACGTAAAACCTCTCTATAAACCAAAGTCTTTGGAGATACAACTCATGCCATCCTACCTCATAAAGAGTAATAAGTCTTCATTTGCATTTGTAATATGTTCACTCGCATTTCTACCACCATTTGTAATATTATTAACCTTGAGTCATAATATCTTTCAATACAAGTAATAAATGTATTTTGCATCTTTTATTAATTATATGTATGTGTATTGAATGTTTAGTTTACACATTAATTTATATCAAAACTCTTTATTACTTTTAATATCAATCATATTATTTTTTTGGATTAGTTAAATTGAATTGATAATAATAATTTAAGGTCCTTACGAATTAGGTTTATCAAACCCTATGAAGTGGCTAAATAATCTGATCGACTAATCCACAAAATTCCATAGAGGAAATGGAAGACCAAAGATTGTCCAAATGTGGATTTTGAGCTTAGCTTTCTCAATGATGACAAAATACCATTTCTAATGGGAAAAATCATAATTATGTTTCAAATAAACCAAGGTCCATTAGCTATGATATCTCTACAATGGTCAACATTGTTATAGTTAGAACAAAAAGAAACACTTGATTAAGATTTGAATTCCCTAAAGCTTGACACCGTGAGGCATAATCCATGCATCATGAACCCATGATTTGAAGGTTCTCTCAAAGGGGACTCAACTAAAATAATATGCAACTAAAGTAAGTTGCTCAAAATAATTGCATAATTTATTGAATTTAAGGAAATGTAAAACATCAAGAATATTTTTAGGGCTATGATCACTACCTCATGAAAATATTTTGGCATGGAATTTTTTTGTCTCTTCGGTGCCTTTGAACTCCAAAATTCCATTAATTTCTCTTACAAAAATGACTACAAGAGTTGAGGAGGGAACATTATAAATGGCTTACCTTCCCAAAGGGTATTTGATTAATGCAAAACAATAATTAGCCAAAATAATAAAATTTCTAATAAGTGTTAATGGCGGTGTGACATAGACCCTATTAGGAAGAGCATAGCTCTCAAATATACTAATGAAATTGGGTCTACTTATTTCAATTATGTTAATATTTAGTTTAATGATGTACATGTACCTGAGTTGTCTTAAGGTATGTGGACTCACATAACATCCAAATCATGCAAACAATTGTTAGTAGAATGTAGGACCCAAAATTTGGACCTAAGGAACTTGGAAATAATTATTTGGCATCTACCCCAACATATTCCCATTTACACATAAATTGACTTAATTGTAAAAACACCCCGCTCAATTCCTATGTTATGATTCCATCAAATCAACACTTTTCATTGAGTTTAGCACTTTAGGAACCAATTTACCTTACAATGAACACATCTACACTCTCATATCCACTCAACACATGTATGAGATTAGGTCCCAAGTTAAACCTGGGTAGAATCGAGTGACAAGGGTAGAAATGACCAATGTTTTTGACCCAGGTTGAAAATTTTGACCCATGCACTTACAATGGTCACATTTTCAAATACACACCTTACACCAATCATCTTATGGTCAATTGAGTGGGAAATATTTCACACAAGTTGTGTATATAAACACATACATGTTATTTATTAAGGGAATCTCTTAACTCCTTAGACATCTAAAGGATTTCATTCTAAAGAACTCTAAGGACTTTAGGCCCTAATAATTAAAATATCACATAATCACATCCTTAGAGCACGCCAACAAGTTACAAGTCTACATAAATCCCATGTTGTTTCCCTAGAACATTATCATGCACTATAACTAAATTCAAGGATTGTTACCAAGTGTTGGAGGCCTTATTGGGGTCTTATCATAACCATTATTTATGCATATATGCACACACATCTAGTGGGAGGGATAACCGCATAGGTGTGAGGAATTTTCATATTATAGATATGTAGGTGATGCTTGTCTCAGAGGGGGTTGAGGAATCTTAAGCCAATTGGACTAAACTCTTTTTTAGGTTATAACCTGGTAAGGATCTAGGGTTTTGTAATATCCAAACTAGGATTTTATTCTACTTAAGATATATATTATGTGCAAAGATGATATATGAATCATAATTGATATAAAGATCTTATAAACATGTAATGATTATATTTGGATAAATACAAGCTCTAGAAAATTTATTAATACAAGAGTCATGTAGTTCTTTATTGTCTATATCAAAATTTAATTGTCTATCATTTTGCTCACATGAAATTTTAAATGATTCAAGTTAGATTTATTGACACTAAGAGTTCTTGTTTCAAATTGTTATAAAAGATGCTGGAAAAGAGAAACTAAAATGAGGAAAAATAATATATAAATTAATATCCATTGCTTTACATCCATCCACGAGCGAAGAAATCATCAACTCAATTTTTGAAAAATGGCGATTAATGTCATTTTACATGTACACAATATCTAAAAACACCATCAATACAAGACATGTTGGGTAGACCTAACACTAAGTTTTTAAAACTCATTTGTTATATATAGATATAAATGGAAATAATATTATTGGAGATACTAGGGAACAAAATTACATCATTAATGAACCCATCCTTAATATCATAGCAAGAAAGTTGTCAAATATGTATGCCAAATGACAAATAAAATAGATAAAATATTTTAAATTCCTAGAAGACATGAATATATAATATTCCATGTCCTTCTATATAATACCAAGTGGCTCTGCTCATTGTTCAATGACTTGTAAATTTTTTTCATGGTCTTCTACATCTAGTCTCCATTTTTTGCGTTGACTAGTTTTAGTCTTCACCTGCTGCAATTGTAACCCTATAGCAATTATGTGATGGGTGTAATGATACACCTTTTTTCTAGTTTGTAATCAACAAAGTGAATCCCACTTTGGAGGGCTTTCACTTGTTGTAAGTATGTTCCTTGCACTACAACCGAGCCAGTATAAAATGTTGTCTCTTCACTTGTTATTTCACATGTTAGCTTTGTTCTCTCTTCTATGCAACGCAACAAGTAGTACTCCACTTTCTCAACATTGTCTTCTTCAAGCAATGACTGCAAATACATCACCTACAAAAAAATGCAAATAAACATTCAATGATCCATGTATAGTATAAATATATATTTAATTATCAAATTATACAATCCTTTTAAATAAAACATACCTTGTTTAACCAGTCCAGATATGTGGTCATAATCAGTTGAAATTAATGGCACATCTTCAAAACTATCATCATGATCTGATCCATATGTGTCATCCACAACTAAAGGAACTTGCTTCCACTCACCTACATACCCATGTTTTTACTATTGCACTCTGAATATGATTTGTTCATGCATTCATAACAAAAACAAGAATAATCTTGTACAGATTGTCAGTTATTACTATCCATAGTCATCAAAGAGTGCAAAGACCTAGAATTGGGAATCCTTTCACATCCATACTTTGTCCTTCGATCAATACCTTCAATTAATCATGCTCAAAAGATCAATAAAGTTTAAAACAAACATCAAAATTTAGAATAAAAAAATTTAAAGTTAGTAACTTGTAGAACTTAATAAATCACATCAAGATCTACATATCTATGTTTTAAATGTGCATGTACCTATTATCTCCCAAAACACTCTGTGTGGGGTTGAAGCGTGTGATGTTGAAGCCTGTGAGGTTGAAACCTGAACTATAAAATGTTTCTTACACCATTCAACAATGGTGTGGGAATCAATCAATCAATCTCCCTCATAATCAAAGCTTTGTTTCTTTAGAGCACGTTTGATGCATGCACCCACACCATCGTGTTCTCCCTTCCCATGACCACTCTAAAAAACTCCATAAATGAGGAATTTTGTGATGATGATGATAATGACTGAGTGCAAAGAAAGGGCGAGAGGATTTGAATTGTGATGCGTAACCATCGACCAAACAAAATGTTGATCTATTTGTATTCCTCGTTGATGAAGATATTGAAAGAACAAACCAAAACAATGTTGCACAAAGTGGGTGTCATGTTCCTTGTCATCACTTATATATAAGTGATACTCCTTCTTGATCATTCGCTTCACATATGTACTTTCAACCCCATCAAAATCCAATTGTGCATGCCTATAAAATACTTAAACCATGATAGTAAACCGGTCGATGTATGATAATACCGTGTCTAAATTTCTTTTTGATGTGAAAATGAGTAATTCTCAAAAAATCAACCACGGACAATATGGAACCAATAGGGAATGTGTCTTTATTAGTCTTGAATTGTGTAGCCTCGTCACTTTGAATAGTGAGAATGTTTGATGTACGGACAAATTAAACTTTGGAAACTTTACATGAATGTAGCAATGGGGATTTCCTCTTCTACCAAATCGAACCTGGTTCCATCTTTTCCAAGCCTTGTTGAATATTTTATGTATTTGAACCTACAAAATCAATTCATAATGGACAAATTGTCATGTATTCATTTGCAGTAAACATAAAAATCAAAATAAAATCTAACATCCAAATTTAAAAACATATATATATATATATATATATATATATATATATATATATATATATATATATATATATATATATATATATATATATATATATATATATATATATATATATTGTGTGTGTGTGTGTGTGTGTGTGTATCACCTCTTGCAAGCCACCATTTTAATTGTGTCCAAATCTTCATTTTTTTTGGCAATAATTTCAAGTCCCCACACTTATCATGAGACATCTCGATGCAAGTCATATGATCATCGATATCATGAAAAGAATTGAAGTTATGAATTCACCGACACATGTAGGTGGGGCATTTTCTTCTCCGTAACTTTCTATACACTGAAAAAACATAGATTTTGAAATACATTAATTTTAAATCACATCTCAAAAAGATATTTAAACAAATTTCAAATATATAGATATAAATGAAAGCACACCTCAAAAATATATATACATGATATACAATTTTTTTGTACTGATAAAGTGATAATCAAACTCAACATGATAGCGAAAACAACATGTGTCAAGGAATTTATCATCTTGCACATACCAAGGCTTCAAATTTTCAAACATTCGTTGTCCAATCTTAACATCTGAATTTTCTTCTGTAAACTTTATGTACATCTCATGTTGAGTTATTTCAAGCCAATGTTTTATATGTTCATCATAGTTATTGTGAGTTATCCTATGTTTTAAAACATCCCTCACATTTGAAGAAGGATGAGTCCTCTCAGTTTAAAAATAAGAAACTATCTTCACAATATTATCCTCTATTTTATCAGAACATGGATTTCTACACATTAGTGCCCAATTTCCTTCCATAGTAGAGTCATCCAATGTCTTCCTCCTCTTTGCATACCTGCTGACCGTCTTTCTAGATAAACCCAATGCCTTGGCAATGGTGGTAACATGACGATTCTTTGTTGTATCTTCACTTACAACTGAAGTTAATATTTCTCTACGAGAAATACTCTTTATCGCTGAAGACCTAGTTTTGTACCCAAAGAACTTATTCCTTTAGAAACATTCCCAACAAATTCTTCTTCTACACGTTTTGAATTTTTCCATCCAAAATCAACACCCAACAATTCTAATGTTTCCCTCATATCAACATGATTCAAGAATGTAACCAACAAATGTGCTCTAGCAACTGTAGTCAAATTAACAAATTAACCATATATTATCTCTACACTTTTTGTTGTTTTCTTTCGTGATAGTGGTTCTTGTTGGGAAAATTCTTTTAATTTTTGTAAATCCATCTTCACCAAGTGTTTCACATTTTTCTTGGGAAGTAATTCCATAACTTTTGTTATCACTTCAGCATAATGTTGCGCATCATGATCTATGTCCATAAACATACACATGTGAGTACACCAAAATTTGTAAAAAAATAACATACAAATGTGATTACACCATTAATGACCAAGCTAGTAAACACTTTAATATCTAAAAAATTAGCTTACTATCTAGTAAACAATAATATTAAGTTGACCAAGATAATTGTATTTAGATAGCTTCATGAGGTCCTTCTTGAAATCTATATATATATATATATATATATATATATATATATATGGTATTCTGACTATCTAATTTTCAAATCAAACCTAGACCAAAAACTTTCAACAAATAAAACCCAAAAATCTTGTACTATATTTAAAAGATTGAGTAAACATCACTAATAATTTAATTATGAGCTCAATAGGGAAGAGAGAGTGTAGAAGAATACATAAGTTGCATTGTCCAATTCAAAATGATGTCCTCTTTAGAATGCTACCAAGATCTACCACAATGTTTATACCCAATAAATTTCATAACAAAAATTATTTTCAAATGTCATATTATGTACAACAGGTTATATTTAAATTTTGTCAATTTACATCTATATGAGATCATTATTAATCCAATACATGACATATAAATTATATAAACTAAAAAAATGAATCTTGAAATTATCACGTGAAGGTCAATATTAGAGAGTAAATCATAACAATTTTTTTAATGAAAGGTATGGTAGACCATCAAATATATCCCCAGATTAATCACTTGAGGGAGGGGAGGAGGAGGGGTTAACCTTGTTTTCGATGACACATACCATGTGTAATTGTATATCCCAAGTAATTTCTATGTATAGCTTTTGTATCATAGTATTGGTAGAAAAATAGGACGTAATGGTCAATCGTAAAATAAGGGGTAATATTTGGAATCCCATGATAACAAATGTTTTGAACATTTATTACCAAGTGACCCACCCAAAACATTAATGCACTTCAATCAATTTCAAATATTTCTAAGGGAAAGTTCAAGAAACTTAGAGAAATAAGGAAAATTGGTTTTAAGTAGAATCACTATATAATATACCATATATTGGTACTTAGGGTTATAATCAAAGAAGAAAAACCAAATACGTGTAAGGTTTATTGTTGTTTTCTTGATCATTGTTTGGAGGAATTTAACAATATGAATTCCCAAATAGATTCTAATCTAACATCTTTGAGATCTACATATTCCAAGGCATTTGAGTATTATTTTGATGACACTTGATGAGAAGGTGGTTGGAAAGGTCCGAACTCATACTGGTTTTAGACAAGATATCAATATCATCATTAGTATTAAACATGGTTGTCCAATTTCTCCTACTTTGTCTATTCTCTACATAGACAAATTAGAGGATGCCATTATAAGTTTAAAGGAAACATATGATGATTGTGTTCTCTATGATATAACCATTACTATTTTTTAAGTTGTTTTTGACATCATTCTTATGTCAAAAAATTTTTTCACATGTATTATTTCTATTGTTTTAGGTTATGGGATCCTATCAAAACCCTTTCCTTTACCCAATCTAAAAAACATATTATCATATTTAAACCTTAGAACTAAAAAAATTACGATCTATCAAGGGTTTCTATACATATGTACCAATTTTTGCAGCCTTGTCTTTCACTTGTTGTGTCTCTCTCTCTCTCTCTCTCTCTCTCTCTCTTTGTGCCTTCCTACGAACAAATCTTCTAGCATTCTTCTCTACATTCTCTTCCTCGGTATATTTTCATTTCTCATTCTTTGCATTTCCCATGATTCATCCACTTCAATAATTTTCACCTGCACACATAAATCGTGATAGATCTGAATGTCTAAGAGTAAACTCGATACAAAACTATATGTGCATGCAACTCTATTTATATACAAATCTCAATAGAAATTAGGTTATTTTTAATTTTAGTTTTGTATAACTTTAAAACAACTTTTATAATTTTAATAGAATTTATATTTAATATGTAAAACAACTTTAAAACAACTTTTCTAATTTAATATTACATATTTTTGGTTAAAAACAATTAAAAAAACTTAGTTTAAAACAAAAAAATATGTAAAAAACTAAATTTAAAACATTAAAAATGAACAATATTAAGTTACTTATAAAAAGTAAACTGAAAACATTAAATTTAGAAGGAGATGTAATTGCAAAACATTAAATTTAGAAGGAGACATTTTGGCGGTGCTTTGGTGGCGCGAGGGGGTTCACGCAAAGGTAGTTCACACGAACTACCTTCGCGAACCCCTCTGAGTGGCACTAACGTGGCACTTGGGTGGCACATTTTGGCTCCAAATCCTTTTGGAGGATAATTGTGAGCCAAAATCTGCCACTTAGGTGCCACGTAATTAGGGTAAACAAACTAGTTAAATTACAAAATTTTGACACAAAATTCAAATTTTTATTAGCTTTCTAAAAATGTAATTTTCATTTTTTAAAAAATCTATTTTGTTATTTATTTTTTAATTTTTACTAACATACGGTATTTTAGGACAATCAATAGTACACAATCAACCAAATTTGAAAAATAGTAGAATATATCAAAAAAATTTGAAAAAAATAAAATTACTATTTATTGAAGTCTTCTTCGTACCTATGAAAAAAAAACTCAATTTTGATGTAAATCTTAAATTTTATTGGCATAGACATATGTACACTATTTATTTGAAAATATTTTTACTAAATAATTAATTAAAAATATATATAAGTCAAAAAAATATGAAAATTTGACAGAATCTCAAAATTCAAATCTTAAAAATACATCTAAAATTTCATGGTCAAAAAATAAATTTTCATATAAATAAACCACCCGAGGACAAAGTCATTACTCTTTTATAACATAAGAAACAACGTTGAAAAAATTAAGAAAAAGACCATATTTTTTACCAATTTTATTTTTAAAAAATATACATGTATTCTACACTCTAAACAAAACATTTCGTTAGTTTATGGAATTTCATGAATGTGTACGGTTTTGTGGCTATTACCTTTAGAAAATCAATGAAACTGAAAAATTCATTTTTATAAAGTTACAAATCATACCAAAAAGTGGGACATTTTATAAGGAGCCTAATACGTGGATGAATAATAGCCATTAAGATCCTATATCTAATACATATATTAAGATTGTAAAAACTAGTGCTCCTAAAAATTTTATTCATAATGAGGTTTCTTGTTCTAATGAATCAAAGAATGATTCTCATAATGATGTGGAGGTTTATACTATAGCTCATAATGAGAAAATGGAGATACCATTCTTATATATGGTTAAGGTCCACATCCTTCATATTACATGTTGAACCAAGTCACATCTCCTAGTTCTCCTCACCTCATAGACGAACCTTTAAGTAGTTCCTTTTACATGTCTTGAATGTAAATCATTAAAGATAAGTGTTGATGAGTTTAAATACTAAGTCACTCATATGGATTCATAATAAAAAAATTATATCAACACTGAACAATAAGAAAATTTATTTTTATATAGTTATTAAAGATAATCACATATGTCTCCACATACAATCTAAAATCTAAAGAAAAGTTGCATTTCTAATATTACATCTATTACGTAAAATAAAATTCATATCTTAACATGTTTACTTGATGGGGGTCTTATCACATTACCTACCATCAATTTTTTCATACATGTATATATTACAATTATAACATTAAAAAATTGTCGTCAACATAAAATCACGGGACATAATATAAATGAGGGTTATTGCTTGCAGTAATGGATTGTGGTACTTATTCATCATGGCAAAAATACAGTATATCACGCTAATTAAAAATTGTATTATGTAAAACAAATGGGTCCCCAAAAAAAGAACATATTGATAAATGTGCTCAAATGTATTTACCATCTAAACATTTAGGGGAAGACATATATACGTCATTGGCTTAGACCATTGTTAAATATAACCTAAATCACACGCATAAGACAACATATATTGCACAATATATGGGTTTTAATTATATATCATCACCTTCCTCTTCTCAAAATTAATTTCATATGTGATATATATGTTTCTCTCATGTATACATATAGTATAGGATCATTGTAAGTGGAACATCCTAAGTATGATTTCATAACACAATAAAAATTAAGATAAAGAGAAATAACATAATCATATCTAATTTTTTTCATAGAAATAATGACCAAGATGATGACTATGATCATATTTTTACTAAATCTTATAATATTATTGTCAAATATCTTTCCTCGAGGGTTATATATAATCCTCCTATCATCATTTTTCCCAAGAAGATTGGTTTCATTTTCAATAGATTCATTTTAGAAAATATATTTACAAATTTATGAAGGCATTATAATTTCAAACCAACAGAAATGTTTATGAAAATTGATCTTGAAAAACCCAATGATAGAATTGAATGGTATTTTATTCTAGTTATGCTTTAATCTCTTGGATTCAACCCCAAATTTTCAATATGGTAAAGATGATTTTGCAATACATATTGGCATCTATCACCATTAATGGTGTCTAATTGGAATTTTTACCTTCGTTAGTATATTCAGAAATTTTCCCTCTCGACCCCTCATTATATGTCTTATCTCTTGAAGGGGTTAATTATATCATTTGGAATTTATGTTCTAGGGGGTGAGTAAAAGGTAATTCCCTACCCTAATGCTCAATCCAAATAGTTAATGGTCATTTTGTTGATGAATAATTTATCACCTTCATGAGGAAGAGTATTCCATTGATACTTTAAGATTTTTCCCTCACCTCAAGTTCCTCCATTCGATGGAGAAAAAACCATTATTGGAGACAAGAGTGTAACCACATGCCCATATAACTTAAAATTTTTAAATGGAAATGTATTGATCTTGGAAAATAATTAAATTATTTGGGAATTCCCTTTTCTTTTCAAACCACACCTTTATAAATTTGGAATTATGTGATCTAGTTAGTGGAAGAAAATACGGTTTCTAGGTTTCCAAATTTTTATCCATGTGTGTGAAATTCTAAGTTTTATCCAAATTTTTATCAGTGATGCAATTTTACTAATTATCTCATTGGCATCATTCCAAAGAATCCTATAATAAGTTGGACAAAATTCTCAAATGATTTCTCTAGACCAATGATGAAGATGGCATATTCTTTCACAAAGTCACTTGGAATACAATTTACGAACCCGAGGAGTTGTAAGGCATATGGTTGTTTAAAATTCAAACTCAAGTTCATTATTTGTGTGCCAAAATGGTAAATAAAGTGCTAGAAGGTGATACATATTAGAAAATTCTCCAAGGGAATTACATCTCACTTGGATGCCTTGAGGAAAAGTAACTTTGAAAACTTTATAGATATTAAAACCACAATTAATCTAGTATGGGGATAATTTACATAATGGTATCTCCATTAATTCTCACTCCCTTTATTTCCAATTCTCTTTTACTACAATTTTCCATTTTCCCAGTCCTTGGATAACCATATGACCATTTACAAAGGGATCAAATATATTTTGAACCTTTTATGTAAAACCTATATATAATGGTTTCCATGGACATGGCTTAAATAAAAGTATAATTTACAATCCAATGATCATGAGTTGATTATTGAAATATAAAATTCCATACATGACTACCATCCCCATAAAATTATTGTGCATGCACCTCTCAAAGAATAAACTGATTGTAAATTTAGTATTCAAACTCTTTTTAACTAAGTACAAACCCCATTGTAGTATAGAATCATATATAATCAACATTTGTGAATTTATACTCTCAACTCTCACTAAAAGTACATTCTTCTAAACCAGTTTGGAATATCATATTTTAAAGAATTTTAGAATCTATTATTGAATAAAAAAGTATCACTTCCTCTAGTGCATCCTTTATCGAGGTCTCCTAATTAGACCTCACATAGTTCACCTTGGCATGGCTCATCCTATGAGTTCATGTTGCTAACAATTAAAAGTATATTAAAAACATTTTTTTATAATCATGTTCAATTATGTTGGAATTATATTCATACCATTTTTATTCCATTTATCCATGAAAATTTTACATGGAAAATGGTACTTTTAGGTGACTTGGCCATAGTACTTGAAAAATAGATGGAAACCTACAACTCCTCTTGGCTTCTCTCTTCTTTCACCTTTGCTTTTTACTTCAAGAAAAATGTATATTTTCTTGGTTATCCTTAACCCTTCTACCCTTATAAAGAGAAAATAAAAATGCATTTCCTTCATTCACCAAGTAAGATTCTTCCTCCTCCCACATATGTGATCTGACAAAATTTTGTCTCGGCATCAAATAATGGATCTTCCTATCTGCTTCAATAACTATCACATTCACATATTATTTAATTAGGAATCCTTCCTTTATGGGATTCTCAAAATTTTCCTCCCCTTGGTTTTTCTTGAAATCAAATTTGGGATTTTTGTATGGAAACATCACTCTCTTATTATCTTTCAAGACAATATTATTATCCTCACCATTCGAATAATCTCTTTCACTTCTTCCTCTCTGTTGTTATTTTCAAAAGTAGCTTTGATATTCTCACACGCAAACTTCCCACTCTTATTTCTCCTTAGGAAAACCTTATTATATTATCTTTCAAGCCTTAAGAACTAAATATTTATCACTACTCTTCTTGTATTTTTGGGTACACAAATTATCACATCTATTTGGAAACCATATGTTCCCAACTTCTCACCATCTTATTTCCTTTATCTATTCTTTTGACTTGGATATCTCTCCGATTACATAATTTTACTATCACCCATCCTCTTTCTTTAAAAATTTACCCTCATGGGGTGTTAATTAGATTTGTTCAAAAAAATAATTCTAATTCATTGTATTGAAAAATAGTCCTAATTCAACTATCCATTTCATAAGTTCCTTGATTCCGCTTACCACAAAACAAAGAAACATTTGTTGGTCTATTCATTTACTTACTAACGCTCTTTTGAAAGAATCCAATTTAGAAATTGTTTCAACACCTTCTCCATGACTACAATCTATGACTTTGAGTCACTTTTATTCTCTGTCTAGACTCTTTTCTATTACATTCCCCAATCTAATTATCTTTACCCATTAACACGTGATGAAGTTTTTTTCCTTCTTTCATGTGCAAGATGCCTCACATTTGGAATTCTACCCACACCTTCTATACATATTTCTTATCAATAGTAATAAATTCACCTCTTTTATTTCTTCCTTATATCATATTTACAACCATATATTCATTCTAAATTTTGGGTGTTTTATCATTATTTTCTCTCATGTGTATTTCACATCTCATCTACTTTTATTATATCCCTAACATATAATATTTCTTGTATGTCTTTCAATATATATCAAGTCTTCTACCTTTTTTTGGTCTTCCCTTCTTGTGTACCATATCAACAACTAAAATGATTCTTTTCAACAACCTGCAACATCATCAAACAAGATCCTCTCTTTTTCTTTTTATACTCGTCGGAATTCTCTCACACTTGAAATAACCTATAATCTCTTCTATGCAAGATTATTTTCGACAACTTGCAAGTATCTCAAGGATAGTTCTTTTCACATAGTGTAATGGACTCATACAAGATCCTCACACAGTCAACTTGACAAAGAAAGACATTTCTCTAATACCGATTAATGTAGTCTATGTTGGGGCCAAATAAATGGAAACTAATTGATATTATCCTAAAAAAATTTAAGTTGTTTTATCCATTTCATGATATTCAACCAATTATGGTGCAAGTCCTCTTGAAAATTGGAATTTCTATATTTTTAATGGAAAATTTTTACTAGTATGCTAGTGAATTGCACTAAAATTAGAATTTGTGGGAATGAGAGAAGAGGAATGGAATATGAGTACTAAAAACATGAATCTCTTGCCTATTTAAACACAATCACACTCTAATTTCACCCTTACATGGAAATCATACCATTTTTGGCCAAAATAAAATTTGGAGCCTCATAAATGGAAACACACATATGCATAACCAACACAAAATTCCATGGGATGAGCGTGGATTTATAATTTCTTTAAATTTATATGATAATCACTTAAAATTATATTAAGGTATACTCAACAACATTCTATTTGGGTTCTGATAGTCTATTGAGTTTACATTCATTTCACAAACACTTAGGCGTATTTTTAGTGCCTTAATACTCTCTACACAATAGGAATTTATGTTGGGAGTATTTTTATCTTACTTATACATAAAAATAATACACAAATGTGGGTTAACATATTCTCCTTGTTGTCTCAACTCATACAACCATAACACCCAAAAAAGGTCCTTTTCCTCTCTTTCTTTCACTTGTTTTATGATTTTTTGTTTCTCCCCCTCTCCTCTTAATGGCTGAAATTTTCCCACCTCTTTGGCATCCAAAAATGCATCCTCATCAATAAATTTTAACACCCATTGCAATAAAATTTTTCTCTCATGAGTGTGTTTAGGCTGATTTTTATACATGTGTAAGTCCTTGTATCTTCCTTACTTTCCTACTAGGTTACGGCTACACCATGTCCTTATGAAAAACAAAATCCATATAAATTATTTATATTGAGGTGGATCAATACTCTCGTTGATCAATAATATCTATATACCGAGTGCTTGACAAAATTTCATCAAGATAAAATGAGAATAAAATGAAATATATTTATTCTTCTATTAATTTTTAGCGATGGAGGATTTCATGTAAACCTAGATGATCCTGCATCAATACCTTAAAACAAGCATAATAAGAAATGAAAAATATAGTAAATTTTCATAATGCATTTGCACAATTAAACATAAAAGGAGTTATTTAGTAATATTATCTTATTAAAATTGTGTACTCTCTTTGAACAAGGGTTTTTGTTGTTTCATATTTGGTTGTTACAATTTAGAAATATAAATGTGCTTGCGATGCCACCACTTGAATTTGACAAGATAAGGGTCTAAAATTGATATGGAGTAGCTCATGATTATATGGATAATGTTGGTTAGGGTTTCTAATGTGAAAATAATTTTCCATTTTTTTTTCCATCTTCCGACTTTATTCTTTCTAAACCAATTTCACATGCTTCAACTTATAACCGTCAAAAAGAGATAATCTTGTGAAACAAAATCTAGGAGGGTTTGATTTTACTTTCTATGTCTAGACATGGTTAATTTTTTCCTTATAATTAATTAGGCCCCTCAAATTGCAAATAATGTAGTAATGAGAAGTGAATGACATTGCCAAACATGTATTTGTATCTTCCATATATGCATTTGATTCGATCATATATATATGAGAACATTAAAGTACAATATATATTGATGGCTAGAAATGGGGAAGGTTGGTAAGATGGATGGATCAGTTTTTTTTTAAAGGTGTCTAGGTAACTATGGCTAGACATTATCTTTATGGTCATAGTCATGGGATATAATAATAAAAATATGGATGTGATGGTTGCACTGATGATGCACTAAGGCATTTTATAGTCTTGGAAGTTTTCTAAATGATTCGATGATCAAAAAATTAAAATTCAACCATACACAGAAAAATTCCCATTAACCATATAAGATAATGCAAAACATATGTCAAGGGGTCATTTTAAAGTCTCTACATCAAGATATTAATTAGAGATGATAACAATACATGATTTCCAAATGGATGAATGGTCTAACATTATAAATCAATTTAATAATAAGAGTGCAAACATAATATTTAACTTGTGTGAATTATCGTAGTTATTGTTTGGTTCACTAAATGAAATACATTTTACTACACAAATCAATACATGTAAAATATAGATAACAATTCCTAATGAAAAATTCTAATCAATTAGAAACGTAAATACATATGGTTAAGAGATGCATCTTGAATAATTTACAATATGAAGTTTGTTGTTTTTAAATATGAACTTACAAAGGAACTTTCTCTCATTTAGGAAGCCTCGTCCATAAATATACTTTTAATCAAAATATGGAGTGAGGAGCATTGGAGACACTTATAGAAGGGAAAACAATTGAAAATCGATTTAATGATTAGGTTTGGTTGTACTCGTAATCTTATGTTTCCTCACTCCAATACATGTGTTTTGACTTTTGTATCGTAAACTAACATAAGTGTTTTCCTTTCTTAGGGTGACTCGAGTGTACATCTAATATCTAACTTATTGTTTGTAGAGTCTTAAGGAAAATAACTCGAGCTTAGGAGCCTATGGTATAGTTAGTGGCCATTGTGAACTAACTATTTGTTTAATTATTAGGGCCCTAACGCTTGAAATTATGATGTTGAAAAATAATGAATTACATAAGGGAAATAAATTTAAAAGTGGAAATTAACAAATATAGATAAAGTTTAGCTTGTGCACCAAAATTATTCCACAATAGAATGTTATATTTATACACGGAAAATTGTGAAATAGTTTCGTTTTGTGTTTTCACCATATATTGTTGTAATGATTATGTGTTTGATAGAGGTATTAAATAATTAAGATGAAAATTATTGTTTTGTATAGAGAATTGAAATCAAGAGCAGGATAGGTAGATGAAGGTGAATGAGATGAGGCGAGCTTAGTGGGAATCCACCAGAGGATAAAAACACTCATAACAAGGATCAAATCAAATGCACCCATAGAAAGGAGATATTTATAGATTAAAACATGGTTGATAATACTATTGAATATCATTAATACACATCAATAACACTTAATTTAGAGCAATAAATAATATATAGATAAATAGACTAAATATCTATAATATTTAAAAATTTGAGAAATTGAATTTTTTAAAATTAGGTTTTTGTCTACAAAAATTCCAAAAACCTTTTTCAATAATTATTATGAAGTGTGAAAGCCTTTCGATCTTCGAGAGAGTGGTATCGTTTTCAATCCATATATATCAGGTGGTTAGCATTGGAATTATTTGTTTGTTCCCCACCAAATATACAACGATTTAGATGGCACATACTCTAATGGCTGACGCGAGAACATAATATGCATTCAAGTGCCGACATTTGGTTGAAAACATTGAACATAATGGCCTACAATTATATGAAATTTGCTGAGTGCTTTGTTCATCATCTTGTAAATTATTAGATGGAACATTGGAGCGAGTTTAAACGATTATGAGTTGGATTAGATGGGAAGCAGTTTACCCTCGCCCTTTCAACAAGAACAAGGCTTTCTTATGAGTTGATTAGATGGGAAGTACTAATGCGATTAGTATTTATCTTCTCCTTACTTTTGTTACCTTTGTCAATTAAAATTCATAGTTATATAATTTTTGAATTTTATAGTGATAGAAATTCTCAATTTGTATTTTATTTAACAAATTAGATGTATAAAATAATTTTAAGAAGTATTGATTGGTTAAAAATATTTGAGTCTTATGTTTTGGTTTCACTTGATTCAAAGTAGTTCACAATGAAGTAATAAGTGATGTACCAACTTAGTCATATCTATTAAAAGTTTAAATCTTTTATCAATATGATATATTGGAAATATCATAACTCTCTCTATATATAATTTACGTGACAATTCATGTAAAAATTGTATTGACAAGTTTTGACTCAAAAACAAAAAGAAAATTTTATAAATTGTTGTCGAATTTAAAATTTAAATTATATAAGCTATTGTGAATGTATCACATGAATGCCAATACCTATAATTCAGTTGTTTATGCAATCTACAATACAAAGGTAAGAAGTAGTTGTTGTGTTACACTTATTATTATTACCGTGGAAGGAACTATATATAGTATTGATGCAATAATTTCAACTTTAGTATTTAACTTATCACATACCATCATATTTATCTTTATTATTATTGTATGTTGAATCTATCACATCAACCACCATATTTGTCTTTATTACATGTTAAATCCATCACAACAACTAATATTTTGTATCTTAATTACAAATATTTAATTTAAAATGTGAAAAATTTATAATATAAAAACTTCCAAGTTGATATCAATAATTAATAAATACAACATTAGTACTATGATATCATGACAATTATATAGTTTTCTATAGATAATTAATACATACATTAATACCATAACAATTAACTAATTTGGTAGTCAATACCAATTCGGATATTTTTGCATCCCATTCGAGAATCACTTCAAGTCATCATGAAACTTTTTTCCTTTATATAATAATAATTTATATCAAAAATTAAATATAAAAATATTTCATCTTTTAAAAATCACTTCCGCATTACTTTCACTTAACACCCTTAAGGAAATTATTAGTTTGTATTTTTCTTATTAATAAAATTGTGTTTTTCAATCAAAAAAATTGCTAGTATAACATCTATAGAATCAATCAAATATAATAATATTCTCAATTCAAAAAAACTTTCTAATATAAAACTATTTTACTTTAAAAAATTGATTGCATGTTCTTGAGAACTTTCAAGTAGTTTGTAGTCATCAACCCAAGTTAATAACAACATAATATCTATTGAATATAATTAAACATAATTAATGTTAATAACAATATATTGATGAACTCAAGGTCTTGGGCTATTGGTGAGTTCAAGTAGTTTGTAATCATCGACCCAAGTTCCATTCCCATTGAGTTCATTGGATGCTTTCAATAAGGTGCCATGGGGACACCTTAAGGTAGGGGTCAAACTTATCCATATGGGCCAAGCCCGGAACATAACGAGGCGCTTCAAATGTGGATCGCTCGGTGGACATTAAGGACCCAAGCCCACCCAATGTCCCACTTAGAGAAAGTGCTTCTCCACCACTCGATTCATAGCTCTTGTATAATAAAAAGCGTTTACCATCCAAAGTTAAAGTAATTATGTTGATAGTTGAGAGAATTAAGATTTTCCCGATAAATTGCTAAAACCCTAAAATCCACCCTTCCTTTTATGATGACAACGAGATGTGTATGGTGTAGGATTTTGGCTCGGAGCATGGCAACTTTGTTGTTGCTTCATTTGTTCCTTGTCTAGTGGGCATCCTCATTGGAAATGTTCTATCAATGGCAATAAAGCGGGTGGAGTTGGGAATGGCCACAACAAGATTGGTTCCTCCTGGTCACACGAAGCTATCGTTTCCACCATGCCTAAGAGTTTTCATGGTGTGGCCAATAACGACACTTCTCCTAATGAAGTGCTCGCTTCTAAATACGATGGTTGATATTGTCTTCCCTTCTAGGTCCTCATTCACACTTGGTATGGTAACACTCTTTGAATTCAACTACAACCACTCACCCAAGGTAAGGATCTTAAAATTGTTCTTTTGCACAAGCTGGGTTTGTTGTTTTGACTTCATCAAACTTATTTTTAGAGTAAAAATTTTGAGGATGAATCCATGTTTAGCTCTTATGGGATTAGATGGGATTCCATGATTTTCATTTCGGGTTTGTACGGGGAGGATCCAAAGTTAGAAACCATGCACCTTTAAAAAGCACTCTTTAAAAATGCCACTTAAACATCAGTAACTTGTCCCTCCTCCCCTACCTAGATTGTGGACCAAGCCTCAAATTCCCCTTCCTTGGAAACTACTCGTAAAATATTTTACCTTCAAACACAACTTGTAAAAAATTCTCTCATCTAAATATTTAATGGCATTTGGCCATCGAAAATTTCTCTTCTCTAGTTAATTCACTCTTCATGGACAAATAGTTATGCATATTTATTTTGTTCCCAAGGCTTTTTCTAGTATACTTCTATGACCTAGAGGATTATCAAAAGGTCATTGACAAGGGTCCTTAAAAATGGGGTTCGATGGGGCTATTCACTACCCCATGGTTTCCACAATTTGATCTAAGTTCCTACTCCATCTTGTGTGTCCCTGTTTGGGTGAGGTTGCCTAATCTTCCTATATTTTTTTATTTCTATGGAAGACATTGGCAATAGTCTAGGGAGGTTCATAAAACAGGATGGAAAGCAATCACACAGTGCGCTACTCACTTATGTCAGGATGTGTCTTTGAAGTAGATTTCGAAGAAAGGAGGCGATGAGATAAAATGACACTCAATATGGGGAATGTGACTCACTTACAGACTCTTGACTATGAAAATATGGCTTTCAGATGTAGAAATTATAGGAATCTAGGCCAACTCCAGTCTGCCTTCCCTCATAAGAAAGCCCAAGCTTCAAATAAAAAATTTCCCAAACATTGAAGTCCTCCAAATCTCAAGGACGAGTCGATTCCAAATTTGATGTTTAAGAAGCTAAAGAATTAAATCCATCGGCTACTACTCAAAGCCCGATGTAGCTAATTGTACTAAGGTGAGACAACCTTTGGTGGATTCTTCCTCTTTAGAGAGACCTACTCCAAAAATTAAGAGATGTCATGAATTCGATCATTCGATTGAGATAAGGATGGTCCCATCTCTTTAGACAAGGGATTTCAGACTTGCACCTTTCGAACTTCGCTATAAAAATTCATTAGGTTTAGAGGAAAACTTATTGGGAAATTGGAAGTTGATGCGTTTGAAGAAGGGGAAGAAGGGTAAGCAATGATTTCTTATCCTCCTTTAGCTTTCTTCCCTTCTTCAACTTCTTTTGTGGATGCCTCTTGGTTGCTTCCACTTTATTGTTTTATATATTTTTCGGCTTCTTCTCCTCTTTCCCTCTTTTCTGCTCCTCCCTACTGGGGTAAGTGCACGAAGTTGGGGCAAAAAAAGCAAACAAGAATGCGAAAACGGTAAAACGCGCATACACATTCTATTATAACACAATATTGTTTTTAATTGTGAGGTTTGGGATTTACCAAAGCATAATGTGTACATGTTATAATGCGTACGTGTTAAATAATGCATACATGTTATGCCTACTATAAACAAAAAAAGAGGCCTGAGCCTCTATTATTTTATCTCCCTTAAACGCAAGTTTTGAGCATAACCGCGTGCCCTCACATTTTTCATTCGATTGGATCTCAAGCTCAAGCGGATCGTTTCTAGATTTTTGGGAAGATCTAAATTGATGATGGTGCCACGAAGAAGAGGTAAGAACAATTCTTTACTCAAAATTTCATTTAAATATGATAATTATAGATTAAAATTTGAATTGAATACATATTTTTTATTGTTATAGTTAGAGGTTGAGGGAATCAACCACAACCAAACCCTGTTATTCTTGTCATCCCTCCCGACACTCCCATAATTTCTCAACATCCCTTGGGTAGTCAAGAAGATTTAGCATCCCACATAGTTGAAAACAAAATTGAAATTGAGTATTTAATCAAAACAATGAGGGATTCACAATCTACAAACCCCCACCGCGCCTCTCTTGCAAACACATTGGAGGCATTACTTGTTCAAATTGACGTGGCAACGGGGAAAATTAATCATTGGACAAATTACAGACAGGGTTGTAGTGTTTATTATTTTGACAAATTATCATATGTGGATGTAAATAAAAGTAAATTTTAAAAGACCTCATACGCGCCTTATACACGGACCCTCGCACCAATTTTCATGTTCTCGTTGTCATGTAAATGATTTCCCATCCATTGGTGCAATAATAATTTGATTAAAATTAATTTTTGGGACCGATGGTGGATGGTGTTTGATTTCACACCTTGTAATAACAACGAGGTGCCACTATACTTTCTCGAGGAAAATCTATTGCGAGTTTATCCTCAACGAGATCCCAAATTATTTTGATTTCTAATATTTCTAGGGTTGAGGAAAAAGATCACGCATAGGATTGACTAGGTGCACAAAATGCACCTATTTAGTAGAGGTATATTCCCCACACAAAAGCCCCCTCACCCTGAGATTGTCCCTCAAATAGTGAAGGAGATAGTAAAGATTGATACACTCCACGTGCTTTGGGGA
Organism: Taxus wallichiana var. yunnanensis; assembly: GCA_018340775.1. Lineage (NCBI taxonomy): Eukaryota > Viridiplantae > Streptophyta > Pinopsida > Cupressales > Taxaceae > Taxus > Taxus wallichiana. The sequence continues at coordinate 373,673,102 of CM031237.1, forward strand.
TATCTACAAACCTTGTTTGACATACAAGGGAAATTTATGAGCCAAATGCTCATAGAGGTACACAGTGTATTCCCTCGGGAGTACTTAGCACGAGGCCACATCTTTGCTCGTCATGTTGTAGCATATGTTTGGGGCCCAAGGAGGATGATACTTTCATGCGTACTGATTTTGGTGCACCTGGTGCTTGGGGTGAACACGATAATGTCAATATGTTAGATGTCATCTTGAGTGAGACATTTGGATTACATTCATCGGTGTCACCTTCACAGGTAAATTTTTTATGTTTTGTTATGTGTGTTACAAAAAGTTTGGAGTACTTGATTTACTTATATATGTTGAATTTTTGAAATAATTGTATTTGTACATGTATATTCATTGATATTATAGCATGCGGGAGGTGCATCCTCATCCCAACCACAAAGCGTGAGCACCATGCATGCACATACATGCACATAGGTAATTTAGAATGTTAATTATATAAAATTTTCACATACATGTGTGTGTGTGTGTGTGTGTGTATTAGTTTTGAAGTCAAATATATGTATGTTCTTGTATGTCCATCTAACTCACGTGATATACATGTTTGATAAAGATGTTGACTCACTGGACACCTCACCATCTCTGCGACAAGTAGATAAAGGTGCTACCATTGTGATTTCATCTACGTAGCAACTCATTGAGGTATTCAAATGGCACATAAATTTTGTTAAATTTCTCGTGTAATTCACATTATCTTAAATTACATGTTAGTAATGTCTTTCATTGTAGAATTATTAAATTATGTTAATAATGTCCTTTATTGTGTATATGGGAGTTACTGTGATAGGTAACAGCCCTGTTCATTTGATTCACATGCGTGGTGGGGTAAAAACAATAGTTCTATATTGATAAAATTAGTTAAAATATTTTCATTATGTACATACATGTACTTAGTTCTATTTTCGCTAGTTACGATGTTAGATTTTTTTGATCTTATGTTTATGTAGGAACTTCAACCCGCTCCATTTTGACTTCGAGGGCACGAAATCCTCCATCTCGTCATCTCGTCTGCCCCCGTTCATCTGCAGAGCTTCCGATGACTCATTAGAGTGTGAGATGCAAATTGGCGGGATCGATAACTTGCGGTAAGTTTGTGTATTTATGTAAATACTTTCATTCTAAGCATGGTCTTTAAGACATGTTGAAAACATATATAAATTAATTTTGACTAAAAAACATTTTTGCATTTGCTGAGGCTCATCTATAGGCGAGTATTCGGTAGAAGAGGAATCGAAGCATGGGCTCGAATGATCCAAAGTCATCTCATGGATCTCCATATTCGTCTAAAGGGAGGGCCTTCTTTGAGCAAGGCCAAGAGAGGGATAGATTTTCATGAGTAGGAAATATATATGTCTTACATGACATTGTTTTTGTATGCTTATGTGCATGACATTGTATGTACGCCTATATGGCATTTGAACTGGATGGTATTTGACCTATTTGGGCATTTTTGTATTTATTATGCACATTAAAATACTATTTGAAACTTGATAATTTTGTATGAGACCTTACATTTCGAGACTATTTTCGCATGAAACTAATATGATGTGCACTTGACAATATTTAAGACATTATGGATTATTTTTTCATTTATTGGTGATGCACATGTACTAGAATTTTCAATGTATAATACACTTCAAACTTTGGAAATCAATATTTATATAATGTATGTATATAAAGAGTTACCTAATATGAGTAATTATTCATTCAATTTATCAATGTGTATATGTGTATTTACCCTACTTGCGCTTCTTCTTTCTCATGGTCTCTTTGTATCTTGGTTCATATGTTATCATGCACTTACTACATTATTTTATGCTTCATAGTATTCTCCCATATTAAAACACCGAGAGTCGTCACAATTTGATGCCTTTCATCTATTGATATTTTTAGAATGTTTCTCCATATAGATTACTCCAATTCTTGAGAATGTCTCCAGATGTAATGACATTCTGATTTAGACACTCAATGATTTTTGATTGTATAATCCTTTCAAATTCATGTTATTACCTTTAAATATGTAGGCATTTCAAGTTATTTAGAAACACCCTTCGCTAGGCTTGATGACTACCCCTATCCTTTTTAAGGCACTTTTGAAAGCATACATGGGTTTATCATAGTGTAAATTATCAATGAATAGAAGGTCACTAAGCCATAGGCTAGCTAAATCCCATATAGAACTAAACAAGAAAGATTTACTAGGTGATTGATAACTCCCATGTGTTCTTAGATATACCCCTATAAAATTCATTCTTAAGCCAATCTAGTCATTCATGTCTCTTAAGGGACTACGCCTGAGACGAGGTATCCCAAAATCACAGGGATTGTAGGGAACCAAAACAAAGCCTCCACTAGCATTTTAGTCTTGGATTTGATGAGACATCTCTAGGTTCCACAGTCCGAGAAATCACCTATCAAAGATATGGCTTGTTTGGGCCTCAAGGATTTTAAGGGACTACGCCAGGACGAGGTATCTTGAAAGCACAGGGAGCATAGGGAACCAAAATTAAGCATCCATTAGCATTCACCAAGCCACCCCAACATATGGCATAGCTGGTTTGGTCCCACGAGCTTCCGTTTGCAAACTACAACCTCTGGTAGCCCTACACTGACTTAGACTACACTATTTCACACGTTTGTAAACAATAGCACAACAAGAGAACCAGATGGAGATGGATAAAACCGTGAGATAATTTCATAAAGGGCCCCAACTTAGAGGTCTCGGATCGATGAGACATGTCTACATGTCACGGAGTTCAAGAAATCACCCATCGAAGATATGGCGTGCTTGGGCCTTAGGTCTCTTAAGGGACTATGCCCAGACGAGGTACTGAAAGCACAGGGGCTTAGGGAACCAAAATGAAGCCTCTAATAGAATTCACTAGGCCACCCCGATGTTTTTCGTAGTTATTTTGGTCCCATGAGCTTCCGTTTGCAAACTACTGACCTTTGGTAGCCCTACACTAATTCGTAGAGTGCACTATTTCGCGTGTTTGCAAAACAATTACACAACGAGAGAACCATATGGAGATAGAGAAAACCACGAGAGGATTTCATAGAGGGCCCCAACTTTGAGATATCGTATGTTACGAGATGTCTCTAGGTGCCATGAAGTCGAGAAATCACCTATCGAAGATATGGCATGTTTGGGCCTCAGGGCTCTTAAGGGACTACACGCGGATGAGGTAGCCCAAAATCACGGGGCATAGGGAACCAAAAATAATCCTCCACTAGCATTCACTAGGCCACCCCGATGTTTTGGCATAGTTTTTTTGGTCCCACAAGCTTTTGTTTGCAAACTACTGACCTCTAACAACCCTACACTAACTCGAGACTTCACTATTTCACGCGTTTGCAAAAATAAACAGTGAGAGAACCAAATGGAGATGGAAAAAACTAAATAGTATTTCATAGAGGGACCTAACATGGAGGTATCAGATCTAACGAGACATCTCTAGGTGCCACAAAGTCCAAGAAATCACCCGTTGAAGATATGGCATGTTTGGGCCTTAGGGCTCTTAAGCGACTACGCCGGATGAGGTAGCCCAAAAGCACGGGGAGTGTAGGGTAACAAAATTAAAGCCTCAAATAGTTGTCACCAGGCCTTTCCGATGATTTTGCATACTTGGTTCGGTCCCACGACCTTTCGTTTACAAACTACTGATCTTTGACAACCCTACATCGACTGCCCAGATCGCACTATTTTGAGCGTTTGCAAAAATAGTACGGCGAGAGAACCATATGGAGATGGATAAACTGCAAGAGAATTTTGTAGAGGGACATAGAGGTCTTAGATTTGACGAGACATCTATAGGTGCTACTGAGTCTCGAGAAATCACCCGTTGAAGATGTGGTGTGTTTGGGCCACAGGGCTCTTAAGCGACTACGCCCGAACGAGGTAGCCAGAAAGCACGGGGAGCGTAGGGAACCAAAAAAATAATCCACAAGTGTTCACCAGGCCTCCCCAACATGTTGGCGTAGTTGGTTCTGGGATCTCTCGAGCTTCCATTTCCAAAATATAGCCTCTGGTAGCCCTACAATGACTTAGACTACACTATTTCGCATGTTTTCAATGAATAGCATAGCGAGAGAACCAGATGGATATAGATAGAACCATGATATAATTTTTTAGAAGGCCTCAACATGGAGGTATCGGATCTTACGAGACATCTCTAGGTGCCAGGAGTCCGAGAAATCACCCGTCGAAGATATGGCGTGTTTGGGCCTCGGGGCTCTTAAGTGAATACGCCGGACGAGGTAGCCCAAAAAAATGGGCAGCATAGAGAACTAAAAAAAGCCTCCACTAGTGTTCACCAGGCTACCCCGATGTGTTGGCATAGTTGGTTTGGTTCCACAAGCTTTCGTTTGTAAACTACAACCTCTCGGCACCCTATATTGACTTAGACTACACTATTTCACATTTTTACAAACAATAAGACAACGAGAGAACCAGATGGAGATGGATAAAAGCGTGAGAGTATTTCATAGAGGGCACAAACCTATAGATCTTGTATCTAACGAGATGTCTCTATCTTCCACGTGAGTACAAGAAATCACCACAAAGATATAGCGTGTTTGGGCCTCGGGGCTCTTAAGTGACTACGCCTTGACGAGGTATCCCAAAAGCATGCGGGCAAGATAGGGAACCAAAAATAAGCCTCCACTAGTGTTGACCTGGCCACCCGATGTGTTGGCATAGTTTTTTTAGTCCCATGAGCTTCGTTTGCAAACTACGGCGTTTGGCAACCCTCTGGCGACTCGGATTGCACGATTTCGCCTAAGCTTGCAAATAATAGAAAGCGAGAGAATCGAATGGAGCTGGATAAAAAAATTCATAGGATTTCGTAGGGCCCCGATGTGGAGGTCTCAAATCGACAAGACGTCTCTAGGTGCCTCTAAATGAATAAAGTAACCTTGTGTTGGTCGTCGAAATAGGGCTTTTAGAGAAGCGGCAATCGGGGGACAAAAAGTCCCTCCTCTTTAATGGGAGAGGTTCCCTTATTCTGAAACGAACTTATTTACAAATACACAGAACATTATTTTATGGTCAAACTTGGATATTACGAAAGTGTTTTCCACAAGGATCATCAGTTACGCCAGGACTGAGGAAGGGGAATAAGAAGATGAGCAGAATAGCAACATTCAGAATTATAGATAGCAGAATAATTCCTCGTGTATGCGAAGCTTCAAAGGATTTAAGACAAGATCATTTGCATTAGCTGAATGGGATTAAATTTAAAGACACAAAGTTCCGTAAATATCCTTCTTCAGATTTGTTAATCAAAGACACAAAGTTCTTTCTTGGTTGTACAAGATCACTGTACTTGCAAAACCAGGCAGATGCAATCGAGAGAGACTAAACGAGTTAGGAACAAAATGATCTTCACAATATTAAAGGAAAACACAGAGACAACAAGAATCAGATAGACAAAGAATGGAAAGCCCTTTTGTATTGATTTCTTTAAGACCTATTTACACTTTCAGCAAAATATCCAAGTTCTTCCCCCTGGAAAATGGCGTGGAAAGGCCATTATATAGATTACAAGTCAGTTACTCTTCGTAACCGTTTCTTTTAACTAAAGAATAGTTAAGTACCGCCAATTGTAATACCTTAACTGATTACAAAGAATACGAAAAGAAAGGAAAGAAGAGGAAAGAAAGGAGAAGGAGACAGGTGGCCGGCTATTGGGAGGGACCCACTGTCTTCAGAATCCGCTGCCTGAACTTCTTCAATGACTCAGCTATATCTCTGCCACGAGGGACTGACGTGTTGGTTGCAGACTGAGTCCAAAATCCCAGACATTTCTCCATCTCTTTATCAAACTCGACGTGAGTATGATAGTCTTTGTTTGCTTCTTCAATGGCAGACTGAAGAGAGCAAATTTCCTTTATCTTGTCCTTAGAGATGGAGTCTTCCTTGAAAAGATTATCTTTGACAAAAGCTCTGAACTGAGCTTTGATTTCTTGCAAGGACAAGGGAACGCCAGAGTTTTCGTCCTGAAGATGACAATGCATATCCTTGAACGCAGCAGCAGCCAGTGTCTTGAAAGCTTCTCCCTTCTGCCAGCTATTCTTCATTTCTCCCACAGCTTCCTCCAGGGACTTTGATTTTCCACTCCACGCTGTGTAGACCCAAGATTTTGACAGATTGTCCTTAGCATCATCGAAAATCCTGTTCGCCAACAAGATGTTCTCATCGGCCGGCCCATGAGGCGAAGGTCTACGATGCAACTACTCCGAGCTTAAGCTCTTTATCCATTACCCCAATAGTAGAGGACAGCCTCATTGCAAATTATCTACCTTTCCATGTAGCTTAAAAGCTTCATCGATGAAGTTTAGCCCAAAGAACAAGCATGTCATCCACCATGGCTTCAATAGCTACTCGCCATGTACGTGGAGAATACTTGTGCATATCTTTAATACTTTGCACTTAATCTTGGCTTAGAATTACGGGAGGCGGTAGAGCGAGTCAAGGGGGTAGGGTCTAAAACTTTGTCCTTAGACAAAAGTGACTTGATAAAACTTGTGAGCACTCGGGCTTGTTCTTCCAGTTGTTCAATAGTCTGCTGCCCTTTCTCAACCCTTCCAATGACTCTGGTGACTGTCTCCTGGAGGTTATGAATTTCGCCTTCAGGGGTAGACTCTCCCATAGGGATCCTTGAAAGCTCCAAGTCAGATGTCAACAAATCTGATTCTAACTTATCCACTGTAGGTTTGGCAATCTCCAAGAACTGCTGACCTTGAGCATCAGACACAATCCTGGAAGTAGTTCTGGCTTTCTTGGCACGCGAAGGAGTGGTGCCCAACAAGGCTGCTACAGCATCAAAATTTGGTCCCAAGTTTTGAGAGGTGGATTTCCTCTTCCTTTTGTCGACCAGAGGTTGCACCCAAGCAAAAGAGGAAGAAGAATTTGCAGGAGAAGCAAGGGGTCCAAGAGACAGGGAGCTCATGACACTCAAGGTCTGTGCAGCTGCTGACTCAAGCTGAGATGTGGGTAGAACCCTGGAGGTAATGGCGGTAGAAGAATCAGTAGTACCCGGAAGTTCGGTGCTCTGGACCTCCTTATCTTTATCTGTTGGATCTTCAGGAACACTTGCAGGAGTTGGCATCTCACTGTCTTCACTTTCACTGAGAACGATGATGTTCTCTGGCCCTATAGGCAACTCTGCCCGTTTTCTTGGAGGATCATTCTCTGCAGGCTCCTTCTTTACCTCTTTGAGTTTCTTCTTGTATACCTGGGTAGATGGAGAAGGAGTAGATTCCACAGGTCCCTGAGTTGTTGAGGTAGAAGGGGTTTTTACTGGTGTTCCAGACTCTGGAACCGATGCCTCCCTTATGGGTGTTGAATCATCTTTGGAGCTGGATTCTCCTGAGTGCCTCTTGAATTCTCGGATCTTCTTGCTGAACCAGACCCTAGTTCTGATCAAGACTGGAGCAAGAATCTCAGCCAGATCATCTCTCTCTTTCCTGTTCCAATCCAGGTCCTCCAGAGGGGTGTGCTTAATCACATTTTCATACTCATAAGAGTATAGCTCAGAATTATCATCCTGGAGACCTTCAGGAACTTGGTATAGACTGAGTTCTTGGATCAATTGCAGGGAGAACCTGCCACAATGCCTTCTTCTGGCTTCAAGATCATCTCGCATACCGGCCCGGTGAGTCTTCTGTATCGGCCCTATGATGATATATTATCTTGAGGTTCTGTTCAATGAACTTCTTCAAGTCAAAACAGGTTCTAGGCTTGAAGAAATGAACAGTGATAGGGACCAGGGCTCTTTCTATGTTCTGAGCATCCAGAGCTGTTTTGCATGTGTAGTTTCCCAGAGAGATGGGAAAGTGCACGCCAGAAATCTTCTTGTCTCTGCAAGTTCTGTGCAACTTGTCCAGTTGCCTGCATACTTCTATCAGGGCCATTTTGTCGTTGCAGAACATGGGGAGCCGCAGAGGGGTGCTCTCATAGCCAGCCAGCCTGATATAGGAGAATTTCCTGAATTGAATGAAATAGGCTCCATACTGCGATATCAAGTTCATGGCTTCATCCGAAAACCTTCTAGCAGTATCACCTTCGAGCAATCTGACCACGTACATGGTGAAAGCATCATTGACCCTTCAAAATTGCGGTTCTTGGTCTCTCAAGGTGAAGCTGGGCAATAGGCATACACTGGATCATCTTTGTGTGCATCTACATAGGAGAAACCAAACCACCGCCCGGATGCTGCTAGGTATACATCGATATGAAGTCATATAGAACTTCTTTGTTTGTTGACGTTGGATATTTGCTCACCCAAATTCATACCGATGATCTCTGCCAGTTGATACTTTGTGTTCCCTCGCACACCATGCTTGATGAGCGGGCACATCAGTAAATGAAATTCATTGGTGGAGGGCAAACCCATAACCCGAGCAATAGGATTATGAAGTCCAGGCTTCTTCATTGAAATCAGCCTAAGAGGGTTTTTGGTCAGACGAGAAGGACCTTTCTTAGGGTTCTTCAACCAAGACTTTGCCACTCGAGCTTTATATTTATCACTGTCTTGGTCGAACATGGCCTGTGCTTGATCCCGAGAGACGACTATAGCATTGTCCATCTCCGGAATCCTCGAGCAGCCCAATGGCGCGTAACGCCCAGCGCAATGAGCTCCCGCACGCGTTTGTCACCCGCTCATAAGCGGGGTCGAAATGAGCTCCGCATGAAAGTACAGTATCAGCACACTGCACTGAGATAGGGAATCCTCCGGTGAAAGCTAAACCGCTATCGTTAATCATCTGTGCCATTGGCGTAGGGTTTGCATCTGTCATTCTTGACCAAAAATCACCGAAGTCGAGATGACGAGCTTCACTGTCTCCGATATTGCTAACGGCAGACTCAAGTGGAGAAATTTGCTCCTGTCCCTGAAACTTGATCTTCATATTGATAGATTCGGAGCTGCGACCCAGACTCTAGAAGGAATTTGCAAATGGAGGGGGAATCGCGCAGTTTTCAAATGGCGAGGGTTCGAGCAAAAGATAAGCATGGAAGCAATGCGGAAATGCAAAGGGGAATGCTCGTTATATAGCCGTTTGGAGAGAGAAATGACTTTAATGCGCATTGAATACACAACCACCAATTTGAAAAATATCATACTTGGAGCGAGCGGGAAAAACTAAGTGTGAATGACACTAGTACGCTTGGGGACAGTGAGACGCGAATGCGCAAACACGCTGCGGCTCGGCGGTTCGCGAAACAGGAGAGGACGCACAAATGCATTTGGGACAAATGGGACGAAAATGTGTGAAGTACGCGATTCGGGTGTTTCGCCGAAATTGGAACAATGCGGGCCCATTTGGACTTGGGACATTCGGGACAAAAGTTCCAAGCACGCGACTTGACTGCTCGGCCGAAATTTGGGAAAGCTCGCTTTTCAAATGGGGCGTTGGGACAAAGTTGTGCGAAGGACGCGGTTCGGGAGTTTCGGCGAGGTGGAACAATTCGCATTTTTTGATTTGGGACAAAGGGCTCGAGGCACGCGACTCGGGAGTTTCAGCGAAAATGGGAAAGCTCGCACTTTTAACTTTGGGTCATTTAGGACAGGAAAGCGCCAAGCACGCTGGGAAGGATGACTCACGAAATGGAACAAGTCGCAAAACACTTAGGACACTTGGGTCAAAACCTCCCGATGGGCCCGAAAATGAGACGACTTGGGGGACTTCGGCCGATCGGGAAGAATGCACTTTCGTACTTGGGATGAGATGGGACAAAAAGTTTTGACAGTCCGAAAATCACGCAAAAAGACCCAAACATGATTTCTTCAACTTCACGACTTAGGCACTTAGAGATAGAAACACTTCAGCTCAAAATTTTGAAAATTTTACTCTTATCAGAGCGGGAAATTTTGAGTGGACAACACCTTGTAAAAAAATCTTCACATCTAAGAACACCTCCACGTTAGTATAGGGTACATGAGGTCAGAAGTTCTTACGAACGGAAGCTCGTGGGACCAAACTAACTATGCCAACACATCAGGTGGCTTGGTGAATGCTATTGGAGGATTCTTTTTTATTCCCTACACTCCTCTAATTACTTTTGGGCTACCACGTCCAGGGGCGTAGTCTCCTAAGAGCCCTAATACCAAAACTCGTCATATCTTCAACGGGTGATTTGTCGGACTCCATGGCACCTAGAGACATCTCATCAGATCCAAGACCTCTATGTTGGGTCCTCTACAAAATATTCTCATTTTTTCTCCATCTCCATTCGGTTCTCTTGTTGTACTATTTTATTGTTTTGCAAATGTGCTAAATGAAGGCAATAGCTTGATTTGAGTCAACGTAGGGTGCTAGAGGTTGAAGTTTGCAAACGGAAGCTCGTGGGACCAAACCAAGTATGCCAACACACAAAGGTGGCATCATGAACACTATTTGAGGCTTCATTTTTTCCCTATGCCCCCTGCTTTTGGGATACCTCGTATGGGTATAGTCCCTTAAGATCCTTGAGGCCCAAACACACCATATCTTTGATTGGCGATTTCTCGGACTCCATGGCACCTAGAGACATCTCATCAGATCTCGAGATCTCCACATTGGGGTCCTCAGGATTGTGTCCAATCATCACTAATGTAGAAATTATACTCTCTTAATATTTTTGATATTTCTAAATGCTTCAGGAGTGTGCATGAATGTTATATGCACGAAAATAGAAACTTACCGAGTTATAATATTGAGACCTGAAGCTCCATTTATGGCTGCAATGTGTAATTCTCACTAAGTAAACTACTAAAAAAATAGTACCGAGTGATAATGTGTCCTCTCTTAACTTGAATTTTTCATCCAACCATCAATCTCTCATGTGTGTTCCTTGTATACTCATAAAAAATTTCCTCTATGAATTTTACCATATATTCTTATACAGATAATTATTTTCTAACAAGCTCACACCTCTTAGATTCTTTTCCATCTTTTAATTGATATGCCATTGATTTATATTTGGTGAAATCAACCAATTATTTTCCTATTGAATATGTAATCTCCTCGTGGATACAACTTTTTAGATTTGGAAAGCCACCGCATACATCATTGCACGTTCCATCCAAACATGCTTTGTTATAAAAAAATTCTTGTTGATTATTCACAAATGTTGGAATAAATTCCTTGAAGATATTTGAGGGACATTTATTCTACACTCCTGCAAAATGATGTCAAGATGCAAATCAAAATGTATTTGACAAAAACATCATAATGCATTGAAAATTCAACATTATACCCACAACAACAAGTGGTATGTGAGTGATTGATTTTCACACAAAAGGGTTTTCTCATTTCAAATAATCTTTGGCTAATGTTGATTTGTGGATTTTCATTTTTAAACTTAGAGAAATTTTTTGTTTGAATCATATCTAATAAATGTTTTACACACGATTCATGATTACGAGAACCTATTCTTTTTTTTTTTTTACCGTATCTCTTCTATTTAGTGACACCCTTGTGTTCTCATTCCAAAATTTTACAATTAATTCTTTTAGAATATCAGATGTATTCTTTTCTTTTCGTGGAAGTCTACTAGAGAAATCCCAATAGTCGGTGTTATTGACTAACTCAAGACTTTTACGTCTCTCTATTGCTTTCATTAGTGTTTTTCTCGTTTAGTTTCAAAGCACTACTTGTTTTTCTAATCAAGCATTTATTAACCGTTGTATCATTTACTATACAATTAGTTAGTGCATGACGTGTAACATTACTATCTTTGTGTGTTTTTTCCACCTACAGTTTTGGTATGTTTGTATGTATGTTTTCAACAATCGACGCATTTGATCAACAAAAATATATGTTCTTAACCCTGTGGTCTTCTTTATAGGTATCATCTTAATTAATTTCATCAATGAAACAAATAATTGACATCTTTCGTGTCATTTAAATTCTCGAAGTAATTATCCCAAATTCCACTAGCTTTTCTTCTCGCATTTCTCTCAAACATTTTGTTAAGAATTGGTTTTATAATACTTTCATCAATTTCAATTAAGTGAATTGGTTTTCTTCGCAAAATGGAAGAATATGTTCTTAGATGTGAAGATTTTTTTACAAGCTTACTTTCTTCATTCAATGTTTTCATACAAATTTCAAGGTTAACATTTGGATTCTCAAGTAAGGGTTGAAAAATTGGATTCATATCAATTTCTTCATCCACACCAACATTAATATCATTCAATTCAATATCATTATTCATTCGAAAATCATTGTTCATTGAAAAATCATTATTCTCTACATTTTCATTATGTATTTCATCCCCATTTTCTAATACATTAGCTACATTTGAAATAGTAGATGTACCTTTCCCTTACTCGAAGTTTTTGCATTCTCTTCAATTTATTTATTCTCTTCTCTTCCAATTTCTCCTGTCTTGTTCTTGACTTTCCTCTTTTCCTTAGCTCGACGTTTATCGCCCAAGATTAGAAAAAAATAACTAGTGGGGTAGGGGAAAAATGAACTACTAAAATATTGTGCAAGAATGTAGAGAAAATTGCAGGATGAAAATGCAGTTATTTGCAGAATAGACTACCGTGAAAGAGATGAAAGGGACGTTGGGGGCACAATATATAAACAAAGAAAAATGCGCAAGCATTATAACTCGTACACATTTTGTGTTTTCGCTTTTCCCAATCCATGCCTCAAGGATTGGGATCGAGTTTGGATCCCCAAGCCTAAGGCATGGACCTATATAAACACAACAAACAACGTGTTTTTGCAAGAAAATGTAAAAATTTCACTTCCTCTATAATAAATCAAAATAAAACAATTGCTCCATTTTCAAATAATTATACCACAACATAGAGCAGAGTTTACTCTTTCTAAAAATATAATTTTTCAAATTTTATGACTAATATAAGGTTTCCATATTATTTATTTTCTAACCATGCATTTTTATAGCTATTTTTGAAGTGTAAATATATCTATCTTTCATTGTGTATCTTTTTTTTTTTGGGTGATTGAATTTTTTTAAAAGCATACTATCCCAAACTAGGCATAATTCTAAACATATTAAAAAAACTAATTTTAGATTTTTTTGAGGTAGTTTGGGGGCACGGTCTGAGCTCCATTATTTTTCAAAACATAAAATTTATGTACTATAAAAATCATAAATAAAAAAATATTAAAAAAATGGAGCCCAAACTAGATGCTCCTAGCTATCTTTCTACTAAAGGGTTTTCAAAAATACTAAATGGTGCTCAAAAATGGTGGGGGCACGAAATTCACTCTATTATGTTTTTTAACAAAAACAAAAGCATTGTTTAGTATTTTAGTTGTTTGACACACTTAAAATTATTCGTTTTCAATAAAATATAGTAGCTTAGAAACTAGACTCTAAATTCTACAATTCATATTTCTATAACATCTTCCAATTTTGAGTGTAACTATTTCGAAAAACTCTCGCAAGTTTAAGTTTTTTTTTTTTTAATGTGTCCACTTAAGACCCCTTTTGGCCCCCAACTTGGTGCACTTACCTTGCATCTTATTGCACTTGCATGGAGAACTTCCTCTTCTTCTTTTTGGGTCCTCTTCGATGTTACTATTGTGATTGCAACAACTTCTCCTTGTCCTATCTATTTGTTATTTTCTCTTTCTCCTTGTGTTATGTGCGAGTTTTCTTTGGCTATTTCCTCTCTTTTTTCCTCTTCTTTGTACAAGGATGGGGGTCCTTTCAAAACCCTCACAATTACCCTTTTCCAAAAAATAACAATATATTTGACAATAATAAGCCACCGCATTTGACACTTGTTAACACATGTTTTCTTATGTTAGGCCTAGAAATACCATTCAAATAAAAACGGGCTCCAAATTTCATAATATGGAAAACATATTATTATTTCCCCATTGAATTATCCAAGAAAAATGAAAAAACTATTAAGTCATGGTGAAATGGATGTCAAATTTAGGAGTTAAAATTGATTGTTAATAACTCACAAATATAACAGTCCAACCTATACCCTAGTTGCCACTATAGATAATTATTGATGTTATAAATTAATAATACTAAATATAATACAATTCACCTACTTATTTTAACAAAGCATGATAAATCCATTAACAACAATAACTATGTACATAAATGATTTTTTCCCCAAAAATTAGAAACACGATAATCATATAAGGTATAGAGGCTTCTCTTTAATATCAAAAGATATTGTTATAATCTTTTAAATTTGAATATGGAAATGTGTGCCCAAAAGTGATAGTGAACTTTATAGAAAATTGACGGCGATTAAAAAAAAGTATAAAGTGTTAAGGGTGCTCTGGACATGTACAAAGCATTGAGGGGACTCCACACACACTTGAAACCAAATTAATGACTAGACTCATTTGGTCTAAATATTTACTTCATGTTTTCTTATCTTTGCACTCGACAACATGCAACCTAGAATTTACATACTTTTCATCTCCTTTCCCTAGATTAACACTAATATTTGAAAGTTACTTGGAAAAAAAAATTTGAAAGGCCTTTTAGAGGGTTAATTGGGCTTTTAAGCATCCTCTAATTATTAGATCCCTAAAAAGTAAATAATATATATAGAAAATACATTTGTATGATTGAAAACAATTCTAATGATATAATAAACCTAATTTGTGCACCAAAAGTGTTCCATTGTAACTAGCTCTCATAAAATCTCTAATGATTGTTATTCATAGGAAAAATGTGACGAGATTGGAGTTGTGTACTCAACTTCTTGAGGTCGTCTTTGAGAAAAACGAAATGTGAAATATGAGATGGGTACAGGATGGGTATTAAAAGGATAATAAGAGGCTATTAACTAATAGCATGAATTCCTAATAACTAAGTTTGTCAAAGGATAATCAAAGGTTATGAATGGGTAGCGTGAATTCCTAATGACTAGGTTTGTGTTGTTAAAATCCTCTAAATTCTTGATATTAAACAAATAATAAAAATAAATCTACTTCAATAAAAATAAAAGACAAGTGAGCTTAATATTTTAATTCATTAAATTTTTTTACCGCTAATTAAAAAAATGCAAATTCTTATTCTATCTATTTGTATTATACCAATACTTTTGGAAAATAAATAATTAAAATAGCTAACTTCTTAATGTTTTTGTATTTTCTCGAATAAATTTAAAAGAAATATAATTTTTCTATAGACAAAGAGAATTAAAAAAATGTATATATTGCTTCTTATGAAATAAAACAAATCTATGATTACTTTTGAATTAAAACAGATCTAAAGAAGGAATAAATGGATATGGTTATTCCTATGTTGCAGGTTTATGTGGAAATACTACTCTAATGTGGAAGTACTCAAAAGTTATTATTTTAATGAAGCACAACTTCCTCTGATACAACTTCTACCTCAATTTTTCGAAATGGGAAATATTCTCGAAGTAATTTCTTCTTTGTCATATAAACTTCCTCAAGATAACTACTTTTAAACTAATCGAGAAGAATAAATAAACAAAAATAAACGACGGATTTTTCCAATTCTTCCTGTAAACAATTTCTCATGCAGATCCACATGCATAAGCTGAGAAGAGGATGTCAAGGGAAGAAATCTTAGATAGGAAATATTTTAAAAATAAATATTGCAATGTATGAGAAGTGATGAGATCTTCCTCTTTTAACAAATTGAACAAACTATTTTGTCACTTATAAAAAATAATTCATTTATTTAAATCTTTGAATAATTAAATACAAATCCAACCTGGTCAATAAAATTTTTTGGTAGCTTTCTCTAGTGATGTCATGCATCCAATGTCTCCTCAACTTCAATCTCGTTCAAAAATATGATCTCCAACTAATCCAAGTGAGAAAGGCAAACGAATGTCAAGTAAGATCAAGAAAATAGATGGTTGTCTTTGTACAAAGAAGGTAAATGGAATGTGAGTAGTAGGGAAACAAAGTAGAGAACTGACTATCTATGTAGAACCTCTTCAAAATTTGAGAACATAATACTTCACAAAATTACAAATTACCCAACACATCAAATGAATAAAAGTGCCATTTTTATAAGCTACTAGAGGAGAATATGTCAATAACACACTCTGTTAATTAAGAAATGATGAATCATCTTGAGTAGAAGAAATCAATTCACTATATTTAGCAAGAAAGGAAGAGGAACTCAAGATCAATCCAACAAGCTAAAATTTAGCCAATTTGACCTAGAAATGTGAGATAAAATCACGTTGAAATCAAAACATGTGTTCAAAAAGTGTTTTTTAATTTCACATAAGATGGTGAAACAATAACCCCTATTGCTATAGGTGCATTTACACAACCACCCCTCTGGAAATAGGGGAGTTGCGTAATCACTGTTGAAATGCAAGGCAAAGGTGCTAGAAAGTGATCGACAAGTAAAATCCGATTTGTAACTTAGAGTTAAAGGATGAGTTGAGTCAAAAGGGGAATGAAAGTAAAAGAGGGAGGGATCTGGATCTCATGTTTTTCTTGGAATGGATTTTTTTCATCGTTGGAGACGTTTCGTGTTTCAATATTGCACCATGTAATTTTTGGGTGTGTACATATTTCTCCGTTGGAAGAGTGTTTTAGCCATGAATGAGATAAAATTTGATTTTTGAGAATGGTTCTTCCAAAAATGGGATAGTTAGAAGATTACCTCATCTCGATTTGTGCATTTATACAAAGAAATCTAAGATTTCCACCACCTACAAAAGTGAAACGAGAATCAAGTATAGTAATAAACAAAGTTTGTGAAAATATTTGAAATAAAAGGACAAAATTACTCACCATTCCTGTGGGTATAAAATTTTCCTACTCCACCATCTCCATCACTATGAAATCTCGCATAAAATGGCATTAGAATAATAAAATACTACACACACACACAAGACCTTTTTACTATTTTTTTATAAATAATCGACATGACATATTTGTTATTTTTGGGGCTCTGGATTTCCGGTGACCATATTATGAATGAGCATAATTGATTTGATAGGATTTAGACACAATAACAATGGGTCCAGTGGCAACCAAGAGATGGGACTCGAGAAAAGGTTAGTTACAAGAATTTTGTCTTTTACCCCAAGTTTTGATTTTGTTTTGAAATGAGATCTATAATGATTTCTAGGAAATTTATAGCCAAAACGATTGTTAGGGGGTATCAAAAGGATTAATAGGCCAAGTCCCTTCATTGTTTGATCTCATTTTTGTGTATATATTGATTTTTTTGTCTTTGTGGCTCATGATTGAGTTTTGTGATCACACTTTTCCATTAGTGTCATGACATCAGACTTTAAAAATTGGTAGATATTATTTTTTGGATCGACATTCCTTTATACATTTGTTTCTTTACACTCTACTTCATTTGTGCACTTTAGATAGTTAGGAATGTTCGATGTTTTTTTAGTTTTTAAATGAATGCTATGGATGATAGTGTATTATGGTAAACAAAATGAGATATGGAAACACACATAGTTGCAAGTCATACTTAGGAAACTTATTTTTCAAATAATGCTTAAACATTCCATTCCATGGAAAAATATGTTGTAGATGATGTAATGATGAGATGTCTCACTCCACTCTTGACCCCATACAACTAGTAAGATGTGAGGGCTAAAAACAAGAGCCAAGAAGGATGTGAGATATATGAATGAATAATGTATAGATGAGAATGATAAATGAGGAGACATGAGTTTTAAAAATGACCTATTTATGAACTTTTGGCTCATTTCCAATCAAGATTATCTGACCAAATTCAAGATGATTTACTATTTATAAGCCTTGACTATAATTAGACCCATGGGTGGCCTATTGATTGGAAAGATCCAGTTAGGGAATAATTGTCTCTCCTAACATAGACATCTAAATTATCTATTTAGGATTTTTTGAGATCAAGAAAGTTTACTCATTTATTTAAGGGTTAGTTTTTTTCTTTTTTTTCTTTTTTTGAATGACCCCATACATTTTCCCCCATCCTACTAATAAGAAGCATAATAGCATCTCTAAAGGAAATATGTAGGTGTGTAAGGGAAACTTTCTCCTTCCCACTCTACCACTACCAATGATAATTTTTGGCTCATCATCAAATATTGGGAAGGACGAAAGGTGTACTTATTTGTAATAAGTATATATATATATATATATATATATATATATATATATAGTTTTATTTTACCTTATTCTTGTATTGTGCTTGTTGGGAGGGAGTTTTTTCCCCAATCTCAACCCTACACAAGTAGTAAGATGTGATGGCTCATCATTGAATGATGAGATGGGACGACATATGATCCAGTGAATATTTTAGAGATTTTTATTATGGAGAGAATTTTTTTGGGAGGATGATTTTACATCAGGAAGTTTGTAGAAAATGCCATAGGTGAAAATATATGAATTAGGAGAAACCATAAGAGGGATGGGGAATTCAAAACCTTAAAGGAGCAATGTTAAATATTGTCTCATGGTTGAAATTAGTGATGCGTATCATATAGTTTCAAAGAGTGTGAAGAAAATTTAGAGATATCATATGATCAAACCTTTTTCAAGGTATGAAAAGCAAAAATAATTTCCAAATAAGTAGATCCATACTAATTTCTAAACATGATGATAATGCAAGTGACATAAAGGGTGAAATATTGAAAGGAAAGTATTCAAGTATAATACTTATATATAGAAACATTTTAGGTGAAGTGAGTTAACATATTCACCCAAATCCTCACCCTCTAAAGTGCACAAATGAAAAGCACCATTTTGAAATCTTCAGTTACTTGATAAGGGCCTATCCATTTAGGTCTAAACTTAAGGTATTCGATAATATTATTATCTACTTGAATACTAATTCTAAGTAAAAGAACACCTACTTGAATTGGGCATTTGTAGACCTTTTTGTTATATTTTTGACACATCTTGTCTCTATAAACTTGATGATGTTTCTCGATCTTATCCTTTTCTCATCCAAGTTTTCAATATCAGCTAAGCATTTATTTTTATACTCATCTTTATCTAATATATTCTACATGGAAACATGAAGACTAGAGAGTTCCACCTCTAAAGGTAGAATAACTTTAGAATCATAAACCAAAGAAAAGGATTTTCCCATGTTGTATCCTTCTGTTTGAATGTGAAAGCATAAGAATGCTTTCGAGGGCCCTAGTATGTTCATGTACCTCTTATGTGGGTATTAAATAACTGAGTTTCGATATCTTAGGATCCATTTTTTCCAATGTTTATATTGATTGTGTCTTCTATCAAAGAAGCATTTCCTTCTTTGAAATCTAGAGAAGTAGTTGCACTTTGAGAGGTTATTCTTATACCTCATAGATTTCAAAGTATCATGGAGGAGAAATTGATTGTGCTCTCTCCAAAGTAAGATGAAATATTTGGAATGATAGAAAATCATTTCTTATGATGAGTTGGAAGGAGGTCATTGTATGCTTGAGAGAATTCAAAATGGCCTCTTCATTCTAAACACGATCCGTGGTAACAATCTCACTCTTGTTTGCCATGTAGGGAAGTATGGTTGCATTTGAAATTTTTCACACTAAGGAATAAGATATCATGCATACAAAGAACTTGGTATTCATTAAATTATCATTTGGGAAGAAGTGATAAGACAAAAGGGCATGGAGTCATCTATCCGACTTCTTTCCTTTGGGATTTCTTCAATTGAGATAATGTCAAATTATTTACTTATATCACACACAACGAATTTTTAAAGTTTGAGATGTTCTAATATTGTTTCGTAAAATTTAGAGAGCTGATTGGATACCGATTATTAATCTCCTAGGACTCTAGTATTTTTAAATCCCATTCTCTTTGAAATAATGAGGCTTAGAAGAAAGGCATCATACTCTACCCTATTGTTGGTGCATTATAAATCTAATTTAAAATCAAATGGCATAATCCCCCTTTTAAAGAAGATAAGATCACCCCCGCACTTGCGCCATACAAACATTTGGATTTATCCTAATGGAGTGTACAATAGTTAGTGAAGAAACCATAGCCTTACATTATTTTTGGGAGTCTCCTCTCGCACCTTTAAAACTTCTACCATACTTAAATCTATGAGATCATCGGTTGGGAGATAGGATAGACCATGAAAAATTCCAACTCCTTGGAGTCAAAGGGGAGAGTAATGGGTGAGTCATTTTCTAAAATATTTACAATTTATTCCATTGTTTTCATGGACATGGTTTCTATAACAATGATTGTACAATCACCCTTTTCTATAACCTTAATTGTTTTTGGTTTGGAAGACTCATATTTTTGAACCGACTTCATGGTCGCAACCAATTCCTTATTAGGAGGCAATTTATTTAATTTATTTACATGGATTTCAAATTTATAATGAACTATGGGTTTCTTCTTGAGGTTTTCCAAGTGTATGTCAAAAGTCTTACCATCCCATTGAATGATGAAGACCTTACCTAAATGAAGGAATCTAATCTCTTGAAACAAATTGGAAGGAATGACCTTCATCATGTGAATCCATGGCCTTCCTAGAATCATGTTGTAATTTTTTCCCTTATCTATGATGTAGAATTCAGTTTAAATGGTTTTCAATCCAAAAAAAAATGGAAGGACTATGGTAGCAATCGAGGTGGTTTTAATACTATCATAACCTCTAAGTGTGTTCCTTGTGGAAGAACAATTGGTCTCCTCATATCATAATTTTTCCAATAAATAAAAGGGAACTATATTCACCATATCCCCATCATCAATCATGACCCTCTTAACAAAATTATTATAGACCCACAAGTACAGTATAATACTGATCTCTCTCTTTGGGTTATTTCAGCATCTGAAGGCATGTTACTTATATCAAACACATATCCATTATCCCTATTATTATTCCTTGTAGGATGTATGTCAAAATCAATGTGATTGATGTATGCCAACTCCTAATGTATATAACAATTTGAAATGATGTGTTGAAGAATTCTTCAACAAATCTAAGAATGAAATGTGATAAAAGTTATTGTTGAGATATGTCATCAAGTCATATGTCCCCACATGTTTGGGGACTATAGCAGTATCATCTTGAAAAAGGGGATAAATAGGAAGAGGTTGTGAAGTATATTGTCTTGTCGAGTTGTTGTACTAATTTTCAAATCCATTTCTAATCCAAATCTTTCAACAATCTTTCTTTTTTTCTTTGGTCTCGATTGGGAACAACTTGAGAATTCTCAAATTTCAAGGCTTCATGGGCATGGGTACCTATAGGAATGTCCTTGTTCATATTTTTAGGATTTTATTTTTCATCCTTGGGACTCGTAGGGAATGGATCTTGATAGAGTCCAAAGTATGCATTTTTAGGTGCATTATGCCTTGTATAACAAGGTTGTGGGGATCCCTTAGGGTTTCCTAGGAACATATCTATTAACACTTGTCTTTGATTCTCTGGGATCCTCTAAATGAATACATTATAATCTATACAAGAACATTAATAATGACCAATGATACTGTGAAATACCAAATATAAATTTGGAATGTAATCCCTTAGCCTGTGGTTTGATTTTTTTTATTGGTTGAACGATCTATTATTGTTATAGATTTCATTGTTTAGGTGTGATTTATTGCTCCTTTTCCATGTTTTTGTATTGGCTCTTACCTTGGAAATGGTTTTATTAAGGGGGTGACAATTGAAATCAAGTGCATTGATAGAGGGTATAAGGTTGTTATTTCTTTGATTCCCCATATTGTCATTGTTATTGTTTGTATTACTAGTGTTTGTAATTAGGTTTCTTTGGTTAATTAGTAACACCATCAATGATAAAACCACAATTTTGATTTCATAAATTTGGACTTTGGTTATTGGTTTTATTGTTTTTATAGTTTGTGTTGTCTTGATTTGGAAATACGAGCTTCCCATTAGGACCGTAAGTCTTATGTCCATTTTCAATAGCCACTTGGTCAATTCAAAGGAACCTTCTAACACTTCTTCATAACTATAGAACATAAAATTATGCACATATTCATTGTTTTTATGGTTAAATGAGTGGAGGAAGAGGTTACAAATATCTATTTGTTCCATGTTAGATGCGCTTGCAAAACAATAGAGGACATGAATCCAACTTGTATGAATTGGGAAGCAAACTTGTTTAGCTTTTGTTTAATGTGTAGAATTACTTGATTTATGTGCTTAAATTTTTATTCATGTCAAAGGTTATGATAAATTGAGACATAAGTTGTTTATAGGAATTTATGAAGGATTTAGGGATTTGATAATGCCGAGTTAAGAGAAATCCCTTCAATGTTCTTTAAGAATATCTTAGTCACCATCGTGTCATGTGGGATTATTTCTCTAATTGTATTAGCATTGATGTGAGTGTTATGGTCTCTATCTCGTTTAAATTTTATAATATCGGGAAATGGGTGTGGAAGCATAACACCTGTAGAGTGAATTCAAGGGGATCTTTCAAGTATTCAACATAAGTTCTTATTGCATAGGATTATACCATGGAGGTTTCTTGATGAAATGGTGGAGGAGTAGGTGTTTCTATGTGCAGTTAAAGCATATGTATTATTAAGAACATATGGGGTTCCTTGGAATGGTGTGAATGGCCTAAATAACTTGTACATGTATGGTTGTGGTGACTTAGAATACATATGCATGTAAAGAGGGATAACATTTTAAAATGCATTCATGGGTTTTGGGTTATGAAAGCCTGTATTGTTAGGGGTATTGTAAGGGAAATCATTTCTAAATAATATTTATTTAGGATAAACCTAAGGTTGGTGAGGATTCATCCCAGTGTACCAAACCCCATAAAAGTATCACTTAGGCTAGAGGGGGCTTAATAACATTGCTTTGTAAGGGTTGTTGCATTGGTTGTGTGGTGATAAAAGGGGTATAACATTTATTATTGATAAGGTGGTAGGTGTTTCCCATATTACGCAGTCCATGCGGGTTTGAGAACTCTCCAATTTCTAATCCTTTCTACTAATGTGGAAATAAATTCATTTAGTGAAGGATTATCCAATTGTTTGGGAATATACTACATGTGGTTCTATAGAAGAGATGTGTGATACCATCTTATGAATTTTTCATTCGTTGTTTCTCTTTTTTGAGGTACGTTTTCTAATTTTGGGGGGTAGAAGAAATATTTTTTGAAGAAGGGTAGCAATGTAGGTTTTAGCTTATCTAAAGACTAATCTACATTTTTAATTCAGCATTACTACTATGGCTAAACCATGACAAAATATCCTCATTATATCAAAAATAATATGCGATAGAATCAAATTACATGATAATATGTTGACTTGTCAAGACACATGGGTAGAGCCCTTGCTCTCTGAAAAATGTCTTCTTTTTGGAATTATAAATTTTTGCTTATGGGGCTTAAAATGTCAATGTCTCCATTAATCCCTTTAATCCTCACATTTGAGGATGGATTTGACATTTGGATGGAAGAGTTACATGGTGAAGGGGATTTTTAGAAATAAGTATCTTCCCACCTAGACAATAGGGGTGTTTGTTGAGTACCCACATGAGTATAATAAGATTCAAGGCCTAAAATGGTCCTACTATAATCCTAAGATAACATATTTGGGGGTGTATGAACACTTGAAGAATAATGGGAGAGGGAGAAGGTGGAATAACAGAAAGGGGTCAAAATGGAAATGAGAATAAACCAGTCATTCACATCGATTTCACTATAATTTATACAGGAAAAATGACATGGGATTCCTAGTGTACTCGACTTCTTGAGGTCGTGTCAATATAACCAAAATATGACTGATGAGATGGGTGTAGGATGGTTAGTGAAAGGATAATCACATGATATGAACTAGTATCATGAATTCCTAATAACTAAGTTGGTCAAAGGATAATCAGAGGCTATGAATGGGTAGCATGAATTCCTAATGACTAGGTTTGTTGTTTCGATTTGAGTTTTTAAACTACTCTAAACTCTTGATATTAAAAAAATGATGGAAAGAAATCTAATTTAAATAAAATACAAGTGAGTTTAATATTTTAATTCATTAAATTCCTTTACCATTAATTAAATAAAATAAATACAAATTCTTATTCTATCTATTTGTATTTTACAATCTTTGGAAAAGAAAAACTTAAAATAGCTACATTCCTAATGTTTTGGTATTATCGGAATATTCAAAAGAAATAGAAATTACTTCTACGAGACATAGAGAATAAAAAAAAATCTATGATTGCTTTCTAATGAACTAAAACAAATCTATGATTACTTTTGAATTAAAATAAATCTAAAACAAGGAATAACCAGATATGGTTATTCATTTCTTATGGGTTTATATGGAAATATGACTCTAATGTAGAAGTACTAAAAAGTTATTATTTTAATAAAGAACAATTTCCTCCGATACAATTTCTACCTCAAGTTCTCCAAAACGGAAATCTTCTCGAAAGAAATATCATGTTTTTGTATAAGCTTCCTCAACACAATTGCTTTTAAACTAATCAAAATAATCAGAAGAAATAAACAATAAAAATAAAAGGTGGATTTTCCCACTTTTTCCTCTAACCAATTTCCCATGCGAGATCCATAGGGATAATCCAAGAAGAGGATATCAGAGGAAGAAATCCTATATGATTTTTTTTAAAACAAAAATATAGTGTACATGAAGTAATGAGATCTTCCTCTTTTAAAAAATTGAGGAAACTATTTCTTTCACTTCTAACAAACAATAAGTGCATTTAAAGCTTAAAATAATTGAATAAAACTACAACCTAGTCACTATAATGATGTGGTAGCTTATTCTAGTGATGTGATCTATCAAATATCTCCTCAGATTAAATATTCTTACTAAATATGTGCTCCAACTGATCCAAGTAAGCAAGGAAATTAATATCAACAGAGGATAATGAAAATAGATGGTTGTATTTGTTTAGGGAAGGTAACAGAACGTGAGTAGTAGGAAATAGAGTAGATAAGCGGCTATTTGTGTAGACCCATTCCAAAATATGGCAACATAACACTTCACAATATTCCAAATTACCCAACCCATGATATGAATAAAATTAACATTTTTATAAGTTGTTGGAGGAGAAGATGTTATATCAATTAAGAAGTGATGACTCAACTGAGGAGGAAAAATCAAATTACTATATTTATAAGGAAATGAAGAGGAACTCAAGATCAATCTAACAAGCCTAAATTTAGCCAATTTGACTCAGAAATGCAAGAGAAAATCACATCAAAATAAAAACACATGTTTTAAAATGTGTGTTTTAATTTCACGTCGAGATGGTTAAAAACCACCACTATTGTAAGAGAGTAGGTTTCCCAACAACCACTCTGCTGAAGAAGCGGTTGTAAAACCGCCATGATGGTTCTACAATCACCATTGAAATGCAGGGTAGAGGTGTTAAAAAGTGATCATGTGAGAAAAATGAAGTCTATAACTTGTAGAGAAAGGTTGAGTTAATCCAAAAGGCCCTAATAAAAGTGAGAGAGGGAGGGATCTAGATCTCATTTTTATCTTGAAAGGAATTTTTTTCATCATTGGAGACATGTTGTGTTTCATTGTTACACAATGTATTTTTTGGTGTGTACAATTGCTTGATATCTTTGAATGTTTATGAGTTCTTTATAAATTGTTTGTAAATACACACTATATTTATTAGTTCTAAATGAACTAGAATTTCTATGTGCTTATTGAAAAGATGAATTTAAATTAGGACCGTATTTCCTCCAAACTATCATCAAATGACTAAAAATAGAAAAAGAGAAGATGAAAATGAAATGTGCCCTATGGTATACCGTAACGTGAAAGGACCTAATAAGTGGTCTCAAGAAAGTTGAGATCGCTCCCGAAAGCGTACCCAAGTGTACTAAAGGAGCCCCACATAATATTTTTGTAAACTCAAACCTAGAACAAAGGTAGAGAGAAACGGTATTATAAGAAAAGGGGCCACACCAAAATATGAAAAATGTGTGAATAATGCATATTTTGGATGAATTTTTATGAATAATAAAGTAATATAAATATTGTAAATATTGTGGGGTGTTTTTAGGTTTCTAAACTTATCTCTACTTTTTGGGTGTGTACATTCCTATAAAGTGGAAAAATAATAAAAAGTATAGACAAAGGAGGATACTAAAAATATTGCATGTTCACATCTCTAGAATTAGAGATAATGCATCTAGAACTTAAAAACACTCTTCATTTTCAAAGGTGGAACCATGGGTAGTTTATTTGATTCAAACCATAGGGAATATAATCTATTAGTGAAGAGAACCAAGAGAGTAGGAAAAAACTATTATTTTATTATATTTGATTAATGTTTAGGAAATACATTGATTAATAATGTATCGGTGTGAAATAATGTGATTAATAATGTATCGTGTGAAATAATGATAGTAAAGTATTATATATTTCATATTGGTATCAAAATTTAAAAATGAAACCAATAAATAATTGTAGATATTCCAAGAAATCTTAAATGATTTGACTTTAAAGAATGAAAACACATTTATTATATTTGATTTAGTTAGTGTATATATATATATATATATATATATATATATATATATATATATATATGCATGCATACATACACACACACACACACATGATACACTATGTGGTGTAGACCTCCCAAAACCATGAAAATTATCACATGGGTACATGTTGAGCCCCAATATTGTATAAGGATTTATAAAAAGATTAACTATGTCCTAAGAAGACACAATTTTAGAATGCATGCACATTTTTGAATAATGAGATAAATCCTCAAACCATTATGTTGAACCAAGGAGATATATCTTCAGATTTAAAGATTGGAGGATGGGATAAGGATTCTATCACATGTGGATTTATGAAGCACATGCACTAATTTAGAACTGAAAATAATCTCCATGAAGGATAAGATCACACGTAAAGGAGAATTCAAATTCACTTTAGTTAACAAGAGTGCAAAGTGCATTCATGACAAGGTAACACTAACTACAAACATGAAAAATATGTAAGGTCGGGTTAACTACTTGTTTAACTTACCAAGAGAAATAAGCATTTCATGTATAATATTAAGACTTCCATGTAAGAAATCAGAGTGAGATGTCGCACCATGTGGCATGCATGCTTCCTCTATGTATTAGTTAGCCTATTATAAGCCCAGAACATAAGGGATAATTATAAATCTTGTTCAGCTTATGAAGAGAAAGTGTATAGAGATGTTTTTAATTTTCTAATTTAATTTGATGAAGTGAAACAATATAAACAAAAATTCCTCATAAGAAAGTGGGGTTTACGATACCCAAGATGATTGATGTTGATACTTGATGTATGATCGATGTCGACGGATCTAAGTGGGCACACAAATCGCTTCTTTCCAATGGGATAAGCTATCTGCAATGCATAAAAATTTAGAAAAATATGGGATTAGATAGATTCATGATGAATTTCCTAGAAAAGGCCAATCCCTGTAAGTCAATGGAATTCCTTGCAAGGATGTCAATCTGCGTTCAATAAATTAATATGATAATGATAAGATAAAATGATAAAACAGACGATATAACCAAAAATGTAAAGAAAAAGGCATTGACGTGTTCCATAGCTATATGATGGTCTTATTGTGATACCGATTGAATGGTACTACGAGGATACAAAAATGGCTCAAAGGAGCAAGGATGTAGATAGTTGTGTACTCACAAAGGTGAGAAAGATGATAGATTTGATTTAGATAACTAATAGAGTGTTATAGATGGGTCAAAGGAGCTTGATATGACTAGGAAGATAATTGGAGGGCCTTTTAATAATAAATTATATGATCTAGATTCCTAAAAAGTAATCTTAGGGGTCAAAGGACCTTTTAGAAAGGAATATTTAGCAATTATCATGAATTGTGAGAAATTATGGGAATCTTCAAAGCGATTCTAGGGATCGTCGGTGATTTTGGTGAATCACCAGTGATTCTAGGATTCGTCAACGATTTCTTTGAAAATGTATAATGAAAACAATGGACAAAGATGAGACTAGAAAGGGATGATAGAAAGGTTGATTTAATCTTTGAAATGATGCATAATGAAATCATAAACTAAGGAAAACCACTTACCTTGTGTAAATTGATAAATGAAGATCAAAAGATGATATTACTCGAGAAAGGAAGATGCGGGTGCAAGAAGATTGTTTAATTAATTCCTTGACACATGAATGAAATTCATAGGTTAAAGGAGAGATTATTGGAGCCTTGAATGTTATTGGGATAATCTCTTGTCCGATAATAGGGTTACGATACAAAGAAAATTTAATATGAAGTCCTTAGGAATTTCCAGTGAAAGCAAACCTCAAATGGAGGCTCGAGACTTTTTATACAGGTTGCTAACAACCAAGGATAATCCCAAGTGATTCATATGAATCGCTAGCGATGTGGGTTTTGTGGGAAAAATGTTGAAGATGATTCCCAAATCGATGTCTTTTTTTGTTTTGACAAAGGCTGTGTTGGAAAGAGGTAATGCGGGCTAGGGAGGTTGTGAAATGGCTAAGAAGTTAGTTTTTTTATTTTATTTTGGTTTCTAAGTGATTTTGGGTTATTTTAAGAGGAGTAAAATAGGATTTTTATAACTATAGAATGATATTAATGGGGACTAAATAAAATGGGGAGAAATAAGAATTAGGATAAGGATTTAATGTATAATATGATAGTGATGTGATAATGAAGGGGTGCTAGTGGATGTGGACATGGGGATTAGCGGTGCTAATTTTAGGTGTCTATATTTTCCCATTTTTATTGAGTGGTTTTAGACAATCCATGAGACAAAAATGAGATGTGATAGATGAAAGATGCATATTTATATGATGAGATGATCCCCTCAAACTAGGGATTGATGACCTAAAAGGGAATCGATCATGAGTTTGAAAGAGATATATGGAAAGATTCAAGGATGGAAAAATGAGAGATGATGCTCTGCGGATGAGGTATAGAAATAAGATGGGTTTCATCAAAAAATAAAGTGATAGGGAAACCAAAGATCTTGTGTCCTATAGATGTATGACTTCTTGACATTCAAGGAAAATAAATAGGATGTTTTGAACAGGTCAAAGGACCAAATATTAATGTTTCCATGAAGGTGGTCTTACGAGGCCAAGAATTCAAGTGATAGGGGAACCAAAGGGTTCAGGTCCCATAGATATATGACTTTAACAATAACAAGATGATGGTTTGATAAGGTTAAAGGACCAAAATTAATGTTTCCACAAAGGTGGGCTTATGAGGTTGGGAAGTCAAGTGATAGGGGAACCAATGGGTTTGTGTCCTATAGACATATGGTGAGCAGCGATGAAATGAAAATTTAATGAGCTCAAAGGACCATAATTTGATGTTACCACAAAGGTGGGCTTATGAGGAATTGATGGAATGTCCTGACAGTGATCAGATACGTAGCGCTTGTGGAGGCGGTTGATTAATAAATGTCACTTTTATTGAGTAGATGTGATGTTTTGATGTATACTCATGATACACAGAGATTTTGAGACTCCAAATGATGCATAATGATACATTGATATGATTGAATTATGATTGTTGATTTAATTTTGATGTGATGAAATAATATTGAGATGTGATCATGATTGTATCAATGTCGATAAATTTGGATTGATAGAGGTTAATGTTACATCGATAGATATTGATGGATGTTTTTGATGTGATTCGATCTATGAATGGTAAGGGAAAATAATCTCTTAGTGTGGCTTTGTTTAGTTCCCTATAGTCAACACATATTCTTCGTTTCCCATTCTTTTTAGGAACAATTACAAGAGGAGATAACCACGACTATCTAAGATAGGGTAGATAAAACCTACTTGTAATAGTTTTTCAATTTCTTGTTTGATTATATCCCTTAAGATTAGATTAATCCTTCTCTGAGGCTGCCTAACTAGTTTAATGTTTTCAGTATAGATGTGATGAGTGCAGATGCTTGGATGAATCCCCTTCATGTATTTGTAATCCTAAGCAAAAGCTTTAGTATGATTTTTTAAAACATCAAACAATTTAGCTTCTTCATCATCCTTCAACCAACTATTAATGTTCAAATTTTTACCGGTTGAATCTCAACATGCTTGGTTCCAATGTGTGATGAAATGATTTGTTGAAAGGTTTCCATTAAAGTGTTTAGTGGACATGCATGTGGTAACAACATATGGTATGTAGAAACATCTCCAAAATTTCCTTGAGATAGAATTCTTGAAAAAGGATAGTAATGAGAATTATGATACTTATCTCTTTGAAGGAAAAACTCTTCGTCACTGCTACTTTCTAGAAATTCTTCACCACTTCCTAATGTATTTGAAACGAAGCTACTAATTCTTCCTCTCCCCATGAGAAATATCGATTCCTCTGGAGTGAAATTATTTCCAATCATAAAGAACTACTGTTGTCGTGGTTCCAGGAACTTCATGTGGTGGTTCCAAAACTAAATGTGGTGGTTCCAGAACTAAATGTAGTGGTTCCAGAACTAAATTCATAGGTTTGAAACTAAGTTTGTAGGTTTCGAACTAATTTTGTAGGTTCCAAAACTATAGTCACAGGTTCCAGAACTATATCTGATTGCTTCAAAGACAGTCGGTGTTCATCCAATGGTGGATTAATCATCTCTTCTACTTCTCTTTTACTTATTAGTATCATGAGAATCAACCCACAAGTTTTCATGATTGTCAAGAAAAGGTTGTGCAAAATGATATAAGGAAATTTTCTTAGAGTTCTTACCATTTGAGATTGTCATATCACGACGACTGCAATCAATTAAGGCAACAATTGTAGCTAACCATGGTCTACCCAAAATAATGGGATAACCCAATATTTTACCTTTTGGCTGTAGTATAAGGAAGTCAACTAGATATTCCCATGATTCCACCATGACTGCCACATCTTCAATAACCCCTTCTAGTTTTGCAATGATCGATCTCGCCATATCTCGCAATATGGTATTAGTAGATTCTATACCCATTAATGGTAATGTTTTCAAAGTATCCAATGCCATTACATTGATGGCCACTCCCAAATCTACCAAAACATTATGTATATCCTTATTCCCTATAGAGACAGAAATAACAGGACTTTCAGGATCTCCATATTTGGGAAGTAAAAGTTTTCCTGCTAATAAATCAACAAGTTTCCCATCTACTTTGATAGTCTTGGGGTATTGTTTCTTCCTTCCAGGATTTTTTAAACATAACATTTTGATTAATTTGTTCAATTCGGGAATGTCCTTAATTGCTTGTAATAGTGGTATCTCAATATTCAATTTCCTTAGTTCTGTACCAATTCAGACTCCTTGGTTTTTATAGCTTCTTTAAACCTCTCTGGAAATGGAGTCTCAGTAGTGTCACTATCTGGCTCTTTTTATTTTCTTCCTATATCCTCTTTTGGAACAACAGTACTAGGGATTTCATTTTCTTCTGTCATTTCAGTGATTATAATAGGTGGATTGCTAATGATTTTTCCAGATCTAGTTTGAATATCCTTACAATCCATAGCATGTAAATCAACTGATTTTTTTGGTTTTGTTCCATAAACAGGAGTTGTTTGTTTGTTTCTTGAGTTTGTAATAGGTTGTGCTTTGGTATTTGCATTTTGACTAAATTCTCGGTTTGTGAATTATGTGTAGGGGATCCCATGATGGCATGTTGATTCCGATTTGGATATGTTCTGCCTTGACCATAATTACTAGGGTCCCATCTAGGTTGTGACCAAGCATAAGGATTTCTTTTACCAGCCCATGGCTATTGATTTCCATGAGCTTACCAAGCTTGATTTGCCAAATATTGAGGGTTTGATGTTGGTTGAGGTACCCAAGGTGGTTGTCCCCAATTTTTTGGTACTGTCGAGAATCCCATGGCATCGTCCAAGGATTAGGAATTAATCTTGGCATAAAGCGCCCCTAGTTAGTTTGTCTCTGAACAAAAATTAAATTTTTTTGTTGTGGATGATGTACTAGTTTGTTTAAGCTAATTCTTTATAAGCTGGAAGTAGAGAACAAGCATCGTATCATGTTCTTTATATTCACGAGATAAGACACATTTCGTTTTATCCAAAGGATAGTCTCTTATTGCATGATTCTTCTGCATCTAGGACAATACATAGCCAATGGTTCAGTTTTGGCATTTTCTTTAGTTTGTAATCCATCCATAGTAAAGGTTAATTGAACTAAAATTTCTATTTTAAAATTTTCTAATTCATCCATCGTTTGTTCATATCTGGATTCGAATTTTCATTGATTTTGCTTTTCAGGTCCACCTCTTCTTAGGAGTAACTTCTAAAATCTATTTAATTTCATTCATTCTTAAGCGATCAATGTCTCCACCTCCTATAAAGTTAAGGGATTCCCTATATTCACCATCCAAACCTTTAAGAATTTTTTTACTTAACTCATCTTCAAGTAAAAATCCACATCTTTTGCTCACAAAGAGGAATCTTCCTAAATAGTCTTCTATATTTTCATCTTCCACCTACTTTATTTTGAAGAATTCTTCCTTCCTATTTATCCCTCTACAATAATCTTGGTATTTGTCTAGGAAGCAGTCTCCATTTGTGCCTAAGTGCTAATAGAGTTGGATGGTAATCCCATGAACCACCTCATTATTGCATCCTTCAAAGTGGATGGAAACAACTTGAGTTTTTGATTATCTATTTTATAGTCATAGGTCTGACATAGTACCTTAAACTCAAACATAAATTGGTTAGGATATTCAAATGAAATCCCTCTAAATGTGGGTAAATGTGCAGGTGAGATATTTTTCATTGATGTATCATCATCTCCCAATTGGATTGGATAAGTAAAGGTCCTATCAGGTACTCTTTCAGCTTCTCATGCCATTTTAAAAATATTTTCTGAATTTTCCTCCCAATCAATGTGGTATGTGGTATGCCTTGGGGAAGGTGAAAAATCAGGAGTAGTAGGTTGATTTACTCAATTGAGAATCAAAACTCTCCCAAATGGATCTTGATTGATAATCATTTTCCTAAAAGTTCCACTTCCTTGGTGACTGATCTAAGAATTCCAAAGGTGGTAATTTTGTTTCTGTTTGACACGAGATGATGGTGCCTCCAATTCTTGATCAATTTCCTTATTTGGATTAGTGGATGTTGTGAATTCTTGTGAGTATTTCCTTAGAAGGAATCTACCCTTTGAGTCTCTTGGTCTACTCATATATTTTATGATATAGTAGGGAATATCAATCAACTACTAGATGTATGATTGTCTCTCTTGCTAACACTTAATTAGAAAGTTCCAACTAGTGTATCCCCAAAACAAAGTGCCAAAAATAATGGGTGTCGTTATTCCCTTCATTTAATCAACTTCTTGTTGATGTCATATCAAACCAGGGGTGTGTCTAAAGCTATATGCAACAAGAGTAATCCTATTGATCTAGTAGTTGATTGTAGTTGTTTTTGTATTTTCGGGATCTTTTCAATGTCTTAAGGAATTCTTGGTAAAACCTTATTTAAATCATACTATGAAAAATTTGCTAAAAGTAAACACACTGAAAGCTTTGCTGAAAGGAAACACACTTTGTAAAATTGAAATAAGCACACTTACTTTTGGAAATAAACACACAACTTAGAATGCTTTAAAAATGATTGTAAGAGAAAATAAGAATCTATCTAGACACCTACAGAACAAGTACATGACAGAGTTTAACTAGAATAATTAAAGCAATACAGATTTAACAGATCTAAACTATTTTCTTAAGAAATATAAATACCAAATAAATGAATATCCTGGTCCTTGGGGGAGTGGGCCCTTTCTCCTCCTTGAATCAGGATTTAACAACTCAGAATTCTCTCAAACAGGAATGGCTATTTTATTGATAAAACATTCGGTATTACAAAACATATTGGATATGTATACTTAGTCTATATCTCTCTTCTCTATTTTATCTCTATTCCTTCTTCCTCTTTATCTACTATAAGTCTTCTTATATATACATTTACAATCATAGATGTCTCTACGATTCTGATGAAATCGAATCATGCCTAGAATAGATGTTGAGTCGGATTGGGCTGATCAGATAGTTGTAAGATAGCTATCCCTAGATCTACGTTTAGAGATCTTCTCATCCTTTCCTGATTGAAAGGTTCATTGATGCAAAATCTCTGGATGTGGTTAAAATATATAAACTTCCATCAGTTCTAAAACTTCAGAGAAGTTCTAGAACCATAGGAAATCGTTAAGGATCAAAACCGTGAGAGTTCTGGAGCTATACCTAGGAGTTCCGGAACTAAGTCCAAAAATTCTGGAACTAAATACTAGAGTTCCAAAACTAAGTCCAAAAGTTTGAACTAGATGATGACTGTGTAATGGAGTTCTAGAACTAGCTTGGAAGTTTCGGAACTAAGTTGTGTTGGAATAGATGCTACCAAAAACATATTGAACGCTACATACTTCATTTTGTCGACTGATTAGACTTGCTTTATTACAAAATTGAATTTCAAACACACACTTCGTCAGAATTGCAGAGCTATTAACATTAGAATCGCAATCAATCAAAAGATAGAAAATTACATCCTAACTCACGTCAAATCAAATAAAAGTCACAAAATGCAATCAAAGTTAATAAAAAGGAGAGTAAGATGAGATCATATATTATACATTAATCAGGCATATTATAGCCTCATCAACACACACATATATTGATGTAAATTGGTTGATGTGGGAAGTTTTCTTTGACATAAAATCTTGTCAATGTAGAAAGATTTCCTAGGATGATTTGATATTTACTTTTAAAGGTCGATCTATGGGGAATCTTTTTATATGGGTAGTCATCCTTTAAAGGAATTGGTCTACAATTTTTGACTTTTGACTTTTAATTTTTTTACAAAGATAACCATCCTTCGAGGGATTATTCTATTTTGATGGGTATTTTTCCTTCGAGGATCTATCTACTTTTCCTTTTGATAATACGATTTTTATTTTTGAATATCTTTCCTTCAAGGATTAGTCCATTATTTTTCTTAACTTTTGATAGGAAGCATCTGTAGATATTTTTGAATTTATTTTGAGTGAGAGAAAAACCTAATAAAATATTTTGAGGAGGGGAAAGATATGTGTGCATAACCTACACATATGTGGCCTATGACAGTGTTTGGTTGGTAAACAAGGTAGATGGATGAAATGATTAAAGGGTTCTAGCTAAGGAAGAACTTTTCCATGTGAAATATGTGATGAACATAGTTGTGGTGCTCATCTTTAAGGATTTTGAGGATATTGATGAAAGACCACATACTTTCAAATCATTACAATGATAAGATGGTTGTTTGATGGTGGAATAATATCTTTGATGTGACTACTGTCATAATGGTTTGTGTGTTAAGAGTAAAAAGGGTGTAATTTCAATGCATTCAGAGGTTCCTTTTTAGGTGTACTATCAAGGAGGTTAGACCATGAGATCCCAACCCATGCTTATATGGACCGATCCGATTAAAGGAAAAATTTCCACTTTTACTCCTTTCCAGTGAAATTTAGACTTGATCAAGAGGATAGGGTTGGTGAGGATTAACTAGTGGGAGCTATATGGGGTGAGAATTTTAATGTCTCATTAGGGAGGAGACCCCATAGTGTGATGATATGGCTAGAGATAATAGGAAGTGAAAGCAACGATGTAATTCAAACTTAGGATTATGAAATTTTTTATGTTGATTTATTGGGTATGTGGTAAATAAAGGAGGATGTTAAACCTTTGAAAAAGGGGCCATTTAAAATATAGATGGGGTATGAGAGGATGATTAATAAGGAGGGTTAGATGATGAAGTGTTGATTTTTCCTTTTCTTTTGTGTATGAAGATTTCTTATTCATGTAGGTGGGTGAACCATACTTATTTGACATGAAGGACCTTGATGGAAGGTGATAAGAAGATGTATGAGAAATGTTTTCAAAGATCGATTGAGGGTGACCCCTAGTCCTGTAGATGTCTGTGAGGATATTGTCATAGAATTAGGTGTAGATGTCGATGATATTGAGGGACCTTCAATGGAAGGTTTTTAAGATACGTTTGTTAATACCATATTGATGATGTTCCCCTTGATCTATAGATGTTTTTATATAAAATAAAAGGGTGGATGTGTAGATGATATTGATGGTGGTTTAGGATGGTATTCTTATGAGAGATGATCATTGGTGAGGAAGGGTCGTTGGAATATGGATTTAAGTTATGACACGGGATTCTGTGGCGACAGCACATGTTTTGTTTTGATCGCACCATGGAGGTTTTCAATTATGTGGATTGGGTGTCTCAACGGGTGGTTATGTAATAAGAGAATTCTCGCATGAGCCTCTCGAGGATGTCAATCTAAGTCCCTTTTGGGTGATTTTGATTAATCGATTTTTATTTTTATTTTCAAGAATGATTAGTAGGAAATGTCTTATTTTTGGATGTGGGTGGATGGGCAGATCTGTATGGTATTGGAGCATCACAGGGTGTAATGGGGTTGATAAAAGAGAGGATATGATCCAAGGATGGGATAGAATGTAGGTTTGATACAATAGGATGAGGGATGAGGTCCCAAAATAGATGATTGGGGATGGATTATGGATGAGATAGTGTTTTTAATATGATATTCAAAAAAAAAGGATGGGGTCCCAAATGATGAGGGTGGAATTGAATATGTGATAAGTTTGGATTGTCATAAAGGATGGGGTCCCATAATGGATGGTAAAGGTGAGACCCTAGATGACATGTGTTTTTATTTTGTAATGTCATCCTTAGGTAAATAAGATGTTCTTATGACAGATGATGAGGATGAGGCTTTGGATGTGATAGGTTTTGATTTTATAGTGTTTTATTTATGAGGAGGTTCTGACAAGATGGAAAGTGAAAAACCAAAGATAGGGTTGAGTTTGAATTAGATGAGGGAGATTTTGTTATAATACATTACTAAGATAGGTTACATTTGTGTGAGCTAACCAATTATTCAATTAGTTTACAAGATGGTTGGACATTGATCTCTTCGATTGTAAGTTCCTCCTTTATAATGGTCTCTGAGGTGGAGTCTAAATATTGCAAGGAGGTAGTAGGTGATTGGATAGGATGAAAATATGATGTCGATGCATGAGGATTATCAAAAGAGATTCCAGAGGATCTGAGTCTTCAAGGGGAAGCATTGGTGATGAAAGGGTATCCTTGCGGGGAAGATCATGTGTGATAGTTTTGATGATGTGACTCAAAGGATGTGCAATATCTATATGGAATAAATCTATTGAGGGTGTTGGATCATGAATACAAGTAATGACATCATGTGTGGTAGTCTCATCTGGCTCATAGGAAGACCTAGGGGAATCATATTGGACATGTGTGGATTGAGGATCAATATGACCTTCTTCGAGGGCTTGGATTTCTAAATTTCTAGCCATGGTGAAGGCTTCATCAAAAGTTTGGAATGTGTGGATCTTAAGAGTGGATGAGATGTGATGGGAACATGATCAAGTAAACAACTCAATTAGTTATAATTGAGGTAGTGAGAAGTTCAATTGATTAATAATACTTTTCCATCTAGTTACAAAATAAAAATTGGAATAATTTTTAGATTGTTTGATGGTAGAGAGATCAAAAATGGTGATTTTATGAGTAATGTTGATAGTGAAGTGTTCAAGAAATAAAAAAGTTAGTTGTGTGAAAGATAACAAAGAGTGTCGGGGAGGGAGTTGTACCAATCCAAGGCAAGTCTTGTTAGTGACATAGGAAAGGTTCTAAGTAGGAGATATTGATCGCGGATGATGAGATAACATGAGTATCTAAAGGCTAGTATGAGTTGTTAAGGATCCACCTAACCATGGAACATAGTAAACTTAGGAAATTCCCAATGTGAAGGATAAGGCTTATATGGTAGTGGTGGATGGATGGGTTCATTACATTCTTGATCATAAGTGAGGATTTTTTTGGGTCCCATGATGTGATTCAAAATTATCTAATTTTTTAACATATATTACATGGGATCATTTATAGGATTAGACATCAAGGAATTAACATGTGAGTGTGGTTGATAATATGGTTGATTTGATTGATGATAGTGGAGAGTATGAGGGTTCTATTATGGATGGGCTTGATGTGGGGTTGATAAGGGGTAGATTGAGAAGATATCGTTTGTAAAGTAGGTTGTGATAAACGGATGTGGTGAGTTGTATAAGGATGTTAGATATGATGTTTTGTTAGATGAGAGGGGTTGATTGGGCTTGATTAGGTATGTGTGTATAGGTTTGGGATGTCTGAGGTATTGAGAAAGGTATTGAAGTTGAGATAGGTTGATTGGATAAAATATGGGGGATGTTAAGATTCTAATGATATTGTGATGAAGGAGGGGATGTAGTGAGGATTGATTGATGGGATACACTTGACATGGGTTGAGGAGAGATAGTTTGGAAGTAACCTGGCTTTGAAGGGTACTCATAGGGTTTTTTGATGGGGTTTTCATAGGGTTGTATGATTGGTTGAAGTGTAGAGGGTTCACATGCGAAAAAGATGGTTTGGATGGCTATGGGAGCATGTTAGAGATAAGTGAAGTTGAGTGGGATGTGATAAGTTGATAAGATTGATAAGGACTAGATCCTGTATAGGGGATGTTTTGAAATTGATAGGGATGAAAATATGTAGAGGTAGTGGATGAAGCAACCAAAGATGATTGTAAAAATGACGTATAAGGGATAAAATAATATGTTGATGTAGAGGGTTCATCCATGATAGTTAATCATGATGATACAAAAAATCCTAAGAGAGATTCTAATGTAATAGATAGGTCACAAAAAAATAATTTTAATTATATTTATTAGAATTTAGATTTTGAGGAAGATGCTAAGAGGGAACCCAATGATATGGTTTTTCTAAGACTTGTTTCAAGTTTTTTTAAGGTTGGAGTCCTCGATATGCTAGAAGGTACATGAGGCCCAAATCTATGTTGGTGTTGAGTACGAGGTAAGGTATTGGGGCGTGCTCTCTCACTTAACAGTCTTGTAATGATAAGGGAGGTGGGTGCTTAGCCACTATATCGACAACTAGTTGTTTTTACTCACCCAGAGCATCGAGTCTACTTCCCTATTAGGTGAGGAAATCCTAATAGTTTTACCTAGGTAGGATTGTTTTGATATAAGTTGTGTTTGATGTGGTTCGACTATTTTTGAGGGAGATTAAGTGGATGCAATCTATTAACCTCCTAAATAAGCTATGTGATTGAACAGGATGCAAATTTTGTTTTAATCCCAAAGAATGATTGATTTTGATGAGAAAAAAAAAAACAAAATTCTTAAAAATAAAAAAGAAAAGAAGAGGACACACCTAAAAACACTTCCTTTTTAATTTTTATTTTGTATCAATGCAATAACGCAGCTTTTGCAAAAATCCCCCAGTAGAAACTGCGAGGGGTCATAAGAAGATAGAAAACAACAAGATAAAATGATGTTAGAGGTTGAGTGACAAAGTAATCATAAGCAATCACAAATATCATTAGTTATTAAAAGGAATTGGTGGTGATTCATCCAATCACTAGAGATTTGACTAGATCATTGGTGATTACAGAGCAGAAGGCCTAAAAATGATTTTTTAATAAATTTTAAATGAATAAATGGAAAATTTTCCCCTTTGGGCGTGCTGAATGTTGTAAACACCCAAAATTGGGTTACAACCCTCTAAGACACTTTAATTAATTAATTCAACACATCCCCCAATCATGGCCCCTTCCACACATTATAATTAATTTAATCACTTATATTAAATTAATTATTACCTCACATCATTATTAATTTAATTACCTAAATTAAATTAATTTCTACCTCACCTCCCACCTCACCTTGGACCCATTCCCAAACCCTAACCACCTAACCCTAACTTAACAACTTTCCTTAACTAGCCATAACTCATTCTAAACCTAACTAAGACTTATTCTAGACCTTTCATTAATGACTAACCACTTGCTCCTATCAAAATCCCACCACTATAAGAAAGAATCAGTCTTCTTGACCCAGACCATTCTCAATCACGTTAGAAAAGGGAAAGAATCATCTATTTTTAAAAAAACAACCATATTTCCCTAACCAACATCGGAGTTATCCCTCATCCGTAAGAGGTGGTCTTAGAACCACCATTGGTTAGTTCAAAAGACAATTCCAACTCATTCACCCGGATTAAAGCTTCTCTTTGAATTTTTGGGCATTATTTCATTGGTATTATTGATCATTTTGTAGTGCCCATCCTATCTCCTCTTTGGCATAGTATAAAAATCCATCCTCACGCAACATTCATTCTACTCCACCTTGTCTATAAACGTGTTCCAACAAAATAAAATATAATAGTGATAATAAAAACATATTAAATTATTTTAATAATGAAATAGTTTGTCAAAATGAATGAAATGAGTTAAAATGAATTTAGAATAATGATAATGTTAAATAAAATAAAAGAAATAAAAATAATTAATTAATTAGGAAGGGGCGGTTTAGGGAAAAAGAGGCTCGTTTGGAAATTGTTCTCTTTTGCTAAGGATGTCAAGCACCGCCGCCATGGAAGGAAGGGGGGAAACTCCATCCTGTTCTGCGCAATGCCTGAAAGAGAGGTGGTTACAGTTCATTTTACTCAAATCAATGCTCTTAGGGTGTTTTCTGGTTTTCTTTCAAGGAGGCACCTTGCCAAATGTCATCCCAGCCAACATCCTCTTAGCCTGGCGCCAAAACTCGAGCTCCCTTTTCCGCGTGGACAGCTGCCAAAACATGAGCTAAAGAGGCATTTTTGTCAGATGTTGCAGTTGCTACTGCCCTGGTAGACATGTTTGCACAAAAACAGACTTGTAGGAGACCTTCCAGCCGTTGTCAAGTGGGAGCTTTAGAACATCGTATGAACATCCAGCAAAACATATTGGAAATCTGCCTTTTTTTGTTTTATTTTGTTTTGTTCTTTATGCCAGCTCCTCCCAGCATGTGCCAAAATGAAATATTTGGAACAGGGTATGGAGATCCATCAGAGAATTGTCAAAACCAGATTTTTGTCAATGTATTCTGATTCATAACGCTACGATAGACATGCAAAATGTGGAAGCATACACAAGGCACATGAACTGTTTGACAAAATGATACAATGAGATGCATTCTCATGGACTGCAATGATTTGTAGGATATGCACAAAATGGCCTTCTTGATGAGGCTTTCAGCCTTTTCAATACAATTCCTGAGAGGAACGTGGTCTCATGGAATGCATTCATTGCAGGATGCTCACAAAATGGGCTTCTTGAAAGGGCCATGGAGATTTTCAAGCAAATGCAATTGGCAGTGTAAAGCCAAACTCAACAACCTTTGTCAGCGTATCTCCAGCCTGTGCAAAACGTGGCAGCTTGGAGCTTGGTATGAACAAAAAGAATCTAGTTTTTTCCTTTTGTGAGTGTCTTAGTTGTTTCGTGAAAATGTGGAAGTGTTTCAGGGCGTGTATGCAAAATGTGAAGGCATACACAACGCATGTGAACTGTTCGACAAAATGCCTCAGATATTTCAGTCTTGTGGAATGCAATGGTTTTAGGGTATTCATAGATGAGCTTGTTGTAAAGGCATTTAAAACCTTGAAGGAAATGGATTTGGTAGTGGTAAAGCAACACTTAACAATTTTTTTAACACCCTCTCATTGCATTTAAAATAAGTGTTTTAAATTGGGATATGCGCAAAATGGATTTGTTGAAAAGGCGTGTGATTTGTTTGACATAGAAAATGTAGTCTCATGGATCGGGATGACTTCTTGAAAACACAAAATGGTTTTTCTCGATGAGACATGGGTGCAACAAATGGCTTGGTTTGCATGTGACTATCTGGCATCATGTGGCAACAATGGTGGTCTCAATGGATCGCGAGTGTAAACCACTTGGAGCCCCTTATACCTGTTTCGCTCATCGTTTCTAGGCATGGTTCTTCTTTCCTTACCTCTCATAATTCTCATGTTTTAGTTCTCTTTTGCAACTAAATAGAATTTAAGTTATTAGATTTTTAATACAGTTAAATGTCTCTTGACTCATTTGTAAAACAATAAAGTGTCGTGTCGCAACTCTCGAAGCCATTATAACTCACCTACTTTAAAACATGAACTATCACCCTCGCTTCGAGATGATCTAGAAAACTCTTACCCTTTTGATCGCTTCAATATCATTTTATCGACCAGACAAATTTGACTCTCCATTGATTAAGTTGACCTTCTTCCTGCTTAAAATAGTTAAATTTTGCAATTTTGGAGACTCACTAAGTACCCTTCGCAACTCTGGAAACGAGATGTGAAGTTTCATTCATGTACCTTGGTATACGAGGAGTCACCTTGATTTTTGGTTTGACCGAAATGATCATATGACATCCTTTTGACACTCTTATAGGAGCCTGTTACACCGGTTTACAATAGTAGAGAGTTGTTAAAACTAGAAAGTTGGCTTTCGTTTGGGACCACCATTTGAAACCCGAAAGAGAAATCACGTTCCGTCTTCGCAAACCTCTAGCGTTTATACTAGAAAATGCATGGAACATTCAAGCATAGGAAAGAGCACCTTTCGG
This sequence comes from Taxus wallichiana var. yunnanensis, assembly GCA_018340775.1. NCBI lineage: Eukaryota > Viridiplantae > Streptophyta > Pinopsida > Cupressales > Taxaceae > Taxus > Taxus wallichiana. The sequence goes on from CM031237.1 coordinate 373,715,555, forward strand.
GATAGTTTGGCGAAGCCATTTTGTAGGCCTCCGGTCGCAGTTTGATGAGGTCAAACTGGTCCAATTTTCATCTTGTCGCTCCAGAAAACTTGTCGCCGTTTGAACATGGTTTTCTAGTTCTCGGTCCGTTGACTCTGATGAATTCTCTTTATATAGGGGAACTAGTAGGAGATGTCTCGTTGTGTGCTTCTCCATCAAATTCATTTTGGACGCGGCTTTTCGGCCACCTCGAGCTAACTTTTTTCAGTTTACAACTGGGTGAACTACGACCAGTGGCCCCGAAAACTAGCCGCCAAACGCAAACCGTGCACTCTTTTTCAATTCCGTCAGTTGCAATGAATTCTTGGTATATCTGGGGACACGTAGAAAGTTAATTGTGGTGTGCGTGCTCATTGGAAGATAACCTTTTGGAAGTAGTTTCTTAGCCTCCGAGCCCGTTTTGTACATTTTGTAGCTAGTGAGAAAATGTAAAAGTAGAAAGCTGCGGACCCTCGTAGGGTTACCAAATCACCCTGGAAACTTTTAACACACGTAAATAACTGTTTAAAAACACTATAATGAAACTTGTTGTGTGTATTAGAACTTTTGGCAAAATGATGTTTTCTCTCTCTTCCTTTCTCTTTCTCTCTCCTAGGTTTATAAAATGAAGAAAAATGAAATGCAATGAATACATGTTTCTAGACCTTTTTATTTCGATTGCAAATTGTAATTATTGTCAGATGTAAATGGGAAACTGAAAAATGATAATTATGATTGATTAGGGTGGATGCCATGCCAATGATTTATCGTTGATATCTTGCTCACGTGGGTTTTGCAGGATGGAAGAATGACGACAAAAAAAAGGTGATGTGTAATTTAATTATTATTATTGTAATTTTTATAGGTCATTGTAAAATGAATAACTGTCTAATGTAGTCTCTTGTTACAGAAAAGTTATAATTGAAATTTGTTAATATGCATGAGATGCTAGTTTTAGGGATAACTTAGGAAATGTGCCTCTAATCACCAGTTCAATTTGATTTTTAGTTGTGTATGGAAAAAAAAAAGGGTTTGATTTATATATAGTAAATTGAAATTGAAGTTAATATATTGTAGTACTTTCTCAGTATTTAATAAACGATTAAATTAATTATTGGGTTACCTTCTTACCTTGCAAACACAATAAAGAGTTTTAATGGGAACACTCAACCCTAATAAAATATTCGTGCATAACTTTCCTGTATGTGTGATCCCTTTTTACCATATAAGAAATTTAAAACCGTAAGAATGACCTTAAACTTTGCACTTGATGAGACCTCATAGGTTAGGTAAATAAAACCCCTCGTTGGAGTTTACCATCATAGTCTTTATGTCTAGCGACATTGTCGCGAACCCATATTTAGGAATGTCATGGTCCAACCTATCCGGAGTATGTGGTTTCCTTCTAGATTTGGCATTCGCGAGAAGAATGTCCTCTCTTCAGGTCTGACACCAGGCTGAGTGGTGAAGATCGCCTTGGAAGTCACCTTATGAGCCCTTGTTAGAAGGAAGGATTAAGCGGTGCTACCTTGGTTTCTATCAAAATAACCTCTTGGTATTTTCTTGAATGTGGTTCTTGTATAGTTACAATTCTTCCGGTCATGTACCCCTTCAAGATGTTAGTCAAATGCTTATGTAACTCTGATTTCAAAACAACGCTAAGAATGAGATCTTAGTGTGATGTAAGAGCATATTATATAAATGTTGCACACGAGATTGGAGATTAGGATTAAGGTCAATCTTGGAGTCCTTATAACTTAATTAAACTTTATCATGTGTTGCAAAGAATATAAGTTACCTTGGTGCGACCAAACTTTGAGAAAAAAAAAAGATATATATATATATATAAATCTTATAGGAATTCAATAAGTTTTCAAATTATAATAACAATGGTAGGGAAATAAATATAGTGTGAATCGAGAAATATTTTTGGTGAAAAGCTACCCTGTATCTAAATCTCCGTCAAATCCTTATTTGTTTTGGACATCAAGTCACTTTCACTTGAGTTGTAAGGGTAAACTGTAGACATCAAATAAATGTTTGGAGAAGAATATTTTTACATAATAATAAGATAATTAAGTACTTTGTATGCAATTTGATTTATGCCAAATATGTATGTGAGTTATGGAAATTTATATAAAGTATAAGAAGCCAACTTAAGATGGTCGAACTGTATTTTCAACCGTGGAATAAACTTAAGAAAATGTAGGTGGAAAACGAGAAAATTTATCCTTGCTCATAATGTCCTTGGAATGTTAACTTTAACCAAAAATACATTTAAGGAAATGATGTGTTGTGGGTTCGCCATTCTGAAGCCATGTTCTTGTGGTTGGGTCTTTACTAGTAACCTTCCATTGGGAAAAGTGTAGCGTCAACATGCCTATGTCATTTTCGTGTGTCTATGTGAGTCGATGATTTTGTGATTGTCGTATGTGAGTCGAGTTTGAGTTGTTCTACTTGAATCCCATGTTGTGTTGTGTGTAGTGAGCAATGTAAGTCAAAAAAAAAAAAATTATCCTGGTATTTTACTGTTGTATTTGGGTGTGTAAATGTGGGCACTACATATGGTATCAGAGCGGAGGTTCATGCTCTCGAACCTCTGGGATGGATTGGAGATTGTGATGATTTTGCATGATAGTGATGGTGTTACATGATGGGTTGCATGATGGTGATGGTGTTTCATGATGGTGATAAATATTGGAAGAGTAATGTGTTTTAAGAGTGATGTGATCTATGTCGTAATTGTGATAGTGTGAACGCACATGAGGTGTATGTCACTTAGTGCACTTTTGTTATCATGTTGATGTGCTGGGGATGGGAGTATTCTCTCTCCTTCGTGTGGATTCTATGAAGAGTCCACGTGTGAATTACTGCTTGGATTGTGTAAAAAGAATTCTAATGTGGATGATGGGGTGTTGGAACATTGTGGCATATTGTGATATGTGGGTGTGTCGATATGTGGTATGACTGGATTGATGTAAAGTGAATTGAATTGTATCATGATGTTTTACCATGTTTTGAAGAAATGTGTGTATCACTTTGTATGTAGCAAATGAATGTTATGTTGTGATGTTACTATGTCCATCGTATGTATGATTTGTGTAATATGTGATGGTTCATGTTGTGATATAGGGGCATATGGTGAGCCTATGAACCCTATTGTGTAGTGATTGCACCTTGGGTGCATAATGTGGTAAAGTGATGTATTACACCCGGTGAATGTATGATTGTGATTATACCGTATATAAACCATGTGTAATACGTTATGGTTGTTGTGTGTGAATTACCATTGTGTTAGTGATGTAATTATGTGTATGTCGTGGACCCTACACTAGATGACCCTAAGGGGATGAAACTGTCAAGAGTGTATGTGTGGAGAGAGGAGGCGTGGACCAGGTTTTCATAATCTTGAGCCGAGTACGAGTGAGGAAGTGGAGTCTTATATAGACTGAAAATCCACTTCTATCTATTTAGTATACTTCGAGCTTGCTCAGTATATTGTGGGTGCGCACCACCTTAGGCTCAACTTATGTAACCTTGTGTCCCCTGCTCTTTCCTATTGGATTGTTCATTGAATAATCCTATGTGATTTTGACTATGTTGATCCTTGTGGGAGTATGGAGGATGATTCAGGAAGAGATGATGACAGTTACATTATTTGATATACTCATTTTTGGTTACATGTATATTTTCACGAGATGAGGCTCGATGTCTGAGTGCCAGCAACTCGATGAGTACCCCTTTGGTGGCGTATGAGGCCACATAGTGATTGTGATGTGCTATTTTCTCATTACGTATTTTATTCGTAAATTAATCTTTCTCTTTTCGCTAGAACCAGCCGTTTTCTTGATTGACATGTTCTTATATTTTGGGCATTTATTTGATTGTTTGCATTAACATTTGGATTTTACACTAACCAAGGCTAATTAGCCATTTGTTTTTCTTGGTTTTAAAACTTTCTTTTCATATTTGAAAGTTTTGTAGCCTAGCCCAAGGCTTTTGATTTTGCCACTTGGCATTTGATGGATTGTTATGTTGGTTCTAATGTTGTAATGTGTTGGAATAGGGTCATGGGATTCACCATGGAGTGGTGGAACCTATGGACCCACTTCGTTGTATGGGGGTACGCCCCAAGGAGTTATCAGATAACTAGCGGGTTGTTGAACCATGAGTTATTATGTCACTTGGGTTGGGGGTGACGGGGCTCTATGTGCCAGGGCCATAGGGTGACCCAACCTCATTAAAAGGAGAAAGGAGATGGGACTCTATGGTTGAGTGACATGTTATTCTTTATGACACTCTATGGTTGAGTGACCTGATATTCTTGATGGGGCTCTATGGTTGAGTGACCCGACTTGGTTTTGGCACTATGTTTCTTTCTCCTTGGGAGGTATATGGAGCTTATTTGGTGATGCTTTGGGGAGATATATGGAGTTTTACCTTGTACTTTTGGAGATATCCGGGGTTTGTTTCGTGATGTTTTGTTATGTGTGGAGTGGGTATAGTGAGTTATGTGTACCCTGTGTGAGTCTTTTTGACACCTAGTTATGTATGAGGCTTGACTCTCCTCTTGGTTGGTATGGACTATTGGATATTGTCTTGGCACTATGTTGGTACAGTCATGGATTTTGGGGCTTGTGATACCATTGTATATGTATCAACGTGTTGATTTTGTTTGTTAGTCATATGTGTGTACTAGATCTATGTCTAGGGCGTAATTGTTGGAAATTAAGTGTTATGTGGTCTACTCGTTGTCATTCCATGGTTTTGTGAAATCCTTGTAATGTGATATGGTCGTGAAAGTATGTAAAAGTATGTTGTGAAAATTTGGTGTTGTGTATGACCCTGGTAGGGTGTTGTGACTGTAGTTCATGATGGGAACCCACAGGAATGAATAAACTAAAATTTGATAAAAATGAAATTTTAAAGGCCTTGAATTAAGAATAATGTTAATGGAAAGAGATTAATGAAATAACAGAATAAGAGAGAACTACCAATCTTCACATAATGTTATAAGTTAAGATATTGCCAAAAATTAGTTTTCTTCCTTGTGGTCATGTTTTAACAACTAGTTGTTTTGTTACCCAACGTGTTTTCATTATTAGCTTCTTGCCTACGTACCCCCTTGAGCTTTGGTGTCATGTCGCATCGAGGACGATGCTCTATAAGGGGAGGGAGATGTAGTGCCCCTCCTATCTCCTTGTTGGCGTAGTAGAAAAATCCATCCTCATGCAACATTCATTCTACTCCACCTTGTCTATAAACGTGTTCCAACAAAATAAAATATAATAGTGATAAAAAAAACATATTAAATTATTTTAATAATGAAATAGTTTGTCAAAATGAATGAAATGAGTTAAAATGAATTTAGAATAATGCTAATGTTAAATAAAATAAAATAAATAAAAATAAATAAATAATTAGGAAGGGGCGGTTTAGGGAAAAAGAGGCTCGTTTGGAAATTGTTTTGTCTTTTTGCTGAGGATGTCAAGCGCCGCCACCATGGAAGGAAGGGGGAAACTATGAGCCTGTTTGCACACCCACCAAGGCTATTTGTCACCATTCAGATTTTCTTGATTCGATTTTACTCAAATTGATCATGGTTTGCATTTTAATGAAGAACTTGAAGAGGAGAAGATATTTTTACGAAATGATGTTCCATGGCGGTGGATTGGAATCCAAATGAAACCTTTCTATTTTCTCTCATGCCCGCTCCTCTTGCACCTATTGCATGGTCCTTCTTTTTATCAAACTTATGAGAGACATTGACCAAAACATCTATCCTGGTTTTTCAACGCATATGTGGGCGTTTTGGCATATCTAGAATGTAATGGAGAGGAATATTGTCAGATGTTGTAGTTGTTACGCTCTAGACCAGATGGGAGCAAAACAAATAGATGTGTAGAAGGGGCATGTGAACTATGGACATAATGCCTCAAATAGATGCGGGCTCATGGAATGCCACGATGGCAGGATATGCACAAATGAGTTTGTTGAAAAGACCTTGGAAACTTCAAGAAAATACATGTGAGTAATTGTCAAAACCAGACTTTTGTCATTTTTATAGTTTCCAATGAACCTCCCATAGACATGTATGCAAAAAAATAAGAGCTTTGAAATTGACAAAATCATCCAAAAGCATTATGGAGAAGGGATCCTTGTATGTTTATTTAAATTGTAGGATATACATATGACCAAAATGATGAAGCATGCAACCTTTTTCGACAAATGCGAAAGAAATGTTATTTATGTGTTCATGATGGATGATGTGCAAAAATAAAATGAGTTTTTTGAAAGAGGCTTTGGAATCTTTCAACCAAATGCAAATAGCAGGTGTAAAGCCAAATTTAACAACCTTTGTCAGCGTATCTCTAGCCTGTGTAAAACGTGGTAGCTTGGAGCAGGGTATGAACAAAAAGAATCTATTTTTTTTTTTGTGAGTGTCTTAGTTGTTTTCATGAAAATGTGGAAGTGTTTTAGGGTGTGTATGCAAAATGTGAAGGCATACACAATGCATGTGAACTGTTCGACAAAATGCCTCAGATATTTTAGTCTTGTGGAATGCAATGGTTTCAAGGTATTTGTAGATGAGCTTGTTGTAAAGGCCTTTGAAACCTTGAAGGAAATGGATTTGGTAGTGGTAAAGCAACACTTAACAATTTTTTTAACACCCTCTCAGTTGCGCTAAAATAAGCGTTTTAAATTGGGATATGTGCAAAATGGATTTTGTTGAAAAGGCGTGTGATTTGTTTGACATAGAAAATGTAGTCTCTTGGATCGGGATGACTTCTTGAAAACACAAAATGGTTCTTCTCGATGAGACATAGGTGTGCAATGAATGGCTTGGTTTGCATGCGTGACTACCTGGCATCATGTGGCAACAATGGTGGTCTCGTTGGATCGCGAGTGTAAACTGCTTGGAGCCCCTTGTACCATTTCGCTCATCGTTTCCAGGCATGGTTCTTCTTTCCTTACCTCTCATAATTCTCATGTTTTAGTTCTCTTTTGCAACTAAATAGAATATTAAGTTATTAGATTTTTAATACAGTTAAATGTCTCTTCAACTCATTGCAAAACAATAAAGTGTCGTGTCGCAACTCTCGAAGCCATTATAACTCACCTACTTTAAAACATGAACTATCACCCTCGCTTCGAGATGATCTAGAAAACTCTTACCCTTTTGATCGCTCCAATATCATTTTATCGACCAGACAAATTTGACTCTCCATTGATTAAGTTGACCTTCTTCCTGCTTAAAATAGTTAAATTTTGCAATTTTCGAGAGACTCACTAAGTACCCTTCGCAACTCTGGAAACGAGATGTGAAGTTTCATTCATGTACCTTGGTATACGAGGAGTCGCCTTGATTTTTGGTTTGACCCGAAATGATCATATGACATCCTTTTGACGCTCTTATAGGAGCCCCTGTTCATCGGTTTACAACAAAAGAGAGAGTTGTTAAAACTAGAAAGTTGGCTTTCGTTTGGGACCACCAATTGAAACCCGAAAGAGAAATCACGTTCCGTCTTCGCAAACCTCTAGTGTTTATACTAGACAAATGCATGGAACATTCAGCATAGGAAAGAGCACCTTTTGGGATAGTTTGGTGAAGCCATTTTGTAGGCCTCGGTTGTAGTTTGACGAGGTCAAACTGGTCCAATTTTGTCTTGTCGCTCCAGAAAACTTGTCGCCATTTGAACATGGTTTTCTAGTTCTCAGTCCCGTCGACTCTGATGAATTCTCTTATATAGGGGAACTAGTAGGAGATGTCTGTTGCATTGTTATCCATCTAACGTCATTATGGACACGGTTTTCTAGGCCCTCGAGCTAACTTTTGTTAGTTTACAACTAGGTGAACTACGACCAGTGGCCCTAGAAAACTAACCGCCAAACGCAAACCGTGTGCTCTTTTTCAATTCTGTTAGTTGCTATGAATTCTTGGTATATCTGGGGACACGTAGAAAGTTAATCGTGATGTGTGTGCTCATTGGAAGATAACCTTTGGAAGCAGTTTCTTAGCCTCGAGCACGTTTTGTACGTTTTTGTAGTTAGTAAGAAAATATAAAAATAGAAAGCTGCGGACCCTCGTAGGGTTGCCAAATCACCCTGAAAACTTTTAACACATGCAAATAACTGTTTAAAACCCTTTATAATGAAACTTGTTGTGTGTATTAGAACTTTTGACAAAATGATGTTTTCTCTCTCTTCCTTTCTCTTTCTCTCTCCTAGGTTTATAAAATGAAGAAAAATGAAATGCAATGAATACATGTTTCTAGACCTTTTATTTCGATTGCAAATTGTAATTATTGTCAGATGTAAATGGGAAACTGAAAAATGATAATTATGATTGATTAGGGTGGATGCCATGCCAGCGATTTATCGTTGATATCTTGCTCACGTGGGTTTTGCAGGATGGAAGAATGATGACAAAAAAGGCGATGTGTAATTTAATTATTATTATTGTAATTTTTATAGGTCATTGTAAAATGAATAATTGTCTAATGTAGTCTCTTGTTACAGAAAATTTATAATTGAAATTTGTTAATATGCATGAGATGCTAGTTTTAGGGATAACTTAAGAAATGTGCATCTAATCACCAGTTCAATTTGATTTTTAGTTGTGTATGGAAAAAAGGGGTTTGATTTATACATAGTAAATTGAAATTGAAGTTAATACATTGTATTACCTTCTCAGTATTTAATAAATGATTAAATTAATTATTGGGTTACCTTCTTACCTTGCAAACACAATAAAGAGTTTTAATGGGAACACTCAACCTTAATAAAATATTCATGCATAGCTTGCCTGCATGTGTGATCCCTTTTACCATATAAGAAATTTAAAACCAAAGAACGACCTTAAACTTTGCACTTGATGAGACCTCCTAGGTTAGGTAAATAAAACCCCTAGTTGGAGTTTACCGTCATAGTCTTTATGTCTAGTGACATTGTCGTGAACCCATATTTAGGAATGTCATGGTCCAACCTATCAGAGTATGCGGTTTCCTTCTAGTTTTGGTAATCGTGAGAAGAATGTCCTCTCTCAAGGGTCGACACTAGGTTGAGTGTGAAGATCACCTTAGAAGTCACCTTATGAGTCATTGTTCGAAGGAATGATTAAGTGGTGCTACCTTGGTTTCTATCAAAATAACATCTTGGTATTTTCTTGAATGTGGTTCATGTATAGTTACAATTCTTCCGGTCATGTACCCCTTCAAGATGTTAGTCAAATACTTATGTAACTCCTGATTTCAAAACAACGCTAAGAACGAGATCTTAGTGCGATGTAAGAGCATATTATATAAATGTTGCACACGAGATTGGAGATTAGGATTAAGGTCAATCTTGGAGTCCTTATAACTTAATTAAACTTTATCATGTGTTGCAAAGAATATAAGTTACCTTGGTGCGACCAAACTTTGAGAAAACAAAAGATATATATATAAAAATTAAATCTTATAGGAATTCAATAAGTTTTCAAATTATAATAACAATGGTAGGGAAATAAATATAGTGTGAATCGAGAAATATTTTTGGTGAAAAGCTGCCCTGTATCTAAATCTCATCAAATCCTTTTATTGCATTTTTGGACATCAAGTCACTTTCACTTGAGTTGTAAGGGTGAAACTATAGACATCAAATAAATGTTGGAGAAGAATATTTTACATAATAATAAGATAATTAAGTACTTTGTATGCAATTTGATTTATGCCAAATATGTATGTCAGTTATGGAAATTTATATAAAGTATAAGAAGCCAACTTGAGAAGGTCTGAATTGTATTTTCAACCGTGGAACAAACTTAAGAAAATGTAGGTGGGAAAATGAGAAAATTTATCCTTTCTCATAATGTCCTTGGAATGTTAACTTTAACCAAAAATACATTTAAGGAAATGATGTGTTGTGGGTTCGCCATTCCTGAAGCCATGTTCTTGTGGTTGGGTCTTTACTAGTAACCTTCCATTGGGAAAAGTGTAACGTCAGCTTGCCTACGTTGTTTGTGTGTCTATGTGAGTCGATGATTTTGTGATTGTCATATGTGAGTCGGGTTCTGTTCCTGAATCCCATGTTGTGTTGTGCGTAGTGAGCATTGTAAGTCAAAAAAAAATAAAAAAATTATCCTATTATTTTCTTGTTGTTTTTGGGTGTGTAAATGTGGGCACTACACATCTAAATGACCTCACAATTAACTAGAGATCATTCTAAGCATTCACAACCTCCACCAAGCATAAGAAATGTTTTCCATAGAATTGGATGACTCAAAGGGAAGTCCAGAGCCTTTTGATACTGCTGCATGGGATCAAGACTTGTCTCTCCTTCAACCACAACTATTCTTTCTACAACTAACTTCCAATCTACAAGTAAGTGATTTCTACCTTGTCATTTCTTTCAGTATTTTGGTTATTAATCATTTATCTGCTTTATTTCACCTTCTACCCTTCCCGAATCTCTTTTTCTCACCTCCACCCAACCACTTGCCCATTTGACCTTTGTACCCATCCCAAATACCTATTTCTTCATCTCTGAGTCTTTAATAAAATCCTACCACCTTACCTAAGCCTCCCTAACTCTCTATGCAATCATAGAGAGCTCAAAACCACCTCATTTTAATCTTTGCACCTAATTTCCCCTACCAACATCGATCACCCAAGCATCGTTTCTATTATTGCAGTGCGACATCGGTTGTGGAACCGATACCGGTATATGTGATTGGTGATTTATCTCGACCAGCGAGCTTCTAACTTACCAAAAACCTTCCCAAACCTCAACAAATCTCACTCATACCTTCCTAAACACCTTTGTCACACCTTCTAGCCTTGAAAACACCCTATCTTCTCTAGATTTAGTTGTATATTCAATATTTATCTTAAATCTAGTCTATTGTTAGCATATGAGATACCTAAATCATATCGTTACAATATGACCTTTCTTTTACCGTCATTTATTTACATTAAGTTGTTTTTAAACAGTGGATTGACGGCCTTTCTAGGAAGTATCACACTTCTCGAGATCTAACATACACTAGGTAGTCCATTGTCATATGCTATTTAACTCTATTTGGTGGTATTGTTGTGCTTCTACAGGTAGTCCTTCCTAGCCAAAAAGGAGCTCTTCACAATCATCCTAGTCTTCTCAACAAGGTGCACAACCTTCTTCGACTTCACAGGTATTCCTCCTCACCTCACCTTTACCTTATTTTTTTATATGCAACATTGTGGTGAAACATTTTGGCATGCCAGTGGGACCCTCGTTTATGGGTTCCTTTCTATTCATATAGGTTGCATCTTGTGTGTTTCCTTTTTAAATCATTATTCACCAAATATTATTCTCACGGTAATCTACTCCTTCTTTCTAATTTCTCTAAATGAAACATTTTTGGTGCATTTAAAAAGAATCCTTCTTATTTTCTTCCAAGTTTGCATTAGTGAAATTCATCCTTCTTCCTATTCACTCTTGTTTTACAATGAATATCACATTTCAATTTGGTTTTAAAATCATGCATGGCATCCCTACCTTTCTGCATATTTAGCTCACATAGTTTTAATTAGTAATCCAATATAATGGAGGTCATGACTAGTTGAGGATTGATTAGATAAAGTGTAGTCTACTCTATTGCACACACTCCTTTGCCAAATCACTTAACACAATTTACACACTTCTTAAACATTCCCTTCCGGAAGGAAGTCGCCAAGGATTTCAAAACCCATTAACGATGGGCCCGCCCATTGTTCTAGATGGTTTTTCATATCACAGCACTAACCTCACATACTTGAAAGGTATATTGGGGACACTTTATCTAAAAATAACCTAAAACCATCCATAAATTACTTTCTAGGTACCTTCGTTATCCAAACAAATTCTATTTCATTCACATTCAGTTTTAAGGCATAAGCCAAACAACACTAAAATATTTCCTAGGGTAACATGTTGCTAGTTTTTTCTTGTGGATTTTCACTTTATTTCTTATCTTCTGTAGTTTGAGGTGTGAGGAAGCTTTCATTACTTTTTAATTTCTTTTTCACACTCAACCATCACAACTGGTTAATTTGTGTTTTTTCTGAGTGTGTTAAATCATCTTTTTCATACACAACCTCTTTTGGGGCTTCTTTTTATCAACTTTAACTCAAACAAATGATGTTTTCTTCATTTTTCTAGTTTTATCAAGATCAACTTGACATTGGTCCAGGTGACCGACATTGATTATTCCATCTTACCGGCACATTTTGATTAACTAATCGAAATTATTTTTCTCTGTTTTTTATTTTTCTGTCAAAACTAGCAACCAAATTCCTTCAAACAACCAAATTATTTTAAACACTCTATTTCTAAGTTTTTTCACCTTAATGAGACCTCATAATACCTATTTTTCCATATTTCTTCTTCAAAATTAAAAAAAAAAATCAGTAACCAACATTGGTTGACTAAGCTGGTATTGGTCTCTATGTTTTTGACATTTTCTCAAAAACAATGACTTATTTTCACTTTTTGGACATATTTAGCCATCTGTTTTTAGTTTTGTCACATTTAGAGAGCTCGGACTACCCATTTTACACCTTTTCTTATGGTTTGGACTTGCCGACGGGCATGAGCACTTTCCTTCAATGCTAATTGCATACCTCTTCCTACTACGCCTTCGCCACCATCTATTTCTTCATCCATGGATCAAAATCCCCATGTAAAAGTACCCGTAGGGGATGAGGAATTTTATAGGTTCCTCGACCACAACATAATCACTTTGTAACACTACCTCACCCACTCATCTACCTGTGATTCATTGGGTCAACCCTTGTTTGGTATGCCTATTTCCATACCCCCTCTTGCCATCACTTCTACCATCTCAACCAACACTAATGTAGATACCCAAAATACTTTAGTGTTGTCTGATCCTCTTTTACGCCCGGTTATTTCCTAGATAGCCCTTTGCTTGATTTTGATTTATTCTTCCCCGATCACATATTTTGTACCCATATCTACCGCCCTTATCATATTGTCGGCCAGTATGTTCCATACCAATTCTTACACAACCACTTGTCATATCCGCCTCTCATACACCTTACCAAAATTTGGTGGTCATGATTCATCCTAATCTTCCACATGTTACAACAAGGATCTTCCCACAAGCTCCTCTCACCTATACTCCACCTCATATTCAGGGTGCATTCCCTCATCATCTATTCCTACCTATGTACCTACTTCTCATTTTACATATTCGGCACCACCATACACTAGTATGCCATCTATGACCTATTCATCTCATCCACCCCCTTATACCATGGGGGTACTCCTCAATCTAATCCTACAATGGATCTTATCAAGATGATGATGGATAAGATGTAAACAATTGAGGCCTCCATTTCTGGATCTCGTAATGTCCTCACTTATGATGAAATATTTAACAAGCTCATCCAACCATCTATACCTATCCTTTGTTATCCCACGCAATGAGAGTTACCCAAGTTTAAATTTCCCTTTAATTTCTAAGTCTAAAATTGCAAAAAATTTTGAGTTGGTGCCCTTAAAGTATGCTTGAAAGAGGTATTTTGAAAATTGGAACTTTCCAAGGACTTTCAGACTCATGAAAATCATTGCATCAGATGGGAAATTTCTTCCCCTTTCCAAAAAGGTAAAGAAGTCCTCCTAACTCCTTGTACTTTTTAAGTTATGGCTCGACGGGGCTAAGTGGTCAGATTTTCCCTTTGTGGGTGGTGGAGATGCGGGGGTTTGGGCACATTGCTCTTTTGAAAAAAATCTAAGTTGGTAAGATTTGGCCCGTGAGCCCATGGGGAGAATTGAAACAAAATCCTAAGGACCCGTAGTGAATCAAAGGCTGCCACGTGCCCAAAGGGAGGATCGGATCGATAGAGCCATGGAAGAATTCAAGGTTTTGAACCTTTTTCCAAAAGGTTAAAAAGTGTTAAGGTAAGTCATTTTCCCCATAACCCATAGTGAATCTAAGGGTGCATGTGTCCAAAGAGCCAAAGCGAGAGCAATGGGGGCATGGGATAAAACAATTTTTTGTGCCTCTTTTTCCAAAAAGGTCAAAATGTTACAATGAGAGTCGCGCACCCATTTCCAACAGATTGTGCCACGTGTCCACACTAAATTATAGATGCGGGCGGTGGAGGTAAATGAGATTTTTCATTTTTTTGCAAAATAGGTCAAAATGTTTAGAATTGCACCGTGACCCCATTTCCAATCATAGCTCGCCACATGTCCAAGTCAAAAAGCAAGTGGGGGTCATGGGGAAATTTGTTCCAAAGTGCCAAAACACAAAAATCATGAAAATGAAAGGTTTCCCCACGCCCACTCCAATCTTCTCCTTCCATGTGGATGGTCCAATTTGAACATTTTAACAACAAATCAATGGTTCATATCAAAACTGGAAAATAAAATGAAATGTCTGTGTATTCACGCAAATTGGTTTTCCGCCATGGTTTTTCTTCATGAATGGATGATTTTGAAAGGGCGAAGGATGAAATCCATTTAAAAACCATTTTTCTCACTTGGAGGAAGTTATAACCACTTTTCACGAGCTATTTGATGGGTTTGGAAGCCATTGTTGGGGTTAGAAATTCTGATATGTCGAGACTATAATTTTGAACTAAAAATCAATACAAGAGCTTCTTTTTCTTTTTCCTCTATTTCCCTCTCTCCCTCTGCTGTTTTGTGAATCATTTGATCAAATAGAAGCTAAGAAACTTTGTGTTCTTCAAAATGCAATTCTGAGAACTTTGTGTCTATGTAATTACACCTGGTAAAAATGTGAATGATTCTTCTCTGTAATTCATTTATCCAATGCAATTAGGGGTTCTCTCTGCAATCTCTTTTCCCTAAAAGTATTTCCTTCTTCTACCTTCTTTTTCCCCTTCATTCTTCCATTCTCTTGTTGGTGTTTTTCCTTGAAGAAAACACATTTTCATATGTCAGAAGACCACATTTGATGAAAGTTGTAGATTTGTAAATAATCTTGTTTCTGGCTTTCAATAAGGGAACCTCTCCCATCAAAGAGGAGGGACTTGTTTGTCCCCTGACTGTGGTTTCACCTAAAGTGCAAATTTGAAACCCAACAGTTTTGGTGACTCCACTGGGGAATGCTTTCAATAGATTCCTTTCTAAGAAGAACAACAATTTGATCATTCCATTGATCTGGCGACTCTGAGATACACACATGGTAGAAGAGCTCTTGGAGTTGAAGATTCTCAATTTCAACTTCTAGATCACAAGGTTTTCCTCTTCCTTCAACAGGGAGAAATAGAAGAGCTCATTCTACAAGCACACCCCTGTTGAAGACAGAACCCTTGGGAGTGGAATCCCTCAAGAGAAACTCAGCCCTAATCTCCGTGCTTTGATTCTTGTTGGTGTTTCAGTTCCTCTTCAAGTATTTTTTCCAAGGATGGTAATTCCATTACCTTGGGGCCACCGAGTTGGTCCCTTGGCTCTTCCACAACCTTTGCATGAGTTACCTAGGGGTAACAGAAAGAATTTTCCCAAATTTAGGGGTGATGGGAAAGTGCACCCTGATGAACACATTGCAACCTTCATTATTGCATGTGGAGTCCTCGGTGTGGAACATGAAGATGTCTCTGTTAGGCTATTTGTGGAGACCTTACAAGACAATGCAAGTAGATTGGTTTTACCATCTTCCTGCTAGAGCAATTACCAATTGGACCATGATGAGAACAAGATTTGAGAACCATTTCAAACCTGTAGAAGATGTGCATGCTCTGCTTGCCCAAATTTCTCAAATAAAAAAGGAACCACAAGAGCCCATGAGAGAATTTGTGGCTAAGTTTAATAAATTTATTAAAAAGATCCCACAAGACACTAGACCCATTGATCAGATCCAAAAATGTTTCTTTTTGAATGCACAACTACCTGAAGTAAGCTATGCTCTGAGGAGAGCCAATCTAGCAACTTTGGATGAGGATCAGAGGCTGGCAGTCAATGTGGAAGATGACTTGATCATGTCAGGAAAACTAAAAAGAGAATCCCAGAAATCCAAGACATCATCTTCTCCCTCTTCTCCTGGAGGTAATTTGATTAGTTGGTAAAAAAGTTGGCCAATGACCTCATTGCAAAAAAAACAATTGGCTCAACATGCTCCATACCAGGATGTTCCAAGGAAGAATTTTCAGCCTAGGAACAAACTGCCTTCTTCTCAAACCAGGTTGGCAATTGAAGGTCCACCTCTCAAAGTTCCTATCAATGCAACATGTGAAGTCCTTGAACCTGATGATGAAGAAGAGAATGAATTGTATGATGATCAAGAAGAAGATGTTGATGAAGAGTTGGAGCAGCTGGTGATTCTAGAGTCAACTTCCTCACCACTGAAGGTGTTGATGATGAGGATGATTATAATGATATAGTGGCTGACATGAACAATGAGTCATATGTTGTCATGACTCGAGAATAGACCAAAAGGAGAAAGTTGTGCAGCCTACAAAGAAATCAAAGGAGTCTTCCAATACCATTCTAGTGCTTGCAAAGAGAGGTTCTCCTATCCCCACCACCTCCACACAAAAGGTAAGCTCTGCTGGTTTTTCTCCCTCCAATTCTACTTCTAAAGCTTTTATTGTGTCAAATGATAAAGTTGATAGGTCTAAGGTCTCTTCCATTCCTTGTAATGATACCCCATCCACATCTGGATCCTTTGATATTATTGATCACATAAAGAGAACTAAGGTTCAGATTTCTGAGGCTGAGTTTTATCAAACCCATCCCAAAGCCTTTGCCAAAATGGTTGATTTTGTCAACTCCAAATCTAAAATCCCATCCCATGTTTCCAAAGGTCTTTTTCCAACTCCTTCTTCCCCTTCCCAACCAAATCTTGTAGTTGTTGTCACATCACCTAATGAGAAAATCAGACCTTTCTATGTGACTCTCCTTATAGCAGGCCACAAGCTTAGTAATTGTGTTATTGATTCTGGAGCATCTGACAATGTAATGCCTACTAAAGTAGCTCATGCCTTGGGCCTCACTCTTACCCACACATATGGTTCTTGTTATTCTATGGAGAGTAGGGAAGTGCCTTTAGTTGGGAGAATCAAGGATGCACAAGTAGCTTTCGTTGCTTGGCCAGAGAAAAAGGTTTTGGCAACCATCTTAGTTGTTGACATTCCTCCTTCCTATGACATGCTATTGAGTAGGAACTTTTTGCAAGGATGTTGGAGGGGAAATAAAAATGGATTGGTCACATGCACTCATCCCAGTTAATGGAAAGATGAAGAAGTTGATGCCTGAGAAGCAAGCTGAGTATATTGTGCAAAAAATAGATGATCCAAAAGCACAGATTTTGTATGAAGACATTGGGCATGGGAACTATATGATTATGTCACCGGATGAAGCAAGTCCATCAAAAGGAGTATTGTTTGATCCTAATGATGTCTGGACATTGGATTTTGATGGCAGTTGTTCCTCAGTTAGCTCTGGAGCTGGTATAGTGTTGATCTCTCCTCGAGGGTAAGATTCACCCTTTTGCTTTCAAGTTTTAGTTTGAGAATACCAATAATACTGCTGAATATGAAGCCCTCATTCTTGGGTTGAATATGGAAAAGGAGATGGGAGTTAAGAACCTTTTTTCTCATGGTGATGTTGAGCTTATTGTAAAGTAGGTCCGAGACCTTTATCAAGTAAAAAATAGAAGATTGAAGCACTATAGGAATTTGGTTTGGGATTCTATTGAATTCTCGATGCTTTCTCCATTAGCAAAGTACCAAGAGGAGAAAATACTAGGGCTGATTCCCTGGTAGTCTCAGGATCTTTGTTAATTCCTCATCCTGACTTCTCTCAGGACAAATTCTCCATTGAAATGATTCATCAGGCCTAGCGTTCCTGACAATGTAAACAATTGGTAGGTCTTCAATGATGACCAACATCTACTCTCTTTCTTGGAGTTGAGAGATAACTTTGATCAGTTGTATTTTGAAGGAAGTGATAACTTGCCCTAGAGAATGTGTGTCTTCAAATGAAGAAAGTGTTAAAGAAGAGATGGATCATGATGGATGTATCAGACTGAAAGGAAACAAAATTCCTAAGGTTTGGTGAGTTTGGAGGATCTTTTTGATAAACATGATAGATATGTTAAGTCCAAGGCTTCTCAAGGAAATCAGCAATCTGCTGAAACTAAAAAAATAAATATTGGAAGTATGGAGGAACCTAAAATGGTGAACGTTGGAAATGTTGTACTCAAGAAGAAAGAGAGAAGGTGGTAAATCTTTTGAAAAGGTATGTTGATGTGCTTTCTTATTCCTATGAAGATCTCAAAGCTTTCAAACCAAAAGAAATGCAACATTCCATACCTCTTAAGCCGACATTAAGCCTTTCAAACAAAAGAAAAGGCAAGTATAATCCAAAGATTGCTGACACTATTTTTCAAGAAATACAAAAGCTTTTAAAGGATCGGATCATCTTTCCCATTCATCATTCCACTTGGATTGCTAACATAGTGCCTGTAGAAAGAAAAATGGGGAGATTAGAATTTGTGTTGACTTTAGAAATCTAAATCAAGCTTCCTTGAAAGATAATTATCCTCTTCCCATGATGGACCAAGTGCTACAAGTTGTCACAGGCTCAGAGATGTTATCAATGTTGGATGGATTCTCAGGGTACAACCAAGTAGAGGTAAACACTACAAGATCAGCATAAGACCACCTTTACCACTCCTTGGGGCACTTTTTCCTACAAGAGAATGCCTTTTGGACTCATCAATGTTGGTGCTACTTTTAGGGCTATGGATCTGGATTTTGGTAGTTTGAAAGGGAAATGCATCGTGGTATACCTGGATGATTTGACTGTCTTTTCAAAAATCAGAGCAGATCATGTTCAACACCTTGAAAAATTCCTACAAAAATGTAGAGAGCATGGAGTTTCTTTGAATCCTAAGAAGTTTGTGTTTTGTGTAACCGAAGGTAAGTTGTTGGGACACATTGTCTCAAAATATGGAATCAAAATTGATCTAGAAAGAATTCAGGCCATACAACAGATTCCTCTTCCCACGAGTAAGAAAGGCATTCATTCCTTCTTTGGTAAGATTAATTTCTTGAGGAGATTCATACCTGATTTTTCCGAACTTACTATGAGCATTTCTCACATGATGAAAGGGAAGTAGAATTTTGGCTGGTCCTCTGAAGGAAAGCTTTCTTTTGAAGATATCAAAAAATCCATTGCAAATACTCCCACTTTGGCATGTCCAGACTTCAAGTAGAGATTTTATTATATATTGTTATGCCACTGAAAACACTTTGGCCGTTGTTTTAACTCAAAAGAATGTTGAAGATCATGAATTTCCCATAGCATTCATGAGCTACGTTTTGAAAGCCCATGAACTGAAATATGCCATGATGGAGAAACATGCTTTTGTTGTTGTAAAATTTGTTAAACAATTCAGATTTTATATTCTAAATTCTCATGTTGTTGTGTTTGTGCCTGATACAAGTGTCAAATCGATTCTCACACAACAAGAATTTGGAACTAAGAGAGGTAATTGGGTGGAAAAAGTGCAAGAATATGATTTGGATATCAAGCCAACCAAGTTGGTTCATGGTAAGGGCCTGTGTGAGCTCATTGCTGAAGGTGTTGATGAAACATTGTCCAAAGATGAAGTGGATCTCTGCCGTGGTTTTGTTTCTCAGCTCGAAAGATGTATGGTATGCTGATATTGCTCATTTTCTGACCTATGGTGAATGCCCATCTCACTTGACTACAAAAGAAAAAAGAGCCATCAAACTTAGATCTACACAAGTATGTTCTTTGGGAAAATGCTCTTTTCAAATGAGGTGTAGATGGAAGGTTTTTAAAATGTGTAGATAAAGAGCAAGCAAAAGAAATTATTTTCTACTTTTCATGATCAAGCTTGTGGGGGAATTTCTCCTCTTGTAATAGCTCACAAAATCCTTCATGTTGGCTATTATTGGCCCACTCTATTCCAAGATGCATCAAAGTGGGTGAGTAAATGTGAAGCATGCCAAACGTTTGTTGGAAGACCAAGGTTGGTTGCTTTGCCTCTCAAGCCAGTGGTGATCGAGGAGCCCTTTCAACAATGGGGTTTGGATTTCATAGAACTCTCAATCCATCTTCAAGTGTTGGACATACTCATGTGTTGACTGCCATGGATTATTTCACCAAGTGGGTGGAAGCCATCCCAGTCAAGAGTACTACTTCTGAAGTAGTATGCAACTTCATAAAGGAAAACATATTGATAAGATTTGGAATTCCAAACAAAGTGTGACTGATAATGCTTCTAACTTCTCCTCTGCTGAGATAATGGATTTTTGTTATGGATATGGAATATCTCTTGCTCACTCTTCTGATTATTATCCTCAAGGGAATGGACAAGTTGAATCAATAAACAAGAATTTGGTGACCATTGTCAGGAAACTTGTGAATGATTCTCAAAGAAATTGGCATAAGAAATTATATGATGCACTTTGGGCTGATAGGATTACACCTAAGAGAGCCATTGGAATGTCTCCTTTCCAAGTAGTGTATGGTGTGGAAGCTCAACTTCCGGTGATGGTGGAATTTCCAGCTTTGCATTTGATGAGAACTATTGAAGATTCAAGTTTTAAGCAAAGTGCTTTAGACAAGAGAATCATGTATCTCCAAAAGTTGAATGAAGATAGATTGTAGGTGGTTGATAGAATAACATCCCATCAGTTGAAAGTGAAGGATTTGTTTGACAAGAAAGCCAAATCTAGAGTTTTCTAGGTGGGGGACATAGTGTTGCTATGGGATAAGAGACATGAGCCTCGAGGAAGCCATGGTAAGTTTGACTCACTTTGGCTTGGCCCCTTCAGAATCAGACATTTTTACTGGTGAGAACTCTTTTTATTTGAGTTACATGGATGGATCTTCTCTCCCACTCCCTTATAGTGGGTAGTACTTAAAGTTGTTCAGGTCCTAGGTGATTAGGGAGTCCCTTTGTACATTGTGTATTTTCTTTGTTTTTGGCTTGTTTGTTTCCTTTTCTTCCTTGTTGTGTGGGGTGTTTGTTTTGGGCCCTCCTTTTTGGTTTGTTTCCTTTCCTACCTTGTGTGTGTTGTCTTGTATTGGTTTTTCCTCTTGACTCTATCACCCAATGGATAAGGCACTAGTCTTCATTTCCTAGAGTTGGTCTATTGTTCTTGATCTTGCCTTGTGCCTTTGTTTCAAGCCAAGTCATCCCAGAAAGAGCCAGTTGTTGTCACCCTCAAATTTCCCTTTAATTTCTAAGTCTAAAATTGTAAAATTTTGAGTTGGTGCCCTTAAAGTATGCTTGAAAAGAGGTATTTTGAAAATTGGAACTTTCTAAGGACTTTTAGACTCATGAAAATCATTCATCAGATGGGAAATTTCTTCCCCTTTCCAAAAAGGTAAAGAAGTCCTCCTAACTCTTTGTACTTTTTAAGTTATGGCTTGGTGGGGCTAAGTGGTCAGATTTTCCCTTGGTAGACTGGTGGAGCTGTAGGGGTATTTGTGCACATTGCTCTTTTGACAAAAAAGATAAGTTGGTAATATTTGACCCATGAGCCCACGGGGAGAATTGAAACAAAATCTCCTAAGGACCCATAGTGAATCAAAGGCTACCACGTGCCCAAAGGGAGGATCGGATCGGCGGAGCCATGGAAGAATTCAAGGTTTTGAACCTTTTGCCAAAAGGTTAAAAAGTGTTAAGGTAAGTCATTTTCCCCATAACCCGCAGTGAATCTAAGGGCACCACATGTCCAAAGAGCCAAAGTAGAGCAGTGGGGATGGTGGGATAAAACAAGTTTTTGTGCCTCTTTTTCCAAAAAAGGTCAAAATGTTACAATGAGAGCCACACACCCATTTCCAACTAGATTGTGCCACGTGTCCATGCTGAATCAGAGCTGCGGGGGCTGTGGAGGTAAATGAGATTTTGTGTTTTTTTCAAAATAGGTCAAAATGTTCAGAATTACATCAGCGACCCCATTTCCAATCACATCTTACCATGTGTCCAAGTCAAAAAATCAAGAGTGGGGCTATGGGGAAATTTGTTCCAAAGTGCCAAAACACAAAAATTCATGAAAATGAAAGGGCTTCCCCACACCCACTCCAATCTTCTCCTTCCATGTGGATGGTCTGATTTGAACATTTTAACAATAAATCAATGGTTCATATTAAAACTAGAAAATAAAATGAAATGTTTGTGTATTTGCATAAATTGGTTTTCCGCCATGGTTTTTCTTCACGATTGGATGATTTTTGAAGGGCACGAAGGATGAAATCCATTTGCAAACCATTTTGCTTACCTAGAGGAAGTTATAACCACTTTTCGTGAGCTATTTGATGGGTTCTGGAAGCCATTGTTGGGGTTGGAAATTCTGATATGTCGAGACTATAATTTTGAACCTAAAAAATCAATACAAGAGCTTCTTTTTATTTTTCCTCTGTTTCCCTCTCTCCCTCTGCTCTATTTTTTGAATCATTTGATCAAATAGAAGCTAAGAAACTTTGTGTTCTTCAAAATGCAATTCTAAGAACTTTGTGTTTGTGTAATTGCACCTGGTAAAAATGTGAATGATTCTTCTCTGTAATTCATTTATCCAATGCAATTAGGGGTTCTCTCTGTAATCTCTTTTCCTTGAAAGTATTGCCTTCTTCTTCCTTCTCTTTCCCCTTCATTCTTCCATTCTCTTGTGCTGGTGTTTTTCCTTGAAGAAAACACATTTTCATATGTCAGAATACCACATTTTATGAAAGTTGTATATTTGTAAATAATCTTGTTTTTGGCTTTTAATAAGGGAACCTCTCCCATCAAAGAGGAAGAGCTCATTCTCCAATAAGAAGGTGAATCCATCACATATTTTGTCGCACATTGGTGAACTCAATCAATCAACTTAACTTCCAACTACCAAAAGTAGAGCTCATAGATTTTTAACAAGGGCATGTGCTAGAAACATTTCCTTGAATCTCTAGTTCAAATGTTTTACATGTTTGAGGAAGCCTTCACCATGGCCCAAAACTAGAGATTTGTGCCCTTGAAGAAGAAAAACTTAAGTTGCATAACAAGAATGCTAACTTCAAATTGAATGAATCTTCTTCTAAACCACCGAACAACCATTCTAATAACCATTCAAAGGCCAAAGGATCTGCCAATGTAGTGATTCTGAAATCCGGCCCCTCTCATCCATCTAATCAACCAAAACCACCTGCCAACCTCTCTCTTGTTCAAAACTTTCAATACAAATATGAACAAAGGGCTTACACTCCTATCGAAGAACCATATTCTTTTGTGTTGGAAAATATTTTAAAATATGGAGCCATCACCCTTCCACCTATCAAACCAAACACTGGTTTTATCCTTCTCATCCTACACCATCGTGGTACAAAGAAAATGACTTCTATAACTATCACCGAGTTAGGGGACATAGTGACAACAATTACAAAACCTGCAAGCTCATTGTCCAAGGAATGCTAGATAGTGGTGATCTAGTCTAGGATAACCCTAACACACCTGTCAATGCCAATATGGGTGTTTTTAAGAAACCTTTTACTAATCATACCCCTTTATCAAACCAAGATTCAGAGACCTCTACTAGTGACACCAATGTGCATGAGGTTCATGTCATTTTCAACATAACACATGTAACATCTATTGAGGAAATTATTTCATGAAATCCTCTACCCACAAAGGATCCTATCACACCTACTCCTCTATCCACATAGAATCTATCACACCTATTCCTCTACCCATGGAGGATCCTACCCCACCTATTTATCTACCTATCACAGAGCCTATCTTTCATGTTCCTCTACCCAAGGAGGAACCTATCTCACTGTTCCTCTACCCAAGGAGGAGCTAACCCTATCCACCTTTCTACCTAAAGAGGAGTCCACATCACTTGTTTTGCCTTCTCCTTGACCCATAAAGGAGCCACTCTTATCTCCTCTTCCTATAGGTGATGCTTCTCCTAGGGTCTTCCAAGATCCTGTCAACCTTCTTACATCACTCTTGCCTACTGAATCAAAGGTGAAAACCTTCCCTATATCATAGGACTCATATTTCTAGATGGGTTTCACCACTGGTTCATCATCTTCTAAACCAAAACCATTCTTACATTTGGTGGACCGATTAGAGTATGTTGATTACTCCACACTCTGGGGTACCTTCAACTCCCAATATCCACCCAAATGCAGATGTTTTCCCTAGATACCTCAACTATCTATCCTAAGGTATTCAAGGAAACTAAAACCATGACACTTGAGTTGATCATATCAACCCCTTCTTCTTCAGCCTCACCTTCACCCAAACCCCTATCCACACCTAAACCTACCACTTCCTTAGGGGTCCTACCAACACCTAGCCTACTACATCCCATAGTGAAACTAGACTTGTCTACTCAACCACCACCCATCACAAAATTGATTCCTACACCTAAGAGGAAGACCCAACCTCCTAGGCCTCACACCTGTCTCTCCCATGCCTTCTCTTTCACCTTTCCTCTACCTTCAATTTTAGGCCCATAACCTTCCACAATTTACCTCTTCACCAAGGTAAATCCAAGGCATGACAACCCGTACCCACACCTTTACCTTCTCTTTTCCCACATATTCTACCTACATCTTCTCCATTACCTACAACCATACTATTTCCAACACCACCACTCTCACCTTGGCTTTCTAGGGTACCCCACCTTCTACATCTCCTTCTACCTCATGCACCCCTCCTACACCTTTACACAAGAAAGTGCAACCTAAACCAAAACTAAAACCTTCATTACCTACCAGAAAAGTAGTCACACCTACACCACCTCTAGCAGCACCTCTCCCATGAAAATCACCCACACCTTCATCCAAGCCAACTATGACTTCTCATTATGATCCATTAGGAGGATCTTATTATAACATCATTTCTAGTTTTTTAAAACCTTTTCTATCTCATGTTGCCTATTAATACTTATGACCCACTCAAAACCAAACTAGTAGGGTTTGACAACACCAAAATCTATGCATATCATCACTCACTAGGGCATGATGTTGAAGGTTATAAGGCCCTCAAAAAATTTCCTTTAACTATGTACTTCAGATGGTCTCTTTGACAAAGATGATATTTTAGAGGATAATTCAATTCACCCTTCACCCATTGCCACATGTTCTAGCCATATATCTATTCAACGGCCTTTACCTATATCTCCACAACCCTCTTTTCCTCCTCTGATATTTGAAATAAATATGGTTTGAGTAGCCACTTGACCGAAAAAGATAAAGGAAAAGAGAAAACTGGTATCCCATCTAGTGCACCTTCACCCACCATTCCACTGCACCTTCCCCCAAGGTAACCATCCATGGGGTGGCTTATCCTATTTATGATGGAGTTGCACATTACTCTATGATTAAATAGATTCATCAATATCCTCTGAAGATGTCCTTGTATGACCTAATTCAAACCTCCAAGTCTCATTGTCAAGCCCTCATTGAGGTCCGTAATCTATCGAGGTTCCACCAAATGATCCTACACATGTGGCCACCATATTTACCCCTCATCATGTGGCCACCCTCACCACTCCACCTCAAAATTTTCCCCATTACCTTTCCTCAAGTTTATACCATCAGTTTCTCTAACTCAGAAATTCCCCTCTATAATTAGATGATCTTGATCCTTCCCTCTTCATCTCCACCTACATCAATGATACTCGCGTTCGACGCATTATGATTGATGGAGGTACTAGAATTAATATAATTTCTTCCCATGCATACAAACAATTGTGCATACCCACCAACTACATACATAATAACCCTGTTATGTTGCGTTCTTTCAATGATTTCATGAATTCTAACCTTTGCACCATCATCCTCCACATTCCCATGGGTCCCCACACCATTCTCGAACTATTATATGTTCTTGAGGGGAATTTCAATATAACATGTTTCTTTGCCAACCCTAGATTCATGCCATGGGGTGTGTACCTTCAACCCTTCATCGTTGCCTAAAATTTTAATATGAAGGGCACCCCTACACCATTCAAGTGGATCCTTCACCTTTTAAAACCTGCAACATGCTTTCTCGACCAAATGATTTCATTGTTCCACTAAAGGAATCTACCACCCCTACCACTTCATCTTCTTTTCATTGCCTCATCTACCACTTCTATCGCTATACCTTCCACAACCATCCCATATATCCCCTCTACTACCACAACTTCCATAGCTAGCCCATCTACCAACCCACATATTTCACTAACAACTAATGGTACACCTTCTCATGCTTCAAGTAGCTCATCCATACCCACTACCCAAGTACTAACCTCAAACCCCTTGGTAGGTGTTTTTCAACACCTTTCCCTAGGGGATTACCACCTATACAACATAGACACTTTCCTTACTCCTCAAGAGTATGGAATCCTTCACCAACACCCACATTATGACCATCGTGTAGGAGAGGTTTTCCATATGGTCCTCCCCACCTTCATACCAACTTGACATATGGGGGACTCAAAACTTCTTCTTATTCTCCTAAACCACCTACCCAAACCTGATTTTCTCATTTGACTTCCAATACCTCACCAATTGCCACTTCACCCACACTTTTCTTCATTGATGTGCCTAAAAAGGCTTTGGATTTGGTCTTTATGAATAAGTTCATGACACATAGTCATACCTTTACCACCAAAACAAAAAGACCATCATGGTATCATATTTTCCATGCCACCTATTCCTAAGAAGGATAGAATCGACCTTGTAGAGGAAGATAATCCTTCCCCACCTAACTCACCTACCACACCACCTTCACCCACGAAGTCCATAGATCCATAATCCATCCCTCCTAACATTTTTTCATGAACACCATTTCTTTGGGACCTCTGACCTATCATCATGATGGCGAGGTGCCCTCTTCCCTTCCTCTTCTTTATCTGACATGTTGGATGATGACACACCTTCTATAAATTTTGTTCAATGTTAGGATGATGATTTTATTCTCACCTATTTAGGTGCAGATGATTCTTACATTCACCAGTCATTACATTTTGAGACACAAACCATGCTAAATGAATAAACAATAGAGATCAAAATTCACACTTAGGAAGACCCTCAAATTTTAAAGATAGGCCAATATTTATATTCTTTGAATAATAATCCTTCACCTCTTTCTTTCCAAATCATACCAATGCTTTTTCTTGGTCTTATGTTGCATATGCTTGGTATTTACCTTAATATTGTGGTCCACAATATCATGACTATCCCTGACACAAAACCTGTGAAACAAAAGCTACGAAAAATGCATCCATGAATTTCCCTTCTTGTGAAATAATAACTCCAACACGTTATTTATATTTCCTTCATTATACCCATTGAATATCCATAATGGATTTTTAACTTATTTCCTTTTAGCAAAGTGACAAGGGGACTCCGCATCTGCATTGAATTTGTGACCTTAAGATTACCTGCCCTAAGGATGACTTTCCTCTACCTAGCATCAACCAAATCATTGATCTTACAGCCAACCATGATATGTTATCTCTTATGGATAGATTCTCAGGTTATAATCAAATATTACTCGCTCTGGAAGATCAACACAAAACCACCTTCATCACCCCTTGGGGGACCTTCTATTATTGTGTCATGCCCTTTGGCTTGAAAAATGCTAGTGCCACCTATCAGCATGCTATGACCTATATATTCCACAATATCATGCATGACATATTGGAAGATTATGTCGACAACCTTCTCAGTAAGTCCAAAAGTCATGCCGAACACCTGCAGATTCTTAAAATCATCTTTGATCGTCTCATCAAATATTATGTTCACCTTCAACCAAAGAAGTGTGTCTTTTCCATTCTCTCTAGAAAACTCCTTGGTTTCATCATCTCTTTGTGGGTATCGAATTCAATCCCACCAAAATCAAGGCTATTCTCAAGATGCCTCCACCTACTAACCTTTGATAACTTCGTAGTTTGCAAGGAAAATTACAATCCATTTAATGCTTTATTTCCCAACTTTCTAACCAATGTCACCCTTTTCATCATCTCCTTAAAAAGGATGTCTCCTTTAATTGGAACGATGAGTGCCACAAAGCCTTTGAAGCATTGAAGAAATACCTTCTTCAGCCACCTGTGCTCATCCCACCTAAAGATGACAAACATTTTTACCTCTACATTTCTGCCACTGACCATTCCTTGGGTGCCATGCTCGCTCATCATGATGAGAAACACAGGGGAGAAATGGTTTATTACATAAGTCATACTCTTTTAGACTATGAGACTAGGTATACTCATGCTGAAAATATTTTCCTAGCCTTGGTCTTCATGGCCACCAAATTTTTCACTACCTACTTAACCATAAAACCTTCGTCATCACCAACACCAACCCTCTACATTACATGTATGCTAAACCTTACAAACACCAATGCACCGCACATTAGCTCATGTTCCTCATAGACCTAAACCTGGAATTCATTGGTAAAAAAAAATTTTCAAGGGACAAACCATTACGTGAACAACTTGAGATGATCTCCTCTTCTGGAAATCAATCTTAGCTAAGATTTTCCCAATGAATCCATTTCCACTCTTTCCTTGGGTGAGATCATTTACCAAATGACCTTATTCTTTGATGGGTTTAAATGTCACCGTGGGGGGGTGACAAAAGGGTCATCCTCATTCCTCTTGATGATGATTGTATGCCTTTTTCCTTCAAATTTGACTTTGATTGCACCAGTAACAAAATCGTCAAGTATGAAGCTCTAGTGTTAGGCCTTGACTGCCATTCCCTTAGGTGTTAAAATGTATTAACATATTTGGTGATTCAACTGGTTGTCAAAAAAATCAATGTTTTGTATGAGTATCGTAATGAGGAAATTCAAAAGTATAAGCACCATGTTGACTTACTTTTGACCACCTTTGATCATTACTTCATTCAAACCACTCCACGATCCACCAACAAATTTGTGGATACCATGGCTTGTCTTACCTCAAAACCTTCGAAATCAAATATATTTTTCTATGTGTAATGGTTGGAGTCTCCTTATTATATTATTCCTAGCATTAATTTTGTGGTTCACATCAATACTAACCCATGTGACATTTAGTATATGTAGTTTCTTTGACTACCTCTCCCTTTCAATTATTTCCAGATCTCACTCACAATGGATGACAAATGATCCTTCCTAAAAAGTTCTCTCGTTACATCATCATGGGGGCTCTTCTCTAAAAACTTGGCTTCGAAAGTATCCTCGTAGAGTGCCTCACCAATTCTAAAATCCCATAAACCATCAAATAAATTCATGATGGAATTTGTGGAGGACATTTTAGTGGCCTCATTGTTTCAAACACATCCTTCAAATCATCTACTACTTGCCAACCATAAACCAATAATGTTGTGACTATGTCGAACATTATGTGAAGTTTCAGAAACATGCTAACCTTCATCATACTCCTCGTAATTCCTTAAATTTTTCCCAAGAATTTTTCCCTTCTCTCAATGGGCTTTGGATCTTGTTGGAGAGATTAACCCTCATTCCTTGCAACGTCATTGTTGGATCATCACAGCGACTGAATATTACACTAAATGGGTGGAAGCCATCCCTCTCATTTCTACCAAAGTTGAGAAAATAATTTAATTTATCAACCACCATATCATTTGTCACTTTGGTGTTCCTCATCACCTCATCACTGACAACAATGAAAACAATTCAAAAAAAAACCTTACGTAAACTTTGTGACAACTTTGGCATTCGACTCATTTCTCTTCACCATATTATCCATAGGAAAATGGTTAAGCTGAATCTTCTAATAAGACTCTAAAAAAAAATCTTATAAAATTCATCAATGACATTGGTAAGGATTGGCACACGCATATTCCTTTCACCTTATGAGCTTATCATATTAGCATTATCACCTCTACTGACACCACATGTTTTTCTTTGGTCTACGGTATAGAGGATGTCCTACCTCTCAAATTCCAAATTTCATCTCTTCATATATCACTTAAATATATGCTCTCTGATGACAAATTTTTCCAAGAAATTTTGGCACAACTTGAGCTATTAGATGAATGTCATTTAAATTCTCTAGACCACCTTCAAATCTACAAAAAGTGCATCAAGTGTTCCTATAGAAACGTGTTTGAGAACAAAATTCCAAATCAACAACCTTTTCCTGAAGGAAAATCAACTTGTGACCAAGATGGAGAATAGTAAACAAGGAAATTTTTTTCCTAATTTGTTTGGACCCTATATTGTCACCCATACCTATAGATCAGAGCTTATCTTTTAACTTCTCTTGATGGGTAAACCTAAACCTGAGCCCTTTAATGCCTTGTATCTTTGACCATTATATTTTTGAATAAATTACTACATCACTTTATCCTTATATGCTTATCCCTTGAGAAAACCTCTCCTTCCACCCACCTATTTTTGAGGACCAACGACTTCAATGAAATTGTGTGATTATCCGTCACCATTCAACCTTATCTTGAATATGAGTACCATGGCTATACTCATGGCATGATTTTTATGGATACTTTTCCTCCTTTTCATGATGGAATCCCATGGTTGTTCGCCACTTGAAACCCCTCTTTCAAAGCTAATATTTTTGTGCTATGGTTCTGCCTTCATAAAATAATCCTTACTCCTTTATAGTCTTGTCCATGACTACAAGTCCAAAAAATTTAACAATTTTTTTTGGGGATACCAAAATTTTACTCTTTGAGTCAAATTTCTTGCAAATAGATGATTCCCTCAAATGGACATTTATCTCTCACTCATGTTGCTATAAGTAGACTGCTCCCTCGAAGGACAACTATAAAAATCTCACCACATGTTTTATTTAGTCTATCTAATAAAAAGAAGACTAGTTTGTATCTTCCAAAAACAAAAAATTATCTTAGAGCTTCCTGCATCGATCAACTTCACAAAGATCTCAATGATACACTACTATTTTCCCAATATAGACTTCCGCATCGATCATTCTATACATGGAAAAGAAAAAAATACAAACTTTTGGTCATGGACTTGCCTATTCTAGTTTTGGGTATCTTGCAGAAGGGGCATATTATCTCACAACAAGATTATGCTAAACTAACTATTCCACCCTACCTTAATTTATTTTACTCTTGTCCACTCAAGGGATAGGAAAATCATGCAAAATTTTTTTATTATGTAACTTATTTCAATCATCGACCTATCAATCATACAATGTACCTAGGGGCTTATGTTCATAAGCCTATGTGTATGGCCATTACGGCCATTGCCAACTATGGAGAATTTCACTTCTTTTCGGTTCACCTCTACC
The DNA here is from genome assembly GCA_018340775.1 of Taxus wallichiana var. yunnanensis. Lineage (NCBI taxonomy): Eukaryota > Viridiplantae > Streptophyta > Pinopsida > Cupressales > Taxaceae > Taxus > Taxus wallichiana. The sequence continues at coordinate 373,746,796 of CM031237.1, forward strand.
TACTTGTTGCTTCTTCAATAGGACGAGACCATCAAAATCCAATATCTCGGTCTGATTCTTGTTTCACCCACACCCATACCAAATCAAACCAAAACCAAAAACAAAACCATACCCATACAAATCACAAAGGTTAACCAATTGCCATTTCTCTTTTCAACTCAACATTTGACCTTGCCCATTTTTCCACCTTACCTTACCAAGACCATTTTCCTTACTTACCTACCTATCAGAAATATTATTCTTCCTTATCCTATGGGAGAACTACATCGGCTTGAGTCCCCTTTTACAAGGGCTATGTTGGTAGAACTTCGAAGACATTGGGTCTTTGGAGGTTAGCTCGGCCACAATTTTTCATAATTTCCCACCCTTTTCCACCATTTCCCATCATTTTCCACCATTTTTTTTTTTTTTACCTTACTAGTCAATCTTTGTCGTGTTTCCATAATATCAATAACATGTAAATAATCCAAACAAACAATAAATCATAATCATTCCTATCAACAAGTTTTCATAATATCAACAAATTGAAAATTAAACCAAACCATTCCTAAACATCTAGTTTTCATAACATCAATAACTTGGAAATTAAACCAAACCATGCCTATACATATAATTTCCATAACATCAATAACTTGGAAATTAAACCAAACCATGCTTATACATCTAGTTTCCATAACATCAATAACTTGGAAATTAAACCAAACCATGCCTAAAAATCTAGTTTCCATAATATCAATAACTTGGAAATTAAACCAAACCATGCCTATACATATAATTTCCATAACATCAATAACTTGGAAATTACATCAACCATGCCTAAACATCTAGTTTCCATAACATCAATAACTTGGAAATTAAACCAACCCATGCCTACACATCTAAGTTTCCATCATATCAATACATTGGAAATTTAAACAAACCATAACATCAACTATGCCTACAACTAATTTCCATAATAACAATACAATGGAAATGAAACAACACACAATATCAATGTCATCATCTATATACTAGAAATTTTGTATGTCATGTCAATACAATGTATATACAGATATAAATAAAGTCTCTCAAAAACTCTCATGTACATCTCTTCTCTTCGTCATGTAGGCTAGTATATATTTAAGTACAAAATAAATAATAAACATCTCCAAAATCTCCTCATCCTCTGGGAGGTCCCAAATCCTTTGTTACTCTCGCATATCCCCTCACATGGCCTCTATCTCCCCTTTTATTGGCCCTGTCCATTTTTTCTTTTGACCATAACCTTACAACATGCCTATTGTCTCACCTTGGTCACCTCCATAATTATAATTAGGGGCACATTTTTGTGTACACCTCGGCCTTACACACAACCTTACCTATACACCTACACCAACCTTGCCCATTTTGACACTCGAATTTCCTTAGTTGTTGTACCTTGCGATGACACTACTCATGTTGTTTAGACATGTACCGACCTTGCCTTGCCTTATGCCATGATGTTTATCTCGACTAGACCAAACCTTTTGGTGCTTCGGAACACACCTATGCCCATTCTTGCACCTAGCCTCGTTATGTTTCTAGGAGAACTTCCTATACCTTGGATACCTAGACCATATCAACCTTGTTTGGATAAACTATCAACCTTTGATGATGTAGATTTTGTGAGCTCTTCATCCTAGTACCTTGTCACATTCTAGATGTGTGTGTGCATTTGAATGCCCCCACCTATTACCCACACCAATATCACCATTTCCTATACCCACACCTTACCTAATTTTTCATCACCTACCACTTTATCAAACCCATCACCAATTTTTCTTACTCCTCAATCAATTCATGGTTTGAGGGGGATCACCTCTACCCATACCTGGGGAAACCACCTCCTATTTTTTTTTCATCGTCACTTATCAATATAAGCTACACAAAAAAGGGGAAAATGTAGACACCCAAAATTGGGTTACAACCCTCTAAGCCCCTTTAATTAATTAATTCAACACATCCCCTAATCATGGCCCCTTCCACATATTATAATTAATTTAATCACTTATATTAAATTAATTATTACCTCACATCATTATTAATTTAATTACCTAAATTAAATTAATTTCTACCTCACCTCTCCACCTCACCTTGGACCCATTCCCAAACCCTAACCACCTAACCCTAACTTAACAACTTTCCTTAACTAGTCATAACTCATTCTAAACTGAACTAAGACTTATTTTAGACCTTTCATTAATGACTAACTACTTTCTCCTATCAAAATCCTGCCACTATAAGAAAGAATAAGTCTTCTTGACCGAACCATTCTCAATCATGTTAGAAAAGGGAAAGAATCAACTATTTTTAGAAAAAAACAACCATCTTTCCTTAAACAACGTCGGTTTTCCTTGGTCATTGCAGTCATGGAACCTTCATTAGTTCCGTTAAGAAGACAATTCCAACTCATTCACTGGTTTAGAATATGGTCTCAGGGATTTTAGGCATTCTTGAATTAGTATTCTAGAGCATCCAAGAAACCTCATGACAAACCAGAGATCATTCCAAGCATTCACAACCTCCACCAAGCATCAAAAATGTGTTCCAGAGAATTGGATCACTCACAGGGAAGTCCATAGCCTTTTCTTTGCTACTACTACATGGGATTGAGACTTATCTTTCCTTTAACCAAAGCTATTTTTTCTACATCCATGTTTCAATATGAAATTAAGTGATTTATACCTTTTTCATTTCTTTTAGTATTTCAGTTATTAATCATTTATCTTCTTTCTTTCACCTTCTACCCTTCTTGGATCTCTTTCGTATCACCTCCACCCAACCAATTTCCCATTTGACCTTTGTACCCATCCCAAATGCCTATTTCTTCATCTTTGAGTCTTTAATAAAATCCTACCACCTTACCTAAGCCTCCCCAACTCTCTGTGTAATCACAAAGAGCTCAAAACCACCTCATTTTAATCTTTGCACCCAATTTCCCTACTAGAATCAATCATCCAACTAGCGTCGGCTATTACCAGGTACCGACATCAGTTATGTAACCAATACCGGTCTCTGATTTGGTGATTTATCTCGAGACCAGCAAGCTCCTAACTTATCTTAAACCTTTCCAAAACTCACCCTTTTATAGGTTTGGTATTTCCAAACCTTCGCGATCGCTGTCCTCTAAGACAAAAAAATAGACCTGTGACTCCTCATTTTCCCCATTTTTCCTTTCGAACTGTGATTTCTCCTAGACCTTTGGCACTCGTGCTTTGAATACCCCCTAAAAATTACTCTTCAGACTTTTGGATCATGATAGTTTCAACCATGCCGCCAAGACAAAGAGGTAAGCCCTCGATTTTGATCATTTTTTTGCATTTTAGGTTATTTTTGTGATTTTCATGGGTTTTTCAATTTTTTGTTTATGTATACAATTTTTTTTTTTTTTTCGGATTTGCTCGTGCAAGCTCGTAATCCTCAAACCATCCAAATATTCCTCAAAACCCTCCAAAATATTCCTCAAAACCCTCCAAACATTCCTCAAAACCCTCCTCCAAACATAGATCACCTCATGTGGCTCCTTTTGTCCCCACGGAACTAGCAGGAACACAAGTTGATATCGTTGGAAGAATCGACAAAATAAAATTTTCATTGAGAACCTTATTCAGACTATAAGACAAAATCATGCCACAAATCCATCCCGCATGACTTTAGCCAACACATTGCAAACATTGATTGGTGAAAGTCAACTCTACAACCAACCAAATAGATAGATGGAATACCTTTAGAGGTGATTGTAGGTGGTGGTATGTAGATAAATTATCCCATGTGGCCGTAAAAAGAAAAAATTTTTTGGAAAAGACCACATTTGTGCATTATTTATTGACCGAGAACCAATGCCCCCATGAGCTACTTGCAAATGGTTCCCAATCCATTGGTGCCATGATGACCGAATCAAGAACAATTTTTGGGACCGATGGTGGATGGTTTTGATTATCCACCATGCAACAACAATGAGGTTCCTCTCTATTTTTTGAAGAAATTATATTGTGAGTTTGTGCTTAATGAGGTCCCAAATTATTTTGACTTTTTGAGTTTTATGGGTGAGGAGGTGGCTCTGCATGAGTAGACCTAGTGCATGCATGTAGGTCAACCAAGGATCCCCCATGCCCCAAAACCCCACTGCCTTCAGTTATCCCTCCTACAGTGAAGGAGGTTGTGGAGATTGACACACTACATGCATTGAGGGAGCTCACTGACACTCTGACCCAACATAGTGACCAGATTACATCTAGTGATGTTGGTGGAGGTTCATTCTAGCACACACACACCTTTGTGGATCATGTGGTGCGTATGCATGCTTGGTGAGACATCATTTTTGGATCACATGATTTCTTTTCTCTAGATGAGATGATGGGATTTTTGGAACTAGTGCAAATGATCTTGGTCTTTCACAAGTAAATTCAAATATAATATAAATATATATATATATATATATATATATATACAATAGTTTAATTCATGTTTGAGATTTTAATATATATGTATTTGATTGTACGTCATGTACATACATGTAAAAACTAATTTTTATTTTATTTTAAATAGCAAGAGCCGGTGAAGGAAACATCGGTGTCGACATGCTAGCTACTATAGTTGGGCATGTTACAAATGTAAGTTTCAAGTTGTACTTAAATTTCAAATTTCATTTGATTTGCACTTTTATTATTATAATGTTTCATGTGTACATGTACATATTAATATATGTTTGTCTTTTATACGCAGGAGCTAGCGGGTCATCATCTGCTCTAGGAACTGAGGCTATTGGCATGCCTCACGTGACTTTTATGTAGGTTAGTTTCTCTTTACACTTTGTTTCTAATTGTGGAAGTTCATGTGGATTATGCTTTGGGTCTGTTATGTGGCAGTCATGTAGATTAATATTGATTTGTACATATTTTTTTGTATAGCTTATGACTATCAGAGAGACTCCTCCATATATGCAGACTGTGGAGTTCTAATGTAGATATTGCCATATCATCTGTAGATCCACTAACTGAGGTACAATTTTTCAAATTTGTTAAATTTTGGAGGAATTATTTCTTATTACTTAAATCTACAATATCAAATTTTGTACATGAAATATTTAATTTGAAATTTAATTATTTGTATGTAGCTTACCCCTCGTGAGTCTATTGTTGTCCTGTGATGCGTCAATGAAAAATTGATAGGGATCATGACATTGCGGTAAGATTTCACATGCATTTTAACTAAATTCTAAGTTTCTAAATTTTGAATGTATTTTAAAAATTTGGGTGTTAAAAAACTTGTTGTTTATGAATGTGCAAGTTAGGTTGCAGCCTTCTTAGAGATGCCTAGGACCACACAGATGAAATCCATAGTGGCATCTCCCTCCACTACATCCCAGTCGTGGACATGCTACTTAGCTATAGGGGAAGAGAGGGAAGATGTTTCATGATTAGATTCATAGGACCTGGATGTACATATATATATATATATGGGCCATCTGGTCCTAGTTCATGATTCTTCATATAGTCCATTGTATATATAGCCTTATGTGACTAGCATGTGGTCTATATATATGACACACTTAGTTCGAGATGTACACATGTTATGAACTTATATGTACACTATATGTATGACACACTTAGTTCGAGATGTACACATGTTATGAACTTATATTTTTAGAGACGTGTGTCCAACACACTTAGTTTGATACATTATATATCCATGTGTTGGTTTTCATAATGATATTACTTCTATGTTTGATTCGATTTCATTGCACATGATATCCTTCTATGTATGTTTTCATAACCATATATTAGTTCTATATGTATGTTTGATTTAAAATTAAAAAACCACGTCCCAGAGCACTACATGGTACAATTGTTAAGCAAACCTATTCCATTAAGAAAAACCTATGATAACCATGCTAGGTGAACTACAAAAGGGCAATACGTAATTACTTTTTTCAGTAATTACGTAGGGTGTATGTGCAACTCTAATTATTTTCCCACCTCCTAACAATGTGCACATCTTTGAAAGAATGGTTGTGAGGGAATTTCTATAACTAACATTTTTTCTTTTAAAGCTAACACTCATCTATTGCATATCAACTAATGTGAACATTGTTAGAAATAAGTGAGGTAGAGTTCATCTTGAACTATATGAATATAATGTTACTATGGTGCAACATTGCATGGTACAATTGTTAAGAAATTAAGGGAAGCATTTACATTGTTTTAGAGATTATCCCATTAATAGGGCTTATCCCATTGATCAATAGATACACCTTATCTCTTTATAATTTGGTGTTATGCCAATCAACTAAGAAGTTACACATGATTTGATTATCGTAAGTAGATTCACTTCCCTATTAAGTCCTATATGTTTTTGTATTTAAGCACACACTTTAAAAACCCCATTTTTTGTATACCCTACAATCCTTCTAGTCCAAAATACACATTTTTGTGAGGGGTTTGTCAAATAATTCACATCCTTACCATTCCAAGGTATTTGAAAAAATTTCAAGGTTCTTAATGAATTTTAAAATGATATATCAAGGAATTTGTGAACATTCTTTACATATTTATTTAGGATGTTTGTACATATGTTACGACATATCAATCTAGATAAGAACACATAAATATGTATGTAATGTATATTGTCAAATAATTCACATCCTTGCATTTTAAAGATGATACACTGACAATTTTTAGGCATTTCAAATGCTAGCAGGTATCCTTGTCATATTTATTTGAAACCCTAACATCTAATAAAAATCTATTTGTTTAACATTTAATTTTGAAACTAAGATATAACAATCGACACATATCATATATGATGTTATATGTTATATAATGGTAAATTGAAGGTTCTTAACTTAGTTGGAAAAAGATATGCAAAAAAATATTCTTAACAAGTTCTATTGTGTATTAACATGCTTAAAAAGAGATCATTTAACAATCATTAGAGTATTTACATGGTAATGTGTTAACCTTGTTGCAATCTCATTGATGTTAGCCGAGTAGCACGAGAAGTCATGCCCCGGGACGTCGTGGTCCAACAAACTGTCACCACCAACGCATGTTTGATTGGGGGGTATATGCCTTTAGGTGCTATGGTGGGCTCTAGGGAGGCCCGGATTGGAGTTATACCACTTGATCTGGAGCCTTCCTGGCATTCCTTGAGCCTTCGTGGCATAAATGTTTACAAACTACCTTTTCTAGGTAGTCCTAGGAAATGAACGGAGGTGAGTAGTGAGAAGTCATGCCTCGGGACATGTCGTGGCACCAAACTGACTACAGAACATTTGGGTAGGTGAAACTAGAGAGGAGGTGTCATTTTGTGTGTGTGACAACGTCGTTGCTTCTGGGCTACTTCGTTCGGGCGTAGTCCCTTAAGAGCCCCCGAGAAAAAAATTGTTCAACTTGATGGGTGACTATACAAACTCCGTGGCACCTAGAGACATCTCATCGATCCTACACCTCGGTGTAGGGACCCTCTACTATAATTTGTCTCAGTTTTTTTCCTTCTCCAATCGGTGCTCTGTTGCCTATTGTTTTGCAAACGTGAAATAGTGCGAGTTTGAGCTAGTATAAGGCATTCAAATGCTATATTTTGCAAACGATGGGTTGTGGCACCCAAAAAACTATGCAACACATCGGTGGCCAGGTGAATGCTAGAGGAGGCATCATTTTTGGTGTGCGACAAAATTTGTTGCTTAAGGCTACTTCGTTTGGGCGTAGTCCCTTAAGAGCCTGAGACAAAAAAATCATTCAACTTTGACGGGTGACTACTCGGACTTTGTGGCACCTAGAGATGTCTCGTCTAATCCTACACCTCAAGTGTAGGGACCCTCTACAATATATCTGTCTCTTTTTTCCTTCTCAATCGGTGCTCTCTCTTTGCCCTATTTTTGCAAACGCGTGAAATAGTGTAGTTTGAGCGAGTGTAAGGTTGTAAAACTATATTTTACAAACGGTGGGTCATGGCACCAAACAAACTACTTTGAAACATGTTTGGGTGGCTAGGTGAATAGACTAGAGGAGGCATCATTTTTGGTGTGCGTGACAACATCGTTGCTTCAGGGCTACTTTGTTCGGGCGTAGTCCCTTAAGAGCCATGAGACCAAAAAAATTGTTCAACTTCGACGGGTGACTACTCGGACTCGTGGCACCTAGAGATGAATCTTCTCATCTAATCCTACACCTCTTAGTGTAGGACCCTCTACAATATCTTGTCTCAATTTTTCCTTCTCAATTCGGTGCTCTCTTTGCCCTATTGTTTTTGCAAACACATGAAATAGTGTAGAGCAGCATATGTAAGGTTGTCAAATGCTATATTTTAAACGGTGGGTCGTGGCACCAAATTGACTGTGCCAATGCACATCCAGGTGGCAGGTGAATGCTAGAGGAGGTGTCATTTTTGGATGTGACAACGTCGTTTCTTAGGCTACTACTTCGTTCGGGCGTAGTCCCTTAAGAGCCCGAGACCAAAAAATCATTCAACTTGATGGACGGTGACTACACGGACTCCGTGGCACCTAGAGACATCTCATCGATCCTACACCTTAGTGTAAGGACCCTCTAAATATCGCCTGTCTTTTTTTTCCTTCTCTAATCGGTGCTCTCTCTCTTTGCCTATTGTTTTTAAAAACGCGTAAAATAGTGTAGTTTGAGGCAGTGTAAGGATCCAAACGCTATATTTTGCAAACGGTGGGGGTCATGGCACCAACCAACTGACTATGTTTGACAACATGTCTAGGTGGCTGAGGTGAAACTAGAGGAGGTGTTTTTGGTGTGTGACAACGACACTTGCTTCCAGGCTACTTCATTTGGGCGTAGTCCCTTAAGAGCCCTGAGACCAAAAAATCATTCAACTTCGATGGGTGACTACTCGGACTCCGTGGCACCTAGAGACATCTCATCTGATCCTACACCTCAGTGTAGGGACCCTCTATAATAGCTATGTCTTGGTTTTTTCCTTCTCCAATCGGTGCTCTTTGCTACCTATTGTTTGTAAATGCGTGAAATAGTGTAGTTTGAGCCAGTGTAAGGTTGTCAAATGCTATATTTTGCAAACGGTGGGTCGTGGCACCAAACCGACTGTGCACATGCATAGGGATGGTCTTGTAAACACTTGGGAGGCATCATTTTGGTTCTCTAAGCTCCAGGTGCTTCTGGGCTACCTCCTCGGAGCTAAGAACCCCCTCCAGGTACATAAATCATTGTTAATTGCTTCTCTTTTCTTGTAAAACAATGAAAGCTTCTCTTAGCTTTGAGAATTTACAATTCTCTACTAATAATGCCAACCACGTGAAGGTGGAAGCTTTTTTGGCACCACTAACCTGCACATAAAAGTGTTAGTAAAAGAAATTTAAGTTTCAAATCAAAACCATACTAGATATATACAAAATACACAAATTTAATAAAATATATGAACTTAAATCTATCTAACTAACAAATTTATATATACCAAAGAAATTATATATATTATATAGACATGAGCATTGTAAATTCATTCCAATGAACCATCAGGATCGGATCTACTCTGAATAGCGGACATGATTGCTTCATGATCTGACTCTCGAACCTTCCAAAGAATCTTGTTATTAGGCCTTCCTCGATATCTATATAGCTGAATATTTGTCGCTAGAACTAGATGCGAATATAAGAGTATTTTCTGTGTGTCTCAAAGTCTTCAAACACCCAAACAGAGGAGTTTTTAATGGATACCATTGAAGCCAAGTTCAATAACTACCACTTGACCTTTAGGGTACTCAATATCTTCGCCATCTATAACAAGAGAAGTCAACTTCTTTCTTTCCTCGATGCAATGACATAAGAAATAGTTTGTTCCTTCTTCATTGTCTTCTGTCACAATAACTGCAAACACATGTCCTCTAAAAAATAAAGGTTTCAACTCAAATTTAAATTACATATTAAAATTTCAATGGACATAACTCAATACAAAAATTGTAAATAACCATAAATACCTTGTCGCACCAAAATCAAAATTTTGTCAAAGTCCTTGGATGTTGCAACTTCATCTGTAGAAACAAGTCGTAATGCTTGTGGAGGTTGATAACTAGGAAGTGGAGTTAGAGGCCTACAAATCCATCCATCCACCCATTCTTGTGAATCACACTCAGTAGTGAAAATTTGATACAAGATGCACAAAAACATGTCAAATTTCTTGTCCATGTGGCCCATGAAGTAGCGTTGAGCTACAAAATGAGTGCATATCACTTGGACCTAGTGAGTGTCATATAATCCTCGTAGTTAGCAATTTTTTGTTCCTCTATCAACCAAAAATATCTATGAACTATGGAATTTTCTTGAGAACCTCGGGCCATGTTGTCAATACACCATTCCACTATGCTCTTTGCATCTTTCAATTTAGCACCATCTTTGTACTTCAACTCTTCTCTTGTAAGAGCTCTTTTCACACATGCCCCTGCACCGTCATGCTCTCCTTTTCCATGTCAGCCTCAGTGAAACTCCAAATATGTTGCACACCCATCTTGACATGTGCATCCTGCTCATCAATAAAACATTCGTGCATTCTTAAACTGAGACGTGCAATTATCTTGACCATATATAATGTTGTTTGAAGTGGATGTCCCTATCAGACAAGTTTCCATAAAATAACTAGAAACACCTTGCAAAAATTTAGTAGAATGAGTACGATCATCACTGATATAAAAGTGGTACTCTGTTAAAAAAATTGATCATTCTTTGTCTTATCAGGAGAATGTATAAATGTTATATGCAAAAATGACAACTTGTACTTGAGTTGTAATATTGTGATTGAACCTCCATTTGTGGTTGTAATGTGTAATTTCTCTACAAAATCGACCACTTTGAAACAATAGTACCAATAGGAAATGTGTCCTTGCATATCTTGAACTATTCATCCAAACATCCAGCTTTGTGTGTTAGCCTTAGCATACTCATAAACAATTTCATCCTTAAATTTTCTCATAAATTGAAAAACAGGCATATGTTTGTATAACTAGCTCACACCGTTTAGACTCTTTTCCATCTTTCATTGGTATGCAACTGATTTATATTTATCAAACTCAACTAAATTATGTCTATTGCACCTTCAATTTTCTCATGGATGTAACTTTCTAATTTAGGTAATCCGCCACATGTACCACAACTTCCATCTAAACAATCATGACTATAAAAAAATTGTCAACTTATTTTTCACAAAATATCGTAGGAATGAAATCCTAGAAGATATTGGTGGAACTTGAACACCACATTCGATAACATAGTTTCAGAATGAAAATTAGAATGAATACGTAAAAATTTAGCATAATGCATCACAAATTCAACATGTTGCCTACTACAACAAGTGGTGCGAGCGTGGTTGATTTTCACATAGAATGGTTTCAACATTTCAAAAAAATGTTGACTAATTTTAATTTCAGATGCTCTTGTTCAAACTTATGAAAAAATTGAGTTTGAGTCATATCTAAGAAATGCTTTGGATGTGGTTCGCGATTAGTAGAACCAACTCTCGTTTTACAACATCTCTTGTATTAGGTGAAACTCTAGTGTTATCATGCCAAAATTGAATAACAACTTCTCTTATAGCATCAGAATTATCTTTGTCCTTACGCGGTGCTCTAGCAGAAAATGCCCAAAAATTGGTGTTATTGAGTGATTGAAGGATATTACGTCTTTCAATTGCTTTCATTAGAGTTTTTGATTAACTTGCAACATTCGACTTGTTTGCGTAATCAAACATTTTTTTTTATTGATTCACTTACAACACTAGTAGCAAGTACACGACACACAATATTACTATCCCTAGTGCGTCTCTTGACACCAACAATGTGATATGCATCATGAAGGTTTTTCAACAATTGTAGAGGTTTGACCACGTATATTAGATGTTGTCAATCCTAAGGTGTTTAATGTAGGTCTCATTTTAATCAATTTCATCAAACTAACCAACAAATGACATCTTTGGGAATCATTTAAAATTTCAAAATGATTATCCCAAATTTCAGTGGCTTTTCTTGATTTTCCATTCAGAAAGTTTGTTCAGACATTGGTTTCAAAATGTTTTCATCAATTTCAATAAAATAATTAGGTTTCTTACGGAAAATCCTAGGAGGTGTTTTTGTCAAATTTTTCTTGTCTATAGTTTCAACCTGAATTTCTTATTCACATTTTCATTGTCTCCTTGATTTCAACATTTGCTACATCACGAGTATTTAATTCTTCTTGACATTGAGTAAAAACATCTTCATCATGAGTATTTAATTCAACTTCAACATTGACAGTAGAAACATTACCTGGTTCCTCATTGCTTACAATAGTAGGGGTTGAAGATGAACCTCTTCTTGATTCATGAAGATTCCGCATTCGCTCAACATTTTGAAATTTGTTTGCCTCTAATTCGTTTGGTGTTTTTTTACTTAATGACTTCCTTTTTTGACTTCGTTTCTTGTCTCCCATGATGTTTTGCTTCGGTGATAAGAAAAACATGTAAAATGATAAATTTCATAGTAATTCATACGGTAAAGTCAAACAGTAAAAATCACATGGTAATTAGAACATTGGGATGTGTGTAAATATGATTTAAGAACCATGATCACACTTTACAAACCACACTCATGGTTTATAAAGCATGATCGTGGTTCTTGTTATAAAACCCATGATCGCGGTTTATAAATTGTGATCATGGGTCTATCTGTATCATCAAATCTGACCCTAAGGCTGGGAAATCTTTTTTTTCCCCAACCAAAGCTATGGAAGGTCATTATGAAGTGTAAAAGGTCAAAAACTTCAAATTTTCTCTTCCAAAGACTTGAACCATGTTGAAAAACTGAAAACATTTCACAAAAATGGTGCCATCGTAGGGGGCTATTGTTAGCTTTGTAGAAATATTGATTTTAAAGTGAATAGAATAAGATAAATATCATTTTATAATTTTTTACTAACAATAGGTCTTTAAGACATTTTTCCCATGAATGTTCATGTCTACGTTTAAGACTGCAACTTTTGTTTCACTTATCAAAATGTGATAAAACTTATACCATCCCAAGCGTGGAGAAATTCTATACACATTAAAAATATATATTTGATTTTGATATTTTTGATATAGTTATGGCGGGAAAACGGAAAGCGCTCCATTTTCTAAATCTTTTCAAACCACTTTCATGGAAAAAATCATAAAAAAATATTGCTCGAAAAAATACAAAATAAAATCCATCCCAAGATAGACAACTACATCTAACTTTTCACCAAATGAAAAAAAATTAAAAGATTTGGTCATCGAATCGCGGCAAACGGACTATCTTAATCTTATAGGCTAAAATTATCCCTTTTTAAAAAAAATAGTAAGAAAAATTCCAGATGCTATGATTCATATTTATATATTTTTTCTAATTTTGAGTATTGGTAATAATCCCTACAAGTTGAGATTTCGCTATTTTTTCAATAAGCTACCTACAATACACAAACACTCAGAAAAATATAGGATTAGATATATATATGGTAGATTTCCTTAAAAAGGCTAGTCCCCAGAAGTCAATGGACTTCCTTGCAAGGATGTCAATCCGCGTTCAAGAAATCAATGTAATAGTGATAAGATAAAATGATAAAACAAACGATATAACTAAAAATGCAAATGAAAATGGACTAACACATTCCACTTCAAGCTATATAATTATTTTATGGTGATACCTAATCCAACAAGATTCTAGGGATCACAAAATGGCTCAAAGGAATAAGTATCTAGATAGTTGTGTACTCACAAATGTGAGAAAGATGATAGATTGTATTTGGATAAGCTGATAGATTGTTTTACATGGCTAAAAGGAGCTTGATATGACTGACTGGATAGAAAATTGGAGGGCCTTTTGATAATAAATTATGTGATCTAGATGTCTAAAAAACAAGCTTAGGGGTCATAGGACCTTTTAGAGAGGAATCATTAGTGATTTTGGTGAATCGTAAGTGATTCTAACAATCATCGATTGTCCACGATCTCGCGACCACGATGAATCGTCATCAATTTTGGAATCATCGAGTTATTCTGGTGAATTTTTGGTGATTATGTGAATCATTAGTGATTGTTGTGAAAATGTACATTCCAACAATGGATGGAGATGGGACTCGAAAGGGATGATAAAGGTTGATTTAAGCTTGTAAATGATGCATAATGAGATAATAAAGCAAGGGAAACCACTTACCTTGTGTAAATTGATAAATGAATATCAAAAGATGATATTACTTGAGAGAGGAAGATGCATATGTATTGTTGTGCAAATCTCAATAGGTAAATTGAAAATTTCCAAGCACGACAACAATACCCCAATGTTAATTTTTTCAAGTCCCATCATTCCAAGACACCTCGGGTCTATCCAATCAGTCAAAATGACCTCCTAAATAATGTAATCTCATCCCCCTAGGTGATTTAGGTAATTCTATTCATCACCCCTAGGTGATTTTAGGGAGTTCTGAAAAGATACTATCTTCTGGTAGTATTGGGAAGGGCTATTGTTGGCCTTCCCAGGAATGGATCAACCCCTAGAGTGGAACAAAAGGAAAAATTCAACATGGAGGTGAATCTAAGACCTTGGAACATCATGGAAATTATTTTGGAAGGTCTAGGGAAGTTCTGCAATACTTGGAGTAATCTAAGTAAAAACCAAGGTTCACAAGCCTAAAACAAGCTGTTGGGCTTGAGGAAGAAGATTTTAGGAGGTCCGGATGGAGTTAGAGGAAAGAAAAATATATATATAAAGAGGATTCCAAGACCTACATGAGGGTTTAATAATATTTTTCACAACACTTTGGTGCATCTTGTTTTGCAGTAGTTTTTCTTAGGTATAAGTGGAGTAAAAACTCAAAAATAAGATTTTTCAAGGATAAAATGGAATAATAAAGACATGATAAACCCACCATTGGATTCAAAAGGCCATTTCTAGTTAGTATAATATAAAATTCTGAAAAAAGGTCCATCAGAGCTCAATTATCACAGATCACAATTTCAGAGTTAGCCAAATTTTTGGGAGGACACGTGTCAGCACCAGAAGCCTGATGGGATTTTATGTCCCTCACGTCCACCAAGGTCAGGGACATCAAGGTTGAAAAATTACACCTAGTCCCCTTAAAGCCCTCTCATCCCTCATATGACCTCTTGTACCCTCATGTGACCTCTAGACTTGATGGGTTCATCCCCTGTGTGCTTTTTTAGAGCATCCATTCCCTACCATTGGATCGGGCGCCACGTGTCAGCTCCAAGACCACCATGGAAACTGATGTCCCTTATGAACCTAAGGTGGGGAACATAATACCTTGAAAAATTCTCCCAGCCCCTATGGGGAGTCATTTGGACACCCACGTGACCGAGTTTCAACCCCCAGGTGCATTTTGGGGCACCCATTCCTGCCATTGGATTGGGCGCCACGTGTCACCTCGAGGATCACCGTGAAACTGATGTATCTTATGTAACTTAGGTGGGGAAATCAGACATGGAAAAATGCACCCATCCCCTATGGGGAGTCATTTGGACACCCACGTGACCAACTTTCAGCCCCCAGGTGCATTTTTCAAGCAAATCCCCTATCGTCGAATCGAGGACACATGGCATCGCCTTGACCACCATGGAAATTGATGTCCCTCACATCCCTAAGGTTAGGGACATCAGGGACATAAAAATTCACCCATCCCCTCCATGTGCATGTTTTGAAAGTTTAAAATTCAACACTTAGTCATTTCTTCCTCCTCATTTCTCCTTCACAGCTTCATACCTTGCCATGGCTCCGTGCATGATTGTCCAGACACCCGGTCCACCATTGTTGCTCGAACCAGCTCCACCATGGCCACATAAACTCTCCACACCATGAATACATAGAAATATTTAGGTCTCGAGATAAAAATGGAGTGAAATGATGAAGAGCGGGAGAAAATGAAGGGTTTTTGCTAGATAACCATGAAGTCACCCGATCGAAAAATCTTCATATCTCACAAGATACAAGTCAGATCGAGATTCCATTTTTACAGAATTCTTCATTTTTCAAGGTGATAAAGATGCAAAAAACAAGAGGTCAAATGGTTCCCAGAATCATTTGCTCCAACAAAACCCTCTCTTCGTGCATTGACTCACATTCATTGGATTTCCCATCATTCCGGCAATGGAAACGAGCTAAAAACTTGCACACGAGCTCCAAATGAAAAACCTATCACAATGGAGTTGTTTTAATTGTAAATGGAGACAAAAACTAGACCTACAAATTTTGAGCTTGATTAATAGGCACGGAAGCTCGTGCCCAGAAGCCACCTTTGCCCAGTGTCTAAATTTCAAAATTTATTTCCAAGCATTTTGGTGGGAAAAACTATGTGAAATTCAAAGGGTGTGATCATAATGATAAGAATACTTCAAAAATTATGTTCAATCGCAAATCGAGTACTAGAAACACCCTTTCTAAAAATAGTAATTTTTCCTACACATGCTTGCTATTTTTGGTAAGTCTTCATCAAAAGCAGCTAAGAAAAAGGCAGCACATATTGAAGATCTCCAAAAGGCCAAAATGATTATCCAAGAAGCGAGGAAAAAAGTTGAAAATGGCCACTTACTAAAAATATTAAGTCCCCCATCTGGGCATTTACTAAAAATAGTAAGCCACACTCAAAGAGCAGCTTTGGCATAATGGGACATTCAGAACTTCATCACATCAGAGCTTTCCATCAGCGAGGATCAACGGACTTCATTGGGAATGACATATCCTCTTCTTCTTCTCCCTCTCTTTCTCTCTCCTCTTCCCCCTAACATTCTCTCACTTTCCAATATTCTAATTTTGTGTTGGGGTTTGTACTTTTTAATATGACTTAAGTGACTTTAGAAATATAATGTAAATTAAGTCACCTTACTATTATAAAAGGGACTTAAATATTTAAAGTGGAATATGAATAGTCTTAAGTCATATTAAGGTATTCGAAAGGTCATGAGGTAGATGAAGATTCATATTCTATTCTATAAATTGTAACGTCATTCCCATTTCAAGGGGTTGGTGATTGATCTTGTAAACTCAAGAGTATATTGCACCTTGAGAGAACAAAGGAGATAGCCATTTTCTTCTATTCCCCCCTTCTCAATTTCTTCCATTTCTCCACTATGTACAACTTTTGTCTAAGTAATCAATACAAGAAGAAGGATTTTCTATCTTTCTTTGACTAAGGGGTTTCATGATACTTTGTGGTCAATAAATTCTATTTGGTCGTGTTGCTATTTACAGGGTTTTTTCTTCTCATGAATGCATGTGTTGAAGTTTCTAACTAGTGCGTGAAGGAATATGATTTTCTACCTGCAACATTAGTTCTCTTACCTCTTTTCTCACTCCCCTTTCCCACTCTATAGATGAATACTTCCCTAGAAAGATATTGCTAGCTTTACCATAGGGTCATTGGAGTTCCCCTATTGGATCCCTGGTCGAAAGACCACCACATAAATCCACCTTTTCATGCACATGCATATACGGAAACTGCACCGGTTAAGTAGAGGGACTTAGATTCCCAGAGCATTGGCAAGAAATCCACAAGTTTTTCCCCCCGATAAATTTTCTCGCCAACAAGATGCAAGAATATTGTTGAGTTGATTCGTAGACACATGAATGCCATTTGTAGGTTCAAGGAGAGATTCTTTGTGCTTCAAATTTTTGGGATGATATATGGCTTTATGTGGGCCATGATACAAAGAAAATGTAATATGAAGTCCTTAGGCAATGTAAAACTATAAGCTAACCTAAAATGGAGGCCTGAGACTTGTTTAGATAGGGTCTCTAACAACCAAGGAGAATCGCCAGAGATCCGGGTTTTGTGGAAAAAGGTTAAAACCACTTCCCAAATCGCGTGTTTGTTTGTTTTGATGAACGTTGTGTGTTGAAAAGAGGTTATACGAGCTAGAGATGTTGTGAAATGGTTAAGAATTTGTTAATTTTTGTTTTTTTAATTTAATTTTGGTTTCTAAGTGGTTTTGGGTTATTTTAAGAGGAGTAAAATAGGATTTTACAAGCTGTAGAATGATATTTATGGGGAGTAAATATAATGGGGAGAAATAAGACTTAGGATAAGGATTTAATTTATAATATGATAGTGATGTGATAATGAATAGGTGCCAAAGGATGTGGACACAAGGATTATCGGTGCTAATTTTAGGTGTGTACGAAAGATCCATTTAATATATATAATCATTGAGGGATTAAAGTAAGGGATGATGAGACACTATGATTGAGAGTGACACATAGAAAATGAATGTAAGAGACACCAATATACTTGGGAGATCTTGTGCTAGATATTATAAATAATGATGAATGAAGATATGATTTATAAAATAGGAGTAAAGTGTTATGGATTCAATGTGTTATTATTTGTTTGCAAATAATGTTTTTGTTTTCATACTCTATTTAATTTTCCTATAGTTTATTTATCATGCAAAAACTTCATGTCCGTGTCAAAAATTTGGGGACCAAAATCCTCATGCACCTTTGGTGAACATGATAATATTTTTCTTTAGAGTGATAGGGTGATGTAGGCTTGTGCATTTTTTCTCTGCATGCCAAAATAGTGTAGGATTGTGTCAATAATAAATTTGAAAGGTGGTAAAAAATACACACAATATTTGGTTCCATTACCAGGACCCATCATTATTGTCCTAAGATGGTGAAGTGGGTGTAAGATATTTTGACATTTACATGAGAACATTGAACTTTGGCAAGATAAAGTATAATATGATTTTACACAAAGGCATCCTATTCGTAAGAATTATTCTTCTCATTTCACTCGAAGTACTTGGGTGGAAATAAATCTATACAAATTTATCCATGATAACTTAGTCGGTGAACTATTAATAAATCTATAATCTTGGTTAGCTACATATTACCTAAACAAAAGCTTGAATTTGGGAAAGAAGTAAAATTGGACTCCTAATGCATTAAAAGATTCATCAATCTTGACGGAACTTGGATGCCCACCATTGATTTTTGGTGAAAAGGAATGCTATGAAGCTACATCATATAGTATGTGGTATCTACATTTTTCCACGTCAACAAAGTAAAATTCAACTTCTTTTGTGACTGAAATAGTTCCTATTTGGATAACTTCCCCTGGAGATAAATAAACTAATGGTTATCTTAGGAATTAATAACATTCATATGGATAGATAAATATCGTACATGTATGAGTGACACAATAGGATAAGGAAAGGAACAAAAATATGGATGTGACATGTATCCATCACATGAGAAACAATTTATAAGGTTATGGTATGAAAAAGTTAGTATAAGGCTATATCTAAAATGGGACTACTTCATTGAGAAGAATTGACGTATAGAATTACTCAAAAATCAACAAGAAATTGTTATGGAGGAAAAATAAATAAGACTTGAAGTGAACCAAGGAATAAATGAGACACAAGCCACAACAATAGTTAAATAATATGATGTGAAATACAATACAAATGACGTCCTTTCCCAACCTAGATAAAGAGAAGGGAAAGGATGTGCTAGAAAATAGTTTCCCATTTTTTTACAAAGCATATTACACTCGATACTAAAAAGGATACAGTTCATGTAAAATGTAAATACTTTGAAAGATTTTATATTTTTGATGACGGGTATTGGAAAAAAATCAAGCAGTTGGAGGCGTGAAGGGAGTAGGAATTATAAGTGTCATGCCAATTTATCAAGTAACAACAACCCAAATAGGTGGAGGATTTTTAACATAGTACCCACCAACACTACACCAAATGTGAGTAACATAAGCAATGAAATTTATGGATTCCTTATAACATGCACAATAACATAGGTAAGGATTAAAATTTGTACACCACAAATGTTATCACCCAACATATTTTATGACATGTATTTAGAAATTCCATAGTATCACATTGTTGAAAATTCTACTAAGGACATACAAAAATGTGATCTTATTTGGCACACTAAGGGGGTCACTTCTCTTGAAAATAAGGAAAACTAGTTTGTTATTACTTTTTTAGATCACACATATACATGGTACACAAAGTATGATCTACAACAAGTTGTTGTGGACTATGATAAATTAAAGGGGGAAGTTTTGCATTAGTGTAATAATCTTTAGTTTGAGAAGAAAAATATTTATGCACTCAAATAAATGAATCAAGATTTTACCAAAAGCATGCACACATACAATGCATGTTTCAAAAATTTGATCTCTAAAATATCTTATGAGTTCCATGCCACCCAACACATGAAGTGGGTTTTAGGATGAGTACACATGCCATTTATATGTTTCTTACCCCAAAATATGTTCATAGATCCAAGAGAATATCTTGAGGTATCTCTTGATTAAAAAGAAGATAGAATTATTGATACAAGGGTCAACCCATTCATGAAAGATCATACTGTGTCTATAGTGACCTAATTGAAGAGGCTAACTACAAATTACCCCAAGAAAATGTGCAATGGAATATGGTACATGAATTGTGAAGTGGAAGTTCATATTAAAACAACCTAACATCAATGCAATATAAAATCCATTTTTTACAATATGAAATACGTGAAGGAAGCCATGATGTAGGAGATTATCCTTTCTTCAATGTTTATTCCAAACAAAAGTATAACTTTATTATAAGGTTTATGATGTGCACACACACAATACAAAAATTCATGTGATTGATTATATCCATGAATCCTTGTCCTTTGGGATGATTCATACTATGGTGGAAGTAAAAATGAAGAATGTAGTGGAAATGTGTGAGGACTAGGTAATCATTAAAGAAGTATAAGTAGAGGTAGAATATTCCCTCCAAGAAATTAGTACGAATGTGTCTCACTAGATCACTTCTAGCATGACTACCCAACATTTTCAATTTGTGTGCATTTACAAAAGGAGTATAAGGTTGAGGATTTCACTAACCAATACATAATCACGAAGGAAAATAGTAAGAAGGTTATAAGAATGATAAGCTATCGTGCACAAAATTCCTAAAATATTGTTAAATAAATATTAACACACTAAGTTCCAACCCATCACATAAAGTGTAAATCACTACAAGAGAGATGCAACACATTATTGGAAAACACAAGCACTAAGAGGGGAGGGGTGAATAAATGGTTTATCAAAAATTTAAAACACTTCTAAAGCTCGAGAAAGTTATTCAATCTACATCAACCTTTAGTATGAGGGAACAGGGACATTCAAACATAAGAAAATAACAAGAAAGAACACATGAAGACAATGTTTAATGTGGGAAACCATTAAAGGGAGAAAAACCCACTAAAATCAATGCACTACTATGGAAAATTTTCCCATAAGAGATTACAAATATTTCAATTTGTTGATCACCCACTCAACTTGAATCACCAACTCCAACAATTTATTCAAGCACCCACTTAACAAATTTTCAAAACCTACTTGCATGGAAGCACCAACTCCATATTTTCTAAGCACCAACTTATGTTTTAAAGATATTTGATCACATTCATCTAGTTGCTTAATTCATAAAAATTTTGATCACATATTTAGATCCTATATTTTCATCCTTTACCTTGACACCCCTTGTTCCACTTATTTTTTCTCATATGCTTATACTACTACAAATCTCATCTTCGAGGCCTCTTTCACACACAATTTTTTTTCCCTCATTCAAAAAAAGATAAAATCATATTTCTCCTCTCTCACTTCATGATTATCAACAGCTCTTAATTCTCCTAATATGGTCTAGAAGACATACACATTTGGCCTTACATACATAAGGACAAACCTCTCTTTCACATCAACTCATAATTTAGCAATATTATCATCAAAATAATAACCTTTTTAATGCACAATAAGACCTTCATATACATAAGTATGTCCACTATTACACCTCTTTAACTTCATATTCAGACCACTTCATCTTCTTTTTACTCTTCAACTCAAATGCAAGATTTTAGATGACCTCATCCAAAATCGCCACAATGCATCATCATCATGATCTGCGGGTATATCAATTACAAGTACTTGACATTTCTTCATTTTTGCATGAAACTTATAACATACATGAAAAATTAGTAAATCTTCCATAAATCACAGCAATCTTGAAAGAACTAATAATATTCCTTTTTCAATCTTACATCTGCATTTTTAACGGTTTTATTCCATTTTCTTCTTGTCAACATAGGAATATTTGTCTTCTAGCTCTTATATCTCATGAAAAGTGTTAGGATGATGTAGGTACATTACTAGGTTTTTCTCCTTGCCATATATATCCTTGAAAATATTTTTAACTCTCCATTTTTATTTCAAGATTCCATTAGATATCATATTCCTCTACTAGGTACATTTTCTTCAAAATAGAGTCTTCAACTTGGATACATGAACTCAATCTAGGATTCAAATCATGCAATTAAAATAGGAAGGATGAATATTGAATATATTCACAACATCAACATGTACTTGTAATTTTACATGTCGAGAGAAGGATACTTCTATTTCAACTCATTTTATCAAATAGGTGTACACAATCATGGCATCTTCAAAATCACGGATCTCAAAATTTCATGAACAACACCATTATATGAGCTTTCAAAACTTCTTGATTCTTAGAGGATGTTTCATGTGACCTCTATTTCACAATAAAATATTTGGATCTACCTTATCATATTCATTTTCTCCATGCAACATTGATTAGGACAAGGTCTCAAAGGGTTTGCAAACATAGAAAACTAGTCTTCACAAAATGAGTTAGTTCACTCATCAAATCACATGTTCATGGATCCTATGGAAATTTATAGAAATATGTTATCCTTTTTCAACTTTAATAATCAATAAAAATATTCATTTAAATGTATATAGAATAAATAATCTTACAGATTCAAGACTTCGCATTGGGTCTCAAGTCACAAAAACTAGTCTTGTCCTAGAAGACTTCAAACAATCTAAACTTAACCTTTATGAAAAAATAATGCTTGAAAATATTAATTAGATACCTCTAATCAATCTTCAATCACTCACCTTCATCAGGTTATATGGATAATTTCACATTTTCACTTCCATTCCTCAAACCTCCTTGACAAGACCAATGAGACAGTTTAGGCCACTTGAACTTAGACACACATATTCACTGATCATGTCATGAGATTGAAAATGTCATGTTGGACTTATATATACTATATATGCTGACATTTCACGTCAACAACAATAACTCACATAAAAACATTCCAAAGAACCATGAATGGTTTTTCCTTTTCTAGCCTTAAGTAGTAGGACATTTTGAGTGAAATATTTCATAGAAATATTACAAAGAACCTACCTGAAACTTCTCATAAACAGTTAGGGAACATTATAAGCTAGATCCCATAGTTTGGATTTTACCATGAAACCTTCTATTGATAACTGTACAATAAATTCTTATAAAACAAATCTATATTTTGTACCTTACCAGCTAATATAAAGAATAATACCACCACAAAAATGAACTAGGAAGAATCCTCTACAAGTCCAAATCATCAAATCAAATTGATTAATTCAATTCAAGACCAAAATACCTAATTCTTCTCCATCACTTTGAAAGGAGGGTCTTAGGAGGGTTTGGGCCCACATAACTTCTCAAGGATCATTAAGAAAAAAACAAGGAGTCATTCTTCATCATGCAATTGAAAAATTATATTTTCTCCATCCCCCAACATTGATGAAAGAATTAGGTCTACATGTAGAGATTTAATATACCAATGAGAACATCAAATTTAACCCTTGAGTTAGAAATGACCATTTTGAGAGCTCAATAGGACTTCAACTCATTTTTATTGCTTCTCCCTTTGAATTATAGCATCAAAATTTGTCCAAAGCACTATGTTAACCTCCTTCACATGTCCCATGGCTCATTTTAGTCTACACCTATCTGAAACTCATCATCCACCATGACTTGTACATGCATACCTAGATTGTCCTCAAGAACATGCCTCCAAAAGAACTAAAACATGTCTTTACCTAATAAATATTGTCATGTATAACCTTCCATATGCTATCTATAATGTCAGAACACTCTCCTTATGTTTGTACTCACTTTCTTTATTGTGATTTGCTTGATACCCTATGCCAAACTTGCACTAGGTCTTAGAATTAGGTCTAGTTGTGATTATTTCAACTTTTGTTTCATGAACCTATCTTATAATCCATCCTAAATTCACTTACAAACATTTGAAACAAGGTTTCTTTGACCTCTTTAATCGCTCATGGGCTCACTTAGCTCTGAAACTCACTTTCATGCTTCATAGGGCCTTCAATCACCTAGACTAGGTCATAGATGATTACCTACAAACCATGCTCAAACCTATACATTCACTATGAGAATCACATGAGTATCTTAACACACACTCTCCATGATCTCCAAGCCTTAACCATGATTCTATATTTGTCTCATTCCTATATTCTGTCATACCAATTCATCCTTCTTTGTAGGCCTTATGAATAGGTCTACTAGACTAAGCCATCTCACTAATACGACTCATGCAACCTTGTGTACACCATGCTAACTACATCACATAATAAAAACCTACTCAAACATATACTACACCATCATGACATCCTATCACATCACCATCATTCCTCTACAAATCACTAGCTACTTCGATAAGTCAAACCTTACCATGTGATCTCAATCATGTCACCATGAACTCATGTCACACCTTTTCTTACCATGTCACAATAACCATAAACTTCCTCTTTCACTCCTTCATCCTCCTTTTTCATTAATGAGCCTTTTGTATTAGTGACAACGTAACAAGCACTTACATGCCAATAATATCTCCCTTTATCATTGATGGAAAACAACCTAACTTTTCTCCCCATTTTTACATTAATAAAAAAGTACATACTTGTATCAAATGGGATTCATCTTTATCAAATTATTTGGACCCCTTGGTTGGAAACATCAACCAAACTCATCATTCAATCTCACAAGCTTGTTTCTTTTTCCTTGGCTCCATTTTTCTCTTCATCAAAGCATTACCATCATTGTAGTTCCCCCTGAGAAGATGCTTTCATAGTACATACACATGCCAAATGTCTCATCTTTGAGTGATAACATCCTCCTGACTCATAAATAGGCTTGTCTCATTGAATATACTCAAAATTAAAATTAACTCTTCTAGATATTGGAGTGCAAGCAATATTTATGACTGAGATCCCTAAATCAAACTTTTAGAGCAAAATAATCAAAATCCTCCTTGTTTTAGAAGTCTACATTCACCATGAAATAACCTATTATTACTCCCCCTAAGGTTATCCCATCTCAGTATCTGATCGACTATGAAATAATTAGACCACATACCTTGATCTCATTTCATATAGATAAACCAGCATCACCACTTATGTCCTAAGTTACATTGTTAGTTATTATTGCTTTCATTTCATGATATAGTGAATTACTTGATCATAAACCTTTCTCCCTTGTCAATATACCTAAAATCATTACTAACTCTACCTATCTAGCCTTATTGACAACATATGTAGTTAAATGAATATCAACTTGAATTACTTATACTTTGAGACATCTCCTCATACTTCTATCTCATTTTTAAAGCTCCAACAAGCTACGGTGTCCGATACAATGAAATGTTCACTCATGATAATATTGCAGCCAATCTAACATTATCTCCTCAAGATAAAGTCCACTCTATCTTCTTGTCAAACACACTTCTGATCAACACAAGACACCATGAAGATTTCATGTACAATTTTTGATCATATATGCTTGCTCATATTATATTGTTATCATTTCAAGAGATACAACTCGAGAAAACATATATATGAAAATGATGTATTTTCACAAACTTGTAGTCATCCATCAAGCCTTAAATCTTCATTCCAAACATGTAAAGCTTAGAAAACAATCTTTATTCTCTAACATCCTTCTTAATACAATAAAATAGGCTCCAAGCCACCATGTACAGGTTTGACATAGTGTATACCAACTTGAAAACTCAATTTTGATCTTTATGGTATTGACGATTGCCTTACACTTCTTCATACAACCTTCATGAAGAAGAGGAAAATATGATACACCTTATATACGATACATGGACTATGAGACCACATATAACATCATGTAACTCACAAGCCTACATGGAAATGAAAGGAATGATAATAAAATTGTACTGCAAGCCAAAAACACAGATGCTAATCAAACACCACGATCGATAAGATGAAAGCAATTCAGCTAGAATAACTTTACATAAAACCTTTGCAAACAAATGAAAAACAATATCATATATTATTATGGAACTCAATGCAATACATTGAGAATGGGCCTTGATTAAATAGGCAAGGAATAACAATATAAGAACCAGATCAAGGTCATAGATCAAGCCATAAAACAAGGAAATAACTAGTCATCAAAGAACTAGTCAAGACCATAGATTAGGGAGAGAACTAGACATCAATGATCTATTCAATACCATAGATCAAGGAAATAAATATACCTGAGCAAGTAGATAATATCTCCTAATATCTAAATAAGATAAAAGAAATATCCACACACATAAGTGGGTGAGGATAAATCTGATAAAGGTAAATAAAGTACCTAGGTGAACATGAGCTAAGGTAAATACCTACTCTAACACCCCCTCAAGTGAAGATAGGGGCCAAAATAGAAGTGGCATGTCCATAGTATGAGTCCCAGAAACTAGGCCTGATGGGTACTCATGTACGATAACCTGGGAAAAAAGGGACACGTGCAAGGTACCCAAAACAATAACAACAAAGTAAAGAGAGTAAAAACCCACTGCAAGGCATCCCAAGAAGCTCGGCTCAAAAAAATTGTACAATGTTGAAGAATTTTGGTGTGTGCACCGTGGTCGAATCCACCTGCTCGATCACAAAACTCAAAAACAAGCGACACTTGGGTTTCACTGAGAATAGCTCCATACAAGGAGACTTTCGATGGAGTGATGTCGAAAGTGCAAAAAAACACCAAAAATAATTCAATCAACTACTGCAAATAGGTGTGCCACGATCCAAGAACTAGAAACCAAAGCAACAAGACACTGACACAAAATCCAGAGTTTCATGATCTAAGAAAAGCAAAGGTAACAAGGCAAGGACACAAAACTCGAAGAAGCAGGATCAACACCACACCCTCCCATTCTTTGAATGGGTGGAGGGATCTAAATCTGTATGAGTTGCCCAAAATCAACTACTCGAAAAATGAAAAATAACACTGGACTTCACCAGAATAGATCCCCCACAAGAGATACTATTAACATGCCAAAAGTGTCAAAAATATAGATACAAAATATCTCAACAAATAAGAGAGATACACTACACTGCTAAAGAAAAATGCTCAAAACAAGAAGCATCACAATGCAGAAGGTATAGAAAGTGGAGCAAGAGGCCAAATGGTGGAGGAGCCATGCCTATAGAGTCCTCTCAACAAATGCCTATGTCACCTCCATGAGTGATCAGATATCCACCCCAAATCAACACGGATGGATGAAGAAGATGCTGCATATGACTTGGTGCAAAATGCACAATGGGTGCATGCAAAAGAACATCAGAATGTGTGTCAGGTTGATCATGTCTGACAGCTGAAATCTCAGGTTTCTCAAGCCTAAGTGAAGGTGTAGAACTCATGTGTTGCTCATGATCCTCAAAAAGAGTCGAGTGAACAAAAAAAGGAGCTCTATTAATGTGTGATCCCAATGAAGTATCTACATGAAAACCAATGTCATGGTGAGAATTCCACTTAACATGTGGAAAGAGGGAAACAATACCTTGTGAATGTCTACCAATACCTCCACTAGTGAAACCTATAGAATGGAGCATGTGAGAACTGAAGGTAGTGGTATGCTTCTCAAAAAGGCCATGTAGTTGAGCAGAAATAGGATACACAACATGTGGTACTGTAATAGGCACAGATGTGGAAGAGCATGCAGTAACAAGCTTCATAGGTGTATGAGCATCAAGATCAGGAACAATCAAAGACTGACAGATCAATGTCAGTGGGTACAAGAGCAACAGCTGCAAGTGGACTAGGAGCATGGATATGGTTGTCCTGATATGATGGTGATGTTGAGGCTAGCAACATTTTGTTCTGCAGGGAGTGTATTATTGTATCCTTATCGTGAATGAGTGATTGTAGAAGAGAATTTCACTTCTTAAGCGATCTATTTTCTTCCAAAATTTTACAATATCCTCTTGAAGTCCACATACTTCAGAGAAAAGCATATCATTCTCATAATCCATGATAGGTACAAACTGCAACTCCCAAAAGTTTAGGATGTTGGGCTCAGCCAAAATTGCGTCCACAATTGATTACAACACTCCTCCATATTTGGCACTTTATAATTATAGTGAAAGTCTCAAAATAAATAACTCCAATGGAAATATCATGAAAAAACAAGCACTTTTGCAAAAACGGCACTCAAAACCGAGTTACCGATTAAAACTTACAAGCCTTTACAAGATTATGTTCTACTTATTTATTTTAGTTGCCACTAAAACAAAATAAATTGTTGTTGCCTTCATCACACAAATAAAAATAAAAGGGGGCTGAAGTTAAGAACCAACTAGTAGGAATCACAATATTTAAGCCCTCATATGACCATACCATATGACCAAGGGCTAAGGATTTTAATGGGTGCAATCTCAGCTCTAATGCCATGAAAGGAACAATAAGAAGATTATTCCAAGCCATGATATTAGATGATAATATCACACCACAGGGTTTTCACCATTTAGAAAATGGAAGCTAAAATACCATATATGGAAATCCATCATAACCCATAATGCTCCATACATTACAATAGAATTTATTTATTTACAAAATAAAACTTACTGAGATGGATGTCAACAAGCAATCTCCAGCTCTAATACCATGAAAGGAATGATAACCAAATCATACCAATCCAAGAACACAGATACTAATCAAACACCACGATCAATAAGATGAAAGCAATTTTCCAGAATAACTTTACATAAATCCTTTGCAAAAAATGAGAAACAATATCATTTATTATTATGGAACTCAATGCAATGCATTGAGAATGGGTCTTGCTTAAATAGGAAAGGAATAACAATCTAAGAACTAGTCAATGTCGTAGATCGAGCCATAAAACAAGGAAATAACTATTCATCAAACAACTAGTCAAGACCATAGATTTAGGAGAGAACTAGACATTAAGGATCTAGTCAATACCATAGATCAAGGAAAGAACTATACCTAACAACTAGATAATATCTCCTAATATATAAATAAGATAAAAGAAATATCCACACACATAAGTGGGTGAGGATAAATACAATAAAGGTAAATAAAGTACCTAGGTGAACATGAGCTAAGGTAAATACCTACTCTAATAGGAAAGCATCATTTATCCTTCCATCCGATGGTATGATCAAGTCATCGTACAAAATGAATGACTTATCTTCATGAAACCAACATCCATGTTACTCAATCAACCTCTAACCAAAATCTTTAAATAGTTTAGGGATGTTTAAGATCATAGTCAAGACACCTTGACACCATAACAAGACTCTTCTCCGTAATAAGATGGACTGATAGAAAACACCAACTTTTCAAGTTTATTATAGACCAACTTTGTAACACTTTGAATACTACATACCTTATGAGTGACCAATCAAAATAAGAACATGAATTCACCTTTCATAGGGATGTTATCACATTTAAAAATCTCATGTATAGCAATAGAGATGACTCGAAAAAGATTCTTATTGGGAAAATCTTATAGGTTTTACAATCAAACTAGAATTAATGAGCTAATCTCACGACCTAACCAAGAACTCATAAGATTTACGTAAATAGACATTATTTCACCATATTACTAATTTGACTCAACATGATAGGGCATTATTTCCAGGTTTCCTTTAACTCGTACATAGATCACACCTTACTTCTTCATGAATTGATATGAGTCAATGTATTACACAACCATACTTCATGACTACTTGAAATCTATTTCCCAAACGTCAATCATCCCATAATAATTTGAGTGATATCATGACTTTATTATCCTTCACTTTTGCACTAGAGAGCTTGAAAACTAATCATTTTATGATTAAGCTTCATTTATCTTTCATAGAGATTTGAATATATACATTTCTTCTTCATAAGACTTGATGGAATTTTATGGTTTGATTTTCATAGGAACCTTATTTAGAATACTAATTTTTTCATTGATCCCCTAAAATCATTTAATTCTCTTTTATTGATGGAGTGTACCTTCAAAACCTTATAGATCATATAGAAAACTCACAACATTTGCATCTTATTATCATCCGAATTTCTTCTTGAAGTATCAATCGATAATGGACCATTTCTTCTTAAAAATTACTACAACCTTTTTACAATAATGACAAGTACACATACACTTTTCATAGCTATAAAAATAAATTAAGAATCTAAAATACATTGTTGCAGACCTTGAAAGAGCTTTTAATGTTCACTTATTTCATTATTCTATACTTGAAGACTATGGTGGATATCATCACATATCATTATGAGTCACTTGATCAGAGCTAGATATACTGATTGAGAATAAATTATACAAGGACATGAATTCAAGACACTTTTATTTTCTTAGATGATGAACTAGGACCTTAAAATACCTCACATAGATCAAACATGCACATAAAATTTATGAAAGGAGATAGAAAGACATAACTTTTAACTACTAATGCATTTACAAGATTTTGAAGAATTTGATTAACACCTAATGATGGTAATACACCTTCAATAAAAAAATTATTCTTTCAAATGATAAATGCCTTCTAAAATCCTAGAGAAGACACACAATTCTTGTTAGATCACTAAAACAATATATAGTCATCAAAAGAGCTCAAAGACTCTATCTTCTTTCTTTCTACCTTTGAGATCCTTTCATTCTTCTTGGATGTCCTTTCAGATATGATAATTTAATCTCCTATATCTCCATATTATGATTGAAGTTGGGAAAAACATATATGATGCACCTCATTCACTTGCTCTCTATTAATTATGGCTAAAGGTTCTTCATGACTTGCATTATGATTGTCTTCTTCCTTCTTTTCTTTATCAACACTTTTTTATATCTTGTTTGAAAAAGGATCTCCTATTACGCTCTCTAATTTCTTCTTCTTTCTATCATCTGCACATGTTGTCTTGCTTTTATGCTTTGCCTCTTTATACATAGAATTAGTTTCCTTGTCCTTGTATTTATACTTAACACCATTCTTGTAAATGACGTCTTAGACTGGTGATTTGGAATCATTCATAGGTTTGGTCTTCATTTTGAACACCTTCTTACCTTGTTATTTGAATGATTTAAACGTGTTGTTGTACCTAAGATAATAATTTTGATAGAAATAATTTTCAAAATGTATAAATCCATTAAAAGAGTAACACAAAAACCATTCTTTCTTCTATATTAATCTCAAACCGAGATTCCCAGCCATAATTAGCAGCCTTATGATTGTAACAATTGTTAGCATGTTGTGATTTAGGAACTCTAATGAAGGAAAAATATTTATTGTCTCTATCCTATAATTTCCAAAAGGACCAGGGAGAGAGAAATAACATTCAAGTAAAATAAATCTAAACTACAAAGGTGTGATGCACCAAAAAAAGGGTGTGAGAACAACTCTCCAATGTGTGAAAATGGGAGAAAAATACAAGATTAGAAAGGGTGATGATAGTTCTCCACATTCTAACAGCAACATTCACAAATTCATTTCCATATAAACACAATTATAATGAACTCTGCACAATGAGTAGAGAGACACAATACACCTGCAATAAGAATAAAGAGGAAAGAAGAATGCAAATAAACACAACAAGGGAAGATACATCCACAACTTGCATCTATTGCTTCATTGATATGCACATAGATCATTCTATTATCAAGAGAAAGGTTAGGATCATCATGCAAGAATTCCTCTACAAATTCCTATAACACATTGGTTTCACAAAACAAAAATGATAGAGTTTTGCTACCAGAATTATCCCCTTTACAAATGAGAGAACACTTCCCAATTTATAGAAAATGAAGGAGAGAGAGAGAGAAACAAGAAAACTCAGATTTTCCCTTTGCACCAATTATAAAGTACCCAAAGTGGGTGGAAATCATGATAGAAAATATTCAAAAGTCATCCTTGATTGATATGCAACTTGCAGTGAGAGAAATTGTTGCCCATGCTTATTTAATGCACTCCCAACCACTTTGAAATCCTTATTTGAACTGGTCTTTTTTCTATAAATTCATCCCCAAAACTTCATCAATTTATAGATTTATTGATCCTTTTTTAGGTATCAGAACCATGATTCCAACGAGACCAATTTTGTGAAATTCCATTGAGAAATGCTCAAGTTATGAGCTTTTGAGAAAATGTAGCTATTTTGAGTTTTACCACATTTGAGCTTTCATTTCATAGGACTGAGTAATTAAATTTTGGATGGAAATCATCATTTTAAATATTTTCCTCCTTCACCTAATTTTTTACATCATTTTAATGATTTGTGCATTTAAAATACTTGTGGGACCCACCTTCGATTTTCATTTTTATACGGAGGGGGATGTTGTTTTAGAATATTGGCCATTTTAGCTAAACTTGGATCATCTCTACTCAGATGGTTCTCACTCTCCATTTGAAAGAACTTATTTTTGATGCACCAGTCATTTATATGCCAACACCCCGGGACCTCCTTTTCCTTAAGTTCCAAGCCATCCACCTTATATCTCAAAGGCTTTGTTCACATCACATACCAGTCGACCCACCTCATCCTCATTTCATTGAGCTTGTATGCACCCCACTGTTCATGTCCATTCACCACCTTTCACTTTTACATTAGGCATCCTTCATTATGGAATATTTGTTTCTTGCATTGGTGTCATGCCACTTGTGCTTCCATGTTCTATGTCACCAATTCTAGATGGTTATTCACCTACCATGTGTTGCTAGCCTAGGATCCTTCCATTGATCCCCACTCCACCTATAATGCACCTGACTCACAGTGTTTTGGCCTCCGAACATAATTTTCCACATGGGCTATTAGGGCACCTTATCCTTTTGACATCCCACAAGCCATTCTCACCATATTCCCATGCAATCCCATGCATGTGGGAATTTTGGGTTTTTCATGTCTAATGCCCCACCTCACTTGGGCCATCTAAGGTTTTCTAACTTTCCGTATTCACCGTCGAGACTCCTTTTTGTGGTGATTTTCACTTTGGTTGCATCATGTCCCAAATGCATCTCATTTGGCCAATTGATCCATGCTTCTCCATTTTGTTGGCATTTCATTTTTTCACTCATCCCTGAACTCAAACGGCTCACCAAGTTGGCTCACAATCAATCTCTTTCCTTCATCATTTTCATCCAAATTCTTTGCCTAACCATTCAAGCTTGTCCCGATTTCAAATCCCCTAATGAATGTGCATTTTGGATGCTCAGAAACACTTGTCACGATCATTGTCATTATGAGTTTTTCACCTTAATTTCCATTAATGCTCAATTCAAATGCCAGCTTCGCATTACTTATTCCTCTTTCAACATTATATCCAGATACTTAGTCCTCCCGCATTGCTTCAAACTTGGCTTGCTCTCATTTTTCAAGGAAATAACTCTTCTACTTTGGAAAATGGCTTAGTCATCAATGAAACAAGCTCGATGATCTTATTTTTAAAACCAAATCTTCCACCATGATAGTTTCGAGATCTTTGAAAATTCCTTATTATCACTTTTATCTTAAATTGGCTATACTTGAGTACCATTCTCTACCAAATGAAAATTCATTTCATGACTCAATCATCATTTAGCTTTATTATTATTGTGGGCCTAATGGATCAGCCCAGGCTGAATTTGAAAATCAACTCGGCCCAAATTTCAATTAACTCAACACCTGAACTCCTCCTCGAATAAGCTTCTCATTTTTTCAATGATGGTTTTGAGTATCAATTGAATGAGCTAAATGAATAGCATCGGTGGCCATTTTATATAGATTGTCTTTCCTCGCAATCATAAATAACTCAACTTTCACGACTTAGCTTATTTCAGAGCTCCATCATTGATGAACTCAAGGCTTCTAAACATACTTCATCCATTGTAATGAATTAGATGGGACTTGGTTTAACTAACTCAATGATTTCTAAGAGCTCCCATTTGAAAAAACTTGTTATCCCAAGATATCATGGCTCACCTACATATGCAAATCATGAACTGGCATTCATACATGAGCTTAAAATGAGCTTGGTTTACAAACTCGCCTCACAAATGAGTTGGCTCGCATCCTTTGGCTTTCAAGTAGATCGGTCATAGATAATAATCGGTGCTCTTCATAATATAAATAATTAGATGACTCTTGGAGGTAGCTCAAATGTTTTGGTTTCTTTTGCAAAGTTCTCCCGTAAACCCCTTTAGATTTCAAGGCTTCCTTTAGACTTCTTCATTGGAATTGGGATCAGCTGGAGACTTAGAGGTGTTTTGAGTGAAATGCACTAGATTTTCCATTTAAGTGTTCCAAGGTGAAGGGTGTCATCCATCTTGAATAACAAACTTTAAATTTTTTTTGAAGACCAAGAAGAGGAAAAATTCCTCTTGTAACCTTCAACTCTCTCAAATACCTTGATTTTCCTTTCTTATTGAAAGCATGTATCCTTGTGAAGGCTATGAGAGTCCCTTATGTGCAAGCTTGTGACTTCTATTGTCCAATTTCACCAAGGGGTGAAATTAGATAAAAATTTGGAGACTCATGGGCCATTTTCCTACTAGATGAAGTATGACCACTGCCTATAGCTATCCATTGGGCATGGAGTCTACATGATCAATCATGAGTTGATCTAACTTTGGAACTTTGACCTCCAGGATGTTGAAATATTGTTTTTTCTTCTAGGAGCCTACCTATCACTTACTTGCATTTCCAACTCTCATAAGAAAATCTTGAAATTTATTTTGTGAGAGTAGAAAATTGTCTTAAAACTTGAATTTCATCCTTTCCCCACAACTGTGATCTGTGAGGCTAAATGATGAACATGATGTAACTGCTGCCCCAACATCTAATTTTTTTTGACTAATTTTCTTACACATACTTGAGAATTGGAGTGAAACATCTATCAGTTTGGACATCATGGAACTCTATTAAAAACCTGATTTTCTTTCTTCTTCTGAATGTTCCATTCTCAAACATTGTCTTGGGGAACTCAAGTCAAGGGAGAGCTCACTACAAGTTTGGATTTTCTTAAATGGACAAACACTAACACTACCATCTACTATACAAATGCTACTCTTTTGATTTATAATTTGGTGGAGGCATGAGAAACTTAGTTGCTGATTAAAGATCAAAAAGAATGGAACATTAAAATTTCCTCTCTTGATTTGATTTTAGTTGTTCTACATTTGAATTTTTGATTTGAAGGAACAACAATTTTTCTTGCAACTTTGAGTCCTTTTGCTGCAATTTCTCTTTTTAGAAGCATGATGAACTATGTAAGAACATACACTAGAAGCAATAGAACATGTGCCCAAGGAACTTAGGGAAATTAAAACTATTCTAACAACAATAGTAACAATGTGCACAAACACTTAGAGGAATGAAAATCCTAAACTAATATGTACAAGGGTGAGAAATCTTCCTTCTAGTAGAAATGTTTGAGGTAGATTCCATTGACTAGAATCTATAGTTCTTCACCATCCAACTTAGCCAATCGGAAGTCATTACTACTTTTTACTCTATGATCATGTAGGGACCACTCCATATGGCATCAAACTTGGAATGTTTTCCGGTTTTTCCGATCAACATCCCACTTTAGCACCAAATCTCCTCTTGGAATGTCCTGGCTTTAGCTTTCTTGTCAAATCTCCTCTTGATCAATGCTTGATCTTTCTCCATGGTTTGCATTACATGCTCTCTTATTTCTTCCAATTCCATCGAGTTCTGCATACCTAGATTTCCATGGGTTCAAACTCATCTAGTTCTAACTGCTTCATGAGCTCCAATGTTGGAAACTCAAGTGATATAGGCAAAGCACTGCTTCTTTTCCATATACTAGCTTGTATGGAGAACTACCTGTTGACCTCTTGGGTGTTATTCTATCAACCCATAAAAGGCTGATTTGAGCTTTGTGTGCTAGGTTCTCTGATTTTCATCAAGATTTCTTCTTATGATTCTCAACAAGTTCTTGTTTGTGGACTCTTCTTGGCCATTACCCTAGGGGTAATAATTTGATGAAGTGTTGAGATATATTTCCATTTTAACAGCCCATTCAGTGATCTTTGTGCCAAGAAAATCCAATGCATTATGATATGATAGTGGTAGGGACACCAAACCTTGTGACTATCCCCTCATAGAAGTCCAAGATACTAGATTCATTTTCTTCTTTGAGTACCACTACTTCGGTCCACTTGGTGAAATAATTTATTGCTATTAGAATCCACTTTGTGGCCTTGGCTGAGTTTGGATTGATAACTCCAATGAATTCCAATCCCCATTGCATGAATGGATGATCCACTGAGATTGGGAAGGAAGTGGCGCTTCTTACTTCTCCTTTCCCATGAAGAATGCACATTTTTTACACTTTTTGATCCAAGAGTAGCAATCACTAAACATTGTAGGCCAATAGTAACCAGCCTTTCATGATCTTGAGAGTTGTTACTCATGGGGAAAAGTGACCTCCCCTTCTTCTCCATCATGGAACTCATGTGCAACACTTTCTCAATCTGATTTGTTGGGACACACCTTAGAGAACTCCATTCACATATTTCTTGAACAAGATGTCATCATCAATAAGCACATATGGAATGGACTGTAATCTGAAGTATCTTCTCTTTCTTTTCTCCATTCTAGAGGGCATAACCTATTTGGAGATAATGCACCATATCTTGAGTCCAACATGGAATGGGCACATCATTAGTTGGTTTTCTTGATCATTTTACAGCACCAAAACAACTTCTTCTTTCACTTTTGGCTCAACATGTTGTTTAGAAGCTAGTTTCTCACATAGGCCTTTACCACAAACCAACTTAGTCACTTTGATCTCAATATCATACTCCATCACTCGAGTGATCCAACCTACTCTTTCTCATTCAAATCTTTTCAAGAAGAAATTATTTGACCTTGACATGAGACACTAACAATTGAATCTTATTGTTTGAGACCAAGTGTCTGAACTTCTTCAAGCTTCTAATGACAACAAGAACATGCTTTTCAATGAAATAATATCTTACTTTGTAATCTTCCAAGCTTTGGATGAAGAATGTTATGGGCTGCTCTGAACCTTCTTTATTCAATTGTACCAAGATGGTTGAGATTGTATCGAACCTCCAAAAGCATAGAGAATGAAATCCTTGGAGAAATCTGGATTGATAAGAGTTGGAGCTTGAGATATTACATGCTTAATGGCCTCAAAAATCTCTTTCCTTCTTTGTTTTCCATTTGAATGCAAGGTTCTTCTTCAACATCATTGTTAATGGTTTCACCAAAGTGGAAAAATCAAGGCACAAATATGTGGAAAAATTTTATTCTCCCAAGAAGCTTTGGAGATCCTTCTTGTGACTTGGAAATGGAAGAGTTCGGATGGCTTCAACTCTCTTGGGATCAATATTCAATCCTTCCTTTGAAACAATGTGGCCCAGAAATTTTCCTTCATGTGCCAAGAATATACACTTTTTGGGATTCAAAGACACTCAAATCTTCTACACCTTTGAAACACTTTCCTTGAGGTGAAAGAGATGGTCTATGCATTTTTAGAGAACACAGTGATATCATCAAGATAAAAAGCACTATCTTGTTGATCAATCCCTTTGAATGCCATATCCATAGCTCATGAAATGTTTCTCCAACATTTGATAGTCCAAATGGCATCTTCCTATAAGCATATGTGCCCCATTTTGTAGTGAAGGTTGTCTTGAACTGATCATCTTCCTTCACCATGATTTGATTATAGCCTAAGTAGCCATCCAGTAATGAAACCTTTAGAACCAACTACTACTTGTAAGATTTTTCCATTGAAGGGAGTGGATAATGATTTGAGTGAAGCTCTATTTCAAATCATGGAAAATCCACACACAATCTGATTTCTCCATTTCTTTCCTCATCGGCACCAAATTTGCAACCCAACTTGAATGCTTGATAGGAAAGATGATGCTAGCCTCTATCATCTTATTCAATTATTTTCTCATGAGAGGTTCAATATGAGGATTCACCGCCTTTTTTTTCCTGATGGGCTTGGATTTGGATCCAACTCAATAGTATGTTGTGCTAATTTTGGATTAAAGCCTCTCAAATATTTATAATTCTAGGAAAAGACATCAGGAAACTCTTGAAAATTTGGATAAATTCAGATTTTTCTTGTTGAGTACTCACTTTTCCAATTTGCAACATCTTACCTTCTCCAACTGAAATAGGCTCTGAGTCTTCACCCTTTACTTGAATGTTTTTTTT
This sequence comes from Taxus wallichiana var. yunnanensis, assembly GCA_018340775.1. Lineage (NCBI taxonomy): Eukaryota > Viridiplantae > Streptophyta > Pinopsida > Cupressales > Taxaceae > Taxus > Taxus wallichiana. The sequence goes on from CM031237.1 coordinate 373,785,187, forward strand.
TTCTTTTTGGAATTGATCATTTGGGTTAAAGATTGATTCCAAAGTCACAAGACCCTTTGGTAATTTTTTGTTCTTAGCTGCACCACTTGGTCACCATACTGTTGCTCCAATTTATCTTGGTTTCTAGCAGAGAACTCAACTTCTTCTTGTAAAAAATTTATGATTTTTGATCATTTTCAAAGACTTGCCAACTAGTATTGTTATCCGGGAAACAGCTGGTCTTACAACCACTTTGATATGAGGTTGGGTTTTCTCACTTTTGATACTTTCCACAACATCAAACATTGCCCCAATTTGTTGCAAGTCTATTTTAACCTCATTCTTCTTCCTTGGAATGGAATTGATGCCAAAATATTCAAAATATTCAATAAGATCCCATACCCAATTCTTGTAGTTCTTTAGAAGATCATTCTTTAGCAAGCATTTTTTCCCCTCTAACTTGGTTCACAATCAGCTCACTATCTCCAAAGACTTGCAAGTTCTTAATGCCTCTCTTTCTTTCCCAATGCAATCCATGGATCAAAGCTTCATACTTAGTTGTGTTGTTTGACAAGCAAAATTGAAAATGGAAAGTTGAGTAGTATTTTATACCTTGAGGTGAAACAAGCATAGCTCCTCCTCCAACACCTTGCCTACTCCTTGAGCCATCAAAGAATAACTACCATACTTCATTATCATCATCTTTATCATCCGGCTTGGTGATGCTAGGGAGAGGTGGATTTTCTTCATGCAAGAAATAGATGCCTAACTCAACTTCTTCCATTTCCTTATAGGATCAAATGCATGCCTTTTGTTTTCCCATTCATCAAGAGTTAAGTCTGGAATGTTTCCAACCTTAGTATCTGCTTCATAAATTCTTGGACAATCTTCTTGATCAAAAATTTGAACAATTTGCATTGATTGGGCTTGGTACATGATGGTTCAATATGGAATTTTGTAATAGGTTAGATTGATTGTAGCCTTAGCTCCATACCTTGTTTCTAAATAGCATATGTGACCAATCAATAGACAAATAGCCTCCAATTTTAGCTGTGAAGTCCCTTGATAAACACAATGCAAAGAGTGGTGGAAAGTCAATAATTGAGACATCTTGCAAGACTGTGACATTTGGGCATGCATGCAATGTGTAAGGCTCAATCCTTTGATTACTCCAACTATTGTTGTCATTGTTGTCCCATCTAATTGCACTACACCTCTAGAAATGACTTCATACTAAAGGCCTAGCTGATCAGCTATTTGTTTGGGCATCATGAACTACTTGCTCCCGAATCAATCATGCAATTTGTGCACAAGATTGTTCCCAATGATAGAGATATATAAAATGGAGGAGGCTTCATGTTTTTACCTTGTTGACCTCCTTGATTTCCTTCTTGTGGAGCTGCATTAGTGAGCACCTTCTCTTGATTTTGGATGATTCATTTGATGTGGACCAATTTTCCATGGCTACTTGCAATAGATCTCTTTGCCTCGAGATAGCTAATGACTCCCACATTGAGATGTTTACATTTTTTTCTTCATTTTCTCAATGATATTGAATGGAGAGAGAACTATCCTTTTTTTCCCTTTTCTTTGCACAACTTTTTCTTGCACATGAGCTGCTACAACTGGTACATGAGTTGGTCTAGAAGGTGGTTTGGACTGATTTTGCACATTTGGAGCTGCACTTTGATTGCTAACACCTTGTAGAGTGATAGAGGGTTGAGAAATAATTTGGATTAGATGATTTCCTTCCTCAATATTCCTCTTTTTAGACTTGTGTTGGCTGCCACACCTTGAGAAGGGGCTTGATTTATTCCACAAAAATCTTCAACTTGCCAATTCACAAGTGTGGTGTCATTTGGAGGTGCCTCTTGAGTAGCTTCCTTGCTGATTTTCTTCTTGATTTGTTTCTTGTTCCACACCAACCATTGTCACCATCAATGCTTGATTTAGAGCACCATTAAAACATGTTGATTGATTATGAGGTTGATTGCATGGGAAGCACCAGTCATATTCTTGTGCCATGTTATTTTTATTGGTACTAAGGCTCTAGATGTGGATGCAACATTAGGATTATAAGGCTGAAATGGCCTATTAGTAGGAGGTTTTACTTGGTTCTGATTTATAGCTTGAGCAGGTGGCCTATTAGGATGATAAAGGTCTATTGGGTTGGGCTTGAGGCTGGTATGATCTAAAATTTTGAGCTTGTTTCCTCTTAATTGTCACCAACTCATTGCCTAAGTTTTGCAACTACTTCATGACTTCTTGGAGCTCATTTGAGGTGCTAGAAGAAGAGGAAGTAGAAGCTTTCAGTAGAACTCTAATTTTTGGGGGCAGGAATGGGAGCTAATGTAGGTGCTTGACTAGTGCTTGGATTTCCTAATTCTAGATAAAGAGGCATAGGTGGCCTAGGTGTAAGTTTACTAGCTTGAATCAAACAATTTTCAGCTCTAATAGCAATGTTATAGGCTGCGGGTAAAGTTGTACCTCCCATAGATTGTATCATCATGGAAATATTAGAATTTAAAGCTTTTAGAAAGTATAGAAAAGCACCTTTAGTTGTTGGTCTCACAAAAGTGGAATCCTATCCCATGTCCTTTGAAATCTGAAGTTGAAGTCAGCCATCTACTCATTTGGTGCTCTCTTGATTGTGGTTAATTTCTCCAACAGAGATAAATTGTCTTCCTTTTCCCAAATTGACCACAAAGAGTTGTGCACAACTGATCCCAATTTTTGAATTGATCCTACTCTAGGCTCTGAACCATTGTAGAGATTTTTCCTTTGAAAGAAGAAGCCAATAATTTGACTACCACATCCATTTCATTAACCTCATGTATAGCACAAACATTTGCAATGTCTTGAATGTGATCAATCGAGTTGTATGGTTTCTCCCAGTGAAATATGGAATGTTTTTCAATGCTGCAACTGGGATTGATTTTTGCATTGAGAGAAAGTGGGCTGCTACCCATGAAATTCACAAATGGATTTGGTGGTGTGGTTGATGAGCCATTCTTGATTGGTCTGAGAACTCTAGTTGATTGAATAAAAGGCCTACCAGGTGGAGGTGTTTTGATAATGTTCTATTTGGTGGAGATGGAGACCTTTGAGCTCTTCTTCCCTTCTTCCTCTACCTAGAGATAGCTGCAAATATTCAAAAATACCTTCTTCTCTAGTTCTTGACCTTGTTTGAATCCTTCTCATAAATTTGAAAGTTTGGGGGCTACTAAACTAGTGAATTCTTCCTTTGGAGTCAGATGTGTAATTTAAAAGCCTCTTAAAGGATGGAATTTACAACAAGAGCACACCAATCTTGTTGCAATAAAAATGAAGACTTCTTTTGTCCCACCAGGCATGTGTCAGAATAACTATTATCACCAAATCACAACACCCTCTAATTTCTTAGCATGTGAGTGTGTTAAGGCAAGCAGTGTGACTGGGTAACATGGGTACTATCTCCAAGTGTGGGACTTGCTACTTGAGATAGACCTCCAGAGAAGGTTGGTTCCTCTTCCTAATCTAGTGCAAGCTAACTCTAATGAAGGAAAAATACTGACTATCTCTATCCTATAATTTCCAAGGGACCAGGAGAGAGAAATAACATGAAAGTAAAATAAATCTACACTATAGAGGTGATGCACCAAAAGAAGGGTGTGAGAACAACTCTCCAATGTGTGAAAATGGGAGAAAAATAGATTAGAAAGGGTGATGACAGTTCTCCACAATCTAACAACAACATTCACAACTTCATTTCCATAGAAGCACAACTATAATGAACTCTACACAATGAGTAGAGAGACATAATACACTTGTAACAAGAATAAAGAGGCAAGAAGAATGCAAATAAACACAACAAGGAAGATACATCCACAACTTGCATCTATTACTTCATTGATATGCAAAAATCATTATATTACAAGAGAAAGGCCAGGATCAACATGTAATAATCCTCTATAAAATGCCTACAACACATTAGATTCACAAAATAAAATGGTAATTTTTTTCTACCGAATTATCCCCTTTACAAATGAGAGAACACTTCAATTTATAAAAAAGGAGAGAGAGAGAGAGAGAGAAGAAACAAGACAACTGAATTTCCCTTTGCATTAATTATAAAGTACCCAAAGTAGGTGGAAATCATGATAAAAAATATTAAAAATTCATCTTGATTTATATGCAACTTAAAGTGAGAGAAATTTTATCCATGCATTATTTAATGCCTCCAACCACCATCCAATGGAGGTCTGTGTTTTAAAATTGTTTTTTTTCTATAAAATTAGCCATTTAATATTCATCAATTCTATAATTTCTTGATCCATGTGCGTAGGTCTCGAAACCATGACTCTAACGAGACAAATTTTGTGAAAGTACATTGAGAAACGCTCAAGATATGAGCTTCTGAGTGCAGGTAGCTATTTTGGGATTTTGCCAGTCTTAGCTTGATCTTTATGGGACTTGAGAAATTAAATTTTGGCTAGGAATCATAATTTTAAATATTTTTATCCTTCACCTAATGTTTTGACATCATTTAAATATTTTTTGTAGTTAAAATACTTGGGGGCCCACCATCATTTTTCATACTTCTATATAGAGGGGGGATGTTGTTGTAGAATATTTCATTATTAGCTCGATCAACCTCGAATGAGCTAGCTTTCACTTTCCACCATTGAGAACTTATTTTGGATGCAAACCCCATCATTTATACAACTGACCTCCTCCTTGAGTACCGAGCCATCCACCTAATATATTCTTCTTAGCATCACATACCATGGACCCACTAAGCCTTGCCACCTTGGACCGATGCATTAGGGCCAATTTGGTACCACCATGTTTTGAGGGGAATATCTCTCCACATGGCCCATGCCACTTTTCTTCCCAATTCCATGTCACCTGATTTAGGATCTATGTGCACCTTGTGTTGGTCTGGGCCATTTAGTCCCTGTTGACCCTTGTCATCCCCATAATACCTTTCGGTTGGTGTTTTGTCCTCTGCTGGCATAAGTGTCCCTTAGGCCATCCAGGATCCTTATCCCGACATCCCCACACTACTTCTCACCCATGCCTGATCGTAAATTTTAGTTTTATCATACACCAATGCCCCAACTTGGCCGGGCCTTCTAGGCTTCCAAATCCCACATTTACTATCGAGATCCTTTTGTGTGGTTATTTCGAGCTTTGGCCACACGCATGTCCCACATTCATCTAGGCCACTTGGGTTGGTTATTTCCATGTGGATCTGTAGTGGCCACTTCATGTCACGAGTTCATGAGCTCGGTGAGCCAATTATTTCCTACGTCATTTTTCATCCAAGTTCTTTTCTTGATCTTTCAATCTTGGCCGAACCAAGCTAGACCTCACATGTGTGCTCTTGGACACCATTTTTCATTTGACTCAACCCAATTTTGTAATGCTCATGAGCTCACCATTCAAGTTGCCTCTTTCAACATTATATCCACTACTTAATGTCTCACCGCAATGCTTTGAACTTGGCTCATTTTACAAGGAAATAACTCATCAACATATGGAAAATGGCTCGGTCATATAATGAAACTAGCTTAATGATCACCTATTTTTCAAACTCAACTCGTGCACCATGATAGTATGTTGGAGATCCTTGAAATTTCTCGGCCTATCATTGGTATCTTGGTTTGAGATTAGGTATCAATGCACCATGTTGAAATTCATTTGATGAATCAATAGTCATTTATCTAGGTCACCGCTTTATTGAATTATCGATGGGCCCGATGGCTCACCCCAAGGCTCTGCGAGAATTTTACGTAATGCGGCCCAACTCATATGAAACATCATGATCCTCCTCATTTTCCATTTTTTCATTAATGGTTTTGATTCGAGTTGATGAGATTGATAATAGCTCAATGGTCATTTTACATAGCTTGATCCCTCAATCATCAATTTACCTCCCTCAATTGGCTCAAGTGAGTAGTTTGACTCATAGATGAACTCGTTCTTATGTTATGTAATCAACATTGATGAATCAGACCTACTTGGTTTTCCTGTAAATGAGCTTGCATGGGTAAATTGAATAACTCATCAAGCCCAAAATATATGGCTCACCTACCATATAGTAACACAACTTAGTCTTCATTAGGTGACCTCAATGAATTTGTTTATAACTCGGTTCATTACATAATAGCTCAATGGATTTCAAGTGGCTCATTTAATAGATACATAGCTTGGTGCATAATATAAACAACTCGATGAGCTGGGAGGTAGGTAAAATGCTATCTTTTACAAAATTTTCCCGTAACCTCCAAATTCCTCTCAAATTCTTGGACTCCTTGGAGACATGGAGGGATTTTGTGGAGGAATTAGAGGTGTTTTGATCATCTGCACCAGATTCTTCCTTTGGTGTTCACAAGGTGGGTCTTATCCATCTTGAACAAAATTTTGAACTCAATGAAGACCAAGAAGAGGAAAACCCTCCTGTAACCTTCAACTCTATCAAATACCTTGATTATTCCTTGAACACTAAAATTTTCATGTATCCTCTAAATTGGATATGAGATTCCCTTAGTGCAAGCCTATTATGTTGTCAATTTCACCCAACGGTGAAATTAGATAACAATATGTTCATGGTTGCATGAGTTGATTAAGTGAGATTGGCTTGTTCTAGCAAGCCTTGTCATGTGACCTAGCTAGCCTAGGTGATGGTTCATGATGACTGGAGTATCTTGATAGCTTGAGGAGTATGTTAGAAACATAGAGAACATATTAGGGGAGTGTTTAGGAACTCAGATGAGGTTCATGGTGCAGGTATAGGTTGAAGACCAAGTTTTAGGTGCTCATATAAACCAAGTCTAGGTTCCAAGAGATATGAGGTTGAGTTTTGGACCCATATTAGCTCATGGATGCATGTATTGATGTAATAAAATATATTCTAGGTATTTTAGGACATTTTGACGGAGTTTCATGGTGAGTTAATATGTTATTTCAAATTGACTCTAGTATAGACTATGTAAAATCCTAAGGGATAACTATGCAAATGAGATGTGATGGAAATATGGAGATCTATTTTTATATGGTGGTAATTAGAGATGATGAAAATGGGTGTCCTTGAGGTGTGAGAAAAATTTGGAGTCATTCTGAAATGAATTTTGCAAGTTATGATGTTTTGTGTGAAACATGGTTAAAGAAAGGGTATTTTCTAGCTCGAATTGTATCTTTTGATGCTCACCTAAAATTTTTTTCTTTGCATTGGACCTTGTACCTTTTAGGAATGTATATAAATTTAATCTATAATCTATCAAACAAATTATGAGTTCATTTCATCATCTTGTTTTTATGAATGAATGTTAATAAGGTAAACAACTTTTTGTGTGCTTGAAAACCCTAGGTAAAAAGTGGTAGGAGATAAAATGATTCCAAGTTCCCATAATTGATTTATAGTGCATGGATGATGATTATATGATTTATAGGACTCCTCCATATATCTAAAAATGCATGGTAGAGACTATGGTGATGAGTGGACCCCACTCAAACAATTCACTTTCTGAAGAAGTTCAGTTTGGGAAAAGGTTGTCCAAAGGAGTTACAAACTAAATAGGCATTATTTTGATTATGTGATTTTTATTGATGTCCATGGTGTTTTTATATCATAGGGATGCATCTAAATGGTAAAGTATGTCCTATTTGTGTTGATTGGTCAAAGGGTTATTTTGAGGCGGTTTGTAGAGATGAGCTTGGTTGAAGACCTTCCACTTAAAGTTGGAAGGATTTCCAATATGATTAGGAAATAAGATTCAAATATATTTCCATTAGTATAATGTTTTTCTCATCATTATTGGAATTTATGGGTCCTATACTCTAGTTTGTGGAGATGAAGGTTTATTGATTTTCAGGACAAGACTATTCAAGTTGAAAGAAGCGAAGTGAATGAAGCATGAGATTCTTGATTTAATGTTTTCTATACCTATAAAGTAAATATGGGTGGATTGTGTTCTTATTTAAGGAATTTTTAGGTCTTTCAAGTGGCGTAGAAAGGGTGAAAACCATCTAGGTTCCTAAAATAGGGTTTTGGGCAGCTTGATTTAGAGAAGAGGAAAGTAGTTGTGGATTGAACATATAATTGTTTCATGAACTATAAATTTCATATGTGTTAATTACATGTCATGAGGATTCAATTTAGGGTCACATGACATATTTGAGGTGATATTGGGTGGTTTTGAGGCTCATTGGTGAAATCAGGTGTCTAGAAGCTACTATGTTTGGTGAAGGATATGAGCCAATGGGCCCATTTAATGATTTATTTGATTGGTTCAAGTAAATTTGAGACAATGTATGATTATTATATGTTATATTACTCATTTATGGTGAATATGGGAGCTTGAATAAGAATTTTTATGATTTGTGGTTTAGCTCATCTTAGTGATGGGGTTTTGAGCATTTTTGGTGTAAGTTGGATGGTTTTGGGCATGAAAAACCTACATGGATCATATGTGAATGTTTTAATGATTCATATGGGATATTTTTAAATTGGTATGTTTGAACTAAAGGTGGGAAACTGAATTCTTTTGAATTTGAATTAAGGAGATCTTATAAAAGTAATGTTTTGGGTGTTATTTTGCACTAGTTGAGTGAGGATGAAAAGCGTGACCTAGGTAAGAGTGTTTTGTAGGTATTAAGGCTGATTTTTAGAGATGGGAGAGTTCATGACAGGTTCAGGAATTTTTAAAAGAGTGTGTGAAATGGTTTTAAGAAAAGAGAAGTGAATAAAGTGAAAGATAGAGTGAGTTGGAGAAGCTAGGGGATTTGACAAACTTTGGAGCTGAATTTTGTGATCACCATCAGCTGAGTTGTTTCAGAATTTTATCAGTGATATTATTATAAAAATATTGTGTGATGATTCATATTCATGTAAGTCTCTTTTTGTGATTAATATCTATAAGGATGTAGGGGTTGGTGCTCCTTTTGGGGTTGGTTCCCCTTTAGGTTTTCTCACTTATATATTTTGTTACGGTGTTTCTTCTCTTGTTCATGGTTAATTGAATTAATTTTCTATGTTGTTGGGCACACTTTAATAGATGGTTAATTGATTGATAGTTTATGTGAGTAATCTAGAATTGAAATTAAAATTGTAAGGATTGAATCATCCTAGTCTCGTCTATTGTGGTTCCAATTTTTTTATCAAAGCACTTCATTTTGGAGAAGTTTTATCACTTGAAAGGAGATCCTTTCAAGCACAAAAATGGAAAGTCAGCGTTGTGGTTTCTCTACTAGCAAGGTACCATTTTGTTTGATGAAACAAACTATGCTTTTTGGAGTTTTATGTTTAAGACTCATATCATGTCTCTAGGTTTTTATGTTTGGAAAGCTATGGAAAATGTCTATACTAAAATTTCCACTCCTCCTAATAGTACTGCAAATAAGAAGGCATGTGATGACAATTCAAAGGCTTTTAATGCTATCGTAGGTTGTCTAGTAGAATCGAGATGGGAAAAGTAATAATTGCAAGTAATAAAAGAAATATGGGAGAAAATTCAATTTTTGTATGAAGGTGACTCCAAGGTGAGAATTGTTAAGCTTCAAAATCTTAGAAATAAATTTAAGAGTCTTAAGATGAATGATAATGAGACTATTTTGCATATTTATTTATGGTTGAAAAAGTTGTCAACTCCATAAAAGGTTTAGGAGATGTGAAAGAAGAAGTTGTAGTTCAAAAGGTCTTGAGATCCCTAACTCCTAAGATTGATTCCAAAGTATTTTCCATAAACTAATACAATGATTTGACTACCTTGATGATGGATGATTTACATGGAAATTTGATTGCATATGAATTGAGGATTAGAGATTCCAAACCAGTTAAAGACATATTTTTTTCAAATTTGAAATGAAGAATTTTTTTTAAAAAAATACAAAAGATGATGTTGGTTCTCTTGAAATTGATGATGAATAAATATTTGCAATGACATGGTAAATTATTAAATTTCTCTATTAATTTTCCTCCTAAGTTCAATAAGTAAGATCATGATGAACATGATCATGATAAGGAGTAAAACAAATATGATAAGGTAAAGAAAATCTTTAAGAGTTTTGACTATAAGAAGGAAAAATGATTTTTATTCAAAGGAAGATTATTAATACTCTAATGCTAGTAGTGGTGTTTTAGATTTTGAGTCCTAATTTGATTATGAAGATATTGGAAATGAGGACTTTTTATGACTAAAGATGGCATGAGATCTACTAGTGATGAATATTCATTGTTAGGTGATTTCATATCAGGTTATTGTAGCTACTCTGATGAAGATGAAGAGGATGTTAAAGATGATCTAATGAGTATCCAAAAGCAATTAAAACATGTTGAAAAGAATAATAAGAAGCTAAGTTCTCAAGTCAAGGATTATGTAAATAAGGTTCATTATCTATAAAAAGAGCATAGGTATGAATCAAACAAGTTAAAGGGAGACAATCACATTCTTTAGAAGAAAAGTTAAAGTATTTAATTTCAAGTTTGAAAGATAAAGAAAAGAATGTTCTACAAATTGGAAGAAGATGTAGAGTTTCTAAGGGAAGAGATGTTAGACGTTGGTAAGAAAAAGATTTCCTTTCAAAATTTTGAGAAAAGTACCAAATATCTTGATGATGTTCTTGGAAAACATAGATCAAGTAGGTGTGAACAGAGAAGGTTTGGGGTTTAGTGATGACCTCAAGAGCAAGGAAAGATGCAATATGATAGTATTTCAAGAAATAAGAAAGAAAAATCATGCAAAAACGATGAAAAGGAGAGATTCACCAAGGAGCAGATGAATTAAAGTCTATTAGGAAACCTAATGCCTCAAGGTATGAAAGATCATTCAATGGTTATTTATTCTCATGTAATGGTTTTGTCATAGGGATAAAGAGTGTGAGAGGTTTTATAGAAATGATAATCCATGGAAAAATAATAGGAGTGAGCAAGATAAGAGTGTGGTATGCTATAATTGTAATGAGAGAGGTCATGTTATAATATGTTTCTTGAATACCCCACCTAATCAAGGTTGAGGCTAAAAAAGAAAGAGTTTAGTTTTGTTTTTCGGTTCAATAATGAGGTTGGTCATGTTTCTAGAGAATATGAATATGGTTTCTCAAGGAAAAACCAAAGGGCTCAAGGTTGTAGAGTGAAATAAATAAGCTTTCATGGGTTAAGAATGGATGATAACAAACAAGGATGGATTTGGAAGCCTAGAAGGAACAATGGTTTCTCATCAAGAGAGAGCATTGGTGCTGACATGGTGCCTCTCGGTACAAAAAAATCAGAAGCAAGAAGAAGGAATATCTCAGATGTCTAAGAAGGCTTAGGACCTCTTCAAGAAATTTTAGGTGATCATGGTGTTCATATGCCTCTACTAGGATTCTTAGAGGTATATTGGTTCAAATGAAGCATTTTAGAGAGGGGGAGCTAATTGAGTTAATTTTCATATCCTCCGTGGTGTAAAGGTATGCTATTTCAAGTCTTTAAACATGTTTTGAGGTTCTATCTAGTATATCAAGTTCTAAATGACAAGGTCTTAGTCTGGTTGTCATTGAGAAGTGTATGACTATGTTCCCAAGGTTGCGTCTACTCTATCATATGATGTGAGTATAAGTGTCATGTCATCTGTATTCATGTCATGACTTAGTCATTCTAAATTGGTGTTGATGGTAAGAAAAAGGGTCTATATTACCTCATAAAGATGGTTTCAATTTCGGTTGGTCAAGTCAAGAATTTTATGATATTGAGTCTCCTAAAAATATGATACAACTTATCAATCATACTAGTGCCTCTACTACTGAGAAAGGAAATAAGGTTTGGGTTTTGAAAGAAGAGCTCAAACAAGTTTCCAAGAGAGAAGGCAAAAGGAAGATGTTGAATGATGTTGAACAGGATAATGATCGATTTTAGAAGTCTCAGAAGCTAAATTCACTAGATAACTGAATGGGAAATGCAAAAGGAAGACATTATTACACCATTTTTATTATAAAGTCTATTTATAAATTCATGGAGCAACATGTCAAAATAATTTATGTGCTCAGTGACATTCCTGCTACCATTTGGGAGTCGCGACTAGAACAGGACTTGATTCTCTCACAGTTGGACAAGAAGGATCCCTCCCATGTCACTACCCTGACACTCTTCACCTCTCTACAGAAGGTGAGGAAAAATATTGACAGAGAAGACAAGTGAAGAAGATTGTCCTTACTCCTGGTTTTTTATTTTGTTATTGTTAGGATGTTGTTTTCATGTTTCTTTGTTGCAATTTTGTTACTGTTTGATCCTTTTTGTATAGTTTCTCAGATAACTATAGTTGGTTACTCATGTATAATCTAGATGTTGATCCAAACTTGATGTATTTACTACATTATCTATCTTTTGAGACTTTTTGTAATAGGGTGTATTTTCTACATTATCTATCTTTTGAGAAAGGTTATCAAACAAGGGGAGCATGTTTTGGTCCTTGTCTTAGGTGTTCAAAGTGTATCGAAGGAATTAAGTGGAAAAGTAAAGCATGATCACAAGTATGATGTTTTGGATATTGGTTAGTTTACCAAGATGATTGTGTCAATACTAAAAAGAAGTGTAAATTGGTATTCTACTAAGTGACAAAGCTTCCACATAGAGGAAAGACAACGGAGTGTCTTGACATGCTCATAAATGAATAGAAAAAGGGTACATATAGGGTGTTGAGTAACCCTAGTGCATGACTCAATAGAAAACCCTAAACCTAACCCTAAACCTAACCCATGTGAGATGACCCTCCAATATGAGAGGAGGACACATAGGATAACTCACACTAACACCCCCCTTCATCGAAGCTGGGGGTAGGCTATGATGAGTCAGACAGAAAAAGAAGACACTCCTAAACAACTAAGAAAGATGTGTCAATGGGGCCCAGACAACTAAAGGCCTGATAAGGTGCCCATATACAAACACAATCTTCCTAGAAGAAGAAGAAGAAAAAAGAAGGACTACATAGCCTGAAGAAGATGAGTAGTTGTAGAAGACCTCACCCCAAGAAGAGACCGTAAGTGAAGAAACTTCATCTCAGTGAAGGGCTTGGTGAATAAATCTGCAATCTGATCAAGTTATCTGAATGTATTGAATGTCGATGATACCATCATGAATAAGCTCTCATATGAAGTGCATATGGATCTCAATGTGCTTCATCCGTTGATGCTTGAACTGGATTTCTATAAATAGAGATAGTGCTGTGTTATCACAGTAGATAATGGTAGGCCACCGAAAGTGGATGCCAAACTCTATCAGAATACCCTGTAGCCAAATAGCTTTTGTGGCAGTGTTAACTGCTCCTCTGTATTTTGCCTCTGTAGATGATATCACAATTGCATTCTGCTTCTTGCTAGACCAACTAATAGGACCCAAACCAAGAGAGAAACTGTAGCCAGAAGTAGATTTCGATGATCTAAGTCACCGGCCCAATCAAAATCTGTGAACCCAATCAAGTCGATATCTACCCCTCCATGATAGTGAATGCCATCAGCATAAGTGCCACGAACATAATGAAGGATCCATTTAGTTACTTTCAATGTAGCTCATGTGGCTCTGCATGAATCTGGACATGATCCCAATAACATATGATAAATCCGGTCGAGTGTGAGTCAAGTAAATCAAGCTCCCCACCAAATTTTCGATAAAGAGTACCATCAACCAAGGGAGTAGAGCAATCTGAAACCAACTTAACCCCGAAAAGAAAAGGAGTAGGAGAAGACTTGCAATCGGACATCTGAAAATGAGCTAGAAAATCAAGAGCATACTTAGGTTGTGAAATCAAGATTCTGAGTCAGATTGTGAAATCTGGATCCCAAGGAAGTAATGAAGCAGACCTAAGTCAGTCATGGAAAACTTGTTGGCCAAGGTGATCTTCATAGAATCAATAATAGAGGAAGAGCTTCTGTGATCAACAAGTCATCAACATATAGAACAAGAATGAGTATGGAGTCATCTTGCCATAGAATATAAACATTTGGATCAGAATGACACCTAGTAAACCCTGATGTAAGTAAAAAGGAGTCCATCTTGGCATACCAAGCCCGAGGGGCTTGTTTAAGGCCATAAAGAGACTTCTTTAACTTACAAACAAGGGAGGGATCTTGGACATAACCCGGAGGTTGTTCCATATAGATCTCTTCCTCTAGGTCACCATGAAGGAAGGCACTCTTAATGTCCATTTGATGGACTTTCCATCTATTCACTACGGAAATGGCTAGGGTCAGTCGAATAGAAGTCATCTTCACAACTGGAAGAAAAGGTTTTGTATAATCAACCCCAGCTATCTGGGAGAAACCCTTAGCTACTAATCATGCTTTAAATTTTTGACGTCTCCATCTACTCCATACTTTGTTTGGAACACCCACTTACACCGAACGATTTTTCTTCCTTTCGGAAGAGTGGTGAGATCCCAAGTATCGTTCTTCATGAGAGAGGAATACTCCTCATCCATGGTAGAATCCCACTCAGGAATACCAGAAGCCTCCCGGAAAGACTGTGGATCAGAAGTAGAGGTGAAGAAAGAGTGGGGTCCAATGAAATCTAAGTGAGTACATCTCATATCGAAGTATCTCTAACTAAATCTCAACACTTTGCAAAGTTTTCCTAGCCCAAAGAGGACCAGGAGGATCAGGCTCAGAGTCGGAAGATTCTTCACTTGAGTGAGAAGGGACATAGTCCTCATCATCACTACTATCAGAATTAGAAGACTCAAAGGTCTGATGGTTGGGAGGATCAGGAAGAGGAGCACACTCAACAACATCATCATCTGATGAGTCAGAATCGAATCGATAGCGAGTGAAGAACCTCAATAGGTGGAGAAGTAGAAGTGAAGAAGACTCATCGAACTTAACACTTCTCTCGATATACAGCTCATGAGAAGTAGGATTCATCAATCGATATCCCTTCACGCCATCAGGATACCCTATAAAGATACAAGGTTTGGATTGTGGTTCTAAAGCCTTATGTTTCTTCTTGGGAATCGAGCCATAGCCTTGGATCGAAGACTCGAAAGTGCTCAACATCAGGCTTGCATCCAAACCAGGCTTCAAAGGGTGTCATCCCTCTTACTGCCTTGTGTGGAACATGGTTCTGAATGTAATTTACACAATTCACTACTTCGGCCCAATACTGTGGAGGAAGAGACTTGAGTGAATCATACAAGTGGCCATCTCCTTAAGAGTACGGTTCTTTCTTTCTGTGACTCCATTCTGTGAAGGGCTATAAGAAACTGTATGTCTGCAAAGAGATCCCTTTAGAAGTATAGAAATCCATGAACCTATTGTTTACATATTCACCTCCATTTTGGTTTGAAGAACCTTGATAGACCATTCCGTTTGTTTCTCAGCAAGAGCCTTAAAGTCCTGAAAATGTTCAAAGACTTCAGACTTAAGCTTAAGAAAATATACCCAAGTATATCGTGAATAGTCATCAATGAAGGTTAGCACATAAAGAGCTCTAGTAAATGAAGGAGAAGGAAATGGACCAGAAACATCGTTGTGAACAAGATCCAAAGGATGAGTGGCTCTCAGGATTTTCCTTTGTCAAAGTTCTTTTCAGGATGCTTTCAAGGGTGCAAACCCTCACAAAGACCCTTAGAAAACTTGATGCGAGGCAACCCGTTGACCATTTCATTTTGGCTCAATTGTTCAAGGTAGTGATAATTTAGATGTCTGAAATGCTCATGCCATAGCTTACTAACCTCATTTGCATGAGTGAGCAAGGTAGTGGGCGTAGAATCAGAAGTAAAGTGGGAAAAGGTATATAACCAGTGAATGGTGATCAGCCTTTCCCTTAGCCACTGTAGTGTCATTGTTAAGCTCACGAATAATCACCGAGTTAGGACCAAATTCCACTCGCATTCCTTCACCAAGGTGAGTAATTTGGTAAACCGATAGGAGATTGGTAGAGAGATCAGGAACACTCAACACTTGGTTAAATGTTCCCCATCCATCTCTACCGATCCACTACTGGAAACCGACACTTGTCGTGTCATTACCCATCGTGATTTGGGACATTCCACAAGGTTGATGTTGGAAAACTCAACATGCGAAGAACCCATGTGGTGTGAGGCACCGGAATCTATAATCCATGTCGATGAAGGAGCAACTCTAGCTATAAGGGCCTTTCCTTTCTTCTTATCATTTTTAGCACCTTTTGCAGTAGAAGACTCGGCCTTCGGAGCACTTTGTTTTATGGATTCAGGAACACTTATTTTATTCTTCTCAAGTAAATGAGATAAGTGATCAATCTATTTCTGAAAATAGTGTTGCTCGTCGTGACCAAACTTCTTGCAATAGGAACACAAAAACTTGTTTTTTTGTGCCTTAGGCTCAGAAGTTGAAGTGTTTGTGTCATTTTTAGGTTTGGTCTTGGTTTCTTTCTTAGGTTGATCCTTTGTTTCTTTCTTCTTTTAGTCTTCTTTCCCTTGCTAGTACTTGCTACAAGGGCATGTGACTTGGACTTGAGAGACCCCATTTGAATGAGTTTTTCATGTTCTCGAATGAGTTGGGATGAAAAATAGTCAAAGGAGGGCATAGTCCAAGTATCGCCCAAAGTAACTTTTGTAGCGTAGAAAGTTGACACGAAGACAAAATATTCGGGACCTAGCTTAGAGAGAATTGACAAGATTAGTTGAGAATCTTTCTTCTCTACTTGACATCCTTTTAACAACAATCTAATGTGGAAAATTTGAGAAGAAAGCTTGTAGGTTTTCAAAGTCACTAGGATTTAACCCTAGTAGTTCAGTTTTCCAACTCATGCTCTCATGTCATCTAGTTGTCCAAACATCGCATCCAATGCATTTTCCACATAGATTTAGGTGTTTCGGATGCCTCAATGTGGAAGAGCAAGTCAGGAGAAACAAACATGCAAAGAAGACCTAAAGCTTCATCACTATGGTTTAACCACTTAGATTTTTAGGTTCGTCATCTGGTTCAGTCTCAGTTCCCATGGTGATGTGGAATAACCCTTTACCCCTTAGTTTCATTATTATTTTCGATCTCCATTTGAAAAATTTGAACAGCGTAAGCAAAGGAATTGAAAGTGCATCCATAGAGAGAGAGAGAGAAAGAAATGTAGAAAAGAAACACAACCACCAGGACAAATAACAACCCCCTACTTTTGGCACTTTATAGTTTAGTGCATTGATTACAATCGGGTCCGTGCGTGTGGTTTGAAACACTTGGTAACTCGTCTTGCAATCAAGCGTAATAACATGCGCAAGAGAGGAGACCACAATAGTGTTTCATGAGAGTAACAAATAGGACACCGTAAACAAGCAAAAAAAAAAAAGAAAGGAGGTGAAAGCCAATCTGGTGTGAGAAAAAAAATGTCTCACGTCACAAATGAAAACCCCCTTGCTGTAGACTATGGTGGATGCGCTCACTAGTCATAAGCAATAAAAGGGTAAAATACAAGGTTTTAAATGAACTCAAGGAGTTCAGAGAATCTTCAGAACACGGAAAAAAGCTCGGAAGGAAAAAAGGTGCTCAGAGTGATGCTGCACACTTGAGCGCATGATTAGAAAAAAATGACAATAACGTTGTTAAAGAATTACCGTTTTGAAACATCCTATTTAGCTAATTTAGAGCAATTTGGAGTTTTGAAAAAAAATGATAAAAAAACGTTAATGTAAAACATGATTTTTATTTATTTTTTAAACGTAATCGTAAATGATAAATTGTAATTAATACAAGTAGATTTAATTAAATCTAATTAATTACAAGAAAAAAATAATTAAGATCTAAAAAAAATATTAATGAAATAAGAAAATACTTTCCTTTAAAAAAACACAATAATTTAAAATTAAAAAAATATTAATAAGGAAAAAGAATTTCAATTTTTTTAAAAAAACTTAAGAATCTTTTTAACAAATACATGTAAGTTATTTAGTAAGTCTCTTTTTAAAAAATACTTTTAAAAATAATAAAAACACTTATTTTTTTTGGTAAAAATAATATTACAAACTTAATGTATTTAAAATGGAAAGTTTCCATGTTTTTTAAAAATAGAATTACTTAACACGTTTTACGAATAAATTTTAAAAAAAACTCCCACGTTTTTAAAGACTCCACATTTTGTTTTTAAAAAGGAAATACTTAACAAAATTAACTTTAAACAAACTTACCAAACACTTACCAAAAAAATTTGGGAATTCATGGAAGGAGATCCCGAAGTGGGAAGGAGCTTCGGCGTTGGATGCGAGAAAGTAGGAGAATCAAAAAAGGCAGTATTTTTGTTTACGAGACCATTTTGGTGGAACGGCGTGGTGTGGGGAAGGAAGTCATTGGAAGGAGGCTACTGCATGTTGCACAAAACGCCATGCGAAAACAAAAAAAACACGAGTTCCCACACCAAAAAAAAAGATGCGCAACAAAACAAGGTTAAGCCCTTTGTGGAAGTTGAGAGTGGGTTCGAGGTCTCCAAGTAAGGAAAGTTATTAAATGTTCCCCCAATCAACTTGCTATTTTTTTGTTTTGTTATTTTTCGTAGAGGAAAGAGATTAAACAAGGTTTTGAGGAGATCAAAGGAGATCTGCAGGGGAGAACTCAGGGGCTTTAAAAATGTCTCAGGGCTCACAGAGCAAGAAAGTTGAAGGATATGCAGAGGAGAAAAACACAGAATTTCACCCAAAAATTTGACCCGTATTCTCCGTTTTAGCTCAATCTCCCAGAGAAACTAGACTACCATGCAACAACCATAGAGAAACCACAAATATCCACAAAAAACATGCAAAAACCACAGAGAAACCAGAAATAGAGATCTAAAAAAATTCTAGTTAAATAAAAAAATTAAAAAACTAGAAAATACTCTATTTTGGATTTAGCTGCAGCTAGCTAAAAATGGTGGCAAAACCCCGATTGCTCAAGGTATGATGAAAACCTACACATGCACAAAAAAAGCACAAAAAATGACACAACTTTCTGAGAAAGCTTGTTAGATACGTTAGCAAGGAAAAACTAGAAAATAGTGATCGAAAAAAAACTTGCACGTGGAGTAAAAGAATGAAACCATGAAAGAGTAATCACAACTAAAAAAATGAGTGCATGTTTACCCGATCTCATCTATGATACCATGAAAAGAGTTTGTGAGAATCAAATGGAAATAATGCACCACGAAGTAGTTACACTCCAACGGAATCGTGATAGCTCCAGCGTAATCACAAGAAAGAATCGATCAATAATGGAAGAACTTGCTCAACAGAAACAAAGCTTGCACATAGAGGAAAGACAACGGAGTGTCTTGGCATGCTCATAAATGAATAGAAAAAGGGTACATATAGGGTGTTGAGTAACCCTAGTACAATGACTCAATAGAAACCCTAAACCTAACCCATGTGAGATGACCCTCCAATATGAGAGGAGGACACATAGGATAACTCACACTAACAAGGACAAGGTGAGTTAGATCAAGAAAGAGGTATGGATGATGATTTTTTCTTTAGTTGTATCATTTTTGGCATGTTCATAAGGTGTATGCTTCAGTTTTACATCTGCTATAGTGATCTCTAAGATGAAGAAGGTAAAAACATGGTATAAGGTGATGAAAACATGCTCTTGAGCCAAAACAAGATGTTTGTGTGATTATTTCACCAAAGAGAGAGGTAAGAAAGATGTTTTAGTTATATATCATCATTTTTGGCATGAATAGGTGTTATATATGACCTTTCCCAAGGGATTTTAGTCATAAATTCTTTAAAAATAGCCAAAATTAGATTTTTGTGAGAAATCATTAGTTTGTGAGATAAAATGAAGACTTTGGTTGATGTTTCCAACCAAGATTTGATCTATGAAGCTGAAAATTTTGAAGATCAGCTGATACAAGTATTACTTTTTCATTAATGTAAAAAGGGGGAGAAGTTCAAGAGGTTTTCCATCAATGATAAAGGGGGAGATTGTTGGAATGTTGTGATTAAGTTGTTGTCATTTATGTAAAAGGACATTAATGAAAAGAGGACTATAGAATGGAGTGAGAGCATGCTCGGTATGATGGTGACATGGTGTTTCAGGTATGTTCATGGTTGCATGAGTTTATTCGGTGATATTGGATTGTTCTAGCTAGCCTTGATAGGTGACATACCTAGCCTAGGTGATTATGTATGATTTTGGAGCTTCTTGATAGCTTTATGAGCATGTTGAAAGCATTGATATCATGTTTGGGGAGTGTTTAGGCACTCACGTTAGGTTTAGAGTGCGAGTAAAGATTGAATACCAAGTTTTATGTGCTCATTTAGACCATGTCTAAGTGGAAAGAGGTATGAGTTTGCGTTGTGGAGCCATACAAGCTCATGGATGCATTTAGGTATGTCATACAAGCTATTCTAGGTATGTTAGGACCTTTTGGATATGTTTTATGGTGCTCGTTATGATGTTATTTAAGTTGACTCTAGTATAGACTATGTAAAATCCTAAGGGATAGCTATGCAAATGAGATGGGATGGAAATATGGAGAGTTATTTTTATATGATGATTATTGGAGATGATGCATATGGGTTTCCTTGAGGTGTGAGAAAAATTTGGAGTCATTCTGAAATGAATTTTTCAAGTTATGATATTTTTGTGAAATAGGGTTCAAGAAAGGGTGTTTTCTAGCTCGAATTGCACCTTCTGATGTTCACCCTGAATTGTGAGATTTACATGGGACCTTTTGGATTTCATGGATGTTTTTATATTGATTATATAAGGTTTCACCAAAATAATGAGGTCATTTCATCGCCACGTGTTTATGGACAAATGTTAATAAGGTAAACAACGTTTTGTATGCTTGAAGCCCTAGCTAGAAAGTGGTATGAGAGAGAATTATTCTAAGTGACCATAATTGATTGATAGTGCATGAATGATTATTGGATAATGTAGAGGACTCCTCCTGGGTTTTTAGATAGGTATGGTAAAGATGTTGGTGATGTGTGGAACACACTCAAACAGGTCAATTTCTTAAGAAGTTTAGTTTGCACAAAGGTTGTCCAAAGGAGTTGCAAACTAAAAGGAATTATTTTTACTATGTGAGTTTTGATTTTTATAAATGGTGGTTCTAATTCATGGGGATGAATATAAATGGAAACGTATGCCCTTTTTGTGTTGATTGGTCAAAGGGAAGTTTTGAGGTAGTTCTAGGTAGTTTGTAGAGATGAGCTTTTTTGAAAGCCTTCCAATTTGATTTGGAAGGATTTACAATATGATTTATAAAGAGGATTTAGATATATTTTTAGTGGTGTAATTTTTTTATCATGATGATGATATTTTATAGGTCATCACGACCGGTTTGTATAGATGAAGGTTTCTTGATTTTTAGATGAAGAAGGATCGGGTTGAAAGAATGAAGTGAATCAAGCATCGGATGATTGAGTTGATGCTTTATATCATCCGGAAAGTGAATATGGGTGAATTTTATTCCTATTGATGGCATTTTTGGTCTTATAAGTGGAAGAAAGGGTGAAAACTAGTTGGATTTTTAAACATATTTTGAGGCGGCTTGATTTGGAGAAGAGAAAAGTAGTTGTGGATTGAACATATGATTGTTTCAAGAAGTATAACTTGTATATAAGTGATTTAAAAGTTATGAGGATTCCATATATTGGTAAAATTCCATATTTGAGGTGATATTTGGTGGTCTTGAGGCCCAAAGGTGAAATGGGAGTCTTAGAAGCATTTGTTTGATGAAGGATATGAGCCAGTGGGACCATTTAATGATTTACCATATTGGTTCATGTAAATGTGTGGCCATCTATGATTCTTATATGTTATATTAATCATGTATGGTGAATATGGGAGATTTAATAATCATGGTTTTATGATTTTTGGTTTTAGCTCATCCTAGTGATGAGGTTTTGAGCATTTTTGTGCAAGTTGGATGGTTTTTGGCATGACCAACATACATGGGTCATATATGATTTTTTAATGATTCATATGGGATTTTTTTAAGTTGGTATGGTCAGACCAAATGAGGTAAACTGACCTATTTTGAATTTTAATCAAGGATAGCTTATAAAAGTGATGTTTTGGGTGTTATTTTGCACTAGTTGAGTGAGTATGAAAAGTGTGACCTATGTAAGAGTGTTTTGCAGTTATGAAGGTCAAGTTTCAGATCTGAGAGTGTTATGAAATTTTGAGGAATTTCTACAAGTGTGTGTGAAAGTTTTTTAAGAAAATACAAGTGAAGAAAGTGAAAGATAAAGTTAGTTAGAGAAGCTAGGGTTTGAAGGAGTTTGGAGCTTAATTATTTGTTCACTATAGGTGAGTTGTTGCATAATTTTATCGGTGATCTTATTATAAAAATTTTGTGTGATGATTCATATTCATGTAAGTATTTTGTTGTGAGTAATATCAACAAGGGTTTAAGGGTAGCTTCTCCTTATGGGGTTGGTTCTCAGTAAGAATATCTCTTGTTATGTGTACTATTCACTTAAGTCTTTTTTTACGAGTAATATCAACAACGTTTTCAATGGGTTTTATTTCCCTTGAGGTTTTCCCACCTATTTATTATGTTATAGTGTTAAATCTCTCATTCATGGTTAATTGAATGAATGTTGTATGATTTTTGCACACTTTAATGGATGGTTAATTGATTAATGGTTTATGTGATTAATATGGAATTGAAATTATAATTGTAAGGAATGATTCACCCCCTCAATCCATTGTTCTTCCAAAAAAAAATATATTGCAACATGTCAACCTTATTGAATTTATAACACATAATTACATTGTTACCTCTAGTGCCATCATTTCTGAAAATCTAACTAGATGGTTCATATAGGCAGTACTTGGCAGTGTGTCCCTTTTCTTGAAAATTGAAACAAGTGATATTCCTTGATTTCTCATCTCTACAATCCCTCCATGGATGGTCATCTTTGAAAATATTCCTACACTCCTTAGCTCTATGCCCAAAACCATTACAAGTATAGTAATATCCATTAAAATATATTTCATACCTTGATGCATTAGGTTGTGTTATAGGGTTAGATATTTTTATTTATTCTCCTTTTCCTCGTTCATGTTTTCTTGACTACTTGGACCAGCCTTGTCATATTCACACTTCTCCATATACTCTCCTTTGAAACCTAGACTTGTCTTATCACTTGTTTCTCTTTGAATCTCCAAAATTTCATCAAGGACTTTAAATCTCTTCTCCAACTTTCCATACATCTTCAACCTACTATTTTCTTCTTCTAATTCAAATTTGAGGATCTAAATTATTCCTCATACTTGAGGAAAGAATATTCTTTGTATTTTAGGGATTTTTACACACTCTCAAATTTATATTCGATCTCTTTGAGGTCTTAACCATGTTCAACTTCCTTGAAAATGATTTTCTCTCTAAATACTTGAATTAGGAATTAACAATCTCAAACTTCCTTTTCATAACTACTTCAGATAATTTATCCATGCTTGTGCTTCAAGGATCTCCTTCAAGATGTCAAACTTGATTTACAAGGACCTATAATTGACACAAATTGTTAAAAAAATTAATGAGAGGGGAGGGGTAAATCAGTGCTTCTTCAAACTTTGAAAACACTTATAAAAATCAGTGATCCATTTAGTATTGATCAACCTTTACCATGAGGGAATAAGGAAATTCATACATAAGAAAATAAAAATCAAGTACACATGAAGACACTGTTTAATGTGGGAAACGCTTAAAGGGATAAAAACCACTGAAATCATTGAGCTATTGTGGAAAATTTTCCCATAAGAGATTAAAAATATTTCAATTTGTTGAGCACCCACTTAACTTGAAGCACCAACTCCATCAATTAAATCAAGCACCCACTTGACAAACTTTGCACCTACTTACATGGAAGCACCTACTTACATGGAAGCACCAACTTAGACTATAGAGATTTTTATCACATTTATCTAGTTATTTAATTCAAAAAAATTGTGATCACACATTTAGGTCCTATATTGTCATCCTTTTCCTTCACATGCCTTGTTTCATTTATTTTTTCCATATGCCTATACTACTGCAAATCAACTCTTCAATGTCTATTTCACACACACACACACACACACTCACACTTTTCTCCCTCATTAATATAAAGATAAATCATATTTATCATGATTCTAATCATATCATAATTCTCGTAATATAGTGTACAAGAAATACACATTTGGCTTTACATAAACAAGGATGAACCTCTCTTTATCATAATCTCATACTTACAAAATATTATGATGTAGAGAAGAACATTTTTCATGCACAATAAGACCTTAATATACAAAATTATATAAACTCTAACACATATTCCAATTCATATTCTAACCCCTTCATCTTCTTGAATCTTCAACTCAAATGAAATATTCTAGATGACCTCATCCAAAATTGCCAAAATGTTATCATTGCATACGCATGTATATGTCGGTGATAAGTAATTGCATTTATTCAGTTTGTTATGAAACTTCTACACACATGAATACTTAGTAAAAATTCCTTAACTCACCGCACTTGAAACAATTGATAATATTACCTTTTCAGTATGGAATTTGCATTTGTAATGGTTTTATTCCATTTTGTCCTCTTCTCAACGTAGGAATCTTTGTCTTATTTCTCTTATAGGTCATGAAATAAATGTTAGGATGATGTAGGTACATTATTAGGTCTTATCCTCACTATTTATATCCCTTAAAATATTTTTAACTCTCCATTTTTTCTTTCAAGAATCCATTGTAGCTCATAAGAAGGTACAAGTCCTTCAAAATACATCTTCAACTTAGATGCATGAACTCACTTTAGGATTCAAATAATATAATGAAAAAATGAAGGATGACTCTTAAATATTTTCACAAAATCACCATTTTCTTTTAATGTTTTAGGTTAGATCAGGATACTTCCATTTCAACTCATCTTCTCAACTAAGTGTGTATAGTCATGACATCCTCAAAATCATAGTCTCAAGATTGCTTCAACAACGCCATTGTATGAGATTTCAAAAATTATCAATGCTTATAAGATGTTTCATGACATATAGTTAACCTTAAAGTATTTGAAGCTACCCTAACATCTTCATTCTCTCCATGGAACTCTTATTAGGACAAGGTCTCAAAGGTTTTGCAAACCTAAAAACTAGTCTTCACAAAATGAGTTATTTCACTCATTAAATCACATAGTCATTGCTCATATGGCACCTTTATGGAATTTTTTTCTTCTTTTGAAACTTTTAAAATAAAAATAAATCATAATTTCAATCTATATAGCATAAATAAGATTAACTTTGTAAGACTTCTCACACTGGGTCTCAAGTCACAAAAGCCATCTTGTCCTGGAAGACTTAAAACACTCCAAAATTCACTTTCATAAAAATTAATACTTAGAACACTTCATTAGAGACCTATTATCCATATTAAACACTCACCTTCATGGGTTATGTGGAAAATTTCACATTTTCACTTCCATTCCTCATACCTTCTTGACATGGCTAATGACACAATTTAGACCATTTGAACTTAGACACCAAAAATATTCACCTGATCAAGTCATGATCTTCAATGCTTCATGTTAGACTTATATCAACTTTTTATGCTCAAAATTCACTTCAAAAAACATATTTCACATCAAAACCCTTCAAAATAAACATGACTGCTTTTTCCTTTTCTAGCCTTAAGCAAGTAGGACATGTTGAGTGACATTTTCATAGAAATATTACAAATAACCTAACTAAAACTTATCATAATAACATAAGGGACATCCAAAGACTTCTCCCATAGTTATTCTTTCACCATGAAACCTTCTACACTTTATTGTACTATAAAATTATTACAAAATAGATATATTTATGTTCCTTACCAATTGACTTGAAGAATAAGACTGCCACCAAAATGAACTAGGAAGAATATTTTACAAGACAAAATCATCAACTCATCTTTCTCAATTCATTTTAGGACCAAAATCATTTGTTCTTCTCCATTGCTTTCAATGAGGGTTTTAGTAGGGTTTGGAACCACTTAACTTCTTAAGGATCATTCATAAAGTATGGGATATCATTCTTCCTCATTTTAATAGAAACATTATCTTGACTCATTGAATGAACATTGATGAAAGAACTAGGTCTCCATTTATATTTTTAATGTACCAAAGAGAACATCAAACTCAACCTCGAGTTGGAAATTACCATTTTGAGAGCTCAATAGGACTTAGAATAATTTTTCTTACTTTCCCTTTGAATATTATCATGAAAATTTGTCAACAGATAGTATGTTAACTTCCTTCACATGTCCCATGGAAAATTTTAGTCAGAACCTATATGAAACTCATCATCCACCATGACTTGACATACATACCTAGCTTATCCTCAAGAACATGCCTCAAAAGATCTAAAACAAGGCTCTACTGGCTAAATTTTGACCTGTAACACCTTATGAATTCTCTCTAAAATGTCACAAAACTTTCCTCATGTTTTTAATCACCTAATATATCTTAATTTACTTCATGCTTCATGAGCCATCCTTGAACTAGGTCTTAGAATTAGGCCTAGTTATGCTTGTTTCAACCTTTTTCATGAACCTATCATGTTCTCCATCATGAATTAACTTTAAAAATTAGATGAGTTTTATCACACCTTATCATGCCCTCATGGGCTCACTTAGCTTTGAAAATCACTTTCATGCTTCATTAGGCCTTCAAACACCTAGACTAGGTCTAGATGATCATCTAAAAACCATATTAAAACCTATAAATTAAATCTTAAACTCACATTAATGTCTTAACACACTCTCCCATTATCTCCAAGCCTTGACCATGATTATCTCTCTGTCTTATGCCTACATTCCATCATACCAAGTCATCTTGTTCACTAAGGCGTCATGAATAGGCCCTCAACTAAGCCTACATTATGTGGAGTAATGTTTTGTGATGACTTTTAAGTCATTAGGTTGGTAAAACACATAATTTATCTAGTAATAATTGGTAGGCCTTGGTGTTATGCCAATAATGCAAATTTACATTTTAAGAAGTGATATAATGGTACTAATGCATGATCATACCTATGGATGTAAACCAATGGGTCATCTTTATAGAAAGTGTGAAAGAACATGAGGTTTGGAGAATATCTAAAATATATAAGCTGATGGTTTAGGGTATTTTGACTCATATCAAAAATGATAATTATAATAGAATGATGCACAATCCATGTCGAGATACCACCAACACGACATTTGAAAATTAGGAACATGAATCCTATAAATTTATCAAAATATACTACATTGTGGTCTACTCAAACAAATAAAAGTTGGTGAGAAAGGTTCCAAAACTAGAGGTATGTTTGTTAGGTGGATTGAAGGAAAACAATGTAATGATGCCATAGTACCAAGTTGGGAATATTTTTGAAATTTTCTTTGAGAAATGGAAAATATATTCTTCTTGAGTGAGTAAGAATCAACATTATGCTCTACGATCAAAGGAATAGTTTTTCAATGGTACATAACTAATCTCCCATATTTTAAGACATGGGATCAAGTGAGTGAGTCCATGTAATCCATATTTTATAATAACAACCTTGCACACAAGCTACCTAACTAAAATGGAGTCATAAATTTGGAATAACATATAATGAAGTGTGAAGATGTTTGGAAAGAGGGAAATTATGTAATAAAACTAGCTCTAAGGACTCTTGCATTTTATCATACCTTGCGATTTTGGGCATGCATGTAGTACATAGGTAGAAAGGTGAACCAAGAATGTTTTCAGTGGAAAATGCTAAAATTTGAACTTCTACAAAAATTTTCCTTCACCTCATCCATTCCCTGAATTTGATCACTCTCTCTCTAATGCATAAGACATGACATTATGGGTAATGATGCATTAATGGAGAAGCACATTCTAAGATTGCAAAAGTTTAGAGGTTGAACCGAGAAATACTTTTGAGGAACATAGTACAAATAATGATTCAAGAAAGGAATATAATAGTGTGTGGGTGGAGAAAAATGGTGAAGCAAAGTAAAAGAACAGATGATTCAAAAGATGGGTGAAGGAACTAGTTATTACCACTAAATATTAAGAAATATTATGGGTCAAAGGAGGTAGTTGATAAGAAATATTTGGGAGAAAAAATCCATCAAAGTGAACATAATGATATGTGACACAAAAAATAGTAAAAATAAGAGACCACTATACTAAAGTGATGTTGCTAAGATAAGCTGATATTTGCATAAGTATGAGTATTTGTTTATTCTAGTGAAGCTAACAATAAATTATAGGATTGCATCCTTAATTGGGGAAGATGCATATCAATTTGGTTGAAGGTGAAAAAACTATGCACAAAAAACCATATAGGATGAGCCCATGAAACTTACATGGTAAGATAAAAGAGGATATTTATAATATTTTATCATGAGGAGTTATAATACATATGCAATATTTTTAATTGGTTAGTATGATGGTGATAAGTGTCAAAAAGGATTGGAAAATTAGAATCTATGTAGACTATTGACAATTAAACTCAATATGCATGGTATATCAATTCTCAATACCATTTATAGAAGAAATTATAGAAGGTGTTGTGGGGAAATAAATATACACCTTTATGATGGATTTTAGGATATCATCGGAGTTCGAATTGTAGAGAAACACCATGTGAAAACCACTTTCACAATATAATGGGGATTATGAACATATTCAATTATTCCATTTGGGATTAATAATACACGAATATTTTCTCAACTTTATTTGAGGACTTCATCCTCAAGTTCTTAAAAGACTATTTGGATGATTTGTATAATTTATGGTCTTTTCAAAGATCACTATGATAATTAGTTCCTTATGTTTGAGCATTACAAACAATTAAAAATTTATGTAAACTTAAAAAGTGTGTCTTTGCAACCTCTTTCAAAAATCTTTTGGGTAATATCATTTGTAAAAAGGTTTTCTTGTAAACTTGGTGAATATAGCAGCAATTTACAGTTGGAGGTTCCATAGACATAAAGATGTATGTGGATTTCTTATACATTGTTAGTATTATATAAATTTCATCAAGGTTTATGATTTTTTGGGACCGCACGAGAGAATTTACTAAGGAAATAAGGAGAGTTCAAATTTGAAGAATAAGAATAAAAGATGTTTGATGAACTAAAGGAGAAAATTTTGAGTGTTCCCATATTGTAGTGTATAGATTGGACTACCCCTTCTCATGTTCATCTGTATTATTTTGACATGGAATTTAGTGTGATTCTCATGCAACCAAGATAATAAAATATGGACTATCAATATTTTTGCAAGAAGAAAGCTAACATGCGTAGAAAGGAGTTATACAACCACTAAGAGAGAAGGTATCTCCATGGTCTATGTGCTGCAAAAATTCACTAGTATTTATTAGCATTGAATAGTTTAGTGTATAAATAAGTATTACATGGGAAAATATGGAAGTGGGTGATACTATTTTACGATTATTAGTTCTCGGTTGTGGTAAATTCAAGGAAAAATAATGCAAGTCTAGATGATTTCTCATGAATAAAAATTTGAAAAAATCTCATACTATAGAGGATTGGATGCAATAAGTGTAACACCCTTAAATTAATAGTGCACAAGATAATCTTAATGATGTTATGTTACTTATCAATATGTACTTTCACTAGAGAATTATTGCACACAAAAAATAAGCAACTAATAGTGAAAGTGAAACATTACAAAACAATCAATATTAAGATGTATAAGATTGGAAGAAAAGAGGTGTTACAATGACATGTCATAGAGAATGAGAAATATGATATTCTCCACAAGGCACACAATGAAATTATAGGATGACACTACACTAGAGATGCGACAACAAAAATATCTTGGCATCAAGACTTTGGTGGAAAAACGTATTCGCAATCCAAAGGATTACATGTGGGAATGTGACCATTTTCAGCACATCAAAAACCAAATAAATAGGATGAAATTCCTTTATACCCATCATTTCCCAAGATCTATTTGAAAAATGGGCAATTGACTTTGTTGGGCCTATTAATCTTGCCACACAAAGAATAGGTGTTTAATATATTATCACTATAATTGATTACCGACATAATGGGTTAAAGCCATACCCACCAAGGATTTTATTATAACAAATGCAACAATATTTATGTGGGAAAAATCACCATTATATGCAAGTATCCTCTAAGCGACTAGTGATAGAGGAAGCTACTTCCTTAATAAAAATGTGCATTTTATTGTTTGAGTTTATGATAACACATCATTAAACATCACCATATCATGTGTTTTCCAATAGAATTGTAGAGGCCATCAATAAGATTATATGCAACACATTGAAAAATATATGTCATGTTTATAGACAGAAATCTACGCAAAATAAATATTACAACATGCTTTAATTATATATTTTTTATAGAAATGAGTTTTGAACCTTAAAACTAGATGTTAGTAGCATAACATCCTCTTCTTTTGTCTTTTGTTGTTTGATTTTATTATCCTTATGTGTTTTTTTCTCCTTTTCTAATGATTTTGTGTCAATCCCAATAGTACAATTACGTCAAGACAATATAAAAGGTCATGCCCTTAGTTATACGGTCCCGAAACTTTCTATATTTCACTGATTTTTTATCTTTTGTGTCTTTTGTATTTATTTAAATGTCATTCCTTATGTTATGGGACGTATTTTCTTTCCACGAAATTTCAAAAATTAAAATTATATATATAGATACATACATACATACAAGTATATTATAGGCATTTATTACCGAGAAAACACCTATCTATCTATCATTTACTAAGCTAAAGAACACAGGGGTACATTTACATACTACATACACAACATAAGAGGAATAAACCTGAAGTTTTCATTTATACACAAGGGTTTTTACTAGGATGAAGTAGCATAGATTGTTATCTATGTGTGAGGATAGGAAAAATTTAGTGGTGGATATTTGTTAATTCACGAATATTCAAGTTTTTCAAATTTGAAATAGGCTAATTTTTAGGGTATAAGTTAGGACCGTTTTCCAAATTTTTCCGGGTACAAGTTAATTTTACAGGTCAATTCTCCATTCTAGTGAAATAGAAATTCACAAAATTCACCAAAATATAGTCATTCAAGTAGCACATTTTTATTTACCATCCGAGAGCATCTAGTATATTATGCCGTCGGTGGCATAAAAATGCTATTGGATGACAACATTTTTAGGCTAAATGCCAACAACATATAGTTATGTTGTCAGCCAGTACCATAAAAATACTATTGGTTGGTAGCATTTTGTATGCTATCATCTGACATCATACTATATGATGTCACTCGATAGCATAAAAATATGATAACAATCAAGTAGCATATAAAAAAGCTACCATCGGTAGAATCTAATAGTGATGTCGTGATGTATAGATAGTTATCATTAGTGTGAAAGATAATTTTCACATATTCACCAAATATTTTCTAAATATTTTTTCTGAGAGGGACCCTTAATTTTTTCCCTAGTTGAGGAATAAGGGTCAACATATGTCGAGGATAGTTGTGTACATGTGTACACAAAGCACTAGGATACATACATTGAGTTTGAAATACAATGAAATAATACATGAATCACAAATATGGCGCCATTAAGGTCATTCTAAATCAAGCATTGACATATTTTATTTTTATATTTAATGATTCTTGAGTGTGATATACGATAGTAAGTGTTTGTTTTGTAGGTAAATGTGTAAAATCTATAATTTTAGGTGAATATAAATATACAAAAGTGAGAAACAAGTGAGAATAAAGGAACCTAAAAAATTTAGATTCTAAGGAGTTAATGGTCCAAGAAATTAGGGTTGGTAATTTTTATAATATGGTCTTGGAATTCTATATGGTCTGCACTAAAGAGTATTTCAAAATAAATTTTTATTTAGGTTAGAAACAAATCTTGTATAGTTCATAGTTATGGTGGTGGCATAGTGAAGCATCTCTAATATAATCTAAGTCATTCCTTTTACCTCCCTTATAATTTCAAATTATATATTGGTTTGGCATGCTTATAAATAGTTTAGTTCTCATTGTAAATTTTTAAATGACTAAATATCTCTATAATTTGTAATACACAATGTTCAAATTAATTTATAACTAGTTTCTTTTATCATCAACTCTAAAATTAATTAAAATTCTAGTTAGGTTTGATACATTTCATTGAATGTAATTTTGATCAAACCCTTAACTTGATTTAGGATCTTTTTCTCATTTAATTTAGGGAAACTATTTTCCAAAACCTAGGGCTTATTTGTAGCACAATTGTGGATTTTTTGGTGTTTTTATATAACCATGGCTTGCTTTCATGCTTTTCATAAACATATTAGTTAATATCCCTCTAACCAAGTCCATACCACTTATAAAGCTACAAGACATGTTTCTTCTTCTTCATATTTTGATATGGACGATATAATATTCAAATATGATCAAGATTTCAATCACATGGTATTTAGAACTAAACCACATATCTCTACCAAAGTACACCTAGGGCTAATCCTCCTATTCATTCTATCGTAAAACTCAATACCCTCATGATATCCTATAATTTATATCTCCCACTTCCACTACCAATGGTGATTTTGATCATATATTTGATGGTAATGTGGATGTTCGGAATAGTGATGTTGAACAATCACCCTTTCCTATACTAGTAAATGATCATCCTAAATTCATAGTGGTTACCAACTCTATTGATGATTACAATATTTCTAGCTTACATGAGGATAATATTACTTCAATTTATACATAGATTTATGGTGTTATTTATGTTTCTAATAGTGATTTATTATCCATTCATAGTGAATTCCTAGTGATGACACAAATTATGATTCTTCTCATCTTAAACATTATTTAGATGACACAATTATTTCTCTGCCACTTCTCTTGAATGAAGAACTAATGACATTGACTTCTACACTTCCATTCCTATTTTACATGATTATAATTATGTTTATATAATTTCATTTGAATGCAAAATAAATGATATTTCTTACACTATTATTTATTCTATGAATACACTTGAATGCAATAACAATAAAATTGATTTTGTTCCTATTGTAAATATTATGTTTGATCTGACTTGTGTTTCTACTCCTCATCTTGAAAGAAAGTGATATTGCTACTTCTTCTCCACCACTTGTTAATGATAATATGGATAATTATGAAATAATTTTTATTTATATTAGAAAAAACATGAATATTTTGATTCTTCTCTAGTTGTACTCTACAAAAATAGTCTATTTTCATATCCTAGTTTTGTTGTTTTTCTTGTGGATAATAGTAATATTCCTTAAGAACCTCAATTTGAGACCAATCCCATATAACCCCAAGTTTTATCTAATGTGGTTTCAAATGAAACATAACCCCTTATTTATTTTAATTGAAATAGTGTTCATGTGGCTAATATTAATGATAAGGTATAATGTTTGAATGAGAATCTAAGTATTTATTCCATACCTCCTCAAGAGGTCATCTCTCTTATGCATACAATAGGTGATTTATAAGGTAAAATACATACCATGAATCTAGAGAGAAAAAACTATTGTGCCAACATCTATTCTAATGATATTTATAGAAATCATATTTGGCACAAAATATTTCAATCTCAGCCCTAGGAATTTTCTCATTCCCTCTTTCAAACTATTTGATGGATCTTTAAATTGTATCTATATCTTAAGCATTATAGGGAACTTATGGATTCACATAGAAATCTTCTAAAATATTTCCCTAAGATTCAAATAGGTGATTTTATGTATTGGTTTAATCATCTTCCTAGTGGGTCTTTAAGTACTTTTATAGAACTTGAAGATCTTTTTCTACCCCACATTAATCAAACTATAGGTCTTAGAGCTACATACGAGTGTTTACGTTCCTACATCAAGGTGAGACCAAACATGTATATGACTATATCTTATGCTTGAAATAAAACATGAGCTTATTATCATATCAACCCATTGACTTGGAGATTCAATATATATTATTTCAAGGTATCATATGGCATCTCAAATAATAATTAATTTACAAATAATTTAACTCATTTATCTGGATTTATCTATGTGTCATTGATCTAAAGCGAGACCTTAAAATTTCACATCAACCTAAACAATCAGATTGGGATATGGTAATTTCTTCAATTATACATGATTATGACAAAAAATAGGAAACACTATCTAACAACAATCAAGTTAAGGTCTTGCATCATGGCAAAGTTTTTTATCATACTTGGCCTAAACAAAAATATATCTCAAAGGCTCCTCCTAGTCCTAAACATAATCTGATATATTTTTAAAAATATATTAATTTGAAATATGATATTATACTCACACTAATATATATTAAATTAATTCAATTACCATCTAATGAACATCCTCCTCCTCACTTTGGATTGAACAAGAAAAGGAAAACCATTTTGCAATTTCCATCACATTAATGGATACATGTAAATTATTGTTATGTATTGGATTATAAACTTCAATTACTAGAGGAAAAAAACATTATCACTTTTGAAAAAAAAATTAGACAAGTCTATTTCACCTCCTTTACAACATCATCTAACAGAAATTTTAAATATCAATAATCACTCTTCCATTGATAAATAATGAGATGTTTCTTCCGATGAAGTTATTTATACATAGGATCAAAAAAATAACACATAGAAATGTATTGGAATGTAATAAATTTAGGCATTTTACTTGATAACCATATTGAAATTTTTACCATTTTTAGTCAAACATGATGAAACTAGTCAAAATTACCAAAATTTCCAAACTACCTATAATTAAAAGTCAAACTTTGCGCAAAAGGTTTGAGAGCCTTAGATCATTTCAAGAGCTCAAAATGTAGTTAATGGAAAGGTTTTAGATTTTTCTCCATGTTAGTATTATCTAAAATATATTATGTGAGATTTAGAATGGTCTTGGGAAATATTTCTCTCCATGAACTTTTTGGGGAAAGTGAGCATGTGAGCACTATAGAAGGGTCAACTTCTAGTAAACATGTCATGAAATTTGGGTAGTGTTGGAAGTTAAAATACCAGCCATCGAAAATCTTATAGGGTTTACTACATGATAGAATATGTCGGACAAGGTTTTGGTAACTTAAAAAGAAGAAATATTCCCAATGCTAGAAAGCACTGATGGCCTTTTGGAAAATGAATTCACATTGAAGGTTTCAAGAACCTTGAGAAGATTTGGGATAAAAAAAAATCAAATGGAAGAAAATTGAACCCCTTTATGAATCAAGTGATGGTTCAACTCATACTTGTTATGGACTCTCTCGATAACTCAACTCACTAACATGCCTTCCTAAGAAAAAGTGGTGAGTTGACTAAAAAATCATGAAGAACTCATTTTTAGAGTTTCTTAATGTTCTCATTGCAAATTTTTGCATTTTTGCATGCCAAATCATATATTATACAGACCGAAATGGTTAAGTTTAGAACTGGGGATGAAAATTACATTTCCATGTTCTAATTTCATGTTGAGTGGTGGGCTTTTTGACCTCAACTATCCCTTGTCCCTTGTACCTTGGTACAATGTAAAAATTAAATGTTCCCCCTTATGAAAGAATGTTTTCATCACTTAATTGACATCCGAGGATGCCATAACAAATTGTAATTTTTTTAAGACCAATTTTTCCCCTCCTCATGACAAAGGCTTCCTAGGGGCATTTTTCAACCTCATTTGTCCCTTTTCCCAACATACAAAGGTATAGTTAGGACATTAAATTATGCCCCCTTCATTTAGCTAGACCCATTCATATAAATAACCTCATCTCAGCTCCTAGGATCTTCTTTCTAACCCCTCCATACATTATCTTGCTCCCACTTGATGAAACTTATCACGATCCCATGAAAGTGCATTTTAGTGTCCTCTTCCTCCCCTCACCTCAACTTTCCTATATTTTAATGGTTACAAATCACTCTTTAACCCCCTACTAACCCGAGTTACATTATGTTGGGTTACTCGTGGGTTAAAGTGCTAAATGGGAGAAAGGGTTAAAACTCCAACACTAAGTCATTTTCGAAACCTAATTTTTCCTCCAAAAACACACGAACATGAAAATAAAAAATTGCAACATGAAACTCATATTATTTTGCATGGAATCCATTCAAAATAGATCCATGCCATAGTTTCTAAAATGGTATTGTTCTCATTGTCGATGATCCATAGTGACTGAAAAAATCTAAACATTTCCAAAGTTCTTCATTTGAAAAATAATTAAATTATCTATCACTTGGGGATATCATGTCATGATTTAGTTTTAATTTGAGAAATACATTTCTAGATAAGAATTCCATTTTTCCTAGATTAGATGAAAATGGTTTTGTATTTTCATGGTGACTCAGGGAGCCAATTTGCCAAAAAATTGGAGAAAATATTCCTCATGCAATAATCATTCATTTGAACTATTTATTTCATGATGAGGTGGATTATATTTGGAGATATATGGGAATGAGGTAACATGTTTCTCTCATTATTCTTCCCTCTTCAAATGTATTTACATTTTCCCAATGACTCAACAAGCCAAAACCTCTTAAATTTGTAGCAAAACATCCACGAGTGAAAATGAAACTTTCGAGACTACTTTCATCTCATTCCAAAATCCAGAAAACCACTTACTAAAAATAGTAAGTTTTACTATGTTCTCACATACTAAATATAGTAATGTTTATAATTGTGTCACTTTTTGAGTCACCATCACCCCTTTCATATCAAGACCACTCAAAAGAACTAGTTTGAGAACTTTCTAAAAAAGGAATCTAGGGTGGGACTTGATAAAAATAAATTTTTGATATTTTCATCAAATTATTCATATCCATCTATCTCCCATCCATTTCACTAACTTTCATCACCATGAAGTTAAAATACTCATGTTTAGGATCATTTCCACATTAAAGACTAAGTATCCCAATGTAGGTGATAGCTATGTGACAAACATGGATCTGAAGGACATAAAAATTCTAAGAGAAACCCATGAAGTCATGGAGGAAAAATATTCTCAAGTGGGATATTCAAAGTTGGTGGACATCTATTACCTGTTGAAAACATAGAGCTTTTCCTAGCTTGTATGCAATATTATGATCCATTTTCAAATAAAATTTAGGAAAATGATAATTCACTATTGGTAGTTATCATTCCAAAGTCTATCTCTCAATAATTAAAAATTTCCACTAGTAATAATGTGGTGATCATCACTTAATAAATTTCCTCTCAATAATGGGAAAGAATGGATTTATATTTGTAAGGTTTGCTATTGGATCATGGCTCAAAGAGGGGAGGAAACCCTCACAAATTCCTAAAGATTGGTGCGGAGGTGAATTCTATGAAACATACTCATATGTAATAGTATATTTGAATAGGATGATGGGAGAATAGACTACAAAATGAATTCCAAGACTATATGACACAATTCATCCTAGTGGTCACGAGAAGAAAATTAGATGATTGATTGGGGAAGAATATAAGTAAAAAAATTCACCTTGTGTCCTAGAAGTAAATGAAGTTGCACTCATAGGGTATCGGTTTAGAAAATAAGTCAAGGGAAAGGATTTCATCCCTATAAAATTTCAACAGAGTCCATCAATATAAAGCTCTTCATCATCAGAAGCTTCTTCATCTTCAAATTAATCACTCTTATCTTATTCTCTCTCTTCTTCCTTCTCTCTCTACATTATAATTCTTCATTGGGAATGTAATTTTTAGATATTTCATCTTATTCACTTAAGTGACCTTTTAATTTTATAGTGTAAGATTTATTTTTCATAAATAAGAAAATAACTTATGAAAGACATTTTTTTAAAACTTGAAGATAGTCCATTGGCTTTGACTCCTCCACTTCATGAAATATCTAGAGGATCAAGAAAGATATTTCCAAGTTCTATGAATATGGAAAGAAACATATATATGAGAATATTATGAATTTTATCATATCTTGTTTTAGTTTTAGAGTGGAACATGAAGATTTTGTTGTTCGGATATTTGCATGAGTCATTACAAGATGTAGTTGTAAAATGGTTCAACTATTTGGAATTTCACTCAATCACTGATTAGGAAGATATGAAAGGTAAGTTTGAAGCATGGTTAAATTCAGCAGAAGATTCTCATGCCCTTCTCACTCAATTGGCTTAAATGAAGAAATAACCACATGATCCCATGAGAGAATTTGTGGCCACATTTAATAATTTGATTAATGTGATTCCTATGGTTCCCATCCTACTATAGATAATCAAAATAGGTTCTTCATAAATGGTAATTTTTTGGAAGTTAGATTCATATTGCATAGAACTAAACCAAATACATTGTATAATGATCTAGAAACTTCTATCGAAGTGGAAGATGATATTATCATGTCAGGAAAGATAAAGAATCGTTCAAAAATAAATAAAATCCAAAGCTCTAAGGATGAAGGAAATGATTCATTGCTATAGAAAATTTTCAATGATCTCAATACATTGAATAAGAACATGGCTTAACATGCCTCATATTAAAACCAAATCCAGATTAGATTGTTGGAACACCATGAAGGAATACCTTGGAGGCTCTGCTGCTAATCAGACATGTGGAACCTAAGAAGATGAAATTGTTGAATTATAATATGAAGGATAAGAATAAGTTAGATATGCAAACATTGGGTATTTTTAATACTCATCTGATGAATATTATGAGGATTCCATGGATGATATGAATAACTACTCTTGTGTCTTTGCTCACTTTCTCACATACTTAAAAAGATTCATCTTCCTTTTCTACCAAAGAAAAATAATTTATATCTGCAAAAGGTGAATCTTCAAAAATAAAAAATAAAAGAGGATCACCACTTCCCACTTCTATGTATTTAGTCAAGAAGAATCCATAGACTACCTCAACCTAAATAACATCTCCTTCTCTAGGTAATTCACTTTCTTCTCCCATTATCAATTCAATTTTTGCTTCCATTTCTTTTTTTTCCTAAAAATGAAAATCCTACTCATTTCATGGTTTCCTTTACTCCTAATGTTACTACCTCCTCATCCTTTGACATCATTAACCATGTTAATAAATCCAAAGTCCAAATTTATGAGATCAAATACCTATTAACTCATCCCATGAAATTTTATGAACTTATCTATTTTATCAAAGGAAGTAGTTAAAAGTATAGCTCCATTAATTCCACTATTAAAGAACCACTTCCTACTCCAAGTACCACTCCATTTTAGAATATTATTTATTCTAAATCCTCTACTTCTAATAAATTTGAACCCTTTTACCTCTTTTTTCTGATCAAGCGTATAAATTGAGTAACTATATAATTGAGTCTAGTGCTTCTGACAATGTTATTCCCACATAAGTATCCAAGGCCCTTGGTCTCACTCTCACCCATGTTTGTTTTGTCATTTTACTCTATCGATACCAATGAAGTGCCTCTTTTTGGTCAATTCTAACATGATCAAGTAACATTAGTAGAATTTCTTCACAAGAAGGTCAAGATCAACATACTTGTAGTTGACATTTAAGCTTCATAAGGAATGTTGTTGAGTTGTATTTTTAGTAGAGATGTTTATGGAGATATACAAATGGATTGGTCATATGTCACCATACCATTTAATGGTAAAATGAATAATCTTATTCCTATAAGAAAGATGAGATATACTTTCTAAAAATAAGATGACCCAGGGGTTGACATCGTATATAAATATTCAAGATATAGAGGAAGATGTTAAGATTCCCATATTGATGGTGTAGTACCCAGATGTGATTGAGCCAATTGATAAATAACATGATGATTTGATGGTCCCAAAATTGCACAATGTGCACTTCTCACTAATTATAGAAACATTATCTTTACTTGGTATTCATAATGATCATGGGTATCTTTAATTTCCATTAATCAATCTCGAGATGATAAGAAATGCTTTCCATGAATGAAATGTGATATCAAATGAATTCTTGAAATATGAGCCCATGTTTCTAATCATCTTCTCAAGACCCAACATGAGGACTTGAATATGAAGATGAATATGAATCTTTCTCTTTTCCATTTGGAGAAGAGTATTTTCTCAATGATGAGTGTATAAATGGAATGGTGCTTGAGCCTCTCAAAGATGATTCCACTCAAAAATAATATATCCATCCTAGAGATGGATGTTTGCAAGCCAAAAATGTCATGAGAAAATTGATGATATCCATATTTCAGCCCCTACCTTTTGTTCATTCTCTTTTAAGAAGATGATGCACCATGTGAGTTACATCATATTTAGCTATAAATAAGAAATGAGCTAGTGTGTGTGATAGAGAACCATTTAGAACAAGTGGTAAATATGAAGTATCAAAAATCCTATGTTGGTGTCAAAATTATTCAAATATCTATCAAGAACTAGTTCATGGAAATTATGGTCATGTTTAGCATGAAAATTAAAGAGAAAATTCATGTAGAAGAACACAAACATATTACTGGACATGGAAATCCTAGTATGATAAAAAAATCAATCTCATAGTCGCAGAGAAGTAAACAATGAAAAATCAAAAGCATGGTTGAATTTGAATAATAAAGTTTAAAATGGAAATGGAATTTTAGAGTATAAAATAAAATAATTTATCCAAGTGTATCCTCACTTGTAAGGGGATTGCTACCAAATTTCTCTAGAAGAAGCACATAACATTCTCTTTCTTAGGTATATGTAGATCTCTTATAGAAATTTTCTTCCCAAAACAATTGAGAAAGGGGTATCAATTCATTATACTGGAGTCAATGGGTTTGTAGAGAAACATCATTTGGTGTTACCCATACATGGGTAGAATCTAGAGAAGAATAAGTAATATAATGAAAGTAGGATGTCCCTCACATGCACCATAGGTATTTTAGGTTAATTTTGGTTGTGTGTTTCCATTTCCACTTTGTTTTTTTCCATTTTCTATTGGAAGCATAGTGGAATGAGAGGGGGGTGAATCAATACTTACAAACTTAAATCACTTTCATAGTTTCTCTCTTAATTAAAAAATAATTGATCATTAACTTAAGTGAGCACAACATCAAAAATCATATAATCACATAACCATGAAGAAGAGAGAGAACGCCATAACACATTATATAAGTTGGAAACACTCAAGGGAAGAAAACCCACTAATTTTTTTACGATATTACACACAACAAAGACTCAATTAAATACTACACATCACAACATATGTCTTTACTCGAGGCACCAACCCCACAAGGAACACCAACCCCTAAACCCTTGTTGATATTAATAAAAACAAGATAATTTAATGAATATGAATCACCATACAATATTTTGATAATATTATCACCGATAAAATTCTGCAATAACTCAACTGATGCTGATCATAAAATTAAGCTCCAAAATCCTTCAAACCCTTCTCAAACCCTAACTATTATCAAATTTTTCCCGTCGGGAAAAATTAATCAAACACGACCTTACATAGGAGAAATGGAGAGGTTGGTTAGATCATGCGAGCTCACATCCGATTTCAAAAATCAGGTTGTACGTAGGATCATCAATGAAATTTAGGGTTAGAAAATTAATGGTCAAGCAAACATTGAAGAAGATCAGAGCTCAAGAGGAAAAGTAATGGAGAAAGGATCGAAGTTTTTAGTTTTGTATTTTTGGCACTTCGGAGAAAACAAGGCAAAAAAATGGTCAAACATGTCGAAATCTAAAACCCCAAAAGTCTAAAATTTCAGACTTTCCGGTTTTGGGATTTTGGAAAATATCAGGTGAAAGTTAAAAAAATGTGAGACAAAAATCCCAAAATCTAAAATTTCAAAAGTCTGAAATTTCAAACTTTCAAGTTTCGAAGGTCTGTCAGAAAAATTAGAAAAAAGACATAAATGTTTGAAATCCTAAAAGTATGAATCCTGAAAGGGTTCAGATTTTGGAAGTCAACATAGGTTTTGAGGTCAATGTAGAGGAAATTTCAAGTTTCATAGTTTTGGAACTTCGGGTTTCGGGGTTTCGGAACTCTTGAGGTGATTCAAGTGATGAACATTACAAAAGGTCCGAAAAGGCAAAATGTCTGAAAGTCCTAAATTTTGGACTTTCAGGTTTTGGAATTTCAGAGTTTTAGGGTTCAAAGTTTAAAACTCTCAAGGCCCAAAAAGAAAAAATATCAACTCCATGTCCAAAATACTGAATTCTGAAAGTTCAAATTTTTGGACTTTTGGACTTTCGGGTTTCGGAGTTTTGGAACTCTCTATCCACCATTTTTACAAAATGACACTTGACCTTCATATGGCCATAAATTTTGACTGGGAGCTCAGATTTTCACAAGAAAGGACTTTTTGGAAATCTCTCAGCATCTTCTACATAACTACAATTGGATATATTTAAATTAGTGGAACCAAATTCTTAAAAATGAAAATACGAGTTCACCATTTTTGAGATGTTCTAAGTTTCTCATCTATAACCGTAATGAAGGTATGGGCTTCCTTTCTTTCCCAAAAAGGAAGAATACATGGAGGCATGGGTTTTTCATGGAACCCATAATTTTTGCAGGTGAATTCAATGCATTTTTGGGTGGTTGAAGTAATAATTTGAATTCTTCTCATCGCCTTCTCTAATTCTTCCTATATATTGTAAGGAGGGCCATTTTCTAGTGGTTGGACATATTTTTGGTTTTGCACCCTCCCTTCTTCTCTTGTCTACAAGTGAATTTGTGGAATTCAAACCTCCCATTTCAAATTGTAATGCAATTTTGTGCCTCTTAGCCATTGTAATGGACTATATCAAATTCTTGGAGCAATAAAAATAAGTTTGTGGATGATTTCAACCCTCTCTTATGTTCATTGTATCTTCCTGATCTCTCATTGCAATCCTAGTTATCTATGCATGGTGGTTGTATTACACTTTTAATGGTTTGTGTTTAATTGCAAAGTAGGTGTTCAACATTCCTTTGGTGCATCACCTCTATTAATTTAGGTTTATTTTCTTGCATCTTCTTAACCATGTCTCCTTGGCAAGTTAGAGTAGGTTTTAGAGTAGATCCTCTGCAAATTGTATGTGTGCACCTAAATAGAGGAATAGGAACTGACCTTCATCTGAAGAGATTTCTTGATTGCAAAGTCCCACACTTTGGGAAAATATCCATGTTATGTAATCACACTAAGAGTTTCAACCCATCAAGTTGCAGACATTTAGGGGTGTTGTGATTATCCATCAACACTAACTTCTCTAAACCACTTTATCTCTCACTTTATTCACTTCTCTTTTCATCAAAATATTGCACACACTCTTGCAAAAATTATTCAACCTGTAATGCAATATTTCATATCTCAATACATTCCTTGATACATGTAAATCACTCTCACATAAGTCACACTTTCTCTCTCTTTCTTAACTAGTGCAAATTTACACCCAAAACATCACTTTATACCATCCTCTTAATTAAAACACACACCAAGTATTTTTACCTCACTTTTCAACCAAGGAACCTTAAAAAATTTCAAACATTCAATTACAACATTCACAAATGACCCATATAGGTCGGCCATGCCCAAAACCTTCATACTTACACCAAAAAGACTCAAAACCCCATCACTAGGATGAGTAAAATTAACTAACACCAAAACTATAATAAGTAAAGCTTTTAAATTCACTAAAAAAATTAACATGACACTTAAAAACATCCATTGTTGAAATTTTACTTGGAAAAATACAATATTTTATAAGTTAGGCAAAAGGATCATATCCTTCACTAAACAACTGTTTGCAACACTTTGTCTTTACCTTTTGGCATAAAGACCAATCCAAATGAAATAAAATATGGCACGTGACAAAAATATGTAATACTCAAGACCTTTACATCACATCATTAAATTTTATTTCTCATGAAACATCTATGTGTTCAAACAACAACTAGTTTCCTCTTTCCAAATCATGTTGCCCGAAACTGTTTTGAAAACTCAACTAGTTTTCACCCTAACTTCCACTTTCAAGATCTCCAAAGGAATTAAAAAGGAAAAAATTCATCCCTATGAACTATCCAGGTGATATCAAGCATCAACCGATCCATTTCATGCCTCAACCTACTCATTCTTTTAGCATGAGCAATATTGTCCTAAAAATCAAGAAACCTTCATCTCAAAAATTGACTGGATGAAAAGTAAATTTTTATAATCATGATACTGAACTTATACCATGATAAATACTTCTAAATATTATTTCTATAACATATTCTAACTTCAAAATCTAAGTTGAAGGCCTTGACCAAGCTCATTTTTACAAACAACCTCAAACTACCCTTTGACTAGTCTTCATAAATAGGGCATACTTTGCCATTTTTATGCATCACCATGACCTAAAACCACTATGGAAATAAATAAAAAATCACATAATAAAAATAATTTCCATTTATTTTCAATTCCTTTGAAAAACCTTGTCCTAAACTAAACTTCTTTAGAAAGCAGTCCTATTCGAGTGGGGTCCACTCATCACCACATTCACTACCATACCTATATGGAAAATAGAGGAGTAATATACATTGTCCAATCATCATCCATAGACTAGCAATAAATTCTAGGGACTTAGGAACATTATCTCTACTACTGCTTTTTAACTATGGTTTCAAACACACAAAAAGATGTTTACCTTCTTAACATTCTTTCATAAAAATGTGACGATGAAATGACCTCATTATTTTTTTAAACCTTCTATACTCACTATAGAAACATAATTTAAATTGAAAAGGTCTCATTAAAGCACACAATTTAGGTTGAACATTAGAAGGTGCAATTTGAGCTGGAAAACACCTATCTCGGACCCTGTCTCACATAAAACATCATAACTTGCAAATTTCTATTCATA
This sequence comes from Taxus wallichiana var. yunnanensis, assembly GCA_018340775.1. Classification (NCBI taxonomy): domain Eukaryota; kingdom Viridiplantae; phylum Streptophyta; class Pinopsida; order Cupressales; family Taxaceae; genus Taxus; species Taxus wallichiana. Next base: position 373,829,866 of record CM031237.1, read on the forward strand.
ATGATTACATTTTTTTAAAAAACGTCTATTACAACTCTTTTAATTATTTCCAATCATTATCATGTCGCAAATATCTCTCCATCTTTCCATGCCTTCTCATTTGCAAGACTAGACCTTAGGGTTTTACATAGTCTAGGCTAGGGTTAACTAAAATAACACCATAACTCAGCATAAAACATCTACAAAAGGTACTAAAATATCTGGAACACCATTTATTATATCCTTGCATTCTTCCATGAGCTTCACATATCTCTAAATCACATCCTCATGCTTCCTATCACCTAGACTTGTTTAAGATGAACACTTGAAACTTGGTCTTCAACCTCTACCCACACCCTAAAACTCATGTGAGTGCTAAAAACTCCAAAAAAATCTCTATATTCTTCCAAAATTCTCCTCAAATCCCCAAGAAGCTCAACCATCATGTACCATCACTTAGGCTAGCTAGGCCACCGAATAGGCTTACTAAAACAAACAATTCTCATTGAAAACACCTCATGTCATCATGAACATACCTAAAACAATGTATCATCCACCTACGAACCTCCTCAACACTTTACCATCATCCTCTTTGTCATAATGGGATTTTACATCAACAAAATATACCTAAATCAGAAAATGTCAACAGTATCCCCCTTTTTCATTAATGGAAAACATCCTAACTTCTTCCCCTTTTTACATTAATGAAAAATATTACCTAGAATTACATGATATTCACCTTTCGAGCTTCATCGGGTCACCATTTGGTTGGAAACATTAACCAAAGTCTTCATTCTAGCTCTAAAACTTGAAAGTTCTCACAAAAATCTAATTTTTCCTTCTTTCCAAGCATAGAAACATTGTAATCCCCTTGGGAAAAGCATATACAACACCCATATACACTAATAATAATGAAAGAAACATCATTTTACCTATTCTTGGAGTAGGATCATCATTAAACCACCATCATGTCATTCTAAACTTGTCATTTCACACTAGGAATCTGTTTTTGTCTTCTTTCTTCCGAGAAACCACTATAGATGTCCTACAACTGAAGCATACACACCTTATGATCATTCCAACAATGGATGAAAATGACTAGGACCAATTATCTTACCCTTCTCCTTAAGTGCAAGTATTCATACAACATCCATATTTGGCTCAAAAATAAGATTTCATGACCTTATTCGCTATTTCAAGCTATCTTAACCTATGAGAACACTATAGTAGACCTTGGACTATGAATACATTTTAGACATATACAAATAATAATGAATGAGAATTAAATTTTTAAAGATTACCTCTAATCTCTAGAAAAATCTTATTATCAAGGCTCAAATTGACTTATTTCTATCATTTTTGACGTCAAACCTTCTCAAGGATTGAGATCCCTGTTCTAATTCTTTAGTTTAATAACAACCAAATTTGATAAGATATATTTTAATTTAAAACCATGACACAACATATCACACCTAGCCCTAGACTTAGGCCATCCAACTCTAGTAGAGAAACACACAATTTGGCTACTTACCTTGTTTATTTGTCATGAAAATGACTCAACTATCTTGACACGGTCTTGAATCTTTTCCTTATTCTTTCAACCACATTGTGAGCTAATGAACCCTTATTGAGAATATGACTTGCCTCTCAAGTCATAAAGCACATAAATGGTCTTCTTTTTCCTTTCAATATTTTTGTTGATTATGGAGCTTAATTACTTCACAAGAAACTTGTTTTTTCATATTCTTGGTTTTGTGATGATCGACATCGATCGAGGGATGGTGGCGAATTGGTTAGTTGGGTGACGATGCTTTGTTCTTTAACGAGAAATAGAATAAATATCTTTTTTTAAAGATGATTTATTGATAGTAAAATCATAGTTAGTTACCCAAGAATAGATAGATAGATATATATATATATATATATATATACACATGTATGTATTATATGAGGTATGAGATAAGAAAATGGAAATTGTTTTGCATGTTAGTTTTCTGGGTGAGAAAGAAAGAGTAGCTGAGTGAGGGAAAAGCATTGAACATCCTATGAGGTGTTGGAAGACAATGGATCTTCATTGTATTTCATCTGTAAAGCATTGAATAATAATATTGGTCGTTTCTTGGTGGACGTAGCCCACCTTTGGGTAAACCACATTAACTATGGTGTTATATTTCTCTTGTTTATTTTATGTTCTAGATTATCTCCGCATTCATTTCTTGTATGCTTTATCTAATAATAAATTAGTGCAACACTGTTATATGGTTTAACCCCAACAATTGGTATAAGAGATTTGTTTGGAGGTTTTATATATTGATAGGATTTACTTCTCGAGAGGGTTTTTGATTGAGTGGGATTAGAGAAAGGGTAGAATATAGTAAATCTTGAGTAGAGAAATTTGATGGTCGTAATTATCAACTATTGAAGATGTAGGTGGAGGATTATTTGTATCAGAAATATCTATACTTACCGTTGGATGAGCATGGACAATGAACATGATGACTGATGAAGAATGGAAGGTTCTTGACATAAAGGATCGGGATCTATTTTATTGAGCTTGGTAGCATTGGTGGCTTCAAATTTTACAGATGCAAAACCATGGTAGAGTTGATGAAATATTTAGAAAATTTGTATTAAACTCTAGTGCTTTAAATAAGGTTTATTTGATGAAAAAAATTAATTCTAAGATGTAAGAAGGTGGATCTGTATCTAATCATTTAAATGATTTCTGGTTTATTGTAAATCAATTAAAATCAGTAGAAATTCCATTTTATGATGAAGTGAAAGAACTTTTATTCTTATGTTTTTTCCAGATAATTGGGATAACTTGGTAATGGCTGTTAGTAATACAAAAGCGCTTCTAAAGGTTTGAAATTTGATGATGTGGTTAGTGTAATCCTTAATGACAAAATACGCAAGAAAATCTCGGAGAAGCATCATCGGGAAACACTTTATCTATAGAAAGAATGGGAATATCTAAGGAGAGATCATCAAAGAGAAAGAATAATGGGAGATCAAAGTCAAGACATGGTAGATCTAGATCTAGGTACAAATATTTACTTTGTTGGAATTGTGGAAAGAGAGGACACATAAAGAAGGAGTGTTGGTCCAAGGAAAACAAAGAGAATACATCAGACAAAGGTAAAGAGGCAAATGTTGCAAGTGAGGTATAGAAAAATTATTTTATTCTATCATTGGATAATAAATTAGAATCTTGGGTTTTAGATTCTGGAGCTTTTTTCAATGCTACCCCTAATAAGAGTTATTTCAAAAATTAAGTTCAAGGTGATTTTGGACAAGTTTATTTAGGAGATGATGAGCCATGCAATATTACTGGTAAAGTTGATGTTCATCTAAAGTTACAAAATGAAATTCATGGGTCTTGAAATATTTGAGGCATGTGCCAAGCCTCAAGAGAAATCTAATATCTGTAGGGAAACTAGGTGAATCTAGATGTGTGGTTACATTCACAGTTGACTCTTGGAAGGTTACCAAGGGATCTCTTGTTGTGGAAAAAGGTAAGAAGGTAGGAAATTTATATCTTTCTACTTGTGTTACTAATTCCTTTTTGTGCTATCTACTACTGATTCAGATCTGACCATGTGGCATAATAGATAAGGCCATATGATTGAAAAAGGAATGTAGATCTTAAAGGCTAAGGGTAATTTATCATATTTAAAATAGTTAGATCTTGAATTTTGTGAGCATTGCATATTTGGAAAGCGGAAGAGTGTGAGATTTCTCAAGGTTGGGTTAACAAAGAAGGAGCATAAATTTGAGCTTGTACACTCATGTGTGGGGACCGATTCAGGTAGATTCTATTAGAGGATCCCAATATTATGTGACTTTCATTGATGATGCCACAAGGAAGGTATAGATCTATTGTATTAAGTGTAAATCTGATGTTTTTGAAACTTTTAAAAAGTGGAAATCCCTTTTAGAAAATGAAATAAATTTAAAATTGAAGTACCTTAGATTTGACATTGGTGGTGAGTACTACTGAGAGAGGCTTTTAATGATTATTTTTTAGAGAATGGAATACAAAGAGAAAGAATGGTTCCTAGAACCTCATAGGAGAATGGAGTTTCATAACAAATGAACATAACAATCATGGAATGTGCTAGAAGCATGAGCATACATGTTGTCTTTCCTTTGAAGTTTTAGGCATAAGCGAGATGATACAATAGTGTACTTGATCAACCATGGGCCTTCAACAACAATGGATGGTGGAATACCGAGAAGAAGCTTGAGTCCAAAAAAAAGGTGGATTTTTCTTTTCTTAGATTTTTTGGCTCGAGAAGATTTTGTGCATGTTAATAGGTAAAACAGAAAGAAGTTAGATGTTAAATATAATATATGTACTTTCATTGGTTATGTCTCTAGTGATTTTAGATATCTATTCTAGAATTTATAAGATTCTAAGATTATTAGGAGTCATGATGTTGATTAGAATGAAAAAATAATGTAAAGGGATCAGGTTTTGGTTCCTAAACATGAACAAGTTGAGGAGATTTTGAAGGAAAATCAATTTTCAGACCTAAAGCAGACATCCACAGAGACAAGGACATCGGTTCTATAGAAACCGATGTCATTTAGGTGAACCAACATTCGGTAGAGCAGGATCGAGTTAAGAGAATATGGCTATAGCAATTGGCATTGGTACTCCATGAACCGATGTCGATAAGGAAACCACATTCGGTCGATAGATAGAAGAACCGTGGTCAATTACAGAACCACATTTAGTTACTGGGTGACTAGGTCGATCTTGTGCAGAGATTTACATGAATGTGAAACATGCACGTAATGATCCCGGACACCTCGAGATCTTAGTGAGAAGGTCACAAAGAGTAAGTAGACCTACAAATATATTTTCACCTTCCTTTTCTTATTTATTATTGGTGATAGTGGTGAGCTAGAAAAATTTGAAGAAGAAATGCAGGTAGATACCCACGAGAAGTGGGAGCATGGAATGGATGAGGAGATGGAATCCTTGAACAAAATCGGACATGGGATTTGGTCAAGTTACTAGTAGGTAAGAAAACACTACATAACAAATGGGCTTATGGAATCAAGGAAGAAGATGTTGGACTAAAAAGGTAAAAGGAGAGGTTTGTGGTAAAGGGATTTACACAGAAAGTAGGTATTGAATTTGATGATATTTTTTCTCCTATAGTTAAGATGAATTCTATTCGTATTGTTCAAAGTTTGGTTAAAACAAAAGATTTACATTTATAACACTTGATGTTAAGAAAAATTTTGTTCATGGTGATTTTGAGGAAGATATTTATATATAGTAGCAGATCACTTGGTTATGAAGTCAAGGGTAAGGAGAAATTTGTGCGAAAATTGAAAAAGATCCTATATGGGATCAAACAAGCTCCAAGGAAATGGTATTTTATATTTTACGATTTTATGCATGAGAATGGTTATATGAGATGTGAATCTAACCATTGTGCTTATTTGGAGAAGCTTTAAAATGGGATCTATGTTATTTTGTTCTTGTATGTGGATGATATTATGATTACAGGATATATTATGCATGACATTGGTAAACTTAAAGAAAGGTTAGCTCACACATTTGTAATGAAGGATTTGGGAGCTACAAAGAAAATTTTCCATGAAAATTCACCGAGACAAGAAAAATAAAAAGTTATATTTATCTCAAGAGGCTTATATCAATAAAGTGTTGGAAAGGTTAAACATGTAAAATTCAAAATTTGTTAGTACACCGATGGCTGGAAAATTAAAATTGAGCAAAGATCAATTTCCTTCATCACATGAGGAGGTTGAGTACATGGCACATGTTCCCTATGCTTCAACAGTAGGAAGTCTTATGTATGTCATGGTTTATAATAGACCAAAAATTACACAGGCAAGTGGGAGTTGTGAGTAGGTTTATGGCTAATCTAGGTAAAGAACATTGGAAATAATTCCAATGGATTCTCAGGTATTTGAGAGGGACATATGGTATGGAGTTATGCTTATGCGGGTTAAAATACTTCTTTACATGGCTATGTTGATTTAGATATGGCTGGAGATTTGGATGGCAGGAGGAGTACCACTGGATATGTCTTCACAGTAGTTGGAATGACAATTAGCTAGATTTCAAGATTGTAGAAGGTTGCGGCTTTATCTACTATATAGGAAGAGTATGTTGCACCTACAGAAGAAAGAAATGAGATGATATGGATGAGCGAGGTTTATGGAAGAGTTGGGAAAGGAACAAGAGAATAATAGATTATGCAATGATATTGAGTGTGATCCATCGGGAAAAGAACTCGGCATTACATTCATGAATGAAACATATTCGAGTTGAGGTATCACTTAATACAACAGGTATTGGAGGATGGGAAAATGAAGTTAGATAAAATTCCGTATGGATGAGAACCTTATAGATATGCTAACAAAGCCGTTGGTAAGGAGAAGTTAGATCTTCAATCCATTTATATTGGTCTTGAGTTTGAGACTTGAAGAGGAAGAAGCGAGGCCAAGGATGGCGATTCATAGTACAATGCAACAATTCATCTCCAAGTGGGAGATTAATGAGTATGGAGCTTAATTTATTCACAAGAAACTTGCTTTTACATGTTATTGGTTTTGACAGTGACTGGCATCGGTTAGGGGATGATCGGCATCGGTAAGGGTATAATGACATCGGTCACCTCTCTGGCAGTGCTTTGTTCTTTAACAAGAAATAGAATAAATCTCTTTTTTAAATATGTTTTATTAATTGTAAAATAATAGTTAGTTTCCCAGAATAGATATATATGCATGTATGCATTGTATGAGGGTATGAGAGAAGAAAATAACAATTTTTTTAGCATGTTAGTTTTCTTGGTGAGAAAGAAAGAGTAGTTGAATGAGGGAAAAGCATTGAACATCTGTGAGGTGTTGGAAGAAAACAAATATTCATTGTATTTCCTCGTAAAGCCTTGAATAATAATATTGGAAGTTTCTTGGTGGACGTAGCCCACCTTTGGGTGAACCATGTTAAATTTGGTGCTATATTTCTCTTGTTTATTTTATCTTTTGGCATATTTCCACATTCATTGTTTGTATGCTTTATTTGATATTAGATCTATGCAATATTGTTATATGGTTTAACCCCAACATTTTCATACTATTTAGACAACCCTCATACCTTGTATGAGAGTGAACAATAATTCCCCCTTCCTTTGAATGATTTTTACTCTTGTACCATGCAAATTTGATTTTTGAAATCATGAATACTTGACTTTAGGAAAGATACTATTCATATGATTTTGAGATCAAAATATCCTTGTCAAAACAATCTACTTTGATCACCTTTCAAGATTAATGGATGACAAAGGAGTCACTTCTTGTCTTGGAGACATAAGACAAATCTGTAGCTTCACAATTTTTCATTCACAATCCTATTTCAGCTCATTCTGTTACTCAAAACTAACCATGGAATGATAGACATAATTAAGCATCTTTTCATTATCGTACTATCTCATAAAAACTTCATACCAACAAAAACACATGATAACCCTCAAAAGTGACCCTCCTACTTAGAAAGCCACATACAAGCACATGTAGGATGCACACTTTTGAACAATATAGCCATTTATAGTCGAACAAAGACCTATTTAGCTTCACAGTCTTTAAAGTATATAGAATTTCTATAGATACCCTTTATATTTGATCAAGGACCAAATAATCTCCCTTATCTTATAATACTACTTCACACTGTAGAAACACATTTTTCTCCTTTTCATAGTCTTGCAAGCACATCGACTCACGACTAAGAACCTTCAACACAAAACTCAACTGATCATACTCAATTTATTTGACACTACAAACATTAGGAATTTTTAATCTTAACCATTTCTTGGAAAATCTCAATTCTTAAACCAAATTCTTGACAATTTTCAGACACTTCTTGCATTCCTAAGGTACTGATAATCTTCATTATTATGAAGATATGAACCATGAACATGACTTACCTATATAAATTTGACTTCCTTATCAATGTGGGGACCCAAATTTATTCTCACTTGTGATGAAAGGAATCAAATACCCTTATACATGCCTTATTATCCTTGAGAATCATACAAAATGTCCATTATATCATCTCCACTTCATCAAATTTTTCACACAACCTACTATCCTTGAATCAATGAAAATAATGCACATATTTTAATGACTTAACTTTCATAATAAAACCATACCATTCAGAGTACTCATTTCTCCACATTAACACTTCTATAAATCTTAAATCCTAATACTAAAGGAATTTTCCCAACTTGCATTTTACCATTGTCAATTAGGTCTTCAATACTCTATTTCAATTGGTAAGATATTTAGTGTCCGTACAATGTAAAAATGCCGTAAGAATTTCAAGTATCTCTCCTCAATATATCTAGATACTTTGGTGAAATTTTGAGAGAAATCCACTCACTCTTTCTCCATTTCTATAATTTTTCTCATATACCCTAGGTTAGGGTTTCTATAGTGTTCGAGAAGAACAAAATTACAATGATTCTCTTCAAACTTATTTCCAAAGCTTGAAATTTTAACAGGAGACCTGATATAGCTATCTTCAAGTATTATTCTTACTAGAAAGAGACCATCATTCTTTGATTCTTGAATTCTCTCCTTCCAAGACTTGATCTTGGTACACCTTGAACATATACTCATAGACATAACATGATTACATATTTGAGAAGCTCATAAAAACCCTATACATGGTCTTCCAATTTGAGAATTAAGATCAATAATTTCTTACCTTCATAACATGATATATACATGGACTCATAAAACATAAAGCCTATAATAGAAGTGCACCATCACTATACCACTTGAAAAAATTCACACTAGCTTGAATAACCATTGAACATAACCAAATTACTTGACTCATCCTTTTTCATACAAGAATCACAAAAATAATCTCTTGACACCCTACCAAGAAACATACCCAAAATGGACTCTTGATAGGTGAACAAAACCTTAAACAAAGACTCATACGATTCTAAATGACAATACAAACCTCTTTGATGATCATGAAAGTTATATGAGACTTTTGACACTTTTACCAACCTTTTGAGACCATTACCTTGTTTCACACATCTTTCACTATAAGATATGTTAGATACATGCTTTATAGCTTATGACAAACCCAAGACACATCAATTTTGACTTAGGACTGACCACATAAGGTGAAACATACCTTTTAACTTACCACCATATTTAACTATTGACTTAGACCAAGAAGTGACTCTACACCCAGTTGTAATGGTTAGAACGAAAAAATTATGACTCTTACACAAGATGAACCAATATACACATGAAAAAATGGAGTAAACACGCATGAACTTAGTCACCTTTCCCTTCTTTCAATGCTTCATATGAATCATTTTATCTCTAAGAAGCATAGTAGAGGCATATATAACCATGATAGGTATAGAAGAATGGCCTAAAGAGGTACCAAGAACCTTTAGACAATTATATCTAACTTCCGTTCACTTTATTCTTATCTAAGTTCTGAGTTATGCCCTGGTTTGTGTCAACATTTTCTCTTGATGAAATACCATTATCTATTATAGCTTCCCATGATGTATTTTACCTCCTATCATGCATTATTGGACCTTGAAAACTCCTTTCTTACCTTATAGGACTACAACAGTCTCTAGAAATGTTCAAAAAAAAAAAATTCAATTGAATCAAACAACTCCACTCCTTACCTTATAACCACCAATACTCCAATTCTGACTTGAAGGCTCATACAAGAAAATCTTAGCTACATGACCTCTTTCATGATAGCTATAACACACCACACTCTTTATTTACATACTTATACCTTTTTCCATGGCCAATCTTCTCTAGAAAATATCTTACACTCCTTACCCCTATGACCAAAGCCATTGCATGATAAATAATAACCATTGAATGATCTTTCATACCTTGAGGCATAAGTTTCCTAATGGTCTTTAGACTCATCTTGTCTTTAGTGAAACACTACTTTTCATCCTTCTTGAATGGTTCTTCATTATTCTTTATTGAAAAAGGTCATCTTGAAATCTTATCCTTTCCCTTAAGGTCAGCACTAAACCCAAAACCTTCTCTGTCACCTTATGATCTTTTTGTTTGCTAAGAAGATCATCAAAATCTTTGGCACTTTTCTTAAATTTCTAAAAGTAACTTTGTTTTCTTGCCAACCTCTAAGATTTCTACCCTTAAAAACTCTAGATCCTTTTTCAATTTGTAGCACATGCTCTATTTATCATGCACACTTGAGACTAAAAAACTTTACCTTTTCTTCTAACAATCTGATTGACTCCTTTATCTTGCTTGTTTCAAACATATGCTCCTTTTCTAGATCATGAACCTTATTTTCATAATCCTTGGCTTGAGAACTCAACTTGTTATTCTTTTTTAGCATTCTTTAATTCCTTTTGGATACTTTCTAGACCATCTTCTTCATCTTCCTCAGAGTAGCTACAATAATCTGATATGAAATCACCTAATAATGAAGAACCATCACTAGTAGATCTCATGCCATATTTATTCATAAACAATACCTCGATTACAAAATCTTCATAATTAGGTTCAGATTAAGAATATGAAACACCACTACTATCATCATATAATCAGTCCTCTTCCTTTGTATAAAAAATATTTTTCTTGTCATCAAAATTTCTAAAACTCTTCTTTCCTTTACCATACTTGTGATACTTCTTATCATGATCTTCATCATGCTCATGTTCATCATGATCTTCCTTATTATGCTTATGAGGATAATTGATAGAAAAATTTCCTACCTTACAACATCTGAAACATTTATAAGGAATCTTACCTTTGTATTTTCAAATCCAACCTTTAATCTTCTAGCAAGCATTGCAAAAAGTTTCATCTTCAAGCCCAGTAGCATCATCAACCTCCTTGGTATTTTTACTCTTGGTCTTCATTTCAGATTTGAAAGAAACCTATTTCTTATCTCATTTGGATTCAACAATCCTCATCTAATAAGTAGTTAAGGTCCCATGTCACTCATCCATATTCAACTAAGTCAAATCCTTAGCCTCTTCAATAGAAGATAGTTTAGAATCAAACTTAGAGGTTAAATACCTCAAAAATTTGAACAATAACTTATTCCTTCACATCTTCACCTAGACCTTTCATGTTGTTGACAATCTTGTCAACTCTAAGAAAATATGAAGCAATAGACTCATCATCACTCATCTTAAGGATTTCAAAATGATTTCTAAAAGTCCAAATCTTAACAATCCTTACCTTATAGGATCCTTCATATAAAACTTGAAGTGTTTTCCATACTTATTTTTCTGACTTGTAATGAATTACCTTTCCCATCTCATATTATCATAGGCCACACAAGATAGCATTCAAATCCTTTAAACCGTCACTACATTCCTTCTTATCTGCATTACTAGTTTGTGGAGTAAAGCGAGAACAATTTAACCATCCTCCATAGCTTTCCAAATGTCAAACCCTAAGAACATGATACGAGTCTTAATCCTTAACCTCCAAAACTCATAATTCACACCATCAAACAATGTTTCCTTGCTGGTAGAATAACCAATCTATTTACTCTCAATTTTTACATCCAATGATATCCTTTCAAGTGATCAATATTCTCCAAAATGATATTCTCTAATACCAATTAAGTGTGCACAACATTAAAAACCATACATTCACATAACCATGAAGAAGAGAGAGAACCCATAACACATTATATAAGTTGGAAACCTTCAAGGGAAAGAAAAACCATTGTATTTTTTTTTTTAATATTACACACAAAAAATAATCAAGGTAATATTACACATCACAAGAGATTTCTTTAGTGAGGCACCAACCCCACAAGGAGCACCAACCCCTAAACCCTTATTGATATTAATCACAACAAGAGAATTACATGAACATTACTCATCACACAATAAATTTATAACAATATCACTAATAAAATTATGCAATAACTTAGTTGTTGGTGATCAAAGTTCAGCTCGAAACTCCTTCAAACCATAACTTCTCAACACACTGTATCTCTCACTTTCTTTACTTCTCTTTACTTAAAACCTGTACACACACTCTTATAAAAATTATTAAACCTTTAGTACACTCTTTTAGATCTCAATACATTCCTTTATACCTAAAAATCCCAATCTCTTATAGGTCACATTTTCTCTCTTTTGGTCAACTAGTGCAAATTTGCACTCAAAACATCACTTTTATACCTTCCTCTTGATTCAAAAAAGACATCAAGTCAGTTTCCCTCATTTTTTTACCAAGGAAACTTATTTTTTTAAAGTTTCCATTACAATGTTCAAAAATTACCCATATAGGTCGTCCATTCCAAAACCTACATACTTGCACAAAAAAGTCTCAAAACCCCATCACCAGGATGAGTAAAATTGACTAAAAAAATGATTACTCAAAGTATAAAATTGACCAAAAAAGTGTAATATGACATTTAAAAATAAGATGTTTTCTCAATTTTACTTGGACCAATCAAATATTTCATAACATGGGCCAAAAGGCTCATATCCTTCACTAAACAGTTGTTTCAACACCCTGTCTTTACATTTGGGAATCAAGATGAATCGAAATGAACTCAAATATGGAATTTAGAAACTAGATGTAATCCTAAGATATGTAAATAAAATCCATGCAAGTTAATTCTCATGAAACATCCAAGTTTTCAAACCAAAACTATGTTCTTCTCCAAATTATGCTACCAGAAACATGTTTTCCAAACTCAAGAGGTTTGCACCATTTATTCCAACTCAAAGACATAAAAAGGAATTAAATAAGAACAAAATTCACCCCTATTCACTCTCAATGTGATATAAATCATAAAATAATCCATTTCATGCCTCAACCAATTCATTCTTTCAACCCGATAAATTATGTCCTAAAAATCAAGAAACCTTCATCTCCACAAACTAACCTAGATGACCCATCAAATATCATCATCATGAGAAAAAAATTATACCAATTGAAATAAATTTGAATCCAATTTCCTTAGCATATTGGAACTCTTTCCAACTCCAAGTGGAAGACCTTCAACCAAGCTCATTTTTACAAACAACCCCAAAACTACCCTTTGACTAGTCTTTACAAATAGAGCACACTTTTCCATTTTGATGAATCACCATGACCTAAAAAACCATTTGCATAAATGAAAACTCACATCCTAAAAATAAGGTCCATTTATTTTACAAATCCTTTGGAAAAACTTGTTCCAAACTGAAATTCTTAAAAACAAGCCTATTTAGGTGGGGGTCACTCATCACCACATATACTAGAATACCTTTATGGAAACATAAAGGATTAATTTACATCATAAAATAATCATATATGAACTAGTAATAATGGTTTGGCACTTCAAATCATTATCTCTCCTACTAATTTTCAGCTAGGGTTTCAAACACACAAAAAACAATTTACCTTCTTAACATTCATTCATAAAAATGTGAAAATGAAATGACCTATTTTATTTTTTGAAAAATTTTAGAATAATTTTAGAAACATACCTGATATTAACACGGTCCCATGCAAAGCACATAATTTAGGGTGAGCATCAAAAGGTGCAATTTGAGCTAGAAAACACCTTTTCTTGGACCTTGTCTCACACAAAACATCATAACTTGAAAAATTATATTCATAATGATTATAAATTTTTCTCACACATATATAACATATATTTTCATCATATTAAATCATAATCATATCACAAATATCTCTCCATATTTCCATCCCATCTCATTTACATGACTATCCCTTAGGGTTTTACATAGTCTAGGATAGGGTCAACTAAAATAACATAATAAATCATCTAAAAATGTCTTAAAATACCTAAAATTCCATGTATTAAATCCTTGTATGTTCCCATGAGCTCACATATCTCTGCATCTCATCCTCATGCCTCCTAGCACCTAGACCTGGTCTAGATGAGCACTTGAAACTTGGTCTTCAACCAATAACTATACCACCCGAAACTCACGTGAGTTCTTAAAAACACCCCAAACATGATCTCTATGCTGCGAACATTCTCCTAAAATCACCAAAAATCTCCATCCATCATGCACCATCACCTAGGCTAGCTAGGCCAACTAACTAGGTTTGCTTAGAACAAACAATTATAATGAAACACCTCATGTATTGACCAAGTATGATATGGCTCGAGATTTAGTGTTCTTTACTTCATTTCTTATACTTGTTCTAGCCTAAGTGGTTTGATCTAGTTTTTCCATGTAAAATGTTATACAACCCTATTGAATTTTTAATGGTCCAACTTGTCAAAACTAATCAAAATTACCAAATTGTTTATTTTCAAAATTCAATTTTGGGAAAGGTTTAAATCCTTAGATCATTTCAAGATATTGTATTTCATTTAACAGAAAGGTTTTATAGTTTTATCTAAAGAATCTAGAAGATATTGTTGGCCCCTAGAATATTGACCAAGTATGAAGGCGCTTAGGCACATGGGTTCCCAGGTTATGAATGGTGCGCAAGGAAAAAGCAAAGAGAAAGGATTAATTAGCGTGGTGACTTAGCCAATTTAGCAATTTGAGCACCCAAGGCAGAACACGTGAAAAGCATGATTGGTTGCACGTGGATAAGATGCCAGCCTGAAAACAAGTTGGCCAAGAAAGAGCATGCCCCGAGATGGAATATCTTCTAGAAGATCATCATGAGATGGAGTGGAGAGCTCAGGCCTGAAGGAACATGCTCGCATGGAGGACCACATTCGACACTTGGCGATGGATCTGAGGGCATGGCAAGGTGAGTTGGTAGCCGGGAAAGTGATAAATACAAGTGCTACCACGGAAAAGATATATACACACACACAAAGAGAGATATATCATTTGGATATACATAGGGAATAGTGGGTTAGAGAGTAAGCGAAGCTCTGTAGAATTTACTGAGTGGATATTCTGGTTAGGAAAGGATGTACTAAGCATGGAGTTGTTATTTTTCTTTTCTGTTAGCTTAGCTACATACGTCCAGTGATGCGCATGACTATGGTCTACTCTCTGTGACACTCTGTAATGAACCAATGAATATATTGAGGTTACCTATTATAAATAGATATGAATATCAATGGGTTTAATGTATATTTCATTCATATGAGTTCTCTTTCCTTTCATGCTATGAATGAATGGTTGTATCTTTCTTTCTGTTATAGTATATGTTCTGGAATCTATTAAAGCACTCGGTTTGAAGTGACTATAAGGATCTGGAGGCCGTTCTGAGCCCTATGGTTCTTGTATGTCTCAACTTCTTTCCTAAATACTCTTACACTAATCATAGATAATGCTTCCCACTAAACTCACATAAAAGAGAGACTCGGTACCGCGCGTGCCTTGGGTGAGTGCTCAGCTTTTGTTGGGTGATAGGTCGGCACGCATGGGGTTCTTCCTTTTGTGATAGGAGTAAAAATGACTACATCTTGGTTCCATTGCTAGGACCTCTTTTTGAAGTTGTAGTGGGATATAACATGCATCATGATCTGTGTAAAGAGTAATGATGGATCGGTTAACATTGGAAAATGTTGAATCATGGTTCAAGAGCACGGAGGATGAATTTTCTAGAGATTCAGCACTGGACCTGAGTTTAATACACATAGATGGGTAGAAGAGAACCTCTACCATGATGAGCTATATGAGACCTTTTTGTTGCTTCCCAGTAGAGTTATATGAATGGATTTTAGCCTATATACGTCTAGATCAAGTTGGTGTTATAGATCACATGTATGGGCCGAAGAAGACTACCAAAGGTTACAGGATGTAGATCTAATGTGGACCCATGTTTAGATCATTGGTGGAGAGGAGTACTAACTAGCTACACTCTAGAATATGCCATCTCTACGTATTCTTGTCTAGAGGTTGTTGAGTTTGAATTTCTGTGAGAACCTAGAGGAATGTTTCTACATGTTATTCCTCTAGCTATGAAGATATTGATGGTTACCATGAGTTTAGAGGTGCTCCCAATGGCTGGCTAAACCATTTTGAGCATTGGGTAAGGGAACTTGGGTGGAGGAAGATGGAAGATATCATGACAGAGAAGGAGAGGGAAGAAAGATGGCTCAAGTATAGTGAAGTGTGAGAAAGGGAGATTGCTAGATGATGAGGCTACTAGTGTGATGGATCTATGGAGATAGATGTTGTGGGAAGGAGTTGAGGTTCACGTGGAGGACGTGGAACCTAAGTAGTTTGTGCTACCCCATCTTGGCAAGCACGTGAGGGAGACCCCTTCGGCTTCTAGTGAGAGTTCATCAGCATGGAGAGAGGAGAGTTGTTGGTGCATATCTAAACCCACCCAGTGACCGAGCCCTGGCGCTTGGTTTTCGATCCAAGAAGAAGTGTTATTGACCCAGTTGATATAAGTGGAAGAGACAGATCCGCTGCCTAGGAGGTATAATTTTTAGTTCCTTCTTCTATGGCTACACATATTCCTAGTATTGGAGGAGTTTTTGGACAAGGGAAAGTGTACAAGCTTTCGGGCTCACATCAGGGAGTGGCGCGGGACAAAGTAGTGGTAGTGGGGTGCTATCACAGACCATGAGTGCACATGCAGTTTAGTGGGACCATGGGGGTGCTTGGCACAGCTCCTATAGGCCCTATTGGACCCAGTGGTTCTGGTGGATCTGGTGGCTCTGGAGGTACAGGACCGGTGGACTTGGTGGATCAGGCGGTGGAGGAAACACCAGAGGGAACCAAGGCTCTGGTTTAGGACAAGGACCCAACCACCACCTCAAGTATTCTTTGAAATGTCTCTGCATTTTCCAGATTACAGGGGCATTGAAGATGTTGCGGAACATGTTCACAAGTGTGAAATTGCTATGTGTGTGAAGGGTATCACAACACCAGAATGAAAGGCTAGTCAATTTGTGACCACACTGCAAGGGTGCATGCATAGCTGGTATAGAAAGTATGACCCTCATCAAATGGTGGTGGACTACACTTGCTTTAAAGAATGCATTCCTGGAAGAGTTCCACATTCCTGAGTTTGAGAAAAGCATTAGCACTTTGAAGGAGATTCAACAAGGAATGGCAGAGAGTGTGCAGGAGTATGATGTGTGTTTTAAAACTCTCTTGTCTAAATTATCATATGATATTCACCCTTCACAGCATGCATAATGGTTTTTGGAGGATTGATCACCCCTTTTAGAAGGGCCTTGTCTCATAAAACTTTTACAGATCCGCGTGAAGCATTGGAAGTTACCTTGTGCGAGGCTATTGGTAGTATTGATATTGGCATTAGCCCATTCTTGGAGGCTCAGATTACTGCTATGGCCAAACAAGTTGGAAAAATTATCTGTGAACTCAGTCCATGAGACTCGTAGTGGTTTATGGTGCATAGATTGTGAAATAGAGGGGCACGTTAAGGATAATTTCCCCAGAGGATGGTACGCACTGTGATAGTAGATTGTGAGATTTGTCATGGGGACCATGATGCAAGTAGATGTCCCTTGCTGCAGCACATGATCAAGGAAGAATGTATCTTGTTATTGCAAGATTTACACCTCCACAACCCATGATACTAAAGAATGTAGGCTCATTGATCAGATCCATGAGGCCATTGATCATGGGGTATGCCAAACCAACATTGCCAGTGGTTCTAAAAATGATGATCACCATTATGAGAGTGCAGTGCGAGATGGAGGCATGTGGAGAGGATTTTGAGGAGGATTTCATGGTCGAGGTAACCACGGAGGAAGGAGTGAGTTCCCACATGGAACATGTTTCAATTGTGGATCTAGAACATTACAAGCGTGAGTGCCGGACTTGTTATAGTGCTCGTGGTGTGGAAAGAAGCATAAGTATGAGGAGTGCTAGAATTATTTGAGCATATGAATCAGTAGCACTGGAAGGACAAGGGCACTGTGATGGTCAACATCAAGAAGGAAGACATACAGTGGATGCCTCGGGTAACACGGGATGAAGGTTTGGAGCTGTCTTGGTAACAACAAGGGTAGAAGCCATGCGTGTGCAAAGAGAGGTACCAAGACAAGAAGACCCTGGTTATGAGGGAGGAGGTCATTCATGGAAAATATCTAGACCCGTGCATCAGAAGGAGATATATCAAGACACCATGGATGTTATTTGAAGCTTATAAGGGAGATCAATATCTAAAGGAGAAATCCAGAAAGGAGGAACAAGGAAGGAGAGTCGAGGTGCAAAAGGATGACCTGGATGAGGTCAAGGAGGTGTGTAAAATGCTAAGGTAGGAGAACATCATTCCTTTGCTAGGATCCTAGTTGAGAGAGAAGGTACCACATGCCGGAGAAGAGCATGAGAGATAGGTCTTGCACGTGAACCTTCCCCCTCATAGCCTCGACTATGACAAGGAGATTACATTGAATGTAGTTGTAGATGGATGGCTCCTCAACAATATACTCATTGACACTAGCGTGGAGGTTAATGTTTTGACTTTGGATGCATGGCATCAGATGGGGAGACCTACATTACAGCCATCTTGAATGTGTTGTATATGGAAAACAAAACTAAGGAAATGCCCATCGGTGTCTTGAAGGATGCAACTATTACTATCAGGGAGCCAAGTTTATTGGGGACTTGAAGTCTTGGTGCTCGCCGAGGTGGACAATTTCCCAACACTACTTGGGTGCCCTTGGTGTTACAAAAATAATGTGGACCTTGGTTCAACAAAGGGTACATCAGCTTTGAGAACAAAGAGGAATGGGTCATTATACCCCTAGTTGATGGGAAGTCGATGCCCTATATTGAACCATTGGGAGAAGAAGTTCTGGACAAGATTTATGTGTGCTCAATCAGAGACCCTGAGATGGTACACCCTACTAATAGAGTTATCTAGTTTGAAGATGCTCAGTCAGTAAGTGATACCACCAGTCTGGCTTGTGACAATTGGGTGCATGGAACTTATGAATTAATGGGATGGTAGTTGAGAGGGTCGGTGACCAAGGTAACAAAGGCATGCACATTGTTAGGTGCCTTGGAGGAAAAGAACTACCCAAGTATTCAGGAGGAGCCTTCCCTGAGATCTTTCTGCAGGAGGTAGAAGCTCAAGTGGAAGAATGAGAAGGAATGGAGGGAGATGTTAAGTTATGTCTTTCTTGGCACAATAGCTCATTGGTGGGCCACACATCAGAGAGCCTTTTAGAGTGGTGCGAGGTAAGAATTCTCTCTCTGTCATATTTTCTAGGAGTAATGTACCCACCATCATCAAGGACTACCATGGGAAGGAGCCCACCTCTTTCCATGTCCAGGAGTGTGAACGGGTCTAGAGAGAAGGTGTAGAAGCTTTGCCACCATCCCTCTAGGTGTGCACAAGTTGTATTCTACACTTGTAGGGTTGTGCGTGCACATGGTACATTCATTCGAGAGACACGCCAGATGAGGAATTGGTAGGAGCTTGCGGCTGACCTTATTCAAACCTTTGAGTATCGGAGTACCAAGCCATCGATTGATAAGGCCTTGTAGGGTATCAAGCACCTTACCATGGGGGATAGTGCTAGAATGGAAGATAGGTTATTAGAATTATTAGGTGAACCAGGTATAGGGGCACACTTTGAAGAAGTTGAGGAAACATAAGAGTTACAGCTTGAGAGCACGTGTGTTTGGAAAAGGAGAAGGGAAAGTTGGTATATGTGATTGATGGAGAGGAATCAGAAAGCTTAGATGTTAGCCATTATAGTAGGGACATGTGAGGTAGTGGATAGTGCAGATGCTCACGTGCGTGCCTACCATGAGCCTTTAAAGATGAAGAAAGTTAACATCGGTTAGAAGAAGAACCTAAGGAAGCTATTATTGGGGATTACTGGACAGAGAAGGAAGTATCAAAGATCATTGATCTTGTGTGAATTTGAGGATTTATTCCTGTGTGGGTACCATGAGCTCAAAAGGTT
The DNA here is from genome assembly GCA_018340775.1 of Taxus wallichiana var. yunnanensis. NCBI lineage: Eukaryota > Viridiplantae > Streptophyta > Pinopsida > Cupressales > Taxaceae > Taxus > Taxus wallichiana. The sequence continues at coordinate 373,849,709 of CM031237.1, forward strand.
CACCATTCCTTGGGGGAGATGAAGATAAAACTGAAGGATGGTGCGTGCCCTTGGTTAGAAAAAGGCCCTACTAGATGAATCCCAATTTGTGCGTGAAAGTTAAGGAGGAGATAGACAAAATGATAGCTTCTGGGATCATTGAGGTAGTGGAAGAATCGGAGTGGATAAGTTCGATGGTAATCAGCATCAAGAAGGATGGGTGGATTAGGATTTGTGTGGACTATAGGGAATTGAATGTAGTTTGTGTCATTGATCCATTTCCAACCCCTTCACTGAAGAAATTTTGGAAGGAGTCGTTGGGTGTGAAATCTACTCCTTTACGGATGGATTTTTAGGGTACCACCAAGTCGGATTGCAAAGGAAGACCAAAAGAAGACAACTTTCACCACCGAATGGGGAATTTTTGCATATATGGTCATGCCCTTTGGGTTGAAGAATGTGCCTGCTATTTTTTCGCGCATAGTGGTGCAAGCATTCCAGGACTTCATCCATAAATTTCTTCAGGTCTATTTGGATGATTGGACAATATATGGTCTAGTTAAGGACCATTGTGACAACTTGAGATTAATGTTTGAGAGGTGTAGGTAGTTGAGGATATCCCTCAACATTAAGAAGTGTGTGTTTGCTACACCCTTTGGGACCTTATTGGGGCATATCATATGTAAGGAGGGCTTGTTGGTAGATCCCGCTAAGGTTATAGTTATTGTGGGGTTAAGGGAGCCTACTAGCTAGAGCACAGTGCGTGGATTCCTTGGGCATATGGGGTATTAGAAAATTCATTAAGGGATATGCCAAGATCACCATGCCTTTAGAGGAGCTACTTAGACACAAAAGTTCCTTCCATTGGGGAGAGGCACAATAGAGGGCATTTGATACATTAAAAGATAGGCTTATTACCGTGCCTATTTTATGTTTTCCCTCTTGGGACAAGCCCTTCCATGTCCATGTAGATGCCTCAGGGACCACCATTGGAGTAGTACTTGCACAACAGGTGAAGGGGTTGTTGATCATCTCTCTTTTTTGTAAGTAGGAAGTTAACACTAGTAGAGCAGAATTATACCACAACCGAGTGCGAGGCATTGTCGATGATCTACGTGCTCTTCAAGTTTAGACAAGTATCTGCTAGCAACACCCTTTGTATTCTACACCGACCACATGGCATTAAAGTATTTAGTAAACAAGCCCATTCTTCAAGGGCACATATGTCGATGGGTGTTGTTGTTTCAAGAGTTTGAATTCACCGTTGTAGTGAAGCCTGAAAAAGCAACTATGGGCCTGATCATCTGTCAAGGATTGATTCAGGAGAGGATGTGCAAAGTATTGAGGAAGTAATGCTAGATGCCCAACTATTTAGATTGTGGCACACACCCTCGGATTTGGAGGAGATTGTAGTATTCTTAAAAGAAGTGTGGGCGCTAGATGGAATGAAGGCATTGGAGAAGAAGTAGTTGGCCATATGTGTGTGCCCTACATGTTGATTAGTGGAGACTTATACAAGTTGGGATGAGATGAATTTTTGCACATGTGTGTATTAGAGCATGAGCACCTGGCCATCATGGAGGAAGCACATGGAGGAAGTGTGGGTGGGCATTACACAGGTGATGCCACCACGTAAGATATTAATGGTAGGATTATGGTGGGAAACCTTGTACATAGGGATTGTAGAGATTATTGTAAAGCATGTGACCACTGTCAGTGCATTGGCAAACTAGGAAGGAGAGATGAAATGCCTTTGCCCTATCCCTAGTGTGGAGCCTTTTGAAAAATGGGTGATAGATTTTGTAGGACCTATTGCACTAGCAGCGCGTAGGACTAGGTCACATTATGTCATCACTTGCATGGATTATCTCACAAGGTGGGAAGAGGTAGCCCCAACTAAAGATTACATGGCAACAATAGTGGAAAGGTTCTTATGGGAGAACATTATCATGAGGTATGGATGTCCATGTTGAGTTTGACCAGTGATAGGGGTACACATTTTCTGAATGAGACCATGAGGATCTTGTTATCAGAGTTCATGGTGGCTCATCACAAGACTATGCCCTATCACCCATAAGAAAATGGAACCGTGGAAGCATTCAACAAAATATTGAGTCATACCTTGACCAAAATATGTGATGTTGGAAGACAAGATTGGGATGACAAAGTATCAGTAGTGTTATGGGCTTACAAAACAATGTATAAAAGACTAAATAAAGCCACACCTTTTCAATTGGTGTTTGGCGTGGAAGCCATTTTTACCGGTTGAATTTATGTTACCTTCTCTACGAATAGCATGCGTAGGAGGATTAGTTGATGAACAAGTGTTGGAAGAAAGGATTGATGAGCTAATGAAACTAGATGAGAGATGATCACTTGCCCGATGGAGCAGATAGTGGAAAAGGAAAAGCAAAAGGCTTGGCATGATCGCCACATTAGAAACAAGAAGTTTGAGGTTGGGCAGATGGTGTTACTATATGATTCCAAGTTTTTGTGCCATCCTGGAAAGTTGAAAGTCCATTGGTTGGGTCCCTACACAATTTCATACATCCTTGATTCGGGCATGTGCCAGTTACAAGTGTTGGATGGGATGAAGTTTCTGGACACTTCAATGGTAGTAGGCTGAAGCCCTACTATAAATAAGTCTTCTTGGTGTTTGTAAATAAGGTAGTTTTTCAGTTAGTTTAGAAGTTTCCTTTATGCATTTTCCCTTTCTTGTGTTTCCCTTTCACGTTGTTGTTTTGGTTTTGCACCTTGGGCACCAGTAACCTTATTGCTATTTTTGGAGAATTTGTGAGTGTGTAGAGGACCGCGCATCATTTAAGTGTGGGGTGGAGAAAAGTGAAGAAGCGCGTGATTAAAAGTACCAAGGAAGTTGTGTTGAAGAGCCTTTTTGTAGCCGGTTGAAAGAGGTAGATGAAGAGAAAAGATAGAATGGTTGGTGCCAGGATAAAGCTACTAGTAGATCCCACGTACAAAGGAAAAGGAAGTGTAGTTAAAGCAACACGAGGTAGGTGAAAGCAAGAATCTAGATAGAAGAAGTGCCTTCGGCATAGGTTAAGCACATGCAAGAGTCTCCTGTCAAGTTGGTTGTGTTGTGTGCGGAAGGTTGGAGGAGTTTCACACTGTGCAAGGAAGAGTACATGAGTGAAGGTCTTTGAATGGACTTTGTTTGAAAAATCCACATTAAATGAACAAAGTATGGGGGTAGGTAAAGTAGCATTTAATGATCAGAAAAAGGAAAAACTATAAATAAAGGGTCGGGGCACTCTCATTTTTACTTTGCAAAAATGAAGAGTTGGAGATATAAGTGAGTGTTATAAACTAGGGTTTTCATATTCGATCGAGTGGAAGATCTGTGTGATTAAAATGTAAAGAGCTAGTTTGAGATTGTGGACCAGAAGGAATTACACGAGCATGGAAGGAGTTGAAAAGGTGTTGTCTTGTGAAGAGTTTATCCAAGTTAGGGTTGAAAAACTAGGGCATGGGTTTATAAGATTTATATAATGGATTTGAGATGGAAGGTTGGGAGAAGAAAGATAGAGTAGAAAAGAGAGGGTAGGAGAGAAAAATACCTTGACCATGGCACCCAAGAAAGGAAAGGGCAAAGCCAAGGCTAAACAACCAGAACCGAAATAGACACAAATGAAGAATGTTATGCAGAGATGCAATACCCAGATGGGGTGATGATGGGAAAGGAATGGGAATCCCACTTGAGAAGCATACCAGTTAGTGACTATAATCACCACACAAACACCATAGAGAAATAAATGGCATTGGAATTTGTACGCCCCACCAACAAGTGAACACCTAAAGGTTTTCCCATATATGACGATGATGTTAAGGTAAAATTGGCGAAGGCGGGGTTTTGTAACTCTATGAGTTGCCTTATTTTGGAAGCTTGAGATCACTTGTACACCGGTGGTTGATGTCTCGAGTGCATGAAGACTATTTCCACTTTTCTAGGCGTAAGATGTGTGTGACTCCTAGTTGATTTCACAATTTACTGAGGCCTCATATTTGAGCGAGATAGCCTAGAAGATGACCTTGGTGATAAGGAGGCTATTTAAGAGACCGTCATTAAGTATACACCTGTAAGAAAGGGTCATAAGTACTACTATATTTCAGATATCAAGGACCTTATTATGAATATGGCCATGCATTTGGTAACTGAAGTTGAATGCGGGGAAAATTTTAGTGGCGAATATTCGTAATATAGTGAATATTCCATTTTGAAAATTTTAAAAGGTGAATTTTCTAGTGAGTGAGTGACCTATTCACCTAAAAATTACACTTTAATTTCTTTTAGAAAAGGCTTTCACCCTTGAAAATTATCCCCTATATAATCCTAGATTATTCACCGGGTAGAACACTTCTACTTCAAATTTTGTCAATAATATGATATATCTTGTGACAGAGCCGCGACAAGGGGTAAGTTACACGCGTGCATGAAAGAGGGTTTGTAGATATTGACGTATAGTGGATGCACGACAAAGAGTTTGTTGACGCGCGACAATGGGTTATTTGTTGACGTGGGACAGCGATAGATAGATAGTACATACGTGAAGAATGGAGTGTAGATGATATTGACGCATAGTAGATACGATAAACAATTTGAATCCCACTTGTGTGACAATACGGTTATTAGTGAATATAATCACCGACAACACGGATAGTTGAGACAAGGAAATGGCAGATATTGACGCATATGTACACCACACAACAAAGAGTTTGTTGACACGCACGGATATTTTTTGATGTCGAAAGTTAGAGGCGGAGGTATAGGCTGCGGGAGATTTATATCGAGTTGCCTTAAAAAAATGCATTGACGATTGACAAGTGGCGCGATGTCAGACCTCGACACGCGTCAAAAACCTTGTTCACATGTCGCGAAGGCATTGATGTGCGTACACATTTTTGATGCGCGATAGCAAATCTCCCATCGGCGTCTGCAGATTCTATTACACCACTTGAAAATTAGGAAAAGAAATTTTCATACAGACCCCCAAAAATTCACCTTCCCATGAAATCGGTTCGGGGATATTCTGAGGTATTTTCCACCTTTCGATTTCCAAGAGGTCTCTTAAAATGAACCATGGTTGAATGGCCAAGAAAGATGGATGTAGGTCAACAAACCTTGGCTACATGTCTGCAGGAAGATTACAAAGGGGACGATATACAACTTATCCATGTACATTGTAGAGGATATTGTTAAGTGCACGAAGGAAGGGGATAGGATCCTCTTTGGAAATGTATTTCTCACCATAGTGTTTATAGAAATTGGAGTGCCGGATGCATCAAGACAAGTTTGTGTGGGAGTACCTAGCGAAGACCCTTCACCCGCAAAGAGGTTTGAGAAGTATGCTTGTGATACAATGATGGCTCCCCATAAAGCACGTTGGAAAAGTGGTATACGTGCTTGAGGAATGCATTCGGGGTAGAGTGGAGGATCCCTAAATAACTCCTAGCAGCCACTGAGGGAGAAGTTGAGTTCACGTACCAACACTACTACTTGGGTAGATTCAAGCTTATTGATGAATCATGGAGCCCTTGGTGCAAGCTTCCTTTCACGTTCACTTGCCCTAATACTTCCAAGTGGGAGTAAACAGATTTAAAGAATCAAAGAAGCTAAGGCTAGAACTAGGAAGGTTGGACCGAGAACACAGGAGATGAGGAAGAAGCTAAATTACCTTGCAGGTAAGCATACATACACGTGGAGAAGTATGTGTTGCACGAGTTCAAATGACTAGGCCGATGACGCTTCCCATCGCTGGAGGATCCATGACGTGCATGTACATGTGCATAAGGCCAAAGTTTGAAAAGGGCACGTATTTGGAGGATGAAATCTCCATACCTGAAGACCCCTTGGGAAGAAGAATCAATGTCTAAGAAGAGAGGCAAAGGAGAGGAAGGAGCACCAAGTGTGTCGACTACTTAGATAGTGAGCATGCCATCTACAAGCACCAAGCCAAGCACCTACATATGGAGAAAGAAGTCTCAGTGAAGGAGAAGATGCCAGAAGTAGAGGCACCCAAGAAGCCCACCACCATGGAAGAATCACCAAAGGAAGAAGAGAAGGATGAATCTCCTGATCAGAAGCCACCTCTCAGGAAGAAGTAGAGGGTGGATGAAGAAGCTGACTCGGAGGTGACCGATAGCTTGGAGAAATACTTGGGAGAAGGAGAAGATGAGAGTGAAGGAGATGACGACAAGGAAGAAGAGCTAAGAAAGATAAGGAACCACATGTGTTTAGTGTCTATGACTTAGAGGAAGAGAGTGGAGAGGAGAAGAAAGAGTTTTTATTTACATGGCGCAAGGGCGCACAAGATGAGGAAGACATCGAAGACATAAAGGCAGATGAGAAGGATGCAAGGAGGAGTAGGGAGCCATAAGTTTTACAAAAGAGTAGATTACTGAGGTAGTAGAGCGAGAAGTGAAAAAGATGCTCGAAGCCCTTGTAGACCAAGAGTTAGAGTGCAACACGGACATAGTGCTTAAGGAAGGGAAGGAGGAGAGCATTGAAAAGGAACATGATAGCCTAGGAGGCCCTACTCTGATAGTTAGCTTCCCAAAGGCACTCGCTCGGGAATAAGAACTCTAGATACATAACAGAGGCAAGTAATGGGATATGTGGATGACACGAAGAAGGTGTTACATGCACAGTTCCAAAGCACCATACCCACGGAAAGGATCCTAGCCATGGGGTCTTTTGAAAAGGGATGGCATGTACCCCAAGACCAAGAAGATGCTCTCTTGGGTGTTCAAGTCACACATTGATGAGCCAAACTTTGAAGTCTACCAAAAAGCGCTCATCATGTTGCCAGAGTCTAAGGGAGACAACCCCTTAGTAAATGCTCAGGAACTTTCAGATGAGCAAGTATGCAATGCTCTAAACAAACTCGTGGTCGAGACCGAGGCTAGGTTGTTCATGTGAAATGATATAATTAGAGCATTAGAGTCAAAGTTGGGGAAGAAGGAGGAAGAGTTGGCGAAGAAGGCCAAGAGTTTAAAATAGGAGGAATTAATAGTGCGCACTTAATGTGTGATTTAAGGAATAAAAATTAAAGGTGCACGAGGTCTACAAGAAGGTGGAGTTGATCAAGAGCACCATCATATTAAAGCACCCAGACCTAATGCCAATCCCTCAGAGGTATGCATCAACTTTGGAATTCTTAGAAGACCTAATGCGCATCCTCACTATGGAGAGATGACCCTTAGTGTTGGAATTGTAGAAGAAGTGGCCACGCACTTGAAAGAGGAAGACCGGTTGAAGGTAATAGCACTTATTTACGAGTACTGACCAAGTACTCATGAAGATTAAGGTCACTTCCCATTGCGAAGCCACATATGACACATGCGCGAGATAGAGATAAGGTGGCGAGATCCTTGGTCACCACGCTTGAAGTAGAGCTGAAAGAGTTCCAAGAAAAGAACAAAGGGAATAGGGTAGAGAGGGACAAGGTTCTAGCTGAGGTAGAAAAGAAATCAGGAGATTGAGGCTTTAAGGAGCTCAATTAAGGCCCAGTGAAGGAACTATACCCCTAAATTACCAGAAGAATGGATAAACTCACAAACCTAGGTAAGGAAATGGAAAATTGTGGACACTTTGGGTGCCAGGGAATTGGCCTAAGCTTTGATGAAGTGAGCACCCTAGTGGGTGACCTATGCCAGAAGGTGAAGGGTGAGGTCAAAGTGTGGAACAAGCTGGAGGAAGATCTATGAAAGGAATTTCCCAACCTATTGAATTGATGTCCCCCATTCTTAATTATTTCCCCTATTCTTTCATTCCTTATTCATTTTGTAAAGTATAAGTCTACATCTTGGTTCCATAAAACAACTTGCATCTTGGTCAAGTAAAATGTTTCTGAGGATGGAGAACAAGCGTAGTGTGGGGTGATGTTGGGCCCCTAGAATATTGACCAAGTATGAAGGTACTTAGGCACGTGGGATCCTAGTTATAGAATGGCGCAAGGCAAAAGCACACAAGAGAAAGGCTTAAGGAAGAAAATAGCATGCACGACGTGTGAAAGGAGGTTTGGGACTTATCAATTTGAGCACCCAAGGCATAACACGTGAAAAGTGTGATCGGTTGTGTGTGGATAAGATTCCAGCCTAGAAACAGGTTGGCCTAAGAAAGAGCATGCCCTGGATGGAATCTTCTAGAAGATCATCATGAGATGGAGTGGAGAGCTTAGGCCTGAAGGAACATGCTCGCATGGAGGACCACATTCGACACTTGGTGACAGATCTGAGGGCATGGAAAGGTGAGTTGGAAGCCTGGGAAAGTGATAAATATAAGTGCTTGCCATGGAAAAGATATATACACACACAGAGAGGTATATCATCTAGATATACATATGGAATAGAGGTTAGAGAGTAAGAAAAGCTCTACAGAATTGTTGCGAGTGGATATTATGGTTCAAGAAAGGATGTACTAAGCATGGAGTTGTTATTTTTATTTTCTATTAGCTTAGCTACATACTTCCAATGATGCGCATGGTCGCTAATCTGCTCTCTGTGACACTCTGTAATGAACCAATAAATATATTGAGGTTACCTATTATAAACATATATGAATATCAATGGGTTTAATGTATATTTCATTCATATGAGTTCTCTTTCCTTTCATGCTATGAATGAATGATTGTATCTTTCTTTCTATTATAGTATATGTTAGGAATCTATTAAAGCACTCGGTGCAGAAGTGTGACAAGGATCTGGAGGCTATTCTGAGCCCTATGGTTCTTGTATGTCTCATCTTCTTTCCTAAATACTCTTACACTAATCATAGATAATGCTTCCCACTAAACTCACATGAAAGAGAGACTCGGTACCCGTGCGTGCCTCGGTGAGCACTCGGCTTCTATTGGGTGATACGCAGGTGTGCGTGGGATTTTTCCTTTGTGATAGGAGTAAAAATGACTACGGATATTATGTGATCTTTGAAGTGGTCTTGGGAAAGCTTTATCTCTGGGAAATTTCTAAGAAAAGTGAGCATGTGAGAATTATAGAAGGATATAATTCAAGTAAAAGGTTTTAGGAACTTTTTGTGGTGTTGGGATATGAAATACCATTCATCAAAAATCTTACAAGGTATACTACATGATGGAATATGTAAGATAATAGTTTTGGAGCATAAAAAGAAGAAACCTTAATAACACTTTGGAGAACAATGGTGTTTATGAACAAGGAATTTTCTTTGAAGGTTTTAATAACCTCATGAATGATTGGGATACACATAAATTTTCAAATTAAAGCAAATTTAACTCCTTTTATGACCCAAGTTATGGGTTGGTTAATACTTGTTACATAGTCTTCGACAACTTATTTGACTGGCACACCTTCCTAGGAAAAAGTGGCAAGCTGAAAAAATATTCAGGAATAACTCATTTTCATAGTTTATATATGTTCTCATTGTATTTTTTACCCATTACTATGTAAAATCATATATTATATGACACAAAATGGTTAAGTTTGGAACTCGGGTAAAAATGTACATTCCCACGTTCTAAATTTCACGTTGATTGGCATAATTTTTGAGCTCATTTTCTCTTGTCCCTTGCCCCTTAGTGCAGAAGGGACAATGGGGACAAAAACTTTACCCCCTTGTGGAAGAATGTTTTTTTCTTCACTTAAGTGATATCTGAAATTTCTGCTAGAACAATTTGTAAACTTGTTTTAAGACAACTTTGGCCTCTACTAATGATGTCTCCATGGCACAATTTTAAACCTTAGCTATCCCTTATCCCTTGTACAATAATCAAAGGGGAAGTTTAAGACACAAAATTTTCCCCTTCGGTTTCAAATATCCCCGATCACATAAATAATCTCATCTCATCTCCCGAGAGCCTATTTCTAGCATGTCCATCTATTTCTCTTGCTCCAACATGGTGACACTTGTCATAATCTCATGAAAATTTAATTTTAGTGTCCTCTCTATCCCATCACCTCAACTATACCCTATTTTCATGGGTGAAAATCACCCTCTAACCCCTTTGGCATGGGTTAATCCATGTTGGGTTAATGGTGAGTTAAAGTGATAAAGTAGAGAAAGGGTTAAAAATCTAACACTATATCATATTAGAAACATAGTTTTACCTCCAAACATTCCTCAACATTAAAACTAAAAATTACAACATGAAAATCCATTAAAAATTCATATTTTTCCTCCATGGAAGCCATTAAAACCAGCTTTGTTCCCTAGTTTCCAAAACGGTCTTTTATTCATTGCTTGTGATCCCACAGTCAAAAAAACCTTAAAACATTTCCAAATTTCTCCATTTGAAAATGCCTTTCACATGATATATCACTTGTGGGATATCATGGAATCATTTATTTTCTTTTTGAGAAAGAATTTTGTATCCAAGAACTCCATTTTTCGTAGAACAACTTAAAATTGGCTTACATTTTCCTGGTGTCTTGGTGAGCCAAATTTCCTAAAATTTGAAGAACGTTTTCCTCATAAAATAAGATTTAATTTGAGACATTTATTACATGATGATGTGCATTATTATTAAAGATATTCTCTTATTTTTATTACCTCTTCAAATGTATTTGTACTTTCCTAGTGACTTAACGAGCCAAAACCTCACGAAATTTGGAGCAAACCATCCCAAAGTGTAAAAACTTTGTTGGCACTAATCCCATCTCATTCCAACATCTAAAATAAAACTAAGTATAAACATTGTTTTTCAATAGGTTCTAACATACTAGTTATAGTATGTTTTGATAACGAGTCACATTACGAGTCACCATCACCCCTTTGATGTCAAGACCACTCAAAACTATCAATTTGAGAAACTTTCACACAATAGGCATTTAGGGTGGGACCTCCTAAAAATAGTAAGTTTTGTGATTTTGGTCAATTTTTCATATCCATCCATATCCCATCCATTTCACTAAATTTCATCACCATGAAGTTCAAATACTCATGTTTATATCCAATTTCCACATTAAACATTGATTATCATAATGTAGGTGACAATAATGTGATAAAAATTATTCTTTTGGACCTAAAAAAGGATGCTGCTTCTATGAAGATGTGGAGGAAAAAATATTCTAATATGGGATATTCGAGAGATGGTGGAAATCCATTGTCTATTCAAAACAAAGAGCTTTTCCTAGCCTTTTCCCAACATTACGATCCTAATTTGAGGATAATTCGGAAAATCATAATACACTATTGATAGTTATCACTCCAAAGGGTATATATCAATGCCTACAAATTCCCACTAGTAACATTATGGTGATTGTACAAGAATGGGACTCCATAGCGCAATAGGGACCATTGCTTCGAAGGAAGGTGGAATGATCAAACAACAATCGAGGAAGCAATTCTAGTGGAATGATTCATAACCTCCTCACCATATCTCCGATTGATTAAATTCAAAATGCGTCGTAAATATTGGAACACGTAGAATATGGTTAAGGGGTGAAAAGCAATTAAGCATTTTTGACCCATGAAATAACTTATAAAGGACTCAAAATTTAATTTTTTAGTGTTTTCCAACAACAATAAATTTGTGAAATTTTTGCATATGTAATTCATGGAAGATGAACCACCTCATCTCCCTTTGGATTGGTGACCTTCCGTATTCTTCTAGATGTCTCTTCATATTTCGACTAAATTAATAAACTATGGGAAAGTATAACAATAGTTAATATAATATAGAAGGAATACTACTTTGTAAAATGCACTAGAACAACATGGAATAACTTTTAAATAATTATGTTAAAAGAAATAAAACCCTACGTATGTAAAGATGTAAGAGGAAAGGACTTAGGCCTTTGGTTTTCTCGAATACTATCGCAAGGTGTCAGGTCTCACCAATAGATTCCACAAGCAATAACGAATGTATAGAGGTCTCGTATAGGCCAAATATTGAGGATCTCGAATGGATTGGAGTGCCATGGCATCGCTAAATAGGAACCCTGGTCCCTGTAAAAGCTCATAATTTGGTTTTTAGTTTTGTAAGATAATCTAAAATATTACTGTCTATCACACTGGATCTACCTTGAGATGCGCTAGATGAAGCTAAATAATATAGGATGAAGGAATGACCTATAAAATACAATGAAGTATCAAAACCCTAAAATAAAAGATGCAAAAATGAATGGGTCAGACTGACCCGACTGAATCTGCGAAAATAGTGGGTTTACTAATTTGAGTGATGCACTACATTTTGGACCCAAATATAATCACGGTGTGGGTTTTCATGTCATGCCCTAGGTTATCTTGTGCGGTTGCACTTTGTGAAGTAGTGAGCAATAACTAAATGTATAAAATGTAATAGTATGTGTGCATGGAATAGAATATAATCCCTCCCCCTATGATGTGTGTTTTGATGTAGATCTCATAGTCTTGATGCATGGAACTATGTGGATGCAAATGATGCAATAGATGCAACTCTAGATGGAGTGATAGTAGTAATTGAAACTCGTACCCTCATTAGGGTCTCATAACATTATATTTATAGGGTTATCTTGATCTAATTTCGTAATTAATCTCAACATGGCCAACTAAGGGAAAAGATAAGGATGTAAAATGGCTAGAAAGAACCTTAAAAGTGGTGGGAAATTAAAACAAGGATTGGGCGCCCCATGTAGGACCAAGGTGCCCAAGATATATGCCACAGGCACCCGATTTATGCTAAAATTATGGGATAATGCCAAAATAGTTGGGCATGTATGTAAAAATGTGTGGGAATGAAGAAATAAAAAGTAAAACAAGATGGCCAAAATGTGTGATTAATTAGTATTTTTTTCCCTTAATAAACTTCTAAATAGTAGTATGAGACTGGGATAAATAATGCCTAAATTGCATGATTTTGTGACTACATTTTCCCCCACTTTATGTTGGTGATCGGAAATCTCGGTAACATAAAGTAGATAGAGATACGTACCACTGATGTCTATGTATATTGTAGTAGACAATGTGCCGAAGGATGAGAAAAAATCTTGGAATGATAAAAATATGGAAGAGCATGGAAACTATAGATGAAAAATGCACATAGAAAAAGTGATGAGAGTGAACCTAGGGTGAAATATGTATGTAGCTACTTTAGTGTGTAGTGTACCTACATGGTTAGTAAGGTATGTTCCATCATTTTTGTTATTGGCATCGTCATCATCATTGTTGTTGACCCCAATTTGACTGATTGTTTCTCATACGTCTGGACCTATAAGGAGAAAATGATCAAGTAGTCAAATATGTATATATGTAAAAAACATTGTGTAAAATATGCATGTGTAAAGAACACAAATGTAAAATATGCTAAATGGAAATTTTAAATAGAACATGTGCACCTGATCCTTGTCGAGAAAAAGGGTGTATAAGGATATCTGTCTGCTACAAGTTTTTGGGCGATCTCACGCCACCCTGGCTGATGAAGTGTAGGGAGAAAATGCTCTGTATTATCCAATCTCTAACCACTACGCTGAAATGTGTGTGGAGATATATCTAAAGTCCTAGTTTTTGGGAAAACCGATGCCACTGGCCAAAGTAGTGTAGAGAGGTACACCTAATGTAACCTCCAAGCTTGTAACTAGTTCCCATGAATGCTAAGGACACCATGTCCTATAAAAGTCATTGTGTAAAGGGTTTGTAGAATGTTTTTAACCCACTCACTATATCTGACTAAAATGGTGTAAATACGTTGTGTTAGTATGTAAAACCCTCAATGATGACTCCCCTCTTTGGGGGCACATGCGAGGTCGATGATAGGAGAATGTGGCCACAAAAGAGGACCAACTGCATGTACATTGTAACTACTACCTGCGCAGGGGGAAAGGGAATGCACTTGGTAGAAACTAAGGTGTGCAAAAACCAGATGAAGCTAGCCAAATATAAGTTTTACTCGAAAACACATGCTTGCAATAAGACAAGTGTAAAATATGCAAACAATGTAAAAACTACCAAACATAGTAGTGGAAACACACAATAAATAAGTAAGCCACTCAAAGTGGGCTGCAAACATGAGACATCACTCACGATGTCGCAAGACACATAAGGCCGTCATGGCCACAAACAACAAGCAATTGTGCACACAAACATAGGGAAAAGATTGCATCAATGGAAAATAATAGAAAACAAGTAGTCATGGAAACATATAATCCTGCAAAACAAGTGTTGCACATGGAACACCCATTAGTATGTTAGAGCAATAACCAATATGTAAAAGTGTGTATGATCAAGTAATGTAAGATGCTAAGTACAAAATGAAACAATAACACCTGGATGAGATGAATGTGGATGCCCCAAGTAACCAATATAGGAAGGGTAAAAGGCAAGCATCCATGTCGTGTGTAAAATTCATGTATTTACGATCACACTAAACAAAGGTGTGAACGCACATGTGTGTATGATATAGATAATGAAATATAATAAATCAGTCTAACATGTGTAGTAAAGTAATCATGCAAAACACTAGCAAGAAAAATTAAATGCCCCCAAGACAATATAGTGGATGGATGTAATTGAATGCAAGATGGAAATGTAGGAGCAACGTGCCCCTTCCCATCATTGTATGGAAGTGTATGTAATGAGGTTCATTTTTTTCCCCTCAGCAGTCTAGAATGAACCATAAACGAGAGTGCATCATCGGGAAATGGTCGAATAGTGTAGGTTATTTGTCTAGTGTGTTGTGATGATGATGAGATGTGACATGTGGAGAGATGTCCATGAACCCTATAGCCATAACATATATCATGACTTGTTGAATGGGTGAGTGATGATTTATCCCTAACCATATATCACTATTAATGACACTTAGTTAGTTATAATCATTTTCCAATTGATTAACTATTATGAGTTATTTAAGCATTTTTAACATTGTATTTAATCGAGTAAACCATTTTTTTGGATAAATGTCTCTTGCAAATGCTTCAAATCATATCAAATTCTCTCTAAATTACTTCCAAATAGCCTAAAAATCTTATTCTAGCCTATTAATTAATCCTAGTTTATTAATTAAATCATCTCCAACTCCCATGAGTTATTAATCACTTGTTAATTCTTCTAATCAAGCTTAACAATTCTAAATCTACTTTATCCTTTATCTCACATTCATTAGGATTCAAGATTCTCCCAAAAGGAAAGCTATATAAAGGACCCTCCTACATCCTTCACACCTTACACCATACTTTTTCTAGTGATTTATACAATCATATGATAAGATCCTTCTCCATTATTTGGAATAGCTAATTCATCTTGTGCATCCATTCTACCATTGTTGAGTAGAAAGGAAGATCCAAGCTTGGCCTTGTATCCATTTCTTGGTGAGATCCTTCCCTCTCTTTGGTAATCAAACACACAAATTTGATTACTCATGATCTAAAGAGGCTCATGTTATAGAGTAATCATACATTTTAGTACAATGGATAACAATTAGATTATTTCCTCGATGTTCTTGCATTTATTAGTTAGTTTCCATTAAGCTTTAATCATAATGTTATTGGTATATTTAGCATTGTTTTGAGACTACTAGGTGTTAATTTCTTTTAATTAGCATAACAATTGTAACATGAACACATTTGCCATGCCCGATGGGATATACTCCATTGTCCTTTTCATTTAATTCTAAGATTTTTAGATTAGCTTCAATTTTGGTTACTAAACCTCATTTTTAGCATATTTTAGATAAATATGGTGTTTATTAACCAGATTAGTTGAGTTTTTCTTGTTTTTTTTCTCTTTTTAGCTATTAAGGAGGTGAGGTGTTGCCAAATTTTTATCAAATTGACAAAGATTTGAGATTTTTGAATTTTTTTCTTATCAAAACCTAAATTGTTATGATATATAGGTACTTTGTGCTACTTTGTGAAGTATGCTTGCATTTGTATCGGGAGGCTTACATCAACATGCATAGGCTTGATACTCTGTCACCATGCTAGGCTTGTCTTTATGCTATCGTCACAGGGCTTGCACTACCATTGGCTTAGTTTTTGCTACTTGGTGTTGAAATTTTTCTATTTGTGTTAGGCTTGCACTACTATATTTATGCTTGTGTTATTGTCTCTCTTCCTACGCTAGCGTAACATTGTCTCTATTTTCTATCTCAAACTGATGATTTTGTCGGTAGGTTTGCACTACTTTTCTCATACTTGTGTTTCTTATGCATAGGTTTGCAGTCATTTGCTAATAGGCTTGTGCTAGCGTGTTGTGTCAAATTTTGGCTCTAATTTTAAGGTTTCCAAATTCTAAATTTTTTTGTTAATGTTGTTTTCTGAGGTTTTCCTAATTATTTTCTGTAGGTTTTAACATTTATAATCAGATTTTTAACATGTTGTTAAGCTTTAATGAGATCATGTTTCCATGCTTTACTTAATTTAGGATAAAGTTTTTATATGCTCTTCTCTTGCACCTTAATGAGATCTTGAGAATGAAAAACAACTTTAGTTTTCATGTTTCTAACATTTAGTTAATTGGAAATGTAATCTTTCATTTTTTTCTTAAGGGAATGAACAATTTATTAAGAATTTGTATGGTTCATTGATTGCAATTTTTCCTTTGCATTATAGTTGGGTTATTTTTGTGTATGCTCTTCTCTTACATCCTTGGACGATCTTGTGAATCAAAATAAACACTTAGTCCTCTTTCAAATATTTTGGTTTATTTGGAAAAGTACTAACATTTGAGTGATGGACCATATATTGCTTTTTAAAGAAAGAGAAATCTAAACAAACTCTAACTACACGTGTGTTGTAGGTTCACAATGGTGTACTAAACCACATTAAAAAAAAACACCACTTTATTCAAAATAATGTATTTGCGAGTTCAATTAAGGGTTAAAGCCTCTATTCCTTGAATTTTGGGAAGTATCTTAGCATAAGCCATAAAACTCATTGCGAGGATTACCGTAGGAACCCCAAAGTAGTCGACACCTTGAGAGAACTTGTGGACAAAACAGAAGTTACCCACTACCCAATTGACTAGTTGGAAACCTTTGTGAGAAAAGATTCATGTTTCCCATATGGGGCCCCATTCATTAATTTGATTATGGGGTAAAGGTTTATTATCTAGAAGTAATTATATAAATGTGTACCTCCTTTAGGAAAGAATTGATGAGTTTGTGAACAAAATCTTAGGTGGACCATTTGGCTTGGGGCTAGTTTGAATTTATCCATAATATTATATAAAGCTCTAAAAAAGAAATAACTTATTTTGGAGTCAAAACATTTTTAGCCGGAAAAGGGGAGAGTCCATTGAAGTTTAAGCCCCACATGTTATTCATCATGAAACTTACAAGGCATTACTTTGTCTTAGTTTCTACCTTGTCCTAAGACAAGAAAAACTTTGCTAAATTTAGGCTAAGTATTTTTCCTCAACACTTAGTCTGCTCATTTGTTTTCTTTTTGACCTTTTGAGACAAAACAAACCATACTTACCA
The DNA here is from genome assembly GCA_018340775.1 of Taxus wallichiana var. yunnanensis. NCBI lineage: Eukaryota > Viridiplantae > Streptophyta > Pinopsida > Cupressales > Taxaceae > Taxus > Taxus wallichiana. The sequence goes on from CM031237.1 coordinate 373,867,075, forward strand.
CGAATATTGCTAGAAAACATCATGTCCACCACTTTTGTATTCTACTCACATGAATAGGTTGCAATACCCGAATGTGAGTGTTGAAAGTTTGAATGGTATGTCTTCATGTTGTAGTAGGTCCTTTGTCTCACACCCATATTGAGACTCATTATCATTGTAGTTAGTTTGTCTCCTCATTGAATTCCTTTGAATTTTTACATTTCTCGTATAAAATCAAAACAATATTGTTACTTACATCTTGTTTCCTTTGTGAAAATTAATCTAATTCTATAAGTTGTATTATTACGTTGCTCACATAAATAACAACTTCTTGATATACTTAGACTTGGTTTTGATCCCAACATTTCCTTGAGCTTTGGAAAGTGTTGTCATTATGTTGCTTGCATTATGGTAACATAATTTAGATACTAAAATCTCACTTTGTCTACAAGGCTTGATTAACATGTCCAAATAATTTTATTGCACTTCTCGCATTTGTAGCCTCCATTTTCAAGACTTAGAATTTTTTGTATCTAAATTTGTTTTAGTATACCTGTTATCCAAAATTCACCCCTCAAGGTAAATTTGATAACATGCATCAGATTCTTGATCCGAGCAAGTAGAATTGATTCAAGGCCCAAAATCATGTTTTGGAGGTCCCTTTGGTTTCTCTCTAACTTCCCCATCCAAGGAAAAAATCAACAAGTTAGAAAAAATTGAAAAAATTCCAAAAATGAAGTCACAAGATTGTTTTAATGCATTGCGGGTCTGGAGGCTGCGGATCATACCAGTGTGGATCATACCAAGGTTTGTCATACTAGGTTTGGAGCTGAAATACAAAGGAATCAGCTAAATTAGCTTTCTGTGTCCCAGACCGCACAAGTTCAATAGGGATGCGTGGGGCACGCATTGCCAAAAATGCTGAAGTCAAAGGGAAATCAGTGAATTCAAAACTTTTTGGCCCACATGGTCTGTGGGATAGTTGGGAAAAAAGTAAATGCGGGGCGTGACAAAGGTGAAAAGGCCGCAAAAGGAACCAGACAATGCAAAGAATGCGGAGGTTAACAGCCCTCGTGGTCCGGTCAACGACGGACACTAAAGGACAAGGAAGCCCAAATAAAGTAATGTGGAAGAATGTGTCTAGGAAACTGGGCACGCAGACTTGATTTTGGTGAAATAGCCACAGTGAAGAGAAAAATTCAATGTTTGACCTCCCAAACTTCAATCGGCCATAACTTTTGACTCCGAGCTCTTATTTTCCTAAATTTGGACTTTTTGGAATGAGCACGACATCCTCTACATCAAAAAAATTGGATTTCTTAATTTTGATCAGGGTAGATATATTAAAATAAAATAAAAATATTCATCTCTAGTCAATTAATGCTCATTCCCATCAAATGACAGAAAATGCCTAGCAGACCCAAAATAGCTACTCGCACTCAGAAGGCCATAAATTTTGCATTTCTCAACAAAATCGCACGAAATTGGTACCGTTGGAATCATGTTTCCGATCCTGACACACAAAAATCAAGAAATTCTAGATTTGATGAAAGATAGATGGATATTTTTGAAAACGTGGCCAAGTTAGAATAGTGTTTTATTTGGTAGTTGGACGCATTCAATGAAGCATGGGCTGACATATTTCACTGCTGCAAGTCATGGGACAGTATGAGGAGCCTTTTTGCAAGCAATAGAATATAATTTCACTCCATTTAATACCTCTTACAAGTGGTTGAAGGATAGATTTTGGGATTTCCATTTTCCCTCTCTCTCTCTCTTCTTATTTTTCTATAAATTGGAGTGTTGGGCTCATTATAAAAGGGGAGGATTTTTATTGTAGCAAAGCTCTGTCAAAATTGCTTTGTGAAGCTAATGTGTTGCAGGCCCTTGTAGTGGACTCCTTACATGGTGATCCAGGCCCTTATATTGTAATAGATTGAATTGTGCATATCATGAAGTAATAAAATACAAGTTTGTGGATGCATCTTCCCTGTTGTGTTTGTTTGCACTCTTCTTGCCCTTTCAACCTTCATTACAAGAATATTGTTTCTATTTTTATGATATTGCAAGGACTCATTATTATTGTGCATGTATGAAATATTGTTGTGAATCCATTTTCGCTGATTTTGGAGAACTGTTATCATCCCTTCTAGTATGCATTTTACTTATTTTTTCACACATTGGAAGACTACTCTCACACCCCTCCTTTTCTAGTGTATCACCGCTTTAGTGTAGGTTTTCATTTTCATGCATTCTCTCTCCTTGGTCCCTTAGAAAGTTAGATTAGGAAAGATAGTTTTACTGCATTAGATTAGATTGTGGTAGGTAGTTTAGGAGTAAGAACCAACTTTCTCTAGAGGTCTATCTCAAGTAGCAAGTCCCACAACTTGGAGATAGTACCCATGTTGTCCAATTACACGGTGAATTCAAGTATATGCACTCATGTAAACATTAGGGGCATTGTGATTCGGTGATAACAATACCTTGTTTGGAGATCACGCCAACACCTTCTTAATATTTAGGTCTTTTTATTCTAAACTTGACCTAAGTGTTGATATTGTGTTGTCATTATTTACACCAAACCTATCTTTGAGAACATAGGGAGTAGTTATTCTTGTGATTGGATCATAGTCTTGTACTTGATTGTTTTGTCCTAGACACTTCTTGTTATACGATACCTTGTCAGTGTGTCATTATTTATTCTTTTGTGTCCTTGGTTCATGTTTCCTTGATGCTTTGGATTGGTTTTCATTCATTATTTGAAATTTTTGTGATGATTTGACGTCATTATGCTGCTTGGTTTATCCTAGGGTCCATTTTAAAACAACCTTAGTAAGACCTTTCATATTATGCCTCCCATCACAAGGATGGGGAATAAAAACTTAGGTCAAATCCATTTGTAAATGACAAAATAAACCTAATTTTTGAAGATAACACCATGGTTGATCATAATGGTGGTGAGGATAATTCTCCTTGGGTGGAATTTGAATTTAGTCCCGCTTAAATAAATAACTTCTTATTTCAAAATAGACATGAGGTTCTTATGTTTGTCATAGAATTGGGGGCTAAGTTACCTCCCACATTTGATCCCTCTCTTCTTGCCAACATAGTTCATGGAGAGGAAGATGTAGAGCATCCTCCATGTAATATTGATGAAATCATGAATCCAAGACATGCTTACTACTTTCGGTCAATGGAATGAGGAATAAGTTCCTTCTCAAAATGATGGAGGATATCTCATCTATGTTGTCAAAATTCATTTGAGGATCATGAAGGACATTCTAATCATGAACAACATCCTCCTCATGAGAATTGTGAAGAGATACCAACCCAATAGGTTACCTTAGAAAAACAAATACAAGGTCTTACTCGATAATTGGAAATATTGGATTTGCATGTTAACAAGGAACCAATGAAGAATCCTACAACAGAAAAAACCTAGAGCTTTGTATCACGAGTTCTATACCAAATCTCCCCATCATGAAAAATGTAAAGAGTCATATGGAGAGTTATCCAAAGAAAATCAAGGTGGTGAAACAACTATAATAACTTCTTATATAAGCCAACACCACCGCTGCAATAGGGGAAAATCTTCGATCAATAGTGTCTATCCATGAAGACCGCCCTTATTGCTTTACAAGAAGGCAATGTAGACAATAGTACAAAGTATCGGTTTGAGGACCTATGCCCATATCCCTTCGACAGGACATATGGTGTAATTACCTTTCCCTTATCACTTTGATTTTCCCAAGTTTTACAAATAAAAAGGAAAGGTGATCCAAGAGACCACATTAAAGACTATTACATGGCATGTCAAGAGGTCAATTTTAGTGATAACTTTTCCCATGAATTCTAGGGGGTCAAGCACTCATATGGTTTTTACATATACCTAAAGGGTCCATTTATACATGGTCGGAATTATCAATGTAATTTGTTTTTCGCTTCTCCTTTAACATGGAAAATGACATTACCATGATAGATTTGTACAATGTAAAACAACAAAACAATGAAAACTTTGCTAGTTTCTTTAAAAGGTGGTGAGGGCTAGTTAGTCGCTTCCCTTGCTCTATACCATAGAAATAGTTGGTCAGCATATTTGTACCTAACTTATACCCCAATATTACTTTCCACTTGCAGATGCATTTTGGAAACACATTTGAAGAGGTCATATAAAAAGGTAGTCAAATTGAAAAATCATTGTTAGTAAAAGGGACTTTAAAACCCTTCTCACACGATAATCACGATTCAAATCCTAATGAAAAACCAAAGTTCATTCCAAACAAGAATAAGAACATCATAGGTAATGATATACTAGATTCTAAATGAGTACATTATTTTCAAAACCATGTTCCTTTAAAACTTTCTAAGGGAGCTTTGAACCTTGAGTACAAGCATCACGCTTTCACCCCTATATCCAACTCTATGTTGTCAATATTAAAACTTGATTAAAGGTGGTCACCATGGTTAAATACCCAGAAAATATACCCTATGGAGATGATGCACATAATATATTATGGTTTAGAGAAAATGAATATTGTGGGTTTCATCATGTTAGGGTCATAAAAGTGATAAGTATTTGAAGTTGAAACACTTAATCTAGGACTTAATTGATAGTGGCGGTGTGGAAATAGATTCCTCTTCCCCTAGTAAATTTTCCAATAAAAACTTGGGAATTTATAAAGAACCTTTCCCCAAGCATAACAAAGGAATGGAAAATTTAGATTAAAGAGAGTTATCCCAAACAAAATATTCCAACTACTTTTCCAAAACAAATAATCCTTTTGATGCCCTAATTGGTTGTGTTAACTCACCTTTTGAGCATATCAACACTATTAATATTAAAAAAAGGAGTGTGTCATGGCAACGTGACACACTCTTCTAGTTATCTCTAAACATCCTTTGTCTACCCCCTAGGATAGTCATTATGATTTTTTAGAGCAACTTGAGAAAACTACTGCTAATATCTTGATCTTAGATCTTCTAAAAATATCTAATTTTCACAAGAAAATCCTTTGTAAAACATTATGGGGGTTAGGAGTGTTAGTTGATATTGACCCTACACACTTCTAAGACATGATCACACAAATTTCTCTAACAGAGCACATAACCTTTAGTCATGAAGAGATTCCTAAAGAGGATCATACCCATAACTTACCGTTACACATTGAGGACATTATCAATTGTAAGAAGATAAAAATGGTGCTTGTTGATGGTGGATTAGGGTTGAACATGTATACGTTAAAAATGGGTTTGACAAATAGGTTACACCGAGGATGATCTAGAAACTAAGGTCATTACCATCAAGGCATATGACAATGAAGAATAGAAATCAGCCAACATTATCACTTTCTCGCTTGGAGTAGGTCCTACTACTCACAATACTAAGGTCCATGTTTTAGACTTGGAGATCCCCTACAACATATTGCTCGGTTGCCCATGGACTCACACCATGCAAGCCATAACTTCTATGTATCATTAGTGTTTGAAGTTATAACATCAAGGAAAAAAATCACTATTCAAAGGGATCCTTAACCCTTTTCTCATTGCGAGATAATTTTTGGGTTACTTTCCACCCAATTTTGAATGCCCTTCTATGGAGATGGTTGTTTGAGCTCAATCAAAGGCTTTCTCCTCACGTGTTGCTCGAGATACCTTCCTGCAGTAATGATATTGGTGCGTCAACATCATTATTTCACTTTTCTAGATGGGATATGAAAACCCTTTCAAATGGCTATGGAGAATATGATTTCCAATGGGACCTTCTAGATTCAAACCTCCCCTATCACCTAAATCACGCGGTAGGCCTTGCTAAAAGTAATAATGATCAAGAGAAAATTTCAACATTTATGTTTTCACTCCTGGTGGCCTATTATAAGATTAAAACTTACTTGTTACTTACATGATATTACATCTCACTGATGAGATGGTGTCATGTTACCAAACATCAAGTATGTAATTCCCAATACGATGATGTACGACGGTGTATACTAAGGGTATGGTTGTGGCACCCACAAACAAGGTGTACAAAAACCTCTTCTGATACCCCATCATAAGGTTTATAAGTATGGTATTGGTATTTGGCCATATGGTTCCAATCCTCCAGAGGTGGAAACCACATCTTTTGAATAAGAAGATGGTTCATCCACATACAAAAGTGAAACAGATTCTCGATGTAGTCTTTATGAAGACCTTACCTCCAAAAACTATTTTATGACACAAATATCTTGACTATAACCCTTGTCATATCCCCTACCATTCTAGCATTAGACCTTTTCTACCCGTCACTTATTAACTAGGACCAACAACAACATGCACCAATCGACTTCTTTGAAAATTATGAAGCTATTGGTGAGTTTATGGGTCTTCGTGACAACATTCTAGTTGGTGATCATAAGAAATGATTCTTCATCAACCTTGATGCATGTACATACTTTGGGGAGGAGGCTAAGTTTTTGGTCATCTAAGTAAAAAAATAAACAAGGGCATGATTTCCACAGAGAAGCCTTGTAAAAATAATAGGTCTAGGTCCCAAAGTGAAAACCTTTTTGAGGCACTAGTAGACAAATAAAAAGAAAAATTAGTGGACAAAGAATTTAACCATCCTAAGGGTGAAAATATCATTGAGATGCCCATAGAAAAATATATCAATCTCCCCTGATCCTATGCATATGGAGGAAGAATCCAAGTTTCTTGTGGAGGAGGTCCATAGATGTAAAAATTGGTATAATATAAATACCTAGAATGGTCAAGTTGGGAGCTTCGCTCTCAGCCCAAGAAAAAATACCTTTGTGTTTCTTTTGCAAGAATTTTCAGATATCATTTCTTGGTCTAACACGGACATGTCAAGGTTATATCCAACATTGGTTATGAAATGTTATCACTCATGGATGGAATTTTAGGGTATAATTATATTAAAATTACTGAGGAAGATCAACACAAGATAGCTTTTACAACCCCATGTGGGACATTATGCTATCAAGTCATGCCCTTCGATCTCAATAATGGAAGTGCAACATATCAACGGAGTTATGACTGTGATATTTCATAATATACTAAATGACATAATGGCAGATTATGTGGATGAAATATTGGGTAAATCGAGGACTAAAGAAGATCACCCAGTGATTTTAATGGCACATATTTCAGCATCTTAAGGACTATAAGGTTAGACTCAACCCAAAAATGTGTCTTCGGTGTGATATCGAAACATTTTTGGGGTTTATTGTTTCAAGGAAAGGAATTGAAGTAGATACTATAAATGTTACTGCCATAACAAAAATGCCTCCTCCTAAAAACATCAAACAATTGCAACTTGCAAGGGAAGATTCAAGCTATAAGAAGATTCATCTCCCATCTTGTAGACAAGTATCACTCATTCACACATCTTCTGAAGAAAGATGTTGACTTTCATTGAAGGGGAAAAATAGAAAGCATTTATTTTTCTTAAATAATATCCATCCAAGCCCCTGTTCTAATGTCACCTACCATAGGTGAACCAATGTCACTATACATTTCTAGTACTCAATTTGCAATTGGTGCATTGTTGGACCAAAATGATATACAAGTAGAAATAAAAATCTATTTAATACCTTATTTGTATGTTGATTTCTTACGAGCTCAACTACCCGTAGATTGAGAAGGCTTACTTGGCCATCATTTTTACTTTTCAAAAACTTCATCATTATTTTCTAAATAATAAGACCAAGCTCATATCAAAATTCAATCCATTGAAATACTTGTTATCAAAATATGCACTTACAGGAAGGATGGCCAATTAGATCATCCTACTTAGTGAATTTGATATTAAGTACGTCCATTAGAAATCAGTTAAAGGGAAGGTGTTGGCGGATCAACTAGATGAAGCCCCTTTTCCAAGTGTTGACCAGTGAGTTTGGAACTTCTAAATGCTTCTACAATGTACCTTGAGGAATATATTACATGGAAGCTATACTTTGATGGCTCCTTTACATTTCATAGTTCATATGTAGGAGTTTTCCTAATCACACCTTTAGGAGATTTGATCCCAGGAGAATTATGACTCAGGTTCCCACGTAAAAATCATATAGAAAAATATGAATCCCTTATTAGAGGGATGAAACTAGCTATCAAGAGGGATATTAGAAAAGTGAATATAATAGGTGATTCTATGTTGATTATTAAATAGGTAACTGATGAGTATAAAGTTAAGGATGAAAAACTTCTTCCTTACAAAAAAATGGTTGACACTCTAAAAGAGTTCTTTAAAAATTTTTTTTGAGAAGATCCATAGAGGGAAGATTCACATGGAAGATGTTACATGTCATTCTTCCTCAAACATCTATGAACACCTACATATGACATGTCAGAATCCTATTTGGTATGTGAAGTTGTTGGTACCTTTTCCCCATGGTATCTTGACATATTCAACTACCTTCATGATGGAACCTTCCCTCTAGAAATTTCCCATTTTGATAAAATAAACCTTATCCAGCACATAGCTTGCTACACCTTACTTGGGTGAACTCTCTACCATAGAGGCTATGACGTGAATATTTGTTGTTGTCTTAATTCAAACCAATATATCTTAGTGGTTAAGGAGGAGCACAAAGGATTTTTAGAGCCCATACAAGTGGGATAGTCCTAGCTAAAAATATCCTGAGAGTAGGCTATTATTACTATACCATGGAGACTGATTATTGCAAGTGCGTAAAGAAATGTTTCTTGTGTCGAAATATGGCAACTTGATACATTCCCTAACACAATCACTACAACCTTTACGACACCATGGCATTTTTCAAATTAGGGAATAGATCTCATCTGTAAGCTTACCCCTTCATCATATGATGGCCATATGTTCATTATTACTACCAATGAGTAATTTACAAAGTGGTTAGGACGCTATTCCTATCACCTATAACATTCGTGTGTAGATATTTAATTTTATAATGAACCATATCATTTACCATTATGGTATCCCCTCTGCCATTGTAGCTGAAAATGGTAAGTTATTCAAGAAGGAAATTGTAAATTTGTTGTGTCAACGCTTTAAAATATGACTCAAGTATTCAACCCCCTATTACCCTCAAGGTAATAGATATGCTGAAGCCTCAAATAAAACTCTTGTTCATATTACAGAGAAGATGGTGAAAACACAGCTACTGATTGGCATTTGCAAATTTATCCTACCCTCTGCGGGCTTATAGAACATTCATCTATACCCCTACTGGTGATATTCCATATTCCATAGTTTTCAACACAGAAGTCGTATTACCCCTTCAAATCGAGCTTCCCTCTTTGTGCATAGAGCTAAGAGATTACTTGGATAAAGAGGAGGACTACAAAGTGGCTCAACTAACAAAGTTAGAGGTACTAGATGAGAAGCACCTTCACACCCTTGATTACCTCAAAGTGTATTAGAATCAAGTGTGTCGAGGTTATAAAAAATAGTGATACCTCACCAATTTGAGGTAGGATACCTTGTTCTAAAGGATAATCAGTTCAATACCACCAAGAATCATGAAAATAAAGGTAAGTAGAGCCTAACTGGTTAGGACCATATGTTGTGGTCACTAAATTTGGTTCAGGTGCATACAAGCTTGTTGAATCGATGGTGATGAACTTAGGGAACCCATGAACACCATGCATCTCAAGCATTTTTATGCCTAGGAATGGGGTCCCTCAAAAATCATAAAATCAAAATATATATATGTGTGTGTGTCTATATATATATAATAAAAAACAATAAAGAGAAATCAATGCATCGAGTGTGAAAACCATGCAATTGTAAGTGAGACAATTCCTTTAGGAAAACCGGTTTTTGGTGCCGTTGGAGGGTTTTTTGTTCACAAGCATATCATATCTAGGATTACGATAGATTTATCATAAGCTAGTTTTTTCCTATGTCGAGATGCTTTTGAGCCTATCCTCTTGGCATTGGTCCTGGCTAGACCTACCTATATATGTGAAGAGTTTTCCTTTTACATTCGATATAAAGCTAGGGGAAAATTTTCATCTTCACCTTCTTACACATATGCGTAACATTATGCCCTTATACATCCCATCTATCACTAGGGGCATCCACATTTCTTCGTTTCCTTACACATAGCTTTGAGAAAACCTCTAGAAAAATGAAACGACATTCATATAAATTTTGAAAATCCCAAAACATTTAAATATGTTTAGTTGGAAAAATCAAAACATTAAATCACGTCTAAGCATGGAAAAATAAAAAACAATATAACATTGTCTCGAGATTATACCAAATGCGGTGCAAAACATTTCAAAATTGTCTCGCAAAAACAAGGTAGTAGTTTTCTTACTTTAGTTGTTTATTTGTACATAGTTTTGTTGGTTTTCCTTTTGAATTGTGTGTTTTAAATTGGATTGATTTTATTTCTTAGATTAACTATTACTTTAATCTATTGTGGAGTTTATGGGGTTCATTTTTGTTTTTCATGTTTGTATATAGTTGTGTTGTTTTGATTAGATTTGATTAACTTGTGCTTGTATTGTTTTCTTGTATAGTTTTTTTATCATTTCATCATCAATATCATCTATAATCTCCAATTATTTCCTCTTTAGGTTCAACATCATTCCAATATTAACTTTCTTAGTCCTCATAGGTTCATGATAGGCATGTGTGTTGTTATCTACACATGTCCAAGACCCCACACGCACCTATTGAATGATCTATATCCAATTCTTCTACTTCTTCTTCATCCACTATGTAGACCATCTTCCCTTTTTCCTTCTCAAAGAAAGCATGCTTAAGTAATGTGGCATCCTGTCTCTGTTCCTTGATAAAACATGCTCCTAAGTCCTTTCCATCAAAAATCTTGAATGAGGGCTTTCGCCTTTACATTGTCTCCCATAGTTAATCACTTTATAATGCTTAATGCCTCTTCTACTAGAGGTTTAGTAGATAAGTAGTAAAAATTTGGACCATACCTATAATCAAATACTACCAATTTCTAGTTTTTCTATGTAGCTCGCATATACATACCAAGCGCCTGCATAGCCTTGTAAAGTGGTATAAAGTTTGTGCACCCATAACCAAGGAGGTAAATATTACTGCCCCTCTATCCAAAGCCTCGACACTCGAATGTGGTGTTGAATAGGTTGATTACCATGATATGTGTAGATTTGAGTTGGTGCATTGCTCATGGAATACCGAGTTGTAAGAGAAATCCTGAATTTATTCCATTTTATAAGATTATCCCTATCACCACCCACTAGTGTCTCTTTATTGTTGTCCCATGCAGTTATATGCTAACATATTTATTCTCTCAACTTGGTTTTTCCACTATTCCTCCATGGCACATAGGAATTCTGTAGGGTCCCCTTCCTAGTGTCTTGAGGTTCAAAGTTATTAGATATTCTCCTAACGCAATGAGGTTTTTTAGTCCCATGCAAATGTACTCCTTACTTAGATTATACATCTTCCCATTAGCCCTACCAACTCATAAGTACCATGATCCTAATTATCGTAAGAAATACGCATAGTATTACTAATAGATTATACATCTTCCCATTGAAGGATTCCTTCTTTATATGGCTCAAGCACTTTTGGGTCCCAATGGTAATGGAATATTCGTGGGATGCATGGAATATTCGTGGGATGCAAACTAGTTAGGCAATCTAATGTCTTCAAAAAACACGCACTAGTGGAATTTGTGAATCTAAGGCAAAGAAGGCCCTTCTAACTGGATTGTATTAGGTGTGATAGATCGATCGCAAGGATGATCTGCTCAAGGCTCCAATCAATATCGAGTTCCTCTCGAGGCGTGATTCGATCTATGGGTTGTGGAATACGTGGAAAATGACCTCGGGATAGTTTGGTGTATGTCTCCGATAATAAGGTCATATGGTGGATGGTGAATACAATCGACTCTACAGGACATATGATTTCTCGCCTAGTCCAATTCTCTTAGCTCTTATAGCCGCTATATCTAGTAAGGATAATTGTTCGATGATGATGGGTGGAAGTGGAGTGGACTGGAATATTAGTGTGCGTAGGCCAGTGTCTATATCTGATTGACTTATGGATTCGTTAGGCTGTGGGATTTGTGGATCACAACCGTAGACTCTTGGTTGTTGCGGTCCTGCTATGGTCATGTACGAAATCAAGTCCTAATCCCTAGTATCCAATAATCATATGCTTTCTCAGCTTCTATATTTAGGATCAATAACTGTGTGATCTTCTCAGAGTACCTCACAGGTGTTCGTGCAACCTGGATCCTTAAACTAGTATCTATGTCTGTGAGAGTGTCTCCTGCATCTGGCTGTGGGACCAAAGGATCACAACCAAAGGTTTGTTCTCTTTCGAACCCTTCTACAGTCATGTGAATGTTTGCCTAGGGTAATTTGTAGTTCGGTTGATTTGACCAAAACGTGTGTGCTTGGTCATCTTCTATATTTAATCCTCTCAACTGAGAGCTGATCAGTTGTAAATCTGTTGTTGTTTGGAAGACTTGTATTCTAAGGTTCTGGTCTATGTCAACTATTGCTGTGACGAGGTTGGGTTGAGGCACGATTGGCTCAAATACGTATTCCCTGGGCTCCCTAGGTCCCGTGATTGTCATACAAAACAAAATGTAAATCTAACTGCAACAAAGCAAATTTTAACTATGTGGAATAAATCTAAAACATATATAACTTCTATTTTTCTATTTTCTGATTATATGATTTTAAGAAAGTAGCTATTTAAACGTATCTAGAATTTTGACAACTAAGATAAAACTTAAAACAAACAAAATAACCGAGTGTAGTTATTTGTCTGTGCAATTTGTAGATCTATTCTAAACAATAAAATAGCTCATCTAATCTATTTGCAAGATTCTCGATCCTACCTCAGAAGTGAGGAGTGAATCATAGTTTCTCAGAAACTATCAATCCCCACAGCTTCCCTGGCAATATCGAGAATAGAATTTACTGAAATGAAGCAATTAACTACTCTATTTGATATGATTCTAACTAGAACTTTGAAAGCTAGAACCTGGATTCCGCAGAACAGTGGCGAATCCGATGGTGTGTGTGATCTTGTCCCCTCAGTGTGATCTTCTCATTCCTTTGTGTTCACGTGGATCCAGAAAAGTGTGTAATGCTAGCATCAATAGAAGTAGATATTGGGACAAAGGCAGCTCGAAATGAAGATGGAATATAATGCAAGTAGGAGAGGGATAGCGCAAGAGTACGAGCTTGGCTTATGCAATTCCTAGTGGGATTTATCATGAGTCATGTAACATAAAGGCCAGTAACTCGAAACTATCCCTGTTTGAGGAGCAAAACCTATAACTTTAATGGCTTCCTAAGCTATTCTACTCCAATGGATTGGGTGAAACAACAACACTGCTTGCACAAGCTGGATATGTGGCTTACCAACAGCTGAACAATGCTAACTAAGCATGCAAAGAATTAAAACTATGGCTTCTAAACAGAATAAAAGACTGAACTATGAAAATGAGAGCATGAAAGTGAATGAGGGGCCGACCATTTGTTTGTGCACAAACCATTTATTTATAGCTTTTCATTCACCCAAAGATCAAAACCAAACTGAACTCTAAAACTATAAACAATGGCCAAACACTATTCCAGGGGACCAAAAACATAAATGCAAGCCTAAGTCGGCAAGGAAAGCTGGTGAAACGTTGATTTTTACGTGAGTCACGTTAAAACACTTTCTAGAAAATGCGTAAAGGACCGCCGCTCCGAGAGAGTGGTGGTGGTTATAGACCGCCGCCCGATCAGGTGGCGGTCACGAGACCGCCGCCCATGCAGGCGGCGGTTTCATCACTGAAGAGCAAAAGGCCAAGAAAAGAGGGGAAAAAGGAAAACAAAGGACGCGGGGGCTAAGCGGGGCATGCGGGATGTTAACGCACACTGAGAGCTTTTCCGGATCCCGAACACCTTATGAGGAGACCTGTATCATCATTGGGGCACTTGTTACATTGTTCCGGCAGTACAATACCTTACAATTTTGGGTACGTACATATTGCCCCCTCGGAGAAGCGTTTTAGCCATGAAGAGGCGTAAAACGGTGGGTCCGAGTATGGCAGTCCCGAAATGGGAAGTTAGAAGTTATACCTGACACGTCCGTGTGTTGAAATGACGCCATCCAAAATTCCCGCTACCTGCAAAATGAAAAGAGAACTCAAGTGCAGATAGATACAATAGTTCAAAAATAAACGCTAAGAATAACAGGGAATGAGAACGTACCATTTGTGCGGGGATAGGAACTTACCTCCATCAGCGCTCCAAACCTGTGAAAAAGTCATTTTAAAACAAAACAGAGTGCTATATATATGAAAGTGGGCCCATTTTCCTATTCATTTGCGTGAGTTGATTTGATTGATTTTGAGCTCTGGGACCCACGGTGACGGTTTCTTGCATGAGTAGAGTCAAAACATTCGCAGCGAGATAGTGATCATGCCTCCACGTGGAACATCGACCTCAGCGATCACAGGTTAGTTTTCTTCAGTTTATTGTTTTTACCCCCTTAAATTTGAAATGCTAAATTCTTTGCAATGGGGGTATTTTTGAAAATGCTAGTGTTAACAGGTCCACCTAGGGGGGGCGCCTACTGGGTAGGTTCTATTTTTAGGTTAAATGGCCATTTTTGCACTTTTTAGGCCTTTTTAGGTTAAAACCCGCGTGGGTTTTCGGACCACGACCGCCGCCCGCTGTGGCGGCAGGTTACATGACCGCCTCCCTGTTCTGTGGTGGTGGCAGTTACACGACCACCACATTTAAGGTGGCATGGGTTTTGGCGGTTACAAAACCGCCTCCCCGCTCAGTGGCGGTGGTTTTGCATGTAATGCAAAAGAACTCTGTTTTTGAGATTGTGTTTGTATTTTTAGCATTTCTACGTGTTTTTATGACTTTTCAAGATTGTTCGGATGCTAACTTACTTTGTTTTGTGTGTTTTTGGGGTCTATGCAAGTGAGAGAGGAGTACATCCGATGGAGAGAGAGAGGGAGTGTGATCGGGCTCCTGTGGGTATTAGATGCCCTCTCACAGATGAGGAGGACACACTTCAGAGGGCTGGCATATTGCGCATATCGCGCGTGCCCCATGTTGCACCATCTAGTCACATCCTTTGTGACTTGTTCTCTTACTGGGATGCAGATCGGAACACCTTCCGATTGCCAGGGGTCCGTGGTGAGTGGACCATTACATTGGAGGACGTCTACCCACATTCGGGGTCCCGATCATCTGGGAGGCGACTCACTTTGGAGACAAAGCTCAGCTCACGGCACAAATTACACGGTGGGTGACTTATATGGGAGATGCAGCCATCTCCACTGGGGTCGAAGAAGGGGGTGAGAGTTCGATCCATTCCTTCTTTTCCCATCCCCGTATTTCGACAAGCCATCATGGGGATCCTTGCCTCGAGATTGATCGGGGACAAGGGAGGGGACACATTGTTATACTGCTAGGGCCCCCATTATTACATGATAGAGGGGCACATTCGGATATACGCTTGGGGAGCAGACATTCTTGGGACCACCTACCATGATCTATACAGGGTGGTCCGTTTATAGGGGCAGTCATGAGCCACCCGACTCTAGTCATGAGTTGGGTTTATGAGCATTTCATCCCCTATGGCAGGGGTGTGGAGGTGGCAGATCCTGGAGCTGTTAGGGCAGCGAGATGGACAGACATGTCGGTGCTTAGAGCACTCATCGCCCGCCTGCTCTCCCGACTACCGCCGACATGGAGGGCGACACCGTATCAGACCATGGCGGGCATATGGGGCGAGGAGACTCTTACTTGATCTCCTGCTCCACCACAGGGCAGCCTCATTGATAGAGTGGGACGAGTGGAGGTGCACCCTTTGGCCGGGTTCCTCAGCAGTTTGGCCTACCATATATGGGTATGCTTCCCCAAAGTGGCGCTGGGCCATAGATCAGTCGCCCGCGAGGCGAGGGGGCCTAGAGGCCGAGGTTGGACAGTGGTCACTCCTGGCATTCCCATTGCAGCCAGGAGGATAGTTCGTGCTAGAGGGAGAGCCGGTGCACCTCGGGCACCTTTGCTTCAGATTGCTGTGGGTCCTGCTCATAGCAGCGATGACCCTATTGATATTGACTCCGAGTCTGAGGAGTTCACAGAGGGAGGAACAGAGGAGGAGACCGATGACAGCGATCCTGAGTGGCATGACACTCAGGATATCATGCAGGCAGAGAGGGCTGAGCAGAGCGCAGAGAGGGATACTCTAGTTTCAGAGGAGCCACTCTCCCAGGGCCATGGTGGAGAGGATGAGTCCGTTGCGGGGTGACATGTTGCTCCCGCCCACAGAGCAGCCCTCGCCGGCAGTGGCATCCGCGGCAGTGCCGGCCCAGCCGACCCATCCTAGAGGCCTGGTGATCCGAGTAAGTTACCCTTTCTTCCTTTTAATGTTTATTTGTAGGCTCTCCTTAGTTGCAATCTTGTATTCCTAATTTCGTGCTTGGTTTCTAACTTGTTTTCTCCTTTGTTTGCAGAGACTGTTGATGAGTGGTGGGATTTGATCCGCAGGGTATGTATCGATTCCCTGATGATCCCCATGGATAGGACCGTGCGCAGAGTCGCTATCCGTAGATGCCGGGAGCCTTCAAGCAGCCGGTAGGCATACCGACGTCTTTGCTCCAGTCTGGCATGTGGCCAGGATGGTATCGACCCTTCGCACCGAGCTAGTGGGTATAGGACGGCTGAGCGCTTATGAGGAGCCGTTCTCGTGGTGAGACCGCGGCTGCTCCTCGGACCCCGAGCCCTCCGTACATTCGAGCGCCGGCGTAGCCGGAGTCCTAGCGTGGGCGTGCACCTCTGAGGGGGCGTAGGGATTGAGAGGCCACTGGCTCTCGTGTATTTTGTATTATATATTCTTTGTATATCCGGGCTCTTTGAGTGTTTTGACCATGCTTAGTGCATGATGGCATCAGATATAAACGTTGATCATTTATATATATGCATTCATTTTGGATCAAATCTCGCACTCATGGTTTCCTTTCTATTTCCAGTTTCCCTATGTATACTACGATGTATGTTTATATGCTTTTTAGAATGTATGCAATGGAGAACAAATGATGCAAATGTTTGTTTCCTTTTGTGTATTTCATGATGCTGATATATGTAGATATAATGTGATTTTGAATCTTAGCTTCCGTAAGCAATTTTTGATATCTCATGTTTGTTTTGCAAAGTGATGAATATAACCAGTATGATGAACAGATTAACTTGCCCCACTCCTAACTCCACGCAACTAGTAAGATGCGAGGGCTCATCACCGAGAGCTAGAAAGGGCACAAGTTATGAGGTGTAGCTGAAATGATAGTGATGAAAGACAGACAAAGCTTTAGTGGAACCAAATTGGAAGCTACAAGCTTACTCTACCCGAGTGACTTCATAGTTTAGAATGCAACTTACTTTGCGGTTTATCTAGACTTAGATCCGTAGATGGCCACATAGTAGACAAAATCTGGGTTTTTAGGATTTTAACTCTCTTGGAATTTTGAACATCTGATTCATTTGTTTTTGACTCAAAGTTTCAAAGTTTGAATTGTTTGCGTATGATCATTTGCATTTATTTGTCAAGAGGACCCCCTACACTTTGCCCCACGCTACTAGTAAGAAGCGTGGGTTTATCACCGTGGGCAAGGTATAGGTGAGTAAGGGCATTTCCATCCTTTCCCAACCCTACGTCACTAGTAAGAGACGCAAGCTCATCACCGAAGGTTGGTGGGGCAAGGAAATGTGTAAAATTAAAATTTTTTGTTTAATCACTTTTTGACTTGTTTATTTGAGTAAAATGTCAGTATGTGCTTATTTCCAAAGAGATATACATATGGGATAGATGTGACACCATGAAGCTTCTAGAATAGACCATAGGCAAGACACCTGCCCTAAGAAGAAATCAAAGCGAGAATAAACTTGCAGATCTTGGTATGGTTACCGTTAAGACTTTGTCATGTCTGACTTTATTTGATAAAAGATTCTGAGATAATTTGATGATATCATGAAAATGGAGAGGTATGATTAAAGAGTTTATGCCAACAACATCATGAGTTTGCTATGAATTGCTTTGAGAATAGATTCCTTGATCACCATTTATGTAAGAAACAAGTGGACAAAATGATCTTAATCTATATGAAGATGCAATGTAAATATATATAAGTAGTGCTAGCTGCTTATGCGTAGAACCGCTTGAGGTGAAGGGAATTGACTGTTTCACCAAATTCCTCACCTTCTAGCATACATAAGAGGTATGCACCATTTCCATAGTCCTTCATGACTCGGTATGGGCCCAACCATTTGGGCCGGAATTTCCTTCCTTCACCGGTCTTCTTGTCGATCCGGCTATCTAGTCTTAGAACTAGATCCCCTTCGTATATGTCGCGTTCATAGACCTTCTTGTTGTACTGCCGGCACATCCGGTCAAAGATAGATTCTATGTCACTATTCAACATCTAACCTAGTTTCATCTAGGCTTTCTAGTTGGGAAAGACGTGCTTCTCTCGTAAGCGTCTTCATCCGTAATCCTTGTAATGAAATGCGGAGACCGGGTATTTCAACCTCGAGTGGGAGAACCGCTCGCCCAAACACTAGTGAGAAAAGGAGTTGCTCCCGCTGGTGTTCTTATTGAGGTTCGGTGGGCCCACAAGGCCGGATATAACTTCAAATGCCAATCTCGTTTGTTTTCTTTCACGTTTTAAGGAGAATGGCTTTAAAGTGTCTTGTTTGTCGCTTCACTTGTCGTTGGCTTCGAGGGTAATACAAGGAAGCCGTATGATGGCTTATCTTAAATTTATCGCATAGTTCGCGAACCTCTTCATTCTTAAAGAAGTTCCATTATCGGAGATAATGATTTATGGATACCGTATCTCGCAAATGATTTGGTTTAAAATGAACTTGGCGATTACAGTAACTGTGCACAGAGTAAGAGGCATAGCCTCTACCCATTTGGTAAAATATTCAGTGGCCGTGATTATAAAATTATGGCCATCTGTAGATGAGGGAGAGAATTTCCCTATCAAATCTAGGCCCCATGTAGAAAAGGGCCATGGAGTAGCGATTGGTTGCAGAGCTTGTGCCAGCATGTGGATCTCATGGGAGAATTCTTGGCACTTATGACACCTGCGTACAAACTCTATTGCATCATGTTCTAGAGTGGGCCAGAAATAGCCCATTCGATGTATTTTTCGAGGTGGCATGGCCACCGAAGTGGCCTCCACATATTCCACTGTGAGATTCATGGAGAATCTTCTTGGATTCTTCTGTGTCGACACATCTTAGGAGCATTCCATCGAACGCTTTTCGATAGAGCACTTGCTCTATAATGACGTATTTGGCTACGATAATACGTAACCGCCTTCTTTGTTGTGGTGTAGCTCCTTCTGGGTATGTATGGTCCATGATATAATTAATGATATCAGTGTACCAGGGACACTCAGAGATAGAAGGTCGGGTTTGATGTAGTATACGCACTCATCTGGAAAATCTAAATCTACTAGATCACCTCCATCTAATGGGTTATCAGCTAACCAATCCGCAATGATTTGTCCCTTAACTGACTTTTGATTTACAAACGTTAATTCGAATTCTCCCATTAAGGTTATAAAACGTCCAAATCCTTTTTAGACAATGACCCTTGTGTGAGGAAAGTTCGTAAGTGGTCCATTTTTACCATGACCCTTTCTTGATTCAAGCATATAGTGTCTTAAGCATTTAGTAGCAAAGACTATAGCAAGGCATTCTCGTTTCGCTGTGTATAACGTGTTTCATAGTCAAGTAATGTTCGACTAATGAAATAAATCACACATTCTCTCTGTCATCGTCCTCTTGGGCCAACATACAAGCTAATGAGACATGGTAGCTCGTGAATATAGAATTAACGGGTGATCTAGCTTAGGTGGCATTAGCGTAGGTGGTGACAACAGAAATGCTTAATCGCATCAAAGGCTTCATTCATAGTCTTTGGTCCAATCAATGCTATAGTCTTTCTTGAGTAAATTGTTGATTGGATGAACGGCGAAGCTCAAGTCTGGGATGAATCTTCGTATTGCACCCAGCTTTCCGAGAAATGACCTGATTCCAGATTCATTCGAAGGTGGGACCATTTCGAGGACAGCCCGAATTTTGGTTGGATCAACATCTATCCCTCGTGACGATATGATGTAACCTAGGAGCTTTCCTCCTGTTACGCCAAAGACGCATTTTTTTGGATTTAGTGTGACTCCGTATTCTATTAGGCGTGAAAGAATGACGCGGAGTACTTTCGGATGGTCACAACGCTTCTTGGCCTTAGCCAACAAGTCATCAACGTAGGATTCCATGATTTTATGAATTAAATCGTGGAATATATATGTCATAGCTCGCCGGTACGTGTAGCACCAAATTTTTGAGGCCAAATGGCATAACAACAGTAGCAATAGGTTCCCCAAGGAGTTATAAACGTGGTTTTAGCTTGATCTTGCTCAGATATTTTAATTTGATTATATCCCGAGAATCCATCCATGAGAGACAAAAGTTCAAACCAACTGTTGCAGATCAACAATGACATCGATAGATGGTAACGGAAGTCGTCCTTAGGACATGCTTTGTTGATGTCTCGTAAATCTATACGCAGATGCGTATCTTTCCATTCTTTCGAGAACGGGAACAATGTTAGATACCCATTGGGAGTAGTCGATCGGTTTGATGAATCCTACTTGGAGGAGTTTTATTACCTCCTCCTTTACCATGAGAGCTACCTTGGGTTTCATGGGTCTTGATTTTTGTTTAATCAAGCAGATCGATTTAGTGATGAGGTTGTGCACCGCAATGTGGGGTGCGACTCCTGTCATCTCCTTATAATTAAATGCAAACGCCTTCGATGTTCTTTGAGGATCCGAGTGTGTATTTCTACTTCTTCTGGGGTTAACGAGGATCCTAGTTTCAAAATCCTTGGTTCATCTTCTGTTCCGATGTTGACATCGATTGTTTCTTCGATCAAAGAGGCGTTACCTTCTTCAAACTCAAAGGCGGAGGTAAATCCAAATCATCCCCATTTTCTACTGCGTATATGCTAGGTTCCATTTGTGAGGGGAGATCCATCATGGGATTTCCAAATAGGAAGACGAATGTGGAATTAAGGACAAATCTAGCATATGATAGGAGAGATGTAGTGCTGCATAGGTGTTTAAGTAATCCAAAGTGGCCATATCACTATCAACATGGTCTAGGATGGTAGATTCACTTCCGCTTGAAAGGGGATTTGTCATTGTTTTTATCAATGGTTCATCACGAATGGACACCGTGAAATGGGTATCTTCTAACTCATTGCTTGGAGTAAAACGTGATGCTGAAGTTGCTATTGAATCGGCGAGAAGATTTTTCTCTCGCGGGATTGCTTCAATGGATATGAAGTTAAACGCCTTGCTTAAATCTAATACGGCTTCTTTGTAAAGCTGCAAGTGTTCGGCTTTGGTTTCGTATACTTGTAAACTGGTTTGTTACTAATCATGAGTCTCCTAAGACTCGATGTCATCAACACCAATTCTTTTGGCTAAGGTGAGGCCAAGGAGGAGGGCTTCATACTCAGCGCCGTTGTTTGTGCATTCAAAATTTAGCTTAAAGGAAAATGGCAGGACTTTCTCTTCGGGTGAAGTAAGAATTATACCTGCCCCCGCTCCATAACGGCATTTAGCTCCATCAAAATGGAGAGTCCAATACTTAGCCGGGAGTATAGATGTTGGGGTATCTGCTGCATTTGCGCACTCCACTTCTACCATGCAGAGATCCTCTGATGGAAGGGAACCAACACCTAGTGAATATCCTATGCCTACTGAATCAAATGGTAAGAACATTGGTAAATCTTGTTCTATTAACTCAACGATTTTTGCAGTAGTCCCTAATGATACCATTTCTTTAGCCTTATCTTTGGGGGTTGGGGTTGTTTTGGCTATGCTGATAGTTTCAAGATCCGTTGTAGGTACCAACTTCTCCTCTGGTTTTGCGTCAGTGGGTTTATTAAGTTGGTTTGTTGGAAGTTCAAATTCCGAGTGCACACCTGGTCTTTTCTTTAAGTCGGCTAGGTGTATATCGAAAGGTTTTGGATCACCTTTGGCTACAAATACCTTTCCTAGATGCAGGAATCTTACTTCTTGGAATAACGTAGAAGGGATTGCCTTCATTCGGTGTATCCATGGCCGGCCGAGGATCATATTATAATTAGTTTCCCGATCTATAATATAAAACTCAGTCAAAATGGTTTTGGGTCCTAAGGTGACCGGTAGTATTATAGTTCCTATCGAAGTGGCTTTAAGGCTATCATAGCCTCTCAATGTATTTCGAGTGGTGGAACAGTTTGTTTCCCCATATCCTAGTTTTTGGAGGAAAGAGAAGGGGACTATGTTAATTGCGGCCCCATCATCAACCATTGCTCATTTTACGTAGTTATTATAAACCCATACTTGTAAGTGTAAGGCTGGATCACCTCGGCGTGCAATCTCAGATCTGTAGGCATTTTACTTATTTCGAATATGAATTCGACATCCTTGTCCGGCTGCCCGGAGGGTGGATATCAAAATCTACATGGTTTACTTGTGTTTCAGGAGGTGGAGTGATGTTAATTAGATGACCTAAACCTAATGCTTCTAAAAGAGCAGCCTCGTGAGTAGGAGAGTTTTTAGTAAGTCCAAAAATGAAATGTGTGAGAAGGTCTTTGTTAGGTCGCTAATTAAATCATAGGCACCCACGGGTTTTTCTACTATTTGTTGACTCTTATCTGTTTCTGGCAGATGACTTGGGCTTGGTTGAGAGAAATATTCTCGTGTTCTTGTTATAGCTTCGATAGGTAGTTCAGCCTAGTTCTACTAAACTGACTATCTTGGGTCTCGGCTGATTTCCTAATTGTGGCGCAACTGATGGATTTAGTGAAGTCGAGGCTTCATGATCATTGTTTCCCATCATTGCACCCTTGTTCGTCCCAGTTGGATTTAATCTGTTATTATCATGATTTGGGAGTGGATCGTTAAAGATCTTGAGGGGAGCATTCTGAGGGGAAACTGCCCCTGCGAGCGTGTTTGGTGGTGGTGACATGGGATCTGCCAAAAACAAATCTGTGAAGAACTGTCTTTGTTCTTCTGGAAAACGTTGCATGAATTTATTGTAGTCATGGCACGTTCTAGTATCATGACCTCGAATCTTGTGGAAACCACAATATGAATTGGGATTGTAATTCCTGGTTTGTTGGTTTGGTGTATATTGTGGCCTAAAACTCTGATCAAACTGTTGCCTATTAGGATTAAAGTTTTGCATTTGTTGTTTCTGGCTTTGATTTTGGTTTTGATAACCAAATGAGTTTTGGCTTGGCCCTTGTATGGGATTTCACCGTTGTTGTTGTTGTTGTTGTGGATGGTTAAAATCCACTGTATTGATTATCGGGGTAAAGTTGTTGTTTCGTTGGTTGTTTGTTTGTGATGGAGTATTGACAACATTTACCTTCGGGCTGGTCGGTTACTCCATCCGTTGTTACACCCCGATTTTTGTTAAGGATTTTAGGTCCTTGATTGACGCTTCATGGTAGTGGGATAATTTGTAGTGTTCGATTGGGGGTGATTAACCTCCCGCTTGCTCCATATGTTTTACGACCACTATCTATCGCTGCTTGATCTATTCAAGAGCGCTCTCAAGTACTTCATCGTAAGTTCTTAGTGGAACTGACTTCTTCCTTCACTCTCTCGCCGAGAGAATGAAGGAATAAATCACATAGTTCCATCTCGATCCATATTTGGAGCACTTGCCGAGGAATAAAGGACCGTACGCCACCTTGGATGAAATGGGCGATAGATTCGTTGTGTTCTTGTTTGATGTGTAAGAATCCCCCCGATTCTGTTTCTTAACATTTTGTTCATGTCGAATGCCTTAATGAACTCGATACGAGTTGTTTAAATGAATGGATGGAAGCCTCAGGTATTCTATAATACCAGTTGAGAGCAATGCCTTCCAAGGTTTTGGGGAATATTTTAGCAACAACCCCATCCCAAGGGAGTAGTTCGCGTATGGCTGTAGCGTAAGCTTTGATATGCGCATTTGGATCTCCCTCACCTTTGTACTTGGGTAAATCGGGAAGGGGTCTTGGAAGCATGACGCTTCGTATGGCGAAGTCTAAGGGCTCTTTCAGATATTCTGAATAAGTCCCTATCGCATAGGTTTCGACCATTGATGGTGGTTGCTGAGGGAGTGGTGGTGGGATGGGTTGTTGATACGGCGCAGCGTATGCGTTGGCAGGGGCATAGGGAAGTCCCTGCGTTTGAGAAAACATGCCGGGAGAGGAGAACATATCTCCTTGTGGTGATTTGGAGTACATGTTTAAGTATGACGGGGTATTGTCTAGGAATGGATTGTTTGATACTAGACCGGGAGGAATGGTGTTAGAGATGATGGGCCTAGTTGGCATTTGTTGTGGATACTGAGGAGGCATGCCTAACGTGCCTACTCCTGTGAGGAGATCTACTTGGCAGGATATGGAGGATTGGAACTTCCTGCTTGCATGAATTGAGAATTTTGACTTGCTTGAGCAAGTTCTAACCCTCTCACTTTTTCTACTAACGTTGAAATGACTTCATTTGGTGAAGTCACGGTGCTTTGCCTTAGCGGCGTTTGTTGTATACCCTGGTGTTGTATAGGCATGTGATATCCTGCTATGAACTGATCGCTATCTTGCCAAGTTTCTCCGAGAGTATTTCCTATATGCAATGGTATAGAGGTATTTTCTTGAAAAGAGACCTCGGGTTGCATTTGTAAACCTCCTACAGGTGGGTATATACCCTGAGAGCGTTGTTCACTCCTAGGATAACGTATTGACTGTTCATCATCTAAGACCAGGTATGAGTCTGATTGTCTACTAATTTGTGGTCTAAGTAGCATCTGAGGAGATGATCCAGATTCTCCGGTGAACGTCATATTATTCGAGCCTGAAAGCTCTGTTTGTTGTTTTTGAGGGGGTTGATCTAACTCCCCAGTTTGAAAAGATGAATTATATCTAACTCTTGGAGTTTGTGTTGACAACTGATTAGTTGAGTAGTTGTCCCCCCATACTGAGAGTGAGGGTGATGATTGCCTATTTTGCTGGGTGTAGTACGCCTCAAGACCCAAGAGGGGTCTGCCATATGCATCGAATCCCGACATATTCGGGGGGTATATGAATACCCGCAGAATAATGGGAAGGAGCGAAGGTGGATGAGATAAGATGAAACTTCTCAAAGAGAAGGTGAAACAGTTGTTAGTTCACGTCGGGTTCACCAATTTTGTACGCCGGAAAAGTGACAAGCGAGCGTGGGAATCTACAGGTAACTCTTCCGCGTACCCGACCTCCCGAGGTCGTGCCGAGACAGCTGGTGGGGATGGAATATTCGTGGGATGTAGACAGACTAGTTAGGCAATCTAATGTCTTCGACACGCACTAGTGGAATTTGTGAATCTAAGGCAAAGAAGGCCCTTCTAACCTGGACTGGTGTGATAGATCGATCAGCAAGGATGACTCGCTCAAGGCTCCAATCAATATCGAGCTCGCGTGATTCGATCTATGGGTTGTGGAATACGTGGAAAATGACCTGGGATAGTTTCGTGTATGTCTCCAGATAAGGTCATATGGTGGGTAATGAATACAATCGACTCTACAGATGATTCTCTGGCCTAGTCTAGAATTCTCTAGCTTTGTTAGCCGCTATATCTAGTAAGGATAATTGTTCGATGATGATGGGTGGAAGTGGAGTGGACTGGAATACTAGTGTGAGTAGGCCAGTGTCTATATCTGATTGACTTATGGATTCGTTAGGCTGTGGGATTTGTGGATCACAACCGTAGACTCTTGGTTGTTGCGGTCCTGCTATGGTCATGTATGAAATCAAGTCCTAATCCCTAGTATCCAATAATCATATGCTTTCTCAGCTTCTATATTTAGGATCAATAACGCGTGCGATCTTCTCGAGTACCTCACAAAGTGTTCGTGCAACCCGGATCCTTAAACTAGTATCTATGTCTCTGTGAGAGTGTCTCTCGCATCATCGGTCATGGGACCAAAGGATCACAACCAAAGGTTTGTTCTCTTTCGAACCCTTCTACATAGTCATGTGAATGTTTTCCTAGGGTAATCTGTAGTTCGGTTGATTTGACCAAAACGTGTGTGCTTGGTCGTCTTCTATATTTAATCCTCTCAACTGAGAGCTGATCAATCAGTAAATTGTTGTTTGGAAGACTTGTATTCTAAGGTTCTGGTCTATGTCAACTATTCATTGTGACGAGGTTGGGTTGAGGCACGATTGGCTCAAATACGTATTCCCTGGGCTCCCTAGGTCCCGTGATTGTCATACAAAACAAAATGTAAATCTAACTGCAACAAAGCAAATTTTAACTATGTGGAATAAATCTAAAACATATATAACTTCTATTTTTCTATTTTCTGATTATATGATTTTAAGAAAGTAGCTATTTAAACGTATCTAGAATTTTGACAACTAAGATAAAACTTAAAACAAACAAAATAACCGAGTGTAGTTATTTGTCTGTGCAATTTGTAGATCTATTCTAAACAATAAAATAGCTCATCTAATCTATTTGCAAGATTCTCGATCCTACCTCAGAAGTGGGGAGTGAATCATAGTTTCTAAACTATCAATCCCCAAACTTCCCGCAATATCGAGAATAGAATTTACTGAAATGAAGCAATTAACTACTCTATTTGATATGATTCTAACTAGAACTTTGAAAGCTAGAACCTGGATTCCGCAGAATAGTGGCGAATCCGATGGTGTGTGTGATCTTGTCCCCTCAGTGTGATCTTCTCATTCCTTTGTGTTCACGTGGATCTAGAAAAGTGTGTAATGCTAGCATCAACAGAAGTAGATATTGGGACAAAGGCAGCTCAGAATGCAGACTGAATATAATGCGAGTAGGAGAGGGATAGCGCAAGAGTACAGAGCTTGGCTTATGCAATTCCTAATGGGATTTATTGTGAGTCATGTAACATAAAGCGTCCAGAACCTGAAACTATCCTGTTTGAGGAGCAAAACCTGCAACTTTAATGGCTTCCTAAGCTATTCTACTCCAATGGATTGGGTGAAACAACAACACTGCTTGCACAAGCTGGATATGTGGCTTACCAACAGCTGAACAATGCTAACTAAGCATGCAAAGAATTAAAACTATGGCTTCTAAATAGAATAAAAGACTGAACTACTGAAAGTGAGAGCATGAAAAGTGAATGAGGGGCCAGACCATTTGTTTGTGCACAAACCATTTATTTATAGCTTTTCATTCACCCAAAGATCAAAACCAAACTGAACTCTAAAACTATAAACAATGGCCAAACACTATTCCAGGGGACCAAAAACATAAATGCAAGCCTAAGTCGGCAAGGAAAGTTGGTGAAACGTTGATTTTTACGTGAGTCACGTTAAAACACTTTCTGAAAACCGCCGTAAAGGACCGCCACCCGATTCGGGGCGGTTTCATCAAGAGCAAAAGGCAAGAAAAGAGGAAAAAGGAAAAAAGGAAAAAGGGCGCGGGGTGGGGCACAGACCGCCGCACCCGATCGATGGCGAACACCACGAGACCTGTATCCGCTACGCAGTACCTTGGTGGCGGTCTCCCCATTTTCACCCATCAAGAGCAAAAGGCCAAGAAAAGAGGGGAAAAAGGAAAAACAAAGGCCCACGCGGGGCTAGCCAAATCCTAGTAATGGAATAATATGGATGTTAACGCACACGCTCCTTTAAATATCTAGTTTCATCTTTTCATCTTCTTAGTTCCATCTTCCATGGGCATGTAAAACCTCCTCTTTAGTCATAGGTAGGTAAAACCTCCGTGGTAGTCATGTAGGCTCTCTAACACACGCAAATTCAACATGAGTGGTGATCTTTATAGGTAATACCTTAGGTTCCAGTTCCAACTTTGGCATCCATTGATTTTCCATAGTGCGTTGTATCCTAACCATCCTTATGCATTTGTTCTCATGTTTATGTTGTTTGCTAAGATGCTCATATAGATCCAAGCATTCCTCATAGCTATGATTCTTTCCATAGAAATAACATGTAATATTCTAAGGACATTTGTTCTGTAGTGGTTAGGTGATCCACATATAAATCATGTTCCACAAGAGAATTCACCTCATCCACCACCATGGTATCCTCGACCTTTGCCACATCCTCCATCATAGCACCCCTTATTCCGATCATACTACACTTGATTGTGATTTCAATCCTAATTCTCACCTTTACCCTTATAGTTATCTAATACCCTTGTCTGTCACACACCAATATCTATAGCATCATGGATCTGACCAATCAACCTACAGTCTTTGGTATTGTGAATTGGGGACCGAGAAAATATTACAATAATAGGATACATTCTTCCTTATCACACGTTGTAATAATGGGCAATGGTTGGCATCATGGTTTAGGTGACATATCTCACAATCTACCAATAATGAATAGACTTTTCTTCGGGGACAACTATCTTTGGTGCACCCCTCCACTTTGTAGTCTGTACACCAAAGCCTAGTGCTCATCGCATGTGCTAAATTTTTTTATAGTTTCTCCAACTACTTTTCCATAGCTACAATATGTGCCTCCAAGAATGGGATGACTCAGGTGTCATACTTTTGACTCGCCTCAAAGCATGCAAATCAGATTCAAGGGCTTCACATGGATCAATGTATGTCTTATATGAAAAATCCCTCCTAAAAGGTGTGATCGGACCTCCAATGAACTATTGTGCATGCTGGCTTGCATGAATATCATAATAAATCTTAGATAAAAGTTTTTTAAAATAGGTATCATACTCATGGACACTTGCGGTAGTACCTTGTTTAATATCCTTGAGCGCACTTATAATCTTCTGCTCAAATTGAGGGATATAGAACTTTTTAAGGAATGCATCTTTAAACGCTACATAATCTACGCAAGTTTGATCAGGGTCAAAATTACTGTACCAACTATGTGTGCATCCATGTACTGTAGTTTCAAATTAACTTTCCTTGCACACAGAAGCCATGATCCTTTTTGTGTGCCATAGTATTTCACACATATGCACGTGCTTAGTAGCATCTTCTATGCCCCTATACTCTAGAAGATGAAGAGACATATCCATGTAAATATTATGGGGTTGGTGCAGATCCTGTCCACCTAATCTAGAACTACGAGTCCATAAGAACTAGAGCCACCTACACCCCCTGATCCTCCACCCATAGCGAAGTGGACCAGAGATGTGCTTCCTATATCCCACTAGTAGTACTATCTTGAACTCCTATAGCTTGCATGGTTGTACTACTCCCAGTGAGCCCATAATTATGTGCACTCAAATTTTATGCGAGATGATGCACCTAAAAAGGTACCTCCAAACAACAATGAAGACATTTTCCTATCATCGATGTACTTGCTATGTGACTTACTCTTTCTTCCCTACTACCTAATGTATCTTTCTGGCTATTGGATATACTAATTATTGGAAAACCAAGTGCAAGGGATAGGTTCCTAGGTAGATTCGAGATACACACATATAGCCAAGGTCATCTCTGTTGGTGGGCTTACGTGTGAGGCCGAAGAGGGTTCCCTTTCATGCTTTCCTAGATGGGGGAGTTTCTAGTTCTATAGCTCCACACCTTCTACGTGAGCTCTAAATCCTTTGCGATCCATCTCTCTCATCAACACCATCTTCTTTGTAATGTCACGTTGCTTCTCCATCTCCCTCTTACGTGCCTCATTTTACTTAAGCCTCCTTTCTTCTCTCTTCCTCTCTACCACTAGGTTTGCCATCTTTCACCAAACCTGTTCCTTCCCCCGTGTGTGGTGGGGTTTAGTTAACCATCGGTTTGTTTTCCAAGTTCAAGGTCACCATCAAGATTTTTATCACTAATGGAATTCCTTGTAATTAATTCCCCACAGGATAGCATAAAAAATGGAATTCGGCTACCTATAGGAAATAATAATTTGAAATTGAGTACTCAAAATATAGCTATTCTGAATACAATATAACCAAGTATCCACAACGTGTGACCAAATCAAATGGGCATCATAAAGGGCCTAAAATTCTTCTTGCATCTAGACAAGTGTATGATACCTCCAATTCCTTTTAAATACATAAGTAACCAGCCACTCGTATAGTTCTACTAGAAATATAACAAAGAAGCTCTCATATAAACTGTCATACAAAATATGTTCCACCCACACGCATGCATCAAACTCAGATCCAATGCTTAACCTCCATGTGTACTCTTCTTCTAGATCTTTTATCCACTCCTCAACACTTTCTAGGGTCAATCAGTACGTCTTCATTGTGAACCATCCTGAAAACAACTAATAAAGAGGTCCTGGAAGCGGAAGTAATGATGCAGCCTAGAATTTACCAAGAATAACCCATGTGCGCTGGCACATCACTCAACCTAGATCGAGCGCTCATCGAAAGCATGCAAAGGTACTAGGCCCTCTTGATATTTTCTTGTGTAGGATGGGAACATGACAAAATGTTAATGCATTTAGATCTATAAATAGTATAAACTTCCCTCGAGCATGTTTCAAATCTATATCTAAAAGGATAATGAATTAAATAATAGATATAATGAAGTCAACCTTGTAAGAACTAGTTTCAGTCTTGTTAACACCATTATTCACCTAACACACTCCATTATATTAAAATACAATAAACAAAGAATCTTCTTACAATAAGTAGTATCATAAGTTCATACGCGCATCAAATCTGCAACATAACTCCATAATAGTTCATACACAAGTACTCTCTTAATCTACGCAAATTACTACATATTTATAAGGGTGGTGACTTTCTCTTCACTTCTTACAAGTTTGAGTAATTCATCTATATATATGATTTCTTTGTTCAAGGTTCACTATTAAAATGATAAAAAGGTGAATAAGGGCGATAACATAAGACACGTAAGAAGTAACCTATGAAAAGTTAACAAAAAGAGATTAAACGATAGAAGTTGTTAGAGGGAAAAAAATACCTTGGGACTCATATCCCTAATGGGTGGTTCTATACATGGTGCCCAAAAGGATAAAGAATTAAATTAGAGAACGATAGGATGTCAATCTGGTATGTCAAACTTAAAGTTACAAATTAGAAACAAAAATAAATATGAAAATGATAAAACCAATGTCAAGACAATATAAAGGGCTTTTAATGAGTAATTATTTTGATTAGGAATCATGCATATAAAAGACATATTTATAGGCTATATGTGCGTAGTAAGTGCATGATCTAGTGACTATATTTTCCTAGATTTGTCTGATTAATAAGGATTTGGTAGCATAAAGTAGAAAAGACAAGCGTACATTGGGGAGTTGAAAGATTATTATGCCTAGTAGTATGCCAAATGAATGTTGTAGTGTATCAAATGGAATAGTGTAAAAATGTGTTCCATGGAATTCTAAGGAAGAGAAGGATAAGGATCATAGGGGTGACCTTTGCGTATGTGAAGTGATAATGATGTTTGCGAGTAATTTGTTATAATATTGTCTCTTTCAAAGTGTGCTTGAGTTTCTCTTCATGGTTTCTTGTCTTTTTTTCCTTCATTTGGATATGATATAACTTGCAAAAGAAAACAAGTGTACTTAATGCTCCGAGTAAATGCAATGAACTATAACTTGAAAAAAAATGTAAAGTTGGAAATGTGTATTGGAAAAAGCTAAACCAAAGGGTTAGAGTACGCCTAAAATGGTGAAAGAGAAAGGGTAAAATAATTTTCATACTTGTAGAATTTATTCTTAAGAGTTGGTTGGAATAATACAAATTATTTGGGTGTCCTGTCACCAAACTAAGGATTCAAACATCCTAGTGCTAAGCTTGATTTAGGCATCCCTTCACTTTGTTAAGGGAAAGTATATTAGTTGATCTCATAAAGCGGTTTCCTCCAACTATTAACACTTCCCCGAGGATAAGTATCACCGTAGATGATCAAAAATTTGATTTATAACCTACCTCGGGTGACACATTGTTCGGGAATATCATTTTCATGCATATACCTAAGGTGCCACTTCCTCATTTGTTCATGATTTGGTTCCTACATAAGTTATTTGTGACATGTCAATGACTTTAGATCCTATTTACAATATAAAATTGGTAGTGTAACTACTAAAAGTGGAGAATATTGAATGTGCAACTACTAAAAAACTACTATGTAACTATTTTTCCCCTAGGACATGACCGCTTAGGTTGGGCACTTTTGCCCATTGTTTCTAACTTGTATTAGGTAGTTTTGATCCATAGGGATCCAGAAAAACACACCACTTCATCAGTTACATCAACACCAAGAAGAAGAAACAGGAAAAGTGAACAAAACAAGGTAAACAAAGGTTCTGGAAAGAACCGCCACTGCGTGCGAGTGGCTATCCTAAAACCGCGCCACCGGACCAAGGCGGCGGTCCCGGGACCACCGGTCTACATAGGGTGGCGGTCCTGTCACTTCTGACTAGAAAACAAAAATGAAGCACGAATGGATGTGAATTTGAAATGCCCAGTCGCGTCTCTTCCCTTCCATGCCCATTCACATCCTCCAGTGCATGGGAGGACATGGGAAGGTCTATAAATGCATGAAAGGAGCAAGAGAATAACATTGGAAGATCCAAAGAGATCGAGAAGCAGAGTTTAATGAGAGCAGTGAGCAAGATCTTCAGTGCTGGAATGGAATTGTAGGAGCAAGGTGTAGAAACAGAGAAAGCAAGTAATTGGAGAGAAGGTCTACATTGTTGTTTCTTTTCATACTTATTGTAATCTGTAATTGTCTATATTAGACCAATAAAAGGGCAAAGAGAGCAGTTTCCCTTCCCAGTGGTTTTCCTCCATTGGAGGTTTCCAAGATAAAATTATTGGTGTTTCAGTTTGAATTCTTTCCTACTCTACATTTTCCTTTCTATTACACTAGATAATCACTCACTAAGTTCTATTTTTCAAGAAAAATTGTCACTTTGAAAGTCGAAAGTAGGACAACATAATTGTGTGACTCATAGAGTTCCAAAGTAGAAGTTTACGGATCAAGTTCTTTCAAGGATATTAATTTTGGCCAAGTTTATTTCTAGGCTTGTTATGTAACTATATACTATTATGTTCTGTCACAGTGTGATTCTATAACTACTTTCTATTATTTTTGGGAGGGAGAAGAGTTCCACCCAATGTTCTCCGCACTCATTTGGGGTATGTGAGATAAACAAGAGCAAATGGACCCAAAATGAGGAAGGTTAAAAATGATATGTATATATGATAGAGGGATTATCGGAGGGTAATAGCTATTACACATGGTAGTTACCATGACGTAAGAAAAATAATTGGAAAATTCTAGCATACAAGTGTTAGTGATAAACAAGTAATGCATACGAGACATAGATACTAGTGAAACCATATAGGAAAATAGAAAACAAGGACACAATGAATAAATGGTTTCATACATGAGACAACCCTCAAAATTTCACAAGAAAATTAAATCCATTAAGGCTTGTGTAAGCATGGAAGAAGAAAACATAGGGCATGGCCTGACAAACAATAGCAAACATGATACAGGTAAATCGAGACAACCATGATTTGATGGAGTCCTAAAAGGTACACGTTACACATGAAGCATCTATTAGCATGTTAGGAAATATAAATATTATGCAAAAATGTAAGATCTGAATATAGGAATGAAATTTTGAAATATTGCAATGATAGAACCTGATAGTAAGTGGGAAAAGGTAGATGCCCCAAGAGCCTCAGTGGGATTGCTAATACATAGGACCAAGCATCGTACATCATGTCACAACATGTAAATGACATACATTCACCTCAAGATACCATGTGAACATGCATGTGTGTATGAAAATGATAAAACATATTATGAAACATAGTAACATGATAAGAAAAGGTGCAACATATAGTAGTATAAGGAAGTAATAATACATCTAATCAAGATCTAAGGAAAAAGTTTTAATATTTTTAATTACAACTATGTGAAAGAGAAAATATAGAAGAGACAAATAATGATTACCCGTGTGTGTGTGTGTGTGTGTGCGTGTGTGCGCACGCACGTGTGTGTGTAGGTAAATATGCCCTCAAAATTAAATAATGAACAAAGAACAAGAGTATGTCATTGGGTGGTGTGGGGAATTAAGATGTCCCCAAATGTGGATTCTAATATGATCTATGCTATGAGAGTAGCATGAAAGTGCCCACAATTTTCTAAAGAAGATGAACATATTTGTACATGAGGCAAGGAACTAGTATCATGTGAAAGTGCATGTAACATTTAATGTAAAGTAGGATTGTGTCATGTATGTGGAGAATCTATAATAGGTAGAACATTATTAAACATAAGAGCTACCCGAGAATAATGTCAACATGGTTAGGGGGATAACCTATAGATTCCAAGATCCCATTGGATGATTAGGAAGTGTATAAACAATAATAATGTACATATTAGTAGGAAATATAAGAGGTGTAACATTGGGCATGTTGGCAATAATGGAAAAATTAAGTGCAAACATAAGGATCAATATGTGAGTTAAAATATGTGTAATATATGTAATGTTAGGAGTCTCATTAGTATTAATGCTAAGGAATAGAGGGAGAGACATATGAATCATTATAAACAATAGGTGAAATTTGGGAATATCAGAAGCAATAAAGTAGTCTAAATTAGCCCATATGACCATAGACATAAATGTGGAAAAATGGGAATTTATTACCCCATAGATGTAACAAGATAAGGTGAAACGATAGTAAATGAATCATGTATAGAATCTCTCAGAAAGTGAAAGAATTTGGAATCATTTTCAAATTAACATACAATGCTCTAAATTGTGATGAGGAAGGTGCATCAAGAGTGAGAAATAATGGGAGGATTATCATGGGTGCCAATATAAATTTTATCTTGTAATTTAGTAGCTCTAGGGTGCATCCCAAAAGGATAATGTTATGCAATATAGGTAATATCATCAGCATCATGTATAAAGGAAATATCATAAGGAGTAGTAACATGAGGTATTGAATCTACTATAGTTGTATCCATAGAAGAATATATATCAAGGGAATGGGTTGAAATAATTATATGCATATTATGTAACCAAGGATGTCCTATAAGGATAGTATAAGGGACATCGTGAGGCATAATGTGACATAGACCACTAAGAGCGCAAGATCCCACAATAAGGAAAAAAGAGATTGTTCCTTATACTTACTTAGGTGTATCATCAAATCTATAAATAGAAATATTATATGGATTGAGATGAGTAATAGAAAATCCTATTTGATGGAGAAAGGATAGGGTGCATATATTAAGAATAGATCCGGGATCAACTAGGACATGCTTAATAAGGAGATTATGAATTTTAACCTAGATATTGAAAGGAACGATAACCAAATCATACCAAGCCAAGAACACAGATGCTAATCAAACACCACGATCTATAAGATGAAAGCAATTCACCAAAATAACTTTAAATAAACCTTTGCAAATAAATGAGAAGCAATATCATATATTATTATGGAACTCAATGCAATACATTGAGAATGGGCCTTTCTTAAATAGGAAAGGAATAACAATCTAAGAACCAGTCAAGGTCATAGATCAAGCCATAAATCAAGAAAAGAACTATTCATAAAAGAACTAGTCAAGACCATAGATTTAGGAAAGAACTAGACATCAAGGATCTAGTCAATACCATAGATCAAGGAAAGAACTATTCAATACCATAGATCAAAGAAATAACTACACCTAACAACTAGATAATATCTCATAATATCTAAATAAGATAAAAGAAATATCCACACACATAAGTGGGTGAGGATAAATACAATAAAGGTAAATAAAGTACCTAGGTGAACATGAGCTAAGGTAAATACCTACTCTAACAGATATAGAATGAGGAATTATTAGAATCAAAGGTATGGGAAGTAATGAAGATCCCATAATTGGTATGTAAGGAATGAGTTCACCAATTGAATTAATTACATTAAATATATTTAAGGACACTATTAATCAGATAAATATAATAGTATTTAAGCAAGATCTAGCTATAGAAATACAAGAAAGAGTGATAGATAGGGTTTTTATAACTACTCATCTTTCCTCCATAGGTATGAATTGATTTTGGGTTGGTAACTACTCTAGAAAGGATAATTATAGACACTTTGAGCTCTATCTCTAATTCTAGAAAGTTACAATCACAAGACATATCCACCTAGAATAAAGTAGGGCCACCTAGGCACCGACATTTATGGAATAACTTTGGTCCTGGTTCTTTTTGTGTTGCTTCTTATCACTTGTTTTTCATTGTAGGTCATGTTAATTTGACTAAAATTTTGTTTTTTCACACCTGTAACTATAAAAACCATATATACATGCACAATACTCAAGCACACATTATATGAATAAATAATACATATGCTTGAGTTGATATGACCTGGAGATCACCCCAATGTGACTTTCACAAAGCATTGAACTACATTTTAGAATCAATGTATTTGGTGTGTGTGTGTGTGTGTTATTGGAATATTTTCCCTTGAGATAGGTTTCCTTAGTTCCAATGGCATAAATAAAAACGGTCTATAACTACTTTTTCCCAATGAAAAATGTATGGCATGGAATTCAAAATAACTCCCGTATATAATGAAAAATCCAAATCCTTTGGTGATGTAGTAGATTAGAAATATTTATCTCCTTGTGGTAGTAAGTACCTCTTAAAATTATTACCCCCTTTATGAGGTTAAATAATACATGTATATATATATGATCCTTTTGTGAAGTTTTTCCAATAATAAGGTAAAAACTGACTAAGGGTGAAAACATTAGACAAGGAAAGTAACATATGAAAAGTTGGAAAATGAGAGAAAAAGGAAAAACTTTCCCAGAGGGATAACATTGCTCGGGTGCTCCTATCCATAATGGGTGGTTCACATAAGGTTACCAAAAGAATAAACAATGAAATCAATGTAGGATAGGATGTCATTTGGTATATAAATCTATAAGTTGTAAATTATAAACAATAAATAATGAATATGAAAAGGATAAAAGCAATGTCAAATAAAAATAAAGGGTTGTTAATTAGTAATTATCTCGCTTAGGAATTATGCATTTAAATGACATAATTAGAGGCTAGATGTATATTATAAGTGTTTGATATAGTGACTACACTCACAAAAGGAAATCAAATGATTGATTGGGGGAAGATTATAAGTAACAAAATTCACCTTACAACCAACAAGAAAGGAAGTTGCACTCATAGAAATTTGGTTCAAGTAAAAAGGTAAAGGAAAAGAATTTCATCCATGGAGCATTTCTATAAATTCCATCAAAATAAATCTCTTCTTCATCTTCGAATTGATCACTACTCTCTTCTTTTCTCCCTTCTTCCTTCTCTCTCTACATTATAATTCTTCATTGGGATTGTACTTTTCACTATTTTGTCTTATTCACTCAAGCGACTTTTTACTTTATCATTGTACATGTTTTTTTTTCAAAAATAAGAATTTTTTTTATTATTATCCTTATGGAAATATGAAAGGTCACAAGTGGTAGGTGTATACATGCTAAAATAATTTAAGCTGAAGAAATTACCTAACACCAAGTAGGTCATAACTTAATTAATTCAAGCATAAACATCAAGATAAACCATGAAAGGAAAATTATAAATACATGCATGAAACATTAAATAAAATGTGAAATGTGAACCTCCTTTGATTGTTTGATGTTCTTTTAAAATTGTAGATATTTCCTCTGTGAATTGAATGCAACCAAGCACGATGAAGGAATTCTTCAAAGGAGAGGAAGAGATCGGACCAAAAGTATGGCTTAATTTACTTTTTTTGGTTCTTCTCTTACTACTCTTTTCCAAGTAGAAAGGGGAGATTAGAATCAATCTTTCCAAATTACCTACAAATGGTCTTATCAAATGCAAATTTCTTACAAGGACATGGTGTACTAGGTTCTTTATATAGATTTCTAGTTTTGGAGAAGCTTCACTGAACCTAGTGAATGTGGGATAAAGGTAAAGTAGAATTAGAAAGGGATGAGTATGATTAGAAGAGATTAATTAGATATTAACAACTCATGGGATTTGGGTTGATTTAATTAATAAACTAGGATTTATTAATAGGCCAAATTAATCTTAGAGAATCCATTTAGAGATGATTTAGAGGGAAATTAGTAGAATTTGAAGGATTTAAAAGGGTATATTACCAATAAGAATGTTTATTGATTAAATAGGAGATTGAAAGGATTAATTAATTAATAATGGTTAATTATTTAATTATAAGAGGGTTATAACTAATGAAGCAACATTAATTGGCATCCATAATGGGGAAGGATAGTTAATCAATCAAGTGTCATTATTTAACCGAGACGAGGGGAATGTTAGATAATTAGTAGAAAACTACACATTATAATGTAAATGATGACAATGAGTATACGTAGTGGAATTTTAGTATTAAAACTGTGTGTAGCTAGATTTAGGTGTCTACATTTTCCCCTTTTCGATGTCGTGTAGTGCAAGTGATGCCACTTCAAACATAGTAGACAATTTTCAAAAAAAAATAATGAGTAGAAGAAAAGTTGGTAGGATCGATGATGCCCCTCGAGTGTCAATGCATTGATAGAATAGTTTGATTAACTCTAAAAAGAATAGAATAATAATCATGGTTGAATACATACCAATCACACCAACAAGATATGCTTTTCTATCATTGTGGAAGGGATTTGAACATGGCTTGGTTGGCCATTGTTCAAATCGATTGATTGATTAGGATCCCATGCCTTAAGTGGAAGAAGAAAGGCGGGGAAGAATTAGAAAATTATACGTAAAAGTTAGAATGGAAGAAGGAATATTGTGACATAAATACATGTACCATATTGGTTAGAAATACCTTTTATTTGATATAAGCATGCAAAAAAAGGATAAAATAACATGAAGAGACATAATACTGATTTTTTTATTTTCTAAAGGAGTGACTCAAAGAAAAATACACAAGTAAATGTAATACGAGAAAGTAAACAAGAAGGAAATAAAAAAAACAGAACAAACAAATATTCTCAACCAAATAATGTTCATGAGAGTTATACCAATGTTTTTTAATCCAATTTTAGTTCCCAATGTTTGAGTTATACAAAAAGGGTTTAAATGATGGCCCAAGAAAAGATACATGAAAGGGAGTATACGAGGACAAAAACAACTCCCATGAAAAACCAAAGTGAACTATGAAACTATCTTGAGCAATGATATATGATAGGAAGACAAACACAACAAGTTAAAAACTTTGTTGATGAAGAAATACCACAAGATGATCCACATGTCATGTGCTCGAACAAGAAAACAATAAAGTGGGATGTTTTGTAGGATAGTATTTGGTTTTAGTGGTTTTTAATTTTTCATTGTTTTTGGATTTTTGGATTTTTAATGTTTAGTATTTTTATGTTTTACTAATGTTTTTGAATTTTTAAGGTTCTACCAATGTTTTTGAATTTTTGAATGTTATGAATGTTTAGGATTTTCCACAATTTTATGGTTTTTTGAAAGTTTTGAAAAGCTATGTACTTTGAGGAAAATGAAGATGCAAAGATGCCCCTAGCAGATAGATGGTAATATACAAGGGTAAACCCCATGCATAAATATAAGAATAAAATAACTCGGATCATGTCCAAGGAGGATAGGTTCAAAAATATGATGAACTCAAGCCAATGAAGAGTGAGGAAGGAAAAATATCTCCCCTAATGCAAGATGGCCAAGAAACACATGATAGAAGGAATTAGAAGATTGTTTATTGAGATAAGAGACAAATATACCCTCAAACATGGTAAAAATTAAATATTATACACATGGATGTTATGAATGAAGAAGAAGAAAACTATGAATTTTATGGAAAGATATGAAAAATGTAGCTAGATGATCGGATATAAAAAGGTGATGAACCAAAGGCACAAATCGTGAGATGACATAGACTAAAGAAATATTCGAACAAGGTCCAAACAACACCATGTAATATACAAGTCCTATTTACTCATAAATATATATTGTGTGCACATGGAAATGAATTACCTCTTTATGTGAATATTTAATAGGAAGTAAGTGAGGAAAAAGTAGCCGATGTGTGTAGGAATGTAGATTTGTGAATGGAGGGTAAATGAAGAGTCATATGTTTCTTCACTTGCTAGCCAAGTGTCCCTAGCCCCAATTTCAAAGGATACGTATTTAATTCTAGTTGCAACATTTTTCTACTTCCAACAAAATATCCATATATACAGCAGAGAAGCTGGAAATACACCCAAAGATATTTTTTTATATTTCTTTTCTTTCTAAAAACTATTACATCTCTCGGGTTTTTTAATAAGGGGTTAAGAACCATCTTGATGGATTGATGGAAGGATATGGAAGTGATTGTGATGACAATATTATGTAGTGTCAAGAGATACACCTAAAGGTTTTGCAAAAAAATTATTATATGTATGATAGTGATAGGATCTCTAGCGGGGAAAATTTTAGTGGCGAATATTCGTAATATGGCGAATATTCCATTTTTGAAAATTTTGAAAAGGTGAATTAGCACGGGTCGGTGACCTGTTCGCCTAAAAATTACACTTTAATTTTTTTGGGTCGATATTCGCACTACCCTTGAAAAATATCCCTATATAAACCTAGAATATTCGCCAAGTAAAACACTTCTACTTCACATTTTTCAACAATATGATATATCCCGTATTATAGGCGTGCGATAAGGGGGTAAGTTATTGCGACAAGGAGGGTTTGCAGACAAGGAGATACTGTAGATATTGACGCATAGTAGATGCATGACAAAGATTTTGTTGACGAGCGACATGGAGTTTTTTTCGATGAGCAAGAAGAGGGCAGAGGTTGCAGATGCGTGACAGGATATTTGCTGTCGCGCGTCAAAAAATGCGATGGCACGCGCATCAAGAGCCTTAGTACGCGCTGTCAGCGGTCATTCTTAGTGCCGCGCGTCACTAAGGTGCGGCTGATGCGCATCACTAAGGCTGATTGACGCGTGTCACTGCATTTTTTTGACAACGCTTACAAGGAGGACAATAGATATTGCGCATGCGCATTTACAAAAAGAGTTTGTTGATGCGCGACACGGAGATTTTTCATGAGAAAGCAGAGGTCGGAGGCTGCAGATGCGAGGACAAGCACCCTCGGTGGCGGCGTCAATAGGTCTATTGGCGTGCATCACTAAGTCCTGTTGGACGTGGGTCACTAAGGTCTTTTGGCGCAGCGTCCACCGCATTTTTGATGCGCGGACATGTAAAATCTCTGCGCGCGCGTCTGCACTTTTTCTCATGTCGCAGTGCTTGATAATCAGGCTAAAAAAAAATTCATACAACCCCCAAAAAATTCACCTTCCTGTGAAACCGGTTCGTGGATATTTGCCAAGTATTCTCCACCTCTAATTTCGGGAGGTCTCTTAAAATGAACCTTGTCTCTAGGTGGTCAGTCATTCTTTAATTTATAAAGGTAATGAAAGACCAAGGTTAAATAGATCAATAGAGACAAATGTCACACAATGAACGTGAATAGACTAACCAAATTATCGTTGAAGGGATAAACATAGTGAGAGAATTGTAAATGAATATGAATAAAGGAAGTAAATAACATCCATGTGTATGCAATACCTGATTGTAGTATTTGATCTTTATACCTTTGATTTTTTTAATGATTTCATGTTTTTTTATTTTATTAATTTACTTTTGAATTTTTGATATTTTCCGTTTTTTGACATTTTTGTTAACGGAAAACCGTGAAGAGAGATATTTTCCAGAGAGTTAAGGTATATGAAGGAAATGGATGAGATAGGATGAAAAATATCCATGATAGAGTAGGAAGAATATGATAGGCTTTTTAGGAAAGTTAGAACCAACAATGTCATTTCGTGTGATAGGATCCAACAAAAATGTTTGCAATTTATTTGATGAGGGAAAATAGTAATTTTTATTATGTAGAATAATATTATCTCCAACCTCGATGATCATTATAAGGTCATACTTGATAAGTGATTGCGACTTATCGAGCAACATGGATTTTTTCCATGGGATCTTTTATTCCCCATGCATATATTTATGCACTTTATGCCATACTTGGCATTGGTATTGGTGTACATTTTTTAATCACATTTTATTTTTGGATTTTTGGTTATTTGATTTTTTGGATCTTTAAATATCTTTGGATTTTTTTATCTTAGCTTGATGAAGAAATTGTTGTTTCATAAAAGCTAATGTGTGATTTTTTTATCTGAGAAAAGTGGGAAAAGAAATTGGATGTTTAAGATTGATAATAGGAGTGTTAGGAATGATGGTAGGCTTTCCCAAATTTTCAATAGATAGATGTTATGATGGAAAAATAGGATATGGTCTAAATATTGAAGGAAATGGGCTACTGAGGTTGGCGAGAATAGAATATGATGGGTTACCCATATGTGTCCTATACATTGAAGATGAAGGGATATTTGAAGATATCCTATAGATAGAAGATGAAGGGCTACTAGGACATATACCAATGATAGAAGATGAATGGAAAATACAACATTTCCTAATGATAGAAGATGATGGGATACTAGGATGTGGCCCAAGGATAGAAGATAATGGGATACCAAGAAGTGTCCCATAAATAGAAGATGAAGGGCTGGTGGGACATGGCCCAAGGATAGAAGATAATGGGTACCTAGAGGTGACTCACATATATAATATGATGGGTTACTAGGAGGTGGCCCAAAAATTTACAATGATGGGCTAGTAGGAGGTGGCCCAAAGATAGAAGATGAAGGGATACTAGTACGTGGCCCAAGGATGGAAGATAATGGGAAATGGAAGGTGAACCAAAGATAGAAGATAAAGGGATACTAGGACATGCCCCATGATATAAGATAAAGGTCTACTTGAAGGTGGCCCATAAATAGAAGAAAATGGGCTATCGGGAGTTGGCCCACATATAAAAGAAGATGGGATACCTAGAGGTGACCTAAGGAGATATTGTGATTGAGGAAGTGTGATACATAAGGAATTTTTGGGTGATGAGAAGATAGGCCAGGATCAATGACAAACTCAGACATTTCACTATGTAATGGGAAGTGAGAAGATGGAAGAATAAAAGGTGGTTCTTGTTGGACAATTTTAGGCTCTCCCTTTGTTTTACGATCATAGAATCAATCTCTTGAAGCATACATATAAATTGAGGTCAATGTTGAATCCTTTCGTGTGATCCTTTAGAGTAATTTCATCATGTAGGCTAATAAATTATCTTTTAATTCTTTATTATGAAATAAATCGATCGGTATAGGTCATCGTTGGTCAATGATAAAAGGTTTATTTGATGGTAGAGGTCAAATAATTGCTTAAGATTTAGAATATGTTTAGTGATGTAGATGATAGGATTGGGAAGGTATAGAAGAATATGAATCAAGAGACAAAGTAGATTCAGATTTAGATGTCTCGAGAGTGGATTTAGATGTGATTTTTAGAAAATTAGGTATTAGATTTCTTAGAAGATGACATAATGTAGTTGGAAGAAGGGGTCGTGAGAAAAGAAAGAGGTTTATGAAAAAGGGGTTGAATTGGATGTTGGATTAGAGGAATTTTTCAGTCACACGGATATTCAATGGAGGAATATGTTGGTGAGGCAACTAATTAAAGGGGTCCTATGGAAAAGATAGGACCGTAACTCAAGATTTTGATTTAATTTTTATTAGATGAATTTGTGCAAGATCTTGATCTTGATGGAGGATAATATCGGTGAGGTGAATGATTAAGGGGGTCCTATAAGAAAAGATATTTCTAGAAATCAAGAGTCAAATTAGATGTTTGATTGGAGGAAGTGGTACTAACACAGATCTTCAATGGAGGACAACATCGGTGAGGTGGTGATTAAGCGGGTATTGAAGGAAAATATAGGATGACGAATCTGTATTTGAATTATATTCTTAATTAGAGGAAGGTTCACCAACACATATCTTCAATCATGGATGATATCAATGAGGTGACTGATTATTCCATAGAAGAAAGCTGATTAGATAAGACTCATGAGTCTAAGGAGAATCAAAATAATAGAGTTGACTAGGAGATGAAGGTGAGGAAGTGGAAAAGAGTATGGGTTACCTATTGTGAATAACATGAAGAACCCCTAGAGATCTAATAATGATGGAAATCGTTTGACATGAATGCATAGAACTAGGTTATTTGATTTAACTCCTTAATGGTGAATGGATTTCGATGTCAATTTGAGTAGTGTAATAGTGGTTAACGAGAAAATTTTAAAAATATAGGGATGCTTGTGTGATTTTCCAAAGGGAATCTAAGGAAAATAAACATTGTAATGACATAATTTTGACAATCAAGCAAAGTTTGGAAAATAAGTTACAAGTGTGAATGTAAAAATGGTTGATAAAAATTATAGCGTAATGGTTGTAACATAAAATTTTCCTAAATGTGAATGTCTCAATTTTTTTTAAGGAAGAAACATAATTGAAACACTAAAATTGAGTTTTGAGAAAACCATATTTAAGTATTAAAAAGGGGTTGATATGATTTTGACAACGTAACAACACAAATTTCCACACTTAAATCAGGCTCAAGAAAAACTAGGATTTAGTTTTGAAAATGGTTGATACAATGTGAGAAATGTA
Source organism: Taxus wallichiana var. yunnanensis (assembly GCA_018340775.1). Lineage (NCBI taxonomy): Eukaryota > Viridiplantae > Streptophyta > Pinopsida > Cupressales > Taxaceae > Taxus > Taxus wallichiana. The sequence continues at coordinate 373,911,649 of CM031237.1, forward strand.
ACAATATATTTTCAACACTTAAATCAAGTTTAAGATAACAATATTTAATCATAAAAAAGGATTAGTATAATTCGGGCAATGTAACAACACACTTTCAGGACTCAAATCAATTTTATGTAAACAAGGCTTAAGTATTTAAAAATGGTCGGTATAGTTTTGGAAGAACTTCATATAGTGCACTTTTTACAAAGGGGAGAAAAATTTTGTGAAGGGGATATGTTAAAATGTTTCATAGCCAAAAATATGTGGTAAAACTTTGGTAGATTTTCACTTTGTTCTAAAACAAGGTGGAAACTAAGATTATTTTTTCTTCGTAAAATTTTTATACCAATGATAATGGATATGGAAAATTTGGCCACGGTACCAAATAGATTCATAGGGATTTGTTTTCTCACAAATCACCAATATTTGTCAAAGAGAGGTACGCTTATCTAGAATAAATTCCAATAAAAGGACCATTACCCCATAATAAAATTAATTAAAGTGGCCTCATATGGCCAAAATTTGATATTCCTCATGGGTTTTACTAGACAAGTGTGTAATTGAGGCACTTCCCATTTCTTCAGCGAGTTCCCTCAATGTGTCGACTACATTAGGGTTACTGTGGTACACCCAAAAATGAGTTTTATGGATTAAGCCAAAGCACTTCACAAATATTGAATTGGATGGGTTTTATCGCTTATCTAAACTTGCTAATATAGTGTGAGTTGGTCTTTCTTACCTTTTTTAAAATGTGATTGTCTTAAACATCATTCTTTTACCAAGGAAACCTACACAATACGTTAGTAATTCATTTTGATTATGATCTTTGAAGATATTAGATGGTCCTACACTCAAACAATTAGTAGGTTTCCATATTAGTACTATTTTAAAAAAATATCATGGTCTCATCCATTTATGTTTCTCAAGATCACTCGAAAGTGTAAGAGATGTGCATACGTGGTGTTTGATCAAATTAAACCAACATGGAATTTTTACACTAAGACATCAAACATTAGCAACATTTTAAAATGACATCAAAATGTTAAAATGCATCCTAAATCATTTCCATTTTTTATTCTTAAGACCGTTCAAAAGAAAAAGAGATTATTTTATGTGGTTTCGATGAAGCTATAGTAAAAAGGATATTTCCAACAAATACTCAAAATATTAGCACTAATTTAGACAAAACCTACATGTTAGAATTAGAAACATGTATAAAATTGCAGGAAATTAAAAAAATAGCTTTGAAACTTTTAGAAATTTAAAAAAAAAAAAAAAACATAGAGAATGTTAGCGCATATCTAAGAGCGCTAGTGCATGGAGATGAACGTTATTTCTGGTAGCAAAAATGCAAAGAAGAACAAAACCTCTTGCAAATGAATGGTAGCACGTACATGTGAACACTAACACATGCAAGTAAAATTACAATGTATTTCTAGTGCATGTAATGTTATGGAAAAGTAGACAATTGAATGAAGGTGCATGCATATGAATGGTAGGGTGCACAAGAGAGGAATACTTACAAGAATGATACCACAAGGAATAAAATTAAAGTGTATGCAAGAAGAATTTTAGTGTAACATTTGTTCGTACATTGAAATGCAAATTCATACAGATGAATGTAGATGTGCATATATGAATGCCAACATAAATACTATGATACGACAGTGTAGATAAAGTGGTATGATAGTGCTCATAGATGAATGATAGTGCAAGGAACATTTGTTTTCACATAAAAAATGTCAAAACCGAGCCAAAAACAATACAAAGCTCATATTTTTCTCGTCAAGACTAAAATTTGACAGCATTTTTCCTCCTAAATATGCATAAAGAACATTCAACACTATCAAACATCACTAAACATGCTCAAAAATCATATAATTTCAAAAATGGAAATAAACATGTAAAAATGAAGTTGAAACTAAGAAAAAATAAATAAAGTGCATGAGACAAAGGGTGTCTACTTTGGGTGTGCCATATGTATGTATGCTAAATTATTCTAAGATAATAAAATGAACCTAACACTAGGTAGGTCATTACTTAGTTAATTCAAGCATAAACATAAAGATAAAACATGAAAGTAAAGAAGACATTAAATACAATGTGGAATACAAACCTCCTTTGATTGTTGGGTGTGCTTTTGAAAATATAGATATTTCTTGTTTGAGCTGAACAAAACTAAACATGATCAAGGAATTATTCAAGAGAGAGGAAGAGATGTCACCAATATGGCTTAATTGCCATTTTTGGTTCTTCTTTTACTAATTTTTACCAAGTAGAAAGGGGAATTTGAATTAATCTTTCCAAATAAAATGAAAATGCTCTCATCAAGTGCAAATGTCTTACAAGGACATGGTGTAAGTTGAAACATGATGTACTACATTATTTATATTTCTTTCCAGTTTTGGAGAATCTTATAACCTAGTGAATGTGGGATAAAGGTAAAGTGTAGAGATAAGTATGATTAAAAGAGATTAATTAGATATTAACAACTCATGGGAGTTGGAGTGATTTAATTAATCAACTAGGATTATTTAATACGCCAAATTAAGCTTAGAGAATCCATTTGGAGATGATTTAAATGGAAATTAGTATAATTTGAAGAATTTGAAAGGGGGATTTCACCAATAAGAAGGTTTATTGATTATATAGGAGATTGAAAGGATTTATTAATTAATAGTGGTTAATTAATTAATTAGAAGAAGATCATAACTAACGAAGTGACGTTAATTGACATCCAAGATTGGTGGAAGGCTAGTTAATTAATGAAGTGTGTTTATTTAACCAAGATGACTTGGGTAATTTTAGATAATTAGAATAGAATGACTAATTATAATGAAAATGATGGTAAAGAGGACACAAGTGCAATTTTAGTATTAAAATTATGTAGTCATATTTAGGTGTATATAGTAGGAATATGAAAAGTCACTTGGGGAGATGAAGATACACTTTATAATTCTATATGTTGGGATGGATTATCCAATTCTAAAGGTTTATATTTTTTCTCCTACTACTACAAGAAAGAAACTACTTTCTTCTATCTCATTGTTTATATTCTTCTACTTCCAACTTTCCAACTATGCAAGCTTTGTAATCTTAAACAAATAGGAAGGAAATATTGTGTCTTTAAGGAATAAATCAGTAGAAGTATGTGTCATTGAATTATTAATATTATTATTTCTTACACAATTGTTTATCTTTCGATTTAATGTAGACCTACTTTGTTTAATGTTTGTGAAATTCCAAGTTGCTACTCAAAACCTTAACCATCTCCTATTTTCCTATGTCATCCCATGTCTAACAACTACTCTCAAATATAATTATTTCATACATTCAATAAATAGGATCCTCCCCATTCCCAAGAGGAGGGACCTAGTCCTGGAGCATTGATGTAAACCACTAAATTGTCCCGGGAGAAAGGTTTTTGAAAACAAAATGACTTGACAAGAAATAAAGGTTTCTACCTAAAGTTACACATGTGACTCATACAAAATATTTGGTACCATCTGTAGTGCATTTCATTTAACTAAATCTTCATGTATAATTTACATCAATGCATATTCATTATCTAGAGTGATTAATTGTTCCTAGCTCACTTTTTTATTCACCATGATGTTTCAATCAAACACACAATTTACACTCACTATCTACATTTATTATTATTTTTATTGCTTCACTCAATTCCTCATGAAATATATGAGGATAACCATTCCATATTTCTTAATAACATGTTTCCTCATCTAGCATGTTTTAGAAATTTCCATGAGGACCATGCACGTGCTCACCATTTCATTTATACTCTGCATTATGTCTCATTATGGTAGATTGCATCATGATCACACCCACATGATACTTCCCAAAAATCATCTATAGAATCACATAACTCATATTATTTCTAAATTTAAAAAATACTTATTCTACATTATTCCTTCAGAACTATCTCTATGATTCTATTCATTACTCATAGCTAATTCATCAATACATTTCTTAAATTTAAGGTAATCATACATTGTCACATAATAATTATGCTATCAATATGAAAACTACGTCATGAAAATATATGAAACAAATCCCAAAAAAATTACTATTCAAACATCTCATCACATTATGAAACCATTTGAATTCACTATAAAAATAACATATGTCAAAGCATATATGTCTTAATGATCAAAATTTGACAAGTACCATGAAATTCACACCCTTCGACAACATGTTTATACATAATAACTATCATAATTAATATAATCTCACATCCCTCTAATTAATCGGGATATTTTACACATCCATGAATAGTTCACAAAATGTAAGATCATATTTTTATAGGGTCCATATCCTCATAACTATACACACATGCTTGAAGAAAGAAAATTTATCAATCAAGAAAAACTATATAAGAATGTTAGGAATGTACTACATTATTGACCATAATACACACTCTGACAATGGGAATCTCCTATTAATATTTCAATTTTCATAAATTCTATCATCTATTTATAGGATATATATAGTCTCATATCCATATGGCTCAGTTCAAATAATTATACATGTCACATGATTACTTTACCACTTCTTACCTCGAATATTTTGATCTAGTAACAAGAAAGGGATTTTGGGGCATGATCTTTCTCCTCCCTAAATTTTCACCAAATTTGTGTGACCAATCTCAAAAAGTAACATTATACCGAGAATATGGCAATATCCATCCCTTCTCTTCTTTTTAATCAAACAATTATAGTAACAAAAAAATGGACCCGATCTAATCATTTTACACAACTATCGAATTTTACTATTGTTTTTCAACAAAATTACAATATGTTGAAACTTACTATCTCATCAAATTTCTATGCCTTAATGGAATTCACTACTCGATAAATATCCTAAAAAATAAGATTATCTAGAATGCAACATCATATCTCTCACTTTTTTTTCACAAAGAAAAATTTAGTATCAATCAACGTAATAATGTAGATACTATTTGACTTTTCACCATATTATTTATCATACATAATCCCTTATGGGCATACAAGTATCATATCCTATCCTACTTCTATTATTTACTTCATGCCTCAAACTTCAACATGTCATATCATGGTCTCAATCTATCCAATTGTTGTGCCACCTTCGGCATCAAGATTTTATTATCCCTATTTCTATACTAAACCATTATTAATCTTCTTAATATTATATTTGGGTACAAGGACACTCATTTTATGAAAGTATATTTACACATGCTAAGACTAGGTTCTCGCTACAATAATTTTCTAAGACAATATTCATGAACTAATTCAATATGCATCTATTCTATCAAGACTTTATCTTCTTTGATCACTTTCTACACACTTTATATTATCTTGGCAAGCATGCTCTCGATTCAAAAACACTATAAGTCCAACTCCTTTATCATGATATAGTTTCTACTCTACTCTTGCTACAAAATCCATACTAGTATATTAAACAATATTTCAATGTTACAATTTGTACTTGACACTTTATCCTTACATACTCACTATTTATAATCACTAATATCTATGGAAAATCCTCCAAATTTATGTGCACACTCCTATTAACATATTTCTATCTCTAGACTAATACATTTACTTTATCACTAATCCTTTATTTGAAATTAATGTCTCCTCTCACAACTTCAAAATGGTAAGATCCATATCTTGTGCTATGTTTACCCATTTTACATGTCATTTCTAGCATTACAATGACACTTCTAACTATTTTCCTATGAATACATCATTGCATTATCTTACCTGACAACCTGTATAGTTGTGTAAGTTATTCTAAAAAAATTTGAATCAAACTATACTACATACATACTACGGAGTTTCCTCTCATCAATCACTATATTAAATGTTATAAATCACACTACCTAGATCTCAATTCTTATTAACTACATTATAAAGTATATGACATACTATCATCTCAAATGACACTATTTCATAGTCTCTATTTTTTCAAAAAGGGGGAAATATATAGTTTGACCATACACGTTCAACCATTCCTCATTTCTAATTTCAATAATTAAGAGCTAATGGATTGGTCAAACAAGACTATCGTCCCTCACATAAATTACACAAAATTCAAACAATGTTGGCTATGAAAGGATACTTTCCCTTGTTGGCATGTTGTTGCATAGGTGTTGTCATTGATGAAAAACATCATTAAATAAAAGTGTATAATGGTGTAAGGTCAGGTGATTCTCATAGTGATGATGAAATGGAGATTCAGGTATGTTCTTGGTTGCATAATTTGATTCAGTGAGGATGGCTTGTTCTAGCAAGCTCATTTAGGTGACCTAGATAGCATAGATGATGTTACATGGTGGTTGGAGATTAATGGTTGCTTTAGAATCATATTATTATGATTGAGAGAATTTTTAAGAATTCTTGGGAACTCACATGAGTTTTGAGGTGCGATACAAGTTGGTGACCATGTTTCAGGTGTTCATTTAGAGCATGTATGGATACTAGGAGGTATGAGATTGAGTTGTGGAGCTAATGATGTACTAGGTATTTTGGGACCATTTTAAGTGTTTTGATGATGAGTTATAGTGTTCTTTCAGTTGAACCTAGCTTTTACAATGGAAAACCCTAAGGGGTAGGTATGAAAGTATCATTGGATGGGAATATTATGAGGAAATTATGAAATTATGATGATTTTAGATGTTATTAGGGTGTGTCTTTGTGCTGTGGGAAAAATTTCAGGTTTCCATGATGAGAATTTTGCAAGATATGAGGTTTTTGGTAAAATAGGGTCAAGAACGGTGGATTTCAGCTCGAATTGGAACTTTTGATGCTCACTATGAATTGTGTGCTATGCATAGGACCTTAGTAGCTTTCAAGGATGTTTCTACATAGATTCTAAAATGTTTCAAAAAATAATGAGTTTTGTTCATCATGACATTTTTATGAATGAATGTTAATAAGGTAACTAACTTTTTATGAGTTTGAAACCCTAGCTTGACAACAATTTGTTAGATTTGTTTCCTAAGTGGCCATAATTAATTCATTTTCATGGATAATAATTGAAAAACTAATAGAATCCTTCATATTTTTATAAATGTATGGTATAGGTTATGGTGATGAGTGGGCCTCACTCAAAAAGGTCATTTATGAAGAATTTTATTTTGGGACAAGGTTGTCCAACAAAGTTTCCAAATAAATTGACATTAATTTGATTATCTGAGTTTACATTGATTTAAAAACAAATCAGATTATTATAATTAACAAAAATGGGTAAGTCTTCCTATGAATGTTGAATGGTCAAAACGTAGTTTTGAGGTAGTATAAAGAAGTCTTTAGTGAAACGGACATAACACGAGCTACGGGCAGAGTTAGGAGGTGATTCAAGGTTTTTGGGAAGATAATTCGGATATATTTCTATTTATATAATTTTTACATCTTGATGGTGAGTTTTGATATAATTTCTAGGTCAGTTTGTGGACAAGAATATTTTTGGCTATCTAGGACAAAACTACTTTTTCGAAAAATTGAGTTGGTTAGAGCATCAAATGGATTGGGTGATTCTTGATATCACTTGAAAGGTTAAAATGAATGAATTTTAATCTAATTAATCCATTTGGAGGTATTGAAAGTGTCATGAAGGGTGTTAACTAGTTACTTTTTGAAAATAGATTTTTGGCAATATTATTTGGTGAAGGCAAAAGTTGATGTAGTTTTAACAGTGGTTGTTTAAATACTTATAACTTGATTAGAAGTGTTATATAGGTTATTAAATTTCCATGGATTTTTCACATTCCATACTTGATATTTTTGTGATATTGAGGTCTAAAGGTGAAGACAGGTGTCTGAAGGGTCTTGACACATTGTTTTGAGAAGGATAAGAAGTAGTGGTCCCATTTAATGAAATGTTTTGATTGGTTGATGAAAATTGTGACCATGTATGATTTTAAATGTTATTTTAAAAATGTGTGATGAATTTTAAATCATGACTTAAAAATAGTCTTGGTGTTAGGAAGGGATATTTTAGTGGCGAATATTCGTAATTTGGTGAATATTTCATTTTTGGAAAATTTGAAAAGGCAAATTTTTTAGAGTAGGTCAGTGTATTGTTTGCCTAAAATTTCTAGTATAAATTTTTTTAGGGGTCGGCTTCACCTACCATTGAAAAATACTCCTATATAAACCTAGGTAATTCACATATTAATATACTAGTAACTTACTGAGGTATCATCTCGAATTACTTGTAAATTACAAGCAGACAAAGTGTGGATCAAAGTCTCAAAATGGTTGTTGCAGACTTGTGATAGGAAAGTGTCACTGATGCGTGACAAGGAATATTTTCATTTCTTAGACAAGCAAAAATATAGTGTTAGCTTTGACGTCCACGATTAGAGAAGGTGACGCCACGAACAAAGGGTTGTTGATGTGCGACCAGAGGGTTGTTGACGCGTGACAAAAGGGTTGTTGACATGTGACCAGAGGGTTATTGATGCATGATAAGGGGGATTATAGGTGGGTGAAAAATGAGTGTTGTTGATGAGTGACAAGGAGGTTGCAGAGACGGTCAAAAATTGAATCGAAATCTGGAAAATTCACCTTTTCGAAGAAAATGATAGGTGAAAATTTGAATCTGAAATCCTAGAAAATTTTCCTTTTCAATGAAAGTGGTTTGAGGTATATTCACCGGGATTTTCCACCTCCAATTTACCATAGGATTCTTAAAATGAACCACGGTGTTAGGAATTTTTGGCGTTCAATGCATGGGTTTTGAGAATGTTTTGTGCATAGAAGAATGGATTTTGCTAGGCCGAACCATATGGGTAACTTGTAGTTGTTATGAAAATTATATGGGATTTTTTTATGAAGTATTGGTCTTACAAATGGAGGGAAAATGTTTTGGTTTGAATTTGAAATAAGAAGGAGCTTATAAAAGCATAGTTTTGGGTGCTTTTGTGAGCTAGTTGAGTGAGTGTGTGGTGTGTGCAAGAAGTGTGACCTAGGTGACACATTTTTATAGGTGTTAAAGCATGAATTAAGATCATATCAAGTGTTTTATAGGTTTAACATTAATGGAAAACATGTGTGCAAGAGTTTTAATACTTGATAAGTGAAGAAAGAGATATTTTGTAAGAGATTGAACACTTAGGATTTGAATGAGGGTTGAAGAAGTGCGAGCTAAATAATTGGTATCTATCAGTTTTGGAAGAAATATTTTAGAGATAAACACATAATAAGGTGGTTTATTAGGTTCTTAGTCATATTGGGGGGTTGTATCCTCCTTGTGGAGTTTATTCTTCACAAAACTAGGTGTTGGTGCTCCTCATAGGGTTGTAACTCTACTAAACGAGGGGTTCGTGCTCCTTGTGGGGTTGGTGCCTCACTAAAATTTAAATATATCAATATAAATATTGTTTTTAGTGGGTTATCTTCCTGTAGGTTTTCCTACTTATATCTTGTTTCTTGTGTTGATTATCTTTCTTATGGTTTCTTACATATGTGATATATGATTTTGTGCACACGTTAATGGATGATTAAATGGTGTTTTGTTTTGAATAAGCAATATGAAATATAATTTGAAATTTCATAAGGAATGATTCACACCCCATCACTTCATTTTGATTCCAACAACTGGAATCATAGAAGGTATTTTGGATAATTTTGACAACTTGAAAGGATATCCTTGAAGCACAAAATTGAGAATAGTTCAATTGTTGGTAAGGCACCAATATTTGATGGAACAAACTATGCATTCTGGAGTCTCGAGGATGAATATATACATTATGTCCCAAGTATTTGATGTTTGGAATATTTTTGAAGATAGATATAATCCTACTACTACTACTCCTACTAGTAAAGCAAACAAGGAGGCATATGATAGCAATTCCAATGCCTTTAACGCTATCATACATGGTCTTGGTGAGTCATAATTGAGAAAATTAATGCATTGAAAATCAAAAAAGGAAGCATGGGATAAGTTGTAAGTTCTATATGAAAGTGACTCAAAGGTGAAAGTTTCTAAGCTTTAAAAACTTAGAAATCAGTTTGAAAGTCTTAAGATGAATGATAATGAGTCTATTGCTACATCTTGTCTTAGAGTTGATAAAGTTGTCAATAGCATGAAAGGGTTATGATATAATGTGAAATAATTTGTTCAAAAGGCTATGAGGTCACTAACTCCTAGATTTGATTCTTAATTATTTTCTATTGAAGTAGCAAAGGATCTAGCTACTTTGAGATTGGATGAGTTGCATGGTACTTTGACTACTTATGAAATGAGGATAGGTGATTCCAAATCAGCCAAGAAAGAGATTCAATTAAAATATGAAATGAAATATAAATGCAAGAAGGTGTAAATAAGACATCTATGATAAATTTTGTGGTCATAAGATTTTTTTTTGCATTTGAGATACCTCTGTCTTGATTGGTTTGTCACATTGTTACGATAATGAGTATAAAGAGAAATATGTATTTGAAGGTTAAGTTGGTGGAGTCAAGTGCTAAAAATTGTAGAAATCATCTAGACATAGTGATCTATAGGATTCAAAATGTTTTATGCCTTGAATTTTCTTAGATTACTAGGATTCCCTATCGAATTCAAGTTTCTTTGTGTGTACTAAAAAGAGCCTAATTTGAGATGGGTATATTGTAATATGGAAAAATTATCTTCAAGGACATGGTTTAAGAATATTGAAGGAGATAATATAGACTATTAATGTGTGTATATACTAGGTAATATAGCTTCATGAATTCTTGTCTTCTAAAGTTATGCATGATTCTTTAGGTGTCCAGAGATAGTAGATTATGACTGTGCATTTGATGATGTGAATAAGACATAGTAAGGTCTTGATGAATTTTCTAAGCTTATGAGACATGTATAAGAATATAGTATCCTTGAATGAGGTTTAAGATGATGTCAGAAGGGAAAATGTGTGGTAGTTTCATTTTGTATGCTCTTGAGCATTATGGACTATGTTTGACCTAAGTACAGGACTGTAGGTCACCATTTAGCATTTTTGAGTAGTTCTTATGCTTGAACATGAGCTAAATGGATTTGATATTGCCTCCTAGATGTGTGAGAAGTGGTTTTATTTGATTCTCTAATAAAAATGATGAGTCATAGTAGAAGCGCATAATAAATTTCATAGAAAGGTTTTGTCACATGTTAGTGTTGAGCTCTCTGAGGTATGATTGTTAATATGTATCAACTTTGTTATTTCTTAGCTTTAAAACCTTAGTTATGTATTGATGAATACTTAATTATGCATTGGATTTATATTGAATTCAATCTCATAGTTGATGGTTTTATAAGTTCACATGTTGTTCTTTGAGCAAGATGTCTAGCTATAGTTGTAGTGTATATGCATGAAAAGCAGTATGCAAATTTTCTGAGGTATGAGTGTATGGTGGTGTCCTTAAATTTTCCTAGTTGCTCTAGAAGGATCAGTAATAAGCATGAACAGGTGTTTGAAGTCAAAATTGTTAAAATTAGTGTGTAGGAGTGCTCAGAAAGATAAAATGGAGTCCATTAAGCCTCATTCTTGAGAAAGGCAAGGTATGTTGACCTCTTAGGTGAAATGTATGTGTCAATTTCATTTATGATACATTGAGGTGCATTTCATATGATTCATAAGGAATATAAGTGGTTGTGACTTTAGAAGAAGCAAATAGGCATCTTGTAGTCTATGTTATGACTGGGAATGCTCATTCTTTCTCCCAAGAACATTCATTACTTCTTAAAGTTGAGCAAGGTGCTGGTTTGAGGAGAAGCTATTATGATGGTCTCTTAAACCATGGTAAAGTAAAAATTGATAAATTAAGGTCTCCATGGGTTAGCTACAAGTACTACAAGTGAGTAAAATATGCATGGTCCTAGCATGAGAGAGAGAGAGAGAGAACATAAATGCATGTTTCTACAAGTTGGCATTGGTGTTCTCAGAGACATATGGAGTATGGTTTAGGTGTTTCTTCACAAGTTTTTGAATGGCAAGGAAACATTTTATTCATATCACCAAAATATGATTATTAAGGAATAAATAAATGGTTTAGGACCTAAATCAAATGATTGAGCCATATTTTTGGCTTGTAAGAAAGGTACAAGTCGATTCTAATAGTTTCAAAAGCGTTAAACAAGAATTTTGGTGAAAATGACTAGTTTTTCATACCTATAAGGTGAATGATGGTGTTTTTGGCTCAAAAAAGGTAACATAATGCTTTATTCATGTTTATTGGAAAGATTATTTTATGTATATGCTCTTCCCATGGGAAGCATGGTGTGTATATGCTTGAAAAGAAGCTAAAAATCTGGTTTTAATTGAAGTTTCAAGATTTTGAGCTTGATTGAGACCTTTGGTTGATGTTTCTAACCAAGAGGTGATCCTATGAGGTTGATAAATGTGAATATCATGCAAGTATAGGTAACTTTTTTCATTAATGTAAAAAGGGAGAAGTTCAGGTGGTTTTCCATTAATGACAAAGGGGGATTGTTGGCATGTTTGCATAGGTTTTTTCATTGATGAAAACCATAATTAATGATAAAGTGGATGATGGTGTAGGGTTAGATGATTCTCATAGTGATGATGAAATGGAGATTCAAGTATGTTCTTGGTTGCACAGGTTGATTTAGTGAGGATGGCTTGTTCTAGCAAGCCCATTTAGGTGACCTAGCTAGCCTAGGTGATGTTACATGGTGTTTGGAGATTCTTGGTTGCTTGAGAATCATGTTATTATAATGGAGAGAATTTTTGGAGAGTTCTTAGGCACCCAAATGAGTTATAGGGTGTAGATACGGGTTGGTGACCATGTTTTAGGTGTTCATTTGGAGCATGTATGGATGCTAAGAGGTATGAGATTGAGATGTGGAGATACATGAGCTCATGGATGCATGTATTCAGTTGTTTCATGATGTACTAGGTATTCTAGGACAATTTTAAGTGCTTTCATGATGAGTTATAGTGTTCTTTCAGTTGACCCTAGATTTTACAATACAAAACCGTAAGGGGTAGCTATACAAGTATTAATGGATAGAAACATTGAGATGAAATTGATAATGATCAGGGGATCATTTTAAAATTTCCTAAACACTCTAAATGGTGTCGGTGCAGAAGATCATCTCGAGAGATTTCCAACGACCATGTGAGAAGCGCGACAAACGGACATCGGGAGCTCTAGATATGTTCGGTCAAAGTTCGGTCAACGGGAAAGTCAACTCTGGTCAACTGGTCAATATTGGACCGAATCGCACTGTGACACGTGGCTTGCTAACACTCGTTGAATTCACTCGATTTTCCTATCGGGAGATGACAAGTGGACTACAGGATTATTTCTAGGCCACATTATATGGGTCGAAATAATATTATTTTGGTAAAGGTCACTTTCCAAACGCCACATGTATATATTAATGTGTATACATTAGTATTAAAACATGCATATGTTTTGAGTTGTTTGGGAGGCATTAAGCCTTGCCACGTGGAAGAAGGAAATTGGAGCGGTGGTAAGGGGGCCCATGCGTGGACTGTCCCACGTGAAGGATGGAGTAGGTAAGATAAACCTTACCCAAATAATAAAGGCGGTCAAATGTGGGTTGAATACCCACTTTAGCATATAAAACCACCCTCTTCTCCACATGGCCGCTCCACATGGCCGCTCCACATGGGATTTTTATCCCTTAACACATGCAGCCGCGCCAAACTTGGGTTCTAACCCATTAAAATATTCAAATGCGGCTAAAATGGGTATTAATCCCATTAAAAATGCATGCCGCTCCTTATGGATTTTAATCCATTTAAAATTACATCCACCCAACTTGGGATTTAATCCCATTTTTCATGTATGGGTGAAGGCTAATATTAGCCTATGGATAATATGTATTGCAATATTTGAGGACCCTAAAAATGTATAAATAGGGTACCTATTTCATTGTTGTATGGCACACACACATCACACACAAACTTGGAGAGAAGCTCATTCCTACAGAGCTTTGGAGGCGAAGTTCGAGCCAAGAGGAGAATGAGAAATTGTTGTGTGAAGACCTAAATTTTTTAGGCATTGTATATTTTTATATTATTGACCTATTATTTGTTAGGCAATAATAAATGAAATATTTGTGGCTAGGAGTTATTCAAACTACCTAGTTGGCCCATAGTGCCACACCAAGTACTTGTAAATCTGGATTGTCGATCGAGTGCTAGCTTCGCATTGTTTACGTTGGGAAGGCCGATCACAGCCGAAGGAGATTGTATGCCAGGAAGGTGGAAGTCGGGTGCTATTTTTCACCCTTGTCGTCCGAAGAACTGGTGTACTGGTAGGCAAGTAAAATTCCATTAGGTTTTCTTGTGAAAGTACTATTGTAACTTACAAGTTTTGACTAGTGGAACGGTTCGATCACGAACCCGGAGACGTAGGAAATTTTCAAACTCCGTAATCAACTGCGTGTGCAATTGTCATTTTTGTCTTGCATTATTTTAAATTGATTACTTAAAAGGAGTAAATTATCAGCAAATATTTAAATCCTATAAGGGTCCGAGATCAGGTAGTAATAATCTGATTATTTTCGGATCATGTTTGGTATCAGAGCTGGTAATCGACACCTGCAAACTTACTAATCTTCGAAGCAAGTTGGTATGGAGCAGGTTAATCAGTACAGGTTGCTTTGACAGGGATGGCATTGGCTTGTACTTCTGGATTTCCAGATTGGTGGGATAGACTGAGAGACAGGTTTAACATACTCAGTAATTTTCTCATTTCTATTTGGATGAATCCATTATATCTCATATGCAGATAAAACCATAAACTATTGTGTTAGGTAGAATGTATTGGTAAGACCCCTTTGAGGGCAACGTTTGTATACATCTAACCATACAAGACACATTAGTTAAAGACCCAATTTTGGGCAATGTTTGTACTCTGTTATACTTGCATTAGTAAGACCCCCGGAGGGCAATTATTTTGGTGATTTTGCTAACACCATAAAATGCAGTATATTTTCCTTGTTTAGTCATTGTTCTGGCAGGGAGGAGACAAATGAAGTCAATCCACATTGCAATGCAGTGGAGAAAGACCAATCTCGTCATGCAGAGTCGAGAAATGGCAAAAAGAGTTCCTCATCCCAGAAGAAGGAGATTAAGAGGAATTTTTGTGCTCATTGCCAGAGGAATGGGCATCGGGTGGAAAATTGCTGGAAACTGCATCCATCTCGCCATCAGAGTAATGGCAAGCCAAAGATGGAATGGAGGCCTATTGCAAAGGCAGAGGAAGTTTCTACTCCACCACTAGTTGACAATTCAACCTAGGACCAGGTAATACCTGAAAGTGAAAGTCCTTTAAAATGGGTAAGTCAACAATTTTTCAATTATATATTGCATAATTCAGATTGATGGATCGTATGCAGTATTAAGTTTGGAGATCATATTTTGTGAGAAAATGCTGAGAGAAAGGTTTACAATACTCAGTGGATTTTCTTACTTAGAAAATTTGATTAATGCTCCTAACATATCTCCTAATCAGTGTGAGTACCTGTTATAGCTTGGATACAGGATTTGACTCATATAAAGCTTGGAGATTGATCTACCATTTGTGCAGATAGTAGAGTTCGCAGAGATCAGCTCGGAACTTCATTCTATGTAGAGGCATTGTGACCGTGCAGCAGAATGGTAGCTGAATCACCGATTGGCATTGACGTCGGGTCGAACTTCATTATGTGTAGAGGCATTGCGACATTGCGACCGTATGCAGTAGAATGGTACCGATATTGTGTGTCAACAAGAAGAGATCTCAAAGGATCAGCTCGAATGTCATTCGGTGTCAAGGCATGCATGACCACACATTCGAATGGTAGTTGATCAAAGACTTAAGCATCATGCATTGGAGAGGCTCGAAGTCTTGAAAGAGGCTTAGCATCATGCATCGGAGGCGTTGAGGTCTACTGAGAGACTTAGCATGTACATGAGGCTCGAGGTCTTGAAAAGGCTTAGCATCATCATCGGATGAGGCATAGAGACTTAGCATCATACATCGGAGGCTCAAGGTCTGAAAGAGGGCATCATTGAGGTCTAAGAGACTTAGCATCATGCATCGAGGCTCGAGGTCGCTTAGCATCATGCATCGGAGTGCATTGAGGTCTAGGAAGGGACAAGGCATTGTCCATCACCGACATCGGATCAATCAAAGCTCTACGTAACATGGAGTTCCTTCAAACCAGTTCGGATTCTGCGGAATCAACTCGGAGCCAGGAGCTGTGTTATAGAGTCAAAGAAGATCCTTGTTGTCAGATATCAAGAAGCTTAGCACCACACAAAAGGAGCGTTGAGGTTTCATTCAGAAACTTAGCACCATAAAGCGGAGGCGTGGAGGTCTTCTTCGGATATCAAAGTGGGCGCACAGGAAGCATCGTGGACCCATAACCCACAAGTCCCAGGATCGAGAGCAGAGTTTTCGAAGTGAGAAGGTTGGAGGAGAAGACCCAAGGGTCTACTACAGCAGCACTTCCGAGGAGGCAGCAGATTTTTCAGATTCAGGATAGTATGGAAGCTTTTTGGGACAAAAAGCTTTTCTCAGTGGGGAGGTGTGATCAGGGGATCATTTTCAAAAGTTCCCTAAACATCTCTAAATGGTGTCAGTGCAGAAGATCATCTCGAGAGCTTTCCAACGACTGTGAGAACACAACAAATGGACATCGGGAGCTCTAGATATGTTCGGTCAAAGTTCAGTCAATGGGAAAGTCAACTCGGTCAACTGGTCAATATTGGACCAATCGCACTGTGACACGTGGCTTGCCAACACTCGTCGAATTCACTCGATTTGCCTATCGGGAGACGACAAGTGGACTACAGGATTATTTCTAGGCCACATTATATGGGTCGAAATAATATTATTTTGGTAAGGCCACTTTTCAAACGCCACATGTATATATTAATTAATGTGTATACATTAGTATTAAAACATGCATATGTTTTTAGTTATTTGGGAGGCATTAAGCCTTGCCACGTGGAGAGGAGGAAATGAAGCGGTGGTAAGGGGGCCCATGCGTGGAGTTTCCCACATGAAGAATGGAGTAGGTAAGGTTTAATAAAACCTTACCCAAATATAAAGGCCGTCAAATGTGGGATGAATACCCACTTTAGCATATAAAAACCGCCCTCTTCTCCACATGGCCGCTCCACATGGCCGCTCCACATGGCCGCCACATGGGATTTTATCCCTTAACACATGCCAGCGCCAAACTTGGGTTCTAACCCATTAAAATATTCAAATGCGGCTAAAATGGGTATTAATCCCATTAAAAATGCAAATGCCGCTCCTTATGGATTTTAATCCATTTAAAATTACATCCGCCCAACTTGGGATTTAATCCCATTTTTCATGTACGGGTGAAGGCTAATATTAGCCTATGGATAATATGTATTGCAATATTTGAGGACCCTAAAAATGTATAAATAGGGTACCTATTTCATTGTTGTGGACACACACATCACACACAAACTTGGAGAGAAGCTCATTCCTAGAGCGTTGGAGGCGAAGTCCGAGCCAAGAGGAGAATGAGAAATTGTTGTGTGAAGACCTAAATTATTTAGGCATTGTATATTTTTATATTATTGACCTATTATTTGTTAGGCAATAATAAATGAAATATTTGTGGCTAGGAGTTATTCAAACTACCTAGTTGGCCCATAGCGCCACACCAAGTACTTGTAAATCCTGGATTGTCGACCGGAGTGCTAGCTTCGCATTGTTTACGTCGGGAAGGCCGATCACAGCCGAAGGAGATTATACATCAGAAGGTGGAAGTCGGGTGCTATTTTTCACCCTTGTCGTCCGAAGGTTTGGTGTACTGATAGGCAAGTAAAATTCCATTAGGTTTTCTTGTGAAAGTACTATTGTAACTTACAAGTTTTGACTAGTGGAATGGTTCGATCACGAACCCAGAGACGTAGGCAATTGCCAAACTCCGTAATCAATCTGTGTGCAATTGTCATTTTTGTCTTGCATTATTTTAAATTGATTACTTAAAAGGAGTAAATTATTGGCAAATATTTAAAGCCTATAAGGGTCCAAGATCAGGTCGTAATAATCTGATTATTTTCGGATCAGATAATTATAGATGTTATTAGGTTGTTTCCTTGTGTTGTCAGGAAAAATTTCAAGCTTCCATGATGATAATGTTGTAAGATATGAGGTTTTTGGTAAATCAAGGTCAAGAACTAGTGCATTTCCAACTTGAATTGGAACTTTTTATGCTCACCTTGAATTATGTTCTTTGGATGGGACATTTTTGATTTTAGGAATATTTCTCCATTTATTATATAATGTTTCACAAAAATAATGAGGTCATTTCATCATCACATTTTTATGAATGAATGTTAAGAAGGTAAACAATGTTTTTGAGTTTGAAACCCTAGCCTAAAAGCGGTTTATTAGATGTTCTTCCTAAGTGGCCATAATTTATTCTCTTGTATGGATAATAATTTAAAAATGTATAGTAATAATTTATATTTCTATAAATGTATGGTAGAGGTAAATGTAATGAGTGGACCCCACTCAAAAATATTAGTTTCTGAATAAGTTTGTTTTAGGACAAGGTTGTACAAATAAGTTGCTAAAATTTTGACTTAGTTTTGATTATTTGAGTTTATATCAATGTAAAAATTGGTTTCAGGTCATGATAAAGCATAAAAATTGAAAAGTGTGCCCTATGATTGTTTAACTAGTGAAAGGGCGATTTTGAGGTAGTAAAAAAGTAGTCTTCTAATGAAATGGACATAATAGGAGCTAAAGGTGGAGTTAGGAGGTGATTAAAGTTGTGTTGGAAATATAATTCATATATATTTCAATTTATATAATGTTTTCTTCATGATGATGAGTTTTGGTATGGTTTTCATGTCAATTTGTGGACAAGAATATTTTTGGCTATCCAGGACAAAACTACTTTTCTGAAGAATTGAGTTGGTTGGAGCATGAGATGGATTGGGTGATGATTTATATCAAATGTAATTTGAATAGGAATGAATTTGGAATCCAATTATTCTATTTTGAGGTCTTAAATGTTTCAAGAAGGTGTTAACCAATTCCTTTTTCAAAACTTCTTTTTGTGTAGCATGATTTGGTGAATGCAAAAATTGATGTAGTTTTAACCAGTGGTTGTTTCAATACTTATGAATTTATTATAAGTGTTATAAAAGTTATTAAATTTCCATTTATTTTTCACATTCCATATTTGAGATTATTTTGTGTGATCTTGAGGTCTAAAGGTGAAGACAGGGTCCTGAAGGGTGCTAGAAACATGTGTTTTGAGAAGGATAAGAAGCAATGGTCCCATTTAATGAAATATTTTGATTGGTTGATGAAAATTATGACCATTTATTATTTTAAACATGTGTGATGAATTTTAAATCATGACTAAAAATATTTTTGTGTTAGGATATTTTGACATTCCAATGCATGGGTTTTGAGGATTTTTGGTGCATGGAAGAAGGTTTTTTGCTAGGCTAACCCATATGGGTCACTTGTAGCTATTATGAAAAGTATATGGGATTTTTTTATGATGTATTGGTAATGAAAAATGAGGGAATTTTTTTTGGTTTGAATTTGAAATAAGAAGAAGCTTGTAAAAGCATAGTTTTGGGTGTTTTGAGAGCTAGTTGAGTGAGTGTGTGGTGTGTGCCAAAAGTGTGACCTACGTGAGGTATTTTCAGGTGTTGAAGTAAGAATTGAGATCAGAAAAAGTGTGTGATGGGTTTAATACTGATGTAAATCATGTGTGAGATTTTGAATACTTGAGAAGTGAAGAAAGAGCTAGTTTGTGAGAGATTGAACACTTAGGGTTTGAATGAAGGTTTGAAGAATTCCAAGTGAATAAATGGTTTCTATCAAACGGTTGTGGTATAAATATTTCAGAGATAAAGGGTTTTAACCTCCTTGTGGAGTTGGTGTTTCACAAAACTAGGGGTTGGTACTACTTGTAAGGATTGTGACTCACTAAATTCAAAACATATCAATATAAATATTATGTTTTAGTGGTTTTGCTTCCCTTTATGGTTTCCACATATATCTTGTGTGTTGTGTTGATTATATATATCATGGTTTCTTTTATATGTGATATATGATTGTGTGCGCATATTAATGGATGATTAAATGGTGTTTTTGTTTTAAATAAGAAATCTGAAATCTGGTTTGAAATTTTGTAAGGAATAATTCACCCCCTCATCTCATTCCATTTTTCTTCCAACACTTTTTTTTTTAAATTAAGTTTAATCTAATTATATCACTCAATAGCCAATCTTAATTATGAATATGAACTAGGAATTGAATATACATAATCACAAACAAAATGTTCTTGTATTTATTATAAATGTAGGGGAAAAATTAGATATTCAAATTTACCAAATTATCGATACTATAGTTACTACTAGTACACTAATATAATTACATGGCTAGGAAATGAGACATGTTTTCCCTTTCACCTTATAGGGACTTTCTAAATATCTGAGACCTAGATCCATATGCAAATGTGTTGTTCCATATTTGGGAAGTGTTATGGTGTGCAACCAGAAATCTCTATGATACTCTTCCTTGGTATTGGGACACCCGGTTCCCACCTCACTCTAAAAATAATTTTGTTAGGGATTTTGTCGCCCCAAATATAAAAATACACCAAGTATGGATATCCATGTCTCCAAACACTTCTTTTTACAACTATGATATCTCCTTTTAACACTTACAAACATAGTTGTCCCTTTTTTCTATGTGGGTCAACTAATGACTAATTTTGTTCACCATGCATGGTTAATTTCTCTCGGCATGTTTTGATTGTTTGTGCATTTCTACACTCTCTTAGGTACAACCTTCTTCTCTTTTACTCTAGTAAATTTCATTCACTAGCATAAAGGAGGGAAAATGTTGACACCAAAATCTATAGAAAATCATTATTACAACATGAACTTATTAAAAATTTATATACATGAGTTATAAACATTAAAACTAGATCGTAGAGGCATAACATCCTCTTATACATAATTTATTTGCTTGGTTTTATTTCCTTATGGTATTGTTTTTCACTTTTCCATTATTTTGTGTCGATTCATAAACATCTTTGGCCTTTTCCTTTAATAGTTATTTTACATATTTTTCATTCCAAAACCATACAATTGGTCAAGGATAGTACAAACAATCCCTGAAACCCTCCGTCTTTCACTTGTTTTTTATCTTATGGGTCTCTTCATTACTCTTTTATATGTCCTTTCTTATATTCTAGGTCGGTTGTTTTCCACCCCTAAGGTTAAAAATTAAATACGATGAACTCATATATATACAAGTATAATGTAGGGATTTATTACCTAGAAAGTACATATATATCTACCATATACTAAGTTCAAAAAGAAAGAGATACATCTACATAGTGCATACACAACATAAGAGGGCATAAATTATAATTTTTCATCTACACAAGGTTTATTATTATGATGAAATAACGTATCCCACTATCATTTTTAAATAACAAGGGCTAACCTAGGTCAAGGAATAAATGAATTAACATTGGAAACTTATTTTAGTAAATATGGACATATTCTAGTGAATCTAGACTCTAGTATTACAAGTTTTGGTAGAAATCTATCACTATTTTTGTGTATATTGGATTCCATTTTTTTTTATATTGGATTCCATTATTTCTATTATTAGATTCCATTAGTAGTAATATTGGATTCCAATATTGTCATTATTGGACTCATTGGAGTTCTGATTTTGCTATTATTGGATTCCAATTTCTCTATTATTGGATTCCAATATCACTATTATTGGATTGAATGCATATGTCGTTGTGATTGGATTCCAATGTCATTGTTATTAGACTCCAATTTTGATGTTTTTTTAGGAATTTTGGGATTATGAAAGGATAATTTCCACTAACTAATAAAGGCATGATCCCGTTAGATATAAATTAAAATAAAATCTAACATTAAAAACGTGCAAAACCTATTTCAAAGTGTGAGGAATCACACTTAGAAAATGCAAGGATCACACATAAAAAGTGCAAGGAATCACACTTTCATTATTATTGGATTCCAATTTTGAGATTTTGAGATTTTTGGGAATTTTGAGATTATGAAAGGTTAGAGGCCACTAACTAATATGAGGCCCTGAGCTCATTGGATAAAAATTAAAATTAAAAAATAAAAATAAAAACTTGAAAAACCTATTTCAAAGTGTGAGGACTCGCACTTTGAAAGTGAAAGGACTCGTACTTTTAAAGTGTGAGGAATTCACAACCTTGAAAACTCAAATGAAATTGATATAAGGATGGACAAGATCCGATCCAAGATGTAGATGGATAAGGAAGCCAATATAGATGAGACGGCGCACACGAGCAATTCTTCGCACAAGAGATCCGAGAAACCCGCAAGACACCGATGCATGATGGTAAAAAGACCACGTTAAAAGGTATTTAGGTGGACGTCGCCCGAGAAGGGTCCTAAAGCGATAAGCTTTCGGATTGTCTGATGGACAAGATCTCAAGATGCGTGACGGATAAGGAAGCCAATATTTCACACGAGCCAAGAGATTCCTCGGGAAGCGATAAGCTTCCTCGGCGGATGTCAGTCCACGTTTTCAATTAAGCAGAGAAGCATACATGATAAAAGATGTACGTATAGGACTAGATTTTATGATCAAAGTAATAAACAGAATCTAAACAAAGAGAAAGCAGTAAAGCAATAGTAAAATAGAAACTCGTGCAAACAAACCGGATCTATGTTACCCGTGTCCTTTTACCTATCTCGCAGATGATCGGCGTCGATTATGTAGAATCGCGTCGATCGAATAGATCGCATCGAAGGCCGATCGATGTAGATCGGGCCGATCGATTTAGATCGGCGATCAATCGATTTGGATCGGCGCCGATCCGAGGCAGCGCGGCGTAAAAGGTTTGAGAATCGTAAAACAGAGGCAAGATCATCAACGTCTCGCAGGATCTCGCAAATGCCGAGAGACACCGCCGTGGTCCACCCGGCCGGATGCAGAACACAGTCACCAGAGAATCAATGGAGACGTGCAATGCTGATGCGATAAGAGCAGAGTAACGGTGCTCCTCTCAGGGATTGATTTGGACAAAATTCACTTTCACTCGATAGATAACATTCAATTTTGATGTTCGGAACTCTCCTGTTCTCTCTCTTACAATCTGTGTCTAACCAGAACTGAGTTCT
This sequence comes from Taxus wallichiana var. yunnanensis, assembly GCA_018340775.1. Taxonomy (NCBI): domain Eukaryota; kingdom Viridiplantae; phylum Streptophyta; class Pinopsida; order Cupressales; family Taxaceae; genus Taxus; species Taxus wallichiana. The sequence goes on from CM031237.1 coordinate 373,934,795, forward strand.
GGGCTTCTATTTATAATCGGCGCCGACCGAGATTAAATCGGCGCCGTTCTGAAAAATCGGCGTCGACCGAGTACCGGTCGGCGCCGATCGGGGAACAGACTCCCGAAATGGCCAAACGGAGCGATTTCTGGGAATATGAGAATGATCTTATCATCCCAAGTACGGGAGATATCCCGCGACTCGGTTTGGGAGGAGGAGAAATAGGGGGGATATATGGATAAAATAGATATGGGGTAGATAAGTGGTTAGGATATATGTAAAAAGGTGTAATTAAATAGTTAATATTTAATTACTCATGGGTAAAATAAAATGGGCTGAATTAAACTTAGGATAGGTGTTTAAAACACAAATTGATTAATACTCCAAGGGGGTAGTGGTGATATAAACGTGCCCCAGGTTACCTGAGAAGGTAAACGAATGTAAGAGACACTAAATTGAGTAACCAATTTTAAGTGTCTACATTTTGCCCCTTTTTGTCAAGTAACTTGCGATAAGCAAAGTTGTGAGACAAAAACAAGGAGGTGGAAGAAAAGAAGAAAAAGTGATGATGTGATCCCCCTCAAACTAGGGATGGGATGGGTGATAGAACAGACGATCCCAAGTTTGAAAGAGGTAGATGAAAACGCAGGATGCCCCAGTCGGATGCCTGGAGTAGATCTGATCATTAACGATGCACAAAAATAAATAAAGAGGCAGCAACCTAAGGGACTCACATTGGTAGGGCAGTCTAGACGGTCTCCTTATGAGACGACGTTAGTACCTACAGACCCATGAGTGTAAGGAGGACTGCAAAATAGTCAGCCTCTAAAGAGTGACACATTGGTAGGGACAACTAGACGGTCTGCAAGGCAGACGACGTTAGTGCCTACAGACCCGTGAACCCTAAGCGGCCAAAAAAGGTGAGTGTCCCACGCAAAGGGAACAAACTCGAAATGGATTGTAATATCGACAAGATGTGCCGAAAGGCAATATTCAGCGCACAATAATGATCAGATAGATAAATAAGCCAAGCATCAACACTATGGCAAAGAGATATGGAAAATCGGCGGCGATCACAGTAATCGGCGCCGACCCAAGTAAACGGCGTCGACCAAAAAAATCGGCGCCGACCGATCTTAGCACATATAAATATGCGAACGGAAAACGTAAACGATTTATTTACACCGTGACGATTGATTCAGAGAGAGTCAAAAATTGGATTTGAGCATCATGGAAGCCTCTGGAAGCGGTCAGAAGCGGAGGAGGACACGACCTGGGGTAAGTGGCTTCTCCTATTGCATTATTATTATTATTATTTTTTTTTTGTTTTTTTTTTTTTGGAAGGCCGGGTTCTGATTCAAGTCCGGCCAGGAAATCGGCGTCGATTGGTATAATCGGGCATCGATTGTTGTTAGAGCGGCGCCGATTGAATGCAATCGGCGTCGACTTTTTTAGATCGACGTCGATTGTGTATAATCGACGCCGATTGAACTGAAGTTTAAATGATGATGATAGAATTTTGTTTTGGATGTTCTGATTTGGGTAAATATGAGACTAATATTGATCTTGATGTCGTGGATGCAGGCACGAGAGGTGCTACACATGAGGGATGCTATTCCCGAGTTACTAGAGACGATTCTCCCTGATGTGACTGATGCAGATTGGCGGCATTTAGAGTTAGCCGGCTCGGGGCTTCCAGACATGCATTTGAGTGCCGCGAGATGTAGAGTTGATGCGAGCACTAGCGACGGTGGGATAGCAGTGACATGTACTTTTTTTGGTTCAGGACGGGTGAGATGACCATCACCCATGAGGATATATATAGGATTTTGAGACTGCCGATCACTGGGGATCCGATAGAGATCACGCCACGAGAGCAGCAGCAGAGGGCCCTAGTCCGATTAGTATGGAGACAGGGCAGATGATTCAGAGATAGGGTCCGGCGGGGTGAGGATAGCCTCACAAAGATAGACAGATAGCCCCTGAGCATGATTTGGACACTTTTTGATTCAGATGGCGATATCCTATTTCGCTCTACCAGATTCAGGAGGTGGGAGATTCCCACTATTATTATTAGATTGATTGTGTGTGACATCTCTGCAGCTCGCATGTGTTTGCATTTGTCGATGCTTTGATAGCTCTCGGGGATATATCATGAGCTATGGATGTATACCACTGGCCGGAGGACAGGTATCGATGTTAGTTTTGTGCTCCATCACGGGCATATGAGCATATAGCAGTTGATCGTGCCATCCGGCTTCCTGGATGCCAGCAAAAAGGGAGCTATTGATTATGGATTCAGGCGATGGCGGGCTGATATGGCCGCTGGGGATACAGGGAGATCGGTGGATTGGTATACCGAGCGTTTCAGGACGCTGACACCGGATCAAGTCATCTGGAGGCCATATCAGGTATTTCCGACATGGGCGGGTCAGGATGCTCACTTGGTGGCACTGAGACGGAGCAGGGTGGTTAGGGGCCGCAGGCCGGATATGTGGGAGCGAGTCCCGTTTGTGCGAGTATTGAGACAGTTCGGCCTAGTGCAGATAAAGGCCGACTACTTACAGCCTTATAAAGTAGATAAACAGGAGACCGATCGCCGATTTTGATCCCGGCAGATCCATTGAGAGAGGCCCCACCCTCCACAGACAGTGATGATGACGTAGGGGTGGATGATGGTTATGCAGCATGGTATGCGACAGAGCTACCACGACATCTTCCGGCATCTATAGATGCCGACGAGGAGGATATAGCTACGATGCTGGAGAGACTGGAGGGAGAGCATGCCACCTTGACACAGACACATCAGGTGGCTCTTGAGGAGATCAGAGCTCTGACAGAGGAGAGGGATGCCCTAATTTTGGAGAGAGACACCGCTCGCCAGGAGTGAGATACAGTGATCCAGCAGAGGGATCGCTATTATCGACATAGGGAGGCCCTCAGGGCCAAATATGGGGAGACAGGTACCATGTCGGAGTCTGGTACACAGGGTACGACCCTAGGAGCACCACCACCAAAGTAGCAGCAGCAGCAGCATCACCATTACGAGCACCGGGTACCGTGAGCTTGAGCACATATCGCCTCCTCGCCGAGGTGAGATACTATGAGGATGCCTTAGCACAAAGATGCCCACATGTGCCTCACGGGCGAGGAGGAGATCAGCGACGGCCACAGCGAGCGGGGCCTCAGGTGGAGGGAGCACCGGGAGAGACCGAGGTGGGCAGAGACCGCCAGCAGCAGGTGCGTCTAGCTCGATAGGCGGCGGCCAGGAGAGACAGCCTGGTCCAGAGGAGGGTGGGGGAGATAGTGTCCTCCATGCATCAGATTTTACTATATAGGGATTGATGTAGTGATGTGATGTAGCCTCGATTGGAAGGCATCCCATAGATGGCTTGATTGAAAGCCACCCATTTTTGTTGTACAGACACACATGTATATATAGATTCATCATTTCATTTGTCATATAATTGTTCTCATGCTTTTGATTTTGATATACATGGATAGATGTAGCGTAATTGTGATGGATATAGATATAGACTGATAGATGATGAATAGATGTGATTGGATAGATATAGACTTGATAGAGGATATAAATATATGTGATTTGATGTGTTTGAATAGATATAGCTTGATAGAGGATAAAAATAGATGTAATTTGATGTGATTGGTATGTGGATTTAATTTGGATGAGAAAATAGATATAGATAGATGTAATGTGACATGGATAGACAAATGATTAGACGATGTGATAGATAGATAGGAGGTAATATCTGGAATGGATTTGATATTTAATTAAATTTTGATAGATAGATAGATGAAATAATTGGAAAGACTCACGGTGAGAGTCAAGGACGTAATGAGAATGACCTGGATTAGAAATAAAGGAAATACACCCAAATATGAAGAAAAATGATAAGTCGGACTCCCCACCGACCATAAATAGAATCTGGATAGGAAACCGAAAGACCATGCATACAAGGCCCTATATAAGGTTAAAATAAACCTGACACTAACTAGCCGCAAACCAGATTTAGGATGGAAACGGAAAGAGCAGTAAGTATCTTGTCGAAATTTACAAGGGACAGAATACATGTTCATACTGGGAAAATAGGATTCTCCATATGATCGACAAAAGGTCTTAAATCTCAGCTTCATGATTTTGGCAGAAAAGCAAACTGATCAATGCGGGAAGTTTGCTAGATATGGAAAGACTGATCAATACGGGAAGTCTTTCAGCGATGCTAAAAAGTGTACAAGGCTGATCAATGCAAGAAGCCTTGAGTGTTCCTTTGAGAAACAACCGTCCTTCAAGGGAGCGGTCTGTATTTTGAATTTTAATGATAGCCATCCTTCAAGGGCATGGTCTATATATTTTCTTTTTGATTTGTTTGATAATGTATGGATAGCTGTCCTTCAAGGGATCAGTCTATCTTTTTTGATAGCATCTTTTTTTTTTTTTTTTTTTTTTGGAAATCCTTTTGGAAGAAGCTGAGTTTAGACCTAAATAGATCAGATAGAGGGGAAGAGAACATAAAGAACACGCACTCATGCCCCGAGTAGATCCGATTAAGATAAGCACTTGGGACAGATGAAGTGGTGATTAAGGTATTCCTACCATGAGGAGAAACATATCCAAAAGAAACATGCAATGAGCAGAGCCGCGATACTCATATTTAAGGTAAAAGAGGCAATAGGCGGAGAACCACATAGTTCCGAATCACCATGAAGGTATATGACTAGTTGTTAGATGGATGAAAGATCTGTCTTGCGACTAAATTTGTGTAAGATAGATTTTAACAGTAGAAGGGCCGTAGATGCAAAGCATTAAGAGGTTCCACTTCAGGTATACCATCCATGGAAGACAAACGATAAGCCCCAGACCCATATTTATGAGTGATAATGTACGGGCCCATCCAGTTGGGAGCAAACTTACCACGTTGACTCCTTTCGAGTGTAGTGACATTTTGATTTTCTTTAAGAACAAGATCACCAATTTTGAAGTCACGGTGCTGCAAGTGCTTGTTATAAGCACGTTTGACATGCTCAAGATAGACTTGATGATGTTCAAGAGCGTTGAGATGCCGCTCATCTAATAATTCAAGTTGTGCTAGACGATTTTGACGATAGTCCTCATCGGAGACAAATTCTCTGAGAGAAACACGGAGAGATGGGATTTGGACTTCCAAAGGAAGAACAACCCTGCACTCCATAGACGAGAGAGAAGGGAGTAGCACCCGTAGGAGTACGAATACTAGTCCGATAAGCCCAGAGAGCAAAAGGGATATGTAAATGCCAATCCCTACCAAATGACTAGTTACCTCATGAGGATATTACGCAAAGTTTTATCGAAGCTTCGCCCCTGGCCATTAGCTTCATGGATAGTATGGAGAGGAAAAGCTGAGCTTGATATTGAAAGCGTCGCAGAGGTTCGCAAATCAACATTCTTGAAAGACTTACCATTATCTGTGATGAGTTTGTGTGGAACGCCAAAGCGACAAATGATGTGTTGATAGACAAAATCAACTATGGGTTTAGCCTTTGTTGAAGAAAGAGGGATAGCCTCCACCCACTTAGTAAAGTATTCCGTGGCAGTAATGATAGAATGATGACGTTGTGAAGAACGGGGATTGATGAGGCCAATGAGATCAAGACCCCATTGCGAAAAAGGCCACAAATCCGTTGCCGGTTGTAAAGCTTGACTAGGGATATGTGTAAGATTGGAATGTTGTTGACACTTGACACATTTCTTAGTGTATTCGCAGCAGTCTCGATTAAGAGAAGGCCAATAATATCCCAAACGTAAGATGCGTTTAGCCACAGCCAAGCCACTAAAATGTCCACCACAGATACCGTCATGGACCTCCGGATAGCTTTAGATGATTCATGGGTTTTGAGGCACCGAAGCAAAATGCCATCAAAGCCGCGTTTGTAGAGGATCCCACCTAGGATAGTATAGCGATTAGCGCGTTGGATAAAAGATCTCCTACCATTGGAAGTCAGATCTAGAGGAAGCACCGAATGAGATAGAAAATCAACAATCTGTTGATACCACTCATCCTGGGTATCGGTTGTGACAGCATGGATTAAAGTTAGTTGCCGAAGATGAGACGGTTGATCTAATCGTTGCACAGCCACATAAAGTCGCGAGTCGTCTTCGGTAAAAGGTGGATAAGTGAAGCTAACGGCTTATCAGATCCGCGAATCGATTCGCAAGGCGAGGAATGGCTTCGATAGTGAATTTATCGAAAGATCGAGTCGAGCAAGAACGATGTCACGATATTTTTGAAGGATATCATTCTTGCATCGATGATAGACGCCCGTGACTTGATTAACGATGAGTTCGTAATCACCAAAGATGTCAATATGACGAGCGCCGAGATTAATGGCATTTTGAAGACCCAAGACTAGAGCTTCATATTCAGCCATATTATTGGTGCACTCAAAGTTTAATTTGTGTGCGACAGGATAGGCGTATTCCCAAGGAGGAATCATTACGAAACCCGCACCTCCCCTCACGACATTTAGATCCATCAAAGAAGAGCTTTACTTTAAATGGAGATAGACCAAAATCAATTTGTTGGATATATTCATCGGGAATCGAGCAAGGGGTTTTGAGTGTCCTAAGAGGAGCATCACCAATTGATCCGCAATAACCCGACCCCTGATGATAGACTTTTTGGGATAAACTCGAGGTCAAATTCTGTCATAAGCATGAGCCAACGAGTGATACGATCATTGTGATAAGGCTTCGCATGAATTGTCTTGAGTGGATTGACACTTGTGACAATGTAAGTTTTGTGATTAAGGAGGTAATGACGAAGCTTAGAAGTTGCGAAGAAGAGAGCACAACACAGCTTTTCAGCTTCGGAATAACGTGTTTCATACTCATGGAGGGTGCGACTGATGTAATAGACAACTTGTTCTTTACCACAAGTGTCCCGATGCGAAATCATGGCTCCTAGAGCATGGTCAGTCACGGAGATATAAAGATAGAAAGGCTCCCCCTCGCGTGGAGGTGTAAGCACAGGTGGAGAAAGAAGATAAGCTTTGAGATCATCAAAGGCCTTTTGGCAATGCTCATCCCATTCAAAATGAACATTCTTATGGAGGAGATGATGAAAAGGTTGACAACGGTCCGACAATTGTGAGATAAAACGACGACCGATCAAGACGCCCTCGAGACTCATGGAGTTGCTTTAAATTAGAAGGGGAGGCATCTCAAGGATAGCTTTTATTTTTATGGGGTCTACTTCAATACCCCTAATGGAAATGATAAAACCTAAAAGTTTAAAGCTGAGAACGCCAAACACGCATTTAGATGGATTTAGACGAAGACAAAAAAGTGAATAAGCCTCTCAAAGAGAGGTGCAAGAATGAAAAGATGATCCCGACGACGATTTTGATTTACCAAGGAGATCGTCGACATAATCTTCCACGCTTTGTGTAAGATCATGGAAGATGTAGGTCATTGCTCGTTGATAGGTTGCCCCGATTCTAAGACCGAAGGGCATGACACGATAACAAAAGGTCCCCAAGGGGTTATGAAAGAAGTCTTATGTTGGTCTTCTGGTGTGATGAGAATTTGATTATACCCAAAGAAACCATCCATAAGAGAAAGCATCTCATGACCCGCAGTTAAATCCACGAGAGTTGGTCGATATTAGGTAGAGGAAAATCATCTTTGGACAAGCAAGATTGAGATCCCTAAGTCGGTACAAATTCAAATTTTCCCAAAGGGCTTTAGTTATCGGGTACTACATTGGAAACCCATTGTGGATAATCGATGGGTTCGATGAAATTAGCCGAGAGCAAGCGCCAGAACTCTTCTTTAACAAAGCAGGCTACTCTAGGTGCATTTTACGCAATTTTTGTTTAACCGGTTTAATGTTGGGAAGAGTAACGATATTGTGAACCACGATATCGGGATCGAGTCCGGCATATCCTCATATGACCAAGCAAAGGCTTCGACGATGGTGGAAAGAAAAGTGGTAAAATTTCCTAACTCCCGTGGATTAGGGATTGGCCGACCTTAATGATGCGAGGGTCTTTAGAAGTCCCTATATTAAGGTCGACAAAGTGGCTTCGTTGAGAAGCGAGACGTGTCAAGGAATGGTCTTAGGAAGATAGGAATCCTCCGCCCCCAGATAGGTGAGAAAGTAATCATCATCCACACAAAGGATAGTGTTGATAGTAGGAGAATCGTCTCCAACTATTTCAGGAAAACTAATGGTATGGAAGTGGACGTGTCATTAGTCTTATAGGTTAGTGGTCCTAAGGAAATGGTATTGACTCAAAAAAAAAAAAAGTTAGACGGGATGGAAATGGCGTCGTCCACATCGAGTGATGCTTCTGACCTAGCGGGAGAAGATGGTTCCTCAATAGGAAGAGGCTCATCGAGAACAGTGACGGTGGCTTTTGAAAGAGGTTTAAATCCTAAACCAAATTTTTGATGTGGCATGAGAGTTGGAATGGATGCGAGATCATGCACACCTTGTTCATATTTTCCCAGGCCAAAGCCCTTCCACGCGCATCGATATAAATAAGTTTTTGCAAACGTGGGATTCTGTAGACAATCGAACCCTGTTAAATAAGGTTTGGCCCTAGGAGGAGAATCCGGGCGATAGTGAGGCGTATCAAGACCACCGTAGATGAAATTAGTCTGTTGGTTGGGTAGACCAATAGTGACGATGCGACCGAGACCTGGCTGATATTCAGGTTGTTTGTCTGGTCTACCATACTCACTAGGTGTGAGATGGGTGTCAAAAGAAAGGAGAGGAAGCTCACCCAGTGAGAAACGCTGCAATGTCTCTTCTAGATTTTGTAAATCCGGTAGTTTGGTTGCAGGTATGGAAGAAGATGAGGCCCCGTCAGGAGAACAAGCATTTTCCTTTAGAGGGGCAGACCCTGTGGTCATGTCACATTGTGCGGAAGGAAAAGGATCTCCTGGATGAGTATAGATTTTGCCCTCATATTGATATTTTAAGCATCGATGGAGGGTGGATGGAACACAATGCATTGCACGAATCCAGGAGCGTCCGAGGATCATATTATAGTGGAATTTCCCTTCAACAATGTAAAAGAGTTCGTGAAGCAGCTTCTTACCTACTCGAATGGGTAGGACCACGCTCCTAAAGTAATCGCTAGCTGATCGTTAAATGATCGAAGAGCGAAAAGGCGGGGTGACACTACGCTCTTTGGTAACTTAAGCTGTTCGAATGTGTGTGAGGAGATGACATTAAGTGCAGCTCCACCGTCGATCATAATGCATTTTAATGTAGTGTTTCGATCTGGACTGTGATAAAGAGGGGAGCCTCTAAATCCTCATAAGAAAGGGAAGGAATTTCTAAGTCTTCAAAAGAAATGGTGGTTGATGGTCTATTCAATCCAACAACCATCTCAAAAGGTCGGGGCTCATCTCGAATTCATCGCGATGCGACGCAGATTATCAATCGAGCTCAGCGATGTCATGAGAGGATTGAATGAGGTCAAAAAGAGACATTTTGACCGGAGCCTGGGTGAGTTGTTTCATAACACTCTCCTCAACTGATACGGGAACTTGAGCCCGAGGTGCAGCACGAATGGAGACTCGGGGTCTCGAGGCTAATGAGGAAGGAGAAATTCCTTCGGGGGCTGCAGAAATGACAACCCGTGGTCGAGATGCTGTAGATGAAGATGGATTATCATACTGTTGGGTTCTAGTAGCGATATGGATTGTGTCGATTTGAGAAGGTGGAAGGTCATTTGGAGTGGAATCACTAGAAGTAGAGGTCTGAGTAGATCGTTGGGGCTCAGATGGAGCTATGATGACAGGAGATACTTGTTCCTCATCCTCTAGCAAAAGGTCACTTTCTTCCAAAAGGCTGTTGACAACAGATTGAAGAGCTTTACATCTCTCAGTATCATGACCCGGGGTACGATGGTGGTAAGCAAATCAAATCGAGTTAAACCCAAAGTTTAACTCCTTTAGGTTATAGGTTTAATCTGAGGAAGAGATATGGATGAAGATTGGATAAGTTGGAAGGATTTCAAAGATAGAACTGCGTTAGACAAAGATGAGGACAGGATGATGAAGGCACCTCTTCCACTTTAACAGACTGCCGAGGTAAAAGGACTTGCATGTTAGGTTTGACAGTCTTTTTAGGGATCATCTTATTTTTTTGGACATCTGGAGGAGCAGCCCTGGGCACTTGAGGTGGAAGTAAGTGAGACATGATTGATTTCGATGGAGGAGGAGCCCCTAAAATAGATTTTGAAGATGATGGAGATGTGACAGGTGTCGCGGTCTTCAGAGGTAAAGGAGGCTGTTTGGTCGAAACTACTGATGATTTAGATAATGTCGATTTAGATGAGGAAGAAGCTCCCAAAGTAGGTCTAATCGGAGGAATAAAGGGTGCCCTGGTTTTTGGTAATGAAGATGATGATTTTGATAAAGGAGGTGACGTCCTTTTAATAGGTAAGTTCACTTTTCGAGGTGTTGGTGAAGAATGTGTTGTAGAAGAAGATGATGGTTTTGATAAGTTTGCAGGAGAAGACGCCTTCTCAGTGGATAAATCCAATCTTTTATGAGGCGTAGATAGAGATTTTTTTGGGAAAGCACCTGATTCTTGAACACGTGAACTATAGGCTTTCCTTTTCAGTGGATGGTGACAATTTCAACCGCATAAGGTGATCAGAACCTTCCTGAGAGAACAAAGGGGGAGATGTCGATGATGCAATGTTAGATTTTGGTTGTCTCGGCTTAAGTTCGGGAACCGAGTGTATAGGTGTGGTGCTACTTTAGATTTTCCTTTAATGGGCGAAGCAGCATTGGTGATGGAAGAAGTGAGTGATGAAGAAGCAGCCCGCAAAGGAACTACTCTGCACAAGAATTGTGGGTGAAACTATCAGAGGAAAGGAAACAGAAGAGTCAAAATCGAAGACGCCTCATTGAAGTTGGTACAACTATAGGTACATTTACCAATGGCATAGTCGCAGCAAAAATGGGAGAAACAGAAGTAGGTGTATCCGCATTGGAAACTCGAAGGGATGTAATTGCCTCGAGCACTGAAAGAATGTCTGACGATGAGACAGATGAGGATGACACTGTCTCGGGTATGGATGGAAGGTCAGACAAAGAAGCGGAGAGAGATGAATCCGTATCTAGCAATGTAGGAATATTCGAAGACGAGCTATTTGAAGATGGTGGAATCCCAACGATTAGCGAAGTAGAAGGAGGTTCTGATTCGGTCGATGTGTTCGCAGATGGCTTAGTTTCAGAAGAAGATTCTTTAGTAGAGATGAAGTTGATAGTATGAGTGTTTGGTTTTTGAGACTCTGAAGCATTATGGTTCGGGGAATGATTAGGAAAAGGTTGTTTAAAAACATCCAGCGCTTGATTTGGGGGAGCATTTGGGTTATCCAGAATGAGCTCACCTCTATCAATGAATTTCTGGACAAGATTTTTGAAGGTCTGACATCGTTCAATGTCATGACCTTTGGTTCTATGATAATGACAGAAATCATTTTCCCTATACCAGAATGGACGTTCTTGGTTTTCATCAATATTCCTAATGGGAGGAAGTTCGATCATGCGAACTTCCAACATTTTCTCTAAGATAGAAGCATATGATTCTCCCAACGAAGTGAAAGATCGAGATGACGAGGACCCTTTTCGAGAAGATGAGGAGTCTCTCCGTGGTGTTTGATTAGAAGTATTATCGGCTCGTGATGTTTTTAATACGATAGCGTTGGTGGATCCCTGGTTCTTGTCTTTAGAAGTGGAAGGATTTGATTTGGTAAACCGAGAAAAATCTGGTTTAGACTTAGAGCGAAGTTTTAACTTCCCTTGTTCAATGGCGCGAGACTCAAGTTTGCGTGCCATCGTAAAGGCTTCTTCAAATGTATGAAAGGTCTGGATCCTTAAAGTGGAAGAAATATGATTAGCACAAGATCGAGTAAACAACTCGATCTGTTGGGGTTGAGGAAGGGAGAAAGACAATTGATTTACTATCCCTCTCCAACGAGCGACAAAGTCTGCAATAGACTCATCATCGAATTGACGAATGTTATAAAGATCTGTGATCGAGATCTTATGGGTGATATTTATTGAAAAGTTTTCAACAAACATCTGAGCCAATTGAGAGAAAGAAAACAAGGAATGTTGAGGAATGTTTGTTGTACACTAAAGCAGACCTCGCTAGAGACATAGAAAAGTATGGAGCATAAGCTCCTGATCTTGGACTATGAGGTAGCAAGCATGTTTGAATGCTCGCAAATGCTGTTGAGGGTCCTCCCGACTATGGAATTTTGAAAATTTAGGAAGTTCCCATTGGGGAGGATAAGGCTTAAAAGCCACTGAGGGATGAATGGGTTCATTACACACTTCTTCAAAAGAGTATGAAGGACGAGCCCCTTTGGTGGAGGCTTCCAAGTCTGTGATTTTCTTGAAAAGAATTTGAACCACGTCAGATTGAGGAGGAGGCACAGTGGCATGTCCTACATAGGAAGCAAATGGTGGATGTTGTTGAGGTGTCAATGGGGGATTCATCTGTTGATTGATAGGATGATAAGAGGAATAACCAGGCGTTCTGGGTGACGCCTGGTGAGGTATTTGCTGTGAAGGAGCCTGTGTATAGGCAGGCTGTGGGATAATAAGTGGTTGAGAAAATGAAGGTTGGATGACGGACGGAGCCTGTGATTGGTGGACTCCTATGCTTGTTGACTGAATCGGAATAGATTGAGGAACATGGGTGTTGGTTTGATTGGACATGGTGGGGAACAAGACCTGAAAGAGGCTTTTTACTACCGGATTAGTTACTAAGGGCGCCGATGCTAGAGGATGGGCGAAGGTCACTGTTGCCGGAATATTGGAAGAAAAACCCACTGGAGGACGAGAAGCAGGAACCAACTGACTAGTCGAAGGGGGTTGACTCATAAAGAGGTACTGACCCTGGGATACAATGGACGGCATAGATGAATTAACAGCAATATGTGGGTGCGCAGACGCACCCATGATAGCCAGAGAAGAGGACTTCTCAGAAGTAGGTTGTGGAATAGTCGAGGTAACTGCGGCGTTAGGTATAGGTAAGACTATTTGAGAACTAGTCGATACGGTCGGTGGAAGAGAAAAAGGAGGCACAGGTGCGCCACCCTCTTCCGTGGCTCGAGGTGAGAAAAATGATGCTAACTGTTCTACAAAAGCCTGGGATGGTTCACGAGGATAATCGTACACTTGTTGGATTGGTGGTCCTTGATCAGATATTTGAATAGATTTGTGTACTAGGTAGTCCATGAGGGCTACCGGGTTACGATCAAGGAGTGCCTGAAATTCAGGATCCCCACGAGGAACATACTCTAAGTCAGAAGCAGATGATATTTCTGAAGGACTAGGGGAAGCTGGACGTGATGGGGTTGCTTTGGCTTGATAGAAAGGATTATATGACCAGGATGGGGAACCAACTAACAGCGGTCCCGAGGAAGATCTGGGGGGTGCCGAAACATCCACACTAGTGGTGATCTCGGAAGAAGAAGGGGCCAGTTGAGCCATTCTTCTAGATTGTAACCGAGTAATGACCGTCATAAACACGCAGAAAAGAAGATTGACCTAACTAATGCATGCATAATTCAAGCAAGCAGCAGTGATTATCTCCTTTAATTTTTGATGCTTTTAAGAAAGAAAATATTAGGGAAGGCTTTTAGAACAGAACTACTTAGATAGCCAAACTAAGGATGGTTTGGGGAATGTTTGGTGAGGAGTCCCAAGGCACTTCAAGAAAAGACCAGACGTGGCTTGATATAGGGGCCTACCCCGCACTTCACACACCGCCGCGATAAGGGAGTCGGGTGCTTTGCCAATATATACCGTAACTTCCGTGAATTTATAGCGCGCCCGAGTACGCGTAGGCTCTTCCTCTTGGATGTCACTTCCAAGTAGGCGAGGCCAGGGAAGGAATTTTTGTTTAAATGCTTTATACCTAGTGATTTTGGCTTTGTGTGCAAGGGTGAAAAATAAAAATCAAATAGTGTCACTACCGATTTTGATCAATTTTCCAGCCTAATTAAAACTAGATGAGAAACATACAACAACAATGACAAAGAAAAAGTTCTTTTTAAGCACTTAAAAATGAAGTGTTTGATTTCGATGAAGACAAGTCAAACAGATTCTTTCCCAAATGCGATTAAATTCCTTTTAAGCACCAAAAATTGAAATGTTTGGATGTGATAAAAAAACAAACAATTTTTTTTTTTTTTTTTTTTTTTAGTTCCTAAAAAGAGAAAACACCGTAAAAGAGAAATACCTGTAGATTTAGCTCTCCAAGGTGTGTGGACTTCAAAAAGCGCGTTGTTGAGCTCTTCCCCTCGAACAATCCCACGAACAAGCAAAGTGCTCCGCAAGAAAAGGTTAAGCAAACACCAAACAAGATCCAGAAAGATATATCCAGATAATGGTGAAACGAAAAATTTCTATTTTAAGGAAATAGAAAAATTTCAAGATAACGATTTCGCATAAAAAGCAAGATTGAAACGATGAAAGGAAATGCTCAAACAGAACTGATAAAAATCAGCGAGGAAAAAGAACAAAGCTCAAAACTAGAAAAGAGATGAACTTACCAATAAGGGACTTTGGTTGGGTCCCACCGGGCGTGCCAGAATGTAGATCAAGAATTTCGCGCTTGTTACCTGTCCAAGTTAATGCACCAAACTAAACACAAAAACCTTGAAAAACTCAAATGAAATTGATACCTGATGGACAAGATCTGAAGATGCAGATGGATAAGGAAGCCAATATAGATGAGACGGGCGCACACGAGCAATTCGCACAGTAGATCCGAGTAACCTGCAAGACACCGATGCTTGACAGAAAAAGACCACGTTAAAAGGTATTTAGGTGGACTGCCCGAGAAGCGGGTCCGGGAAGCGATAAGCTTCCTCGGCGGATGTCAGTCCACGTTTTCAATTAAGCAGAGAAGCATACATGATAAAAGATGTACGTATAGGACTAGATTTTATGATCAAAGTAATAAACAGAATCTAAACAGCAGACAGAAAGCAATAGAAAACAGGAAACTGTGCAAACAAACTGGATCTATGTTACCTGTGTCCTTTTACCTATCTCGCAAGATGATCGCGCGGCATCGATTATGTAGAATCGGCGCCGATCGAATGATCGGGCGATCGATGTAGATCGGCGCGATCGATCGATTTAGATCGCGTCGACGATCGATTTGGATCGGCGTCGATCCGAGGCAGCGTGCGAAAAGGTTTGAGAATCAGAAAACAGAGGCAAGATCGTCAACGTCTCGCAGGATCTCGCAAATGCCGAGAGACACCGCCGTGGTCCACCGGCCGGATGATGCAGGAACACAATCACCAGAGAATCAATGGAGACGTGCAATGCTGATGTGATAAGAGCAGAGTAACGGTGCTCCTCTCAGGGATTGATTTGGACAAAATTCACTTTCACTCGATAGATAACATTCAATTTTGATGTTCGAACTCTCCTCGCTCTCTCTCTCTCTACAACTCAGGTCTCAACCGTAATCGAGTTCGGGCTTCTATTTATAATCGGCACCGACCGAGATTAAATCGGCGCCGTTCAAAAAATCGGCGTCGACCGAGTACCGGTCGGCGCCGATCGGGGAACAGACTCCCGAAATGGCCAAACGGAGTGATTTCTGGGAATATGAGAATGATCTTATCATCCCAAGTACGGGAGATATCCCGCGACTCGGTTTGGGAGGAGGAGAAATAGGGGGGATATATGGATAAAATAGATATGGGGTAGATAAGTGGTTAGGATATATGTAAAAAGGTGTAATTAAATAGTTAATATTTAATTACTCATGGGTAAAATAAAATGGGCTGAATTAAACTTAGGATAGGTGTTTAAAACACAAATTGATTAATACTCCAAGGGGGTAGTGGTGATATAAACGTGCCCCAGGTTACCTGAGCAGGTAAACGAATGTAAGAGACACTAAATTGAGTAACCAATATAGGACCAAGCGAAGGCTTGAATGTGTTTTGATAAGAAAGTGGTGAATTGTTGGAGTTCACAAGGGTTTAAGGATTTCATGATTTTGAAAATGTGTAGCTCTTATAGTGTGTTGATGTTGACATCAGTAACAATTCATTGAGAAGTGTCAATGTATTTTAAGGTAAGGTTTTTTTAGGATGGTGATCTTCTAGACCCATATAAGTTAATATAGTGTTATCATCGTAGCATTGAAGAATGTCAATGGTAGGCAGCTGAATGTTCCTCTATCTTAGGTGGTAATTTTAGGGTAATGGCTTTGTTATTACCATTAGCTTGATAAGTTGTTATTTCAAGTGAAATAGTATTGAATTACAAAATTTAGCAAGAATGGATATAGTTTAGCCATCATCGTGAGGATGATTCTAATAATGGTGACATTGGCGCTTAATATATAGGTGTTAATTGTAGTGGCTTAGAAGGAAACACTTTAAGGCTAAGGTCATGTTTTTCATAAGGTTATTTCCAGTCTTCAAAGGGTAAGTCATGTGGACCTTGTTCATACCAACCCAGACTGAAGCCTTTCCATGTGCAATGGTAGAGGTAGGTTTAGGTGAACTATTATTTACCTAAGAATTAAAAATTTGATGAGAAGGGTTTTACACGTAGTTGATCATTGAGGTGATATGAATTTTGATTGATACCTATATAAATTAGTTGTGTTCATGGGAAAGGGGGATCCTGAAGGAAATTATGTTTCCTACATTAGGATAATATAACTTGTTTGTCAAGCCTCCCACACTTTTTAGGCATACAAAGTGCACGAGGGTTAGGAGACGATAATCCCCTTATGAAATATGTTGCATGACATCTTCGAAAGAGTGATTGAAGGTAATTTTGATGAGGGGATGGAAGAAATTGTAGAATCTTAGTCTCGAAGAGGTTTGTTTTTGTGATTAAAGTAATATGTCATTAGGCCTCGTAGGTCTTTTGACAATATTTTATGTGATTTGGACCAAAAGCACTACAAAGGTTTTATCCTCATGTTCATACTTTAGACGTCAATTTAGTGTTGATAGGATACAACACATAACACATATCTAGGGATGACCCAATAATATATTATATTGAAATTCTCCTCTACGAGATATAAGAGCCGGTAGAGGCTTGTAACGCCTATTTTTATAGGTAGGATTACTTTACCCAAAGTGTTAGGGAAATAATTTCATTTAAAGCATGGATCACATCATGTGATTGAGAAACTATGGTGTCAGTGTAACTCAAGCTACTTAACACATGTGATGATATAATGTTGATATGGGTGGCATTGTCAATCATTACTCTTTTAACGAGAATGACATTGATTTGACAATGACAAGAGAGAGAAAGGTCATGGTCCTCAAGTTGTGAGGGGATTTTAGAGTCATCAAATGTAATATCAACAAGCATATTAAGCATGCCAATGAGGTTGGAAAATGGATGAGGGTCATCTAATAGTATTCAAACGTGGAGGGCTTCAATCATTTCATGGAGATGTTGAGGAGAATTTTGAACAAGCTCATAAAGTGACATCTCAACAAGAGATTAATATAATTGTTTAAGGAAAATGTTCTATATGTATGTGTTGGATTGAGCTTGGGTTGCTATGAGATTGGACACCTTGGTTATATAAACTAATGGATTAGGTGACTCGGAAAGAGCAATGAAGATATATACCGTAGGGAGGTCTTTTAACTCTTTTGCGCTCTAGTGCTTATACGGACGTCATTTATCTAGAAGCTAGGGGCTTTAATGGAGGAATCTTATTTTTACTAGAAGAGATATCGAGTGAAGGTTTGGAATATACATGTTTAGGGCTTGTCAGGATTCGGGTTTAATTTGATATTGGGATTTGGCTACATATGGAGGGATGATTTTTATTTATGGGGAGAAATCCTTTGTTAGTGATACTTTGGATTACAAAGCATGGAGGGCGTTTCAACCCTCCTCGTAGTGTCATGTTATTCTGGGTGGTAAGTGAAAAATGCATCATAGTTATACCACGTAAGTTTTATAATCTTTGAGGATATGTGGGCTTAATAGGAAGGATTTTATGACTTTTGACAAGTTTTTCAAGGATGTTAGTGTAATATCATGATGATGTGATGGTAGTAAGGTTTATCAATTCATAGTTTAGGATTATGAATTACCGGCATAGTGTTTTCCTCAGGAGACATGTTTAGGTGTTGGTAGTGGGATGGTTTTAGATATTTCGATATTTGGATGGTAAGTGATGCCTTCAAAATTTATACCAACATGGACCCACATGTATCACAAGGTGAGAAGTGATTGGCTTCACAAGGGAAGATGACACACATAACCAAGCCTACCTAAGAGGCTTACATAGGGGAGAGGTCATCATTGCAACTACCCTTATCCCTCCAAGAAGGGATCTTGGCTAGCCTTTGGTTCCTCCAAAGCACACACACACATCAACTTTGACAGGCCCCCTTTTCCCTACAACATAACATGCTCTTATACCTCCACTAAGACTAGCCATGAATCCCCTTGTTTCCTCCAAAAAACAACACACACTTCTCCCTTATTCCTCCCTTCACTAGCTACACCTTATTCCTCCAATAAAAATGATGAAACCTCACCCCAACAAGAAGACAACAAAACCACATGATACACATGATGCAAATCATAACTACATTTCCCAATGATAAGGAACAAACAATGATCACATTTCCCAAAATGATGAAGCACAACAACAATCCAACCACATTACAAAACTTATAGATAGGTCTTCCCATGACATGATATTTTTATGATTACACATTTATTACAATCATGTTTCAAACTTTAACTTAAGGTCTAGAAAGGCTCATAATATGTGAATCATACATTCCTTTTCCTTTTTAGACTAAATTTCCTTTATACCATTTAACATTTAACTTAAGGTGTTTTTCATTTAATATGGATCATATACATTATTGCAATTACTTGTTTTTCTTTTTTATTAATAGGGTATTTATATACACAAGGCTACTAGGTCTTATCCCTAGGATTCATTCCTAAAGGCATGCATCTTATTTTGAAATTTATATCATACCTTGTTCATACACAACAAAGGGAAGTGTAAGACCAAAAATGAGAAGTTCGTAGTTTTAAGGATTTAGGGTTACCCTATTTTTTTTCATTATAAATTTTATATTTAATTGATTTAGTCCACATTAAGTATTATATGACATGGGTTTCTTTATTCATGACATAAGAAGGTTTAATCACATTATAAGGAAGGTCAAGTTTCACTTTTCCCATGGAACAACATCTCATGATTACACTTCCGAAGGCCAAGTGTTAATTATAATTTTATTATAGTTATGTTCCAATAATTAGTTTAAGAATACAAAGGCACTTAATGTGACAACATACTTTCTCTTTTTTTGTTTCTAGACTAAACTTCTTAGTATCGCTTTACATTCAACTTAAAAGGGTTTTTTAATTAGGTTCATATGCCTTTTGTAATTAATTGTGTAACCCATTTGTTAATAGGGACATTTGTATGCTCATGAGACTACTAGTCCTTGTCTTAGGGATTCGTCTCTAAGAACATGATTACATAGTTTCACATCATACATTCATTACACAATAGGACAAGTGGGAGAACAAGAGGGAGTATCATCTTGTTTAAAAGGTTAAGATTCACATTAAATTTTACACGTCATGGATTCATTTCTCACCACAAGATGGTTTAAACACGTTACATGAAAGATCTAAATTTCTCTTTTCTCCTAGCACATCATCTCATGGTTACATTTTCACAAAATAATCATAAATTAAAATTTTGTTAAGTTCACAATTAACTCTTAGTATTGTATTATAGAACCCAAACGATAATTGAAATTGGGTATGGAATTCATTTATAACCCCAACTCCTAAAGATGACTTTCAAAGGGTAGTTAATGATCTTTCCACCTAAAGCCTTTCATTCTACTACATGTGTGTTGGTCCAAGAGGGTTTTGCATTAGATTTAAATTTGGTTTCCCATGGAGTACTATCTTAAGAGAACACATTCTCCTTTACACACACATGACTACTAATCCTAGGAGGAAGCCACATACTAAGAAAAGTTTAACCATTACCATTCCTAACTATTGGGTTCACAAAAATGTCACTAAGCATACAAGCTATGATGATAATCTCAAACTTGGGATCTTATTTCCTTAAGCTAGAAGGTGTCATCGAGTATAATGATTTAGGTTCACCCTAAGGTTTTAGTTTTCTATGTTATGAAGGATCACACGAGAAGGGTAGTTATGCAAGAGTTTTATACTAAGGTTGATTATTTTATTTAGATTTCCTTTCTACATTTTCAAGGTAAATAACACAACACACTAGAGATTTAATCATCAATTTCACACTGAAAATGCACTATAAGATGTCAAATTCAATTTCATTTAACATATATATCCAACTTTTACAATACATAATTCTGAATCAAAATGACACCCATGGTTAGATGCACATTTCCCAAAACACCCCTAAACACTAGCAACTCATACATATTACAAAATTTCAATAATAAACCTTTCAATACATCACAAAATGTTGATTTAGCCTCTACAATTTCATTGTTTCAAATAACATGCAAAAATGATATTTTTAGTGACACTTCACTTCCTCCATGTCTCGAGTACTGCAACCACCACATGGTCAAGAAAAATGTTGGCATGGCATCCACCTAAATCTAGCATAATTAATGTTATTAGTTTTTCATTTACATAATCAGAATAATTCACACAACCAGAGAGGGTTAGAGATATATATAATCATTTCATTGCACTTCATTTCTTAACTAGGAGAGAGAGAGAGAGAGAGAGAGAGAGAGAGAGAGAAACACTATTTTTCCAAAAGTCAAATTTCACACAAAAAGCCACAAGATAGATAGAGTTTCATATATTATTTATAAGTTTCAATAAGTTTTCATGATGGTTTTTGACTTGACAAGGGTCCTACGACCTTCTTTTACATTTTCCTACTAGTTGCGAAAATGTCCAATTTTGGCTCGGAGGCTAAGAAACCACGTTCAAAAAATCTTCTTCGATGGGAAAATGCACAATGGGTAAATTCCTACATGTTCTCCTATATACCAAGAATTCACAGCCGATCGAAGAATTCAAAAAAACAAATGGTTTACAAATGTGGCTAGTTTTTAGGGCCATCGGTCGTAATTGGACTAGTTGCAAAAACAACCAATTTTAGCTCAAGGGCTAAGAAACCATGTCCAAAAAACTAACTTTCCAATGGATGAACACTCAATAAAAAATTTCCTACATGCTCTCATATATATGGAGAATTCATTAGAGTGACTTGAATGGAATAAGAAAGAAAATGGGTTACAAATGGCAACTGGTTTTCTAGAGCCACCGATGTAATTGGTCTAGTTTGACCTAGTCAAAAACAAATGACTGAGGCCTACAAAACCCCTTTTCCAAACTAGCTAAAAATTTTTTCCCCAAACTAAAGGTTTTAGAAATTTTCTAGTAAAAATACTAGAGGTTTGTGAAGGTGGAAAAAAATTTCTTCGCTCAAGGTCCAAACAAAGCCGAAATGAAACCCAACTTTTCACTTTTAACAACTTCCTAAAACTTGAAAATGGGACATGGCTCTAGAGGGGATGGTGAAAAGAGCACAAATGATCAATCGGGTCAATCTAAGGCTTGATGTGACTCCCCACATAACAAGGAATACAAATGAAACTTGACATCTCTTTTTCAGGGTTTGGAAGGTTGTTTTGAGTACAAGTCTTGAATTTTTTTTAATTTTTACTAACTTTAAACAAAAATAGTTATTTTTTAAAGTTGATGAATCATCTAACTCTCAAGTACTAGTGGACATGATCAGAGGGTTTATGATACCATATTTGTTACAAATTCCAAAACATTCAAAATGAGGGTTGATTTATTATGTCAAACCAAGGTTTTCGGCATTTGCATAAGTCACAAGGTGAGTTTTTTATTTTTCACACTAAATTGTTTGGTTAAAAATAATAAATTTGTATAATAATAATGGTTTAATATTTTTATTTATTTGCAAATGAAGAACCAAAATATGAAAATTATAAAAGATGAAGGTAAGGAGACCATGCTGAAAATGAGGAAAAAATCCTGCCATGAAAAGGTTCCAAGTGGATTTTCATTGTATTTCGCAAATCTTCAAGCATTTTTCAACCAAGTCAAATGCTTTCATTTCCTCCAATCCTCAATATATGCTACATATGAAAAACCAATTACATCCATAAATTTTCACCGTCCATAAAAAATGATTTAACAATACCCTATATTTCCATTTCAATTTTGCATATGTAGGAATTTTGGCACATGACCAAGGTTTCATTTCATCTATAAATTTCAAACCTTTGGTATTTAATTAAAGGCCATGTGGTATTTTAGATAAAAAACCCCATTTTCACATACCCACAAGCATTTAATTTTTGAGATAAAATTTAAAATTTTTAGAAAACCCTTTAAGTTCATACACCATTATTGCACATCCAGGATAACATTTTTTTGGGAATTTTTTAAGGCATTTTTCAAAAGTCCATGTTTTTGAATCATCCATTAATCCCATATGTCTAACATCTCTAAATGTGTACAACATGAAAGGGATAATTGATTCAAAGCTTTTTTATCAGACAGATTATTTTTTTAACACCTCCTTTTTTAAGCTTTTATTTCACAAGCTGAAAGTTGGCCAAATATTAGTGCCTTTAACATTTTCCTTTTTAAAATCATTTCCCAACTAAATTTAACTATGTAATCAAATTTTTTTTAATAAATTTTCCATAAATTTTTATTAAAATCCCATTGGCATTGGATGAGAATCCAAAAAAAGATGGTTTCATTTAGAGGAAGAATGAAAGAGAAAAATCTTATAGAGAAGACATAATGGGAAAAGAAGAAAGGGCACTTTAATGTCTTAATCAATACAACAACAACTCAAAATAAAAATAAAGAGTAAAACAGGAAGTGGTAGCCAATGTCTCCAGAATGGCATTTCAAAAGGTTAAAGTGCATGTAGCATAGTTCAGTAGAAGAAAAAAAAAAAATCAATACAGCTAGACATTACACCCCAAAATGAATGCCTCCTAATCCTCAATCTTTTTTCTTCTTCTTACGTACATACAAAAAAAAAAGTAGGAAAGAAATTTTTTTCTCGAGACAATTGAACCCACTTCAAATATAGATATAGATCCAGATCAATCAATTTTATAAAGTAAAATGAGGAGATATTAGGGTTACAAATTTATCTCCATGTGTAAGGCTGATTTAACCCATATTGGAATTGATTTTAGGATGATGGATATTAGTGAGAGCTCCATTTTTAGTTCCTGTGATTTTATTTATTTAATTATGAGATTATTAACTTTTTTAGTATATAGCTCTAACTATTCAAATTATTACTAATTTTACAATGTTAACTTGGGTTTTCCTATGTGGTTAATGCCTCTGGATCTCAAATAAAGTGCTTGTATTATTATGCAAGGAAAATGATAGGTATGAAAGGTTATTTAAGATGACGCCCTCATCTCACATTCTTGAAGTGGGATCATCCCTCACCCATATGCTCCTTTAATTTCCATTTGATCATAACTAATCTGAGGTTCTCCATACACCACTTCAACTACCTCCATTCACATTCCAATTTTAAGAATATATACTCCTTTTTTTACCCTTTTCATCTAATTTATAATTTAAAATTACTTTTTATTTTAACTCCAGATTATTTATTATATTATAATATTATAGTATTAAACCTTCTAAAACATTTAATAATGATATATTCCTATCATCAAAATATTTTATTTAATTTTTGAGAGGATTTTAAATTTATTTTTACTTTATTGTTTTTTTTTTTTTTATTTTTTATTTTTTATTATTTATTATTTATAAATGATTTAATATATAATCTAACCAAAAAATCATAACATAATAAATGAGAGAAAAGAAATATGGGCATTACATCTCCCTCCCCTTATAAGAGCATCATCCTCGATGTGACACAATAGCCAAGGTTAAAAGAGGTACTCATGAGAAAGGAGGAAATAATCAATGACTCATGTCACCAAGTGAAAAATATACTTGTTTAAAAGCATGACCACAAGGAAGAAGGAAAGGTTTGAAAATTTCTTAATGTTTATGTGAAGATTGGTAGTTCTAGTTTACATTATTACTTATTTAATCTTTTTTCTTTAACAATATTTATTAATCTCAAGCTCTTAATATTTCATTTTTAGATTTTAGTTTATTTATTTTCATGGGTTCCCAACAAAACTAACATCACGATACCACACAAGGCCCAAACACAACACTAATGGTCCACAAGACATATTGCTACATACTTTCACAACTATATCACATCACAAGAACTCAACCAAACCATGGAAAGAACATACACATAGTCCACATAACATAGTACTTGTCACACACACACATGCCCCATGACACAATAGTACTCATAACATAAGCATACTATAACAACATGGAATTCCCAACAATACACATACACATACAAAGGTTTCACAAACACAAACCAAACCATAGCTACATAGTGTATCACAATACATACATCATCAGATGGAACATCAATCAACATCATACATAATCAATGAGGACATCAATCATCAACATCACAAAAACATAAAACATCACAAAAAAACATAGTACTCCATAAATCATAATACCAACTCCATACACCTCCAAATCATCCATAATACCCCCCCAAACAACTCCATATACCTCCCAAGCATCACAAAAAACTCCATATACCTCCCAAAAATAAAATAAAGAAAATTTTCCTTTTAGCTCCACCAAAGAGGTTGGTCACCCTATGGCCCTAGGCACATAGAGTCCAAACACCTCTAACCCAAGTGACATAATAACCCATGGTTCAACAACCCACTAGTTATCTATAACTCCTTGGGGTGTACCCCCATACAACAAAGTGGGCCCATAGGTACCACCAATCCTTGGTGAACCCATGTCCCTATTACAACACATAACAACATTAGAACCAACATGCCAAAACAATAAGAAAAATTTCCAAGTGGCATCAAATTCAATCACTTTGGGCCAAGTGAGAAAATATATTGAAACTCAAGGAAGAATTTTAACTTAAATTCAACTTTCAATCAAAGAAAAATAAATGGCTAATTAGCTGTAATTAGTGCAAAAATCATCATGTTAGTGCAACAATCAAATAAAATCCCAAAATTACAAACCATAACTCAACCAAAAGTTAAATAGAATAATTTTTGGTTCTAGAAAAGGAAGAGAAAAAAAATTCAAATTTATGAATAAAATACATATAAGGAAATATCACATCACAATCACTATGTGGCCTTACACGACCACCAAAGGGGTACTCATCAAGTTTTTGGCACTCGGATATCGAGCCTCAAATCTGTAAAATATATAACAAAACAACATCATAAATACCTTTAATCATCAATCATGAGTGTAATCTTGGAATATAAATAATAACTGCCATAATATTTGTCTGAATCATCCCTCCATACTCCCACAAGGCTCAACATAGTCTCAACATAGTCTGAGAGGGAAGGGTACATGTCACCATCTACTGAGCCTAAGGTGTTTGTGAAACACAATATACATGGTTCCCATTGGGAAAGTTCCATGCATACCAAATGAATAGAAGTGGGTTTTCAGTCTATGTAAGACTCCACTCCCTATCTCATACTGGCTCAAGTGATTGGTCAATGGTACACCAATGCATAGGTACACATAGGTCATCTATATACAAAACCATATAGGGAGAGAGAAAAGGTACAAGTTGTCACCATCTACTGAGCCTAAGGTGTTCATGAAACACAATATATATGGCACCCATTGGGTAATGTGTCATACATACCAAATGAAAAAAAGTGGATTTTCAAGTCTATGTAAGACTCCACTTCCTATCTCATACTCAGCTCAAGTGACTAGTCAATGGTACTCATTTCCTCTCTCCACACATACACTTTTACCGATTGCTTCCTTAGGGTCGGTTAGTGTAAGGTTCACAACATAACACATAACTACATTACTAACACAATGGTGATTCACGCACATCAACCATAAGCATCTTACACATGGTATATATATAGGGTATAACACAATCATTACTTTCATGGTTTACAATACATCACATTTCCACATAACACACCCAAAGTGCAAGTAAGTATAATACAATAGGGGTCATACAATCACCATATGCCCCTAATTCATGACATGAATCCATCACATAACACATGAAATTATATGTATGATGAACATAGTGACTAACATCACAACATACAAAAATAATTGTGATACAACATGGTGACACAACATGATACATCACAAACATGGTGGTGACATCATGATATGATCCAATTCACTATATAACAATTTTTTTTCATACAACACATTAACACACATACATATCACAAAATAAAAAACACTCCAACACTTTGCAATCCAATAACATTATTTTCACAACAAGGTGGTACATCACATGAAATTCTCATTGAATTCAAAAAAAGAGAGTGAATACTCTCATCACAAGCACATCAACATGATAAAAAAACCACACTAAGTGGCATGCACAACATGTGCATTCATAATATCACAAGTACAATGTTGGTCACATCACAACATATATCACATTACTCTTCCCATCCTCCACCACCATGCACAATCATCACAACTCCAATCTTCCTAGAGGTTTGAGAGCATGAACCTCCACTCTTGATACCAAATGTAATGCCCACAAAATTTGACACACAAATACAACAGTAAAAATATAGAATATTTTTTTTGACTTACATTGTTGTATACATGACACCACATGGGAATGATTTGGGTAATTCAACATCACACAAGACATTTATACCAACATGGACCCACATGTATCACAAGGTGAGAATTGATTGGATTCACAAGGGAAGATGACACACATAACCAAGCCTACCTAAGAGGCTTACATAGGGAGAGGTCATCATTACAACTACCCCTTATCCTCCAAGAAGGGATCTAGCTAGCCTTTGGTTCCTCCAAAGCACACACACCACATCAAATTTGATAGGCCCCCTTTTCCCTATAACATAACACACTCTTATACCTCCACTAAGACTAGCCATGAATCCCCTTGTTTCCTCCAAAACAACACACATTTCCCTTATTCCTCCCTTCACTAGCTACACCTTATTCCTCAATAAACAATGATGAAACCTCACCCCAACAAGAAGACAACAAAACCACATGATACACATGATGCAAATCATAACTACATTTCCAATGATAAGGAACAAACAATTATCACATTTCCAAAATGATGAAGCACAACAACAATCCAACCACATTACAAACTTATAGATAGGATCTTCCCCCATGAACACTGATATTTTTATGATTACACATTTATTACAATCATGTTTTCAAAATTTAACTTAAGGTTCTAGAAAGGCTCATAATATGTGAATCATACATTCCTTTTATTTTTTTCTAAAATTCCTTTTACATCATTTAACATTAAACTTAAGGTGTTTTTCATTTAATCTGGATCATATACATTGTTGCAATTACTTGTTTAATCACTTGTTTGTTAATAGGGGTATTTATATACACACAAGGCTACTAGGTCTTATCCCTAGGATTCAGTTTCTAAAGGCATGCTTCTTGGTTTTATATCATACCTTAAGGGAGGTTACATACACAAGGGAAGGGACTAGTGTAAGACCAAAAGAGGAGAAGTTCATAGTTTTAAGGATTAAGGGTCATGAATTTTTTTTACTTTCATTTAGTTTTATATTTAATAATTGATTTAGTCCACATTAACTATTATACGACATGGGTTTATTTATTCATGATAAGAAGGTTTAATCACATTATAAGGAAGGTCAAGTTTCAATTTTCCCATGGAACAACATCTCATGATTACACTTCCAAAGGCCAAACATTAATTACAATTTTATTATAGTTATGTTCCAATAATTAGTTTAAGAATTTGAAGGCACTTAACGTGACAACATACTTTTTTTTTTTTCTAGAATAAAAACTTCCTTAGAATATTTTTTACATTCAACTTAAAAGGGTTCACTTATTAGGTTCATATGCCTTTTACAATTAATTGTGTAACCCATTTGTTAATAGGGACATTTGTATGCTCATGAGACTACTAGTCCTTGTCTTAGGGATTTGTCTCTAAGAACATGATTACATGGTTTCACATCATACATTCATTACACAATAGGAAAAGTGGGAGAACAAGAGGGAATAGTCCTTTGTTTAAAATATTAAGATTCACATTAAAGTTTACACATGGATTCCATTTCTCACAACAAGATGGTTTAAACATGTTATATGAAAGATCTAAATTCACTTTTCTCCTAGCACATCATCTCATGGTTACATTTTCACAAACTAATCATAAATTAAAATTTGTTAAGTTCCACAATTAACTCTTAGTATTGTATTATAGAACCCAAATGATAATTGGAAATTGGGTATGGAATTCATTTATAACCCCAACTCCTAAATGTGATTTCAAAGGGTAGTTGATGATATTTTCCACCTAAATCCTTTGTTCTACATGTGTTCAGCCCAAGAGGGTTTGCATTAGATTTAAAGTTGGTTTCCATGGAGTACTATCTTAAGAGAACACATTCTCCTTACTACACACACATGACTACCAATCCTAGGAGGAAGCCACATACTCTAGACAAAGTTTAACCATTATCATTCCTAACTATCGGGTTCACAAAATGTTCGCTAAGCATACATGCTATGATGATAATCTCAAACTTGGGATCTTATTTCCTTAATTATAAGGTTCCATCGAGTATAATGATTTAGGTTCACCCTATGGTTTTAGTTTTCTACGTTAAGAAGGATCACATGAGAAGGTAGTTATGCAAGGGTTTTATACTAAGGTTGATTATTTTATTTATATTTCTTTTCTACATTTTCAAGGTAAATAACACAACACACCAGAGATTTAATCATCAATTTCACACCGAAAATGCACTATAAGATGTCAAATTCAATTTCATTTAACATATATATCCAAACTTTTTACAATACATAATTCTGAATCAAAATGACACCCATGGTTAGATGCACATTTCCCAAAACACCCCTAAACACTAGAAACTCATACATATTACAAAATTTCAATAATAAACCTTTTCAATACATCACAAAATGTTGATTTAGCCTCTACAATTTCATTGTTTCAAATAGCATGCAAAAATGATATTTTAGTGACACTTCACTTCCTCTTCATTTGCATAATAAGAATAATTCACACATAATCAGAGAGGGTTAGAGAATATATATGATCATTTCATTGCACTTTAGTTCTTAATTTAGGGAGAGAGAGAAAGAGAGAGATAGAAGAGAGAGAGAGAGAAACACTATTCTCCAAAGTTAAATTTCACACAAAAAGCCACACTAATCATAATGCAATAAAAACAACTAACTAGAACAATAATGACATATCCAGGATTAGAGAGAGAGATTTGCAAGAAATAAAACCTACACTACGAATGGCGATACACCAAGAAAGGGGTTTACTAGACAAAATTTTGGCTTGCCAATGAAGAAGGATGAACATGGAAAGGATAAACATACATCACAAATCCGATTACATATGATAATTCACTCAAAATGAGAACAATAACACCCAAAACATGCAAAGGAAACATGGGTTGTATAGTGTACTTGCAAACATGAGAAAGGAAAAATGAAAGCAACCAAACTAATGCAAGGAAAAACAATTAGCCACAAAACATAATTTGATTATTTCAAGCACTTGCACAAAGTGCATCATTATAGTAGGGAGAGGCAGAAGCTTCCATTACAATTTTTGGAAAAAGGCTTGAAAGCCTCTAAATTCACAACAACTCAGCTTATGAAGAGAGGGGAAAACTTGGAAAAAATGTCTAACTTACTAATTTTGCATTCCCTTTTACATTTTATAGCACTACCGAGATGAGGAGGAGAGAGAATTTACTAAAAACTAGGTATGAATGTAGTAGATAATGAATATCATGTTTGACCTGGTGCAATCCATCCTGATTACATCATCAATTGTAACTAGGAAAACCTTCCCCCAATATGCCCTTATCAATTAAAAATTTGAATTCCCTCCATTTTCAAATTAAAATAATATTTTGAAATTCTCTTGGGAAAACAACTTGGTCTGTGGTGGAACCCTCGTAGACCTGAATTGTACATGTGAGAAACGTTTTGAATTTTATTTGGTAGACAACTCGGCAAATGGCTCGCTAGCCAACTCGCCGAGCTGGCAAGCGAGTCATTCGTAGCATTGCGTTTAGCAAGCTCTATACCTTCCATTATTCGCCTTTACTTTTATTGAGTGCCTTGTATTTCGATGGATTGGACATTACGTGTACACCTTGGAGAGATATTTGAAACACCCCTTCACCGCATAACTCTCCATGTATTCCTACATCACTGGTCATGCTCCATTGCGCATCTGTGTAGCGTGTTTACATTGGTCAAGTCACGACCACTAGCCACATATCCTCCATCGACCTCCTCTTTTACAACTTGACGATTGATTTACATTCTCCAACACAACTGGCTCCGCGTTGTTGACGGAGATTTCCTCACCTACCAAGCAGCCGATGACTTGTCATTACCTTCGTACTCTCCTTCCTGACATAGCCACCAAAACACAATCTTCCGCATAGCAAGAGAACAAATCGCCACATTGACACGTCCCTTGCCTCAACTCCAAAATGAGTCTCTCCCAAATTTTAAAAACACTGCAAATCCAAAGTAGAAACCCAATCTAAAAATCCAAATCCAAAGTCTGATTTTCAGATTTCGGACTTCGGGGAACTAGCACTTCGGAGCTCCCCTCTAACATAGCATCGACTGAGTCACTCCAAACTTCAAAAAAACTATAAAAAAACTCCTTCAAAATTCCGAAGCTTTTCATGAAATCGCTGATGTTCAGACCTTCGAAGCACTTTTCCTCCGACCCAAAAACATTTTAGTTCCAAAACATGACTCGGGATTCGCTGCGAGCTCACCATCTTTCTTTGTCATCAGAGTGGCTAACCGATCTGTTTTCGTGCGAACTCTCTTTCCCCATTGCTAATTTTCAATCCATGAGCTGGGTGACTCGGTGTGACCTTAGATCTCATCATGATCGAGACGCTTGATTGCTCGAATGTCGAGCTCACTACAATCTTGCACAATTTTGAACTTAGCATTATGCGGAGTACTTTGATGCAATGCCATCCGGCTGAGCTCGTGTTTTTCGAACAAATGCGCTACCTTGAGCCTTGGCCAATGCGACTTGGCATCCCTTACTGGTTTCATTGTTTCCCAACTTGTTGTGTGAGTTGTTCATTCTAGGTGTCAAGCCCATTTTCCATGGCTCATGGAACTTTACCAATTTCATTCATTCACCTTCGTGGCACCGATCTCATTTTCATCGAGACAACCTCCACACCTTTCAACCTATTGTGTGTTACGCATTCTCATAGAGTCTTACCGAGTTAAGTGACCTCTAAGCTTGAATCTCATTTTGGAAAAGCGATCGATCTCGAGATCACCTACACATTGAATTCTAACTTAAGCTCACCATGCATTCATGTTCAAGCCCTCTCCACTATGCCACCGCCAACATTCACAGCTCTAATGTTGACCTTGACCAATTCACGAGCTCCAAGCTTGAGCCCGAATTTCCTAATGCAATGCCTTCCCCGCTTTCACAAGTTTGATTCACTTATCTCGACCTCATCAAGCAGTCGTTCTCATTGAACATAGCTCAAAATAGATAACTATTCTATCCGACCGAGCTTTCTCAAGATCTCTTCTCCGAGTCATGCCAAATGCCTCAACCCGATTTCTTTCACAAGTTAGCAGAGTATCGAGATTCCACATCTTTGGCATCCTCCAAAGACACTCTTCTGCCGAGTTATATTGTTATGCCGACCGATTTCCACATGAGCTCACCTTATCTATCAAATGAGATCAATGAGTTGTTCATGGCTCAAGAACATCCAAGCTTCATTCTTTAACCGAACAAGCATTTTCGAGCCATCTCACCCATTAGCTAGCAAGCAACTCACCGAGCTACTCAGTGAGCTATTTTAATCCCTATTTTAGTTTCCTTGGGATTTCTCTCAAGACCATAAAGTCATGGAAACATAGAGATACCCCTTAAAATGATTTATCATTTTTTTATCATTCTTTGCTTGCATAGACCAAAAGTGGAGTCTCTGCTCGAGGCCGACTTTCTCGTCGAGTGGTAGCCTTGAGCCTTTAAAACCTAGGAAACAAAAAAATAGTTCAAGATGATCCTGAACCCTTCCTAAACACCGTAAATTTTATCAAAGAACAAAATTTTTCCCGTAGGCCCCAAGTTTTCACGTGAAGCCCCTTCCTATCCCAGGATCCTATTTATCCACGTTGTCTAATTTTTCCCCAAGGGGAAAAATTGGATAACATTTTTGGTGACCTCTTGGGGATTCTTTCATGCTAAGCACTAGTCCAAAGAGCCTTGTGTATCCATTGGGAATGGATTCATTGTTAATCCCAAAACTGATCATGAATTGTGAGATTCTTGATCCCGATCTATCTAGATGTTGTTGCATCCTAGACTCAAGTTGATAACTAGTCTCATTCCTCCGTAAAACCGACCAACAGGATGAAGGATGATACATTGACTTGTCCCTGAATCCGATATTGCCAATCTACGAACAACTCATTGTGGAATTTGAAATAAAACATCTTCTCGGTTTTGGACATCATAGAACTCTATTATAACTTGATTTTTTCCTTCTAAAATTCCACCTCCGAGACGCTTTTACAAGAGCAACCATGAAACACAACACACACCAAAAATGAAAATCATACATGCCTCAAATGAAACATACAGAGTGTTCCAAGAACTTATTTTCTGAAATCAAACATATTCTTAATCTACGCTAACAGGAGGCACATGAGAGCTATATGAACCCTATTGTTGGTTCTTCAAAATAGCTTCCCTTCTTCAAAATGGGCAGCCATGTAGATGATTTGACAATGGACATGGCTGAGATTGAGAGTGAAAAACTGAAACAAGCCCAATTCTCCACTTGGTTCACCAAGGCATCAACTGGAAAGAGAAATAATGCCTCTTTTAGTTGCTCTACATTTGTTTTGTAGAGGCATTGCAACTGATCCTTGGGGCTATGAAACTCATCCTCACATTCTAAAGTGAATGTGACTAGTTGTGACTCCTCCCCTAAACAATGTAATAATGTACCTTATAGGACAAGGTCTATTCTCAGTAAAATATTCCTGGTACTCCGAGGTTCAACTTTATCAAGGAAGTTTACTTGAAGACATTTCGAAAAATGTGGTTATCCATAAGCCTTTTTCCTCATGTTCCTCATCTACGTATTACAATCGCTTTTCCACCTAGATGGATGCTATTGAAGTGATTTCTTCTTTGATCCCTTTTCCTCTTTTGACAACCAAAAGTTCCTCCACATCATGCATCTCCTTTGGATTTCTTGCATCATCAAATGGAACTATTTTTGAACCACCGCAAATGTTTAAAGTGTGGTTCTCACCTAGGAGTTTTTCCTCTTCCGATTGAAGGAAAAATTTATCTTAATTGTTGATCTCCTCATACATCATAAAACTTGCAAGAGGACTATAAGGGGCAACAAGATTTTCAAGAATATTCTCCTCCAAATCTAGTTCATTAACCGAGTCAAGCTTCGTAATTGAGATCTTTTCTTCATTTAATCACACAGGATCCTCTTCTCATGAACTTGGAGCCAAATCTTTCCCTTCTCTAATGGACTTTACAATTTATGGTGAATCAAACTCCTCGATGATATGGAACTATTATCACTTTGTTGTTCATCATTTTCTTATGTTTTCTTTTGTGTACCTCTAGTTGCCACCACCCAGTTTTTAATTTCAACCTTAGTTGGAGGGTTAACTTTGAGAAAAAAATTACTTGATGTTCAATCTTATAGCTCACTCCTTCATATTCTTTGCAAGCTCATCCTTACTAAGTTCCTTAACATTCTCCTCTTCTTCTTCACTATAATCATATTCTTGGTCTTCCCAAAATGGATTCGGGAATGTAAGAGGAGAGGTGGGTTGGAGTTGAACTGTTTCCTCCATTGTTTGAGGTGGTGGAAGAGGTGCAACTTCTTGTATTGGTGGCCTTTGTAGAAAAGAAGGAATTTTAGAAGAAAGAGGGGTAGAATATTCATGGTGGGATGGGAAGATAGGAGATGAAGAAATGGGATTCTCAACATGGGCAAAGCAGGTGAAAAGCTTGGGATTTGAGGTTTAGACTTAAATGATATTTGTTAAGAAATGGAAAGAGGACTATGAGCTGATGGTTTAGGACTCGCCCATTGACAAGTCTTTCATGCATAGAACTCATAGGCTTCTATCTCTTTAATCCAACCTTCAAGTTGAGGAAAACTTTTAGCCATAAAAGTAGTGTTTTTTTGATGTAAACACTTCACATAGGGCCAACCCACGTATAAGGTACTCTAAAGCCAATTCTGAATTACTTCATTTGAGCTATGGCTCTAGGCGCACCATACCTACCTCCACATTTTGCATTTTAAACTATAACTCAATATATTCATATATATGATGGCCTCTAGAATCTACATGTTCTTGGTCTTGAAAAGTTGAATAGTTAGGTGAACAACCAAACTAACCATGACTTTGCTAATATGGATATGCATTGGTTCTCATCATAATATTGAACTGGAGGTGGATTATAATCATTTGGAACTAAATTTTGCAAGTTTGGAGGTGGAGTGAATGAGTGCATCATTGTAAGTGGGAACTCCACTATGGGAGTGAAGCCATGATTGTATAGCTTCATGAATGGGAGAAAAATGGAAACATTTAAAGGAAAAGGGATGGAAATGAGCGAAGAAGAATGGTCTATAACTTAGAGAGTTGGTTATTGAGACCAATGGAGTCGCAAGTTGTACTTGGGTATGCCTCCTAAGGTGGAATTTAACTAAGACCACAAAAACTTAATGAAATAAAATGAACAGTAAATACACACACACCGTGAAAGATACGACTATTATGGCCCCACCAGGCGTGCCAAAAACTATTGTCACAAAATCACAACACCCCCAAATGACACGAGTGTAAATGAGACATTCGGTGTGATTGAGAAACATGGCATCACCTCTCAATTTATGGGGCTTGCATGGGCTTGAGGTGAACCTCTCGGAGAAGGTCGAATTCCTCTTCCTAAACTAAACACTACACAAATCCTATTCTAATAAAAACATCTAACTAGACCTATACTAACATTTCCAGGGGATTAGGGAGAGAGATTTGCAAGAAATAAAACCTACACTAGGAATGGCGATGCACCAAGAAAGGGGCCTCGCTAAACAAAATTTTGGCTTGCCAATGAAGAAGGATGCACATACATCACGAATCTGATTACATACGATAATTCACTCCAAAATGAGAAAAATAACTCCCAAAACTTACAATGGAAACATGGGTTGCACAATGTACCTGCAAATATGAGAAAGGCAAAATGAAAGTAAGCAAACTGATGCAAGGACAAATAATTACCCATAAAACATAATTTGATTATTTCAAGCACTTTCACAGTGTATCATTACAACATGGAGAGGTAGAAGATGCCATTACAATTTTTGGAAGGAAGGCTTGAAAGCCTCTAAATTCACAACAACTCAGCTTGTGAAGAGAGGGGAAAACTTGGAAAAAATGTCTAACTAACTGAATTTTGCATTCCCTTTTACATTTTATAGCAACCGCTAAGATGAGGAGGAGAGAATTTCCTAAAAACTAGGCATGAATGTAGCAGACAATCAATACCATGTTTGACCTAGTGCACTCCATCCTTATTACATAATAAATTGTAACTAGGAAAACCTTCCCCCATTATGCCATTATAAATTTGAAAATTTGAATTTCCTCCATTTTTAAATTAAAATAATATTTAAAAATTCTCCCAGAAATTTTTTTCCCATGGTGAGACTCTGTAGGTATGAATTTTTCATGTGAGAAGGGTTTTGAATTTTATTTTGTAGACTTCTCGGCCATTGACTCGCTAGCCAGCCTGCCGAACTTGCTAACAAGTCATTCGTAACATTACCTTTAGCGAGCTCTACACCTTCCATTATTCGCCTTTGCTTTTATTGACTGCCTTGTATTTCATTGGATTAACCACTATGTATACACCTTGGCGAGCTATTTGAAACAACCCTTTACCTGCATAACTCTCCACATATTCCTACATCCCCAGTCGGACTCCTTTACAAATATCCATAGCATGTTTGCATTGGTTGGGTCATGACCACTTGCCACATACCCTCCATCGACCTCCTCTTTGACAACTCGGCGATCGATCTTCATTCTCTGTGGAACACATTAATTTGACCATCTCCATGACTTACCGCCAATTTCCTTGGGAAATCTCAACATGTCCATTACCTAAGACATTGAATTCACCGCCACGTAGTACATTGATGGAAGCACCTCCGATACAAATGGCTCCACATTGTTGACGGCGAGTTACTCACCTACCAACATGCCAATGACTTGTCAATCTTCCATGTAGATCGGCCAATGACTTGCCACATCGACACGTCCCTTGCCTCAAATCCGAAACCAGTCTCTCCTGAAGTCAGAAAAAATCCAACTCTGAATCTGAAACCTGATCCCGAAATCCGAATCCAAAGTCTGATTTTCTGACTTCAGGCTTTTGGGAACTAGCACTTCAGAGCTCTCCTCTCACATAGCATCGACCAAGCCACTCTAAAAACTGAAAGGTTTAGTCCCTGAAATCTGAAAAAACCTCCGTATGAATTTTGAAGCATGCCACGTATTCATCGATGTTCAGACCTCCGAAGCACTTTTCCTTCGATGCAAAAACATTCCGGTTCAAACACGACTCGGGAATTGCTGTGACCTCCCTATCTTCGCTTAGCCTTCTAAGTGGCTCACCGAGTTGTTTTCCTACGAAATCACTTGTACCATCACCGACTTCTGATCCATGTTCTGGGTGACTCACTGTGAGCTCAGATCTCAGCATAATCGAGGCGCTCCATTGCTCGAATGTCGAGCTCAGTAAAATCTTACACCGTTCTGAACTTAGCATTCCGTCGAGTAACTCGATGTAATGCCATCTGGCTGAGCTCATGTTTTTTCGAACCACTGCCCTTCCTCGAGCCCGGGCGAACGTGAATCGACTTCCCTTACCCGATTTCATTGTTTCCCAACTTGGTGTGTGAGTTGTTCATTCCAGACGTCGAGCCTATTCGCATGGCTCGTGTGACTTTACTAATTTTGGTCATTCACAATCTGTGGCATCGAGCTCATTGGTGCCGAGCCAACCTCAATACATTTCAACCTATTACGTGTTATGCATTCTCACACAGTTTGACCACGTTAACCCGACCTCCAAGCTTCAGTCTCATTTTGGCAAACTGCTCGATCTCGAGCTCACATGTGCATTCACTTCCAACTCGAGCTCTCTATGCATTCATGTTTGCGCATGCTCCACTATGCCATCGCCGATGTTCACATCTCTAATGTTTTCCTTGACCAATTCACAGAGCTCCAAGCTTGAGCCGGATTCCTCTTCCTAAACTAAGCACTAAACTACTCCAAATGCAATAAAAAAGCAAACTAGACCTATACTAAATGCTATCCCAATTTTGTCCCTGGAAAAATTGATCAAACACGACCCCGTGCAAGAAGAAATTAAAGAAACGGCTCCGTTGAACGAACCCATGCTTTAAATCCAAAAAACAGGTTGTAGGTGAGATCTAAAATGGAATAGCAAGGTCGGGAAGAGAAGACAGTGTCAAAGAAACCAGAGGCTCAAAGGAAAAGAAAGGGTGAAGGTTCAAAGTCTTCGGGCTCTGTAAATGATTTAGAACAAGCCCCAAAATTGGCTAAGTATAAAGGTGTTGGCGGAAGCTGCCAAGTGTCCAAGCGGTACACCTCCAAAGGTTAAATCCAAAAGGGAGACTCAAACAAGTGCCAAGCCCCCATGTGTCCAGAGCCCCAAAAGTTGCACCGGCTGTTGAAAAGTCTTTGACTCAGCGGAAGGTGCCAAGTGTCCAAACGGCGCTACTTCAAAGATAAATCCAAAGAGCGGAGACCCAAATGAGTGTGGGCTTGCCACGTAGTCCAAATTAAAAAATGGGACAGAACAGGCCCAAAATGACTAAGTATAGAGAACCAATGGAAGCCTCCACGTGTCTCATCAACGTAATTTCAAAAGGAAAGTCTAGAGGCAGTCCCCAAACGAGCACGGTCTCGCCACGTGTCTTAGATCTAAAAAGGAACAGCAGTCGGGGTTGAATAGTCAAAGAAGAGGTAGGCCGGCGGAAGGAGCCAAGTGTCAACACGACGCTACTTCAAAAGTAAAATTTGGGGCAGGTTTCCAAACAAGCGCCAAGCCTCCACATGTCCAGGGTTAGACTTTTGGCCCCCAAGCAAGGAGACTTTGGAAAAATACAAAGGAGCCCAAGGAGCTTGTGGAATCTGCCACATGTCAGCCCAACATGATTTCAAGAGCATAAGGAAGGATCCGAATCTCCAAGATGCACGAGGCCGCCACATGGACCTTATATGGACAAGGCTCTTTAAATATTGTGCTCCCGTGACCCGAAACTTCAAATGGCCATATCTTTTGATTGGAAACTCAATTTTGGGCGGGAGAAGACTTTTGGAAACTTCTCGACACCCTCTACACCATGGAAACATAAAATATCATTCTTAATAGGATTTAGTAGGTGAAAATTGGGAAAACATCTTCCAGGACATTAATGCAGAATCGATTTCTTCAACTACTAGATTAGATTTTATTTGATCTGCCGTTCTTCTTCCTTAGCACGCCAAGCAGACATAGGGAACTAGAATCGATAGATTGTAGGCATATTTAAGAGGGGGCATTGATTGATGGTGGTAAAAATTTCAAAGTAGGATTCAATGCATATCTCAAGGTGGTTGAAGCCGGATTCAAATTCTTCCCTCCTCTCTCTCTCATTCTTCTTATATATTGTAATGAAGGGGCATATTCAAGTGGTTGGTCATTGTTTCTCCTCTCCCCCTCTCTCTTTCTTCCTTAGGGTAGAATGTGGAGTCTAATCCTCCTCTCATGGCTCTGTAATGGCATTTTCTTGCCTCTTGCCCACTGATGATGTACCGTGTAACATTTTGGAGCAATAAAATCTATTTCGTGATGCATTTGTCCATCCTTGGCTTATTTTGTTGTCTCTTCTTACCTCTCATTGTTATAGGGTATACTTGTGCATACTTTGATGTTTGTTGTAGGTTCTGGGAGCTGTGCTTAATGGGTTTTGAAGTGGTGTTCCATGTGAAATCTATCTCTAGTCCATGGTGCATTCTGTCCACCCTCTCCTCTACTCACCTCTCTCCACTTCAGCAATCGGATCTGTGATTCAACCACTTCCTTTTTCTGGTGTATCACCACTTAGTGTAGGATCTTTCACCTCTCTCTCTCTGTCCCCTTGGAATGGTTATATTAGGATAAAATAGGTTATGCCTACACTAGAGTAGCTTGTGGCAAGTAGATTAGGAAGCAAGAACCGTCATTTCTCTAGAGGTCCATCTCAAGTTTTGCAAGTCCCAAAACTTGAGAGATGGTCCCATGTTGTGCAATCACACCGAATGCCCCACTTCACATCCAGGCCATTCAGGGGTGCTATGATTTTGCACTAACACTAACATTTTCAGGGGGATTAGGAGAGAGATTTGTGAGAAATAACACTTACACTAGGAATGGTGATGCACCAAGAAAAATGTTTGCTAGAAAAAATTATGACTTTCCAATCAAGAAGGATGAACATACATCACGAATCCAATTACATATGATACTTCACTCCAAAATGAGCACAATAGCTCTTAAAACTTGCAAATGAAAAATGGGTTGCCCAGTTGTACTCGCAAAGGTGAGAAAGGTGAAATGAAAACAACCAAACTAATGCAAGGACGGATAATTAGCCAAAAAAATAATTTGATTATTTCAAGAACTTGCACAAGTGCATCATTACTATAGGGAGAGGAAGAAGCTGCCATTACAATGTATAGAAGGAAGGCTTGAAAGCCTCTAAATTCACAATAGCTCAGCTTGTGAAGAGAGGGGAAATTTGGAAAAATGTCTAACTAATTAATTTTGCATTCCCTTTACATTTTATAGCACTACATAGATAAGGAGGAGAGATAATTTCCTAAAAATAGGCATGAATGAAACAAATAATGAAGAACATGCTTGACATAGTGCAATCCAACCTAATTGCATCATCAATTGTAACATCCCCATTTTAAGATACTAGAAGAAGGGAATTTTTTTTTGTATAACGTTCTCTGTTATGAATTATATAATTCAAACACACGTTCAAGTTTTAATAATTGTTCTCTGCCCAAACAACATAGTTTGGAACACACAATTTCCTTTTAAAACTAATGTTCCCTGTTCGCATATTTACAATATGGAACACACATTCAATGCCATTCAATCTTATAACAGATTCTATATGTTGTTGTAAATGACTCGAAGAACTGCCGATCTCCCATTTTCATGGCTCGGAGTTTCAACGATCCTTCATTTCATGACTCGGCAACAACCGATCCTTCATGTTCGTTCATGCATAGTATATTATATATACAAGTTTTCTTAACTGCTACGGTTATCAAAATGATCCATTTAAGAAGCCTATCTCGAATATCTGTTATTGATATTCATCTGACATCCTGCATCTTAAATTAAGTGATTAGGACAACGCAACCAGCACTTGCGATACTTTGGCCAAAGATTTTCACATGCTTTGCATGATCATATTCCTGGATGTGATACACATCAATGGAATACGTCCTTCACTTCACTTCACCTGTTATCTAGAATGGTCTTTCCTGGTTCCTACCAGTCCTTTCAAATTAAGGTCAGATTTAAACTTCCAATTCCAATTAGCAATATGAACGAATATAGGAAGGCACTCCTGGTAACTAAAGATACGTAGACATACGGTGTCGTTCCCCACGACTCCGTGTGTCTAGTTATCTTTAGTCCTCCAGAGTCACTCCGTATATGTGATCATACTCCTATCCCCAGCCAAGAACTTCACATTCAGCCTATGTATTCTTGATGTTTTAATTCGGGAGGGCATTGTAATATGTTAGCTATAACATTGTGTCGTCATGAAGACCCCGTCTTCATGAAGACACCTCTTTGTCAGAAAGCCGGCGTATGTCAATGTCTTACGGAATCCTCCCATCGAGAGTACACATCCTGCTCAAGTGATTTGGATATGATCTTAATATTTAAGATCAACTTTCAGCAACCATGCTGAACCTTTATCCTCGTTCCTGTTACAGTTGTACATAGCTAAGAGAGACTAAATCCGTCTTCTAGCTTGCTTTACATCTTCTCCTTCTTACCGAAGGGTTGCGTTTTTCCTACTTGGTTCTCTTCTTAATCGTTGGATTAAGCAGCCCGT
Organism: Taxus wallichiana var. yunnanensis; assembly: GCA_018340775.1. Classification (NCBI taxonomy): domain Eukaryota; kingdom Viridiplantae; phylum Streptophyta; class Pinopsida; order Cupressales; family Taxaceae; genus Taxus; species Taxus wallichiana. The sequence continues at coordinate 373,976,276 of CM031237.1, forward strand.
TACCGACGGACGTGATAAGTTTAACCTATTAAACTTAACCAAGATTTTTACAACTGTAACTAAATTCAGAATTCCATCTTTTTAGACGTCATTTAAACGAGGTCTAATTCCTATAAATGTATTCATTTATTCCCCTTAACCTTACATAGTTAAGGTCCATTAGCTATGGATATATTTATCCCATATCCTTTCTTTCTGAATTTAACTTACGAGATTATTAATGGAGTTCGGAAACGAAGTTCAGTTACTCCTGAGTTAATTGATATTCCTTAGCTTCCAAGCTAATCCTGAATACCTATCAGTTATGGGATCATATTCTTCCTAATCCTTTTTAATGTCAATTAAAAATTCATCTTTACCCAAGTATGAACTAATTGCACATTTCAACTTAAAAGTTGCATTTAGGTAAGAACAGATATCAATTCCTTTTTAACATCCATCCAAGGACAATTAAATAAATCCAAATCAAGAAATAACATTTTATTTCCAATTTAATCAACAATATCAAACTGATATAGTTATTAAAATATCACACTTGTATTCAACAATCCATTTCATAATCCATACATTTGCCAATCCAACTGACTGGACTTTGTTTATATAAAACATCGTTACAACTCATAGATAGAAGAATGTACTTTCTTCTTTTCGCAATGTCAGTAGAGGAGTAACAACTAACAAATACAAATCATCTTCGATAATCAAAAGAAGCATCAGAAAATAGCCATGTCTTCATTCTAATCAATTTCCATCTACAAAATTACTTGCACGGTCGGTTAATGAATCGAGCATATTAAGCACTTGTCATTAAAATGAGGTGCTTTAATTAACTGTCTCAATAAAAGAACCCTGCTTTTATAAAACGACAGTAAGAACATCAATCAAAAATCAAGCATCAAAAGAAGGGACAGCATAACAACTGAACCATCAAAATACCATCCCAATCAGCCAGAGAATTGCTGTCCTATTTTTCCACAGAACTGTTACAAGTTCCAAATTACAATATTGTAAAGTTTAGGAATACAAGTAGCATACTGCTGACATAACTTAACTGTTATTCTTTCTATTCCTTTCCCTAGTAATAAATACAAAGGGTAAAACTAACTGAAACGTAACCAATTACTTTCCTTTCAGTTCATGCAACACATTTGATTCCAAGCAATCACGCACAGACGAGAAAGCAAACAACAATGCATATAGTTGCTCATACCCAAGCGATACAAAATTCGTTCTTCACGATTACAGATTTCCAACTGTATGAAAGAAGAAAAGATCATTTTTCCAAATTATCCATCCACATTCCTATTTCTTTCCTCATGACTGTCCTAAAAACTGAATCCAAACGAGACACAATTCAAGATAACAGTTCAGAGTGAAACTTACAAAATCCATTCGGAATTCACTTTCCAGCAGCAAGAATAATTTCATTCATAATCAGCTTTAAATGAAAACAAGGAAGAATTTATCGTCCTTATCAATAATTCATTTAAATCAGGCTCATATGAATACCCAAAAACAGGTTAATACAACATCATATTTATCATAGAACAAATAGTATAAGAATGCATACTATGTACTTATTGTACTAGAAGAATCCATATTTCTTTCACTGTATTTTTAACCAAATAACAGTTATACAATCACGAAATCAATTATTCACATGACTTTCTATTTCCATGAACGCATACTGATTCAAAGTACAATTTACTCATTCTTTGTTACCTACAAGCAAGACCAATCATAGAGCACAAGATAAGGCTTCCAATGCTATTACCAGTAATTCAAACAGCAAAAAGAGAAAATTTCATTCCTTTAACCTTTCACTAAGAAAACAACCATTTTCTTCAGACTCAACAAGAATTGTTCAGGCCGATTTCATTTCTTCTAAATGACAGTGCCAAGATCAGAAGACCACACGAAACAATTAAGTATTTCATTTGTACAAAAAGCACAACACTTAGAAAATTAATCTAAATACCGCTGTCACTTCCAACAATCCGAACTTATAAGGTTCAATAAACCCAGTTACTATTTCTTTCGAAATCTAAAACAACAGAGAAAGGAAGAACTAGTTTCCCTATAATTTCAGTAAGAAACCATCATTTGCTCAGAATGAAATAAAACACCCAAATCGAGCTCACTGCCAACAAACATTTCTACCCGAAATCCATTTCTCAAGTTCATGATAATGTGCAGAACTTCAGAATGCAATAATCAGTTATCATTACCTCTATCGAAGTAAACCCGTATAGGGTGTTAAATGCATAAGTCTGGTACAGTCAAGACAACCCACACAGCAAGACAACATTTCCATGCATTTATTCTTTTGCACAGCAATCCAAAGCTAAGTCGTATTCACAAAGACAGTCCGAACTAGAAGATCGAACAACATCAATAAAACACAACAAATCATCCAACCCCCACAGCAAGAATCAACATAATTCATTTAATGCACAGAAATACAAGCCAAGCTCGTTTTCACGACTACTGTCCGAGCTGTAAGATCAAGTCATTTCCATAAAACACAACAAAATCAACCTTTCATCCCAGCAAGAAAGAAGGTATTCATTTATAAGTCGTAAGAAAACAATTTCTTTTCTAGCTCCCACGAATACCCAAATTGTATTCGTCCATTTATATAAAAGAAGAAGCACAACAATAATTACATTACTATCATTTCCCTCTAACCGAGCTCGTAATGCTCAGATAAAACTCTAATGCCAATTCCTTTAAAATCCAAAAATGCTATTTCCTTCTAATCCCGAAACAGCAGAAGGAAAGGAAAAGTCTTATTTCCTTTAAGAAAAATTTCAGTATAGAAACGACATCAAGCAACTCGTACATCATGTGCAATTTTATCACAAAAGTTCATATAACAAAAGAACAATCGCACAGCAATGAAAACAACCCACACTGCCTGCACCGTTCTTATATAGCATTTAATCAGAGAAAAACCCATTTCGAATTCCCAAATACTGTCAACAACCAACACAACAAGTTCTTATTCCAACTCAATTCATGCAAAGACGGATCAAATCACAATAGCAAGAAAACGATTTCACCCATATCATTTCAAACAATGACAGCAAGAATCAACTAGCCCAAATCGTCTCAACATGACAACAATCAGATAAATCAAAAACCCAAGAGCAGGGTTGTTTTAATGAGATGCTTAAACAAAGCAAGTGTTTTAAAGAGAAGGGCTTAACATGCCTGTAAATTCTTCCTCGAAACTCGAAGAAAACCGCGTCTACCGAAGGTATTTCCTTCCACGGCGACAAGCACGAGCTTCCCAAAAATCACCTTTCCTCTTACAGGCTCAGCAACAGCCTCCGATTTCCAAAGAAACGGTGATAAAAACCAAATGAAACTGGTTCGACTGAACCAAACAAAAACCAAATGCAGAGCAACTTCTCAAAAATCCGAACAACACAATAAACAATCAAATTTTCCTTCATACACTTTCCAAGGCGAGCTGGTCGCGAAGACCAAAAAAATTTAAATGCATTAAAGGCTCTACCTTTTTCTATTTCCTCACGCCACCACCGACTTGGGTTGGCGAACCACCAAATTCAAATTTTGCATGCAAACCAAGTTTAGTTCCATGACCAACTAGATACCTCCACCTTTTTCCCTGTTCCCGCCAAAATTGGCGCTGTCCACGCAAGGACTCACATTAATTGCCATTTAATTCCCCTTCATCCTTATCCTTTCCCATGGGTCTGTGCGTCCCCTTCTAGGTTAGGATTAGTTTAGGATTCATAATAGTGTTCGACCTAGGTCATAGCCTAGTCTTTAGGTTAATAGAACTTAGGTCTATTTTCACCTTTTATACAATTTAAAAATCCACTTAGGATAGTAGTTTAGGATGTAAGGTAGAACTTAGGATTAGATTAGGATCTAATTCCCTCTAACACCTAACACTAATCAACCTCCAATCCAGTCTTTCCGACTGTCATCAAATTTCAACACTGTGCAGGGCATTTCGTCCCACATTAACATGCCTGAGCCACCCGCATCCAGGCATTTATCGCCTTACGGGATCTCACGTTACGATAAATGTATGGTTCGTGAATCGAACCCTTTTCCGTTGGCATCTACGTGCCAACTGTTCATACCTGTAATCAGGTGCTGTACATTTATATCAACCTGCAATTCAGTCAAGAGTAAATCGACAAAGCGATTACAAGAAGGCCACAACATATAGAATTCAGCAAGCATACGACAATTTGTCGTCACATCAGTAACATACAAGCAACAATAACTGTTGTCCCATGCAACTAAATTACAGCATGCAAGAATCCAGATTTGCAACACATTCCCTTAAGATCAAAATATATCTTAACATGTTTGCCTTCATTTCAGCAGTTACAACATCAAGAAAGTGTTTACCATGATGACTTACAAAATCAGGGCGTTACATCAATTGTAATTAGGAAAACCTTCCCCAACTATGCCCTTATAAATTCATTAACCACTGGAATGGCTCGCTAACCACTAAACTCCGAGTTGGCTAGCGAGTCATTCGTAGCATTGCCTTTAGTATGCTCTACACCTTCCATTATTTTCCTTAACTTTTATTGAGTTCCTTGTATTTTGTTGGATTGGCCGCTACGTGTATACCTTGACGAGCTATTTGAAACACCCATTTACCGCATACCTCTCCATGTATTCCTACATCACCGGTGGAGCTCCTTTGTGTATCTCTGTACCATGTTTGCATTGGTTAGCTCACGACCACTTGCCACATATCCTCCATTGACCTCCTCTTTGACAAATTAGTGATGGATCTGCATTCTTCATGGCTTGTATTAATTTTAACATCTCACGACAATTTGATTGCCTCGGGTGAGCTCTACATGTCCATTACCTAACACAGCGAATTCACCGCCACGTATTACCTTCGCACTCACTCCGCCTAACATTATTCAAAAATGCAATATTTCACGTAGCTCAGTGAATGACTCGCCACATCGACATGTCCCTTCCCTCAAATCTGAAATTAGTCTCTCCTAAGTCCTAAAAACACTCCAACTCTGAAGCCGAAACCCGATCTTGAAATTTGAATTCGAAGTTTGATTTTTAGACTTCAGACGTTGGGGGACTAGCACTTTGTAGCTCCCGTCTCACATAGCATCGACTGAGCCACTCTCAACTTCAAAACGTTTAGACCTCGAATTGAAAAAACCTCCTTCGATTGAAGCATGCCAAGAATTTGCCGATGTTCAGACCTCAAGCACTTTTCCACCAACCCAACAACTTTCTGTTCCAAAACATGACTCGGGCGTTGCTACGAACTCCTCGTCTTTTCTTTTCCTTTTGAGTGGCTCACCAATCCGTTTTCCTATGAAATTTCTTGTCCCATCACCGAATTTCGGTCCATGAGTTGGGTGACTCACTATGAGCTCGGATCTCATCATGATCAAGCCACTCCATTGCTCGAGTGTTGAGCTCACTACCATCTTGCACCGCTCGAACTTATCGTTCCAATGACTAGCTCGATATAATGCAATCGAGCCGAGCTCATGTTTTTTTGAACTACTACCCTACCTTGAGCCCTAGCCAACGTGACTCGATTCCCTTACCCAATTTCATTGTTTCCCAAATGGTGCATTAGTTGTTCATTCAGGCATTGAGCCTATTTACCATGGGTCATGTAACTTTACCAATTTTAATTAGTCACCTTTTATAGCATCGAGCTTGTTGGCAATGATCCAACCTCCACACCTTTCAACATGTTATGTGTTATGCATTCGCACACATTGAGACCACGTTAAACCGACCTCCAAGCTTGAGTCTCATGTTGGTGAAATGCTCAATCTCGAGCTCAATTTTTGCGTGCATTCAATTACAACTCGAGCTCACCATGCATTCATGTTCAATCCCGCTCCACTATGCCACCACCAATGTTCACAAATCTAATGTTGATCTTGACCAATTCGAGAGAGCTCTAAGCTTGAGCCCGAACTTCCTACTCAATGCCTCCCCTGCTTTCACGAGTTGGATTCACTTATCTCGGCCTCATCAAGATGTTATTCTCCTCAAACATAGCCCAAAATAGTTCACTATTCCACTAGACCGAGCTCTCTCAAGATCTCTTCTCCGAGTCATACCAAATGCCTCGACCCAAGTTCTTTCACGAGCAAGAACACTAAGACTCCATGGATCGGCCTCCTCCAACACACTCTGCTGCAGAGTTATATTGTTATGCCAACCGTTTCGCATGAGCTTGCCTTTTCTATCAAATGAGATCAATGAGATCTTCATAACTTAGTAACATTCGGCATAAATTCTTGGACTCGAACAAGCATATCCAACCCAGCCTTACCATTTAGCTAGCCAACATAGGCAAGGTGAGCTCCTCGGCGAGCTATTTTAAGCTTGTGCCCACTTTGACATCCCAAACCTGATTTTGATCCTATTTTTGTTTCCTTGGGATTTATCTCTAAACAAAAGAGTCGTGGAAACATAGAGAGACCCCCTAAAAATTATTTACCAATTTTGATCATTCTTTTCTCGCATCGATCAAAAGTTGGTTCGTCGAGGCCAATTTTCTTGTCTCGGACAACCTTGAGCCTTCAAAACCTGGGAAAGGAGAGAATGGTTGAAGATGATCCTCAACCATCTTTGAACACCATAAATGTTCTCAAGGCAAAAAAATTTCATATAGGCCCCAAGTTCTCTGTGAAGCCCCTTAGATCGGTCCCTGTGGTTGTATTTACCACGTTGTCCAATTTTTTCCCAAGGGATAAAATTGGATAACATTAAATTTCAATCAACAAGCCACAAGAGAGAGTTTCATACAATTATTTATAAGTGTAAATAAGTTTTCACGATGGTTTATTGTCTTGAATGGGGTCCTATGACCTTATTTTACATTTTTCTACTAGTTGTGAAAACGTGTAATTTTGGCTCGGAGGCTAAGGAACCATGTTTGAAAACTATCTTCCGATGGGTAAATACACAATGGGTAAATTCCTACATGTAATCCTATATACCAATAATTCACAAGAAGCCCGATCAGAATTCAAAATTGGTGAATGGTTTACAATTGGCGGCTAGATTTCTATACCCATCGGTCATAATTGGCCTAGTTGCAAAACAACCAATTTAGCTTGAGGGCTAGGAAACCAAGTCCAAAAACTAACTTTGAATGGATGAATGCTTAACAGGAAAATTTCTAAATTCTCTCATATATATGGAGAATTCATCAGAGTCGATGGAACTAAAAAAATGACAAATGGTTTAAAAATGGCAACTGGTTTTCAAGAGCCATTACCGTGTCGGTTTAGTTTGACCTAGTCAAACATTGACCAGAGGCCAACAAATCCCCTTTTCAAAACTAGATAGAAATATGTTTTTATCAAAACTAAAGGTTACAAGAAATTTTCTAGTAGAAATACTAGAGGTTTATGAAGGTGGAAAACATTTATTTTCTTAGGGTCCACACGGTGAGCGAAACAAAAACCAACTTTTCACTTTTGGCAAGCTCCCTACAATCGCAAAAAATGGGGAACAGGCTCCTATACGGGTGGAAAAAGAGCACAAATGATCAATCAAGGTTGATCTAAGGCTTGATGTGAATCCCCACATAACAAGGAACACATGTAAGAAATTTGAATTCTCCTTTTCGGGGCTCAGAATGTTTTTTTGTGAGTCTCGAAAATGGTGTTTTTCCTAACTTTGTAAAGTAGATAAAGCTGGTTGTTTTAATTGATGGTCCTCATCTAGCTCTCGGTACTGTGGACATAATCACCTAATTATGATATCGTGGGTTAGCAGATGTATAATTTTGTCGTAGTAACACAATTAACGATCAAATTCTAATGGGTAACGTAAATCACAAGGTGGAGTTTTATTGTTTTGCACTAATAGTCTAATTAAAATGTCCAATTTCATAAGTATATAATGGTTTAATATTTCTATTATATTGTAAATGAAGAACCAAATTTTATGAAAATTATAAAAGATGAAGGTAAGGGAGACCATGCTTGAGAGGAAATGAATTAGCCAAAGTTTTGGAGGTCATTCCACATCTCTGCAAAGTCATTTTGTCAAGCGGTTTACGTGCACACTAGAACACGTCCATTTTCCTTTGCTTGAAAATATCTAAAACCGCTTAAACAAAACCATTTGTGCACATCAATAAATTGAAGCATTTTGTGAGGCTGCATTTTTTGGGGCATTTTGAAAACTAAAACACAAGATTTTCCCCAACCTCCATTATATTTGTCATAACACTTCTCACTACAACTTTCGATGATAAAAATTTCCCTAGCCATGTTTCAAGCTCTTGTTTACAAAATTTCACGGTTTGGCTGAAGGACATTCATCCAATCACCAAGAAAATGGGCCACACAACCTTTATAGGGTTTATTGGCCTATTTATGATAAAGTTTGGAGTCTCCTCATATAGCGAAGTGACCAAATCCATTTCAGAAGATCCGTTAATGTAGATCTAGTAGCCATAACATTCAACAAGACTTTCTTCCCTTCAACCATGGCATTTGAAGGAGATACATCGACTCTAGAATTTCACGTAGAGGAAGAGTGAAATAGATAAAACTATCGAGAGAAATAAGTGGAAAAGTAGGAAAGGGCACTTTCAACGTCTTATTCAACACTATTCAAAGTAAAGGATAAAGAGTAGGAAAATAGAGTGGTATTTATTGTTAACCCATGAGAATAATGTAACAAAGCTAAAGTGCACATTGCATAACTCATAAGCATAATAAAAATCAATACAATTTAGACAATATACCGTAATGAAGCGCTTCCTAGTCCTCAAATCTTTCTTCTTTTGTTGCATACAACAACAAAAAAGGCAAGAAGACATTTATTCTAAGAGATAATTGAACCCACTTCAATAAAGTTACAAATCTATATGAATCCATTTGTATAAACTAATATGAGGAGATATTAGGATTACATATTTATCCCGTGCGTAGGGCTGATTTGGACCATATTGGTAATGATTTTAAGATTGATATTGGGTGACAACTCCATTTAACACCTCCCTCGCCCTATCACATTCTACCCTTGCTGCAACTATCTAATTACTCGCTAAAATTCCAACACTAACTTGGGTTTTAATGTGGTCAATCATACCCTGGCTAGCAAATAAAGTGTTTGTATTATTATCCAAGGAAAATGACATGTCTAAAATCTATTTATGAATCCTACATGCCTTGTCGGAAGACCCATGCCTACACCGCTACACACGATAACCCCTACCACACTTCACCGAACTAACACTTCTCCATTCCTCTCTCCAAATACTCCTTACCCGAGCACTCCACTCCATTCCCCTTTTATATATAATATAATTATAATACACACACACACACACACACTTAGTTCTTTTATCTTGCTTATTTATTTATTATTATTATTATTTTAAATTTTATTTATCTATCTTAATTTTTTTATAGTAATGATATTGAGACGATCAACACTAACAAAAAGGGGAAAAGAAATCGGGGCATTAGAGAAGGTAAGCAAAAGCTACCTTTTTGTGTGTTTTTCTTATGAATATTTTGCAAGATCTGTATCTTTCTAGATGAGTGATTTGTGTTTTTGTGTTAGATTATCAAGGCTTTGGGCTTAGTTGTGGGTGAAATTATCTTGGAAAGAGATACTAATATTTCAATGATGGGTTTCTTTTCTTGTGATATGGATGGAATAGTGTGGTAAATTTATCTACTGGTGGATGTGGTAGGGTATGATTGTTGTGATGTGGATGGGCTTGGGATCTTAGTGGGGAGGAGATCAAAGGAGTGATGATGTTTGGTTAATGTTGTAGATGTGGATGTGGACTGTCGGTTGACACTATTGATGATATGATGATACCCTACAACATTGGATTGAGGTTGATTAATAGTTGGGGGATGATTTAGAAACGTTTTTTAAATACATCAAAAATTTATTAGGAGGTTTGATTATATTGTCAAGTTGTAATTCACGATGTTTTGTTAGGGTCTTGGAGGAAATTTATGAACGAATGACACTTCTTGATGTCGTTTCCTCGAGACTTGATGGTATTTAACATAATCATTATCCCTAGAACATGGTAATTTGGAATTGGATATATCAACGGGTCGTATAGGAGGGATCATAATCATACAAGTGGATAAAATTTCATCAATTATAGCACTATATGAATTCCATAAAGTCATGTATTTATGTTGAGGATTGGATAGTTTTGAGTCCAAATGAACTTTACATACAATTTTCAGAACAACCACACTTGGTGACCCTTTAAATTTATCGTTGTTGGAAAAAAAGTATAAAAGATGATTCAGGTTTTATTGTTTTGGACCATAGTTTAACCTTACCATCCTCAAGGGTCAAAAGTTCTAGTTTTTGAGCCATGGTAAAGTCCTTATCAAATGTTTGAAGGGATTGAATATGAGGATTTGATGATATGTGTTTTTTTATAAGATTGAGAAGATAACTCAATCAACTTAGTTTGTGGAAGAGAAAAAGATAGTTGGTTGATAATTCTATGCCATCTAGCAATGGAATTAGCAACAAATTCATCCTCAAATTTTTTGATGGCATAAATATCGGTGTGGATTTTTTATAGGAAATATTGATGGAGAAGTGATCTAAGAACAACTATTTGAGTTTTGCAAATGAGAAAACAAAATTTTCTAGGATAGCGTTGTACCAATCAAGTGCATCACCAACTAAGGACATGGGGGATGTCCTCAAGATGAGATATTGGTCATGAGTAATAAGATAAAAAACATGACAAAAGGCCATGATATGTTTTTTTGGATCCTCCTTACTGTATAATTTTAGGAATTTAGGGAGTTCTTTGTGTGGAGAATAGGCCTTGAAAGACAAAAATGGGTTAATAGGTTCATTGCTGATATTTTTGTATGAATAGCTTTAAGGATAGCTATTCTTCTTAGTAATTCCTACATGGGATTGTTCGTGGTGGCTATGTATTTGAATAAGAAGAAATGAATTTATTATAAGTGTGAGGGTTGTATTGCTAATACAAGTGATATGGTAATGGAATATGTTCAAGAGGAATACTTTTGGGATATGATGAGTGTATTACGAGACTAATGATTGTGAATTTTGATGTATTGATGGGGAAACAATATAGAGGTATTGACAGGAGGTTGTGATGGTTGATGACACCCTAAACATTACAAAGAAAATTTCATGAATAAAAAGGAAAGCTAACACCATTGCCATCCATCTAGCCAAGGTTCTAAGTCTAGGAATGTAACATTAAGATAGAAGCTTAAAAGAATGCTTAACTAATATGCAAACAATACAAAATCTAACTAAACATGCCTACTAATATGCTTGAATTAACTAACATGGGCCTAAATAGACCTAAGAGGGAAATCAAATGGTTATGGTTTCTACTCCAAACAAGGTGAAATGGTCTCTCTAAATGACTACTTGGTCATTTTGGATATCCATCTACTAACCCCATTGAAGGCTTTAAGCAAGGATTGAACTTGGCTATATATCATATTTATTATATGAGATGAAAATCAAAGCATGGTGTAAAGTATAAAGGAATAAAGTGCACCCTTTTATAGTTTTCCTTTGGGAGAAACTTTTATTTTGGTGCATGTGGGACGTAAAGCCCCAAATTAGATTAGAAATGCTAATCATGATTAGGCCTTGCTAATCATAATTAGTGAATTACTAAGTGATTAAGAGGTGTGAAGCCGTAATCAACCACTTAGGGTCAACTAAGAGGCTAGGATAAGCTTTTGAAGCTTGTTGAGATGTTGTAGAGTTGAATCGGGTGATTTTAAGTGGTTAGAAGAGGGTTTTGAGTCAATACTTAGGGTATATTGAACAAAACAAGGGAAAATAGACTTAATTAGCTAATAAACGCTAAGTATATGTTTTGAAGAGGACTTTGACTTACGATTTTCCGTAAAGTAGCATCCTAAATGGGAAAGGGGTTACACAATCAAAAAAATGTTGTTAATTGGCTAAAGTGGTAAGAAATGTTAGTTAAGTAGCAAAGATCTCTAATTATTATAGAATTGGCAAGAATGGGAGTGATTTGTGTGCATTTTGGCAATAAGATTGCAAAATTGGAATTTAGGTGTCTCCATTTGCCCCTCGTTTGAGGTGAAGTTAGTGACTTCACTTCAAACATAGTAGACAAGAGTAAACCAGGTAAATTTTTGAAGAAAAATTATCGGGATGAAGGATGCCCTCGAGTGTCAATGGGGTGATTAAAGAAGTCAATCAACGATTAAAAATATGATTGAAATGGATAGAAGAAAATAGGTTAGAACGGTAGCGAAACCCTCAAGTATTTAGAAGGGAAAAAATAGGGATAAACATGGTTTTTATTGCCCCTGTGATTTAGAAGAAAAATTAGTAGTGATGATAAATGATAATGGAGAAGAAATGATAAATGGAGAATATAGGACAAGCCCAATCTTTGCATCCAACCTTTCAATAAGCAACCTTTGTTTATATCATTTTCCCCCTAGGTCTACATCATCGACCTTTATGTAAAATAACAAAAATGTAACATAACATTAAAAGATGAATTACTAACAATTGTTTACTATGAAAAATGCGTAACTCCATGTAATATACATTATGCAATACAATATGAGAAAGTAAAATGATATTTACCTCCATGCAACACACATTACGAATGTAATACGAGGAATTAAACCATCTAACCTAATAGAGAAACTAGTGTAATCACATGTATTCAAACAAATAACGTGTTGCACCCATGTTTTTGTTATCAAGTTGGACTTCCCAACCTGCTCGTGTTGTAATGACAAGGGTTAAAAATGATTCCCAAGCAACAACACATGCAAGGGAAAAATGGAGGACACAAGTAGTCCTATGAAAAATCCTTTGAACTACAACATAGTCTCTGAAAACTCACTGTTGCATGGAAGTACTGACGTAGTATGCAGTGAGCTTTTGTTAATGGAGGTAGATCATAATGATCCGCAAGTCATTTGAGACTAGAAAAAGAAAGAACCGTAGAAAGATGCTTTTGTAAGACATATTTCAACGTTCAAGGATGATGTAATTGACACAGGCTTTAGCTACATATATGTTGTTTACCAATTTTTGTAAAATTTTAATTTTTTACAATTTTTTAACAATTTATCAATTTTTTATTTTTTTATTTCTTTTAAACAATTTTGACTGTTATATGCTTTGTATCACCTTGTTAGATTATGAGATAGCCTTGGCTAATATCATACTTGTATGTTTGATGAGATACCTTTGAGAAACATGTTTATATTTTTGATATTGGTGTGGGGGGATATATTTTTGATCATGCGCAACCCTTCTTGCCCCATTAGTGATATGGTATTTGATGATTAGCTTTTGTATAAATGCGTGATGTATACTTAGCATAATTTTTGATATATGATGTATATATGTGATGGATATGTGTGATACAATGATGAAATTATAACACAATGTACAAGTAAAAATTAAAAGGCAAAAGTTTAAACAAATCTAATCAAAGCAAGACATTTATTTGCAACTATGCAATACAAAATGGACTTAATGTGATACACTACAGAATAAAGTGATATTCAATCTAAGTAAGCAAGTGAATTCAATTTAAAGCATATAGTATGAAAAAGTAATGCAACCAAAACCATACAAAACAATAACTAAAAGTAAGTGAACCAGCACTTTTTTTTGTGGGACAGTTTTGGGACGTTTTTCACTCTTTTTAAATTTTATTTCTTAAACAATTTTCTATTGTTTTGGAGTTTTCTAAGAAACATATTTGAATGTTTTTGATTTTTCCAAAGGACATATCTGTATGTTTTGGGATTTTTAAAAGTTATACGAATGTTTTTTTAGATTTCTCAACAGTTTTCCAAAGCAAACGTGCAAGGAAATAAAGAAACATGGATACCTCCAATGTTAGATGGGATGTACAAGGGAATAATGCCATGTGGTATATGCCAAAAGTGATGCTGCAAAGCTTCCCCTAGTGTGAAATGGGTTCATTCAATGTTAAATTCTCCACACTTAGAAGGTTAGATTAATCGGATCAGGGGAAAAAGATCACAAGGGGCTGATTTGGAGGAAGGAAAATATTAACTTAGGGTAAAGTTTTCGTACTCCTTAAACGTAGACTGCTTGTGAATAATAGACCCTTCCTTAGCATCGGAAGCTATTTTTCACCAGAGGACTTTTCCAAAGTTCCACCATTGCATGGTTTTCACTATTAGACAAACCTATTTATTTATCTTTTTCATTTTCTGTTTTTATACTTTTATGTTTTAATTTTCTTGGTATTCTACATAGACCCCATACTTAAGCATAGAAGCACTTAAGATGTATTTCATTCTTAGGTTCTTAAAGCTCTTGGCCATCTGAATAGGGCAGCTTATATGCACCTGAACTGAACTTGGCAACCATAATGTATGGTCCTAGCTAGTTGGACTCAAATTTTCCTTTCTTTTCTCGATCTTTATTGGTGTTCTTCTGATTCTCTTTCAACACCATGTCCCCTACCTCAAATTGACGAGGTATGACCTTATTTTTTTATCTCCTTCATACTCAATCGTGATACACTTTTAAGTGATTGAGGGTACGAAGGTGTTTCTTTTCCAATAGCTCCAACTCATCAATGGTCATCGTACTCTATAGTTGTCCTCTTCATTCAAGTAATCCCTTAGCTTGATACATAAAGAAATAATATCAATCACTAAAGGAAATACAAATTTAGAACCGAATACTAAAGAATATGGAGTTGCACTTGTAGGGGTGTGGATAGAAGTTATGAATGCCCAAAGGGCAGGGTGAATTTGCAGATGCCAGTTACACTGTGGTATTCACCATTTTCTCCATAATGCAAATTAAGGTTTTGTTGGAAGTTTAACCTGCCCATTACCTTGATGGTAATAAGGGTTGAAAAGTTAAGGGAAATTTTAAAGTGTTTACAGAGTGCTTTCAAATTTTTATTTTTGAATGAATTATCATTATCAGTGATAATGAAAGAAGGGATACCATATCTATAGATGATATGATTCATTATAAACTTTGAAATTTGGGGACCTTCTGTATAAGTAAGAGAAACTACCTCTACCAATTTTGTAAAGTACTCAGCTACCATTATAATGAACTTGTGTCCATCCGAGGAGACATGATTAAGTGTCCCTATTAGATCAATACCCCACTTTGAGAGCAACTAGGGTTTCATGATTGGTGCAAAGGATTGTGCTAGTGCATGTATCAAATTTCCGTACTTTTGACTATCCACACCCTTCTTTACATGTTGAAAATAGTCGTGCTCTATGGTAGGCCAATACTAACCTACTTTTAGTATCTTCTTTGCAAGGTAAATCGCATTAGTATGAGCTCCAAAATTCCCTTGTGTGCCTCCTTGATTGCTTGGATAGATTCTTCATAATTTAAACAACACAACAAATTCTCGTCATAGCCTCAAATGGAAGAGGGTTCCCCCAAGTAGGGTATAACATGATATACATTGGATGATGTTGCACTTTTCAGCACAAGAAATGTTATAGGGAAGGTTCCATCATGGAGATAATTAAATATTTTAGCGTACCACAATGAAAAGGGACCAAAAACTTCACACACTAAACATGAGTCTGGTATGTTGTATGTCGTTGTTCTTAGATTTTCAACAAAGAATGGCATATCATTATTCTCTGGGAGAATGTTACACATAGATCCTACCATATCCATGGCATCTGTCACTCTATTCTAAGCTCTTGGTATTTTCTCAAATGTTATCTTCTCGAAGAAGTCTTTCAAGGAATCGACCATTATTTTATATGGAAGTAACTTTTCATCTTTAACCTTATATTCATCTATGACCTGTTTCATAATAAGCATATCAAAACACCAATGAATTTTAATTATTTGATATCCCATTTGATGGTCAGCTTCATTCTTGTAATTAAAGCTTCATATTCCTCTATATTGTTCATGTAAGGGAATCCAATTTGAAATTCATGTGGAATAAAGTCTCCCATGGGAGTGATTAGCTAAAATTTGACACCTAAACCATGAAAGTTAAAAGAGCGATCAAGTACATTTTCCAAACTGTAGATTATTTGAGGTACGTAATGGGTACATCTGGTAGTTCTAGATTCAATGGTTTAGTACATCGTGCACTTTGGAGCTTCGCCGGCTGATCTACTAACACCTTTCCTTTTACTAACTTTTGATGAACGTATTCAATGTCAAAGTCACGTAATAAGATGATCCAATTAGCCATATTTTTGGTTAATGCTGGTTTGGACAATAAATATTTCAAATGGTCAACCTTTGAAATTAGCATGATTTTATTGTTAATCATATAATGATGTAGCTTCTGGAAAGAAAACACCATGGCTAGGCAAGACTTCTTGATTTGTGGATAATTTAGCTCATATGCTACCAATGTCCTACTCAAATAGTACACCACCTTTTCTCTCTATTCTTTGTCATATTGAGCTAACAGTGCTCCAATTGCAAAATGTGTAGTAGAGATATAAAGTAAAAAGGGTTCTCCTGTCGTGGGTGGCATGAGAACAAGGGGTTGGCCAAGTATTATTTTAGCAAAGAAAACACTTGTTGTTGTTTCGATCCCCAGTTAAAATTAACATCCTTCTTAAGAAGATGTGTAAATGTATGACACTTGTCTGTTAGATATGAAATAAACCTTGTAATGTCTTGAATTTTCCCTTGTAAGCTATGCAATTGTTTGATATTCTTAGGGGGAGGAATTTATGTGATAGCAATGACCTTTGTAGGGTCCACTTCTATTCCTCTCTGTGACACAATGAATCCTAGTAATTTCCTAGATAGCACACCGAAGACACACTTCTTTGGGTTAAGTTAGACTTTGTAATCCCTTAGACGCTAAAAGATATGCCATAAAATTTTTGGGTGTTCCTCGTGGGTTCTAGATTTATCCAGTATATCATCTACGTAATCTTCCATGATGTCATTTCCCTTTGATATGTAGCGCTTGCATTTTTAAGGCCGAAAGGCATGACTTGGTGACAAAACATCCCCCATGGGGTTGTGAAATCCATCTTGTGCTGATCTTCTTCTGCAATCTTTATTTGATTGTAACCTAAGAAGACATCCATGAGTGAAAGCACATCATAGCCTGTTGTAGCATTGAAAATCATGTTGATGTTTGGAAGAGGAAAATCATCCTTAGGAAAATATTTGTTTATATCCTCGAAATCAGACACACACTCTAATGCCAAGTGGCTTCTTTTGAACCGGGACCACATCGAGATCCACTCTAAGTAGTCGATAGGCCTAATAAATCCTACTTATAGTAACCTTTCTAGCTCGCCTTTACTAGTAAGGAGATGCGAGGATGCATCTTTCAGAGCTTTGGCCTGATGGGCTTGGCATTTGGGTGTACCTTAAAATTGTGTACAACTAGTATAGGATCATCTTTTCATGATGTTGTAACTATGGAAATGAGGATAATTATGTTAAGATATATCTTTTAATCTTAAAAAGAATGTGTTACTGATCTGAACCCTTGTTTACTGTAACTTGTTTACTTGGGACGGAGGTCATTATAACTTGTGTTTTGCAAAGTGTGAAACAACAGAGACTTGCTTTTATGTTTGATGAACTCATATTGTTGTTGACAACACACCTTGAATCAATTCCATTGATCCAAGGTATGTTGCGGCCTTCTTTGTGATCGCTTTGTCGATTTACTTTCTATATGGAATGAAGTCTGAAACCAGACTGAAGGTTGTTATAAATGTTACAGAACCTGGTTACAGGTATAATTATTCGGCACCATGTTGCCAATGGAAAGGTTTGATTTCTGAACTACATACACATAGTAACACCGGAGAGCGTAAGGTAGTAAGAGTTTTGATACAAGAGCACAGGGTATAGATATGCGTGTTGGATGGAACGTCCTGCATTATACTAGTTATGAACGCCAGTCGGTAAAACTTGTTGGAATCTGTTAAGTAAAATACTATGGGGATTAAATTCTAACCTATAACTATGTTTTAGCCTATAACCTAACTACTACCCTATGTGGATTTTAAATTAAATGGGATGTAAAATTATGGCAAATCCTAATGACTTGCGACCTAGGTGGAAAACCTAACTATGGACAATACAACCTAAACTATTGCTAACCTAAGGAGGGGACCTATGGACACATGTTGATGAGCGGATAAGAAGGGAAGGTTAGAAATTTAATAAAGGACAGTAAATGATGTCCTTGCAGTTTTAAATGCCAAGTTTGGCGGGAACATGGAAAGTTGGAGATATCCAACTAGCAATGTAGCTAAGAAGGAAATTACATGCAAAAATTTAAAAATGGAACTCACCAAACCTGAGTCGGTGGTGGCGTGGAAATTAAGGAAAAAGCAATGCATTCAATGCATTTATTGATCTCGGTCTTGGTGACCAGCTCGCCTTGGAAAGGGGATAGAGGAAATTTTGTGGTTATTGTGTTCATTCGGGTTTTGAGTTTTGCTCTGCATTTCTTTTATGGTTCTTTCAAACTGCAACCATTCTGGTCATTGTTGTTGTTGTTTGGAGTAACCACGGCTATTTTGAGCCTGTGGAAGTTAGGAGATTGTTGGGAAAGCCTTGTTGTTGTTGTCACCGTGGAGAAGAATAGCTCCTGTGGGCGCGGACGCGGTTTTCTTCAAGCCACAAGAAATTTTACAGGCATGTTGAGCTCTTCTCTTTAAACCGTTTTGCTCTTTGTTAAGCGTCTTCATTAAAAGAACTCTGCTCTTATGTTGGGTGTTTTTGTAAAATGAAAATGTTGATACAATTAATGTGATTTTAGGTTGAGATGTCTGTTGGAGATGAATACGATTTGGGTATTTCTTTGCAAAAAGAGTAAATGAAATGAAATTTGTCCTTGTTGTATGAGTTTGTTTTGATAGTGTTGGGTATTCGGTTTATTACCCATTATGGGTTTGAGTTGATGAATGTACCAGTGATGTGAATATTGTTTTCTGAGTTCTATGTGTGTAAATGATTTGGGAAAAATCATGATAATGCTTGATGAAACTGTTTGTGTGAGTTATTATCCTAGTTGCTTTACATTGCATAGAATACGATTTCATAGGGACAGTGAATTCATTCCATTGTCTTACCCTTGCTTTGATTAAAAATGATTCAATATCTCCATGTGGGTTGAAGGCCGTGAATGGTTGTTGGGAAATAAATTATTTAAACACTGAACTTGGTTATTTGATGAGTGAGTAGAGTGTATTGTTATCTTTCTTTGAATCCATTGAAATGTATATATATAAATAAAGGAACTGTATATCTGAACCTTTTCATGGTGTTCGATTAGAACCGTACTAGAGTAAAATCTTGTTCTTGTGGTTGGAAAGATGGGTTCTTTATTTAATACAGTGATATTATGGCCATATAGCTGGTTGTTCATTCTTGCTTGTTTCAGACCTAGCTGGGAATGATTGTTTTTAGCGAATATATATATATATATATATATATATATATATATGCACAATACACATGCAAACTGTAGTCTAAACTTCTTTTCTTGCTTGCATTAAAACTGAATCGAAACTGGGTTCTTACTTTGGTGTTTGGAAAATGAATCCTTTTATTATTACGATGAAAACATGATTTGTTGTTTGTTGTACACTCTTACTTGTTTGTATCTGGATGAGAATGTCCGTTGGGTGAAAAATTAAAGGAAATGATTTTATTTAGAGGTGTCGTTGATATTGATACTTACGGACCAGATGCAAATGAATTCTGGCATACTCCCTGGAATGGTAGTTAGTAAGTTTTGAATACTGAAATAGACTTGTTAGAAGAAATCATCTTATTGGATCAGGTCTGTACTAAATAGTTGATATTCGGTTAGGCAGTGAGAAGAGGTAATATGATTCTTCTTCCTTTCATTCGATTATTGACTTTATTTCTCTCTCTCTTTGGTTGTTATCATTGATTGATATCACTTCTTGTTTAATTCATCCAGTGCAGTTGTGATGAAAAGAAAGGGAATATTGGATGGGTAATTGGAAGTAATAATTATTTTCTTCTCTTATCTAGTTGAAATTCTATATTTGATATTGAATGAATTTCTTACTGCCTTAGGCGTAAGCATCTGCATTTAATTGTTGTTTTCCTTCTTTTCGGATTTGAAAGAAGTATTATGTTGTTTGTTGAATTTTGAGAAATGACACCAGTGTTTTCATGGTGAATGACTACTTTTCTCTTCTGCATTTGATTGTTTGAAATTAAATGAGTAGTATGAAAGGGAAGTAGTTCTATTTGAATTCTTAATTAAAATTCATCTCTTGAAATTTCAACTATTATAATGGAATGGAATTGATAGTAATTGCATTAGATCAACATTATATACATAAGTGTATTAGCTCTTTCAGATGTTTTTAATCTGGAACTATTGAAAGGAAATTACTTCTGGTAGTAATTATTTGGGAGAAAGTTAGTAAATCTTTTTGTCTGATTGTGATGGTTATTAGGGGATTGGGTTGTTAAGTTGTTCATCCTTATCAGCACTTAATTCGTAGATGATGTCCATCTCAATTTATTAACGTTTCATAAAAGCAGAGTTCTTTTATTGAGACAGTTAATTAAGAGCACCTCATTTTAATGATAAGTGCTTAATATGCTCAGTTCGATGAACTGACCCGTGCAAGTAAATTTTGCAGATGGTTTCCATGAGTAAAAATGAAGACATGTTGTTTTCTGATGCTTCTTCTGATTAGCTAAGGATGGATCGTATCTGAGAATTTATTATTCTTCTACGAGGAAATGGAAAAAGAGAAAGTTGTATTCTTCTTCTTTATGAGTTGTTAATGTTGTTTGGCATGAATGAAGTCTGGTTGTATGGGCTTGTAAATTGTATAAATTTTAATCTTAAGGATTGAGTACAAAGGAAAGGTGTGTTATTTTAATGGTTGTACCACCTTGGAACTATTTGAATAAGATTGAGAATATAAATTTTATTCATTGAATTTGGATATATTCAAATGATGGTTGATAGATTTTAAAAGGACATAATATCTATTCTTTACTTGAATACAACTTTTAAGTTGGAATGTACAATTAATTCATACTTAGGTCAATATGGATTTTAAATTGACATTTGAAAAGAGTTAAGTGAATATGAATTCTTAAATGAACGATATTCGGAACTGGTATATAAGCTAATGAATATAAATAAAAGAGACAATTGAATCTTGTACTCGATTTCGTTAATATCCTTGAGATGTTTGATCAGAGGATATTCGGTATGAGGAATCATATCTCCTCGTAACAAACCTTAATTGAAGTAAGGTTATAGTGAATAAATGAATACATTCATTTGGAATTAGGCCTCATTTAAATGACGTCTAATAAGATGGAATTAATTTAAATTCAGTTGCAAATAAAACTTGGTTAAGTTTAGTAAGTTGATCTTACTACGTTAAGTTGTAGTGGACTGTTAGTCGAAGCTTAAATTAAGGAACTAAGATGGAATTAAGCAATCCTTCAGTAAGGAGGAGTAAAGGCATATTAAGCTTTAAGACAATTTAAGTCTCTCTTAGCTATGCAACTGTAACAAGCAGTGAGGTTAGAAGATCAACACGGTTGCTGAAAATTGATCTTAAATACTTAAGATTATAATCTAATCACACTTATAGCTGGATGTGTATCCCTTGATGAGAGGATTCCGTAGGACCTTGGCACACATGCCAGCTGCAATCTGGTGTCTTCATGAAGGCGGGGCCTTCATGACGACACAATGTTGCAGCTGACATGTTACAACGCCCTCCCGAATCGAATCATCAAGTTTACATAAGTTGGGACCAAGTTACTTGGACGATGATAGGAATGTGACCGTGTATACGGGGTGACTCAGGAAGACTAAAGGTAACTAGACACACACATTTGTCTAGGGTCGACAAAGTATGTCTGCGTACCTTTAGTCACCAGAGTGTCTTCCTATACTCTTTCATATTGCTAGTTTGGGTTAAAGTTTAACCTTGGGGACGAGAGGACTGCCAGAGAGAGGGAAAAAGACCATTCTAGATAATAGATGAAGTGAGGTGAAGGACGTATTCCATTGATGTGTATAACATCTAGGAATATAATCATGCAAAGCATGTGAAAATCTTTGGCCAAAGTATCGCAAGTTGTTGGTTGCGTTGTCCTAATCACCTAGTTTAAGAAGCAGGATTTCAGATGAATATCGGTAACAGATATTCAGATAGGCCTCTTAAATGGAATACTTTGATAACCAAAATTGGTAGAGAACCAAGTATACTTAGTATACAATGCATGGATTAACATGAAGGATCGGTAAGTAGCCGAGTCATGAAATGAGAGATCGTTGAAACTCGAGCCATAAATGGGAGATCGGTAGTTCTTCGAGTCATTACAGCAGCATATGGTATCTGTTATATGATTGAATGGCATTGAATGTGTGTTCCATATTGTAAATATGTGAACAGAGAACATTGGTTTTAAAAGTAATTGTGTGATCTAAATTACATTAATTGGAGAGAGAACAATTATTAAAACTTGGTCGTGTGTTTTGAATTACATAATTCAGAACAGAGAATATTATATATATAAAAAAAAATTCCCTTGTTCTAATGTCTTAAAATGGGGATGTTACATCTTGGTATCAGAGCTGAAGGTTGCAGCTCTTGGACCTAATGAGTCCACAATTTAATAAGGTTTACATTTTCTTATTGAACAGAAAATGGTTAGAACAAGAGGAAATGTTGCGAACAACCCGCTACCGGGTGGAGAAGCAGCTACTGCTCAAAAGCTAGATGAAATCCTTGCTGCCCTACTAGATACGAGAGATCATTTGACTGTTTTGGAACAACAAGCAATGGGAAATGAGGAGGAGGAAGAAGAAGCTGATATAAATGATCAGCCACCTCCTGTGGACAACACCAATGGAGGGAATCTGGGTGTTGATAATAGTAATGCGAATGCTCCTAATCATCTTGAAAATAAAAGAGCAAGATTAGTGGCTGAACTTACAAATGACATAAAGAGAATAAGTCCTCCAAAGTTTGATGGAACAACACTTGGGGACGGGGCTGAAAATTGGCTCAGTGAAATGGAGAAGTACTTTGCAATAAGAAACTTCTCGAGGAGACCAAAGCGATATGGGGAGCATATCAGCTTTCTCATGAAGCATCATCATGGTGGGAAAACCGTAAGGTTGAGTTGAATATTGTCGAAACAGACATAACTTGGGATCAATTTAAAGGTTACTTTAGGAAATGGTGGCTGCCTCAACTCTATTTTGATCGAGGAAAATGACTGAATTTCAGAACTGGTCGCAAGGAAGGCTGACGGTGACAGAATATTGGGAAGGGTTTACTAAACTCCTTAAGTATGTACCGTCAGTACCAAGCTGACGAGAAGTTCAGAATATGAAAGTTCATAATGGGACTGAATCCCATCATTGGTGGTGAAGTAGATGTCCACGGTCCAACCACTATGGAAGGAGTTGTCGAAAAGGCAATAAGACAGGAACAAAATTGAGAGCAATCTCTGCTCATAGGGAGGAGATTAGGAAGAAGATTCCCAACTCTTCTTCATCTCTCACACCCAAAAAGGGACCCTGGAAAAGGTTTGGTATGAAAAACAAAATTGTTGTGGATAACAATAAGAAATCAGTAATGAACAAACCTGTTAATAGTGTGCGGAGCAGCTTTGCAAAAATTAGTGGTAATGGACAAAAGTCCTATGGAAGCCAGAGTGATAACTTCAAGGTGGCTAGTAAATTTGAGCCTAGGAAGGGGCCCGTCGGAGGCTGCTTCAACTATGGAAAGGACCATTACGTGAGTCACTATCCTCTGAAGAAGGATGATCGTGATCAGTAGCACAGGATACACGCTGCGGTGGCTAACAAACAAGCTGAAAAGCAAGTCACACCCATAGAAGTTGGGTAAGTTATTCGGTACACCTGTAGTCATACTTTTTGATACTGGAGCTACTGAATGTTTTATCTCTACTAAACTAGCAATGAAATTAAAAAGGAAAGCTGAACGAATGGATAAGACATGGACAGTGCATTATGGGAATAATGTTGTCCATACAGTCGATATGTGCCTTTTTGGGGCAATTCTTGACTTGCCCAGTTTCTCCACAGAAGTTGACTTGTATGTCACTCCTTTAGGGTCATATGATATAATTATAGGAGTTAATTGGTTGGTGGAACATAAGGCAAAGGTTCAACTATTATGAAAAATAGATTTGTTGTTTTGATGACTGCAGAAAGCTAGTCAGTCATTCAGGTGTAAAGCGTGAGGTTGTAGTTAGGAAACTAACAACTATGCAACTAAAAAGGGCTAAAAATAGAGGCTGCACTTTGTATGCCGTAAGAATGATAGAAAATGCTGAGGAAGATAATGATTTCATGGAAAAGTATCCATTATTAAGAGATTTTAGTGATGTATTTCCGGAGGAGTTACCAGGTCTTCCGCCCAAACGAGAGTTTGACTTTGCAATAGAGATCAAGCCAGGAACCGAACCCATATCTAAGGCACCATATCGAATGACCACCCTTGAGTTGGTGGAACTTAAGGCTCAGTTACAAGAACTTTTGACAAAAGGGCTGATAAGACCGAGCGTCTCACCATGGGGAGCACCGGTAATTTTTGTAAAGAAGAAGGATGGCACACTTAGATTGTGCATTGATTACAGAATGTTGAATAAGGAAACCATTAAGAATCGATATCCACTTCCTAGGATTGATGATCTATTCGACTAGATGCGTGGAGCATCAGTCTATTCAAAAATAGATCTTCGATCTGGATATCACCAGCTAAGAATAAAGGAAGAAGATATTCATAAAACAACTTTTAGAACAAGGTACGGGCATTATGAATTCACGGTGTTACCTTTTGGGTTGACGAATGCACCTGCCGCCTTCATGAATTTGATGAACAATATTTTTCAAGAGTATTTGGATAAATTTGTGCTTGTCTTCTTGGATGACATTCTTATATACTCCAAAAATGTCGAAGAGCATCAAGAGCATTTAAAGGTAGTGCTGGAAATTTTGAGGAAGAGAAGGTTGTATGGTAAATTGTCTAAATGTTCCTTTTATGATGCAGAGGTGCATTATTTGGGGCATGTTATAAGAAAGAATGGGATAGTTGTGGACCCTTCAAAGATCGCAGCTATAACTGAGTGGCCTGCGCCTAAGAACGTGCATGAAGTAAGAAGCTTCATGGGCCTGGCAGGATACTATAGAAAGTTCGTTAAGGACTTTTCAAAAATTGCTGCCCCAATCACTTCACTACAAAAGAAAGATAAGAAATTTGTCTGGTGACAAATGTGAATCTGCCTTTAAAATTTTAAAGGAACAGTTAACTACAACACCTATTCTGACTGTACCTGACCCAAATGGAAATTTTACGGTTGTAACGGATGCGTCTGGAGAGGGTCTCGGAGGCATTCTATTACAAAATGGCCATGTCATAGCTTATGAAAGTAGAAAGCTTAAGTTACATGAACAAAATTATGCTCCACATGACCTAGAGCTCACTGCCATTGTTCATGCACTTCAAATGTGGAGGCATTACCTTCTTGGTAAGCCCTTTGAGCTAAAAACCGACCATCTGGGGTTGAAGTATATTTTTACTCAACCAAACCTGAATGCAAGACAATGAAGATGGTTAAATTTTATCTCAGTATGATTTTGATATAAACTACATCAAAGGCAAGGAAAATAGGGTAGCAGATGCTCTGAGTCGTAGGAAGCACATCTCTACTCTTATAACACTAAGAACCCAGTTTAAAGATGAGGTGAAAGATGTCATGGAATCTGACTCTTATTTTTAGCAAGTTAAAACAACACTTACTACAGATCCAAAGGATGTGAAGTATAAAGGATTCCATTTTGATAATGAAGGGATTCTGAGGTTTGAAAATAGGGTATATATACCCTTGGCTAATGATTTAAGAAAGAAATTATTAACTGAATTTCATAATTCACCTTTTTCTGGACACCCTGGCATTACGAAAATGCTTGTTGATCTCAAGCAACAATATTTCTAGAAGGGAATGAAAAAGGATGTGGTGGATTTGTGACACATTGCTTGGAATGTTAGCGTGTTAAGGTGGAACATATGCATCCCACTGGATTATTGTATCCCCACAACATTCGCAATACAAATGGCAAGTGATAACTATGGATTTCGTTCAAGGATTACCTATGTCAAGGAATAAACATGATATCATCTTGGTTGTCGTCGAAAAATTAACCAAAGTGGCACACTTCATTGCTGGTAATTTAAAAGACGATGCACCAGTGTTAGCAAGAAGATTTGTACATGAAATTTTAGATTGCATGGAATACCGAATTGATCATATCGGACAGAGATCGAGAATGACATCAAGATTTTGGCAAATGCTTAATGCGGCCTTGGGAACTAAATTAAACTTCAGTTCTGCATATCATCCAGGAAACGGATGGATAGACTGAAAGAGTCAATCAAGTTTTAGAGGATATGTTAAGAATGTATTGCATGGACCAGCAGTATAAATGGGAGGAATACCTTCCAGTTGGTTGAATTTGTCCTATAATAATACATACGCCTCTTTAAAGATGGCACCTTTTGAAGCATTGTATGGAAGGAAATGCAGAACCCCTGTTAGCTAGGACAACGTAGAGGATAGAGAGGTAATTGGGCCAGAAATCCTTACGGAAATGGAACAACAAATTAAAATGATTCGGGAACATTTAAAGGAGGCTTGCAATAGGAAAAAGAGTTATGCAGACTTAAAGCGGGTTGATAGGAATTATAAACTTGGTGAGAAGGTCTTTCTTTGGGTTAAGCTGAAAAAGAGTTCTATAACTTTTGGCAAGGCTGCCAAGTTATCGCCTCGTTATGTGGGACCTTTTGAAATTGTTGAAATAATCAACCCTGTAGCTTATCGTCTAGCATTACCTCCTGCTTTATCACAAATGCATGATGTTTTTCATATTTCTTTGCTTAAGAAATACGTATCAGATTTATCACATGTGCTGAATTGGAATTCCTTGTAGGTCCAAGACCCAGGAATAATCGTGGTTAAGCCCATTCGAGTTTTGGGAACTCACCAGTTGTACTTAAGAAATCGTGAAGTGAATCAATGTAAGGTCAGTGGGACCAGTTTAGCGAAGAAAGTGCAACTTGGGAAAATCTCGAAGAAATGAGATCTACTTTTCCATACTTGTTTGATCGAAATTGAATTCGAAAAACTGATAATTCTACCAAATATAGACAATTACTGGTCTATTTTACAGTTATCTTAAAACATTGTTTTAATGATTAAATCTATTTTTGGTATGAACTTATGAATGGAAGGACGATAATTGAATTTTGTCCTAAAAACTCTATGAATTGGCTAATTTGATCATCGGGACGATGATTCTTTAAGAAGGGAGGAATGTAACGTCTTGATTTTTAGAAGCTACTATGATAACCTCTTTTCATGATGTTGTAACTGTGGAAATGAGGATAATTATGTTAAGATATATCTTTTAATCTTAAAAAGAATGTGTTACTGATCTGGACCCTTGTTTACTGTAACTTGTTTACTTGGGACGGAGGTCATTATAACTTGTGTTTTGCAAAGTGTGAAACAACAGACTACTTTTGTGTTTGATGAACTCATATTGTTATTGACAGCACACCTTGAATCAATTCCATTGATCCAAGGTATGTTGCGGCCTTCTTTGTGATCGCTTTGTCGATTTACTTTCTAAATGGAATGAAGTCTGAAACAAGTGAAGGTTGTTATAAATGTTATAGAACTTGGTTATAGGTATAAATATCTGGTACCTTGATTCCGATGGAAAAGGTTTGATTTCGAACTACATACAAATTGTAATGCCGGAGAAAGCGTAAGGCAGTAAGAGTTTTGATGCAAGTGAACAAGGTATAGATATGCATGGACGAAACGTCTGCATTATACTAGAATATGAACGTAAGTTAGTAAAACTTGTTGGAACCTGTTAAGTAAAATACTATGGGGATTAAATTCTAACCTATAACTATGTTTTAGCCTATAACCTAACTACTACCCTATGTGGATTTTAAATTAAATGGGATGTAAAATTATTGCAAATCCTAATGACTTGCGACCTAGGTGAAAACCTAACTATGGACAATGTAACCTAAACTATTGCTAACCTAAGGAGGGGACCTATGGACACATGCTGATGAGCGGATAAGAAGGGAAGGTTAGAAATTTAATAAAGGACAGTAAATGATGTCCTTGCAGTTTTAAACGCCAAGTTTGGCGGGAACATGGAAAGTTGGAGATATCCAACTAGCAATGTAGCTAAGAAGGAAATTACATGCAAAAATTTAAAAATGGAACTGCCTTGAACTTGAGTCGGTGGTGGCGTGGAAATTAAGGAAAAAGCAATGCATTCAATGCATTTATTGATCTCGGTCTTGGTGACCAGCTCGCCTTGGAAAGGGGATAGAGGAAATTTTGTGGTTATTGTGTTCATTCGGGTTTTGAGTTTTGCTCTGCATTTCTTTTATGGTTCTTTCGAACTGCTAACCATTATGGTCATTGTTGTTGTTGTTTGGAGTAACCACGGCTATTTTTGAGCTTGTGGAAGTTAGGAGATTGTTGGGAAAGCCTTTTTGTTGTTGTCGTGGAGAAGAATAGCTCTGTGGGTGCGGGCGTGGTTTTCTTCAAGCCACAAGAAATTTTACAGGCATGTTGAGCTCTTCTCTTTAAACCGTTTTGCTCTTTGTTAAGCGTCTTCATTAAAAGAACTCTGCTCTTATGTTGGGTGTTTTTGTAAAATGAAAATGTTGATATGATTAATGTGATTTCTGGGTTGAGATGTCTGTTGGAGATGAATACGATTTGGGTATTTCTTTGCAAAAAGAGTAAATGAAATGAAATCTGTCCTTGTTGTATGAGTTTTGTTTTGACAGTGTTGGGTATTCGGTTTTATTACCCATTATGGGTTTGAGTTGATGAATGTACCAGATGATGTGAATATTTTTTCCGAGTTTGTGCGTGTAAATGATTTGGGAAAAATCGTGATAATGCTTGATGAAACTGTTTGTGTGAGTTATTATCCTAGTTGCTTTACATTGCATAGAATACGATTTCACCGGGGACAGTGAATTCATTCCATTGTCTTACCCTTGCTTGATTAAAAATGATTCAATATCTCCATGTGGGTTGAAGGCCGTGAATGGTTGTTGGGGAATAAATTATTTAAAAACTTGAACTTGGTTATTTGATGAGTGAGTAGAGTGTATTGTTATCTTTCTTTGAATCCATTGAAATGTATATATATAAATAAAGGAACTGTATATCTGAACCTTTTCATGGTGTTCGATTAGAACCGTACTAGAGTAAAATCTTGTTCTTGCGGTTGGAAAGATGGGTTCTTTATTTAATACAGTGATATTATGGCCATATAGCTGGTTGTTCATTCTTGCTTGTTTCAGACCTAGCTGGGAATGATTGTATATTTATATATATATATATATATATATATATATATATATATATATACATGCAAATTGCAGTCTAAACTTCTTTTTGCTTGCATTAAAACTGAATCGAAACTGGGTTCTTACTTTGGTGTTTGGAAAATGAATCCTTTTATTATTACGATGAAAACATGATTTGTTGTTTGTTGTACACTCTTACTTGTTTGTATCTGGATGAGAATGTCCAGTTGGGTGAAAAATTAAAGGAAATGATTTTATTTAGAGGGGCCGTTGATATTGATACTTACGGACCAGATGCAAATGAATTCTGGCAACTCTCTGGAATGGTAGTTAGTAAGTTTTATTTACTGAAATAGATTTGTTAGAAGAAATCACCCTATGGGAACAGTTTGTGCTAACTAGTTGATATTCGGCCAGGCATTGAGAAGAGATAATATGATTCTTTTCCTTTCATTCGATTATTGACTTTATTGTTCTCTCTCACTTTGGCTGTTATCATTGATTGATATCACTTCTTGTTTAATTCATCAGTGATAGTTGTGATGAAAAGAAAGGGAATATTGGATGGGTAATTGGAAGTAATAATTATTTTCTTCTCTTATCTAGTTGAAATTCTATATTTGATATTGAATGAATTTCTTACTGCCTTAGGCGTAAGCATCTGCATTTAATTGTTGTTTTCCTTCTTTTTGATTTGAAAGAAGTATTATGTTGTTTGTTGAATTTTGAGAAATGACACCAGTGTTTTCATGGTGAATGACTACTTTTCTCTTCTGCATTTGATTGTTTGAAATTAAATGAGTAGTATGAAAGGAAGTAGTTCTGTTTGAATTCTTAGTTAAAATTCATCCCTTGAAATTTCAACTATTATAATGGAATGGAATTGATAGTAATTGCATTAGATCAACACATTATATACATAAGTGTATTAGCTCTTTGAGATGTTTTTAAATGCGGAACTATTGTTTTAAATATGGAAAAAGAAATTACTTCTAGTAGTAATTATTTGGGAGAAAGTTAGTAAATCTTTTTGTCTGATTGTGATGGTTATTAGGGGATTGGGTTGTTAAGTTGTTCATCCTTATCAACACTTAATTCGTAGATGATGTCCATCTCAATTTATTAACGTTTCATAAAAGCAGAGTTCTTTTATTGAGACAGTTAATTAAGAGCACCTCATTTTAATGACAAGTGCTTAATATGCTCAGTTCGATGAACTGACCCGTGCAAGTAAATTTTGCAGATGGTTTCCATGAGTAAAAATGAAGACATGTTGTTTTTTGATGCTTCTTCTGATTAGCTAAGGATGGATCGTATCTGAGATTTTATTATTCCTCTACGAGGAAATGGGAAAAGAAAGTTGTATTCTTCTTTCCTTATGAGTTGTTAATGCTTTTTGATATGAATGAAGTCAGTTGTATGGACTTGTAAATTGTATAAATTTTAATCTTAAGGATTGAGTACAAAGGAAAGGTGTGATATTTTAATGGTTGTACCACTTTGAAACTATTTGAATAAGATTGAGAATATAAATTTTATTCATTGAATTTGGATATATTCAAATGATGGTTGATAGATTTTAAAAGGACATAATATCTATTCTTTACTTGAATACAACTTTTAAGTTGGAATGTACAATTAATTCATACTTAGGTCAATATGGATTTTAAATTGACATTTGAAAAGAGTTAAGTGAATATGAATTCTTAAATGAACGATATTCGGAACTGGTATATAAGCTAATGAATATAAATAAAAGAGACAATTGAATCTTGTACTCTGATTTCGTTAATATCCTTGAGATGTTTGATCAGAGGATATTCGGTATGAGGAATCATATCTCCTCGTAACAAACCTTAATTGAAGTAAGGTTATAGTGAATAAATGAATACATTCATTTGGAATTAGGCCTCATTTAAATGGCGTCTAATAAGATGAAATTCTGGATTTAAATTCAGTTGCGAATAAAACTTGGTTAAGTTTAGTAAGTTGATCTTACTACGTTAAGTTGTAGTGGACTGTTAGTCGAAGCTTAAATTAAGGAACTAAGATGGAATTAAGAAATCCTTCAGTAAGGAGGAGTAAAGGCATATTAAGCTTTAAGACAATTTAAGTCTTCTCTTAGCTATGCAACTGTAACAAACAGTGAGGTTAGAAGATCAACACGGTTGCTGAAAATTGATCTTAAATACTTAAGATTATAATCTAATCACACTTATAGCTGGATGTGTATCCCTTGATGAGAGGATTCCGTAGGACCTTGGCACATGCCAGCTGCAATCTGGTGTCTTCATGAAGGCGGGGCCTTCATGATGACACAATGTTGCAGCTGACATGTTACAACGCCCTCCCGAATCGAATCATCAAGTTTACATAAGCTGGGACCAAGTTACTTGGACGATGATAGGAATGTGACCGTGTATACGGGGTGACTCAGGAAGACTAAAGGTAACTAGACACATGCAGTCATCTAGGGTCGACAAAGTATGTCTGCGTACCTTTAGTCACCGATGAGTGTCTTCCTATACTCTTTCATATTGCTAGTTTGGGTTAAAGTTTAACCTTGGATGAGAGGACTGACAGAGGTCAGAAAAGACCATTCTAGATAACAGACGAAGTGAGGTGAAGGACGTATTCCATTGATGTGTATAACGTCTAGGAATATAATCATGCAAAGCATGTGAAAATCTTTGGCCAAAGTATCGCAAGTTGTTGGTTGCGTTGTCCTAATCACCTAGTTTAAGAAGCAGGATTTCAGATGAATATCGGTAACAGATATTCAGATAGGCCTCTTAAATGGAACACTTCGATAACCAAAATTGGTAGAACCAAGTATACTTAGTATACAATGCATGGATTAACATGAAGGATCGGTAAGTAGCCGAGTCATGAAATGAGAGATCGTTGAAACTCGAGCCATAAATGGGAGATCGGTAGTTCTTCGAGTCATTTACAGTAGCATATGGTATATGTTATATGATTGAATGGCATTGAATGTGTGTTCCATATTGTAAATATGTGAACAGAGAACATTGGTTTTAAAAGTAATTGTGTGATCTAAATTACATTAATTGGACATGAGAGAACAATTATTAAAACTTACATCGGGAATATGTTTCACTTTCATTTCGACAAAATATCCTCACTCTTAGAAGAAGAATACTCATCATATGAATAGTGAGACTCATATAAATGGATTCCTATACCTAATTTACCTACTATATGTCGAGGTATTGCAGAAAAGCATCTAATGGGCCTTGTTCTTGCGGTTGTAGGCCCATCCTGTATATACCCCATGGAAAGCATTATTTGATTAGGAATGGGATACTTAGGTGATTTATAACATGTAGCTATGTCATCATCATCTAGAAGGAATACAGTGTCCATAAGAAACCTTTTGTCTTCTAGCAAGCCACTAGGAGTAAAATTCTTGAAAGGGAAATCCTCTCTTAATATTTGAACTTTGAAACATGGCCTACCATGTGCTTGGGCTGATAGTAGACCATTGTGAACCATTAGGAATTTTTTTAGATCATACTCTCCACAACCGCTTGGTTTGACCTTCATCTCCCATGTATAAAAGGGAGTTTCTGAGGTGGAAGCATCATTGTTATTGATAGACAGGGTATCTAGATCCACTCGTGAAGCGAGGGCCTCTGACTAGATAGGAATAACGATCTTCGTAGATGGAAACTCATAGATTATAGGGAAAAATCCTGACAATGCTCTACAATGAGAAAAAGGTTGAGGTTCCCCTATATAGCGAGTGTTTGTCCCTCATATTAACTTTAAACACTAATGATATGTTGATGGCACAACCTACATGGCATGAATCCATATGCGACCAAGTAAGATATTGTAAGGAGTTCTAGGTCCAATATGTAGAACTTCGTATCGTGCATTATGGGACCCACTTCCAATGAGAAAGTGATCATTCTAGATGATTTTCTTATGCCTCAATGGTGATGACCTTTGTTTCCGAGATCAGCTTCTATGTAGCCTAGTTGGTGGACCAGTTTGGGAGTACATATGTTAAGACCCGATCCGCCATCCACAGAACTCTCTTAACATTATTACGTTTGATGATAACCTCAATATGCAATGGTAGGTTATGTGAAGGATATTCAACTAAGGCTTCTATAGTGCTAAAGGTTATGTGTTCCAAAGGAACAAGTTGTGTTACCATGGCTTACAAATGTGTTGGGTCAACATCAATGGATACTACCGATCCCTATAAGGTTTTGTAAAGTATATCCTTATGGATGCTATAGATCTTTAGAAGGTCTAATATGGAAATCTTAGCCATAGTTTTTTCTAGTTGATCTAACACATAATAGTGAATCTCCTGAGAAGGAGGGGGAGTAGGTTTAGAATTTATAACAAGATGATCCCACCGTGTGGCTATAACACACTCTCTTGTCTTAATTTTAATTATATCTATTTTCTCAATGAGTGGGTCAACACAACCAATCAAGGCATCAAAATGGTCTTTGTTTGAAATATAGTTAGCATTATTATTATGATATGATTGTCCCTGATCCGAATTTTTCTTTTCATCGTGATTGGGAAAAGGATTTTTGAAGATACCTAATTTTTCATTTGGAGATTTTGTAGCTGCAATGGAATCTACTTCAATATCACTACTGTCGACTAAGTCATGAATATAGTATTTTAATCTTAAACACTTTTCCATTTTGTGACCTTTTATATGGTGGAACTCACAAAAATCATTCTCCCTAAACCATAATTTTTGAGGTGTATCCTCCCCATAAGGTTGTGATTTAGGTTAGTTTACCATGTTTACGACCTCTAACTCTTTTAGTGTATATGATATGGATTTAGATATAGGAGTAAAAGTGCAGTGTTTGTACTCGGTAGGTGGATTACCCTTTGTAATTTTCAAAGTGTGGTTCCGCATGGTTTGTACCTGTTTAGAGTATACTATTCCATCACCAATGACATTTTTTTCTATTACAAAATTTTTTGTTTTATCATTAGATTCAGAATTGTTGTGTTTGAGGGATAAATGTTTTATAGTCCCCCTAGCTAACAACACCTTTTCAATTTGACTCCCTTTTTATATTACCTATTCGAACCTGTTACCACAATGCATTTTCATGTGGAATGTAATGTCTAGATGGAGGTTGGGAAAACATATTCCTATCAGCTATTTTTTGGGTAGGGAGCAAGGAAAGCGACTAGCTAACCCTCTCCATCTTTGTAAAAATGCAACAAAGTTTTCGTTGTTTTGTTGCTTGGCATTGCGTAGAGATATAACATGGTAACATCATTTTATATATTGAAAGAGAAGTGTCATATGAAAATCTCTACTATTTCTAGGCATGTTGATATGGATCCCTTAGGGATATGCACAAACCATTCTAGCATTGTTGCTCATAAAATTCATGGAAACAAGCGCATAAGATAATTGTCACTGAATGTCACCTCTTGACATGCCATATAAAAGTCCTTTATATGATCACGAGGATCACCTTTTACCTTATATTTATCAAATTTTAGAAAATCAAAATGTGTTGGGAAAGGTACTGCAACATGGTTTTGTCAAATGGGAAATGACATAGCTCATCAAGCCGATACTTCTTGTTATTGCTACAGGGTTTATCCCTCTTGTAATGCTTGAAGGTCGTTCTTCATTGTTGACCAATCTTGATTAAAAATTGATCTTGTATGGGTGGTGATGTAGGTCTATAAAAAGGGTTAAGCCTAGGTATATTCCCACCCCTATTTGTTCCGAGAATCTCTTCATAAGGATTTCTTTGTGCCTCCCTTGAAGGAGTTTTTATTGGGAATTAAAAAACAAAGCTTTAGGTTTTGCCTTTGGTATAGATTTTTTCACAAATTTTGGTTGTTCTATTTGTATATACAAAGCCAAACTTGCCAATTGACAAGTGAGGGCTTCGACCTATTGTTCTAATATTTAATAGGCATTTCATGAGATCTTCGTTAGGAGGAGGTTACACATGCATGAACATGTTCTTCATGGTCTTCGCAAAAAAATAATATGAGGAAAATGAGGTCTCCATCATTTCAAATGGTATCTCCTCATTATTTTTCTGTGTAGAAGTAGAGGCATGACCTATGTTTAAAATTTCATTAAGAGTGCAATGAGGAGGTCTACTTCTCCTTCTCCCTAAACCATTCCGACGATAAGAGAAGGGTCTACCATGGAAGGTAATTTGGCTCCTAGTTCCATAACCCGCATAAGAAATTCATTTTTTTATGAAAAATGTAGTCATCAAAATGGTTGGAATGAATCTCTACACCCGTGCGAGGAGATTCTTCCTCCCCCCACTACATTCAACCATGATATTATCCTCAGAAAGAGGGTTTTCACCTCAAACATATTTTCTTCTAACTTTCGTGATACTTAGAATACAAGGTACAATGTGAAATATTTCCACTAAGGTTTATTAACAAGGGACCCTAGATGAATTTGTGCATCTTAACGACCTAAGTTGTTAAAAAATGTGACTATAGAATATCCACAAAAGTGATAGGTCAAAAAGAACGTACAAACTAAATAATAACAAACAAGCTACCCCGACACAAGTTTTCCTTAGAATAATACGAGTGGCGTACAACGCTGAAATTTTGGTTTTACACAATAGTTTATTCTCTAAGATTATATCTAGATAGGTTTACAATCAGATAGTGAAAACACAACACCACCACCAATTAGGCCGATTTTGCAAAAAAAAGGCCTAAATGATAAGAGAATGTTGACGCGATCTTCTAACAAGATATACTAAAAACTAGTTTCTAAACACTAAGAAATTCCAAGTCTCGTAAAATGGAAAATAACAATGTGAGCATCGTAATTTGATACTATTCGGGGAAAGAAAGATTTCAAATGTCAAAAATTTTTACAAGGGGGAGCATGCACATCGATAGGGGAGTGTAAACATTGAAATAGGCGTGCACCTGCTTCTCTGGAAGCACACATGTTAGCTCATATTTTTCAATTGTCAATCATTTTTACAAGGGGGAGCGTACACATCGATAGGGAGTCCAGGCATTGAAATATGCGCGCAATCACTTATCTTGAAGCACACACGTTAGCTCATATTTTTTAACTATCAGTCATTTTTACAAGGGGAAGCACACACATCAACAAGGAGTGCAAGTGTTGAAATAGGCGTGCACCCGTTTCTTTGGAAGAGCTCACATTAGCTTATTTTTTTCACTGTCGAGTCATTTTTACAACTTGAAGTGTAGGAATTGATAGAGACATGTAGGTGTTGAAACGTGCATGCACATGCCGATAAGGGCATGCAGGTGTGTCTGTATAATTTTTTCCTCCAAACTCAAAGTTTCCATATTTGGTTTTTAGGATTTGTGTTACTTTTCACATGTTTTTAGATGCATTTTTTTTTTAAAAAAATCATAGATTTAGAGTAATTTTTCTTATAAAATCACTTAGGTTTCAAGGAATTAATCTTGTTTCCATACTTTTATGAGTTTGGGTTAAGGTGTGTATGCTCTTGTCTCAGACTTTGTGTCATCTAGAGAAACAAAAACACTCTTAAGCCTTATTTTTCTATCATTAGAGTAAGTAGGAAACTTTTGAATAATCTTTTAGTTTAAATACTTTTCACTTACTAAATAACCAAGGCTATAATTTGTGTATGCTCTTCCTTGCACCTAGTGTGATCAAGGGAATAAAAATCAATTTTAGTTTTTTCATTAAAAACACTTAGATGAATTGGGAATAAACCTTGTTTTAAAAAAATTGATAGTAGTTAGTTGAGTTATAAGCATTTTTCATGGTTATTTTCGTATGATATTGTGAATCTATTTTGAAACTACTAACCATTTTGTGAAGTACGTAATGTTAGTCAAAGAAAGGAGGGCCTAATTTTTTTCTAACTACACATATGATGGTAGGTTGCTAAAAGGTGTATAATAGAAACCACCTTAAGTCCAAAAGATAAAAATACACCACAATCATCACATTGTATTTACAAGTTTTGGTTAAGAGCTATGGATCATCCACTCAACTAGGACATAATCCCTTTGGCATAAGCCTTAAGCTACAACAATGGGGGTGGTCCTAGGAACCCTAAATTAGTTCACACAAGAGGGAACCTTGTGAATGAAATAGGAAAGTGCTCCACACTACCAACTTGTCTAGTATGCCTTGGTGAGATTAGCGTCAAAGATATTTGTATCACAACCCCAGTGAAAGTATAACTGAACACACTTTGGTGCTCATTATAATGAAGGGTGTAAATTAAATCAGAGATACTCCAAAATTAGTTAGTGTGAATTTTGGGTAAATCGAGCTTGCTTTAGATATCTTGTGACACCTAGAGAGAGAACCACCTAGGAATATTTTTGGCTTGGAGCCATTTTTTTGTCTTAGATATTATAGTTGAGAGATCTCACAAAGTGAAAACATTGTTAGATTCAAACCCTTGTTTTCGAACCAGGAAATAATCTCTTAAAGTTTAAACCATGAGACATTTCATCACAAAATATACTTAGTGTAATTTTTTTTGAGTTTTTCACTTGTCTTAAGATAAGGTGAAACTCGCTAAAATAATACCAAGTTTATTTCAACACCACTTGGCCTCACTTCTGCTGTTTTATTGTTGCCCATTTTTAGACAAAAGGAAACAACATATAAGGATACCGCTAGATATTGTGTGTCCACCACTTTTGTATTGTACTTGCATGACTAGATTGTAATGCTGGAGCACAAGTGTTGAAAGTGTGTATGGTACATACTCACGATCTAGTAGGCCCCCTTGTCTCAAAAACCCATATTTGAGACTTATTATCATCATAGTTAGGTGATTTCATCCTTGTCTTCTTTTGAGTTGTTTCATTTCCCACATTGTAGCCATACAATTAAGATATTTACATCTTGTTTCCATTGTGAAATAAGGCCTAAATCTCTATATTGTAGAGTTACGTTGTTCGCACGTATAAAAATTTCTTGTTATACTTAGACGTAGTTTTTACATCCTAACTTTGTCTTGAATTTTGTGAGTGTTGAGGATACATTGTTAGCATCGTGATAACATCATTTTGAGACTAGAAATATTGATTTCCTAAAATCTTGGTTCATGTATCCAAATAGTGTCATTTACATTGCTCATATTATTATTGTCCATTTTATGAGACTTGGAATTTTTAGCGTTTAGAAATTGGGTTTTAGTATATATTATATTTATTATATGAGATGTAAATCAAAGCATGGTGTAAAGTATAAAGGAATGAGGTGCACCCTTTTTATATTTTTCCTTTAGGTAGAAACTTGTATTATGGTGTATGTTGGACTACAAGCCCTAAATTAGATTAGAATTTCTAATCATGATTAGGCCTTGCTTATCACAATTAGTGAATTACCAAGTGATTAAGAGGTGTGAAGGCTTAATCAAAGCTTAGGGTCAACTATGAGGCTAGGATAAAATTTTGAAGCTTGCTAACACGTTGTAGAGGTGAATGGGGTGATTTTTAGCGGTTGGAAGAGGGGTTTGAGCCAATTATAGGGTATATTGACCAAAACAAGGGGAAAATGGGCTTAATTAGCTAATAAACTATAATTGTCTATTTGAAGAGGATTTTGACTTACAATTCTCCATAAAGTGGCATCTGAATGAGGAAAGGGTTAAACAATCAACAAAATGTTATTAATTGGCTAAAGTGGTAAGAAATGTTAGTTAATTATCAAAGATCACTAATTATAACATAATTAGCAAGAATGAGAGTTATTTGTGTGCATTTTGGCAATAAGATGAAAAGAGTGGAATTTAGGTGTCTACAATGGTTATGGTATATATTGAGAAGAGATATAACTATACTATGAGATTGGAAAAGTGGATTCTTATAAAAGGGAATAATACTAGTAATAGAACTCATTTTGATAGGTGAGATATAAGTAGGGATGGATAGGACTAGATTTTTAATTGATAATGTATGTTTTTGTGAAGGGATAGGTTGAGACATGATCAAAGGATTTATTGAGATAGGACACCAAATGATCTTGTAAGAGGAGGAGGATCAAAAGAGGTTGTGTGAGTTTATATGGGTGGGGAGGTAGTAGTAGGATTTTTGTAACTCAAGGTGGTAGGTGAGGAAGATTATGATATAGGTGATTGTTAGCTAGTCATGTTTTGTGATGATATGGCATTAAGTTCGAAACTAGCAATAAGGGTAGATGAAGTAGGTGTTTATATCCCTACATCACAAGTAGATGGGTAAGGAGTAATCTTCACAATGAAAGGTTGATTGTAAGACTTTTAAAGCTTGGAATAGTCACAAGTGTCTATAGCATAAGATAGAGAATATTTTGGATGCATGGATAATGCCGATATGAATACCCTATGAATAAAGGTACGTATAAAGAAAAATCATGCTAG
Organism: Taxus wallichiana var. yunnanensis; assembly: GCA_018340775.1. Taxonomy (NCBI): domain Eukaryota; kingdom Viridiplantae; phylum Streptophyta; class Pinopsida; order Cupressales; family Taxaceae; genus Taxus; species Taxus wallichiana. Next base: position 374,016,096 of record CM031237.1, read on the forward strand.
AGTCAAAGAGTTTTGATAATATTAGGTCACCACTCTAGAAGAATTATAGAGGATCAACAAAAGGAGATTGTGATGTCACAAATTTAGTACATTTGGGTGAATGGAGAGGTTCCTAAACTGTTTCTAAGGGTGTTTGTAAGGGATATGACATGTTTGGGATGTTTTGGATATGATACTAGGTTGATTCTAAGGATTTCTAAAGTTAATCCATCGTATTTGAGATGTTTTGAAGGTGAGGCTGTGAAATAGTCTAGTAAGAACCATGAATTGCATAAGAAATCCAAAAAGAAAGGAAATATGGTTATTTAAGAGAAACATAAACCACCTAATCACAAGAACGTTTTTATATTATCTTGATTATTTAAGAAAAGTGTGAAATGAAAATTTATTGAAAAGGAACTATAGAAGATGATATCTAAGGTTGGCTTCATGTTAGGCAAGGCTAGAGTCCCTGATATACCTAAAGGTACATGATGCCTAAGTTTATTTTGGTGTTAGTACAATGCATGGTATTGGGGCTTACCCCATAATTTCAAGGTCCCATAATGATAAGGGTTTTGTGTGCTTACCAATATGTACCGACCATTAGTTATTTATACTTTACCGTAACACTTAGTCGGCTTTCCCAAGTGATGAAATCCAAGCAGGTAGATGTGAAAGTGGTTATTTATATGCAATTTTGATTTATGATGTGGTTTGGTTATGTGTGAGGAGAAATTGTGAATGTAATATGTTAACCCTAATTAAGTTATGTGGACAAGAATAACGAAGGTTTGTTTTAAGAACCAAAAGTATAGTTGTTTTCATGAAGGCCATAAAATAAAAGTGTGATGATGAAAGAAAAATAAAGGAAAATAAAGGCACCGTGTTTTTAGTTTATTTTATTTCAATTTTACCCATTTTTTGGAGAAGTGACAACAAAGTACTCCAAACTAAAAAATTAGATAACTTTATAAGGAAAAAAAAAGAAGATATAAAATATAAATAAAAGGAAAGGGACTAAGGGTCCCACCACCATGCTAGAATATTCAAGGTTATTTTTAGTTTTTCAATTATATTATAAAACACCAAACAATTAGAAGACAATAGGGTTTATTGGGGTTAACACAAGGTTGTACAGATAATATATCAGATCTAAGCATACATGTAATAAAAGAGGATATTCTACCAGAAGAAATATACAAAATAAGAGATATAAATCAACACCAGATTTAACGTGGTTCACCCAGTGTGGGCTACATCCACCAAGAAACAAGACAATCTATTATCCAAAGCTTTTAGAAGATATACAATGAAGATTTACAATCTTCCACACCTCTCACAATGTATAATACTTTCTTTCTCTCAAGCTTCTCCTTCTTCTCCAAGAATTCTCTCTCTCACAATTATTTTCACAATAATCATCAATACTTACTTCTAACCCTAGCTTCCCAACTTATAAATACCTTATACAAACTTAGGGCACTTATCCATGCAATTACAATCAATAGATCTGCTTTAATGCTAAATTTAGATCTAATTCTCGTGAGTTAAATAAAACACTCACACACGCAGCTGACGATGTCGGATCTTACTTTCTTGGTGATGTCGGTCATAGGTGATTGATGTTGGTCCCTTCATAACCGCAGTGATCGAGTTCTTGTGTTTTCCAGTAATTTTAATATAACATGCTAAACTGAATAATTGAGCTCCATCTCAAAATCTCCCACTTGGAGATAAATTACTGCACCATACTAGTACAACATCATTCTTGGATCCTTTCCTTATATTTGTTTCTTCCTCTTCAAGTCTCAAACTCAAAGACCAATAAAAGTGGAGTGTAGCTCCAACTTCAATTTTTCTAATGGCTTTGTTAACATATCCACAAGGTTTTCACTTGTATGAATCTTCTCCATTTCATATTCCCATCCTCCAATACTGTGTGTGAAGTGATACCTCAACTAAATGTGTTTCGTTCTAGAATGAAATGTTGATTTCTTTTCCAAATGAATTTCACTCGACTATCACTTTGAATAATTTGCAATCATCTTGATTCTTTCCCAACTCTTCCATGAACCTACTCATCCTTATCATCTCTTTTTTATCCTCTGTACTCTACAACATACTCTTCCTCATGTAGTAGACAAAGCCACAACTTTCTGCAATCTCGAAATCTAACTAAGCTTTGTCCCACCTACTCTAAAAATATATCTAGTAGTGCTCCTTCTAACATCCAGATCTCTCCATCCATATCCGAATCAACATAGTAACATAAAGCAATATCCAATCCTCCATAGCATAACTGCATGCTAGATGTCCCTCTCAAATACCTAAGTACCCATTGGATTGATTTCCAATGCTCTTTCACTGGATTGTCCATAAATCTACCCAAAAGTCCCACTGCTTGTGTAATGTATGGTCTAAAGTACAAACCATAACATACATGAGACTCCCAATTGCTTGAAGCATATGGTACTCATGTCATGTATTTGACCTCCTCATGTGATGAAGGACACTGATCTTAGCTCAATTTGAAGTGTCCAACCATATGTGTACTTACATGTTTTGAATCTTGCATGTTAAACCTTTCCAACACCTTATTGATATAAGCCTCTTGAGACAAATACAATTTCTTGTTCTTCCTATCTCTATGTATTTGCATGCCAAGGATTCTTATTTAATCTCATAAATCCTTCATAGCAAATGTGTGAGCTAGATTTCCCTTAAGCTCACCAATATTCTGCATATTAGATCCAACAATAAGCATATCATCCATATATAGTAAGAAAATAATATAGCTCCCATTTTCACATCTTGAAATGATCATATTCGACATCTCAAGTAACCATTCTCATGCATGAAACTATCAAACCTCTTGTACCATTTCCTTGGAGCTTGCTTGAGCCCATATAGGCTCTTTTTCAACTTGCACACTAATTTCTCCTTACCCTTGACTTCATACCCAAATGTTCTTTACATATAAATCTCTTCATCCAAATCACCATGAAGGAAATCCATCTTCACATCTAGTTGCTCTAAATGCAAATCATCTATCTCTGACTAAACTAAATCAATACGAATATGGAAGTCATTTTAACAACAGGAGAAAATATTTCACTAAAGTCAATACCTACATTCTTTATGTAAATCCCTTTACTAAAAGCCTTGCCTTGTACCTTTTTCATCCACCCTTTTCTTCCTTGATCTTGTAAACCCATTTGTTTCTACAATGTTCTCTTACTTGCTAACAACTTAACCAAATCCCAAGTCTTGTTTTATTTCAAAGAATCCATCTCCTCATCCATGTCATGCTCCCATTGTATATGGGTCTCATCTGCATTGCTTCCTCAAAAAAATTTGGTTCACCATTATCGGTCAATAATAAATAAAATAAGAAGGCTATAAATATTTTGGAGGTTTATTTACCCTTTGTGACCTTCTCATATGAGTTTGGGGTACTGGGAGGCTCATTCTGGACCTCCTGGACATTTTTTTCTAATTTCGACAATGACCAAGGCCACCAATTAGAACCTACATTGGTTCTACTAACTAATGTAATTTTGGGTCTCCTGTAACCTAATACTAGTTTGGTTGACCGATGTCGGTCAGGGTCAACCAAACCGAGCTACTTATGTAACCCCTTTGTAGGTATAATTTTTAAATCGAGAGTTCATTTTCATCCACAAAATTCTCAACATTTGGTTCATCCATGGGTACCAAAATTTAATCCTGTACATTCTCTTTTCATTCTATTTAATGTCATGAATCCTAACAATATTTGAATTCTCTAAATCCCAAAAACAAAATCTGAAATCACTAGATCCATAACCAATGAAAGTGCATCTCTTGGATTTTGCATCCAAATTTTTCTATTTTCCTTATCAATATGCACAAAATATTCTAAACCAAAAACTTTAAGAAAAGAAAGATCTACCTCTTTTCGGTCCAAGCTTCCTCTGGTATTCCTCCATCTAGTGAACTTGAAGGCCCACAGTTAATCAAATAAACCATTGTATCAACTACTTCTACCCAAAATTGCAAGGGCAATCCAACATGTATCCTCATACTTCTAGCACGTTCCATGATTGTCTTGTTCATTATTTCTGCAACACCATTCTCTTGTGGTGTTCTTGGAACCATCCTTTCTCTACGTATTCCATTCACTGAACAATAATCATTGAAATCCTTGTTACAGTATTCACCACCATTTTCAAATCTAAGGAACTTTAACTTTGAATTTGATTCATTCTCAACAAGGGCTTTCCATCTTTTAAAAGTCTCAAAAACATCATATTTACGTTTAATACAATAAACCCATACCTTTCTTGTAGCATCATCAATGAAAGTAACATAATACTAGGATCCTCCATGAGAAGCTACCATAATGAAAGTAAAAGAATCCCCACACATCCGAGTGTACAAGCTCTAATTTCTGTTCCTTCTTAATTTCCCAAATTTGAGAAATCTCACTCTCTTTTTCTTTCCAAAGACACAATGCTCAAAGAAATCAAGATCTAAATATTTCAAATTTGATAACTTACCCTTATCCTTTAAGATTTTCATTCATTTTTTACTCATATGGCCCAACCGATTATGCCACATGCATGCATCTAAATTTGAAGGTAGATAATACAAAAAGGAATTAGTAACACAAGTAGATAAATATAACCTTCCTACCTATTTCCTCTTGCCATAACAAATCCACCATTGGTGACTTTCCAAGAGTCTTCTATGAATGAAACCATGCAACATAACTTCACCTAGTTGCCTACCCTAGAAATAAGATTCCTCTTGAGGCTTGGCACATGCCTCACATATTTCAATACCCATGTATTTCCTTCTAAAATTTTAGATGAACTTCCCTTTACTAGTAATCTGCAAGGTTCATCATCACACAAATAAACATGCCCAAAATTGCCATGGACATAATTTCTGAAATAACCCTTATTAAGGGTTGCATGGAAAGAAGCTCCTGAATCTAAAACCTATGATTAGATTCTATTATCCAAAGAAATAATAAGAGCATATTGCATTACCTCTCGCTGTAATATTTTCCTCTTTACCTTTGTCTGGGTGTTGGTTCTCTTTATCCTTTGACCAACAATATTTCTTTGCATGTCCTTTCTTTCCACAATTCCAACAAGTAATTCCCTTACCTCTGGATTTAGATCTTCCATTCCTTGAATTTGATTTCCCATTATTCTTACTCTTAGATCTCTCCTTCTGTTTGCCTCTTCTTTCTACATTCAAAGCATTCCCAGATGATGATTCATCTGTACTTTTCCTACGAATTTATTCATTCAAGATTATACTAACCACATCATCAAAATTCAAAATATTATTAGTAGATGTTATATTACTAACAACCATTACCAAGTTATCCCAACTATCAACCAAAGAACATAAGAATAAGAGTGCTTTCACTTCATCATCAATGGAATATCAACCGATTTTAATTGATTTACAATACATTAGAATTCATTCAAATGACTAGATTTAGATCCACCTTCATGCATCTTAGAACTAAATAGTTTATTCATCAAATAAACTTTATTTGAAGCACTAGGTTTTTCATATAAATTATCAAGAGATTTCATTAACTCTCTAAGTAGATGCCGCTAATTACCTGTAATATTGGAAGCCATAGATCTTTGCTTAAGGCTCAATCTTATAGAACCCAAAGCCTTTTTATCAAGAATATTCCATTCTTCATCAGTCATCTTCGTAGGTATCAAATTTTCATCCAACGGTAAGTAAAAATCTCTTTAATATAGATAATCCTCGATCAAAATCTTCCATAATTGATAATTTTGGCCATCAAACTTCTCTACCTTGTATTTTTTTCTTCTTCCATTGTTATAGCTCCCACCAATCAGAAAACCCTCTATGAGTAAATATATGTCAACACACAAAACCCTCAAACAAAGATCTGATACTAGTTGTTGGGGTTAACATAAGTTTTATAGATAAATATATCGATCTAAGCATACATGCAATAAAATTAGATATTCTACTAGAAGAAATATAAAAACAAAAGATATAAATCAATACCATATTTAACATGGTTCACCCAAGTGTGGGCTACATCCACATAAAAAAATCTAATCTATTATCCAAATATTTAGAAGATAATATTTACAATCTTCCACAACTCTCATGATGTACAATACTTTCTTTCTCTCAAGCTTCTCCTTCTTCTCCAAGAATTCTCTATCTCACAATTATTTTTACAATAATCATCAATACTAACTTCTATCCCTAGCTTCCTTTATGCTTATAAATACCTTATACAAACTTAGGTCACTTATCCATGCAATTACAATCAATAGATCTAATTTAATGCTAAATTTAGATCTAATTCTTGTGAGTTAAATAAAACACTCACACATAGGTAACGATGTTAGTTACCCTTAACCGATGTCGGTTAATGTGTTTTCCAAAGTGTTTAATTGTTATAACATTCTAAACTAAAGTAATTGAGCTCCACATCTCAACCGGTTTAACGATACCTCTGTTGATAGTGAAATGTCAAGATGAACTGATGCAACATGGATGTAGATCCCCTCCTTCCATATAATGAGAGAACATGCATGGAAAGATAGCTAAACATGTTAGATACATGTTAGAGAATGCCAATCCCTGAAAACAATTCCTCTCCAATGGTGTAAAATGATACAATTTAATGAAAATAAGATAATGCAATGAAGGAATGACCAGTTTTATTTGAAAGGAGATGGGCTTCTCTACAATGGTGATATAAAATGAATTTTAGGTAATTTATTATTAATGATTCTTCTTGTAAATAAGATGATATTGATATCTTTAATGAAGTGAATGACATAAATCCCCGAGATCATTGAGTTTTAATAGGTATATGAGAGAGATCACATATTCTATTATAAGATTAGACAAGAGAGATACTTATATGATAAATTTGATTAATGCGCAAAATGACAAAGAACTGTTTTTAATAATCCCATCCATTTTTATTGTCAATTATTATGGACATTATTATGTTTTGATTTAGTTATGATTATATAGATGATTAGACTATAGATTATGGATATTGATTAGATCTTGAGGATTCAGTTATTATGCTTGAGGATCATTGAGACATTTTTATTATTATGTGGATGATGATATACTAGTTGACATGGACAAGTTATTGATGTTGATTTTAGACATGTGACATTGAGTATTATGAATAGCTCTAGTGTAGAGATCTATTTGATGATGATATAGTTGCAAATTGAATTTTAATTGATAAATGTTAAAATCTTGATATTGTTGTGATTTGGATTTAATGTTTATATATCATTTGGATGTTCTGATATGGCCACGAGGCCGAAGGAGGTATTTTGCATTTTTGCAAGGTTAAAATCACAACAATGTCGGGGGACTGGAGACTAACCATATTGGAATTCAGTGTGAAATCAACAAGGTCACCATGGCAACTGTGTTTGAGTTGTATGTTGTGTTTTGTTAGGATTTCCCATGGGGGATTTCCATTATTGTGACCATGGGGTATATGTGTGCTTTATTTGTTGTGTCCCTTTTTAAAATTATTGTTGTATGTATTTTATTTGTAATGTGCTCTTTATTTTAATTATTTTAATGTGATAGTATAATGTGAGAGTCATATAGTTAAAATTTAATTAAATTAAATAGGATGTGGAAGGTAAATTAAATGTTATTGTCTTGGTTGAAAATGAAATTTATTTATATATTTTATAACCATATGGTAATTAAATATATGGTTGTGTCTAAAGTTTGTAATAAATAAATGTCATAGAAATAAATGCATTTTAAAAGAGTGTGTAAGTTACCAAGTATGGGTTGTGTAAGTGAAGTGATAGATTGTGTAAGAAATTGTAAGAGGTTGTAAGAAGATTTTGGAAGGTCAGACACTCCATCTCTCTCTTGAAATTCGAATTTGAGCTTGGAGGACAAATTTGGAGGCTTGTGGGACAAGTTAAACTTGTCCCACACCTCTCAAAATCCTCCACCAACCATGTTTATTAATTTGGAGTCAAAATCAATTATTTTATTGCATTTTGACATGATTTATTATAAGATTTGTTTGCACTTGTCTTACAAATTTTAAATGCATTTTTTTTTGGGGGATGGGCAAAAATGTGTGTGTAAGTGATTTTTTGTCATTCACATTTATGGTGATTTTATTGTTTTGATGTTGATTGCACTTTTGGGGGGATGAGGAACAATGATGTGGCATCCCACTTGGAATCCACATCATCCTCTCCCTCCATCTCCTTTAAAATTTAAAATTTCCTCTCATTTTGAGGTTGTTGAAAGTTGGAGATTTCACTCTTGGGTCAAATTTTCTTGCATTTTTGGAGCTTGCTTGGTGGAAGAAGTGGAATTATTTTTGCATGCATTCCTCTTGCTGTTTTGGGACTGTTTTTGTGCAACAAAGAACCTGTTGTTTTGGAAACAAGTCTCCATTATGGAGAGGTAGGCTCCCACTCTTTTAAAATTGTTGTATTTTCCTCTTTTAGCATGAATTTGAATGTGTTGTGTTTGTAATTTTTTTTGAGGGATGGGTAGAATGCTTAGGGCATGGTGTGGAGAGAAGACTATGAGGTTTATCAGAGGAGGGATAAGGGATTTTCCATTGTTATTTGTTCTTGGGAGGGAATGTTGGTTTGGGATCCACCTAGGAAAGGAAATTGCTTGCATTTCCTACTTTGGGGGAGGTATAAGGGATAAATTTGGAGGAGGGATAAGGAGGGGTTGAGGAGGGATAAGGTTTATGGGATTGCTATGATCTTGGTGGTTTGCTCTTGGTGGATGCCCAAAATTCAACTTGGGAGGCATAAGGAGACCTCCATAGTTCTTGCTCTTGCTTGGTTGGCTTGCTTGTTCAAGCCTATGAAGGAGCCTTTTTTAAATTGTTTGAGAATTGTTGTCTTGTTTTAGTTGAGAACTACATCTTTTTGCTTTTTTTTTTTGTGAAATGAATTTATGCTTGTATGTGAAGAAGCCATGTTGCCATGTGTTGAATTATCATGCTCCATTTCAATATGGTTGGGGCTCGGGGGCCAATGGGGAAAGATGGCTTCTATTTTCCCATTGGGTATCTTGGTTGGGTGGAGAGTGTTGCCTTTCCCCCTTCCTTGTTGTGATTCAAAGAAAGAATGAAGAAATCAGCATGCTGCTGTTTGGAGAAAGAAGAATACATTTTGATAATCATCTCTTTGAGCAAACTTTTGTAATCCCTTCCCACTTCAAGCGTGGATGAGTTGTATAATTTTGTAATGTGAAGCCATTATATGGTAAATGGAAGTCTGAAATTTAATTGAAATGTAAAGATGAAACATTCTATTTCTCAGTATTGAAAAGAGATCATACACTTGTATATTTAACATTGAAATTCAAATGTAGAAATGAATTGTATCTTTCTATTTAGTTTGAAAAGAAAATGGGAAGAACATTTCATACTTGTATTTGAAATTTGAAATCAGATCAAATTGGAAAAGAGATCAGTTGTAATGTTATTTGATTTTCAATAGAAGTATGGCATTGGTTCTTGTAAAATTGTATTGTTGTCAAAGGATAAATTTCCATTTTGAAAAGAATAAGAATCTCTGTTTTTTTTTTTAATGTTGAGAAGATGCATATGAAATGAAATTAAATGTTATTCTTTCTTGCAAAATTGTATATCAAAACTGGAAACTCAGAGATGCTTTTAGTTTGAATTACATGGATGTTTGATAAGAAACTACATTGGATTAAGTTTAGGAATCATTGTTGTTTGAATTTTTTAAAAAAAAAAGACAAACCAAATTTAAAGCAACAACTTTGTTTTAAAGTTAATCTGTAATGTACATTTGAAAAAAAAAAAATAAAGTTCACTTTTATACTTCCCAATCAATTTAAAAATACTATGAATTAACATGCTGAGACTATTCTGAACCCATCTTGACAAGGAAAATTCGAGAAAACAATTCAATCAATCCAATTTTGAATCAATCCCCTTCCTAAGTCATTTTTTGTTCCTTGTTGGATAAAAACACAACTTCAATAAATTGATCAAATTGACACCTTTAAAACATTCTAATTCTTCCCTAAGTTGATCCTCCATGTCTGTTTGACATGTTGAGTGAAGAAGAGTCCAAATTTTATAAAATTTGCAAGTTTAAAACTGCCAGTTTGTAACTTAAAACCCTGCAGATATATTTCTTAAAATTGACCCTTAAAATTTACCAAATTCTAAAATTGATGATTTTTGTGCAAAGAGGACTCGAGAGAGCTTTTCGGAAAGTCCTCGTTTTCCTAAAATGGAGCTTCCTATCAAAAGTTATGGCCATTTGAAGTTTTACTTCAAAATGGCCATCCCAAACCAAAAATGAAATAATTCGACCTTAGAAAAATTTAAATTTTGAACTTTGGAAAAATTTCCTAAAAATTTCCACGGCCCCGCCACCCTCTCATCCTATCAAAAGTTTGCCACGTGGCACCTTGGAGGGGAGGACCCTTAAAAAACTTAACTTTTTGAAAATTTTGTCTTGGGAAAATTTTCCCAATTTTGCCCCCAACCAATCACATGCCTGGAAAATTGGATCAAAATGGAAAACTTTCTTTGGGAAAATTTTCACTTTTCTGACTCCGCACCAATCACGTGCCGACAACCAGGAGGGCCCGTGGATTTAGAAATGAAAACTTAACTTTTTGCCCTTTTGGAAAAATTTCACTTTTTTCCTCCAGGGACCCACAGGCAGCCAATAGGATTTGACATGTCCCCATGGGTGCACGGGTCCATGCAATTCTTTTAACCTTTTAACCCCTTGGGTGAAAAATTAAACTTTTTTTCCTTCGCCGGCCCGTGGCCAATCACAAAGCGCCACGTGGCCATTTGAGCAAGTGCGGAGGCATGGAGGAAAATTTTCCTTTGGAAAATTGAGACTTTGGTTTTGGGAAAAATTTCAAATTTTTCCCCGTGACCCGCTCGCCCGCACCAATCACGTGATGACACGTGGCATTTGGGAAAATTTTCCCAATTTTCTCCCTAACCCCGCGGACCTCCAAGGGAAAATTTTCCCTAAAACTCCGCCCGGCCATAACTTGAGTTTTACAAGGAGTTAGGAGGACTTCTTTATATGGTTGGAAAGGTGAGGAAATTTCCTATCCAATGAGCCTAGTTTAGGAAATTTTTGATAACTCTAAGTGTGTGAGAAATCTAGTTGAAGTTCAAGGCTTGATAGAGAGCAGGCCTGGCGATAAATTTCTCCCTGAACCTTAATAAAACTTGTAACCTCCAAATTGGAACCTAGTAAACTTGTTATAAGATAAAAATGGAAATATTGTGTTTGGTTAATCAAGAATTTGTTCTGGAACCTATTTAGTTTCAAACTAGTGTCTTGCAACTTGGTTGTAGACTCTTCCTATATAAAAAAATTATTCCATAATTTTCCTAGTTTGTTTCTTGGTCTCAAGTGGTAGTTGAAGCAGGCATCACACTTGGTATCAGAGCAGTGGTTCAAAAGCTTGGACCATTGGGCACACTAAAAACATTGAGACTTGAAACCTAAAACTAGCAAATTGATAATCTAGAAAACAAAACTAATTAAAAATTGAACATGTTAGTAAACTTAGAAAACTAAAGAAAACTCAAGGTAATGAACTAACTCCCACTGGGTCTCATGTGCAGGAGCTCTGGGACGGAGAGTAGGAGGAAATGTTCACAGAGGCTCGAGTCACCACCACCACCACCTCCCACCACCACCACCACCACCACTAGATCAGGGTTTAGCAAGCCTATCCTACCACCACAGATTTTATAGACCCTCCAGATGTTAATGCCGCCTTACGTGGAGGATCAGTAGGAGGGCACTCAGGCAGACAGGACAGAGATACTTCCATTGAGGGACATGCACCTCCTCCACATGGTGAGGAGGATGGAGGAGAGAATTTTCATGGAGAGTCTGGCTAGAGTAGAATCTCCCTTGAGGGGACATGGTGACCATATTTCAGGACAGAGAGAGAGGTCTCGGAGCCCTAGGCTTGGGGATGAGCTTGTAGAGAGGCCCAGAGGCCATCAGACCACGCTGTGAGATCACATCAGGGAAATCCTAAGCTTAGGCCATCACATTATTCAGGTGACACAGGAGGATTCCAGGCAGAGGCCTGGCTGGTTAGCTTGAGCGGTTGCTTCAAGCTTTGTCCTTGTTCTAGCAACACGAAAGCTCGTGTTGCGATCCATCTACTGAAGGATGGAGCTGGAGTATGGTGGAGAACAGAGGAGCAGAAGCTCCACATAGACTCAGAGATAGTCACTTGGGAGCTATTTGAGGAGAGATTCAGGAGCAGATACTTGCCATGGAGATTCATACAACAGAGGATCGATGAGTTCCATGACCTTCGACAGGCTTCCCTTATAGTGGCCGAGTATGAGAGTAGGTTCCTGGACCTACTTCAGTATGTTGATTACATGCAGGATGAGCAGGTGTGGATCCACAGGTTCATCGGGGCCTTAATTTGGACATTGGAGGTGCATTGGATCCACTACCCACAGACATTAGCAGAGGCCGTTGAGAAGGCCTACATTGCAGAGGAGACTGGGTAAAACCCAAGCAGAGGCTAGAGACCGAGTCAGGAGCCGTATTCAGCAGTTACAGGATAGCAGATCGAGGGGGTCAGCTCCTCCTCCCCGTGGTGGTCAACATTCTTCACAGTCATCTTTCAGCCACACAAAGAATAGCAGCAGCAGTCCCGCCCACCTTTTAGGCCTCCTCAGAGAGTTGATGCACAGAGAGGTCAGAGCATGGGGCCTCCTAGGGGTCCCACCAGGACACAGGGTGGAGCTAGAGCTCAGTCAGCAGGAGCTCGACCACAGAGGCCACAACAGACTATGGCTGGATCATCAGGGTCCACAACACCTACCTCTAGGGCACCTTCTGGCAGTGCTGCAGTTTGGAGGACTTCAGGTGGTTGCTTCGGGTGTGGAGTAGCGGGACACTTTTGGAGAGATTTGCCCGTAACCCTAATAAGGGTAAGGCACCCATCTCAGAGCCTACATTGGAGACATGGGACGGAGTCACAGGATCTATGCAGTGGTTGAGAACCACCAAGCCGAGCACCAGAGCATGGTCATTGAGACTACAGGTAGCATCGAGGTGTTCCTACTTCCATATTGTTTGATTTCTGGTTCTTCTGATTCATTTATTGCACCATCCTTAGTAGAGTGATGTAGGCTGGTGGTTAGACAGGGTCATAGTTGGGATGTCAAGATGGCTTTGGGAGCCAAGGTCTCGGTAGACTCCTTAGTAAAGGAGTGTGTTGTTAACTTGGGACCTTTCACCACCACTTCAGATCTCCGCGTACTTCCTTTGGGCTCGTATGGAGTCATTTTAGGCATGGATTGGTTATCTACACATAGGGCTAGGATGGATTGCTATCATAAGACTATATCTTGTGTAGATGATCTTGGAGTTGAGTGATGATTTCTGGGGTCAGGAGACTGTTTCTATTCACACTATCTCGCTATGCAGCTCAAGTGGTGTGTGTGATGGGGTTGTCAGATGTATGCAGTCACAGTCAGTGACCGGACAGAGGATGGGTCTAGTGGGCCATCGCTAGATGACCATCCCATTTTGAGAGAGTATGCAGATGTTTTCCTGGGGAGCTACCGGGGATGCCACCCCCACGTGAGATTGATTTCCATATTGATCTGGTTCCAGGAGCAGAGCCTATCTCACGAGCTCCTTATCGGATGACCACCCCAGAGCTCTGTGAGCTCAAGTTATAGCTGGAGGGCCTTTTAGAGAAAGGCCTTATCCATCCTAGTGTATCCCCTTGGGGTGCACCGGTTATATTTGTGAAGAAGAAGGATGGATCTCTTTGCGGTTGTGCATAGACTACCGCCAGTTGAATAAGGTAACGATCAAGAATCGTTATCCCCTTCCTCACATTGATGACTTGTTTGATCAAATGAAGGGAGCCACGGTGTTCTCTAAGATTGATCTCAAGTCAGGGTACCATCAGTTGAGGATTACGGAGGTAGACATCCATAAGACTACTTTTCATACGAGGTATGGGCACTATGAGTTCACAGTGGTGCCCTTTGGTTTTGAAATGCCCCCGCAGTATTCATGAGTTTGATGAATGGGGTATTCAGGACCTTTTTAGATCACTTCGTGCTCATCTTTCTTGATGACATTCTGATTTACTCACGTACGCGTGAGGAGCATGAGGGGCACCTTCGACAAGTTCTTCAGTGTCTTCGTGAGCAGCAACTTTTTGGGAACTTGGAGAAGTGTGCCTTCTTTCAGTCAGAGATTCAATATTTGGGTCATATCATCTCAGGTGAAGGAATCGCAGTCGATCCTTCCAAGATTAGAGCCATTATGGATTGGCCAAGTACCCACTACAGTGACAGAGGTGTGCAACTTCATGGGGTTAGCAGGGTACTACAGGAGATTTGTGCAGGACTTCTCTCGGATAGCACACCCCATCACTTCCCTTCAGTGGAAAGGGAAGAAGTTTGTTTGGTCAGATAGGTGTGAGTAGGCCTTCAGGACACTGAAGGAATATCTCACTACAAAGACCCATTCTCAGCAAAGTGCGATCCACATGGTGAGTTCTTTTGTATGCACATGATGCTTCTTTAGCAGGCCTTGGAGGTGTTCTTATGCAGAGGGTAGAGTCAGTAGCTTTGAGTCTCACAAACTCAAAGATCATGAGCTTAATTATCCGACTCATGACCTTGAGCTTGCATGGTAGTTGTGCATGCTTTAGTTCGATGGAGACACTTTCTTCTTGGTCAGAGATTCACACTCAGGACAGATCATTTGAGTCTTCGCCACCTTTTCACGCAGCCCAATCTAAACGCTCGTCAGAGCGTTGGATGGAGTTGCTTTGTGAGTATGACATGGAGATAGAGCATGTGAAAGGGAAGGAGAATGTGGTTGCAGATGCCCTCAGCAGATGGAGGCATTTGAGCATGGCTACTTCAGTGAGCACAGATTTATGGAGCAGGATCCTTCAGCAGCTTCCTCTTGATAGTTTCTACATTGCAGCCCGAGTAGAGATTGAGTCCCAGAGACCCCTTGAGGGGAAATTTGATGGTTTCTCACTAGAGGCAGATGGTCTTCTCAGGCACAGAGGTTGGATTTATGTTCCTAGAGATGGAGGCTTGAGGTAGGACATCTTGACAGAGGCACATCGTGCACCCTATTCAGCCCATCCTGGGGTGAAGAAGATGCACGCCACCTTGAGACAGTTATATCACTGGAGAGGACTTCACAGGGACGTGGCTCAGTTTGTGTCATGCTGTTTAGAGTGCCAGAAAGTGAAGGCCGAGCATCAGCATCCAGCTGGCCTTCTCTATCCTCATGCTATACCGGAGTGGAAATGGGACACCATTTCCATGGATTTCATTGTTGGGTTACCGATGTCGAGATATCACCACGACGCCATCATGGTC
Organism: Taxus wallichiana var. yunnanensis; assembly: GCA_018340775.1. Classification (NCBI taxonomy): domain Eukaryota; kingdom Viridiplantae; phylum Streptophyta; class Pinopsida; order Cupressales; family Taxaceae; genus Taxus; species Taxus wallichiana. Next base: position 374,031,517 of record CM031237.1, read on the forward strand.
ACGGTTGATAAATTGACAAAAGTAGCTCACTTTTCTCCAGTAAAGACCACATACATATAAAGCTAGTGTAGTGGCACGTGTTTACTTGGATGAGATTGTCAGGTTACACATGGGATTCCGTGGAAGATCATTTGTGACCGCGATCCTTTGTACACTTCTCATTTCTGGACCACCATGCAGTATGTTCTCGGGATGAAGATTAACTTCAGCACAACCTTATCACCCAGAGATAGATGGACAGACTGAGAGGGTGAATCAGATTTTGGAGGACATGCTCAGGATGTACGTGATGGATCACCAGTGAGATGGGAGGAGTATCTGTATCTTGTGGAATTTGCCTACAATAATAGTTTCCAGAGTTCTATAGGCATGGCTCCTTTTCAGGCCTTGTATGGTAGGGAGTGCAGGACACCCCTTAGCTGGGATAGATTGGAGGATAGAGTATCCTTAGGACCAGCTCTTTTGCAGGACATGGAGCAGCAGGTAGTGTTGATCAGGTAGAGATTGCAGGAGGCACATGATAGGCAGAAGAAGTACGCTGATCAGCATAGAACCGAGCATAATTTTGATGTGGGCATGAAGGTTTTCCTTCGTGTTAGGCCACATAAGAGCCCGATCCATTATGGAAAAGGTTCTAAGTTAGCTCCTCGGTTCGTTGGACCTTTTGAGATCTGGAGCGTATCGGCCCGTTGGCTTACCATCTAGCATTGCCACCCAACTTGTCTCGCATACATGATGTGTTTCATGTTTCTGTTCTTAGGAGATACATCACAGATCCTTCTCATGTGCTGGATTGGACATCATTGCAGGTGCAGGATCAGGGACAGGTGATGGTGGAGCCCATCCGTATCATCGATCGCAGGACCCTGGGCCTTCGAGGTAGAGAGATTGATCAGGTACGAGTGCAGTGGGACAAATATGATGAGACTGCAGCCACTTGGGAGGATGCTACTACTTTACGAGTGTAGTTTCCACATTTGTTCCAGTGACTTCCAGGAGGAAGTCGAGTCTAAGGGGAGGGGGATGTAGTGCCCACTTTCCTTGGACACTATTAGATACTGATCCTGACTCTATTGATCATATTTTGGATATTATTATATTTTGATGTAGCAGGATGTGTATATACTAGCTCATGGATTATTATGGACATTATTATGTTTTGATTAGCATGATGGTTAGATGTTAGACTATGGATTAATATTGATCTGGATTCAGTTATTATGCTTGAGGATCATTGAGACATTTTTATTATTATGTGGATGATGATATACTAGTTGACATGGACAGGTTATTGATGTTAATTTTAGACATGTGACATTGATTATTATGAATAGCTCTAGTATAGAAATCTATTGGATGATGATATAGTTACAAATTGAATTTTAATGATAAATATTGAATCTTGATATTGTTGTGATTTGGATTTAATGTTTATATATCATTTGGATGTTCTGATATGGCCACGAGGCCGAAGGAGGTATTTTGCATTTTGCAGGTTAAAATCACAACAATGTTGGGGGACTGGAGACTAACCATATTGGAATTCAGTGTGAAATCAACAAGGTCACCATGGCAACTGTGTTTGAGTTGTATGTTGTGTTTTGTTAGGATTTCCCATGGGGGGATTTCCATTATTGTGACCATGGGGTATATGTGTGCTTTATTTGTTGTGTCCCTTTTAAAATTATTGTTGTATGTATTTTATTTGTAATGTGCTCTTTATTTTAATTATTTTAATGTGATAGTATAATGTGAGAGTCTTATAGTTAAATTTTAATTAAATTAATTGGGATGTGGAATATAAATTAAATGTTATTGTCTTGGTTGAAAATGAAATTTATTTATATATTTTATAACCATATGGTAATTAAATATATGGTTGTGTCTAAAGTTTGTAATAAATAAATGTCATAGAAATAAATGCATTTTAAAAGAGTGTGTAAGTTACCAAGTATGGGTTGTGTAAGTGAAGTGATAGATTGTGTAAGAAATTGTAAGAGGTTGTAAGAAGATTTTGGAAGGTCAGACACTCCATCTCTCTCTTGAAATTTGAATTTGAGCTTGGAGGAAAATTTGAGGCTTGTGGGACAAGTTAAACTTGTCCCACACCTCTCAAAATCCTCCACCAACCATGTTTATTAATTTGGAGTCAAAATCAATTTATTTTATTGCATTTTGACATGATTTATTGTAAGATTTGTTTGCACTTGTCTTACAAATTTTAAATGCATTTTTTTTTTGGGATGGGCAAAAAAAAATGTGTGTGTAAGTGATTTTGTCATTTTTTTTTATGGTGATTTAATTGCCTTGATGTTGATTGCACTTTTGGGGATGAGGAAAAATGATGTGGCATCCCACTTGGAATCCACATCATCCTCTTCCACCCTCTCCTTTAAAATTGGAATTCCTCCTCATTTTGAGGTTGTTGAAAGTTGGAGATTTCACTCTTGGGTCAAATTTTTCTTGCATTTTTGGAGCTTGCTTTGTGGAAGAGCTTGGATTATTTTGCATGCATTACATTTGCTGTTTTGGGACTGGTTTTTGTGCAACAAAGAACTTGTTGTTTTGGAAACAAGTCTCCATTATGGAGAGGTAGGCTCTCACTCTTTTAAAACTGTTGTATTTTCCTCTTTTAGCATGAATTTGAATGTGTTGTGTTTGTAATTTTTGAGGGATGGGTAGAATGCTTAGGGCATGGTGTGGAGAGAAGACTATGAGGTTTAGAGGAGGGATAAGGGATTTGCCATTGTTATTTGTTCTTGGGAGGGAATGTTGGTTTGGGATCCACCTAGGAAAGGAAATTGCTTGCATTTCCTACTTTGGGGGAGGTATAAGGGATAAATTTGGAGGAGGGATAAGGAGGGGTTGAGGAGGGATAAGGTTTATGGGATTGCTATGATCTTGGCGGTTTGCTCTTGGTGGATGCCCAAAATTCAACTTGGGAGGCATAAGGAGACCTCCATAGTTCTTGCTCTTGCTTGGCTTGCTTGCTCAAGCCTGAGATGGAGCCTTTGTTTTCAAAAGCATTTTGAGAATTGATTGTTGTTTTGAGAACTACATCTTGTTTTGATTTTTGTTTTTTTTTTTTTTGTGAAATGAGTGTTGTTTATGTGAAGAAGCCATGTTGCCATGTGTTGTATTATCATGTTCCATTTCAATATGGTTGGGGCTCGGGGGCCAATGGGGAAAGATGGCTTCTATTTTCCCATTGGATGTCTTGGTTGGGTGGAGAGTGTTGCCTTTCCCCCTTCCTTGTTGTGATTCAAGTTGCAAGAATGAAGAAATCAAGCATGTCTGTTGTTTGAGAAAGAAGAACGGTTTGACAATCATCTCTTTGAGAAAACTTTTGTAATCCCTTCCCACTTCGCGTGGATGAGTTGTATAATTTTGTAATGTGAAGCCATTATATGGTAAATGGAAGTCTGAAATTTAATTGAAATGTAAAGATGAAACATTCTATTCTCTGTATTGGAAAACACTGTCATACAGTTGTATATTTAACATTGAAATTCAAATGTAGAAATGAATTGTATCTTTCTATTTAGTTTGAAAAGAAAATGGGAAGAACATTTCATACTTGTATTTGAAATTTGAAATCAGATCAAATTGGAAAAGAGATCAGTTGTAATGTTATTTGATTTTCAATAGAAGTATGGCATTGGTTCTTGTAAAATTGTATTGTTGTCAAAGGATAAATTTCCATTTTGAAAAGAATAAGAATCTTTTTTTTTTTTAATGTTGAGAAGATGCATATGAAATGAAATTAAATGTTATTCTTTCTTGCAAAATTGTATATCAAAACTGGAAACTTAGATGCTTTTAGTTTGAATTACATGGATGTTTGATAAGAAACTACATTGGATTAAGTTTAGGAATCATTGTTGTTTGAATATTTAAAAAAAAAGAGACAAACCAAATTTAAAGCAACAACTTGTTGTTTTAAAGTTAAATCTGGTAATGTACATTTGAAAAAAAAAAAAAAGAACAATTCACTTTTATACTTCCCAATCAATTTAAAAATACTATGAATTAACATGCTGAGACTTATGAACCCAGCTTGACAAGGAAAATTCGAGAAAACAATTCAATCAATCCAATTTTGAATCAATCCCCTTCCTAAGTCAGTTTTTTGTTCCTTGTTGGATAAAAATGTAAACTTCAATAAATTGATCAAATTGACACCTTTAAAACATTCTAATTCTTCCCTAAGTTGATCCTCCATGTCTGTTTGACATGTTGAGTGAAGGAAGAGTCCAATTTTTATAAAATTTGCAAGTTTAAAACTGCTAGTTTGTAACTTAAAACCCTGCAGATCGATTTCTTAAAATTGACCCTTGAAACTTTACCAAATTCTAAAATTGATGATTTTTGTGCAAAGAGGACTCGAGAGCTTTCGGAAAGTCCTCGTTTTCCTAAAATGGAGCTTCCTATCAAAAGTTATGGCCATTTGAAGTTTTACTTCAAAATGGCCATCCCAAACCAAAAATGAAATAATTCGACCTTAGAAAAATTTAAATTTTGAACTTTGGAAAAATTTCCTAAAATTTCATGGCCCCGCCAACCTCTCATCCTATCAGAAGTTTCACCACGTGGCACCTTGGAGGGGCGGCCCTTAAAAAAAAACTTAACTTTTTGAAAATTTTGTCTTGGGAAAATTTTCCCTTTTTCCCCGCAACCCCGCGGACCCCAACCAATCACATGTTGACACGTGGCGTGGAGGAGGGCCCATGGATTTAAAAATGAAAACTTAACATTTTTCCCTTTTGGAAAAATTTCACTTTTTTCCACCGACCCACATCCCCATGCCAATAGGGTGTTGACACGTGTCCCCATGGGTGCCAATCATGCAAAACCTTTTAACCACATGGCGAAAAATCCAAATTTTGAGCAATCACAAAGCGCCACGTGGCCATTTGAGTGTGAGGCATGGAGGAAAATTTTCCTTTGGAAAATTGAGACTTTGGTTTTGGGAAAAATTTCAAATTTTTCCCCGTGACCCGCTCACCCGCACCAATCACGTGATGACACGTGGCATTTGGGAAAATTTTCCCAATTTTCTCCCTAACCCCGTGGACCTCCAAGGGAAAATTTTCCCCTAAAACTCCACCCGGCCATAACTTGAGTTTTACAAGGAGTTAGGAGGACTTATTTATATGGTTGGAAAGGTGAGGAAATTTCCTATCCAATGAGCCTAGTTTAGGAAATTTTTGATAACTCTAAGTATGTGAGAAATCAGTTGAAGTTCAAGGGCTTGATAGAGAGCAGCCTCGGTGATAAATTTCTCCCCGAACCTTAATAAAACTTCAGAACCTCCAAATTGGAACCTTAGTAAACTTGTTATAAGATAAAAATGGAAATCTTGTGTTTGGTTAATCAGAATTTGTTTTGGAACCTATTTAGTTTCAAACTAGTGGAAGTGGTTTTAACCACTTCCAAATGGGTGGACAGTATGGTGGCAAGTGTAAATGGTTAATAATATGTTGAGTGAGTTAGGAGGTTATATGGTTAGGGTTGAAATGGTATAAGATGAGTTATAGGTGGTTAGGAAGGTTTAGGGTGAGAAAATGAGTATTTAGTAAAGGGTAATATAATATTTTATGAGGGTGAGGACATAGTATATAGGATAATAAGATAGTCTAATGTATTGAGTGAAAATGTAAGGAGTATGAATAAATAATTTAGAGTACCGAAAACACATGTCTACACTAACTCCATGGAGACACTACCCCAATTTGAGCTCCAACTCAGCCTTCATTTATGAATACCAACTCAATGGAGACACCAATCCCCAATGTTGAGTACCATCTCATCTTATGCAAAGATCCACCTACTAAAGTTGTTAGTTAAACCTAATGATGGTGTATAAATTAATCTTCACTTTTTCCTATTTTATTTGTACATCAATGCTCTACAATTTACTTAGCTACTTCTCACTCTTCAATCTTCTTCAACAACTTGACATTCTAATCTACTTGAGTTTTATCTTCCTCTTTTTTTCTTTAATCCTCTTTTATATATATTCATTGACATCTCCTCTCTTCTCGATCTCTACCTTATCTTTTCAAAATGATGTTCATAATATCGTGAGTGCTTTTTTTAATCCATAATTTGAATTTATTTCTGTACTCATATTCATTTAATGAATAGATATAAATTTTCATTAATTCAAGTATTCTTTGAATATTTTACTTGGGTTGACTTTATAGAATGTATTTCAAATATTTGAATATTTTAAAGACTCCCATAGAAATCCGCTATTATCTCTTTGTCCCATAGTTTTTCATGACAATTGTAGAAAACTTTGTATAATATGGATCTATCCATTTGTTGTGTATCTATCCTCCTTTGTATCGCAATACATCCCGACTCCGTGGCATTCTCTTCCTTACACAATATATACCATTTTTTGAGAGGCCTTATTTCAAACCTTTAAAACACTTTATATTGATCCTTCAAAACATGAGGCACTAAAGAAAACCACAATATACACAGATACCCATGGTGCACTTAAAAGAATATTGTGAGCTCAAAATTTCACCCATACCATATCATATTTATCTGGGGTTTCAAGCAACATGGGACTATCTCCAAGTTTTGGGACTTAAACTCGGGACAAACCTCTAATGAAGGCTGGTTCCTCTACCAATTCCTACTTCCAAACTACTTCTAGGAATTTAAATGAAGCTACCTAATACTAACCTATACTCAGTAAGGGACCAAGGAGAGAGGAACCGCATAAAATTAAAATCTTAAACTAAAGGAGGTGATAACACCAAGAACAGGGGTTGAAACATTCCAATGAGTGAAAATTAGAGGAAGAATGGAGATGAGAGAGTTCAGACATGAGTGACATAGTCCCAAACTATATTTACCATCATCATTTCCATGGAGCACAACAAATTTGAATCCTGCAAGAAGAATAAAGTATGCACAATACACCTACAATTTGTAATGAAAGGAAAGAAATGCAATATAACAAAAGATAGGGTAGAAATAGCCACAAAACATGAATTTTATTGCTTAAAGGATGCACAATTCATTACAATGTAAGAAATAAGGCAAGGATCACCTTGCAGAATGCTTAAATATGAGGCATGCAATTCTTCAAAGCTCTCGAACATTTTGATAGTGTTCCTTTACTTTACAAAACATTCCCCCTTTCAATGTTCCCAAACACTTATATTTATATATTTCTAAAAAGGAGAGACAGAGAGAGAGAGAGAGAGAGAGAGAGAGAGAGAGAGAGAGAGAGAGAGAGAGGTCCTAGACTATGTCTTAATGGTTTCAACTACCCACCACCCCAAAGGACCAATATGATTTCTCAGAGAGGAGGAATGGGTAGCATAAATTTCCCAAAATAAGCCATTAGAAACTTCAAGTGAAAATGCAGCACCCATACTTAATCAATTATGGTGTTTGAATTTCCTATAATTACACATTAATGGCCTAACGTTGTTTTTCTCATTTTCTCCCAAAAAATGTAACCAAAATCTGTTTTTGATGATGTCATTCCAATGTTAATTTTTTTTTGTAAAATTTGGTGCTCAGAGTCGAAGGATATGGCCTTTTGAAGATTTTCCTATCAAGGAGCACAAAAACTTGACACATGGTAGTATTTGATTGGCTCTGGGATTGACCTCTACCAATGTGTACTTTGTTTATCCTTTACAGGGTGTTATTCTCTCGGTCAATGGGTCATAGGGGTGGGCTTAAACTTCCTTTGCTTCTATTTTTCGCACATGTTTTGAGGATTTATGAAATGTGAGACAATAGAACAATGGCAAGATTCTCAAAAATTTCAAATTATATTTTGCTTCAATAGGTCATTACGAAGCATAAACCATTAAGATAGATCCACACACCTTCACAATTCACTTTTTTTATCTAAAATATCTTGTCGACTACGAAACATTGACCAATAAGGATGTTCCACACTGCTCCTTATGTCATAATTTGATATCTTCTAACTCGATAAGCGTGACGTGTGAGCCAATGAGAAATCTCAATGCACCTTCACAATGTCATACTATTTGAAATATTTTTCATGATAACCGTGAAATATGAGCCAATAGGAAGACTCCATGTATGAAACATGTCCACCTTTTATTATTTGAGTCTTTGTGTCATATTTTCTAACTTAGTAGGCGGACTTAAAAGTTTACTTGATAGAAATGTGCCACCTATCTTCTTTTATTAGTTTTAGGGCTAAAGGCGGACCCGAAACATTATTCGATCTCGGCTCATTCTAAGGTTCAAGCCCTTGGATGATCTCATCACCTTAGAAATTACTGGAATAGTAACACATGTCCAAGACCGGCCGTTGATTCTATGCCATTTTTCACTACCTTCACCGCCGCACATCCTTTGACTTTTCAACCTTTCCTAGATCGCCACCCTTTTATAAATTTGTATTCATTCCGCAAACATTATGTCTAAGGGAATCCATCTAATCAAAGTGTGAAGGAATTCTTCCACATGGCCTATTGCTTGATACTTGGCATTGAATTTGACTTCACCAAATGAACGTCAAGAAGATTTTAATATAACTCGCTAATGAATAAGATAAGTCTCCCATGGGTTTGCAAATGCCAACAATCGAAAACTTTGGAAGGGGGAATTGGACGTCCATTTGAATGCCCCAATATTTTAAATGGCTAAGTCAATTTTAAATTTTTTCTGATTTTACATGGAGTGTAAAAGTTGGACAATAGTTTTCGCGACCTCTAATGGTAATTTTCCTACTAAATTCGACCAATATCCTTGAGTAATCCATTGGGCATGGATTCGAGCTTGAAAACATGAAGAACTAATCAAATTTAAAATTTCTTACCCCTAAGTCATATGAAGTATGAATGGACTTAAAATTATTTGGAATGACTCGCATTAACCATCTCATTATTAAATTATTTTGATTTAAGCTTTCTCGAGAGTGGAAAATTATTTTGAATTTGTCTTTTCACCCTTTTTCCTCTATAATCGATCGATGAGACAAAGAATGAGCATTTGAAACCATCCCAATTCTGATTTTTCTAAGTTTTGAAGAATTTGTAGAACTTGGTCCTTGATGAAAATGAAAACTACTTGAATCTGGACCAAAGCACGAATTTTATAAGCAAAGAATGAAGCATTTATAGAATTTTGGAACACGTGTTGGTTTGGAATGAAATGTATGCATTTTAAACTACCTTAAAATACCTTACTTTCACCATAAAACCTTTTTTAACTAAAATGAACTGCACAACAACAACAAAAGGAACAAAAACTATGTACAAACATGAAAATTATACATGTTCCAAGAGAAACATGTAGAGTGTGCACAATTTTATTTTGAAAAAAACCTACCCTACCAAGTAACAATGTGCAACAAGCACTTAGAGGAATTGAAACTAATATAATATGTACATGATACAACAAGAAAATTCAATGGGAATGTTTAAGATATATCCCATTAACTAGTATTTGTAGAGAAACTCCATCAATATCGACTACTTAAAAGAGTAATCTTCTTTGCAAGCACTAATGATATAAGGCCCACTCCAAATTGCATCAAATTTAGAGTGTCTCCTAGTTTAGCTCTATCAAGCATCCCATTTCAAGACCAAATCACCAACCTTAAACATATGAAACCTAGCCTTTTTATCAAACAAATTCTTGGTTGATTTTTTATGTTGTTCTAATTTGATCATAGTAGAATTCCTCAATTCTTCAAGCTTTACCAGTTCTCCATTTATTATTTCTATTTGATCTTCCTCTTCAAATTCAAACCGTTGGTACAATTCGAGTGAGGGAAATTCAAGTAACAAAGTAAGCCTATCTTTTTTTCCATAGATTTGTAAGCATGTAGGGGAGTGTCAATTACTCTTCTTCCGATTAACATCCATTGTCGTCTCTGATATCATGATCCTAATTAGGTTCTTATTGGTGGATTCTACAAAGCCATTACCTTGAGCATAATAGTTGGAAGAAGTATTCAAATAAATAAAAGTTTAGGAGCCCAACTAGAAATTCTAGATCCTAAGAAATCCTTTGCCTTATCAAAATTATAGTTCGAGGGACACTAAACCTTGTTACAATGTTCTCCAGGAAATAAAGGATGAATGATTCATTGTTTCTTTTAATTATATAGCCTTGGTCCATCTTGGTGAAGTATTGTTTTTGTTAAGACCAATTTATTTACCAACACTAGATGGAGGATTGATCATGCCAATGAAATCAGGACCCCATCGGGAAATAGTTGATTTGCTTCAATTAGATGAAGTGGGAGGTCAATCAATCTTTTCTTACTAGTGAAGAAAACACATTCCTTACATTTTCTAGCCCATTTATGAGAATCAACAAATAATTTGGGCCAAAAGTGACCTGCTTTCATGATTTTCATTGTTGTGGCATTAGATGAGAAATGTCTTCTTGAGAAACTATCATAAAATTATGTTAAAACCTTCTCTCCTTGTTCACCTTTAATGCACCTCAAAGCAACACCCCTTCAATGTTTTTCTGAATAAAATCCTATCAACTAATGAATAGGGAAGGATTTCAGCCTTAGATGTCTCCTTTTTGTGTTTCGAGTCCAAATGGATAAGAACAAATGGAGAAAAAGGTAGCCCTATCACCAATCCAGCTACAATTGTTGATTGTATCTCCTTCATCCTGCTGAATTTCAACATTATGTGGAAGTTATTCATTCATGAAGGAGGTATCTTAATTGTGATTAAGCATACATAGAAATATTCTCATACATTCCTCCACCCCCTTACCAATTTTTTCACCTTGATAGTCACATCATATTCCATTATCTTAGTCACCCATCCAGATCTTTTCTCACTAATGTCTACTCCCATAATGAAATCTCTCACATTGGAATGTGAGACTAAAACTATGATATGATTAGTGGAAATTATATTCTTGAATTTATTTAGAGCCCTCATGATGGAAAAAACCTGTTTTTCAATGTGAATATACTTCAAATAATACTCCTTAAGTGTTTAATCGAAGAATCCCATTAGTTGTTCCATTCATTGATAATTTTTCTCATTCAAAACAAAACAATACTAGATTCATCTCCATATGTATACAAGATAAAATATTTAGCATAGTTAGGGTTAATAAGTGTAGGAGATTGAGAAATTTCTTGTTTGGTCTTGGAAAATCTCTCTTTCCCTTCTTCCGTCCATTTAAAAGTTGAATACTTTTAAGCATAATAGTAATAGGCCTAATTAATCCTACAAAATTAGGAATGGATTTCCTAACGAAGTTAAGTTTTCCCAAGAATGATTGCAAATATTTCTTATGAGTTGGCAAGGAGAGAGAGAGAGAGAGAGAGAGAGAGAGAGAGAGAGAGAGAGAGAGAGAGAGAGAGAGAGAGAGGATAGCTGAAATTATTTCTAGATCAATGGAAATACCATCCTTGAAACAATATGCCCCAAATTTTTTCCCCTCGGGACTACAAAGCTAAATTTCTTGGGATTAAGAGACACCCCAAATTTCCCACACCTCTCAAACACCTTCTCAAGGTGGATGATATGATATTTACTCTTTTTTAGAAGATGGTAATGTCATCTAGATAGACAAGGATAAACTCATTAAACTATCCCTTGAAAGAAATACCCATTTCTCTTTGGAATGTAACACCTGCATTTGATAAACCAAAAGGCATTTTTTGATATTCATATGTTCCCCATTTGGTTGTAAATTTAGTATTGAACTACTTCTCCTCCTTAACCTTGATCTAATTAAAACATGAATAACCATCAAGCATAGAAAACATTTAATCTCCTGCCATAGTTTGTAAAATCTATTCCATAAAAGGTAGAAGGTAGTGATCCCTTAGGGAAGCCTTGTTAAAATCCATGAAATTAACACAAATTCTGATTTCCCATTATTTTTCCTCACTCAAGACAAGGCTATCCGCCACATGCAGAGTACTTCATTGGAAAAATTATGTTTTCCTCAATGATTTTGGATAACTCCTTTCTCATGAGGGGATCTATCTTAGGATTAGTGGGATTTTCTTTTTCCTAATTGGTTTCACATTAGGATCGAGATAAATATAATATTGGACAAAGTTTAGAATAAACCCTTTAAATATTCATAGTCCCATAAGAACACATCATTGAATTTTTGACAAAAGGAAATAAAATCTTGTTTCTCATTGTCATCACATACCTTTCCAAATAGAAGTTCATTTCCTTATGCAACCGTGATTGATTGATAGTCTTCTTTCCTTTCTTGTATCTTCTTCCCTTCATCTCTCGAATTCATCATCATGTCTAAAAATCTGCTCCAAAGTGACCAATCCATTAAAAAAATTATTTTTGTTCAAATTAAGAATTTGGTCACCATAATTTTCATGCAAATCAAATTGCATATTTGAAGAAAATTCAGCCTCATTCTGAATGAATTGGAAATTTTTTATCACTGTAAAATACTTTCTAGTTGGTTTCATTGTCAGAATGGAATGCCCGATTACTACCATCTTGATATGTTACACATTTACTTTAACAAGATCCTCAACAGATGAGAACTATGACCATGGGCTGCCATCTAGTCTTCCTCTTTATTTAAATTTCTTTGGACCACCTGAAAATTTAGAAAATCAAAACTCTCCAAAAGATCCCAAGCTCTCTATTTATAAACTTTAAATACTTTTTTCTCTACAACACACTTCCTCTTACTTTTTGGAAAACCAATTTAGTGTTCCAAAAAATCTATAATGCCTTTATTTTCCTTTTTTCAGCAATTAGGAGACCATGCACCAATGCTTCATACTTTGCCACATTATTAGAGCATGCAAATCAGTAACCTATGAGCAAAGGATAACTTCTCATTCATTAGAGAGATTAGCAAAACACCTGCCCCAACTCCATTTCTTCTTCTAGAGCCATCAAAGAACATCTTCTATACTCCGTAAGAACTATTATCTTCTTCCTTGCATGGTGTAAGTAAAGAAGACCCTTATTACAAAATAATAAGTAAAGAAGAACTTTTATCTTCTTCCTCGCGTGGTGTAAGTAAAGAAGACCCTTCTTACAGAATAATAAGTTCCTAGTCCAGCTTTGCATATTCTCAACATAAGGATCCCATTCATAGTGCCTTTGGTCCATTCATCCAATAAAGATCGTGAATTGGAGAACGAGTGGCATGCTCTTCTGAAATTGAATCTTGTTGATGCTCTTCTTGTATTAGGTAATTTTATTGGGGAGGGGTAGGATTATAAGACTCAATATGATAGGAAAATATAGGCTCAAATTGTATGGTAAATATTGTACCATACCTAGTTCTTAAAAACATATGAGTCCAATATGAAGACAAATAACCACCTACTTTATGGCCATGAAATATCTTGATAAAAAATGGAAAACATGGGAGGAAATTCAATCACTGATATGTCATGGGTTATAGTTAGGATTGGACAAGCATGAAGTGTTAACTCAAGATCTTTAATCACTCCTAATACACCAAACGGTTGATCCATCAAGTTGTAACACTCCTTTAGAGACATGACTGTACCTAAGACCTAGGATATCGACAATCATTTTGGAAATTACAGAGGTACTAGCCCCTAAATTAATCATGTAATTATGAACCAAGTGTTTTCCCACAATTAATGACATATAAAATGGTGGGGTCTTGACAAATTTACTTACTTTCTCTTCCTTTTCTTGGCACAAGTTGACAACAGGATGAGTCCTTTCCACCACTAGATTAGCTTGGGGAGTTTTTTGAGGGATTGATGTAGGAGGTCCTTTATGATGGAATAGACAAAGCATCCCACATTGTCACATTAACATTTGTATTCTTCATTTTCTCAACAATATTGAAATGAAGGCTTATAGAATTATGCATTTTTAGTACAAAAATTATCCTTCATTGGTTGTTGTAAGATTGGGATAGGCACCTTTAGTTAGAAAAAATTTCCTTGTCAGAAAGAGGTTTACAAAGAAACTCATGAAATTTGTTCTTATATATTCCAACATCCTTCTCATCATTGAGAATTTTTCCTTGACTAGAAGACACTAAAGATTGATATTCTAGCATTCTTTTCTTAGACCTTGTATTATCAACAACATTAGTATGAGGTCTAATATAACTTTCCACTACTTGATTTATTGCACAAAATTCATCAACCATACATAACATGAAATTGATGTCAGATTGACCACTTAGATCTCTTTCACACTAGGATTGGTTGCTTTAACTAATGGTTCTTCCTGATTGGAAGAATTTTGAATAATGAAGGATTGAGAATGCAATGCATTTACATGAATAAGTTGATTATATGTTTATCTACATGCGAAATGCCATTCAGTTTCTTGTATTACATTATTTCACACTAGAACCAATGTTTGACTTGAGTATTAGAATACGAAGTGGTTGAGTAGGTGCAACTATTGCTAGTGGAAGATGTGCATGTTGACCTTTTGACCTATTATTTAGTTGATTTTTTCCCATATATCTAATGAGGTTATTGGTTCCTATGTGGATGATAACCTTGGTTAAATCCTTTGTTTGAATATTTCCCTTGGTTATAATAATTCGTATATGAATGAGATTGTTGATTCTCCAAGGATATGACTTTGTTGGACATATTTATAATCAAGGCCTTTATCTCTTCATCCTAATTTTACTTTTGAGTAGAAGAGGATGTGGAGGGAGTGGGTTGGGGATTCTTCTCAGGACTAGGAGCAATAAAGGGATGGGAAGCTTAAGGAAATTCAGGGTACATAGGCATGGGCGGTCTAGGAGCTAGTTTCCTTGTATCATAAAATTTTAAGCCCTAATTGATATTTTATATGCCCTAAGAAATGTTACACCCATAGAATTAATCATAATAACAAGTATCAAAATTTAAAGATATTAAAAATTAAAGAAAAATGCTCTTGTGGAGAGTTGGTCTCACTAGATTGGAATTCTATCCCAAGTCTTCTAAAATATGAAATTGAAGTCTATCATGATCTCATTGGGATATATTTTTTTTTGTTTGATTTTCTAGAAAAGATATTTCCCAAATTGAATAAAGAAGCTAAAAATTTACTAATACATCATGTTCAATAATTTGATGAACAAAAAAAACATTAGAAATAAGTTGAATATGGTCGGGTTGGAGTGGTATGATTTTCCCCAGTGAAGAAAGGAATAATTTTGAATAAGTCTGCCACCTGGAATATCATTTTTGTGAGCATTAACGATGAAGAGGAATGTCATATTGGGCAAAGGATGGTAACAAATGTTATATTCCTTTGTGGTAGTGCCATAATGATAGGTCTTAGAACTCTAGTAGACTACAAGAAAGGCCTACTAGAGGTGGTGTGGATATATTCCTATTTGGTGGTGATGGTGACCTTCAAACTTTTATTCCTCTTGTTCTCCTCCTTAGTGATAACTATAGGTATTCAAAAGCTCATTCTTCGTTGTTCTTGAGCTTATTTGAATTATTTTCAATAAACCAAGCACATAGACTACTAAAACTAGTTGGTTTGAAAGTTAGAGTCACTAAATGGGTAGAAATAAACCTCCAAAGGCTGGAAATTACTAAGTCACACATCAAGACTTAGAAAAATAATGAATATAAATCTTCAAGTTTGTCCCACTAGGTGTGTCAAACTGTTGGAGCTCAAAATTGCACCCTGTCCCAAATCAAATTGATATGGGGATTTGAGGAAACATGGGATTGTCTCCAAGTTGTGGGACTCAAACTAAGACAAACTCCTGGAAAAGGTTCCTCTACGCCTATTCCTACTACTAAAACTACTCCTAGAAATTAAAATGTAGCTACCTAACACTAACATATAATTCCAAGGGACTAGAGAGAGAGGAAGATGCATAAAATTAAAATCCTAAACTAAGGGAGGTGATAGCACAAATAACAAGGGGTGAAGACATTCCAATGAGTGAAAATGAGAAGAATAATGGAGATGAGAGAGGTTACACATGACTCGCATAGTCCTAAACAACATTTACCATCACCATTTCCATGGATCACAATAGATTTGAGTCCTCCAAGAAGAACAAAATATGCATAATATGCCAAAAAATTAATGAACAAAAAGGAATGTAATACAACACAAGCTATGACATAAATAGCCACAAAACACAAATTTTATTGCTTATAGGATGCACAATTCATTCCAATGTAAGAATAAGGAAAGGATCGACTTGTATAATGATCACATGTGAGGCATGCAATTCATAAAATCTCTGCAATTTTTTTGATAGAGTTCATTTATTTTTCAAAACATTCCCCTTTCAAAGTACCCAAGAACTTATAATTATATATTTCGAATAGGAGAGAGAGAGAGAGATGTCATAAACTATGTCTTAATGGTTTCAACCAGCCACCACCCCAAAGGACCAATATTATTTCTTAGAAGAGGAGGAATGGGAAGAAAAATTCCCCAAAACACGCCATTAGAAACTTCAAATGAAAATGCAGCACCCATACTTAATCAATTTTGATGGTTGAATTGCACGCAATTACACATTAGTGGATGGAATGTTTTTTCTTATATTTTCCACCAAATTCCACCAAAATATTATTATGATAATTCCAAATTAAAGGGTCCGAGGAGACCTTTCCAACGATATTTTAAAAAAAGAATCGGTGCTTGGATTCGAAAGATATGGCCTTCTTTTGTATATCGGGGACCCTAGGAATTTGACAAGTGAAATCATTTGATTAGATCAGGGATTGAACTATGCCAATGTGTGAATTTCTTCTGCTTTTTCCATGTGTTGGTATCATTGGGTCACATAGGTGGTCTTAAAACTCTTTTTCTTTGGTTTTTCTGCATTCCGTTTGAGGCTTTATGAAATCCAAGCCAATAGAACAATGTCACACTTCTTGCAAATGTCGAATATTATTTTTTTGAACTGGTCATTACAAAGCATTAGCCAATGAAACAACTCCATGCACCTTTGGAAATCAATTTTTATCTAAAATAACTTTTTATAATGCGAAACACCGACCAATAAGGATGTTCCACACTGCTCCCTATGTCAAAATTTTATAGCTTATAATTGACTAAAACCATGAAGTGTGAGCCAATGAGAAATATCCATGCATCTCACAATGTCGAAAGTTTGAAATATTCAACTCGACAACCGTGAAATATGATATAATAGGAAAAATCCATGTATGGAATGTGTTCACCTTTTTATTGGTTGAGCCTTCGTGTCTTAATTTTTAACTTGGGCAGACTTAAATTGTTGGCTTTATGGAAATGTTCCACATGTCATTTTTTTATTGGTTACAAGGGTCGCCGACTCCAAAATATTATCCACTCTGGATCATTCCAAGGTTTGATGTCCTGGATGAGCCCATCACCTTAGGGAATTTCTAGAATGGCGACATGTTTCCACCTCTATCCAATTGATTCTATGCCATATGTCATTTCCTTCACCCACTGCGTGTCCTTTGACCTTTCAACCTTGCATGGTCCCAATGTACTTTTATAAATTTATGTTCATTCCACAAACTTTACGCTCATGGGATTCCATCTACTAAAGTGTAATAGAATTCCACTATGTGGCCTTCTCGTTTGATGCTTGACGTTTAATTTGATGACCATATGAAAATTAGATGGATTTTAATCTAACTCGCTAATGAATTAGATAATTATCCTATGGTTTTCAAATGTGAATAGCTGGTGCTTTTGGAAGGGGGAATATAATGGCCATTTGAATGCCCTAGAATTTTAAAAATGGCTAAGTCCATTTTAAGAAGTTGTATAATTTTGCACGGGATGTAAAAATTGGACAAAATAAATGAAGCACCATAAACACCTGAAGAACATTACATAACCCGCAAAACACCACATAACCCACAAACCACTACAAAACTAACGAAGCACTACAAAACCCAAAAACACTATAGAGAATTTTATTTAAAGCACCCGACATGTAGAATTCAAACTAAATCATATTTTCTTGTAAGTGGGCACAAAACAATGAGAATCAATGACAATACTCCTAACATAAGAGATACTTATTACTATTTCATTAACATGAATGAAAATATTTCCAAAAATCTCTCACTTTGTCATTGATGATAACCAACCATCTTCACTAACTATCTTACGGCACCTTCCATCTTGATCTATTGTTCCCCTTGGATTTAATTCTCCTATTTTCCCCCTATATTTGATTCTCATGTTTCTCTCCCTTGATGTATTGCTTATCTTGACATTAAATTATCTCCCTTTCTCATCAATGGAAAAGGAAAAACTCTCATCATAGCCTCTCCTTGAAAATATGTTTTCATCTAATGATGTACTTGAGGAGGATAATACTCCCAACTTTTGTACAAGATATTGAAATGCTTCTTTTGAAGAAGAGTTTTGTAAATATATTAGTAATATTCTCTTTTAATCGATTTTTTCCATCTTAAATTCTTGATCAATAACTTTCTCTCTAAGAAAATGATATTTAATATAGGAGTATCTTTGTTCTAGAGTGCATAACTAGATTATTTGAGATGTTTATTAAATAATAGTATTATCACAAAGTATGGAAATTGGAGAATAAAATTATACCTTGATATCCTTCAATGTATGTTTCATCCATAGAACATGTGTGAAAAATGATACTACAATAATGTATTCTTTTCTCGCAAGCGGATAAAGAAAAAAAAATCTGCTACTCGCTTAACAAAGATACCAAAATGTTGCCCAAAAAAAGAAGGCATCTCCAATTGTAATTTTTCTAATATCTATACAACCAAAAAAATAAGCATCTGTATATGTTGTTAAACAAAAATCTTCACATTTTTAATACCACAAACCATAATCCACTATACCTTTTAGATATTTAAGTATTATTTTGAAATATTGCACATGAGCCCTTTGGAGAGCTAAAAACATGTTGTCATGCCTACTATTTACATCACATCAGGTCTTGATGTTGTTACATATAACAAGTTTCCAATCATTGATCTACAAAGAGTCGGATTTGCTTCAATATATCCATCATCCTTTCTCAACATACACACTGTTACCATGGGTGTACTTACTAGATTGCAATCTTGCATTCTTAACTTCTTCATCATTTCCTTAATATACTTGGTTTGTGATATGAATATAGCTTTGTCAAATTGATAAATTTATAATCCAAGGAAGAATGATAACTCACCACACATGGTCATTTCAAACTCCTTTTTCATTTCCTTAGAAAAATATTGACACATCTTATCCTTACTTCCTCCAAAATGATGTCATCAACATAAACAACAATAATCAATTGATTCTCACCTTTAGTTTTGATGTAAATATTGTTATCAACAATACCTTTCTTAAACCCTTGTTTTTGTAGATAGTTGTCTAGTCCTGAGTATTAGGATTTGGGGGCTTGTTTCAATCCATAAATATCTTTCTTCGATTGCATACATATTCCTTATCATATGATAATATGAATCCTTCTGGTTATTCAATGTAAACTTCTTCTTCTAAATTCCCATTCAAAAAAATTAGATTTAACATCCATTTGATAGACTTTAAAGTTTATATAACAAGAACATGCCAAAAATATATGAATGGCTTCTAAACATGGAATAGGATGAAATTTTTCTTCAAACTCAATACCTTCAACATGTGCATAACATTTTCATACTAACCTTTCTTTATTTCATATAACTTGTCCATCTTCATTCAACTTGTTTTTAAATACCCATTTGGTGTCAATCAAAGTTTTACACTTAGGTCTTTGAACAAGCTCCCAAGACTCATTCTTATTCATCTATCCGATCAAGCTCTTAGTCCATAGTTCCAACTTATTTCTTGTCGCCTCTTTCTTCAACAAATATTTTATGCTCATTTTCGGATAACAAAGATAAATTTTTCATGTTTTGCTTCATTTTCCGATCTTCTTCGGATTATTCTCTTAGATGTTTTTCAACTATAATATGATTTTATTAATGATTCTTTTGAACTGATTTGGATGGTGTTTTTGTTTCCTTTATCTCAAATTCTTCCTTTTCATCTTTCGTTTACTAGTCTCTTCAGAATAAACAATTTCTTGTATCATTCTCTTTTATACTTGATATTATCTACCCAAGTTGTCATCATATTTCTTAATGTAACATTTTCTTCTAAAAACTCTAAAGTGTTTGACAATAGCTGGTCTTTTCTTCCATAGTTCGTAAGGTGTATTAATTTTATTTACTATAATTTTCCCTCTATTCATAATATATATTTTTGTGTTGTTTTCCTCTCTTCAAAAATTATCGACTACTTTTGAATTCATCTAGAATGCTTCTAGACATCTCTTACACAATTCTATTTTTTATTTCAATAAATCCATTAGTTGTGGAGTTATTACATTTGAATAATGTATTTTTATTCAAGACATTCACAATACTCTATGAATTCATTTGAAATTAGTTCACCTCCATGATCAGATCTTAACCACTTGATTTTCAAATCGATTTCATTTTCAAACCAGTGCTTTGGATGACGTGTATCTTTAAAATGCTTCAGACTTCTCTTTTAGAAAATTAACCCATGTAATTCTATAATAATCATTAATAAATAACATAAAATACATCTCACCTTGTATGCATCAATTTTTGGTAGGCCTACAAAGATCATTATGCACAAGTTCCAATAAATTTATGGTTAAGTAATCCTTTCTCTTGAATGATGTTCTTGTCTACTTTCCAAACTGACATTGGTTGTAGAGGATATTGAATGGTTTAGTAATATTACAAATATATCTAACAACGTTTTTGTAATTAATCTTCACTAGATCAAAAAGTTCATATTATCCATTCTCCTATGCCACAACCAACTCTCATCAATTATCCCCTAAGAAGCACTTTTCACCATTAATCTCACTAAGAATTTAAAGATTGGTTGTTATTCGCATGTATCATCAACAACCTTTCATATACTTTCATTTATAATTTCAAATCCTCCAACATAAAATGTTATTGTGTATCCCCTAACATCCATTTGACTTACACTAAAATATTATGCTTCATCCTTCAACATATAATACATTTAATTATTTTGTTTTACCATTGTTTACGATAATGACAACCTTACCTAAAAGTCTTACAAAGGACATTATATCCAAATTTTACAATACCCATGCTTAAATTTTTGAAAGTGATAAACTTGATTTGGTCTCTAATCACGTGACTTGAGAAACCGCTATCAATGTACCACTGATTTTCTTCATTCTACAAATGAAATGTTGTATGAGTAATTGTTTATTTTTCTTTGTTTATTTTTTTCTCCTATTTTTCCTTCCAACCTTTTTTGACTCATCCTTCTCAGTTGTCTTTAATTTCCTTATTCTTATCCTCCTGGTAGATTCCACAAACCAACTTCTACAAAAGTGAGCTTTATGCCCAAAGTTGTGGCACTTATAACATTCAATATTAAAATTCATCAAAGGTGCAAATGAGTTGTAATTTCTATTTGAGGA
This sequence comes from Taxus wallichiana var. yunnanensis, assembly GCA_018340775.1. Taxonomy (NCBI): domain Eukaryota; kingdom Viridiplantae; phylum Streptophyta; class Pinopsida; order Cupressales; family Taxaceae; genus Taxus; species Taxus wallichiana. Next base: position 374,052,934 of record CM031237.1, read on the forward strand.
TACATATGAATTTGCATTTTTATTCCTATCAAAACTTCTTACATGAGATTTGTAGTCTATAGCCCTATGACCAAAATGATTATGTGAAAAGTAATAATTATAAAATAAATTATGAAACCTAATTTTATAATGCCACCTTGGAAGAAATGGCATTCTTGAATCCTTGTTTCCCTTTGGAGGAGTATTATCTTCTTGTGGAATATAGATTTCTTTTCTTCGTTAGTTTCAATTGAATTACTTGTGTGTTGAGGGACATGCGCTTCTTCCTTCTTGTTGTTCTCATCTCTGGTATAACTTTTAAGAGCATCTGCATATCTTTTGAATTTTCTAGAATTGTCATGTTTTGCCACTCTTTGTGATCTTCTCTTGTATAATTCTCCGTGTACCCATAATTTATTTGATAGGAGATGATATTTGATTATTGATGATGTTTTATAAAACCTCATATCCCTTTTCAAACTTGAGATATATCTTCAACTTGGTAGTTTATTTCTCAAGTTCCTTTCTCAGGGAAACAACTTCACATTCAAGTTTTTCACAATCTTTTTCTATTTGTTTCAGCTATGTTCTCATATCCTCATCCATCTTCTTCATCTCTTATAGTTGAATTTTATGTCAATGTTGATTTTATTTCGCTCTTCAAGTTCATGTATCAACTTTGATCTTAAGGAACCATACTCATATGCTAGTTTTTAAAAAAAAAATCCATTTGCTATTTATCCTTCTTAGGCTCTTGAGTTATTTTAAGGTAGGAATGAGTTCACCTTAAAGATTCACTTCAGCTTCAAATTCACTATCTTTATCATAATATAAATCCATCTCTTCTTTAACCTCTAAGACCATAAGCAGTGATTCATCTTTATCACTTGCAAAGATTCTTTCATCACTTTCTTCAAATGAGTTACTCTCCTCCTTAATATACAATATTTTCTTGTGCTTGTATAGATTCTTCTTACTCTCACATATTCTTTTCTTATGATTCTTCTTGGATTGATAATACATGTTACTCTCCTTTAATATTTGTTTTTCTTTATCATCCTTATTTTTATATGGGAATTTATTTGCATAATGTCCTATTTCACCACAATCAAAGCATTTGAATGGTAACTTACCTTTATATTTTCCATACCCTTTCTTCAACCTTTTGACAAAGTGAGATTCTTCTTCATTTGACTCATTACTAGAGCAATCATGTGGTTCAAGTTTCTTTATTGTCACCTTATTTGATGCTTTGAATGTAGATTCTCTATTTGATGATTTATCACCTCCATATATCATCTCATATGCTATGAGAATTCCATGTAGTTCATCCATTGTTAGGATAGTTAAATATTTCAATTATTCAATAGCAGACACTTTGGCATCAAATCTTAGAGGAAGTGACCTTAGAAATTTTTTCACAATAATTTCATCCTCATTTTTTTCACCAAGTCCTCTAATAATAATGAAAACTATGCCCATACGAAGAAGATAAGATCCAATGTTTTCTTCATCCTTCATATTCAAGATCTCAAACTAACCTCTATCTATTTGGAGTTTTCCTTTCTTTAATGTATCATCTCCTTCATATATATATATATATATCCCAAATTTATTTTTCTAAACTACACTAAATCAATCTCACAATTTCTACCTCAAAAAAATCCACTCAATATTAAATTCTTACATTTTGCATTGCTTTCACTTGCCTTCTTTCTAACTTTATATGTTGGAGTTGTGTAACCTTTAACAATAGATTGCCATATAATGAACCTAAGATCCATAAGATAGGTGCTAATCCTTGTAATAAAAAATGAATAATTAGTTTCATATAATAATGAAGCCTTGTTTGATGAGACCATTTCTTGACCCATCATGTGTGTTTCAAATATCTACCTTCCATTTGATTAGACTATTCAAAAGGAACCCGATCGACTCTCATTGTCAAAAACACACTCATATTGAGGGGTGGGTGAATCAATATTATCAAAATTTTATGAATTAAACTTTAGAATTCATTATAAACATCAATAATACAAGATATAATATTTGCACAACACATTATTTAAGTGGAAACCCTTTTAGGAGAATAACCACGGAGAAAAGACTCTGTTTGGAGATATTATCCAAATCTAGCCACAAAATAATTGTATTAAAAATATTCGTAAGCATGAACCTACTAGAGACACTAATCCGCAATGCCGAGAACTAAATCTACTATCATTAATGAGCAAGAGATCACTCACTTTGAGGACACCAATCCTCAATGTCAAGCACCAAATCAGCTTATGTAAATATCCACCTACTAAATTTTCTACCTCAACATGACGATGGTGTATAAATTAATCTTCATTTCTTCCTATTGTATATGTATACCCATGATCTACACTTTTCTTATTTACTTCTCACTCTTCAATATTCTTCAAAGACAACTTAACATTCTAATTTGTTGGATTTTTCTCGATTTCCTCTTTTCTCTCTAATCCTCTTGATATATCTTCATTGATTTATCATCTCTTATCACTCTCTACCTTCTCTTTTCAAAACAAAATCATAATAACATGAGTTATGTTTTTAATTCACAATTTGAATTTATTTATATACTATATTCATTTCGTGAATAGATATGAATTTTCAATGATTCGGTATCCTTTTGCATATTTTCTCGAGTTAGCCTTCAGTAGAATGTCTTTTGAATATTTGAATATTTGAAAGACTCCAGTATATATCCTTTTTTTTTCTTTATCCACAGCATTGCATGGCCATCATAGACAACTATGTACACTATGGAGTTATTTGTTTTTTACGGCTATCTTCCTTTGTATCGCAAATCATCCCGACTCCTCTAGCTTTCTCCTCATTATGTTTAGCATAAATCCTTTGTGGAGTAGTATTCATTCAAACCATTGAAACACTTAATATTGAGAATTGAATACATGAGGCATTACAACAAAACACAATATATACATATACCCATGATCCATGTCAAAACATTTAAATAACCAAAAACACCGACGAACATTACATAACCCATGAAACATCACAAAACCCACAGAACACTACAAAACATGCAGAACACTACAAATAATGTTTTATTTAGAACACACCATGCACACTTCAAACTAAATCATATTTTTCATAATGATCACACAATAGTAAACATAAATGAAAATATTCCTAACGTAAGATATACTTATCGATATTACTTTGACATGAATGACAATATTTCAAACATTTTTCATTATTTGAATTTTTTTGTGATTTTGTGAGATATGAGTTTCTTGTGTGTGTGTTTGAAGTGTTGATATTTTATTGAATTTTATCATGGCATATGTTAATTAACACCATGATTAAAAGAATACTAAAAATAAAATCTAAAATGATGACAAGATTACAAAAAAATCCAATATGAATAGGAATCAACTACACCAAAATTATATGTGAAATAAGATGAAAATAATTAATCTACAATGGGTCTACAATAACAAAGTAAAACAAAATTAAAAAACTAATATGTTAACAAAATCATCACTGAAGGCTAATAAATAGAAACATTACAACATAATGTGCCAAAAATGACAACCAATGACACCCCTAATGTGTTCCACAACAAATAATAGAGATATATGAATGCCCCTAAGTGATATAGACTTAGAAGTATCACATGATTGTATCACGCCAAAGAATAGATTAATATTAAGTTCTCCCAGGTGAAAATCTTATCATATCCATTGTAGTTTGATCTATGTTATAATTAATCCAAGTGTGCCCCAAGCAAATTTATGTTGCAAAAGGTTAATTGATTATCTTGCCTCGAGCATAGACATACACCACATGAAATAAAATGAAAATAAATTAACTACTAGTTAGCCTAAGTTTAAAATTTGACTTAATTTTAAATCATTTAAAATTGAAAACCCTAAGATTTTAATGTTGATAAGGGATGAGGGAAAAGGTCGGGTTTGGCTCAACTAAATTCGGTTACATGTTGCAATGTTGGCATGGATGGGATGTAGGGTCATGATGAGGTTGAAGGATCGATGCATGGAATATCTTGAGTGAGGTGAAGGAGGTAGATTGGGTTAGGAAGTTAGCATAACTCATCAAAAATGAAATATAAGAAAACACACAAGCATGTCAACATGAAAACTAAGCACAAATGGAAATATAAGAAAACAACTAAGAAAAAGTCTCCTCCAAGTTTCTCTTACAAACCTCTCGATATGGTTGTGGAAGTATTTGAACTTTTGAACCTTTTAAAAATTGGATTCAATCCAAAGATTAGTTCAAGCTGAATTCATTCCTTTGATGGAGAACATTCGGTTAAAACTGGGTACCAATTGTTTGCTAGGAAATTCCATGTGACTTTGACTGGAGAAAAAATTGGTATAAAGAACTTACTCCTAAAATCAATCATTTCCTCTAGTTGGTTTTGAACAAGAGCATACTCACCATTGACAACCTCATCAAGAGAGTCTTTACCATGCCTAATATGTGTTGTCATTTTAAGAAGGAGGCTAAGAATATTCATCACCTTTTCTTGCACTATTTTGTTATTGATGCTCTGTGGGAACTCATTTTTGCTAGATTTAGAATTGACTAGTCATTCCCAAATGATAAAGTTCAAGCATGGGAACAATGACAACCTCCTTTTAATACCTGGAATGCTTACGAAGCTCTAGAGACTCATATTCCCTCATGCCATTTGGATAATCTGGAAGGCTCACAACTCCATCATTTTCAGAAATATTAAGAAATCCAGAAGAGGATTCTAAGTGAGATTATTGTTGAAGCTAAGGAGAATATTATGAAATTCAAGCCCCCCAAGAATTCAAAATACCCCAAGGAAGAGAAGGGATTTTTTTATTGAATGGAATATTGATATTGAGAAGGTTCAAGTTAAAACTCCCAACATTGACAGATCTCTTATCTAATGGATTCCTCTACTTGAAGGTTGGCACAAAGGTAAATTTTGATGGTGCCTCTAAGGGAAACTATGGAGCTACAGTTGGTGGAGGATTAATCGTGGAAATAACCTAAGTTACCCCATTGTTACCTTTGCATGCCCCATGGGAACTAAATCAAATCAGCAGTTCGAGGCCCTCACCGCTCTCTAGGGTTTTAATTTCTAAAGAACACAAGGTTAATAATTTAATTGTTGAGGGTGATTCTCTTAAAATTATAAATAATATCATAGGCACCCATCCCCATAGCTGAAACATCAAATACTTTATCAACAATGCCAATAACATTTGCAAAGATTTTAACACCTAAGTAATATTTTCCATATGTATCAGAAAGGGAATAGTATTTTTGACGCTTTAGATAATGAAGATTTTATCATTAAAAAATTTAAATTATGGCATGATTACAATGAAATATCTCACATAAATAAGGCTATCATTACTAAGGATGAAAAGGCCACTTGTCTATTTCAATAGTACCTGGCTATCATTACTAAGGATGTTAGGAAAAATTAGAATGTGTACCCCACACATATGAGAATTATCTCTCTCATATGGTTCCTTTCTATCTTATTTATTCATTTATACTTTTGCATTCATGGTATTGGGAAGACATATTTTAGTTGTATTTAGTTTGCGAAGGCTCTGCATGTGACAATTATCTCCACAATAGGCATTCCCCCTTGTCATGTTGATCCTATCTTCGAGGTCCATCATGGGAAAAAAATGAAGCATTATGGAAGTCCCTAAATGTGGATAGTTTCATGTAATTCATGGAAAGGATTAAAGGGAATGATAGGCATATTTCTTTGACCTTTACTAGAAAATGGAAGGATAGGGTAATTACCTTTAAAGGTAAGGAGTTCAACATCACCAAAAGTTTGATTTATTTATCTTTGGTTTAGGAATGGATGGAATAAAATTCTACTAGGAACAAATTTGACAAGGACGCATAAGAGAAAATGTTTGTGGAAGGGGATGAAACCATGAAGATTGGAAAATGGGTCTATTTTTTCTTCTATCCCACCTCCATATGTTGATGTTGCTAAGATGGTGGTTAGGTATATTACCTTGGAGGGCCACTTTTCTACTCTTCCTCTCCACCATCTGGTCTTATTGAACCATTTTAGGTGCACTCTAAAGGTAAGCCTCTCATATTACATCCTCCATTCCTTAGAAAAATCCATTTTGGATGTCCAAGCTCATCTTGAGAGGCATTCCCCTTCACCAGGGGTTATTTTCCTCTTGCATAAATAATTCCATGATGTTTTTTTATAATATTCCCCACCCTTTAAGACTCCTCCACAACAACCCAGGTCAGAAATAAGAATCCTAGCTTCATTCTTCCTCCCTGTCCCTCCTCCTTCGAAAAGGGTGCTAGGCAATAATCGAAGGGTAATGACCTAGAATGGCTGATAGTCTCCTTCATATTATCCAATCTTCCCTTGACCCCCAAAAAAGCATTGATTTGAGATCCCAACTGAAGTTATAGACAAAAAATATCAAGGGCATTGAAGATAATGTTGATTTCCTTCTCAATGAAGGCAACAAGGATGATTTGGAATCTACATATTACTCTAAAATTGAGGAGAAAATTGACATTATTGCTAAGAAGAAACAACCCATGGAGGATAGAATGCACCAAATAGTTAATAAATAGATTAATCAACTTTCCATGCATAAAGCGATGCTTGAATTCATTCAAATTCAGGTGAAATAGATCTGTGACATCAAGGACATATGGAAGGAAGGTAAGGCCAAGAAGAAGGCCTTAGCATCAAACGACAAATACCCTGGATAGAAACCTCCTCAACCTCTTCAAGGCATTGGAGGATGCTTAGAAGATTTTCAATAAGTTTCTCAAATAGGATTTTTGTGTCCTCTATGATATTTTTTCCTCGATGTTGTTATTATGTGGTTATACAACTGCTATATTGTTGTTTTTTGGTTGTTGTTGGGCTTCTTGTTGGAAGTCTTCCCTTGCCTTGATATTATTTGTTTTATCTAGCTTTCTTTGGATTTTTTTACTCGAGGTGTGGTCCCCACATATCAAAAAACCACTACACTTTCTTTGTATATCTTGGATTTTGAGCCCTTTTGTTCCACGGGTATGGTCCCCTTTATTACCATTTATCAATAATTATAATTTTTGGATTGTGTGTTATATTTAATTGACTTCTAAATAAATAACAAACAATGATATGAGCATAAAATGGACACTGGAAATCTTTGGATATGCAGACATTGGATGAAAAAATAGTAGAAGTTGGTGAAAGAGAGAAAAATAAATCCAAAAGGATTTGAAAAGGATAAGGCCTATTTTTTACTGAAGGGAGAGGCCATGAAAGGTGGATCAAAGTTTGAATGTGTTACAAGTTATTAATTGTAATTTCCTAAAATAGCCATTGGATTTGGTCTATATGCTTCCAAATTTGAAGGGGCAATGAAAATAGATTTATTTCTATTTTTAATAACTAATTTTATTAAATAATGATTAATTAAATTATCTAAAGGTTTAGGAATTAGTTTAAGCAATTTTAAAGGGTATGATATAATTAATTTAATAAATTTAATGAGATGGAATTAACCTAGTTAATTCAAAAAAATGTAAATAAGATATGACCAATTCAAGAATAGGCTAGAACTAAGCATGTATTTTTAGGGTGTCTACAATGTGAATGTTTAGAATGGGAGGATGCCCATTCTCATATGTCAATATAGAAAGAGTGAGGAATATTCTCATGAAGGAAACATATAGAAAGAATGAGAAACACAATTGTATGATAATTTTTAGAATGGAAGATGTCCATTATCATATAGGAAATATTGAAATAATGAGAAATATTTTCATGAAAGAAAAAATATTAGCAATTAGGAAGATATATGTATGATATTATTTAGAATAGACTTAATCCTATTCTTATAAAGTAAATATAGAAATATATTATGAGGAATGTACTTGTGTTTGAATGCTTCAAATGTGCATATATTAGTATTATGTACAAACCAAAAATATATAAGAAACAACATATAGAGGAAGAATGTGAACTTGCACATTCTAAAAATTCATGTAAAAATAATATATACAAATAATGAGGAAGATATTTTTACAAGAATGTTTAGAATGGGAAAAGGCTCTGGTCTCATTTAGGTAGTATATAAATAATGAGAAATATAATTATATGATAATAATTAAAATGGGAAGATATCCATTCTCATATAAGCAATAGATAAAAATAATTAAGATGATACTTTTATGGGAGTGTTTATACTGGGAATATTCCTATTCTCATAAAGTAATTTTAGAAGGAATGATGAATATCCTTGTTAAAGAAACATATGAAAAAATGAGGAAGATACTTATATGTGAATGTTTAGAATGGGAATATGCTCATTCCCATATAGGCAATATACAAATAGTGGGTAAGATTATCTTAAAATAAACATATAGAAAGAATGATAAACATACTTCTATGAGAATGTTTAGAAAATTCATATGTCCATTCTCATATAAGAAATATTGAAAGAATGAGGAATATTGTCATGAAAGCAACATATAGAAACAATTAAGAAGATACTTGTGTGATAGTGTTTAGAATGGGCTTCTTCCCATAGTCATAAAGTCAATATAGAAAGAAATTATGAGGAAGATACTTGTATGAGAATGTTTAGAACGGGTAAATGTCAATTCTCATTTAGGTAATATATATTGAATGAGAATGATACTTGTATGAGAGTGTCTAGAATGGGCATATGCCCATTCTCATTAAGTAAATAAAGAAGGAATGAGGAAGATTCTTGTAAAATTAACATATCGAAAGAATGAGAAACATAATTATATGAGAATGTTTAGAACGGACATATGACCATTCTAATATAGGAAATATGAAAAGAGTTAGGTAGATTCATGAAAAAGTAACATATATAAATAATGAGAAACATACTTGTATGCTAATGTTTAGAATATGAAAATCCCTTTCTCATACAGAAAATATAGAAAGAATGTAAACAAATATCATAAAAGGAACATATCGAAAAAATGAGGAAGATAATTTTATTACTATGCTTATAATGGGCATGGTATAGAGCTAGAAGTATGGATGGTATGGAGATAGAAGTATGCATGGTCCAGAGGTGGAAGTATGAATGGTTTGGAGTAGGAAGTATTAATGGTCTGGAGCATGAAGTATGAATAATATGACATTGGAATTATAAATAATTTGGAGATGGAATTATAAATGGTACAAAGTTGGAAGCAAACACAATACTTTGTACACCTATTTTGATCTCAAAAATATTTATGGGTATGCCAGCTATTCCAAGTTGTTAGTGGTATCAAAAATACTAAATATGTGATTAAATTGATATCTCTAGATCAAATACAAGTTTCTATATAGGTAATGTAGAAAATTAGGAAGATTCTCAAGAAACACAACATTTTGGAAGAATGATGAAGATACTTTGTCTGAGAATGTTTATAATGGGAGTATGCCCATTCTATAGAAAACTAAAATATATGAGAATCAACATATATAGAATGAATGGGCATTTTCCCATTTTGAAAATTATTGTATCAAAAGGAACATATATAAATAATGAGGAAGATACTTTTATGAGAATTTTTAGAATGTGTGTGGCTTTATATTGAATATTATAAGTGCTTTGTCTCTTTGAAAAACATATATTTCATGGTGTCCTTGTGTGATGCATTACACTCACACAATCTTAATTCACAATGTATTATTTTCTTGTTTTTTTGGCCTTATCTAGATGTCATATAAATTACAAGTCTTATATTTCTTAAATAAAAAAGAGAATGATAGTGGGAATATTCACATTCTAAACATTCTAGGTAACGTAAAATATATAAATAATAACCATAGGTTTAGATTGAATATTGTTAGTGCTTTGTGAATATTGAATATTGTTACCTCATAGTGTCCATGTGTTGTACATTACAATGCTCGTGATCTTAGCTCATAATGTATTTTTTGTGTTTTGGTGCTATGTAGACGTCATACAAATTACTTATTATATTCCTTAAATAAGATTACGAAAGCTACTTTGTTTCAATATTACTTGTATTTCTTGTATGAAAATATTTAAAATGGGAAGATGCCCATTCTCATATAGGAAATATAGAGGTTAAATACTATTAGGTACTTATATTCTAACATATATTCATGACCTTTCCGATTAATCGTTTTTGGTTGTGCTTTCTTTTCATTTGTACTTTGCATGGAATAAAGGTTAAATTTTTACTTTGTATAGAAGGACCATCTAACATTTCCAAATATTCTTAGAAAAATGTTATAATGCAATCAAATATTATAATTGGATTCTTGTCATTTTTTAATTTAATCATGAGTATTTCAACCTCGAGAAGTTGGGAGAAATCTAGTTGCATGTCTTTATAGGGACATGGAAGTCTAATTAGAGGAAGCAGTTAACACTCATCTTTATTCTTATCTTCATTCTATGTAAATAAAATTGTAACCTCTATTTTTCCCATCATTTGAAATCAATTAAGTCATGTATAATCATCATTTTAAATCCATTTTACAATTTAAGTCTTGTCAATATTAAGTGTATTTATAATATTGAAGTATTTGTTATCCTTACCCTTTAGGCCTTTATGTTTGCATAGAATTAAACCATAAACAAAGGTTACTATAATATTGTTTGTTAGAGGTTAAAAAATATAATCACGGGGAGGGGTAAATGACATCAACCCTTATCATTGTATCTAGTTTAATCATCATGTGGAATCCATTAGGTAAATTAAAAATCTAAAATTCATTAAAAATTTAGAATGGAATGTATGATTGGAAGTGGAGATTTAATTAGAAACAAGATTTGTTATAATAATATCTTATATATTAAGTTATTTCCATTATTATATTAGTTTGCATACAAAAGTGCCTAAAATAGAAATTACAACAGGATCTTGTTCACATTTTTAATTGAAATGGATTATAATTGTTCCACAAGTTTGTAGCTAATGGGAGAGAATCGTCCAGAGCTAGAAGTATGAATGGTCTTGAGATCAAATTATAAATGGTTTGGAGGAAGTATGAATTTTCTAAAGATAGAATTATAAATTCTCAAGAGCTATAAAATTGTAAATGGTAATGAGAGATGGAAGTATGAATGGTCTAGAGTTAAATTTCGGAATTGGGAGTGCGAATGGTTCGGGAGTGGAATTATAAATGGTTCGGAGAAAATATTGTGAATGGTCTGAAGATAAAAATATGAGTGGTCCAAAATTTTAAGTATGAATGGTATGGAGGTAGAATTATGAATGGTTCAGATCTAGGATTATAAATGGTCTTGAGGTGGAAGTGTAAATGGTCCAAAGATGGAAGAAAAACACTAATTTGTACACTGTTTTTATCTTAGAAACTTTTAGAGGTCCTGTCATTTATTCCAAGTAGTTAGTGGTATTAAAAAGGATAAATTTGTGTTTAAATTTATAAATCTAGTTCAAGTACAAGTTTCTAAAACTACAATCAAATCTGCATTTATATTCTAATAGGATTAACTCTATTAATAAGAAGGAAATAATGAGGATTTTATGCATCTCAATGATTTTACGCCTTTGACAATAATATGGTAAGTTTGAAGTTTCCTAGAAAATTCTCTACCTCAGATTATGTTATAACCCTAAAATTTCTCTAAAAACCCTAGCCACCTATATTTCTTATATATATATATATATATATATATATATATATATATATATATTATTTCCCATTTTTAATAACTCCTGAATTTATTTAGGCTATGAATTCTTCCTAAACCCCATATTTCACTAGACACTTCTTGAATCACATATCCACATAATACAAATCAACCGATAGTCTCTATAAAGATTCGTGATCTCTACCTAGGTAGAATTTATAGATTGGCAACCTACCCATTCTTATAGAATTTACAAAGGTAATAAAATTATATGTAAAATTTATCATAACATAATTTCATTTTAATTTTAATTTTTAATATTTTAACATTTTAGCTAGACTCATAGGAGATCCTTATGCTATGTATATAAATATAATAACACAAGTAATTGTTTTGTTGGTGTGTGTGTGTGTGTGTGTGTTATGTGTTATTATATATATTTATTATTGTGTTGATAGTATAATAGATCAAATAAAATAACTCAACATAGGTCTAAATAAAAATTTCAAGTAAATAATACCTTCATCCATTCACATATCATCTTCATATCAATAGATTCTCAAGTGTTACTGTTTTCCCACAATATCATTGTGATCAAATACAAGTAGATGGATAGTCTCTTTACAAGTCATGGGTATCCATTCTCCTTTCTCCTTGGTCCTTTCAAGATGGGTATATATTCATAATCTTCTAACACATGGGTATCCATGTAAAGGTTGTAGACATCTGCATTATCTTTATATATTTGGATCAAGTCAAATTGATTTTTATTCAAAGAAAACTTTCTCCTCTAATGCCTTAATATAGATAGTTAGGAAGGTTAGTTCATCACAATATTTGATTAACTTCTTATCTCTCTTCCATACTAAATATTAGATATATATGTACTAAGCACTTAATAATATGATTATGCTTATTGTTCATTCTAGATTCTAGCTACCTAGAAAACATTATATGAATATGTTGTTTTGGAGAGGTGTTTACCTTGTAAAGGAAATATATCATAAGCTGTCAAACTTATTTTTCATTATTCTTGATACATAAAACTTATTAACACAACATAAATATATCTATTTATTAACATGGATTTAACCTTTATTCTTCCACTATATCACATGTATGAGAATGGGAAACTGGTGATTGTATACAAAATAAACATGTATCCTTTATTCTTATTTTATATTTCCTATATGAGAATGGTCGATGCCCATTCATAACATTCTCCTACATGATATATAAAGGAATAATACAAGAAACATTCAACTTAAACACCGAAATAGTTCTAAATCAATGATTTTAGTAATGGTAATTAGTTATCAAACTAATTTTTAGTAATTTTAATACCTCTATAAATCCAATGAAAATGGGCAGCTAGCCCTCGTACACAAAATAAAAAAGTAACCTTTATTGTTGAAAACATTCTCCTACAACCAATACAGAGAAAGAATAGTGGTGTATATGCCAAGATATGAAAAAGTGGGGACATAATGTAAATGAAAGAATATTGCTACAAGATGGTGTATACAACTACTCTATAACTTATCGTTACCAACCCATAAGGGCTTCTTTTTCTAATAAGTAGTAGTGTTCAAAGAAGATATGAATAAACTTACCCATTAACCGTATCCTCCAAAGGGATTCCAGATCCCTCTAATGACATGCAACATAAATTTGTCAAGAATAAAACCCTATTTCCACCTTTCTCCCAACAACTAGGGTTTCAAATCCTCATGATTAAAATATAAATTGACAAGAATCCAATTATAACATGGATTCCAAATGATGATTAAATTTCACCCAATGGATTCCAAATGATGGTTAAACTCGACACAATGGTAATGGGTTGTGTCCATGACTCTTCATCATTATATTGATTATAATCTATACTTCTAGCTTTGAATTATTCATACTTTCAACTTCGAACCATCTATACTTCCAACTTTTCACTATTCATTCCGCATCAAGATGACAATCTATACTTTCAGCTTTGAACCATTTAGACTTCTGGCTCATTTTTTTCATTTGGATAATTACTATTGTAGGCCAATGTTAAGTAAAGATTTATATTATATCTTAAAGCACCCTATCACTATAAGAACTTTTATTATATATTATATTTTGAAAAGAAATAACAACAAATAAAAATTACCAAGACAAACGTATATGCTAGAATACAAGTACCTTCTAGATTATAATTTATGAGTAATACATGATGTAATTAATATGACATACACATAGGGCCGGAACAAAAAAAGACATTATAAGGTAGTATTGTGAGGAGTGTATCACACCAAACATGAAAACTTTGAAATAATTTTTTTTCAATGATACAAAGCATCATTAGAGAAGAATAATTCATGGCCATCCTAAACACATCATAACCAAACCCTAAACTTAGAATTCATTAAAAATTACCCAAACCCTAAACATAAAATTTACGGAGTAGTAAAATTCAAGGCCACCCCAAACATGGAAGATGCAAACCTAAATGAGTATAACATGCAAATATACGGAGGAATAAAAATAACCCAAATCCTAAACACATTGTATTTAGAGAAGTAAAAATCATGACCACCCTAAACATGATAGATTAAAACCCTATATGTCTAATAATTAGTAGGGAATGATGGTAATAAGAAACCTACCTATTAATCACTTCCTTCAAAAGCACTTCCATCTACCTATAACGAAATGCAAAAAAATTTCAACGAGAAGTCAAACACTATTTCTAGCTATTGCCATACTACGTAATAGTGTGCAAAATAAGTTTTCCGAAACACAAACTCAATTTTTCATCTTTCTCCTGACAATTTAGGGTTTCAAATCCTCACAAATAACACATAAATCAATAAGAATCGAATTATAATATGGATTCCTAATGATGAAAAATACTTGACCCAATGGATTTTAAATGATAACAAAAATTGTTACAATGATAAGGGGTTGGGCTTGTGTCCCCCCATGATTATCTATTTTTAAAATCCCATGAAACATATTAGATTAATATTTTTGTGTGTTTTATTTCTATACAAAAATAAAGTCCAAAATGGGTGAGGCTTGAAAAAAATTCAAAATTATTAACTATTTTTAGTGCATTTTTTGTTGCAATGGATAATTATGTCTGCGTGGTTGAACTTTTCACAATGATAGCTATATTATTTTCTAAATTTATAATTAAAAGATTAAATTTATTTATTATTGGGAATATAAAATGAAAAATTCATAAAAATAAACATCCACATGGATATAATTATACTTGATGATCTTTTTAAATTTCAATACTCATGTGTTGAATTTTCTACCTTCTTTATATAAAAAAATCAAATAACATACATTTCACTACACAATTAAACTTCAATAAACTTAACATTTTTTTCCTATACATTGTAACATGCAACTCATGTGTTATGTGAATACATATTTTTATGGTTATACATACACGATGATTTATAATTTATTTATTTTATTGATAAATGAGTTTAAAGGGGACCATACCCACGTGAACGTAAGGCTCAAAATATAGAAATAACGGTGAGAGAGCAAAGTAGTTTTTTTATGAGTGGGGACACACCCTAACAGAAAGATACTATTAAATCTAGATAGAACAATGAAAATCATGGCATGGGTAAAATTCCAACAAGCAGCCAAAAATAGTCAAAAAAATAGCTCTACAGCTACTAAAACACCGTAAAAACACACTAAGAAACAATAAACCGTAGACAACTATTTTAGAAATTCACCTTGAAGAACTTCGGAGATTCTTGACGGCCTTGAAAATATTGATTTTCTTGATTCTTACTACCCTTTTCTAATTCCTTCCTCTTGGCCTTATCCTCTTCCAAATCTCCTTTGAGATATCACTAATTTCACAAACTGTTTAACGTGGATGTGAATGAAATCAAGGAAATATTTATGCATCGACAATTGGTTGATTTTCTTGCTAGTTATTTTCGAACAATCTTCTCCATGTCCTACTAATTTTTAGATAGATTTTCCATCTATTAGTGATTGATTTTATCTTACCCATTTGTCCAGTGTATGCCTTCAAAAATTTCTCTCTGACTGGTTTGCTTATGTGAAATCGTATGCTTGAAGATATAATCATGTCAAATGCGAATGAAAACCTTGTGTTTAGGGCATTGATCCTCTTTTTCGGTTGAGGATTGTGAAAGTGTGTCATTACTAAAAAACCCCTGTGAAATAGGTTGAAAAAACTATGTAAAATTGTGGTTTTTCCCTTTCGAATGTTTCCCTTGTTGTCCCCAGTGTAAATTGTAAACTGTAAAAATTCTATGAATTTTTGGGTGTTCAAGACAAAGAACTCGAGAAGCGAAAAGCAAAAGCAAGGAACATCACCACGGAAAGGAGGAAGGTTATCCACGTGTCTCTTTGACGTAACTTTGAAGAAGTGAAAGAAATCAAGAACCTCCAAGTTGCGAGGTTCAACCACGTGGCTTAAGCATGGTAGGGCAGCCCAAGTGGGATGAAAATTAAAAACAAAGGAAAAGAACATGCATGCCTCCATGTGTCACCTAGGCATAACTACAAAGAGAATAAGTTCACGAGATGGAAGAAAAGTTACGCAAAATAAAGAAAAGGCCTGTATTTGGATATTCTTATCCATGCTACTCTAAGTAATGCTATGAACTAAGGTAACAATACAAGGTGAGCTATGGATCACAATAGAGTGAATTACATCATCTGGATGAGCCAAGGAAGGTTTTGAAAAGCTACGATATAATAAGGGATGGAACAAACACGTGGCACAAAACCATTGGATGTGTTGAGGTGGGTTTCTTCTACAAATAAAAATATGTCCCCGAGGCCCGACATAGGACATGTCTCTATTTCACAATTAAATTAACAAGTGGAGCAACGACTCAAGCATGTAAATTCATATATGTTTAGAAGATGATGGAAATAAATATTTAGATGAAAAATTGGGGTTCTATAGGGGCCCCAACCCATGATGAAAAAAGTTTCATACATATTTTGAAATTACATGAGAAATAAGTAAGAAAAGAAAAGCATTCATTTATCCCCAACTATTTTTTTCTCCCGAAAATGGGAAATTATATTTAACAGCCCGTTCTTCCTTGATATGAACTCATTTGAACCATGGGATGTATGAGAAAATAAAAAATGACCCATGCAAGATTCAATACATCCCCATATCCATCAATAATTCAACATGATCTTTATGGGACCATCTATAGTATCCCCTAACTCAATCTTCTTCTAGTAAGAAGATACCTAGTCCAAAAGATAAAAAACTCTTATAGGAAACACCAAATTTCCCTTTTTCTTTGTATTAAGTGTAATGATTAGGAGTGGATTGAGGCGGAGCATTTGGATTCAATGGTAGGTAAGAATTATGGCCACAGGACCTAATGGAGTAAGATATATAGAACTAGACTCACCCCCGTGCCTCCTCGTGAAAGGTGGATGCTCTTATGACAAAGGAACAAGTTGACGTCGATAATTTTTTCTCCATCAAGGAATCTGCTGCTGCACCGGATTGGATGATTGGAGAGTAGACTTTCCCTTTCTCTCCTTGGTGGCAGATAATGATTCTTTGGAATGTTGAGGAGATGAAGGCTCTACTTCTTCTTCATCCAAAATAATAATTGGGGTTGAGAGCTTGATTCCCCCTCTTCCTTCTTAAGGATGGTGTTGGTATGGTGGATGGTTCCAATGGCATAGGTTTTACTTGACCTTTTTTTCCAGAGAAATGATTCTCTGCTCTAGTTCATCAACTTTATGAAAAATAGTCACACAATATCAATTGAATTCTTATAATAATGTACATAGGAATTCTTGGAAACCTCTTTCAGCAAAACTCTTCATTACGAGAAAGGGACACTTGTATTCAACCATTCCTATCACAGCAAGCCTCCTCTCAATCCAGAATTTCTTCGACTCTTTTGGATTTTTTTTTCTCCCAATAGAAGAGATGATAGTACATCGACTTGAAAGATGAGAAAACAAGATTGATTTTGATCAATCTTAGCAAGAGTGAGAGTTAAAATTATCGATATGTCGGGGCCCTTTCCTATCCCATGGGTCTATGATTTCAAACAAAGCCCTGAAAAAGGCCTCATTTTGACAAGTTAGATATAAGATTTGGTTTAAATCTTTTAAAGATATCTCTTTCAATCTATTTTCCATATCCACCCTCACCATGGTGCTAACAAAGAGCTCTGCAATAATTCTTCACATTCAGGACTATGAAAAAAAGGATGCATATTGGAGTAAAAATAGAGTTGAATTTATAATGAAGATAGTGACATAAACCGAGGTGAGCAAAATCCCTACCATCAAATGAAGAAAGATCTTTCATGTAACTCACATGAAGGAAATAAATTTTAAGGAGATTTCCACTATGTAATAAGAGATATTTGATTGATATGATATGATCCATATGAGGATACTTAGCACTGAAAGACACAAACATTAGTATTTTACTCCTTGAGGTAGATTGTAAAAAATGAAAGGGATTACACATCCCATCATGAAAACTAGAGGTGCATGGGAACTACCGAAAGACTTCTTTCCCACCAAAAGGGAGAAAAGATGACATGACGTGCAAATCATGTATGAGAAAATGAAAAACATAAATAGCTCACAAATTTTCAACCTAGAAAGTTAGAAATGAATGTTCCCTTAGAAATTCATGCTTTTGAGGGGGAAACGAAGAATGCGTGAGTGAAGGAAATTGTATAAATACGATGAGAATACTCTCGCAAAAGGGGGTTAAAATTTTATAAGCTTTTAGAGAAGAAAGGAGAGAGCCTATTTGTACTTACTAAAATTGAACCAATATTAGATATTTGAACTGTTATTCATTTGTTTCTAATCCTTCTCGCCAAGATGATTGCACTGTATAGTCATTGGAAAATATTGAGTTCATAGTTGTTGTGTCCCCTTATTGAAGAATTGGTGTTTCTTGAATCAATTTACATATTTTTTTCATGAGTTTTTTTCTTGGCACACCCGTGGGACATCAAAAAGATTAAAAGATTACTTTTTGAATGTGTTCCATCATTCAATTAGATCAGCCATCTATTATCACGTAAAATTGACAAGGGCAATTTTGAGTAACCATACCAAAATTTTGTTTTGAATTCTACGGGGTCCTCGAGCGTTGGAATGGCATAAAATCCCTTTCCAGAGAATCTAGTTTTTCGAACTTAGTTATTTTGGTCCTTTCTTGGTCCGGGCGCAGATTTTATTCATGCAACATAGAATGAATTTGCGCCCCCTTCTATTCCTTTGGCACACCCTTTGGAGTGTTAACACTAAAATTGTTGCGCCTCCCCATGATGCACCTTTCTTTCTTGTGCCACGCAGTGTGTGCACCTCTTGTTGACACTAAAATTGTTGCACCCACGAACGGTGTGCCAAGGTGCTAAAAAGATCGTGTCAATGACCACAAATTCACGCCTAAAGGTGCAAGTAGTTTATTGTTGACAGACGCATAACCATGCCAAAGGCGCAAGTTTTTTCATGTCGACATAAGTTTTGGTGCGCCCTTTGAAAAATTTGGTGGCACATTTATTGCACCTTTTGCTATATATAGGCACATCCACCCTGTCATTTTCACAATTGTAAAACACGTGAAAAGTTATTTCCTCTATACTGTCAATGCCTCCGTCATCTCCTTGTGTCATTTTACGTCGCATTTGTGGACCCCACTGTATCGTTCCTTTCTTTCTATATATCTCCGGTAAGTGGTCCTTTCTTTTCTTGTGATTTTTTTTTGTTGGTTTTCTATGGTTGTGCTTGTTATGAAAATAATAAAATGAACCTAAGAGGCTCCCCCCAAACTGGTTTACCCTCTGTTCCAGATCTGCTGGCCTTGAGGGCTTTTTGTTTCATAAGATCTAGGATCCTCTTTGCCCATTTGTCCTCTCACTGCCCAGATCCATGTTAATGAGGCCTGAAAACCACAAACCTGTCCAGGAGAAGAGAAAATTTAAGGTTATCACAACTCCAAAACCCACGGTTTTCCTTTGGCGCAAACATCATCCCTGTTGCATAAAACACAGTCGTGCCAAAGGGCGCATTGTCCCTACCTATAGCATTACCTTCTGGCGAGTTTTTGGGCTTCCAGATGCCCATTACTTCCACAAATGGATGCTCAGGTATCTAGAAATGATGAACAAAAATGTGCCTGATCAACGTTTTGAGTGTGTAGAAATCATCCAGACACCATCTCTTAGAAGCTCCAACAAATCACAACAACGGGGTGGTTCTACATGAACTCCTACGCGGTCTATCTTGCTTTTGCCTCACGAGAGAGATTATCGGCTTGAACCGATGTGGGGTATGGCCCTAGGTAAAAATATTTGAATATTATCTAGAATTGAGACTGGAAAATAGCATTCCGCAGTTCACCAAGATCAACGATGCCTTCTTCTATGACATCATTTACCTTTTGAGGCCAGTATGACTCATGGTTGTACAACCAAGAGCATTGTGACTGCAACAGAGAAGTGGGGGGTGTTATTTATGTAATTCCCCACCTTTACTTATCTCAGAGTAGCCAAATTCTTGGGCGAGCCCACCAAGTTGCCAAGATATGCGGGGCCAAAGTTGATCCTGTTGGAGCTATCCAGATAGCTCATAACATATCACGAGAAGTGCCTAAAGAGAAAGAAGGGTGGAACTCCATTCCCCCTCATAGTGGGTAGGTACACATGCACTTCTCACACCAAAGCCCGGGAAATGTTTGCAGAATCTGGAGCTGCTCAACTGAAGCACAATTTCCTAGCAAGGCTGACCTTTGATCCATGAAATTTCCTCCCAAAGGCAAAGCTCGATCTGATCCACGTTCCACAGATCGAGGACATCTACATTGACCTGTATCACAAGGTCAAACTCAGGAGAAAGGATCACTCCCATTTGGCCCTGGCAGAAATTATTCAATATGGCATGGCCATTGTTCTAAAAGGTTTCCAAATGAATGATCAAGAAGTTGATCAGGTATATTTAGATATGGACGGGGACAACTAGCCATTTTCTGAAATAGATAGAACAAGGGCACCTCAGACTATTGAGGAGAGGGTAAAGGAACCTTGCAGTGCATAGAACATTGGTGTAGATTTAATGGTCTCATTTACCTTGGGGTGGACTTCACCACGTCCCCCTAGGTAATGCACCTGCCAGGCCGAAACATTTTCCAAAGGGCAAAGGGAAAGATAAGGAAGGAGATTCAAGTGCCACCCAAGAACAAGCTCCCGAGAGTCCTCCTCCCACTGCCCAGGAGCAGGTCGTGCACCCTACCTCCCCCGAAAAGGAAGTAGTAGTAAGTGTTCCAACAGCACCTCCACTCGGGATGTTACCAGCTCTTCTGACCACCAGCGTTCTCACCATCCCTTCTCCCACTCTTCCTTCACCTCCTCATGTCTCTCAAGCAACCATTCCTTTGGTTGTGTCTTCTTCCCCATCTTCTACTATTCCCCTTTCCTCTTCTTCCATCTTCTCTTCCCTCATGGAGTTGTCCCCGATATTTCTTCCCTCATCTCTCGATCCCTTCCGCCCCCATAGTTTCCTCTCCTACGGTAACTCCTACCCCTGTAATCATCTCAACCCATTTCCCGAGTACACTTTGTAGTTGCTCCTTCCGCGCTCTTTCTTCTCTCACCGGTCCCACTCCCTTAAGTCCAGCATGGATCTCCCAACACCTTAGACAAGTACAAGAGGAAATTCCCCATTGCACCTATGGAATTCTCTGTCATTCCAACAAAAGGAGCTAAGAAGCAAAGTCAATAACCCGCTTCTCTCGGGCAGCTCGGGTGAAAGAGTAATGGAGATCGCGTATCCCAATCCCACAAAGGATAAAAAGGATATGTCTCCTACATATTATACAGTGACACAGGTCATAATGGGAACATCCTCAGAGCCTACAAGGGGAGGCCCTATCTGTAGTGGATGCCCTTTGTAAGAAGCTTCAGGAAGCAAAGGAAGAGAAGAGGATACTAAAAGAGAAAAATAAACATCTTCTCCAAGCCCTACAGAAAATGGGCAGTGCACCTCCTACAACTACCACTGAGACTCCTGAGGCCCTTAGTCAGGATAAGATAAACGAATACACTAAGATTGGTGAACAAGGCATGGCAAAGATGTCGCACTGAGAGACCAGATCCTCAAAGATAGTGAGGAAGTAATTGTCAAGTTCACCGAGTTATATTAGAATATTGGTCAAGCAAACAAGGAACTCCAGGCGATTGCAGGACCTATCTCCGAAGAGTTGGACCATGCTAGGTTGCAACATGAGACATTCTAGAAGATGCTCGACTACTCAGTCGATGATTTAGTTAAATTTTGTGTCTTTGATCACCTGAGCACCCAAAAAAAAGTCCTTCTTTGCTTTGGACTACCGGGTCGATCAGATGGAATTTGTCCTGGAGAAGATTGACAAGGTCAAAGAGGAAGCCCTGGATGTAATACATCAGATGGAGAAAATTGTCCTAAGAATGTCTCTGGGCTTGCTCACTCCATCATTCACCTTGAGGAAGGTAGATGAAACTATTTGGATCTTCAAAGAGATTGTCTCGCAAGGGTTAGGGCCAGAAGCTACTTTTGATGCTGAATCCATCAACAACCTTCTGGCCTACCGCGACTTTGTGGGATACCTAATGGAGGCAGGTAATGAATACTTCAAACTCCCAGAAAAACTTAGAGATGAACGGGAGACTTGTGAAGTCATTGGCGATCACACCAAGGGTCCTGCACAGGATCAACTCCAGCTAATGATCAACAAATTCATGGAGTACCGGGCCCAATTCCACATTGCTCTCTGAGCGAGGAAGTAAGATACTCCCTTTCATACGCGAGATGACGACGAATAGCCTTCCACTTCTTGGATTTATTTTGTAATATTTAAAAGTATGTTGGCACAAATGATGAGATCATCCATGTTGCACCATGGGATGTTGTTATCCACCAAGTTACCCAAAGTCAACAAGTTGACTTTTAGATATTTTGTAATTAGTTGTTGGTTTATTTTTGCCTTTCTCTCTCCTTATCCTTCTATATATGCTTTCAAATACTTGTTGTATTCAGGGGTGGACACTTTTTAGATGGAAATAGAAGTGAGAAGAAGACTTTGTACTTTTTATGTGAGAAGAAAATATTAATATAAATATTGAGACTTTGTGTTGAATACATGTGTTATGCATCAGACCTTTCTTATGTTAGATCTGTATGTTTATTCTGTTAGATCTATCTCTACTTTTTTGTCATTTGCTCATTAGTATTGCTTTGTTCATTTATACAAGTAGGTTTGGCTCTGTTTATTACCAGCCCAAAACATAAACCCTCTGACCTTTCTGCTTTGGAATTCATTTCTTTTCTCCCTTCAAATCTATCCTATCTCCTCTCCCCCACTTCATTCCCTTCTTTTACTGATTGGAGATACCCAGCCCGGGACAAGAGATTAAAACCCTAAAGGCGGAATCTTTGTTGGACTTGCACAAATTCTGCTAGTAGAATAGCAATAAACTAGTTTTGCTTTGTTGTCTCAAATAGGGGCTATGCCTTGCACCTTGCTGTTGGCTCATCTATCCATAGATCTGTCTTCTGACATATTTTCGGACCAACGAGTTTTGGCGACTCATTTTGTGGACATCGGACTAGATCTATGGTTGTGCTTTGTCAAAAAATCAATAAAGCGTAGAAACCACTACCTGTTTGCAAATTTTAACTTTTGCTTAAAATCCAAATTTTTTTGCAAAAGTGCTCCAAACTGAAAATTTTCTTTAGAGATCCATAAATCTGGACTAGTTAGAGATCTTTAGTTCACTGAGTTTTTACAAAAACCTGTATTTTTCCGTAGATCTAAGTTTTGACGATTAACAAAAAAATTCAAAACCTTCACAAAAAGTCAACCCTAAGATCCAAAAATCAGCTTGCTAAGTTAACCATCATTTTATCCTCGTTGATCTTTGTCATTATACCGCAATCATTTTTCAAAAGGGGATAAAATTAAATATTTAGAAAAGTACATGCTACTGATTTTTGTTTGAAAAATCAGAAAATCAGCAAGTACAACCAAAAAGAGTTTTTAAATCTGCTCCAAAATATTACAGATCTGAAAGATACACTAGCGAGTGAACCATTTACTCGTAGCAAGAGAGCTCATGGAGAAGTTGATCCTACTTTTGATCTACTTCAAAGGCACAACTTCAGTATTACACAGCATGCTTCTCATCACTAAGTTCAGGTGATCGATCGAAGAAGCGTCTTGCCCTCATGAAGGAGCAAATTTTCACAAGGAACATCCGCCTCCCTTTGCAGTGCTTTGTTGCTCAGTGGAGCCATGCTTCCAGCTCGCGTCTTGTTTCCAGCTTTTTAAATGGTAGTACCATGGGGAAATGCTATGGGCCCTCTTGCTTTGCCACATCCTATTCATGCACTCCCTCATGAAAACTGAAATAATTTCCCAAAATTTGATGGAAGCGGAAACCAAAGCACGGAATCACATATATCTACATTCATCATGTCATGTAGCATCCTAGATGTGACCCATGAAGATGTGTCAGTTCGCCTCTTTCTAGAGACCTTGCAAGGACCTGCGGCAGAGTGGTTCCAACATTTGCTAGCTAGATCTATCACCAGTTGGGCCACATTACAAACTGCATTTGAAGAAAGGTATAAGCCTTCAGAGGATGCGTTCACATTACTGTCAAAGATCACTCACCTGAAGAAGGAAGTCAATGAAACCATGCATGATTTCATCACCCATTTCAATTCACTAATCAACCATGTGCCACTTGCCATGCTGCCAACACCAGAAAATCAGAAGTGTTTCTTTATGAACGCCATGAGCTCGAGAGTAAGTTTCTTACTCTTACAAGAACAAGTCACCACTCTAGTTCTTGCCCAAGCCACTACCATTTGAATAGAAGATAACTTGCTCATATCTAGCGAATTAAAATGAGAGCCGTCCAAGCTGAAAGCTTCAACTCCTTCTCAAGCCACTTCATCAGATCCAACATTCTAGAAGATGGCGAATGACTTGCTCGTGTTAAAGAAGCAGTTAGCTCAAGCTTCTCTAGCACTTCATACCGGGATATCCCGCAGAGAAATTTCACTTCCAACAATGCCCCCAAAGGCCGCGTTTACCCATAACTGCTCTCGTGTTTGGCACTCGAGGCTCCTCCGGTCAATGCCCTAGTTGAGATTGAAGAAGAGGAGTGAAATTATGAAGAACCTTCACCCCAAGATGAAGATGATCAAGATGTCAGTGAACCGGCTAGCAACTCTACTATCGGGTATATGGAATTTGACGAGACGGAATCGATGAAGAAGAGGGTACCCGAGGATATGCAAGCGGGCAGTCATATGATGTTTTCACCCACTCTCGAGGAAAAGAAGCAGTTCTTGCCAGGATAAAAAAATAGAATTTGAGATAAACACGCCTCTAACCATTGCAAAAAAGAGGTAATCCTATTCTGCTCAACCTCTTATTAAGTCTTTTATGAAGAAATTTGTTTCCCCTATCTCCCCTTCGAATCAGCCTTCTTCGATTCCTATAAAGACCGGTAATCCTACCCTACCATCGCGAAATGAGGGACTCATTCCTTCATCAACGCAACCCTTGGCCGCATTCAACATAATCGTTTATGCTAAAAATACCAAGATCCAAATGTAAAGGCTTGAGTATCTTGATCAAACCCCCGAACAACTTGTAAGATTGACCGAATATATTCAAAGCCAAGCTGTCATAACTTCCCAGGTCTCCCCAAAAGGAATCCTTTCCACTCCTCATGCATCTCGCATAAATGTTGCCTCGACTTCTGCATTAGGAAAAATTGAACCTTTTTATCTCTCCCTCCTAATCAATGGTCACAAGCTAAGAAATTGCATAATTGATTCTGGGGCTTCCGATAATGTCATGCCGGAAAAATTCACCCATGCTTTAGGCCTCACTCTTACCAAGCCTTTTGGTAGATGTTATTCCTTGGAAACCAAATAGGTTCCATTGATTGGTCAGATCAAATATGCACAATTTTCCTTTGTGGCATTCCCAGAGAAAAGAGTAAAGATGACCATCCTCATTACGATATCCTTGCAGCATATGGAATTCTATTGGGAAGGAGCTTTTGCAAAAGAGGTTGGTGGAGAGATTTATATGGAATGGTCCAAAGCTTGAGAATCCCGTCAAAGGTGTAATGTAGACATTTGAGCACTGAATCATAAAAGAAGTACTTGGTCACCAATTCATGACCCCCAAGCTCAAATTCTCTTCGAATCATCAGGGATGGGGAATTACTTCTTATCTCATTGAGTCTGACAAAATGGATGTCCTCGTCAGGAAGAAGACCTTAACAAGGTTTGGACATTGCAGTTTGATGGCAGTTGTGCAACTAGTGGGTGTGGTGCTGGAGCCGTGCTAATATCTCCTGAGGAGGAGATTTTTCCTCTCTCTTTCAAGTTGCAGTTTTTCAACATGAATAATACTGCTGAGTATGAATCTTTGCTACTTGGCATGCAAGCTGCAAAAGAAAGGGGAATCAAGAACCTAAAAGTGCAAGGTGATGCCGAGCTAGTCATGAATCAAGTAAAAAGGATATATCAAGTGAAGAACGAAAGGCTCAGGCATTACCACAATGCGGTATGGGATAACATTGAGGAGTTTGATGCTTTTTCAATTAAAGCCGTTCCGAGAGCTCAGAACGATATGGCCGATTCATTGGCCGTCTCAGCGTCCCTCATGCTCCCTCACCCAGGATTGAAGACAGACACATATACCATTGAGGTAGTCTTCCACCCAAGCGTGCTGACAATTCTCAAGCCTTTGGAAGGTATTCAATGATGACAATCAACTTATTACCTTTTTGGAGAAGGTAAAAAATTTTAGTGAGCTTCATTTTGAAGGATCTACTTCTGCATGCCGTGAATCTGTCACTGGTCAAGAAAACAAATCAAAAGGAGGTGATGGCATATGCCAGCTCAAAGGAAATAAAATCCCAAAAGGTTTAGTTTCTCTGGAATGATTATTTGATAGACATGACCATTTTTTCAGGAAGAAGCGGCAAGATAATCCTAACTCCTCTCCGAAACTGAGCTGGTCAATCTAGGTATTGTGGAGCGTCCATAGTTTGTAAACATCGGGAGGTGTTGCACACACGAAGAAAAGCAGAAGTTTGTCAAATTGCTGAAGAAATATATGGATGTATTGGCATGGTCTTATGCTGATATAAAGTCTTTCAAGTTGAAGGATGTCTAACATGACATCCCATTAAAAGAAGATGTCAAACCCTTTCGCCAAAAAGCGAGAGGCATTATAATCCCAAGATCTCGGGTACCATCCGGCTGAAATACAAAAGATGCTAGATGCAAGGATCATTTTCCTATCCATCACACGATGCACAGGTCACAAACATCATGCCGGTACATAAGAAAAATGGCGAGATACGCATATCTTAGATTTTTGCAACCTGAACAGGCATCCTTAAAGAATAATTCCCCACTTCCCATAATGGACCGGAGTTACGTAGGTAGTGGCGGTTGAAATGCTATCCATGCTTGATGGTTTTTTGTGCTACAATCAGATCAAATTTTCTCTTGAAGATCGATTCAAAACAACATTCACTACTCCCAGGGCACATTACTTTATAGCAGGATGCCCTTTGGTTTGATAACGCTGGTGCCACCTTTCGGCAAGCAATGGACTTGGCGTTCAAAGGTATGATGGGAAAGGTTATCGTAGTTTATTTAGATGACTTGCGAGTGTTCTCTAAATAGTGAAGTGATCATTATGATATTTGGAGAAAGTATTGATTAGATGTCAAGAACACGGGATCTCCTAAATCTGAAAAATTCCATTTTTGGGGTCACTGAAGGAAAGTTGTTGGGACATGTTGTCAGCAAGGAAGGGACAAAGATAGATGTCGAAAGGGTTAGGGCTATTCAGAGCCTTACTTTACCCACAAGCAAGACCGACGTTCACTCCTTCGGAAAAGTGAATTTTCTCAAGCGCTTTGTTCCGACTTTGCTGAAAAGACTCGCCACATATCAAATATGATGAAAGGGTCGCAAACTTTCCGAGTGGAACGAAGAAGGAAAGAAGTCATTTGAGGATATAAAAGCCTCCATGGCCCATGCACCAGTTCTGGTATGTCCCAATTTCTCCAAGGATTTTATCATGTATAGCTATGCATCTGAGCATACTGTATCAGCCATCCTAATGCAAAAGAATTTTGAGGATGTTGAATCTCGATCGCGTTCATGAGCTCTCCCCTCAAGCCTCATGAATTGAAGATGTCTCTAGTTGGAAAAACATGCCTTCGCTGTTGTCAAAGCAATTAAGAACTTTTAAGTATTACATCCTAAACTCATTATACGGTAGTGCTTGTTCCGACATGAGAAGTTAAGTCAATCTTAACTCGAAAGAGTTAGGAAGCTTGCAAGGAAATTGGATTGCAAAGGTTCAAGACTATGATCTAGATTTTAAGCCAACCAAGCTGGTAAGAGGCAAGGGCCTATGTCAGCTTATGGCTGAAAACAAATATTCGAGAGGTTCTAAAGAAAAGGATGACCTGGATTGATGAAATGCAAGGCCGGTGGAGAAAGTTGATTCTCTACCTATGGTTCTATTCGTCACGACTAGTGATGAATGGTATTCTGATATCACTTTCTTTCTCACTTATGGTGAGTGTCCACTCATCTAACTTCAAAAGAGAAGTGTCTTTGTAAAGCTCAGAGGAGCCCGGTATGTCATACTGTGATGATGGTTCATAAAAGCGTGGGATTGATGGCGTCTTCTTGTGATGCGTCGATAAACCACAACAGGTAAAGTTACTTGAGAGTTTCCATGACTCAGCCTGCAGTGGTCATTTTTCCTCTTCTGTGACAACACACAAGATCATCTGGGCAGTACTATGGCCAATGCTATTTCGAGGATATAGCCACAGGTAGCAAAATGTGAGCTCGCGATAATTTTTGGCAAACCAAAATTGGCTAATTTTCCCCTCAGGCCGGTCATTATTAACGAGCCCTTCAAGCAATGGGGAATTGAATTTATTGGAGCACTACATCCATAATCAAGTGCTAGACATAGTTATGTCCTTACAAAGAATAGATTACTTCACCAAATGGGTGGAGGCCATACCTATTAAGAATGCCACCTCTGAAGTTGTTTGTAATTTCATCAAAGAAAATATCATTGTAAGGTTTGGCATTCCAAACAAGATTGTTGCTGATAATGCTTCCAACTTCTCCTCATGGGAAGTTATCGATTTTTGCTATGAATACGGGATAACCTTGGCCCACGCCTCGGATTATTACCCCAAGGAAATGGTCAGGCTGAATCAGTAATAAAAACTTAGTGACCATCATACGGAAGCTAGTTGATGAGAATCAGCGGTCATGGCATAAGTCATTGTATGACGCTTTGTGGGCAGACCGTGTTACTCCAAAGAGGTCTCTCGGTATGTCACCTTTTCAAGTATTATATGGAATTTATGTTGAGCTCTCCATATCTCATGGAGAACTTCTGCTCTACGCTTGTCATGAACGATTGAAGATGAAACTTTCCAAAATTCTCTTGAAAAGAGGATCACGTATCTAGCAAAGCTTGAAGAAAAGAGGGTAAGAGTGGTCGATGGGATCACTTTGAACATCAGAATCAAGTCAAGAAGCTGTTCGATAAAAAGGCCAAGTAGAGAGATTTCTAGGTAGGAGATCTTGTCCTTTTGTGGGATAAGCGAAGAGAGCCAAAGGGCATGCATGGAAAATTTGATTCTCTATGGAGAGGACCTTTCAAGATCAAGCAACTCAATGGAGAGAATAGCTTCTATCTCTTGTATTTAGATGGAACTGATCTCTCGCTTCCCTATAGTGGGAAACATCTCAAAATATTCGTGAAGTAGAGCTTGCTCTCTTCTGTCTGATTTACTTTATGTGTTTGTGTGTGTTTTTCTTTTGTCGGTTGCATTTTTCCTTTGTTGTCACCCCTGTTTTTGATTGTGTAACCCAATGGATAGGCACATGTTGATCTGGGATTCTCTACCTTTTGAGCTCCATTCAAAGATAGTCCCAGAAAAGAGCATTTGTTATCCTGTAATCAATTTTATAGGTAACCATACCAAAATTTTGTTTTGAATCCCTACCAAGGGTCCCTCAGTGTTCGGAATGGCATAAAATCCCTTTCCGGAGAATCTGGTTTTCGAACTTAGTTATTTTGGTCCTTTCTTGGCCGGGCGTAGATTTTATTCATGCAACATAGAATGAATTTGCACCCCTTCATTTCCTTTGGCGCACCCTTTGGAGTGTTAACACTAAAATTGTTGCGCCTCCCCATGATGTGCCTTTCTTACCTACGCCAAAGGTGCATGTGCCTCCTTGTTGACACTAAAATTGTTGCACCCTGAATGGTGCGCCAAGGCACTAAAAATATTGTGTCGATAGCCAAAAATTCACACCAAAGGTGCAAGTAGTTTATTGCTGACAGACGCATAACCACGCCAAAGGCGCAAATTTTTTCATGTCGACATAAGTTTTGGTGTGCCCTTTGAAAAAGTTGGTGGCACAT
Source organism: Taxus wallichiana var. yunnanensis (assembly GCA_018340775.1). Lineage (NCBI taxonomy): Eukaryota > Viridiplantae > Streptophyta > Pinopsida > Cupressales > Taxaceae > Taxus > Taxus wallichiana. Next base: position 374,083,099 of record CM031237.1, read on the forward strand.
TTATTGCGCCTTTTTCTATATATAGGTGCATCCGCCCTATCATTTTCACAATTGTAAAACACGTGAAAATTTTATTCCTCTGCACCTGTCAGCACCTCCATCATCCTCGTGTCATTTTGTGTCACATTCATGGACCCCGCATCATTCCTTTCTTTCTATATATCTCCGGTAAGTGGTCCTTACTTTTCTTGTGATTTTTGTGTGTTGGTTTTCTATGGTTGTGCTTGTTATGAAAATAATAAAATGAACCTAAGAGGCTCCCCCCAAACTAGTTTACCCTCTGTCTAGATCTGCTGGCCTGGAGGGATTTTTGTTTCATAAGATCCAGGATCCTCTTTGCCCATTTGTCCTCTCACTACCTAGATCCATGTTAATGAGGCCTGAAAACCACAAACCTATCCAAGAAAAGAGAAAATTTAAGGTTATCACAACTCCAAAACCTACGGTTTTCCTTTGGCGCAAACGTCATCCCTGTTACATAAAACATGATTCGCCAAAGGGCACACTGTCCCTACCTATAGCATGCACCTTCCCTGTGCCCTTTGAAATTCCTATAAACCTAACTCATGGCACCAGCGCAATCCCGCTTACATCAACACTGAATGTCATGTAAACTTTTCTCCTGCTCTGCCAAAGCCAAAAATCCCCTCAGCGCACCTAAAGTTGGTGATACATCCTTTAATCCCATGCCCTTTGGCGCACTAAAAATGTTTGCAACACAATCAATATCTATGCCATTGGCACATCCTGCCACCATGCAACACAAAAATTATTTGTGCCCAGTTTAAACCCTACACAACGGTGTAGGCGCAAATCCTCCTACATCAACACTGAATGTTATGTGTAGTATTCCTATGCCCTGCGCCCTTTGGCATTGTTTTCTTCCTTGCAACACTCTGCATTAGTGTACCTTTCTTTTCGAGCACTGCCGATGCTGTGGTATTCCCGTGCCCTACGCCGGAAGCTTTTAAATTGCTAACTCCTCATTCTGTAAAGCTTTGATGGATGATCTAATAGCTAACATGGCTCTTCTACGTTGGACTTCACTCCTTCTTCTTATAGATCAACAGCTAAACTTAGAATCGCATATGTCTACATCAAGCAAGAGACCAACCAAGTCAAAGGGTAAGGCCAAACTCATAGAGGAAGAAATGAAATACAAGTATCAAAGGGTCAGGATGCCCGAGTCCCATGCAGAATGTGACTTGGACATCAGAGATGCCGAACTTGGCCATATAGACATGGAGGATTTTTGGGCCAGAACCAGAAGGGTCACAGGTAGTCCATGGATGGACAAACTAGTGGTCTCACACTTCTGCTTTGGGGAATCCCGTTAGCGTAGTGAATAATGAGTTCATGATGGTGGTGGCCTGCTGCTATAACAAAGACACAAGGTGTGTTGAGAATGAGAAGGGTGAGGTTATAATCAACCTCACTTCCCGACACTTCGAGATCATGTTGGGTATCCCCCACCACCGGCACTTTGTGGCCGTGAGTCAGGAAGACTGCATTAAGGCATGGGAGGAAAATGAAGACAAATGTATGTAGTTAATGAACGAGGTATACCTAAAGAATAAAAAGGTAATAACCAGGTGGCCCCAGGTTATTCATCGCAGTGAATTTTTAGAGGAGCTGAGTGACACCATTACCTTCCTGAGTAGAGTTTTTGGGCTTCCATGATGCCCATTACTTCCACAAATGGATGCTCAAGTATCTGGAAACGATGAACAAAAATGTGCCTGATCAACGTTTTGAGTGGGCAGAAATCATCAGCAGCACCATCTCTGAGCAGCTCCAACAACTCACAACAACGGGGAGGTTCTACATGAACTCCTACATGGTCTATGCTACTGCCTCTGAGAGAGATTATCGGCACTGAGCTGATGTGGGGTATGGCCCCGGTAAAAATATTTGAATATTATCCAGAATTGAGACTGGAAAATAGCATTTCCACTAGTTCACCAAGATCAACAATGCCTTCTTCTACGGCATCATTTGCCTTTTGAGGCCCAATATGACTCATGGTCGGATGACCAAGAGCATTGTGACCACAACAGAGAAGTGGGGGGCATTATTTACGCAATTCCCCACCTTTACTTATCTCAGAGCAGCCAACTTCTTGGGCGAGCCCACCAAGTTGCCAAGATATGCAGGGCCAAAGTTGATCCTGTTGGAGCTATCTAGGTAGCTCATAACATATCACAAGAAGTTCCTAAAGAGAAAGAAGGGTATAACTCCATTCCCCCTCACAGCAAGAAGGCGGTACACATGCACTTCTCACACCAAGGCCGAAATGTTTAGAGGCTGAGCTGCTCAACACAAGCACAATTTCAGCAAGGCCGACCTTTGATCCATGAAATTTCCTCCCAAAGGCAAAGCTCGATCCGATCCATGTTCCATAGATCGAGGACATCTACATCGACCTATATCATGAGGTCGAACTCAAGAGAAAGGATCACTCCCGTCTGGCCCTGGTAGAAATTATTCAATATGGCGTGGCCATTGTTTGAAAGGTTTCCAAATGACTGATCAAGAAGTTGATCAGGTATATTTAGATATGGATGGGGACAACTGGCCATTTTCTAAAATAGACAGAACAAGGGCACCTCAGACTATTGAGGAGAGGGTAAAGGGCACCTTGCAGCACACGAACATTGGTGCAGATTTAATGGTCTCATTTATCTCGGGGTGGACTTCACCACGTCCCCCCTAGGCAATGCACCTGCCAGGCTGAAAAATTTTCGAAGGGAAAAGGGAAAGATAAGGAAGGAGAGTCAAGTGCCGCCCAAGAACAAGCTCCCGAGAGTCCTCCTCTCACTACCCAGGAGTAGGTCGTGCACCCTGCCTCCTCGAAAAGGAAGCGACAGTAAGTGTTCCAACAGCACCTCCACTCAAGATGTTTCCACTCCTACAACCACCAAGGTTCCCACCGTCCCTTCTCCCACTCTTCCTTCCCCTCCTCATGTCTCTCAAGCAACCATTCCTTTGGTTGTGTCTTCTTCCCCATCTTCTACTATTCCCCTTTCCTCTTCTTCCATCTTCTCTTCCCTCGCGGAGCTGTCCCCTAGTATTTCTTCCCTCATCTCTCAGCTCCCTTCCACCCCCATAGTTTCCTCTCCTACAGTAACTCCTACCCCTGTGAGCATTGGAGGTTTGGCTTCTTTATCAATTCCACCACCAAATGTCTCAACCCATTTCCCCAAGTACACTGTAGTTGCTCCTTCTTCACCGTTCCTTCTTCTCCCGCTTGTCCCACTCCCTTAAGTCTAGCATGGATCTCCCAACACCTGAGCCAAAGCACAAGAGGAAATTCCCCATTACACCTATGGACTTCTCCGTCATTCCAACAAAAGGAGCTAAGAAGCAAAATCCAATAACCCGCTTCTCTCAGAGCGCCTCAGGTGAAAGAGTAATGGAGATCGCGTATCCCGATCCCACAAAGGATAAAAAGGATCTGTCTCCTACAGATTATACAGTGACACAGGTCATAATGGGAACGTCCTCGAGAGCCTACAAGGGGAGGCCCTATCTGCAGTGGATGCCCTTTGTAAGAAGCTTCAGGAAGTAAAGGAAGAGAAGAGGATACTAAAAGAGAAAATAAACATCTTCTCCAAGCCCTGCAGAAAATAGGCAGTGCACCTCCTACAACTGCCACTTTGAGACTCATGAGGCCCTTAGTTAGGATAAGATAAATCAATACGCAAAGATTGACAAACAAGGCATGGCATTATCTTCTGGAGAGACCAAATCCTCAAAGATAGTGAGGAAGTAATTGTCAAGTTCACCGAGTTATATCAGAATATTGGTCAAGTGAACAAGGAACTCCAGGTGATTGCAGGACCTATCTCTGAAGAGTTGGACCATGCTAGGTTGCAACATGAGACATTCTAGAAGATGATCAACTACTTAGTCAATGATTTAGTTAAATTTGGCATCTTGATCACCCCAGAGCACCCAACAAATTCCTTCTTTGCTTTGGACTACTCTTTGGATCGATCGGATGGAATTTGTCCTGGAGAAGATTGACAAGGTCAAAGAGGAAGCCCTGGATGCAATACATCAGATGGAGAAAATTGTCCTAAGAATGTCTTTGGGCTTGCTCACTCCATCATTCACCTTGAGGAAGGCAGATGAAACCATTCAGATCTTCAAAGAGATCATCTCGCAAGGGTTAGGGCCAGAAGCTACTTTTGACGTTGAATCCATCAACAACCTTCTAGCCTACACAACTTTGTGGGATACCTAATGGAGGTAGGTAATGAATACTTCAAACTCCTAGAAAAACTCAGAGATGAACGGGAGACTTGTGAAGTCATTGGCGATCACACCAAGGGTCCTGCACAGGATCAACTCCAGCCAATGATCAACAAATTCATGGAGTACCGGGCCCAATTCCACATTGCCTCTCCTGAGTAGAAGCGGGATACTCCCTTTCAGCCGCGAGACGATGACGAATAGCCTTCCTCTTCTTGGCTTTCTTTTTGTAATATTTAAAAGTATGTTGGCACAAATGATGACATCATCCATGTTGCACCATGGGATGTTGTTATCCACCATGTTGCCCAAAGTCAACAGTTGACTTTTAGATATTTTGTAAATATTTTGTAATTAGTTGTTGGTTTCTTTTTACCTTGTCTCTCCTTCTCCTTCTATATATACTTGAATACTTGTTGTATTCAAGGGTGGACACTTTTTAGATGGAAATAGAAGTGAGAAGAAAAGACTGTACTTTTTGTAACAGAAGAAAATATTAATACAAATATTGAGACTTTGTGTTGAATACATGTGTTATGCATCAAACCTTTCTTATGTTAGATCTGTATGTTTATTCTATTAGATCTATCTCTACTTTTTTGTCATTTTCTCATCAGTATTGATTTGTTCGTTTATGCAAGTAGGTTTGGCTCTGTTTACTACCAACCCAAAACATAAACCCCCGACCTTTCTACTTTGGAATTCAATTCTTTTCTCCCTTCAGATCTATCCTATTTCCTCTCCCCACTTCATTCTCTTAATTTACTGATTGAATATACCCCAAGCTGGGACAAGATTTAAAACCCATGAAGGCGAGAATCTTTGTTGGACTTGCAGATTCTGTTGGTAGAATAGCAATAAATCAATTTCACTTTGTTGTCTCAAAGAGGGGCTATGCCCTACACATTGTTGGATTGTCTATCCATAGATTTTTCCACCCAACATATTTTCAGACCAACACCATCATGCATATCATTTTTGGGACAAGAACTACTATTGATGTGTTCAAAAGATTGAAGATCCAGTGTAGGACTCATCTGGAAACTCCATAAATATGATTTCAGACTAGTGCAATGTTTTTCATCATCAAATTCTTTAGCATAAATTTTTTAGGTATTTTAAAAGAAAATATAGATATGTTATTTTGTTGTTATCAACTATTATTATGAGAAACAATCAATTTTTCCATTATTACATATTTTATGAGGTCAAGCAATCAAGACATCAATTCCTTCATGGAAATTTTCTATTCGAGAGTTGTATCCGACATATCCACAGTCTTATCATCCATTTTGCACTTCAGATCAACATTATGACCCCTATCAGAATTAATATCTCCATAACCCAAACCTTGTACATCAATATGATTATCGATATGAATATGGTTATGTTGTCAAAAGCCAAGGTTATGCAAATTTTACACAAGAAGAAGAGGTTGAAGGAAAAATTCATGAGATGGAGCAGATCATGGAAGTACTGAAAGAGTAGATGTAAAGATTGTAGCTAAATAACATGGTCTTAGGCAACTATGTTAATGGTGAGGTCCTACACGTAGTTGTCTAGTCCAGTAACAAAGGCTTAAGGTAATACATGAAATTATTAATCAAATGGCTGATTTTTCTTTATCTTTACAAGTAGTGGAGAATGATAGGCATCTCGATTGAGGAACCCTATCAATGGTATGTTCCCACTTACCTTCCCCATCAGAATCCAATGCCCTCATACCTTCCTTTCCAGCCAAATCAACCCATTTATCAAGTTCCAAGTTTTCAGGCTACTGTAAATTCTACTCCTATTCCACAATCACATACTGAAAGGAAATATCTGTTTCCAAGATGGCATTCTCTTGTTGTTCCAAATACGGAGCTTGCACCCTAGTCTCTTATCTAATAATTTCTAGTTCAAGATGAAATCAAGCCCACTCCTCCTCCTCCATCCATAGTACCAATTCATGAAGGAGAAAGTCATTAAATTATGAAGAGAAATAAGAGGGCTAGATGTTTTTCGAACATGCAACCATGGTTTCAAAGTTTCAGTTTAATCATGTTCCAAAGTTGGAGAAAGAACCCATGCAAAAGTGGGGGATGATCAACAATTTTCATATTCGAGTGTAGTGTTCATGAAGGCACCATACTCACATCGGTCACCAATTCATCATAATTTGTAGATTCTAAAGAGGAGAAGGTATCATTTAGTGATGCATATGATTTGTAGATCAGGTTCAAAGATAAATCAACAAATTTAGTGCATGAACATCAGGTTTTCATCTTGGAAAACTTCCTATTAGATGACAAGGATGACATTAATAAAGAAAAGAACATGACAAAACACCATGTTGCTCATATTAGACTTCACACAGAAGAAAACGATGAGTTTGATCTCTCAAACTTCATTTTCGAGTGTTGAGGAAAAGGAAATTTCTGCACTATTGGATATTTTCAATGGCTCACGAATAAAATCAAAAGATATTGTAAGAAACCAAGAGAAGCAATCTTTCATAGAAGAAGAAATTGAAGAGGATCTGAATAACGTACAAGAGTTTGAAATTACAACTAAAAAATCATTCATGTTAGAGGGAAAACAATAGCTTGTAGAAGAAAAAAAAAATTGTAATCAACTTCAAAATGTGCTTATAGATAAAATGGAATTCAAAGAAATAGATCGGATCAAAAGATTCAGTTTATTTGCACTTTGAGGAGGCCATGTCGTATTCGATTGCACTGGCTGATTTTCAACCAATTACAACAATACCCAGAATTCACATCTGTTTTAGAATACAAGGAAGAGTATAATGTTATCTAGAATCATACCCAAAACCTCTTAGAGAAGATTGCAGATGAGATAGAAGTGTTCCTCAACTCTTGGAATGATCTTGTGAACAAAATAAAGGTACATATCTTGTTTCCATATTTTTCACTTTGCCTGTTTGTAAAGTTGAATTCATGGCCTTAGTTTTTGAGAAAGGGAATCTACCTTTTGTAGCCTATTTCGAGTTTATTTTATATTTAGTTTGTTGTGGGTTAGTGTATGGTAGATTATGATTTCCCTTTCAATGAGTGCACTTCATGCACATTTTAGTGTTTTTCAATTCAATAAGTGCATTTGTGTACATGATCTAGTTTACCATATCCTTTCCTAGCTTTAGTTTAATTTTTAGAAAGGTGGCTTTTGAAAAGGAAAATTTTTGATTATATGCTTTGACTCCATGTGCAATGGACAAGAGCAAAACCTTTGGTATATAATATAGCATGTAGCTTTCCCTATAGGATCGCCAAAAATGTTGACAACCTTTTCACTTATGTAAAAATGGGCAACTCGAAACTTTGTTTTAGATGGAAGGCATTGATGAGATGAACCTAACTAAGGGGAAGACATACAATTTCTTAAAGGTTTTAAGTTGCAGTAAGTGGATCAGCAAATAAAAATGTAGTTATGTGTGTTGTTGTAGAATGCAACACCTCACGTATGTTTTTATTCCATGTTCACCTTCATCAAAGTTGCAAAAAATCTCCAAAGAACTAAAGTACAACCTTGAGGAAGGTGGAAATAGCTGCATAACTCGAGGATTTAGAATAAAAACAACAAACATAGCTTTTGTTTATAGGTTGAGAGTTCATTATTAAGTTACATGTATTTTCAATTTAATCATTTCCTATGATTAAGTGTTATTATGTATGTTATTGAGTTGTTTAATTCATTGTACCATCATTACATATCATAAGAGATGAAAGTGAAAGGAAGTACACAACTCAATTATATAAAGAATATCATATATTCATGAGGAAATTCAATGTCTCCCACACAATCCATGTAGGATGTAACTTATGATTATCAAAATAAATGTTACATAGGCATAAAGCTAAAAATAAAAGAGTATAGAAGAAACCCATCATTGTCTTAGGTTTTCTCTTGGTCTTCATTCTTTCAGTTCCATCTCCATCTTTATCTTCTGCATCATCTTGTTCATTAATGTACCTGAAAAGAAAAAGAAAAGAATGTTAGACTTGAGCTCAGGGTTTAATTTGTATTCATGTGCTAACTATCTTCAAGAAAATGAATCATTTGAGATCAAAAAGCACAAGGTACATCAAAGTAACATAATACAAATTTGAGAAAGTAATATCTTTCAAAAGCTGGTCGCATTCACAACAATCATGATAGATAGAAAAGAAAGACTATGGAATACAAGAGAGGCCAAAAATCCTATTCTTTTCTAACTATTTTGATTAAATGTGTAGGTATAGGTGTAGAACAAGAACACTTAAATTATGTATCATCAAATATAGATTGCAAAATGCACATAAATGATACAATATCAACTTCAAAATATTGGTTTTAGATGAAAGAAAAATATTGTAACCATAATGGCATGTTTAGTAATACACATCAAACAATCCATACTTACATATTTATGTTGTAGATTTCAGAGGTTAGTAAAATTTCATTTCGAAGATACGGTTTTGGAATTGGAGCCTCAAAGATATATGGTAGGTTTCATAATTAATAATGGAAGATATGATCTTACAAAGGTTACAACCTATAATAAAGTTTACCTAAGGATGCCAATGGTGCTTAATAACAATGTAGATTATAACTCTCGAGTGCGATTATTCTAATTATTTACATCTTTCAAGGCCAAATGAGAAGTTTGTTCTAGGCTTTGGTCAAAGCACTACAACATTCATATCAAAATGTATTAGGTTTCTAATAATTAATGAAGCACAGTTGAACATAAAATAACACTTAGAAGAATCAAGATAAAATATATTAATGATCATGATTGTCCTTCCCAAAATGCTCCAAAGATATTTTCAAATTTTCAAAGAAATTTTTTAGAATTTGATACAAGTGATTATTCCCATAATTTATTCATTTCTTAGCTCAAGGACTTGAAGCTATTTTAGAAAGATACAATCAAGTAAAGTTCTAAAATGTCTCCTTCAAGTATGAAGTATTTGTTACATAAACCATGGGATCAAAATATATGGTGTAAACAAGCAAAAATGTATGCCATGGATGGATCCAAAGTATTTTCAAAGGAAGTATAATTTCTCATCACAAGATTGTAGGAATGCAAAAATAAATGTTTTTATTAACAAAAACTACAGAGATTCAAAGCATTACATGTCTTAAGACCAATAAATGCAAGGAAATTGCAATCATGATGAGAAATAAAAATCAATGCCAACAAGGACAACTATTTAAGAAAGAAGGTAAAAATAAAAAAATTTGAGCATCACACTGGAGCATAATGCCCCTTACATTGGAAATAATTCAATGGTACAAAATTTACAAGAATCCTCATAAAGAACATGTAAACCAACAGAACATTGCATTTTAGTTTGCAAATGAAGCTCTAAAAAAATTTAGAATAGAGTTATCAAGAAAATATGGTTTGTAAATCCCATGGGTAATGTTCAAGCTCCAGGATATCACAAAAGGATGCACACTAGATAAAATTTGCAAAGATTTAGGTATAGATTTTAGGTTTTCAAGCCATGGAAAAGAAAGTATAAACAATCAAATTTTGCAAGGAATGGAGCATAGTTTCTATCAAAGACAAAACAAGTCCATATCTACCCATGTATATATGTTTACCAATCTAATGCTCATCCAAGTGCAAAGAAGAGATAAGAAGCAACCAAAGAAAGGAAAATAATTATTTTCATAAAAACATCAATATAATAATATCAATGATTGAGTGAAGAAACTAATGCATATGGTTATAAATGTTCTTCTCTTGGAGCTTACACTATAAATAGTTCAAGAAAATGTTCAAGTATATCTTAAGGTTGTTGTTTGGAGCATAGATCATTCAAATGTGGATGAAGTTGTATGAGGGTTACAGTCCTACAAAAAACAAAGGAAAATAATGCCTTCAACCATCATAAAGAAATGGCATGTGAATACATATCCTATCAAGATCCCCAACTTGAAAGTATAGAAAAAAACTACAAGATGTGAAACAACATTAATGAATTACATTGCTTACTCATCAAATAGTAATCTTGGACATTGGTATGTGAACATAGATTCTAGCACAAATCAATTAATACATTATAAGAAGATTTGAGGATAAGAGAAAAGGTTCTAGAGAATTGTTTATAACATTATCTACAGCCCTAAAAAAGAAAATGCAAAGAGCTTAATGAACATTACAAACAAATAAGGCAATTAGAGCTTTGTTATCTAAACAAATACACTACACAAGGGAAAATTCAAGCTATATAGTAAAGAGAAAACTTATTTATGGTGAAAAACACAATCATAGCTCACAAGGAAAGTTCCATATATATGTTTGAGAACAACCGATAAGAAAATATACAACCAAGCTTCGTAAGTAACCAATTATATTTTCAGGTGCATCTAAAGCTTGAGATTATAATGACAAAGAGGAGATAATAAGAAGTGTCTCATTACACCTCACAATGAACCCATCAAAATAAAAACAAGAGTTCTAGGTCAAACTATGGCCATCCATGGTATTTTTAGCAGAGTGGCTGCATTTTTTTCCATAGTTCGCACGCAAAACTAAGAAGCATCCAAAATAAGCAATAAAGAACCAAATCTCAGTGAGCACAAAGCTATCAAAAATAAAAAATTACAGAGGCTACAAGAACAACCCAAAAGAGAGTAAGAAGACCCAATGTGAACAAGAGTACAAATGTGTTGGGTTATAGAATACCCATCAAAGTAAAGTTTAAGAATATACAGATTAAAAGGTAATGAAGAAACTATGGTGCTCAAGAGAAAGGAGCTGAGATCACCTTTTTAAAGAAATGGTGTTCAAAATACTCAGTATGGTGACTGTAATAGTCCACAAAATCTCATTTTTCATCCACAGAGGAACCAAAAAGCAAAAACAAGAACCCAAAATGGGTTTCCATTAGAGAAATAGATCTAAAAACCCAAGAGAAGAAAAAGTTTACATCATTTCATAGAATGTGATAGCCACATACTCACCTCTAAAAACTATGGTTGACACAGAATAATGAAGAAAATGACATCCTTACATATTTACCAAGGATTTTGAGCCTCAAAAGTAGAGTAATAACTTACAAAGCAAGTGATTTCTAAATCACATAGAAAGATTCAACGAGAAAACAATGGCCTTGAAAGAAATATTTGGCATAGCTTCATTAGCTCATAAGGAGCTCAAGAATAATGCAAAAGTCTATAGTTCCACAATGTTTTTCCCACTTAACTCAACCAAAGTGTTTCCAAACCAACCAGTGGCTATATGTAAAGTACATACGTGGCAATAAATCACAAAACCTAGCTTACTTGGGGTCAAGCTCCACCGACAATCAATCAAGGGGTAAATTCATCGTGAAGAAGGGGAACATATTTCCCGCTTAAATGATTATATTTGACCAAAATCTATACTATGATTTATGAAATGAACAATAAAAAGATATCGAAACATTATTATATGTGCCATGGTCAAACAAGAGCCACAATGAATAAGGTATAAACCCTTAATGTTTCCAAAGCAAGGTGCATGGTCAAAGTAAAAAGGTGTCAAATTACATGATATAATTTGTGAAAATATTTAGCAAAGGAGATGATGATTATTTTGAATACTATTATATGCTCAGGACCAAGTCAAAGATAAATACCGAGTGATGTTACCTTAGACTATGATGTGTGCAATGATTATTCAAAAGGCACACTACATCAGAAAATGCCATCTAAGGAGGGGCCAATGGGGGTGAATGAAATCTAGATCATGATTGCCTTACCTTATTTTTGAAAAATGGAGAATCATTATTCTTGCACATGCTACATGTGGTTCCCAAAGTAGGTGGAGTTTTATTTTTGATTAAAATAAATAAAAGACATTATTCTTATACAAGAGTAATTTTCCATCCCTTCACAAGATGATAGATCGAGAGATAAAGAAAAATTTACCATTACAAATGGATGAATGCACAAGTGTCGCATCATGCGAAGAAGAAGACAAAGATCATGTACTTTCAAAGGAATACTTTCACATAAAGAAAGGGTTAAAATTAGCTAAAATAATCACCCAAGTTATTTAGTTCATTAAAATAGAGCGATCAAATACACTCGACTATGTGTATTTTTGTAACTAAGGCTATTAGCCTCATTCAAACTACAAATTTATTTTTATTCCTTTATTAATTCATGATAAAGGCTAAAAATAATATTCATGGATGAGTACTGATCGCAACCTATTTTTAGGAGGGGTTGAGTGAATTATTTTGCTATATATTGTGTGTATTAGCAATGCACAAAGGAGGAATTTTTTTATGTATGAGTGTTGAAGAATATTTTTGCAAGTTTTTCCCTTCAATGAGAACCAATTATTGCCTTTCTAATTATTTGTAGTGGTGTGTATCTCTTATTAGCTCTTGTGAATGTTTATTCCCTGAATTAATTATCTTACCTTGCTACAAATTTAGTGTTTTCTATACATTCTTAGTGTGCATGTTAGCTACTATGTTATTGTGATTTATTCCCTCAACACACAAGTGTTTTCCTTAGGATCAAGCTAAAAACCCATTGGTTCATGCATTTGCAATTTGTTCTCAATTTTATTGTGCATGTAATCAGTCAAAGCCCTCAATCAATTTGGTGTATCACCCCATTTCAATTTTAGTTACAATAATATTTTTACCCTTAAAAATCTAAAAAACCCAAAAAAATGATTTAGGATACATCAATAAGGAACCAACCTTGATACAAGAGACTCACCTAAATAATAGGTATACCCATAGACCTGAGGTGTTTCCATTGTATCTATAGAAGTGAGGGAATAAAACAATTTTAGAACCCCTGTTGTTATCCCTCAACCAGGGTGCACTTCTAAGAGATAACAATTACTTTGTTCAAGATGAATTGTTTTGAATTGATTATCCACATTTCTATTGAAATCTTATGCTAATTAATTTCTCTAAATTACACAAATATTTGGTTTAAAATAGTGAAAAATTGGTAACTGTAATTACATGATTGATGGAGCTTTCCTTCATGATGTGGTAAACGGTTTTAAAATAAATTTGTAGCTTTATTTGTTTTAATATCTTTGTCAGTTCTTAAGTGTATCTAGAATGTATTTGATTAGAGATTATTAGTATTTTGATGATATTTTGTTGTGATCTTTTTTTTATTTGAATTCTCAAAGTTTTTGTGAAATCTTGTGTTCTTGGGCTTCCATGAATACAAACCTTCTGGTTGAAGGAATTATTTGACTGTGTGATCCATATTTTACATCAAGAATAATTGTCTGCAATATTTGCAAGGTTCATTTGAGTTATTTGTATAATAAAATTTATCCTTCTTAAATTCCCAACAATACATCAAAATTACAACCAATAAGCATCGATCCACACTGAGAACTATCCCTACTTGCATTATTCAAGCATAAATACTATGGAGATTTGTTAAATTTATCCATCATTTATCTAGACTATGCAAAAGAAACTTGGAATTTGCAACTGTCCTTACTAACCTAAGCCTTTAAAGAATATATCTCCATTTTCTAGTATGACAACTAGTGACAATTATATGATGTTGTATTGACCATGTCTTCTTGAGGTTTTCATGTCACATCCATGAGAAAGTGAATTTAAATATTGTTATATCCATTCCTTTTACAAATACATGCTACCAAATGGGTCCTCTCACCTTGATTGTAGACAAACCTAGAGTGGTAGGGTAGGTCATACCCTTAGTGGAGGTGCTAATAAATATTCCTCAAGTCGAGTGAGAAGAGACTACCAAATCTATCCCTAGCTAAAAAATGACTCAAATCTCATTTTCTCTTTCTCTAAGCATCATGTTTAGTTAATTGATGGTACTTGGCTTAAAAGGTGGGATTGATTTGGGTACCAACACCCTCATAACATCATTTTTGGGGACTATAATTAAAAAATAGATAAATATCAACCTCTGGTAACGTATTAAATATGTTTAGATGTAAATACATGATCTAGACATCATCCTTTGTTGAGATTTATGAAAAATGAGCTTGATCAGAAGTTATTTTCTTGATATTTTCCTAGTTTAAGAAAGCTTTCCATTAAATTTTATTGGCTAGAGGTAAATACTTTGATAAAGGATAACGATATTTTTCAAGCTTTGTTAAATTTGATCATTAAGTTTCAGTTGAAAAGTCATTTGCAGTGATTTACACATCTAAGGTGCAAGACCTTAGTGGCGACTCCACATTATTCAGAAATTATGGTAAATACTAGTGCCTCAAGCTTTAATAATTGAAATTTGTTATCAAGATCTATAAAGATGGAAGGAATAAGGTCCTTCTTCAAGACAAATCTTGGTAGAAAATTATTTCCTAGAGCTTGGAAGGAAAAATCCAACTAAGAAACAAGTCTAGAGAGAATTGGGAGATCAAAGGTTAGAAGAGAAAGTAGTTCTTGTGGTTGAAAGTGATCAACCTTTGATAGAGGAGTACTATATCTCCTTAGACATTTATGGATCAAGCAACCTGGATGAATTTATACACTCCAATTGGTGAGGGGCCTTCATTTACAACTAGTATAGGTATTCCTCATCTCCCTCCATTGTTACTTAGAAGTAATAGAGTTTTATGTGAAACTGAATCTTTAAAGGATCATTACTTTGAGGATCATACACCATTACCTCAAAGACCCCCATCCCACACCGTTTTAATCCTCCTATTGGGACACCTCCTCAAAATAACATGGCTCAGCCTCCACCTAGACCTTTGTTTGTTGTAAATGTTTTTAGGCCCATAGATTTTCACGGTATGGTGGGTTATCCTAATGTAGTTCCACAAGAAGTAAGGAATAGGTTGCCCAAGTTTCAAGGAAATAATGTTATTATTGGTGATCAACACCTAAGAATTTTTATGAATATTATGGAGGATTTTGAGATTGAACATGAGGATGTCTATGTAAAACTATTTATTCACACCTTAGAAGAGGATGCTTAGGATTGGTATAAATCCTTACTAGACAATTCAATTGACTCATGGATTGAGATGAAAAACGCATTTAGATCACAATATGGGGACAAAATTGATCCAAGGTTTCTTCTCTTTGAGTTTGAAAACATTAAAAGAATCCTAATGAGTCTGTTCAAGATTTCAATACTAGATTTAAAAAAACCTTGACTAGAATGCTTATAATTTTGAGGCCAAGTGATGAGTCCTACCTAATAAAATACTTTGATGCTTTTGATAAGAAAACAACATATTATTTGAGGGATAAGAACCCTAGGAATTTGAGGTAGGATTTCTCTATGGAAGTGTAGATTGAAAACAATATCAAGGAAGCAAGGAAACCTCCTAAGAGGGATGGTGTCAAGTTAGTAAATCCTGAAAATCCTTAAGATAGTAAGGGAGTTGATCTAGAAGAGGTAGTTAAGACTTTATGGGGGTGGTGAAGGAAATTTCCTACAATATTTCTAGAGTAGAGAAGGGAATATGATAGAGTTCTCAGGGCCAACACCAACCTCAAAACCAGAATAGATTTGGTAATCATCCTAGGGGTGATCATAGATCAGATGAGAGAGGTAAAGGGCCCATGGGATCAAGAAATAAACAACAAACAAGGGAAAATAAATTGGTCCCTAATCCTTTAACTATTAGGGTTGTCATGATAGAAGAGAACCATGTTATTGAATGGTGTGACAAGTGTTTCTTGCCACATTCCCCTTGTGATCCTAATGAAGAAACTAAAGAGGTAGATGATGATGCTACTTTTGGTGATGTGTGCATGATGGAGTTCCTTGAAAATTCACACCAAAGATCCAATCTACTAAGTTTCGAGTTCCATAACTATAGAATGTTTTTAGATTACATCCACAAGTATATTGTCTTTCTTCTACTTTGGTAATGTTGAAGTTGATATGGTTCATGCTTTTGAATTACCTAATCATGATTTTTAATACTTAAGATATTTTATGATCAAGAAGTATGATGGAGGAATTCCTTCTAAGGAGGATAGGTAGCTTTTGATGAATGTAGTAGTGGCTCAAGAAAAGGAGTACAATCTCAAAAGTAGAACTATCAAAGGAGGAGGGCCACAACCCAAACCAAAAATCCCCTTCTCACTAATATCCCAAAGGATTCCCCTAAGAAGGATATGCCAACCAAAATCCCAACTAATGCCAATAAACCCATTAATATTGCCCAAGCTACGAATAATCTCATACCACGAGAAGAGGCAATCACTCTCCCTCCCAACACAGTATTACCCAAACACAACCCTTGTGATATGGCAAAATTTTGAGTCAAATCAAAGTCATAGTACCCATTTTTGAATTTCTTAGGATCCTTGAGCATAGGAAAAGGGCATTTGATTATTTGGGATTCAAGGAAGATGTAGTGTCCTTAGGAAAGGAAGTTAAAAACATGGATATTCCCCCTATCATTGCAGAATTGAAAGTGCCACAAGCAATGGAAAATTTAGGGGAATCTCCTAAAGTGTATTTGGGAACTTCTCTTGTTGAATCCCAACTTTATGTTGATCCCTTTTCTACTATAATCATTAAGGAAAGACTTGTGCACAATTATATGTTCGATTTAGGGGCTTCATGTAATGTGATGCCTCTTGAAGTGATGAATGAATTGAATATCAAAGTAACAATACCTTTGGAAAATGCATTGCCATGGAATCAAGAGAAGTACCGGTCATTGGGTATGTGAAGGGTTTAGTAGTGCAATTAGCAACTTATCCTGGTAAATATTTAACCATGAATGTAGTCATTGTTGACTTCCTTGCTAAATGGGAATGTTACTGTCAAGAAAATGGGCTGCTAGTGTGGGTGGAAGTGTGCAAATGGATATGTCATATGCCACCATACTAGTGGAAAGAAACCTTCTCAAGCTGTATGGTGAGAAGAATATGTTACATTTGATTGAAGATCCTAATAATGCTACTTATGAAGTTCTGTATACAGATGTTGATGTTAATAATTTTGTTGGGTATGCATATTTTAAGGAACATAGTATTAATAAGAGTAAGTGTCTTGAACAAATTGGTGCTCCCTAGACTTTGATGTTTGATGGAGCTTGCTCCAACTTGGGAAATGACGCGGGAGTTTTCCTTGTATCTCCAAGTCAAGATATTTTTAATTTCTCCTTCAAGATTAAATTTGAGTGCACAAATAAAATTGTTGAGTATGAGGCATTACTCTTCGGTTTGAGGATTTCTAGAAATACGGTATAAGGGATATAATTGTTAAAGGAGATTTGGAGTTGGTGGTCAAAAAAGTCAGAAAATTGTATGCTAAAAAATCAAAGGATGAAATAGTATAAGCATGTAGTTTGGGATTTTATTGAAATGTTTGACTCCTTTAATATATTGTATCATGATAGAACTCAAAATATTGTGATAGATAGGTTGGTAGTGCTTGGATCCAGGTTTGAAAATTTCACTATTTCTCCTTATTGTGACTATGATATTGAATTATTGTCAAGACCATCTGTCCCTGATAATGTAAAACATTGGAAAGTTTTTTTTAAGATGATGCCCAAGTTCAGAGGTTTTTTCAGAATGATGGATAGTTTATTGATCATTGTATTGATTGGGAACTAATGGTCACAATATGTGATGGGAAAGAAACCCTGTTTGGTAAGGACATAATCCAATTGAAAACAAACACAATCCCCAGAGGGTTGGTGGCTTTAGAGTCCAACTTTGATAATGCAGATATGGTGGTTCACAAACATATTTCAGCTTCAAGGGATGTGGAAGAACATAATCTAGGAATTGAAGAGAAACCTAAGAAAATATGGTTAGGAAGTAAGTTGAGTAAGGAGGAAAAGCAGTCCTATTTTGAATTGTTGAAGAAGTACCAAGACTGCTTGGCATGGTCTTACTCAGAATTGAAAGCATATAGGGAGGATCTATTTCAACATGAGATACCTTTAGAACCTAATGTTAAACCATTTAAGTAAAAGAAAAGGCCAATTAATCTACTCTCTCCCTCAAAATGCAAGAAGAACTCAAAAATTTAAGGGATGGAGGGATAATACAGCCAATGAGATATTCTTCATGGGTGGAAAATTTAGTGCCCATAAGAAAGAAAATGGAGACATAAGGTTGTGTGTGGATTTCAGGAACTTGAATAAGGATTCAATTAAAGATAATTATCCATTCTAATATGGACAACATGCTATAGTTGGTCATAGGATCTAAATTGCTGTCTACATTGGATAGATTCTCAGGGTATAACCAAGTGGTTTTAAAGCAATAAGAGTGAATTAAAACTACTTTTACAACTCCATGGGGTACCTATGTATATGTGAGGATGCCTTTTGGTCTGATGAATGTTGGGGCTACTTTTCAAAGAGATATGGATGTTGCATTCTTAGGATACATCAATGATTTTATTGTAGTTTATTAGGATGATGTGACAATATTATCTAAGAAAATAAGTGATCACTTGAGCCATGTAGAGAAGATGCTGATTAGATGTAGAGAATATGACATCTCATTGAATATGAAAAAGTGCCACTTTGGGATTCAGAAGGAAAAATTTTGGGAACATTGTGTAAAGGAGGGGTTCATGATTGATCCTGAAAGGGTGGAAGAAATTAGTAAAGTTCCTATCCCAAAAACTAAGAAAGGGATTCAGTCCTTCTTTGGTCAGATAAACTTCATTAGGAGGTTCATTTCTAATTTCTTGAAATGACTATCCCCATTACAAGCATGTTAAATAAGGACCAGATTATCAAATGGGAGGAAGGAGCTCTCTAAGATTTCAATGGAATTAAAGAAGAGTTAAAAATACTCTAGTGATAGAAGTCATTGATAATAAGAAGGATTTCTAGATGTTCTCCTTTGCATCTGAAAACATTGTTGCTTCTGTATTGTTGCAAAAGGATGAAGAGGGAAATTAAAGGCCTATTTCCTTTTTCATTAAATCATTACAGGGAGATGAATTGAAGCATATCATCATTAATTTTTCTTTGTTAAGAGAAAATAAAATATTCAGCCCTATATTTTGAGTTCTAAAATTGTATCCTATGTTCCCCACACTATGGTCAAAGACATTTTATCAGAAATGGAAATTTATAGCAAAATATGCCGTTGGGTGAATAAGCTACATGAGTATGACATGGATATATAGACCACCAAGTTGGTTAGAGGTTTGGGCCTTACAAAAATGATGGCAGAAAGCAACCTGCAGTGATGGAAGTCAACGAAATTGAGGAAGGAAATATGGATGTCCATGAGAAATTAATTAATTCCATATGGTATAAGGACATAATATTCTACCTCAAAATTTTGAGTGTCTAGGACATCTAGATAAAAATCAGAGGAAACTCAAACTAGGCTCTCATAAATATATCATAATTGATTATGGGTTGGCTTGGAAAATCCTGAGGGGGTTCTTTTGAGATGTATCACAGAAGAAGAAGCTCCCAAACTTATTGCAAAATTTCATGGGGAGTATGTGGAGGCAATTTTGTTGGAAGAGTGACATACCACAAGATTACTAGTGGCCTACAATTTTCAAGGATGTAGCCTTATTGGTTAGAAAATGTGAAAGCTGCCAAAGGTTCTCAAGAAGAATGAAAGCTTCAGGTGCTCTACCCCTACAACCAGTGTCAATAGAAGCTCCCTTTAAACAATGGGGCATGGATTTTATTGGAGAGATCTCAAATACCTCAAGTGCAGGGAACAAATGGTTACTGGTGGTCACTAATTATTTTACCAAGTGGGTTAAAGCTATCCCCACCAAAAGGAAACTCACCAAATAGTCATGGATTTCATCTTGAATCATATAATTTGTAGGTTTGGAGTACTGCAAAAATATTTGTTGATAATGCCATGATTTTTAGGGCTAATCCATTGGTGACTATGTGCCAAGAATATGGAATTAATCTAACATATGCATCTAACTACAATCCACAAGGAATGGTCAAGTTGAATCAAGAAACAAGAATTGTTTAAGATAATTAGAAGAACATTGGAGGTTAACAAAAGGAAATGGGTGAGCTAGTTGAAATTTTCTTTATGGGAAGATAGAATCATTGCCAAAAGATCCACTGGAAAGAGTCCATTTGAATTAGTTTATGGAGTCCAGGCTATTTTACCCCTACATATGCAGTTATCTTCTTATTAGTTCATATAACATCTTGAGGATGAAGAAGTGAACCCCTATGAAGCTAGGATTAATCAGATAGTTGAGTTGGATGAAGAGAGAAGGAGTCTCCCCAATGAACTTAAAGTGTAGAGAGAAACTTAAGAAATTGATTGATAAAAAGGTGACTCAAAGAAATTTCAATGTTGGAGATCTCTTTTTTGCAATGGGACAACATAAATTAGGATAAAGGAAAACATGATAAATTTGATGATTTATGAATAGGTCCTTATTCTATTGACATAAGAATTTGTGTGCACACCTTTTTCTTAAAAGACTTAGATGGAGATTTTATTGAATTGCATGTCAATTCTAGGCATCTAAAATACTTCTTGGATTGATTACAAACAAGGTACGCATTCCTATACAATGTATAGTCATTTTGTTTTGTTTCTACCTTTCGTTTTTTCTTTTGTTTCCTTTTTTCTTTTTTTGGTCTATAATGACCAGCTTCCTTGGTGTCTTGGTTTGTTTTTTACTATTTTGGGTTGGTTCGATTTGACCTTGTGCATGTTTTAAATTGACTACGCAGCCCAATGGATTCAAGCACTTGGTCTATTCAATGCTTGGTTAATATGGTTCTTTTGGCACATGTGGGTGGTGCCCATCCCAAGCCGGAGCAGTGTTAGTGCTTAATTTGATCTCACCTTTTATCTAGTTTATTCCTTTAAAAAATTTCTCTTTAACTAGTTTGCTTATGTGAAATCCTATTCTTAAAGATATATTCATGTTGAATGCAAATGAAAATCTTGTCTTTAGGGCATTGATCCTCTTTTTTAGTCAAATATTTTGAAAGTATGTCATTACTAAAAACCCTGTGAAATAGGTCAAAAAAACTATGTTAAATTATGGTTTTCCTATTTCAAATGTTGCCCTTGTTGTCCTTAGTGTAAATTACGGACTACAAAAATTTATGGCTTGGTGGGTATTCAAAGAAAAAAATTGAGAATCCACGGAAGCAAGGAACATCACCGTAGAAAGGAGGAAGGTTATCCACGTGTCCCTCTAGTAATCCTTTAAAGAAGCACAAGAAATCGGGAACCTCAAAGTTGAGGGTTGATCATGTGGCTTATGCATGGCAAGGTAGTCCAAGTAGGTGAAAAGTCACAACAAAGGAAAATAACGCGCATGCCTCCATGTGTCACCCAGCGTAACTTCAAAAGAGAATAAGTCCAAAAAGGGAGGAAATTTCCATGGAACAAATAAAAGGCCCCGTGGATGGATATTTAGAACCATGCTACTCTAAGTAATGCTATGAACTAAGGTAACAAAGGTGCATGGTGGGATGCGGATCATAGTGAAGCAAATATCATCATCTAGGTGAGCCGCAGAAGGTTTTGAAAAGCTATGATACACTAAAGGATGGAGTAAAAATGTGGTGTGATACCATTAGATGTGATGAGGTAGGTTTCTTCTACAAATATAAATATCTTCACGAGGCTCAATAAAGGACATGACTTCATTTCACAGTTAAAGTCAAAAGTGGAGTAGTGAGTCAAGCATGTAAATTCATATATGTTCAGAAGATGATGGAAATAAAGATTCAGATGCAAAATTGGGGTTCTATAGGGGCCCTAACCCATGATAAAAAAATTTCATACATATTTGGAAATTACATCAAAAAGAAGCAAGAAAAGAAAAGCATTCAGCTATCCCCTACTTCTATTTTTTCTCCTGAAAATGGGGGAATTCTATTTAATAGTATGTTCTTCCTTGATATGAACTCATTTGAACCTTGAGATTTCTAGAAAATACAACTAACCCCACTAAATTTTGAGACATCCCCATATCCATCAATAATTCAACAATATTTTGGGACCGTCTATAATATCCCCTAGCTCAATCTTCTTCTAATAAGAATATACCTAGTCCAAAATATCCAAGCCACATGTAGGAAATGTCATTTTACCTTTTTATTTTTAAGAAGTGGATTGACTAGGAGTGTACTCGAGGGGATCATTTTGATTTCTTGGGAGAGAAAGCACTATGGCCCTTGGACTGATGGAGCAAGAGATTTAGAACTAGACTCACCCTTGTGCCTCCTTGTGAAAGGTGGATGCTCTCTTGGCAGAGGAACATGTTGAGGTCCTGATAATGTTTTCTCCATCAAAGAATCCACTACACTAGAATGGAAGGTTGGAGAGTAGAATTGCCATTACTCTCCTTGGTGGCAGATAATGATGCTTTGGAACATTGAGGAGATGAAGGCACTACTTCTTCTTCATCCAAAATAATAATTGGGGCTGAGATCTTGATTCCCCCTCTTCCTTCTTGAGGATGGTGTTGGTATGGTGGATGGTTGGGATGACACATGTCTTTCTTGACATTTTTCAGAGAAATTATTCTCTACTCTAGTTCATTTACTTTATGAGAAATGATAGGCCCAATATCAATTGAAGTCTTATCATAAAGTACGTAAGACTCCTTGGGAACCTCTTTCAAGCACAAATTCTTCATTACATAGAAAGGGACACTTGTATTCAGCCATGCCTATCATAGCATGCCTCCTCTCAATCTAGAATTTCTTCAACTCTTCTAGATATTTTTGGTGCTCCCAACTAAAGAGATGATAGTAAATCAACTGGTAAGATGAGAAAATAGGATTGATCTTGATCAATCTTAAGAGGAGTGAGAGCCAAACTTCTCGATATGTCAGGGGCCCTTTGTTATCCTGTGGGGCTATGATTTCAATCAAATCCCTAAAAAGGCCTCATCTAATGAGTTAGATCTAATATTTGGTTTAAATATTTTGAAGATATCTCTTTGAAGCTATTTACCACAGCCACCTCTTGTCATGGTGCAACAGAGAGCTCTATACTAATTCTTCACATTCAAGATTGGAAAAAGGATGTATATTGGAGAGAAAATAGAGTTGAATTTATAATGAGGATAACATAGAAAAAATGAGGTGAGTAGAATCACTGCCATCAAATGAAGAAATATCTTTCATGTAGCTCACACGAAGGAAATAAATTTGAAGGAGATTGGAACTATGCAATAAGATACATTTGATTTATGTGATATGATCCATATAACAATACTCAACTTTGAAAGACAAAAACATGAGTATTGTGTGGCTTAAGGTTTATTATAAAACAATGAAAGGGATTGTACATCATATCAATCCATCTAGAGGCACTCCGAGAACTACCAAAAGACTTCTTGCCCACCAAAATGGAGAAATGGTGACATGACATCCTGTCATATTTGAGAAAGTGAAAATGGAGAATGAGTGAGCAAATGAAATTATATAATGTGATGAGAATAATATCACAAAAGGGGGTTAAATTTTCTAATATTTTAGAGAAGAAAGGAGAGAACCTATTTGTACTTGCTAAAACTAAACCAATCTGAGATATCCGAACTATTATTCATTTGTTCCCAAGCCTTCTCGCCAAGATGATTTCACTGCATACGGTCATTAGCAAATATTGAATCATAGTTGTTGTGTCCCCTTATTGAATAATTGGTGTTTCTTGAATTAATTTACGTATATTTTCATGAGTGTTGTTACTTTGTTCAAGATGAATTGTTTGAATCGATTGTCCACATTTCTATTGCAATCTTATGCTAATTAATCTCTCTAAATTACACAAATATTTGGTTTAAAATAGTGACAATTTGGTAACTGTAATTACATGATTGATGGAGCTTTCCTTCATGATGTGGTAAACGATTTTAAAATCAATTTGTAGTTGTTTGTCTTAAGATATTTTTCAATTTCGAGTGTATTTGGAATGTATTTGATTAGAGATTGTTAGTATTTTGTTGAGAGTTTGTCATGAGATTTTGTGTTTGAATTCTCAAATTTTGTGTGAAATCTTGTGTTCTTGGGCTTCCATGAATACAAAATTTTGGTTAAAGGAATGCTTTGGACTGTGTGATCCATATTTTACATCAAGAACAATTGTATATAGTATTTGCAAGGTTCATTTGATTTCTTTGTATAATCAACTTTATCCTGCTTAACTTCCCAACAATACATCAAAATTACAACCAATAACCATCAAATCCACTAGAACTACCCCTGCTTACATTATTTAGGCATAAATATTGTGGAGATTTGTTAAATTTTTCCATCCTTTGTCCAAAGTATGCAAGAGAAAGTTGGAATTTACAACTATCTTTAGTAACTTGAGCCTTTATAGAAGATATCTACATTTTCTAGTGTGACAACTCATGAGAGTTAGATGATGTTGTATTGACCATGTCTTCTTGAGGTTTCCTTTTCACATCCATGAGAAAGTGAGTTTAAATATTATTGTTATATCCATTCCTTTTACAAATATAGGTTACAAAATGGGTCCTCTCACCCTGGTTGTAGGCAGAACCTAAAGTAGTAGGGTAGGTCATACCCTTAGTGGAGGTGTTATCCAATATTCCCAAGTTAGAGTGAAAAGAGACTTCCAGATCCATCCCGGCTACAAAATGACTCAAATCCTGGTTTGTCTTTCTCTAAGCATCCTGTTTAGTCCATTGATGTTGCTCAGCTTACAAGGTGGGATTTATTTAGATACCAACACCATATTTTCCTCTAGTTTGGAAAAATCAATGGAGCTTGAGTCACTCATGCTGCTATCTTTGATAAGGAAATCCACATTTTCTTCAATGCTTTTAATGGCATCAGCCTAGTACTATGGTGGGCTTGTATGTCAATACTAAGATTATATTTAGGGAAGATTGGATCATATTTAGGAGGCCTTCAACTAAAATATTATTTCCCTTATTCATACTACAAAGCACTCTTTTAGCAAGGGGAGGGGGTGTAGAGGGAAGTAGGGGTTCTTGGATAAAATTTTTGGTTGTTGGGGGAGGGGAGTTAGAGGGGGATAAGGGTCATTGAGTGCAATGCCATGAAAATACTAGTGCAGAAGGAAAATAACTCCTTGATGCAAGGAAGGGATCTAGTATAGGCTTACACTTTTCTCTAAGGAATGCACTATGTAGTGAGAAAGGTTAACCTTACATGAGCCTAAAGTGATTCAAAAACACAAGATGATGAAGAGGAAATGTAGAGTAGTGCCCTTCCAAAGTAACATACCTAACCACCATCTTTTTGACCTTATTGTTGGGGGGTGGTAAGAAAAGAGAAAAGCAATCCATATTTACCAATTTCCAAGATTTCATCTCCTCCACAAACCTTTTTCTTCAACATCCTTTTCGAACTTGTTCCTATAAAATTTAATTCCTTCCATTCCTAAGCCTATGATGAAGGATATAAGGTTTTCAGTAATGGTGAATTATTTTCCCCTAAAAGTGATGACCCTATCCTTTCATTTACGAGAAAAGGTTAGGGAAATTTGGATATCATGTCCTTTGATCCTTTGCATAAAATTAGTAAAGTTGTCTACATCAAGGATCTTCCACATATCAATGTTATCTTTCCATATTGGATCACAAATTCTCTTAATGTGACAAGGAGGGCCACCCATGGTTGAAATAATAAAAATGACATCTCAATAATCACTCAATGAAATATTTTTCACAACGCCATATCGATATTTGAGAAAGAAAAACTCCCCAACACTCTAGAGGATAGATTTCATAAACAAAATGGATTTTCAAAATCTTTCTCCTTCACATAAATGCCCAACCATATTACAGATGATGACCATTTGAAAGAGTTAAAACCCACAAGTGTGGCATACCCCAAGATAAGGCTCCACACATGCCTAGATTATCATCAAGTACTTTGTCCTATATAGGTGGCTTGGGAATCTTTAGCAATGATGATCTGAGTCATGTGAGGGATGTCAATGACATCACACCATACTTTGTATTGATTAGAGAAAACACCTTCATTGGCAAAGAATTCACCGCACTATTTCCCTCATGGTACGTATGACATACTATTACATTATCAAACTCCTTGCAAATCTCCTTGGCTTTGTTAATGAAGTCTTTAATAGTCCAGTTAGGGGGATGGGTATTTTTAAGGTTATTAATAATGTTGATAGAGTCCCCCTTGATTATTAGTTTTTTACATTGTAATCCTTAGCTATTCTTATCCCCCATATGGCGGCTTGTTCCATTAAAAAGTGATTAGATTTGATTCACATTGGTCCTATAAAATAAACAATGGGTTTTCCTTTGATTATGAATGATACCTCCACAAACCAACATTCGGTGGGTTTCCCTTAGAAGCTCCATCAAAATTGAGCTTATACCACCCTTTAGGAGGGGGTCCATTGGATAAGAGACATGTCCAAACTTGGAGTTTGACTATTAGCAGTACCAAGCTCAATATTTCAATTACTTAGAAACCTCTCCTCCTCTTTGGGTAACTTGAAGTTCTTGTGAGTCTTAAACTTCATGATGTTCTCTTTGAAATCAATTGCTATTTCATTGAGGAGTCTCTTGCAAGATTTATTGATGTTTCTTAAAATATTAGAGTTTCTATCCTTCCATATCCTCCAAAGAGTATGAGGAAAGATGAACCTCCAGAGGATTCTAAGTAAGTAGCGCTTAAAGGGATGTTGTCAAACTTACCAATCGTGAGCTATGTCATTCGAGAAGGCAAGGACAATGTCAAATATCTCAAAAATAAGTTTCCATAGAGCTCAGAAACATGACATTGCAAACAGATATGTTGAATGAATTGGATTCTAACTTGTATTGGCAACATCTATTAGGAAGGGTAGATCTCCTTTTAGTAATATTATCAGTGGTGAGGATGATCCTATTCAAAAATAAGCTAGATGAAATGGTTTATTTTTGGGGTGAGCTTCTTATACAAGATTTCCCCCTATCAAAGGTGTAAGAGTACAATTTATATTATCTTTATCAATGATTTTATAAATTTAATTTCATCTAACAAAAAATGTTTTTTATGTTGTTATAACATTGATATCTCCTATATTTTCTAGATGATGATCATACTGTTCTTAAAAGGTACTAAAGTTTCTAAGGGTAAAGTATATCCAACTAAGAGGACACAACATTTTAGAGATGTGGGAAAGAGGATTTTTTGTTGTTAGTGTTGACATAATATTGGATGGAAGAGTAAAATTAACTTTGTCGGTTGGTGAATTTGAAACCTTGATAGATTTCAGAAATAAATGATACTAAATTTCTTAGTTTAGAGAGTAATTTTTCAAAGCACAAAGTTTCGTCCATTCCCCCTATTTATAGTGATCACAATATTAGTGTCTTAGATGGCTATAATGCTACGATAGATGAAGATTATAGTGATGACACTAAAATACCATAAATACAGTCCTAAAGATAGAATTGATTTTTTCACGCATAATTTCATTCTCAAAAAAAAATTTCTAGTAGCAATGATGACATAGTGATGTGTTTTATAACTCACATGCTAGATGATCATAAAATTAATGAGGATATATTAGGTCCTTTTAATTTTTTTAGATAAGGATAGAGGTTTTTAACAGGGTCCTACTGATACAACCAAAATAAATGGTCTTACCACCTAGATATTACATTAAGGATAATATAGAACAAACATGAGATAAAATAGAGCAATCGCTAAAAAAAAGTAGGAGAAACACAACAAATATGAAACATAAATGTAACTAAAAGCAGTCACATGATAGTGCACAAATAAACCCCACTAAAATATTTTAGAGGTTATTCTAGTTCTACGATAAGAGTTCCTTCCCACATTCTGGAATATTTTTTTCCTAACCACCTACATACACAACTCCTTAGGAGTGTCCCTAAAGAAATTACCATTCAGACCCAAAAATTTATATGATTTCAAGCAAGGACCTTCCCAATATCTTAAATCATTCATCCATTTATCTCTATTATCTCGAGAAAATAAGAGTACAAATGATAACAAAATGTTCTTCCATTGCAATATCATATGTCATAATAAAGCATTCCTTTTCAATATGATTATGAAACAAAATTTTATTCTCCTATGGTTTTTAATTTTTTGAACCATCCTCCTCCTCATCTAACTAATGGATGATATCTTTTTCTCCTTTGTATATGAAGAATGGATCATTTCATCTTGGCCCTATTCATTCTTTTCTTCTTCTTCATCTACCTCTTCTTCTTCTTCTTCTTCTTCATCAACTACCTCATATTCCTCTTCTTATTCTATATTTTATCCTATTCAACTAATCCAACCTCCAAATAGGGGTATCCTCCTTTTGTTATTCTTATTCTATAATTCTCACCAATTTAGCTTCTTGATCTTATTCTTTATTTACTACTACTTATGTATCCGAAACTTCCCCTTCCTTTTCAAATATTTCCTTCTTTCCTAGAAATAATCTCCCCTTCATCTATCCCTAAAACGTCTCCTTCCTCCATAAGTAAGTTCCCCTTATTTTATTTCTTGAACCTCTTTTATCATAACTGTATTTAAGGATCATCATTGTATTTTAAACCCATCCTTTCTTCATTTAAAAAATATTAACTCGATCTCGATCTCTTCTCCACTGTGGATTTTCTCCAGATCTGTCCTTATTTTCTTTCTTCCTTACCCAAATCCCTTTTACTATCTAGAAAAATCTAGGAGGAGTGGCCTAATTTGGAACACATCTTACATTTAAGCTTGGTCTATTTGTACACTATAAATTGGGTCCAAGTACCCAGTTTTGAATGCAACAAGATCAAGTTAGGAATAACTCTATCAACAAAGGCATTCACACAAAACCTAGCATGTATGATTCTAGTTCAAGCTTTAGTGGCTCCATCAAATGTAATGAGTGACCCAAAATACCATGAAATATCTATCAATATATTTTCATCCCAATACTTCAGATGTAGTCCAAGTAAAATGATCTATAAATACATAAACATGATATTAACATTGTCTAGATCAAAATATGGATTCTATTTCATAAGAAATAAACCCATATTTCCTAGAAACCAGGGACCATCAACCAAAGCATGAAAAAAATATTCATTATTATTAACATGGATTAAGAAAAACCATTTATCATGGAAGAGCTCTCCATGTAACCTTTTGGCATCCATTTCTATTTTTCCCATCTTTGTATGATATCAATATTGGGTTTGGGACTAAGGAACTTACCAATTAGTTCATATTGAATTCCTTGAGTGGATTTATCAACAAGATAATCAAGAATATTAATATGGTTCCCCTTCTCATCCACATGATGTTTCAGATCCATTTGTGCAACATGATCTTCTACCACCATTATGTTTTTTCTACAAGATTGATGCCTAAGAGATACCTAGAGAAACTAGCAAGGATGTATAATCAAATTTTTGGTCCACCTCATTCCCGATCCCTCTAGACATTGCAAAAATTATTTCAAAAAAATTCTTCCTAGTTATCTCAATCAATTATAAAATCCAAGAATAGGTCCTTTGAATATTTTTGTATGGATATAAAATGTGGTGAATTTCTGTTCTAATTGCTCAAATTTTCTACTACCTAATAAATTAATAGTTTGGATAATAAAACATATTATTTTCGGTTAAGGGAGGGAGTTCTCAATTACAATGTTTGTACCTTTACACATCAATGAGCATAATTTAAAGTTCCATGGACTCGTTACTACATTAATCCATTTTTGCTCATCTACAGAAAATATTTTATAGAGGGAATAATTACCAATGTACTTGAAGGATACATGGTACATTTTAAGAGATCAGATGCTAATAGATTTGGTGTGAGCATTGAAAGATTATTTAACCCTCCTTGTAAAGGATTCTCCGTATCTAAAGGTTCTCTCAAACTATGGCCAACATGAAAATTGGTTGACATAAATGATTTTTAGATGAATATTCGATTTAAAAAGGACCTAAAAGAGGTTGAGGTCATCATGTGGGATGTATTAGAAGAATTTTAACCTCATTTTTTTAATCCAATTTATTTTGAAGCCACTAATCGTATTCATTCCAAAAAGTGATTAGAAGATCTCATAATGCTAAAAATGTCACAAATTAGATGCCCTCTAGCCAATCCATCAAATTGAAAATATGATGAGGATATATGATGATAAATATTTATGGATGATATGGAAAATGTGAAATATTATTATTAGAAATCTAATTATCTCCAAAAATTTCCTTTTATTTAGTTAGAGTTCAAAACATATGGCGCAAAACTAGAGTCCGAATGAGATTAACATAAAGAATTTTGTAATAGATGCATTAACAAAAATGCCATCTTGAATGTGGGAAACTAATGTGGATGTACATAGAATGTGTTGGTTCTCAAATTAATCTCGTCCCATTTGTCCTTGAAGTTCTCTAGTTTGCGGGCTCTGTCATTTTCTCTATCTCCCGTATTGATGCATAAAAACTCTATCCTCCATTTGGTTTCCATGATCAGTCCCTTCCCGGGTCCAAGATCAATTAAAGGTTGAGAATTTTTTTTTTTTACTCTTTCTATCTCGAAAGAGTTTGTAACTTGGGCGTAAAACTCGGGTTTTCCTTTCCTTCCATTTTCCATAGTCACATTTTGTTGTCCCTATCATTTTTTTCCCAAATACCTATGGAAACATGATTGGATGTAGCTCGGAGGATCATATTTGAGCCTTATAACATTTCCAAATTATTTTTCCTTGAAGAAAGATTCATTTCCAAGCTCAAATGGTGATTTTCCTACATTTTACGGTTTGATGGGTGTATTTTTCCTGGTCAAATTTACATCTTAGCATCAATGGAAACGTGGCCCTTTTTGGTTGGATGTGGCTTGGCAACTTTAAAAACTCTAAGGCTCACTTCAACCCAAAACTTGTCCATGTGGAGGAATGACACTCATTTGAAAATTCACCTTTTGGTTTGGCCTTGGAGTTACGCTGGGGGGACACGTGGAGGTTTTTGCTGCTTTGCCCAGACTTAGACAAATTTTTCATGCAACTGGTACTATTTTGGCATAGCACTGTGGACACATGGAGGGCTAGTGCTCATTTGAGGAATCGCCAAGGGTCCCACCTTAACTATTGTGATAGGGAGACATGTGGAGGCTTCCATTGGCTTCGCTTTGTACTTTAACTTTTCAAAGCAAATTTTTAAGGCTTGGGACATGTGGTGAGCCTATGTTTGTTCAGGGTCTCCGCTCTTGGGCACCATCTCAAAGTTACGCCATGAGGACACATGGAGGCTTCTACTAGGTCTTCCCATACTTAGAATTTTCAAGCAACTTTCTGGAGGCTTGGGACACGTGGAGGGACCGCGCTTATTTGGGGACTAGCCCCTAAGTTTTATTTTGAAGAAGCGCCAAGAGGACACTTGGAGGCTTCCACTCACTCTTCCCTTTGCTTGGAATTTTCAATAGCTAAAGGAAACTGTCTTGGACCCTAGACACATGGTGCCTTCTCGCTAAACTTTCAACTTTTGCAACAAATCTACTAACTGAGACATGTGGTGAGCCCGCACTCATTTGGGGTCTCTATTTTTGGGCACCATATCAAAAGAGTGCCATGAAGACACATGGAGGCTTCCACTAGCTCCTTTTACACTAAGACTTTTCAAAGGCCAAAAGGTGTTTTTCTTGGGCCTAGGGCATGTGGAAGGCCCATGCTTGTTTTGGAAACTTTCCTGTACTTCTCCTTTGTAGTTGTGCCAAGGAAACATGTGGATGGATGTGATATAAAATAGAAAAGGGGCATAATCAATGGTTGCTTTGTGCATTTCACCTGTTTTTCCACCATTTTTTCTCCAAGACTCTTGGAGACACGAATACGCACTATTTTTCATCATTCTTTGATGAAATTCCTTGTCATCTCTATCTGTAAGGTGCCATTGAATGGATTTGAAAATTAAATTGTGAGTCCAAGGATTTTTAATGGTCAATATTTTGAAGTGGGAATTTCTCAGGCACTCATAAAAATGGGAATTACCAGAGGAAATGGATGTAGGGAAGAATTATAGAGGAAAGAGAGGGAAAAGGGATGAAATGATGAAAGTGCAGGCAAAAGATGAGAAAGGTGTTTCCTGAGGTGAAAAGGATTACCTGTCATATCCAACTATGCAGAGTCTCTAGAAAATGATTAAAAAGGGGATTTCTCACATGATAGAATCATAATGATTAGAAGGATTGCCAAAAAGTTGTGGCATGGCATCCTAGTCATTAGTCGAGGGCCCAAGAAACATGATCAGTTCAGAAATGGTCCACCTGAAGCTTTTGGATGTAAATTTGTTAAATTTCATTTTCTCGAGGTAAATTGGTAACAAGTAAAGGTCCTCAAATAATTTTGTCTTTCTCGTGGGGAAATTGAGTGAGTAAAATGTATAAATGTAATGAGAATACTCTTGCAAAAGGTTAGAGTTTGAATTCTAAAAATAAAATTTGAGAAAGCCGTATTCTGAGAAACCCATTTGAGATACCTAGTTAATTTCCTTTGTGTTATATTTTCTATCATGTCAAGTTGGTTACATATGTATAGCCATTGATGAGCACTGAGATTGCTCTAGAAGATTTCCCATGTTGATGAATTTAAGCAATTTTGAAATTAATTTGTGTCCAATCTCTAGCAATTTTTGTCTGTTTTGTTTAGAATGTCTACAAATAGTTTTTTCGTTCCTATTGGAATATTACATTGAAATATTTGTGAAATCACACAGGATCTCATCCCTATGATAGTTTAATGGTATTTACAATTTCATTTCAAGAAGAGCCTTCATCTTGGATGAGATAAACAAATTTAAAATCAATTCACTGTCATTTGTTGATAAAGATTGTATGTAAGTCTTCAAGTGTACCTTAGGTGTGATTGATCAGAGACTTTGGTGTTTAATTGAGTCTTTCAATTCAAGCTTTTGTGTTAGAGTCTCAAAGATTATGTGAAAACGTGCTGATTTGGGCCTCCATTGAAGCACACCTTCTGGTTGAAGGAATGTCTTAACTGTTCTGAAGTATTCTGTTGTTGAGTTGTTCATTGTTGTGAAGTCCCTTCAAAGATCTAGTATAATCAACTTTATCCTGCTTCATCTCCCACCAAAATCATTCAAAAACCATTGATCCATCATGAACTACCCTGTTTTCCCTATATATCAACAAAGGAACAAAATATACTTACTAAAATATGTAGAAACAGTGATTTCTTAATGTCTTCAGTAACCTTAGCCTTGTGTTGAAAGTATCTCCATCATTTATAAGTGACAACTATTAAGAGTTAAATTATGGATTATTGACCATATTTTCCCAAGTTTTTCTTCATAAATTTGTCCAAAAGAAGGATATCTCCATCTCCTTCATCAAACAGAGGTTACACTAAGGGTCCTCTCACCCTGGTCAAAGAGGCATGGCCTAAAGTAGTGAGGACAGGTCAAATCCTCTTGAAGGTGCTATCCATCTCTCCATAAATCTGAGTGACAAAGGGCCAGTTAGATCTCATCCCTAGCTACAAAACAACACACACTATGATCTATCTATCTCTAAGCTCCATGTCCAATCTATGTTGCTGCTCGGCTTGAAAAGGAGAACAAATTTGGATACCAAGTAATGAAATATTATGGGATGGATATTTTCTCAATTCATCATGCAAAGTTTATGGGTACCTAAGGAGTATCTTCTATAATCATAAATATGATTAAATAGGTGGTGACATGAATGTAGTTAGTGGTAACGTTAGAAAATATAAAGAAATGTTTAATATTGCAATTATAATTACCTTTATATTAATAGTTTTTTAGAGAAATTCATATATCTCTTTGCATTTGACTCATCATATAAGACATGATGGACTAAAATTTACTTAAAGATTTATTCATGCATTACATACTCACAATTTATTGCAAAAGTTATAATGAGAATACTTAATTATTCAAACTTCCTCTATTGACATAGCCAAGCTTTAACAACATAATAAAAAGATATCAACATGTATACATTGTGAAAAAAAAACTTGTTTTCTAAGTGTGATGAGTGCACATATTTTTACAACACAACCATATAGCCACCACATGCCTAGAAGCACTCTAAAATTTTAAGAGGAATTAACATGGAATAATGAATACATTCAATGTTGTCACACAAATTACTATTCCCATAGATTTCAATAAGAAGAAGAACGTCATGGATTCTTGAGAATTGTGCATGATAAAATTGACAAAATGAAAATTTCCATACCAAGAATGGGTATAAAAGAAAATTCATTAAGTAATGTTATGAACCTACTAGTTACTTTGACTAGCATGCTCATACATGCTTACAAAAAAGGGAGTTTTGGTCACTTTGGCCTACCATTTGTGGAATGTGTAGAAAACCATGTAGTTATATCATTGAATTTGTGTCTCATGAAGCTTCAAGAAATTGTAATTTCATGAGTATGGATATTTATTGTATAGTTGTGGATCATTCAAAATCCATTGTATGATGAATTATTACAAAATGAAGTGCATGAAAAATTTAAAGGTTACAAGGAAATATTTTACCATTCTAAATCAATTAGTGTTGATAGTGTGATTACTTCATTTAGATAGAAACCATCGATCCTCTACTTGTAACTAGATAATGCTTTAAGTGATAAAAAAATCATACCTTATTTGCATTTTCATCAATGTTAACAAAAAAAAAAAAAAGTATTAAACATTGTGTATCTAAGCTTCCTTCCGATGGGGCACACTCATGAGGATATAGATGATTATGCTAAAATGTAAATAATATCCTAATCTAATGCAAATTTGCAGTAAATAAATGAATAATAAAATATTGAAATTAAACCAAGAAACTAAGATATGAAAATATGAAACCTTAAGAGTACAAAGAAGGTTAGAAAATACTTAGCTGATTCACAATGATTTTTAGATAGTGTTACAATGATGACCGTTTGAAAAAAATGGAGAACCATCGCATATAATCTTGGAGAGTTGAATACCTAGAAGATTTGGCTAGAATGGGGCACACTGCGGAAGGATGGGGGCACCTAGGGATCTCTAGTTTGAATTTTGGGCACTCTGGTCTATAGATATGGTCGAACCTAGTTCTAATAGGGTCATTAGGGATTCACACTTGTTTTCTTCTTATCAGTAGTATAACTCCGCCAAATGTTGTTGAGGATATAGAATGAATGAATCACTTGAAACCCCCAAACAAAGCATCAAACCCTAAAAAAGAAAGGACCAAATGAAGGGGTCAGACTATCCTCAACTACCAAAATTATGGACTTATAATTGAGCACTACACTACATATAAGACACAATGTAGTTCTTTGTGTGTGTGCATGAAATAGTGCCCTATATTTCTCTTATGCGTGTCGCACTTTTTGAGTAGCGAGCAAGTAGCTAGATGTAGAATGTAAATAAAGTGTGAATGGAATAGAAGAAATTTATCTCCTATGAAGTGTGATGTAGATGAACCAGCCTTTTATCCCTTGTGATGGAGCTAGATGAATACAAATGGAGCTCTAGATGCCTTTGATGGATACAACATTAGGTTGTTCTAAGTAGTGTTTAGTGCTTGGTCCCTTATTATGTTCACATAACTTTATATTTTTAAGATTCCTTCGCTTGAATTTCATAATTAACCATGAAAAGGTGACTACCAAAAATAAAATTATTCTCAAATGGATGGAAACGACCCGAGTAAAGTGAGTAAAGTAAAAAAGGACTTGTGTAAACATAAAATCACGCACTTATGGGTCATATTTAGTCTCGAGTCTCATGCTACTATTTAGAGGTTTTTTGAGAGAAGAAATTATTAATTAATCCTCATCTCTTGGCCATTTTTAATTGATTTCCATCGTCATTTCCTATCTCCACCATCCACATGACCAGTCATTTTTAGTCATCTTCCATCTTTTTATCCTTGTGGGGTGCCCAAACTAGTACTAGGGCGCCTAATGAGAGCCCGGTCCCCCATAGGTACCCCGATCCTTTTAAACTTTCCCTCCACTTTTTACTCTCTTTCTAGCCATTTGTGGTCTTTATCCTTTTAGTGGTTGGCCATTTCAAGGTTAATTATGAAACTAGATCAAGAGAACCATATAAATATAAAGTTATGAGACCATAATGAGGGACCAAGCAATATCACTACTATCACTCCACCTAGATTTGCATCCATCTATTGCATTGGAGATCATTCAATCCACATGGCTCCATCACAAGGGACAATTCTTGGGTCATCTGCATCATACACAACATAGGGGGAGGATTTATTCTATTCCATACACCATTATATTTCATTTTCTAAACATAGTTAGCTCACTACATCACAAAGTTTGATTGAAAAAGAACAACCTAGGGCATGATCACACACACACACACACACATAGAACTACATTTATTTACTAGTCCATATATCTATATTAGCATTGATTCATTCCTCATTTTTCATTACCATACACTCATCTCCTCGCATAGGTAAATTGATCACACATCTTAGCGTTGTCATTTCTGATGATATAATCTTGTGCTTCGATTCACGGTTGAATGTTGAGGGATTACCACACATGAATCCCACACACTACACTATAGGAATTAAACATTGTGTTTCATCGCACATTTCTCTTCATACATCATACATCATAATAGTCATCATTATGCATGTATCATCCTTAGATTTTCTAGCGTTGCATACTATTCATCATATCTTCCATATCACACATTAAATACAATATTAGAATGTATACGCGTATTTCATCACATTCTATACATAGTTTCATACCACTAAATCTCAAGTCACATCCCTTACATCATACACATTGCACATTTTCACATCATGCTTTTTCTATATACTATACTAGGTATCATCACATTTGAGTCTAACATCACATTACATTATACACATTTAACATCACATCCTACACACCACATATTTACACATTCTATTCATTAAATGATTAGATTTCACTAGTACATGCACTATTACATCTTCTACACGTTGTTGCTGTTACCCTATGCCACACTTTAGTTCATTGTTCCATACTTGACTACCGAGGGTTTACAAATAAAATGGACCTTACACTCATGACATATTTACTATTTAACCCTTCATCATGTGACACTCCTAGGCGAGTGATATATACTTGAGGCTAAATCATCACCTATTTTATCATCTAGTAGTTTTATATACTTTAGGTTACATAACCACTCCCTTATATCCATCTTTCATTGATATAAGCTTAG
The DNA here is from genome assembly GCA_018340775.1 of Taxus wallichiana var. yunnanensis. Lineage (NCBI taxonomy): Eukaryota > Viridiplantae > Streptophyta > Pinopsida > Cupressales > Taxaceae > Taxus > Taxus wallichiana. The sequence goes on from CM031237.1 coordinate 374,120,470, forward strand.
GATAAATCATCACTCCTACATTCATCATGTCATGATGTAAAATTCAGCTATAGGGTTCAAGCACATATATATATTCTAGATCACATATTATCACCATTACACATGTACACTTGTCACATCATGTTAGACACAACACACACTTCAACCATTTCCCGATGATGCACTATCATTTACGGTTTATTCTTGATCACGAGGGGGAAATCAAAATGAAAATCATTACATACACTTTCATTCATCTATATCACCCACACATGCACATTCATGTATTTTTATAGTGGTGATCGCAAATACAAGTCTCTTAAATGCAACATGGATACTCTCCTTTTACCCTTCCTAGACGATCCACCTGGGGGTATTCACATTTGAATGTTATAAGTGATATCATTTCATTTTGTACTTATCAATTTAAATTACTTGGTTACTCATGCTTTGAAATACTATTTATATTTCTAACACGCTAACAGTGCTTCATGTGCAACATTTGTTATGCAGGGATATTTGCTTCCATTTTTGTTTGTTCTATTTTTGTTACTATTTACTCTTGTTTGTGGGACTCGCCCTATGATTGGTGTGCACACTTATTTGTTGTTTATGGCCATGATGACCCTATGTGTCTTGAAACATCGTGGGTGATGTGCCATGATTACGATCCACTTTATGTGGATCACTTATTTTCTTGTTAGATTACATTACTTTGCTTGGTATCTTACACACTTCTTTCTACATACATGTTTTTTTGTACTAAAACTTGTCTTTGGCTAGCCTCTTCTTTGTGCGCACCTTAGTTTCTACCAAGCACATTCCTTTCCCCCTATAGGGAATATTTACGGATTTCACATGGTTAGTCCTCTCTTGGGGCTGCATCCTCCTATTAGTGATGTTGCATGCACCCCAAAAGAGGGGGCATCATTTGGGGTTTTATAGTCTACATAGCGCATTTACACCGGTTCAATTCAATGCACTTTCTTCCTTTGGCATTGTGGGTTTACATACAATGAGTGAGTTCATACTAGTCTACAAACTCCATACACAAAGTGGATTTTATAGGACATGGTAGTTCTTAGAATTTTGGGGATAAATTAACGGTTGGAGGATACAACGGAATTTATCCCAATACTTCTTATCTTCTTTGGCTTTAGATTGCCCAAAAAACATGACATTACAAAGATCTCTTTGTACATAGTTCAAGGAAGTAGTTAAAGGTTGGAGGACACAGAGCATTTCCTCCTATACTTCTTCGGCCTATGGCGTTGGATCACCCAAAAAACCCCGACAGTACAAGATATCCTTCTACACCCTTCTTCTCGACATGGATCAGGTGCACATGTTCCATTTACAATTTTCATTTGTTTACTTTACATTCACATACATTTTACATATATACATACACATGCCTCTTTTACGCATAATTTTTACATACATATATATTTAACTACTTAATCATTTTCTCCTTGTAGATCTAGTCGTATGAGAAATAAATAGTCAAATTAGAGCAACATACAACAACAACAACAAAAATGGCAGCAACAACAACACTTTGTGGTGGCACAACTCACATAATAACCATGCAGCTACACACAATAACAATTATACATGTGTTTCCACCCTAGGTTTGCTCTTATCACTTTTTTGCATTTTTCATCTTTAGTTTTCATGCTCCATCATCTATTTTTCAATCCATGCTTTGTCTAGTCCTTCGACACGCCTTCTTCATCGATATACATGGTTTTTAGGTACACATCTCTATCTACTTTATGTTACCAAGCTTTCCACTCACCAACATAAAGTGGGGGAAAATGTAGACATAAAATTATGCACTTTGGGTCATATTTAGTCCTAGTCTCATACTACTATTTAGAGGGTTTTTGAGAGAAGAAAGTACTAATTAACCCCTGTCTCTTGGCCATTTTTAATTGATTTCCACCATCATTCCTGAAATCCATTGTACACATTACTAGTCATCTTACATCATTTTAGCCTTGACTCGGGGTTCCCAAGGTAGTACTAAGGCACCCATGAGTGCTTTGGTCCTGCCATGGGTGCCCTGATCCTTTGAAATTTCCCACCACTTTTTGGACTCTTTCTAGCCATTTGAGGTCTTTATATTTTTAGTGGTCAACCATTTTGGGGTTAATTATGAAATTATATCAAGAAAACCTTATAAATATTATTTTATGATACCATGATGATGGAGCAAGCACTATCAATACTATAAATCCATGTATAGTTGCATACATCTATTGAATTGGATTTCATTCTATTCACATAGCTCTATCACAAGGGACAAATCTTGGGTCATCTGCATCACACACAACATAGGGGATGATTTTTTCTATTCCATGCACCATTCTAATAAATTTTCTACACATAGTTATCTTGTTACATCATGAAGTGTGACTAACAAAAGATTAAACTAGGGCATGATCATACACACACACATAACTACATTTGGATGTGGAATGTAGTGGAGTGATCGGTCGATAAGTCCACTATTATGGTTGTTGAGGTCATTTGTACCCTATCATATGTGATGGGTCGATGTATTCTTCTAATAATTTAACTGACATGATCTTTGTCAGTGTCATTCTAAACCAGGATTGTGTCTAGGTAGTATGCTGATGAGTCTAGGGGGGAACTAGTTATGCATTGTTTGGCTCTGTTGGGGGTTGCTTAGTTTAGTGACTATTCTACGAAATGCAATTCAAATCTACGGAAATTAAATATAGTTCTATAGAATTCAACTATTTGTGATGAAAGGAAACTAACAACTAATCTTCTATGTAAAATGAAATACACACACACTATTCTTAACAAATGAAATTACAACTGTATAAATGAAACTTAGCAGAAAGCAAGATTATTCGTTAACCAGATTTGCATAACAAAAGCATCTATTCTAAATGAAAGCAGTAATGGAGAAAGTAGATATAGTTAATCAAAGCATGCATGTAAGATTTCTCAAATGAAAATGCAGTAAATCCAATCAAAGAACTGTATGCATGAACTCAAAATAACCTCTTATCTCCTTGGTTGAGTGGGCCCTTGCTCTTCCTCGGGATAGAGGGATTAAAAATTTGATTCTCAAAACATTGTAGCTTTCATTAACTCACAATAAGTTCATAACATAGATAGAAAAAAAAAATCTTAGAACTGGATGTAGATAATCTCCTTCAGTATATCAAAAAGTGGTACTACCAAGTTCTGAAGATGAAGTCTTCATATAGATACTATTAGTTACAAGATCCGCCATATCAGGTGGCATTAAACATTGTCCACCAAATACTAATTAAAACACATAAATTTCTACGGGCCGTTAGGAACAAGCCCAAACTAATAGGTCAACTTGATGGAAATAGTTTTTTGATGCATGCTTCGAACTCGGGCTCCATAACTACCAACAACTTCCATCATTCCCTGCACACATCATCATGTTTGATCTCACAAAGATAGTTAGTAGGAGGCTCATTTGATAATCGGTTTCCATAAACTATAGCAAGGAAAATGCATCAAACCTACTAAGATATAACTACACAAAACATCCCCATGTATTAATAAGTCATATGAAAAAGAGTATTTTGGCTTGAAGAAATGATATTAATGAGCCAAACAATGCACTCATCATTTTCCCCCTGACTTTACCTTGCGTATGTCCCTATGCAACTTATCTATGTCCTGCTCACTTACCAAGCTGCTCACCCATGTCATACTCCTCAAATTGATCAGCGTATTGCTTTGTGGTGTTCTTGCAGCCCTGAGTGTTGGAGGTAATTTCTACCCATGCGTTGTGAAACTATCATTTGACTGTGTTGCATTATTCTACCAGGTAGTGAGAGGGCTCAAAAGGAGTGGTGGACGTACTTGGAGGCATGCCCATTCATCATTGTACTATTGGCTGTTTTTGCTCTATGGTTTGTTTGATAATGGTGATGAGGGCATCACCCCTGCACATGCTCCAGCTCAAGTTTTGGGGAGAGAGAACCTCCTTGCATTTCAAGGGTAGACTTAAAGTATCCCACCTCCTATCACAAGCCTGCCAAGTTGTCCCAAAGTTCTCCTGACTGTAATTTTCAAAATCAATGACACACTGAAGTAAAATCTGAGAAGTGTTTACCCCAACTCCTACTGATAGTAAAGTGAGTGAAAGTTTTTCCGCAAGGCTACATCTATGTGATGAGTTGGGTAGATGTGGAATCCAATGGATTGAGCAATGTGATTGAAAATGTTTGTTTGCTAACCCCAAATGATTTGATTTTGTAATGCAGACTGAAAGGCTTTAATTTGAAAATCACCCACAAATAAATTGATTAAGAAATCAGGGACATTGGTAACTATCATGTTATGAAGATAGAATTCACAAAGAAAATTTTAAATTTCTAGAGTACTGCACTTGTAAACTGATAAAAAACTGGTGCCATTGGGAATTTCATGAGGAGCTTGAGAACACAATTGAAATAACTACCAGGAATAAAATTGTTCTTGGACAAACATGCTATAGATTGGAGAGGGTTTCCTATAGGACAGAAGTTTGAGGGCCAAAGGACAGACAGAGTCTAAAATAGATGTCAATTTTTGTTTTTCCTCTTGTATAGATTCCTTTTCCTTTTTTAATTTTTGATTTTCCTTCCGCAATTCCCTTTCCTGAAGGGATAACTGATGGAAACTATCCAAGATGGTAAGACTCTTATCACACTATTGTCACTTCAAACAACTTACTTCAAGTTACTGGAAAGCAATTTCTGTACTTTCTCTACTGTTTGTTGTGTAAATTCAGCTTGTAGTAAAAGGTTTGTTTCTTCCATACCTTGTAATTGAGATTTCAGTAGTGTGATTTCCTCCAAATAGTTGTGAGAAGGCGTAGCTTGGGTGCCAAGCACTTTAGGAACCACAGGGTGAATTTTCGTAGATGACGGAATAGCAGATACTGGAGCGGCCAGGTGATCCTCCTCATGTTGTTCTTCCCGAATGGGAAAAGTATCTGATTGGGAACCGCTAATCTGTAAAAATGAAAGAAGCGTCGAGACCGTAGTTACATGGAAGAAGATGGAGCCATGGCACACTTTCCTTTTGAATCAGAAGTGGAAGGGGATGGACCCTCAGGAGTACCAACTGTGTCCGCATGCTCAGGAACATCGGCTACCTCTACTTGGTTGTGTGAAGGGCAAGGGCCCGGTGCAAGGGTAGACCGAGGTGTAGAAGAGAGACCAGATTTCAATTGCTTTGGTCTGGACCTTCATCACTAGCACATCCCTCAAGCCTCCACTTTGGTCTAAAGAAGACTGGTGTGAACACAACAAATGAATCAACCCCGGGTGTTTAATTATAGACTTGCCTCCACCAGACCGGTACTTCTGGAAAACTTTAATAATGGAGTCCGTGAGGTATTCTGGTAGATTTACCTCGAAGGGCCTGGTTGACACATCCCTTTTAAGGTGGATTAGCATTTTAAGTGCATCACCACCTAGAACAGAGGCTTGACCATCACATATGAAATACCGGTTGACCCATTTCACAATCTCACTCCAGATTCTAGGTAAACTTGTCTGCTTAACACCCTTCTAGACACCCAATGGAGTCAGGATGACTTCAGGGAGTGCCTCCCCTTCATCATGAAATAGAGCAATCAGGATTTGTAAAGGAGCATTCGTCATAACCTTCAAACCAAAGTCTAGTAGGCTAGATAGGTCAGAAATGACCTGACTGGTAATTTCAACCCATCTTCCACCAACTTGTGAATAGGTGGACTCAAAATTGTTCAAGAATTCTTCCACAATGCCCTCATCGAAACCTTCAAATTGGTGAATGAAATCCAGCCATCCAAAATCATGAAATACCTGTGAAAGGGTGGCATTTCAGAGTAAGGCATCTAGTGAATCAGGTTCTGATGTCTTTCGTGGTCCCATGCTGAAGCCGAAGGTGAGTAATACCAGTAGTAGAAAAAAATAGAACATAAGCATATCTCCCACTTCCCTGTTCTAGTGAGTGATAAAACCAATCATGCTTGATGTGCATACAACAATGGTAAGAAGTAGTTGTAGAAGCATTAAATTTCAAATGGCACCATATTCCTTGGGTGGCACAAAATCGAGCGAAGGTGGTGGCGGAAAAATAGTGAATGAGACCGGCCACCCGTGTGAGTTTAATATTTTTGTGGTGGCACATATCCCACCATTGAGGAGCGAGTGCCACCCATCCTAGCTTTGAAGAATGTGACACATTCAAGGCATGCGGTGATTATGAGCCATTACTCCTTTTATGCCATCATCCATAGAACCGGATTTGGAAAGAGATCCGAAATGAACATAGCAATCATTTCATGATGGCGTAATGATGACAAATGCGTACATGGGGAAATGTTTTTCATGGAAATATCGTTAGCAAGTTAGAATGCACTTACCCATGCCATGTTTAGTTGGCCGATATCCGTAGATTCCTACGCCCTGCAATTCGAGATGAAGCGTGATTAGTGGCTGTAGAAATAATGAAAATTCCTGCATTTATTGGAAATAACAACAAGAAAAACTGCTAACTAAGGGAAGAAGATTGAATGAAGGATCATCTTCCTTTATTGAATTGGAAAGATATTGATTACTCCATGCTCGAGAGGTAAAGAGCCTCTCGGCAGCATGCATGTCTATGCGTAGAATGAGAATTTCATCGGTGAAAGTTTTCTTATCCAGCGGTTGGTGATAAATCGAGCCTATGCCCATTCACCAGAAGAGTCCGTTTGTCTCCATCAATCGGTATCAATCGAACAGAGCCATTATCAAACACTTGATTTACCTGATAGGGACCCAACCAACATGTATGCACTTGCCTTTAAATTGCTGATAGTGGGAATCAAAGAGTAAAACCCACTGTCCCTCATGAAATGTCCTTTTTTTGATGTGAGCATCATGCTAGGTTTTCTACTGATGTTGTAGAATTTATGTCTGTTGTTGTGCCTCCATTCGCATTTCATCTAATTCATTCAACTATAACACTCATTCGCATTGTGCTTCATCCAAATCGATCCCAACTTCCAACGTTGTTTTCCAGGTACACAATTCAAACTCAACAGGTAACAATGGTTTCTTCCCAAAGACCATCTCATAGGGAGAAAAACTAGTAGTTGTTTTCCAGGTCATGTTGTAGGCCCAGACGGCCTCAGGAAGCTTTGGTACCCAATTCTTTCTATCGGCATTGATCACCTTAGTTAGAATATTCTTGAGTTCTCGATTGGTTACCTCCACTTGCCCATTGGATTGGGGGTGATATGGTGATGATTTCTAGTGCCTAATTTTGTAGATTTCCAAGAAAGCTTCAATCATATTTGAAACAAATTGAGGACCTTGATCAGATACAATGGCCCTTGGTGCTCTAAATCACAGCAATATCTGATTATAGAGAAAATCAACAACATCCTCATTGGCAGATGCCAATGCTTGAACTTTAGCCCATTTGGTGACGTATTCCATGCATACCAAGAGATACTCCTTCTTGAAAGATGGAGGATCAAATGGTCCAACAAAGTCTATACCCCATTTCTCAAATGGTCCTAGAACAGTTGAGGATTCAGAGGCATTTCCATAGAAAGTGTAGGTTTTCCCATTTGTTGGCATGCATCACACTGCCACACATACTTTTTGACAATCCTATGGAGGAAGGCCAATAGTACCTACTCAAGGATCTTGTGAATTGTTCATTTCATGAATAATGTCCTCCTCCTGGCTCATCATGACAAGCTCGCAGTATGTCATGTACCTCATCCTCTCGAACACACCTATGAAGAACCATGTAGGACAACATTTAAATAAGAATCGTTACACCATTTATATGTTGCACTATTTTTAACCAATCACCTTCTTTCCTTATGAGTAAAATAGGCAGGAAACTTCCCTGTTGTTAAATAATTCGTGAGATCAGTGAACCAAGGAGTCTTAGTCAAGATAGAAAACAAGTGTTCATCGGGAAATTGGTCTTGGACTACTTCATCATCACCTAAAACATTTAATCTAGAAATAAAATCAGCAACAACGTTAGATTTCCTAGGCTTATCTATAATGGTGAGATTGAATTCTTGCAACAAGAGTAACCAGTGAATAAGCCTTCCACCAACCACTGGTTTGTTCATCAAATATCAAATGGTAGAGTGGTCAGTGTAAACAATTTTTTTATATCTAGTGATGTAATGATGAAATTTATTCAAAGCATAGACAACACCAAAAACTCTTTTCCATAGAGTGTAATTACTTTCCGTAGGAGTTAGATTTTTGCTGATAAAATAAATTGCATACATATGATCTTTTGAGTCCTTTTGTCCAAGGACAACGCCCATGGCTATATTAGAAGCATTAGTGTGGATATGGAAAGGTTGTCCCAATCAAGGCCACTTAAGACAGGGGCCATCGTCAACTTTTCTTTGATAGAATCAAATGCCCATTGACACTGAGGAGACCATTAAAAACACAATATTTGGTTAGCCAGTGAAAACATTGGTGGTAATTTTGCTAAAATTTTATGAGTCGGGTAATAACTGCATGACCAAGGAAAATTTTAATGTCAGTTTGATTGGCTGGTGTAAGTAATTGAGTGATGAATGATATCTTTTTGGGGTCCACCTGTATACCTTGGGCTGAAACATGGTGACCTAAGACAATTCCTTGATTAACCATCATTAGACATTTTTCATGACTTAGAGATAGTTGGTGTTGTTCACATCGACTGAGTACTTTCTCAAGGTTGTTCAAAGATTCTTCAAAATTGGATCCATGGATAGTAAAATCATCCATGTAAACCTCAACACCGTCGTTAGCAAGATCTATAAAAATGGCCAAGACTGCCCTCATTTTGAAATGTAGTAGGGGCATTACAAAGCCCAAAAGGTAAGACTTGGTAAGTGAATGTACCCCCAGGGCACATAAAAGTAGTCTTATCCTAATCATGAGGGGCTATCTTGATTTGATTATACCCACTAAACCCATATAAGAAAGAAAAATATTTCTTACCATCCTAAATTGTCAGGACTTGGTCAATGAAAGGAAGGGGAAAATAATCCTTCTTGGTGGCTTTGTTTTTTTATTATTGGCAAATAGTTTTTCAAAGGAACTATTCCTTGATAACAAAAGAAGGCCTAAAAGCATAGGATACGCAAGAGAACCAGTGAAAAGGATCAAAATCCAAATGTTCTCTTAAAGTTCAAAGATTCTTAAAAAACACTACCAAAATGAGACGTAACAATAAAATTATTGTAAAAAGCAAGAAAGGATCCACAAAAAAACAAAGCAAAAACAAATGGGAATTTCAAAATTCCCCTAGCTTGATTCTCAAAGCTTTACATGATGGTTTTGATATTCTTCCAGATTTAAACATACCCAAAGTAGTCATATGGGTAGCGTCATTAGAATCCAGCTGCTCCAAGGTCTTTAATGGGCTTTCTTTATCAAGCACCCCAAAGAGTTGTGTCGAAAAGACTCCGCTTAGGTTAGAGGCACTAGACGTGTTGAACAATAAATTCCTCAATCGCCCTAAAGATGGCGATGTTGTAATCATGCCTAGTCTTGGCCTTCCCTAAGTGAGAGTCCAAGGAGTGTAATTTCTTGTATATATCTTCAATTGGCTATTGTAACACATCCTCCTTCCTCCTTCTTCCTCTTTCCTTCTCGTTTTGTCAAGTGTTTTTAACTTCATCCTTCACGCCAACAATTTCATATAGTGGCCAAACGAAGAACTCTTTTTTAGCATTCAAAGAATTGCACTTCCTGGGCACACATTGTTCGTATAATGTGGGCAGGAGGTCATGAGCAATTTCAAATTCATTTGAGAACCCTTCTCCACACAGTCGAGGTCTCAAGGTTAAGCTTCCACAAAGCCCACAACCGGTCTCCGCGAAGAGGCCAACTGGGGGCGGGAGCATCTTTAGGGGGAACAGGGACCAAGAAATCAATGCCGGCATGGGGGTCCACAAAAGTGACAGCGGCAGTGCCTAAAAAGCATGAGAAGAAACAGATGAATGTAGCAGAGCAGCCCGAGCTGAAGGGGGAATCGAGCTATGGGGAGGATGGGAGACTAGGATAACATGAGTAGGTAATCTTATTGTGTAACAACAAAATGAGCCCTTAAGTGCAAAGGAACCAAGGAATGCTCTGAAACTCAAGAATGGAGCGTTCAAGAGAGTTCAACAAGTAATGGGGGAAACAAATATTGAGATCTACGAATATGATTGAGAAAATAAGGTGTTTTCATAGAACTGACAAACCTTCCTGAAAATGGAGATGAACTAAATGTATCATCATGCGGTGCTTTATTCATCATATGGCTAGAGGATCGAGCTAACAAGTAGGCCCGCGCTTATTAAGTGGGTGATTTTCTCCTCTCCCTCAAGAAATCTTCTCTCTTCCACATCTCTATCGACCCTTTTGTTAAAGAATTTGAAGCCCTGGTAGCCAAGGCCGGTTATGGGAATCAAAGCAATAAGCTCTTCATTGATTAAGACCTCGTTCCCCCCTCCACCTGTCCTCTCCTTCCAATCCTTTTAAAATGCATAGATATGCTCTGAGTCATGCCCCGAACTTTTTCCATGAAGCCTTGTTATGCCACCCTTGCTAAGAATTCTCCATGACTCAATATTGTCTTTCGTTAAAGGTATCTGGGTCCACACTAGGCTTAATTGGACAAGGAGGACCCAAATCTTCTCTCTTTGAGGTCAAGAACAACTAATTCCTAACGGATTGCTATAAAGCGATCCATAATTTTGCTATAGTAATCCGCACAAAATGTGGAAATGAGAGCCGTTTAATACTATTCCCACGATCACATTTGGTGTCTTGTAGATCGAGCCTGCTGAAAAATGCGTGTGAGAATTTTGCTCCTCGCCATCAATCACTTTATCACCACCTTAATGGTTTCCGTTGAGGTTTGAATTGCCTTTTAAAAATATAATACAGGCCCACATGCGTGATTTTCAAAACCGTGTATCTCCACTTGTAATTCCCCATATGATTCAAACTATCTTGATTATTAGACATGATTTGCATAAGCCAATACTATAAATCAACACGTGTGGGAGTATTTTTGATCCACACCCAAAATTCATAACTCATTTCAAGATATTGCTTACATATGGAGTTCCAATGAATCGTTTTGAAAGCTAATATTTTAGGATCTCTAATCTATTGTCCCAAATGTAAGGTTAACATTAATGCCATAATTTTCCAAAGCACATCCACCAATTTATTACCCTCCTGTAGGTAATGATCTTGATGTTCAAAAGTATGACTAATACTTATGGACTTCGATAAAATTTGATGCTCCGGCTTGGAGATGACATTGCTTAAGAAGATTAATGATTTTAGGGAGTCTCCTTCAATTGATGAGGTTCTCGAATATTATTTTCTGGGCAATTCTTGGTGGCTTTGTTAAGTTCCCTATAATCAACACATATGCACCATTTATCATTCTTCTTGGGAACAATAACTAATGGGGAGACCCATTGACTATCGTATATAGGATAGATGAAACCTACATTTAAGAGTTTTTCGATCTCACTTTTGACTATGTCTCTCAATGCTAGATTGATTCTTCGTGACGATTGCCTTATAGGTTTGACATCATCGGTGTAAATATGATGTGTATAGATGCTAGGATGAATTCCATTTCATATCAAGTGTAATCCCAAGCAAAATCATGGGAATGTTTCTTGAGAACCTCAAGCACCCTAGCTTCTTGATTGACCTCAAGTCATTACCTATGGTCAACTCTCTTCCCATACATAATTGAAAGAACACTGCTTGGTATCATTCACAAGAGCAAGCTCAGTACTAGTGATAAAAGAATTTAATGGGAAAACATGGGGTGAAGCATGTGCGGGATGGGTATATTTTCAAAAGACGAGAATCTTGGTTAAAGGACAAGAGAAATCAGGAACTAAATATTTGGAATTATAAGCATAGAGTTTCCTACCGACTTAAGAGGTAATGTCTACCGGAGAAATAGTAGAAGAGATGTCTAATCTTGGTATTCCGAGATTCCATAGCAATAGTGCTGATTTTCATAGTCGCGAGTCCTTAGAATCATCGGTGTATATGACTTCAACTTCCGGCCATATGATTGTGTATTGCAATAATGGCGAGAAAAGAAGAACTCAAAGAGTTAGCATCAAAGAATCCACCCATACCTGGTCACAATTGTTCATATAAGGTGGGAGGGAGGATATAATGAAATTTGTTTGGATTTCTACCCATTTAGAATTATCATGTTGCTAACCTAATCAATGTATGTAGCAATTGTATCAACAGGTCTTCCCAAGATGACTGGATATCCAAAATTCCAGAGATTTAGGGGCAAAACAATGAATTCAACTAGGTATTCCCATGATTCAACAGTGACCATTATATCTTCAACCACACCATCAGGTACAAAAATAGATTGATCTGCTAACTGCAGAACAGTGTTGGTAGGTTGAAGTCTTGTTAAGGATAGTAGATTAAACATTTCTGTTGTGATGACATTAATAGCAGCACCAAGATCTACCAAAACGTTAGATATTGAGTGGTTGTTTATACAAATAGTAATGACAGGACTCCCAAGATCCCCATATTTTGGTGAGATAAGGGTGCCAACAACTAAATCAGCCAAATTCCCTTCAACTCTGAAAGTCTTTGGATATTTCTTTTTTCTTTCTGGTGTCTTTATACACTTTTTCTAATGGTTTGGTTCATTTCAGGATGTCCTTATTGCTCACAGATGTGGGACCTCAATATGTACTTTTTCAATTCTTGAACTAGTTTTGTTTCATCTACAATTTGAGTGTCCTGTAGTTGCTCAAGAAAAGGGGTTGTAGTCTGTTTGGGTATTTGATCATCCGGTGTATCTGGTATTGGTGAAGAACCAGTATTACCCTCAAGGTTTCTTCCTTATCGGCATCATCAGGTAGTTCTGTGATAACAACAGGAGGGTTCAATATTTTGCCAGATCGTAGTCGTAAATTACCAATAGTGTTAACCTGCATGGTGTTACCTGGTCTGTGTCATCAATTGAAGCTGTCTTTTGATTTTTAGGATTGGATATCTTGAGCTAGGAAGTTGTGTTTGTGTTGCTTGTCCTTGATGTTGGTAGGCTTGAGGTGGAGGCATTAAAGCTTGTTGTGGCTGCTGGAACCTGCGTTGTTGATTACCATTTTGTGGTGGTGCCTAGGACTGATTTTGGCTAAAATTTTGTTGAGGACCCCACTACTGATTGTGCCAAGGATTGGCTGTGGGTGGTGGAGCCCAACCGGCTGAGTGTAGGGATTTTTCCAAGGTGGTGGATATGGATAAGTCATCCAACTTGAGTTTTCCCACTCAGGTTGTCCCCAAGAAGACTGAGAGGCTTGATTTGGCCATGACATCCTCCATGGATTCTAAGTTTGTCTAGATGGGAACCCACCCTGATTGTTTGGTCTTTGGACAAAGTTTAATTCAACACTTGTTTGAGAGATGGCATTCAAACCTCCCTTCAACTATGGTAAAAGTGTGTAATGCTTAGTGTCATGGTCAGTAACTTTGCAGATTAAGCACATGTCTGTGACATCTAAAGGACATTCTCTCAAGGGGTGTCTCTTCCGACACTTAGGGAAATACATGTCCAATGGTTCTTTGGCAGGGGTGGCTTTTGCCTTGAGTCCATCTATGGTGGATGTTAATTGTAGCAAAATGTTTATTTTCATGTTGGCCATTTCTTCCAAAAGTTCAGAGGTACCCAAAGACTTGGATGTTTATTTCCTTCGTATTCCTCCATGTGTTCTAGAGTATCTTCTACATAGCTCAGTGATTTGGTCCATGGTGAGTTTATGCACATCTCCTCCTCCCATGAGATGGAGGGAATCCTTGGTTTCCTCATCCAGTCCTTTAAGAAAGATTATTTTAGTGATGTCTGCATGTAACTCATACCCACTTGTGTTTATGGAGAAAGAGGAATCTATCTAGATAATCCTCTAGATTCTCATCTTCCTTTTCCATATTTGGAAGAACTCTTCCTTCCTATCCCTTCCCCTACAATAGTCTTGGTATTCATCCAGGAAGGTTGTTTCCATGGCTTCCCAGGAATTAATGGAGTTAGATGGTAACCCCATAAACCATCTCATAGTAGAATCTTTGAGAGTGGAGGGAAATAGTTTGAGTTTTTGATTGTAGTTCGGTAATCATATGTCTGGCACAAGATTTTAAATTCAAACAGAAATTGATCAGGGTCTTCTTTGGTCATTCCTCGAAAGATGGGGAGGATGGATGGTGAGATATTTTTCATGGGTGCATCCTCATCCGCATCGAGGACAATGGGATATGTAAAGGTTCGCCCTAAAGGTTGGTCTTCAGCATTCCCAAGGTCCCCCATTGCCGAGTGGTGTGAAGAGGATACAGAATGCTCAGAAGAGGTTCTAGGCATTGGGTTGGAATCTGTATCACTCTTAGTGTCTCTTCCTTATGAAGTGTCTAGAGAGATTTGTTGAATATTGTGTGCTATAAATCTCCCTTGGTTATCTCGCGACCTATGCATCAAGGTTGGTTGTTTTAAAATGAGGTCGAGAGAACTACTGGTTTCCTATATGAACTCCATTAACACCCATAGCATATGGAATAAAAATAATGGAGCTTATGGTTATGTCCCGGCAACAGGGCACCAAAAATGATGGGTCATTGTATTCTTCCAATCATTTAACTGACATAATCTTTATCAGTGTCATTCTAAACCAGGGCTATGTCCTAGGTAGTATGCAATGGAGTCTAGGGGAACCAATTATACATTGGGTTTGTTGGGGGTTGCTTAGTTTAGTGACTATTCTATGGAAATGCAATTCAAATCTACGGAAATTAAATACAGTTCTATAGAATTCAACTATTTGTGATGAAAGGAAACTAACAACTAATCTTCTGTTGTAAAATGAAATACGCACACACTATTCTTAACAAATGAAATTAAAATGTATAAATGAAACTTAGGAGAAAGCAAGATTATTCATTAACCATATTTGCATAACAAAGCATCTATTCTAAATGAAAGCAGTAATGAAGAAAGCAGATACAGTTAATCAAAACATGCATGTAAGATTTCTCAAATGACAATTGCAGTAAATCTAATAAAAGAATGGTATGCATGAACTCAAAATAACCTCTTATCTCCTTGGTCGAGTGGGCCCTCTCTTCCTCGGGATAGAGGGATTAAAAACTATGATTCTCAAAAACATCGTAGCTTTCATTAACTCGCATTAAGTTCATAACATAGATAGAAAAAAATCTCAGGAACTGGATGCGAGATAATCTCCTTCAGTATATCAAAAAGTGGTACTACCAAGTTCTGAAGATGAAGTCTTCATATAGATACTGTTAGTTACAAGATCCGCCATATCAGGTGGCATTAAACACTATCCACCAAATACTAATTAAAACACATAAATTTCTATGGGCCGTTAGGAACAAGCCCAAACTAATAGGTCAACTTGATGGAAACAATCTTCTGCCACATGCTTGAACTCGGGCTCCATAACTACCAGCAACTTCCATCATTCCCTGCACACATCATCATGTTTGATCTCACAAAGACAGTTAGTAGGAGGCTCATGTGATAATTAGTTTCCATAAACTATAGCAAGGAAAATGCATCAAACCTACTAAGATATAACTACACAAAACATCCCCATGTATTAATAAGTCATATCAAAAAGAGTATTTTCAGCTTGAAGAAATGATATTAATGAGCCAAATAATGCACTCATCAATATGAATTTTTATTTTTAAGGATTGATGTTTGTTTAGGGTTTTGCATTTCTTCCTTTCATCTTGGAATAACAATGACACTTGAAGTGAGATAGTGTATCGATGCGACAAACAATGAGGGTTTTGGAACATCTCGAGCCTATAAAGATCATTTCTAGAGTTGTTTCATAGACCAGGGCACCAATTTTATAGACCGAGTGCCCATGGAAACCCTAGTCCTTCTCTAGGAATTTCGGTCCATCCATATTTCTCAAATCCATCCTTTTAAAGGCTCTTGCAGAGTTGTCATTCTTTCTTCCTTATTTTCCGGTCACACCTGCACATAATCCCATCACTTTATCAAATCGATGAGTTCTTTTCTTATCTCTCTTGCACATTAGGGTTTCTATTTTCATTATATTAGTTTCTTTGGTCATATTTACATTTATTTACAACATCTATTTACTTTATCAATATTTTCTCATAGTTTAGATTAACTAGTACATATATCTATATTTTATTTAATCAACTCGGTGGAAAGAGAGGATGGGGGACACTTGGCACTAGCATCTTAGTTGGGCACTCTAGTAGAGAAAGAGTAGAACTAAAGTGTAAAAGGACATATTGTGTGAGTAAAGGTGCAAGGCCAAAAGTAGTAACATAAAGTAATGAAATATGGCCAAAGACATGGGTTAATTAGTATTTTTCTTACTTAGGAATCATGTAAATAGTAGTATGTGATCGAGACTAGATAATTACCCAAAGTGTGTGATTTTGTGTCTATATTTTCCTCCACTTTATGTTGGTGAGCATAATGTTTGGTAACATAAAGTAGATAGAGATGCGTACCTGATATCCATGTAGATTGATTTAAAAATTATGTTGAGGACTAGACAAAGCGTGGAGTGATAAAAAGATGGAGCATGGAGACTAAAGATGCAAAAATGTAAAAAGGTGATGAAAGTGAACCTAGGATGGAAAAAATGTTTTAGATGTCGATATGTGTAATGTACTGTTATAAGTGTTGATGTGTGTGTGATGTTATTATTGATGTTGACTATTTTTCCCATATGGATAGACCTGCAAAAGAGAAGATGATCAAGTAGTCAAATACATATGTATATGTATAAAAATCATGTATGGAAGTATGTAAAAAGAAAATGTTGAAAATGTGAAAAAGGAACATGTGCTTGATGCGTGGTGACTAGAGAGTGTAGAAAGGATCATGTAGATGATGTTGATGCGTGTGAGTATTTCGGTTCGATCTCACACCAATGTAATGGAAGAAGTATAGTGATAAAATATCTGGTGTCATCTTCCAACCTTTAACCCACTTCCCATTGTATAAAACACTACTACAGATGGTGTGCATGTGTTAAGGAATCTCTTTCCTATAAAATCCACTATGTAAATGCTCAATGTTAAAGGACTTTATGCCTGCCTGTCAAAATGATCTGTGACATGCCACAATTATTTAGTTTTCCTCTCGGTTACTAAAACTCCAAGAAAGACCATTATATTGCCCCTAATTCTGGCACTCTAGGAAAGGATGTTGTACTAAGGACCCAAGTTTGATTCTCGAGCCCCGAAATCTAAAAATTGTATTATACTAGTAATGTGATGTATTATGTATACCCTATATGGGGTGACTGATTCACCCAAATGATTCCCCCTCTTTGGTCATGCATACGACATTTTGAAGGAGTATGTAGGCCAAAAGAGGACTAAGTGCTGAAATTGTGCCCTAGGGGAAGGGGATGTACTTGGTAAACCCAAGGCACATGCAAACAAGTGGTTATGATATAAGTGCTAGTACAAGAAAATACAAACCTAAATGTATAAGATGAAGTGTAAGCTAAATAAACAATATGTAGCTATAACACACAAGAAGACAATGTAAAGCGTGAAAAGCGGGTTGCAAACATGTGACACCACCCATGGTATCATAAGGAAATAAAGGTTGATGAAGCCAAAATAATACAAGTGTGCACACAAGACAAAGGGAAAATCCCGCATATAATGAAAAAAATGACAAGAAAGTACAATCAATATAATAGATAACCATGGTGGAAAATAATCCTAAAAATAAATAATAGACATGAAGCACCTATTAACATCCTAGAAGGATAATTTTTTTGTCAAAGTGTGTATAATCTGATCAAGTAGTGTGCTATGAAACAAAATGAAACAATAACACATGTAGTGTATGAAAGTGAATGCCCCCATGAGCCACTATGGGACTGGTATGATGTACTCTACCAAGAATCCATGTTATACATAATAGATCTATATAATCTGGGATCACAACTAGAAAACAAGTGAATGTGAATTTTTATATGATAAAGATAATGACATATAAGATATCTATCTAGTATGTGTAATAAGATGAACATGTACAAGTAATTATAAGCAATAGTAAATGAAACTAAGATATGTAATATGTTGTGGATGGATGGAATGGAATGCAAAGTGAATGATAGGAGCCATGTGCCCTTGAGTGAATGGAATTGTATGTAGTGAGGTTCATTTTTATGCCCCCTCAGTAGTCAAGAATGAACCATAAACGAGAGTGCATCATTGGGAAATGGTGAACTATGTGTTGTATGTAGCGTGATGTGATGAATGTGTAGTGATGATATGCAACATAGAGATGAGGTGTGAGAATGTGTGATGATTTAGCCTAAATCATATATCACTATAAGATGATAAAAGAAGTGACGATTTAGCCTAAAATGTATATCACTAAATGATGCTAGAGGAAGTGATGATGTAGCCTATGGCGTATATCACTAAATGATGCAAGCGGAAGTGATGATGTAGCCTATAGCGTATATCACTAATCTAGGAATGTCACATGAGAAAAATGTTGAATGGTTGAATGTGTGAGTGTGATGTGGTCCATTTTGATGTATACCTCTCAGCGGTTGAAAGTATCGATTGTGAGACTAGATTGCATCTTCAAGTAGTGATTTAGTACATATAAGTAAATAAGTAGGATGTGTAATATATGCAATATATGTAGTGATGAGGTAAGGTGATGTGTAAATTGTGTGATGTATAGTGTGTGAAGTTCATGTGTATAAGATACGCTCAACGGTCAAGTGTGAACCAAGGCACAAGAGTGAGTCATCGATTAATGACAATACTAGAGTGTGGGAAGATTCATATGTGAGAAGTTAGGTGTGTAAGAGGGTGAATATTAGATGTGTGTCGATGTTGGGGGAGTAAGTGTAATTCCTCACGAGTATATGGTGATTAGTGATATATTCGATAAAATTAAAAGATAAAGGTCCTCCACTTGATTATTTTGATTATGAAAGTGTTTAACCATGCTCTAGTAGTGGTGGTATGGTAGATAAATGCTAAGTAGGTTAGTGAAATCTATATGCACATGATGGATGAATATATGATGGACGCATTGGCAAACGAAATGTGTAGGTGATGGATATATATGTGAAGCAGAATGCGGAGGTGATGGACACCTACATGGAATAAAATGAGGTGGTGATTTACGCTAAGACATAATGGCGATCTATGAGTTGGCCTATACTTGGTGTGTTGGAATAACAAAGTGATGAGCCTGCATGTGGTGTGAGTGAGTAGGTGAGCTAGGAGTATATTTTTATTTATGTGATATGGGTCATGGTGTAGTACATGATACATTAGATGTTGCAAGAGGAGGGTGTGACCATGGAGTAGAAGGAGGTAAAAAATCAATAGAAATGACTTGATTGTTATGAATGAAATTTAGACACAAATGATTCATGGAGATTATAGACTTAGACTTGCAAATCCCATTGAATGCTAAAATCATGTCATGTCCTTTGAGAGGTGGTAATATACTATGAATGAATAAGTCTTGAATATTAAAGTCCACAAGCACATTGGACATCTTAGTTAAGTTATTTTGTATCATAAAATGTAATATGTGAAGTGTTCATTAGATCCTTTCCTAATTTGTGTGAGTTATGCATGAGATATATTAGAGCTGATGTTGGTAGAGAACCCGATCTTGTGAGTTGTGATTCATAAATTTTATGAACAGATGAAGCTCACAATATTGAAAGGACCCAAAAGACCACTACAGGTTATGGGAGTAAGATGAAAAAACCCTAAAGATAAGGTGGATTCAAAGATCGGGTTCACCAAAATGACTATTCTAAAATGTAAATAATAACCTAATCTAATGTAAGTTGTGATAAATAAATTAATAATAAAATACTAAAATTAAACCAATAAACTAAGCTATGAAAATATGAAACCTTAAAGTGCAAAGAAGGTTAGAGAAGCCTTATTTGATTCATAATGATTTTTAGAATGTGTCGCAGATGATGATTAGATGAAGAGAAATGGAGAACCATTGTACAAAATCTGAAGAGTTGTAAATGCGGTAGATTTGGATGGGTGGGGCATCTAAATAAGAATGTGGGCACTGGGGTGCTCTGGTGTGAATTTTAGCACTCTAGTTTATTGAAATAGTCAAAACTTGTTTTTGATATGAGCGTTAGGGATTCACACTTGTTCTCTTCTTGTTGTTAGCATAGTCTACATACTTATTTTTATTATTAGACTAGTTGTTCTATCTATTCCATTATTCTCTCCTTCTTATTTGTAACCTCTCCATCCATTTAGGGGAGTCTTGTTTATTCCCATACCTATAAATATTGTACATGGTTCCTTTGTTTTATAGAATAATATGAGATAACATATCTCTATTCTTTCTCCTTTATTTCTACCTCATAGTTTGGTATCAGAGCATCATTAACTCTTACTGTGTGTGTGCGTCTAAAGATTTATTCCATCTAACTTGGAAGGAGGTGCGTGAAAGAATACTTGCATGCAATTAGTGTGGAGAGATTTTAATTCTTCTACAACCTATGTGGAGAGATGTACAGAAGAGAGAAGATTGACCTGAAACAAGAGACAAAGAAGGAAATCAAACAAAAATGTGGAGGCTTGAAGTTGTTGTTGTGTGGAAATTACGTGGAGGAGTTGGAGTGACGTGTGCAGACATGTACACACACAATTGTCTATGCGGGGGAAGCATTGTAAGGAGGTGTTTCAGAATTAATTCAGCTCAAGTGTGCATGATGCGTGTGCTATAACGAGGTCCAAATGTAGCATCTATAGGAAAAATAGCCTCAATTTCTTTTATGTCCTCCTCTGTCAGATTTACAGAGAGGGAGATCAGATTATCATCCACGTTCTTGATCTTGGTGGTTCTAGGAATGGGCACAACATCATTCCCCTAGTGATAAACCCCAACACTAATATCTTCCAATCCCATAGCGTATGCACTTGAGATAAACCTCTCAAACTACCTCTACGTGAAGAAAGGAGAGACTACGAAGCTGCATGAAAAATTTATTATTCTCCTTCGTGAAGCATGAGAGAAGCAAGAGGAAGAGATGTCTAAATGTTCCAAGGCGTGCGTGGGTGTGGAATTTGAAATGGGAGTGAAAGTGATGATGATGACTAAGCTAATTGGGCAACCTTATGTCTTTGACACGCAATAACGGAAATCTGTGAATCTAAGGCAAAGAATGCTCTCCTAACTTGAAGGGGTGTAATGGTGGGGTCTGATATGATAGCTACTCAGAGACTCCAATCGATGTCTAGCTCACCGAGATTCTATTGGTGGGTTGTGGAATACGTGGAAAGTATCCCTGCGGGTGCCTCGTATGGGTTTCTAGACAAGGTCATGGAAATTGAGACAAGAGATGTAGCAGAGCTTGTAGGAACTAAGGGTGATTCTCGGTCTCATCCAGAAAGTCTTCTTAGCTGATGATCAAATCTGCTATGTTTAACAATGAAAGTTGTGTGATGATATCAGGTGGAAGCGGTGAGGATATGAATACCTGCGTGCGTAGGCTAGTGTCGATATCTAACTGACTAGTAGGTCCATTGGGTTGCGGGACTTGTGGGTCACAACCAAAGACTCATTGAGGCTGAGGCCCTGGAATGGTCATACATGTAGTCAAATCCTATTCCCAGGAGTAGTCCAAAAGTCATAGGCCTTGTTAGCAGCTATGTTTAAAGTCTCTAACTATCTTATTTTCTCTGTGTATGTGGTGGGTGTGCGTAAGATTGTTAAGCGCAGACTTGTGTCAATGTCAGTTACTAACTCTAGCCCATTGGGTTGTGGGACTAGAGGATCACAACCATATAGGTTTTTCCTGTTGTGGACCGTTGATGGTCATACAAAGTGAATTTGATTCATTTTCGGTGAATAAACTATCTATCAAATGAAATCTAAACTATATTTTTGGTGTTTTCTCAATATATAAGAACAAAACAATAAACAAGCTAATCTATGGAAATAAATATTTTTGTGCTTTTCTAACTTTTAGACAATGCATCTAATCTAACAACAATTTAAAGAAAACAAATAGCTGGCCGGATGTAGCTAGCTATCTGTGTAGATGTGTGAATCTAAATCTAAGATCTACTCTAATTCAAATAAAATCTCTCCAACTCTACCTCAAAAGTGAAGAATAAATCATGACTCTAATAGAGCTATCATTCACCCACTATTTCCCTGGCAATATTGAAGAGAAAACTTCCTATTGACTTGATCTACTTGTAACTATCTGATTAATTGAAATGAATTGTTTCTCTACTCTATTTGATATGTAATTTGACAAAAC
Source organism: Taxus wallichiana var. yunnanensis (assembly GCA_018340775.1). Lineage (NCBI taxonomy): Eukaryota > Viridiplantae > Streptophyta > Pinopsida > Cupressales > Taxaceae > Taxus > Taxus wallichiana. The sequence continues at coordinate 374,142,821 of CM031237.1, forward strand.
AAAGCAAAACAAATACACAACTCCAACCTGGAAGAGCAAGAGCTTTGGAAAATCTAGAAGTATGAGTATCTATCCCCTTAGTTCTTTCCTTTCTTTCTCTGAGTGTTCATGTGAGTCCAAGGATGGGAATGCAAAGAACAACAACAAGAGGATGGTGCTTGAGTGATGGCAGCTTGGAAGCAATCTGGGCGTAATGCAAGTAGAAGAAAGATAGCACAAGAGATCTGAACTTGGCTATGTAATTCCTAGCAAGATTATTGCAGCACAACAATGCAAGATACACAAAATTCTTAGGCCCTTTTCTTGAATACAAGCATGGAATATATAGGAATGGAGGCTAGAAGGTTACTTCATGCACAAGGAATTGAAGAGGTAGTTCCACTCATTAAATCTATTTAAAATAGAAGGAACTAGGAGAACCAAGCAAACAAAGCTATTTTTAGCAAATTTGACTCACGGACGTGTTCAAAAGATAAACTTAAGTGAATCGTCACATGTAATTTCTCACATGAAGATTCTGGAAAAATCAATCAGGACCACCGCCCTACGCAGGGTGGTGGTTTCAGGACCACCGCCCTACCTAGGTGGTGGTTTGCAAACCACCACCCAGCAGGGTGGTGGTTTTGACACTTAAGGCCAAAACAAGCACATAATGAAGGGGAAAACTGGAAAAATGCAAGGAAAGATAAGTAAGGCTATTTAGGCCACAAATATATACTACAAATGGTTTTGGAGCTCGAACACCTTCTCGAAAGGATTTTGAATCATCACTGGGGACTTTTGTAACCATTTTCCCAAAAATGTAGCACGTGTAATTTTGGGTGTGCATACATATTGCCCCCTCGGAGAAGTGTCTTAGCCATGAAGAGGCGTAAAACGTAGAGTCCGAGTATGGTGTTCCCGAAATGGGGAGTTAGAAGCTATACCTGACATGCCCGTGTGTCGAAATCTCACCATCCAAACTCCCACTACCTACAAGAGAAAAAGAAGACTCAAGTGTAGATAGATAAAATATTGAAAAATAAACACTAAATTAAAATGACAAGAGGACTTACCATCTGTGTGGGGATATAGAAATATACATGCGCCAACGCTCAGCCCTGTGAACACATACACTCAAAATGAAGTTATAACAATATATATATATATCTAAACAAACTCATTTTCAAATTCATTTGTGCATACTGACTTGGTGATTTTTGAGCTCTGAGCCCATGGTGACCATTTTTTTTTTTCATTTTTAAGAATGGTTGAATTGGAATGGATTTGCGTTAGGCTTGCCCCTTTGCTTTTTGAATACTTTTGAGAATAACTCCTAAGAAATTTGTAACTAGAGTGGTCATAAGGGGCCTCAAAGGGGTGGATAGGTAGAGTGCCTTTATTGCTTAGTCTCCATTTTGTGAGGCATATGTGATGTTTTGGTATTTCATGCTCATTGTGAGCGTTTTGACCGCACCTAGTGTGCGTGATGGAATTGTACAAAACTACGACACACCATGATATGTACATATATCTCTTTTTGGCTTGGTTATTCCTTGCATAGAGTTGTCTTACATTGATGATTTGATTCACGTGTGTACTCTTAGATGTTTAGAATTTCTGATTTTCTATGCTTTTCAAAATGTATGTAGTGGATATGAATGATAATAGAATGCTTTCTTTTTGTATTTCATAATGTTGATATATGATGATGCAAACACAATGTGATCTTAAACTTAGTTTCTTTTGCAATCTTTGGTACTTCGTATTTGTCTTGACAAAACGTGATGACATAATGATATGATGAATAGATATGCTTGCCCCACTCCTAACCCCACACAACTAGTAAGATGTGAGGGCTCAACACCGAGAGTTAGAAAGGGCACAAGCCATGAAATTTGTTGAATGGTAATGGTGAGACGAAGACAAGAGGTTTGACAGAGCCAAATTGGGATGCTACAACCTTACCCCACTAATGCTACCTCATAGTTTAGAATGTGAATTGCTCTATAGTTTATCTAGACTTGGATCCGTAGATGGCCACTTGGTTGACAAAATCTGGTTTTAAGGTTTTGAATTCTTCTTGGAATTTTGAACATCTAATTCACTTTGTTTTGACTTAAGATTTCACAGTAATTGATTTAATTGTTTATGACTTTCAGAGGTTTGTCAAAGAGACCCCCTACACCTTGCCCCATGCTACTAGTAGGAAGCACATGGGCTTATCACCATGGAAAAGCATAGGTGAGTAAGGGCATTTCCTTCCTTTCCCAACCCTACGTCACTAGTAAGAGACGCAAGCTCAACACCGAAGGTTGGTAGGGAAAAGAAATGTGTAAAATAAAATTTTTTTGTTGATTTGCATTTGACTTACTTATTTGGGAAAAATGTTTAGAATGTTCTTATTTCCAAGGAGATGTATGTGGGATAGATGTGACACCATGAAGCTTCTAGAATAGACCATGAACAAAAGACACCTATCCTAAGAAGAAACCAAAAGTAGAACCAAGTATGCAGGCCTTGGTATGGTTACTATCAAAACTTTGTCTTATCCTTTGGATTGATGAAATGATGTAGAAATAGTTGATGATACAATGAAGATTTGAAGAGACATGATTTGAATGTTTTGCCAATATTTTCAAGAAGTTCTTGGGGATTGCTATAAGGATAAGCTCCTTGATCACACCTTTTACAAAATGAATGGACAAATGAAAATGCAATGCAGATGCAATAATGTACATATGAGAATGTTGATGGATCATGCGTAGTATCTCTTTAGGTGAAGGGAGTTCATGGATTCACTAAACTCCTCACCTTCTAGAGTACACAAATGGAATGTGCCATTTTTATAATCTTCCACCACTCGATATGGACCTATCCACCTAGGTCTAAACTTTCTTCCCTCACCATGGTCTTCTTGTCAATTTGGCTATCGAGCCTTAACACCAAATCTCCTTCGTAGATCTCACGTTCATATACCTTTTTTATTTATTATTGCTTCGAGCCATGCGGTCAGCGTATACACTGTGTCATTTCTCAACATTCAATCTAACTTCATCGAGGCTTTCTAATTGGGAGAGATGAGCTTCTCGATAACCCTCTTCTCCTAGGATCCCATGTAATGAAATGTGGAGGTTGGGTAGTTTGACCTCCAGTGGTAGAACTACCTCAGCACCGAACACTAAAGAAAAGGGAGTCACTCCGTTGGTGTTCTAACCGATGTTCGGTAGGCCCACAAGGCCGAAAAAGCTTCAGATGCCAATCTCGTTTATTCTCCTTAACATTTTTAGAAGAATGGACTTTAAAGTCTTATTGGTAGCCTCGGCTTGTCCATTAGCCTGAGGGTAATAGAGAGAAGTTGTGTGATGACTTATTTTGAACTTTACACACAACTCACGCACCTCGTCATTTTTGAAAGATGTGCCATTATCAGAAATAATGACTGTGGCACCCCGTACCTACAAATGATCTGGTTCAAGATGAACTTAGTGATTACAGAGCTAGGGACAGTGGTAAGGGGCATGGCCTCTACCCACTTGGTAAAGTACTCCGTGGCTGTAATTATGAAATTATGGCCATCTGTTGATGAGGGAGAGAATTTCCCTATCAGATCTAGGCCCCACGTGGAGAAGGGCCATGGAGTTGTGATCGGTTGTAAAGCTTGTGCCGGTATGTGGATTTCATGGGAAAACTCTTGACACTTGTGGCATCTGCGTGCACAAACTCTACCACATCATGTTCGAGGGTGGGCTAGAAATAGCCCATCCGATGTATCTTTGGGTAGTAGTAGTGTGGCCGCCGAAGTGACCACCACATACCCCGCTATGTGACTCATAAAGAATCTTTTTAGACTCTTTAGAATCAACACATCTCAATAGCATTCCGTCAAAGGCTCTGTGATAAAGCACCTATTCAGGATGACATACTTGGTGGAAATTATGCGTAACCACCTTCTTTGTTGTGACATTTCCCCTTCTGGGTACGTGTGGTCCATGATGAAATTGATGATGTCAGTGTACCAAGGACATACAGAGATAGGGGGCCTAGTTTCAATGAAGTATACGCACTCGTCAGAAAGTCCAAATCTACCAAATCACCCCCATCTAATGGATTATCAGCCAACCAATCTATGATGATTTGACCCTTAACTGATTTTTGATTTACAAATGTTAGCTCGAACTCACCCATTAATGTAATGAAATGCCCAACCTTTTTAGACAAGGATCCTTGCATGAGGAATGTCCGTAAGTGGTCTGACTTGATGATGACCCTTGTCTCTTGATTAAGCATGTAATGTCTTAAGCGCTTGGTTGCAAAAACTATGGCAAGGCATTCCTTTTTCTACCTGTGTAGTGTCTCGTAATCGAGTAACATCTGAATGATAAAATAAACAACCCATTCTCATTTTTCATCATCCTCTTGTGCCAACATATAAGGCGTGAAATGTCTGTAGCCCATGAATATAAGATCAAAGGGTGATCTGACCTTGGTGGCATTAGCGTGGGAGGGGATAACAAAAATCGCTTAACTACCTTGAAGGCCTCATCACATTCCTCTATCCAATCCAGGCTATAATCTTTCTTTAACAAATTGTTGATTGGATGAACGAAAAGGTCAAGTCAGGGATGAACCTTCGGATTGCACCGAGTTTCCCAAGGAAAGATCTAATACCAGACTCATCGATGGTGGAACCATTTCTAACACAACCTAGATTTTGGTAGGTCAACATCAATTCCTCGTGAAGATATAATGTAGCCCAAGAGCTTTCCACCTATTACACCGAATACACATTTCTCTGGATTCAATGTGACTCCATACTCAATCAAGCATGAGAGAATGATACGAAGCACCTCTGGGTGATCGCAGCACTTCTGGCCTTGGCCAATAGGTCATCCACGTAGGATTCCACAATCTTATGAATAAGATCATGGAATATGTAGGTCATTGCTCATTGGTATGTAGCACCAACATTCTTAAGACCAAATGGCATGATGACATAACAATAAGTTCCCCAAGGAGTTATAAACGTAGTTTTAGCTTGATCCTCGATAGAGATTTTGATTTGATTGTATCCGAAAACCCATCCATGAGGGACAACAACTCAAATCCAGTCATTGCATCATCGATGATAACATCAATGGATGGTAGGGAAATCATCCTTGGGACAAGCCTTGTTGATGTCCCGAAGTCTATGCAAATACGGATCTTTCCATTTTTTTTTAGAATGGGGACAATGTTAGATACCCATTGTGAATAATCAACTGGCTTGATAAATCCTACTTGGAGAAGCTTCATTACTTCTTCTTTTACCATAAGGGCTACCTTTGGCTTCATAGGTCTTGATTTTTGCTTAATTGGTTTGGCATCGGCTTAGTAACAAGATTGTGAACTGTGATGTGTGGTGTGATTCCCATCATTTCCTTATAACTAAATGTGAAGGCCTTTCGATGTTCCTTAAGGACTTGGGTATGAATTTCTACTTCCTCTGGAGTTAAAGAGGACCCTAGTTTTAAGATTTTTGGTTCCTCCTCCATTTCGATGTTTATATCAATCATTCCCTCAATTAAGGAGGCATTACCCTCCTCAAACTCAGGTGGGGCTGGTGGAAACTCCAAGTCCCCTTCCTCTTCTACCTCGTAAATTTCAAGATCTCTTCCCGGAGATGACTCAATCATTGGATTCCCAAAATAAGAGGAGGAATGTGGAATTAAGGAAAAGTCTACCTCTTGACAAGTAAGATGCAATTCCACCAAAGTGTTTAAATAAGTTAAGGTTGACTCATCCCCATCGATAGGGTCCGAAGAGTCAAATTGGCCCTCACTTCCACGTATGTCAACATTGATGCCACTGGCACTTTGCGAATCAAGGATTCAAGCATGGAGTGAAACCGTGAAGTTGGTGTCCTCTAAATCATTACTTGGGGTGAAGTGTGAGGTGGAAGTCACTATAGAGTCTGCCAGAAGGTTCTGTTCATGGAACTACCTCGATTGATATGAAATCAAATCCCTTAGTTAGGTCCAACATGACAAGTTTTATAGAGTTGTAAGTGTTCAGCCCTAGTCTCGTATACCTCGGATACCTGATTTGTGACTAGTTATGAATCACCCAACACCCTAATATTGAGGATGCCCATTCTCTTGGCTATAATGAGACCTAATAGAAGAGCTTCATACTCAGCCCCATTGTTTGTGCATTCAAAATTCAATTTGAAAGAAAAAGGTAAAACCCTTCCTTTGGGTGAGGTAAGGATTGCACCTGCCCGACACCGAAGCGACACTTGGCCCCATCAAAGTGGAGAGTCCAACAATCACTCAGAAAGATAGATGTTGAGTCATCCTTTGTAAGTTCTTCTTTTATTTTGGTTACATCTACCATGCAAACCTCATCTGTTGGAAGGGAACCAGGTCCCAAAGCATGTCCCATACCCATGGAATCGAAGGGAAGAAGGATAGGAAAATCCTTTTCTAATAGTTCAACAATCTTTGTTGTAGTTCCTAGTGAAACTATCTCTACAACAATGCTTTCATCCTTGAAGGCCGAATACCCTCGATCAAACCTGTAACCTCTAATTCCATCATGGGAACCAACTTTTCTTCTAGTAACATGCTTACTAGTTTGTTTAACTGGTTGGTGGGAAGCTCGAATTCAGAGTGGACCCCTGGCCTTTTCTTCAAGTTGGCCAGGTGTATGTCAAAGGGCTTTGGATCACCCTGAGTGACAAAGACTTTCCCTAAATGTAGGAATCTGACTTCTTGGAACAGGGTGGATGGGATTGCTTTCATGCGGTGTATCCAAGGGTGACCAAGAATCATATTATAGTTGGTTTCCGATCTATAATATAAAACTCAAGTAAGCATTGTCTTGGGTCCAAGAGTGACCGAGTAATACTATGGTCCCGATCGAGGTCACCTTGAGACTATCATAGCCTCTTAATGTGTTTCACGTCGAGGAGAAATTAGTCTCCCCATATCCTAACTTCTGAAGAAAAGAGAAGGGGATGATGTTAACTGCTGCCCCATCATCGATCATCACATGCTTCACATAGTTGTTATAGATCCAGACTTGCAAAAATAGGGTTGGATCACCTCTACGAGCTATTTTGCATCTGTAGGCATCTTGCTTATGTCAAATACAAACCCAATATCCCTTTCGGGCTGTCCTGGAGGGAAAACGTCAAAGTCTATATGGTTTATCTACATGCCTCTGGTGGTGGGGTAACGTTAGCCAAATGGCCGAGACCGAGCACTTCCAAGAGAGTGGCTCGATGAGTGGGAGAATTCTTCAAGTAGATCTAAGAAGGAAATGTGTGAAAAGGTCTTGGTTAGATCATTGATCAAGTCATAAGCCCCTATTGGCTTGCTTAGCATGTCATGAGCATTATTCGAGACAACTGGGTAAATCGGGATGGCTGCATGATGAATAGTCTGGCTCTTGTTGCAGCGTTAATCTTGGAGTTCAACGTCCAACTCAACCAAACCTATGATCTTCATTTGTTGGCGACCATCCAAAGGAGGTGCCACCTGTGGGTTTGATGAAGTTGAGGCTTCATGATCATGAGTCCCTATTACAATGCCTTTATTCAAACCATTAGGATCTAGTCTTCTTCCATCCTTTGGATGTGTGGGGAGAGGATCATTGAAGATTCCCAATGGCGTGTTCTATGTGGAGACATTGGTCCCATATAGGTGTTTTGATTAGCAAGTTGGATTGGCTAGAAACATGTCAACAAACAACTATCTTTGGTCTTCTGGAAAATGTTGCAAAAACTTATTACAATCATGGAAAGTTCTTGCATCATGCCCATGGACCCTATGGAAACCACAGTACAAGTCAGGATCATAATCCCGAGGCCTTTGGTTGGTTCCTTGTTGTGGTCCAAAACCACGGTTATTGTTTGGTTGTTGATTGTTATAGTTAACACTTTGGAACCCTTGCCCCTGGTTCTGGAATTGGTTGGGGTATTGACTAGGGCTTGGGGTTGGCATTTGTCTTTGTGGGTTGAGGTTTGTTGTTGTTGGGGATGATTAAAATCCACAACATTTATTGAGGGTGAGAAATTGTTGCTCCTCTGATTGTTGCCATTGTTATTCCCATTGTTGTTGTTATTCATTGTACCTATACTGGTGGGACTAACAACATTAGGATTTTTGGGCTGGTCAGTTACACCGTCGGTCATGACTCCATGATTCTTGTTAAGGATCTTTGGTCCTTGATTGTTATTTGTATTGTTGGAGTAGCGGGAGTGTTTTGAGAAGGGGTAACTAACTTCCCATTTGCTCCGTAGGTCTTATGACCACTATCGATGGCCGCTTGGTCGATCCGAAGAGCACCCTCTAGCACCTCTTCATAGCTCCTTAGTGGGAACTTTTGAACCTCTTCCTTCGTCTCTCTGTTGAGGGAGTGGAGGAACAAATCACAAAGTTCCATTTGGTCCATGTTTGGAGCACTTGCGGAAGAGTAGAGAACATGTCACCCTCTGAATGAAGTGAGCTGCTATAGACTCATTATGTTCTTGTTTGATATGAAGAAATTCTCTGATTCCTATTCACAAAAGCTTGTTCATATCAAAGGCTTTGATAAAATCTGACACTAGTTGCTTGAACGAGTGTATCAAAGCCTCCAGTATCCTATAATACCAGTTGAGAGCAATACCTTCAAGTGTCTTAGGGAAAATATTTGCAACGATTGCATCCCATGGGAGCTCTCGAATGGCCATTGCATAAGCTTTGATGTGAGCATTTGGATCACCCTCCCCCTTGAACTTTGGGAGATCAGGAAAGGGTCTCGGGAGCATGACTACCCGAATGGAGAAATCTAGGGGTTCTTTGAGATATTCAGAATAAGTCCCCATTGCATATGTTTCCACCATTGAAGACCCTTGTTGGGGAGGTGGGGGCTACGTTGGCTGCTGAAATGGGACAACATAAATATTTGGCGGGGTGTATGACATCCCTTGCGTTTTTCCATATGGACCTGGGTAGGTGTACATGTCCCCCTGTGGAGATTTGGAATACATGTGTATATATGGGGGTTGACTTCCTTGATATGGAGTTAAAGGTGTGAAGCCAAGGAACGTCACATTTTCAGGCTTAGTATAGCATTTGAGAATGCACTTTTAGTTGGCCTATTGTAGATGACCATATGTGGCTTGAGGAGGCATACCCAAGGTACCATCCCAGTTAACAAGTCTACATGGTTTGGAATATTCATGTAGACTGGCGGGTTCTGGGAAGTCGGTATTTTCCCATGGTTCTGTGGGTAAGAAGGAGTCCACGCTTGCCCTGCGTATGAATTCTGTGTATTCTGGGAAAGCTCTAACTCCCTGACCTTATCAACCAAAGCTGAAATGACATCACCCATTGATGGGGTGGTGCCCTGCTTAGACTCCTTTGGTTGAACCCTTGAAGGTTGTTGAGGAATATGGTGTCCCGCTATGAATTGTTCATGATGTTGCCACCCCTCATTGGTTGTATTGTCAGTTGGTGGTGGGGTAGCATTATTGTTTTGAAGTGGGACACTACCTTGCCCTTGTAACCTATCAAAAGATTGGTTCATTTGTTGAATTTTCTCACTCCTAGCATATCATGCTAGATACTCCTCATCAAGATGGGGGAGTGGATCGGATTGCACGGTGATGGGTCATGTGAAACAATACCCAAGGAGATGAACTAGTTTCTCCAGTAAATGTCATGTTATTTGAACTTGATTGTTCAAGGGGGTAAGTCTGAGTGATCTGATCCAGTTCTTGATGCATGCACAGAAGAACCAACATTGGTTCCCTGAAGTAGAGGATTTTGAGTGGATGAGCGGTTGTCTGCCCCATTGAAAGTGAAGGTGACTATTGTGGTATGTTTGATGGTGTTGGTACAAGTCAAAACCGGGATGGGTCGACCATACTCATCATATCCCGACATATTTGGGGGTATAAGAATACCCATGAATAAAGGATGGATGAAAGTGGAAACATTTAGAGACTAGCTCTTCACGTTGGGTTCACCAATTTGTATGAATAGAAAATCAACACGTGACCTTCTGTGCACCCGACCTCCCGAGGTCGTGCCGAGACAACCGGTGTGGAATTTGAAATGGGAGTGAAAGTGATGATGATGACCAAGCTAATTGGGAAACCTTATGTCTTCGACATGCAATAATGGAATCTATGAATCTAAGGAAAAGAATGCTCTCCTAACCTAAAGGGGTGTAATGGTGGGGTCTGATATGATAGCTACTCGGAGACTCCAATCGATGTCTAGCTCAGCCGAGATTCTATTGGTGGGTTGTGGAATATGTGGAAAGTAGCCTGCAGGTGCCTCATATGGGTTTCCAGACAAGGTCATGGAAATTGAGACAAGAGATGTAGCGGAGCTGCAGGAACTAAGGGTGATTCTCTGGTCTCATCCAGAAAGTCTTAGCCTGATCGACTGTTATGTTTAACAATGAAAGTTGTGTGATGATATCAAGTGGAAGTGGTGAGGATATGAATACTGTGCATAGGCTAGTGTTGATATCTAACTGACTAGTAGGTCCATTGGGTTGTGGGACCTGTGGGTCACAACCAAAGACTCGTTGAGGCTGAGGCCCTGGAATGGTCATACATGTAGTCAAATCCTATTCCTAGGAGCAGTCCAAAAGTCATAGGCCTTGTTAGCAGCTATGTTTAAAGTCTCTAACTATCTTATTTTCTCTATGTATGTGGTGGGTGTGCGTAAGATTGTTAAGCGCAGACTTGTGTCAATGTCAGTTACTAACTCTGGCCCGTTGGGTTGTGGGACCAGAGGATCACAACCATAGGTCTTTTCCTGTTGTGGACCGTTGATGGTCATACAAAGTGAATTTGATTCATTTTTGGTGAATAAACTATCTATCAAATGAAATCTAAACTATATTTTTGGTGTTTTCTCAATATATAAGAACAAAACAATAAACAAGCTAATCTATGGAAATAAATATTTTTGTGCTTTTCTAACTTTTTAGACAATGCATCTAATCTAACCAACAATTTAAAGAAAAAAAATAGTTGGCCGGATGTAGCTAGCTATCTGTGTAGATGTGTGAATCTAAATCTAAGATCTACTCTAATTCAAATAAAATCTCTCCAACTCTACCTCAAAAGTGAAGAATAAATCATGACTCTAACAGAGCTATCATTCACCCACTATTTCCCTAGCAATATTGAAGAGAAAACTTCCTATTGACTTGATCTACTTGTAACTATCTGATTAATTGAAATGAATTGTTTCTCTACTCTATTTGATATGTAATTTGACAAAACAAAGCAAACAAATACACAACTCCAACCTGGAAGAGCAAGAGCTTTGGAAAATCTGGAAGTATGAGTATCTTGTCCCCTCAGTTCTTTCCTTTCTTTCTCTGAGCATTCATGTGAGTCCAAGGATGGGAATGCAAAGAACAACAACAAGAGGATGTGCTTGAGTGATGGCAGCTTGGAAGCAATCTGGGTGTAATGCAGGTAGAAGAAAGATAAGCACAAGAGATCTGAACTTGGCTATGTAATTCCTAGCAAGATTATTACAGCACAACAATGCAAGATACACAAAATTCTCAGGCCCTTTGCTTGAATACAAGCATGGAATATATAGGAATGGAGGCTAGAAGGTTACTTCATGCACAAGGAATTGAAGAGGTAGTTCCACTCATTAAATCTATTTAAAAATAGAAGGAACTAGGAGAACCAAGCAAACGAAGCTATTTTTAGCAAATTCGACTCATGGAATGCGTTCAAAAGATAAACTTAAGTGAATCATCGCATGTAATTTCTCACGTGAAGATTCTAGAAAAATTCAACCCCAGGACTTTTATAACCGCTTTGAAAATGGCACGTGTAATTTTTGGTGCATATAATCTAAAAGCCACAACATCGACTCACCAACTGTCAACATCTCAAGAAGCTCCCTAGACCTCTAGGTTCTACTTTGCTTTGTTGAAGAGAAAAGAATCTTAACTTTACTCAAGATAGTTCGACAAGGACTTCTTGAATATTGAAAAATGACTAAATTAAAACAAACAAAGTGACCATTCACGTGAAGAGCACTTGAGTTCCCGAGGTATGACACCGAGAATATGAATTTGAAATGGGACAAAGAATGGTCCCCAAGCTAATTGGGAAACCTTATGTCTTTCACACACACGGAATCTACAAATCTATGAGAAGCTATCTCCGAGCTCGAAGTTAATCGAATGAGTCAAAACTTGTACCGAGATATCTCTAACTCATTAAAATGCTATGGGAAAGTACCTGGAAAGTGCAGTGCCTCGTATGGGTTTCAAGAGACAAGGTCATGGAAATTGAGACAAGAGATATGTAAGCGGAGCTATAGCAGAACTAAGGGTGATTCTTTGGTCTCGTCCAGAAAGTCTTAGCTTGATCACTGCTATATGTTCAACAATGAAAGTATGTGTGATAATATCTAGTGGAAGTGGTGAGGATATGAATACCTGCATGTGTAGGCTAGTGTTGATATCTAACTGACTAGTAGGTCCATTGGGTTGTGGGATTTGTGGGTCACAACCAAAGACTCGTTGAGGCTGAGGCCCTAGAATGGTCATACATGTAGTCAAATCCTATTCCTAGGAGCATTCCAAAAGTCATAGGCCTTGTTAGCAGCTATGTTTAAAGTCTCTAACTATCTTATTTTCTCTGTGTATGTGGTGGGTGTGCGTAAGATTGTTAAGTGCAGACTTGTGTCAATGTCAATTACTAACTCTGGCCTGTTGGGTTGTGGGACCAGAGGATCACAACCATAGGTCTTTTCCTACTATGGACCGTTGATGGTCATACAAGATGAATTTGATTCATTTTCGGTGAATAAAATATCTATCAAATGAAATCTAAACTATATTTTTGGTGTTTTCTCAATGTATAAGAACAAAACAATAAAACAAGCTAATCTATGGAAATAAATATTTTTGTGCTTTTCTAACTTTTCAGACAATACATCTAATCTAACCAACAATTTAAAGAAAAAAAATAGTAGTCCGATGTAGCTAGCTATCTATGTAGATGTGTGAATCTAAATCTAAGATCTATTCTAATTCAAATAAAATCTCTCCAACTCTACCTCAAAAGTGAAGAATAAATCATGACTCTAACAAAGCTATCATTCACCCACTATTTCCCTGGAAATATTAAAGAGAAAAATTCCTATTGACTTGATCTACTTGTAACTATCTCGATTAATTGAAATGAATTGTTTTCTACTCTATTTGATATGCAATTTGACAAAATAAAGAAAAAAATACACAACTCCAACCTGGAAGAGCAAGAGCTTTGGAAAATCAGAAGTATGAGTATCTATCCCCTCAGTTCTTTCCTTTCTTTCTCTGAGCATTCATGTGAGTCCAAGGATGGGAATGCAAAGAACAACAACAAGAGGATGGTGCTTGAGTGATGACAACTTGGAAGCAATCTGGGTGTAATGCAGGTAGAAGAAAGATAGCACAAGAGATTTGAACTTGGCTATGCAATTCCTAGCAAGATTATTACAAGCACAACAATGCAAGATACACAAAATTCTCAGGGCCTTTGCTTGAATACAAGCATGGAATATATAGGAATGGAGGCTAGAAGGTTACTTCATACACAAGGAATTGAAGAGGTAGTTCCACTCATTAAATCTATTTAAAAATAGAAGGAACTAGGAGAACCAAGCAAACAAAGCTATTTTTAGCAAATTTGACTCATGGATGCGTTCAAAAGATAAACTTAAGTGAATCTTCACATGCAATTTCTCACGTGAATATTCTAGAAAATTGATCAGGACCGCCGCCTGTGCGGGTGGCGATGGTTTAGAACCCGCCCTAGTCGGGGTGGTGGTTTGCAGTGAACCACCACCAGCAGGTGGTGGCGGTCCTAGCACTAAAGGCCAAAACAAGCACATAATGAAAGGGGAAAAGGGAAAAATGTAGGGAAAAGATAAGTAAGGCTATCTAGGCCAAAAATATATACTGCAAATGGGTTTTTAGAGCTCGAACACCTTCTCAAAAGGATTTTGAATCATCACTAGGGAATTTTGTAACCGCTTTCCTGAAAATGTAGCACGTGCAATTTTGGTGCATACAATCACCACCGCCGAAAGCCACAACATCGACTCGCCAGCTAGAGAACACCATGAAGAAGCTCCTAAGAGCTCGGGTTCTACTTTGCTTTGTTGAACGAGCTTCGAAACACCGAAAATCTTATCTTTGACAAGCTAGTTCGACAAGGACTTCTTGAATATTTCCTTTTCAACATCAGCTGCCAAGCAAAGTGAGTTTAGGAAGAGTTAGAAGTTGGGTATGACACCGAATATGAAGACGAAGAAGAACACCCCACCAAGCATTGTCGTCTCTCAACACGTGAGTATTGAGAGCATCTACAAGCTTGTACTTCACATTAGTGAGTCAAAAATTGTAATATCTCTTGAATAAATATTTTTATTATTATTACAATGTCTACTCCAAAGTTGCTTCTCTCTGATGCTCAGTTGCTCAAAGGGCCCAATTTTGTGGCCTGGAAAACAAAAATGAGGAAAATCCTTCAGTTTGAAGGATTATGGGGTATTATGACTAGGATCTACAACCCATGATGAATTAATAAAGTATGAAATGACTAGTGCAAAGTGTTGATGTTGATAATGCTCAGTATTAGTGATGATGTGAAAACACATGTTTGAAATGTGGAGAAACCAAAGGAGGCTTGGGACAAGCTGGCAACAATTTATGAAGCCAAAAATCGACTAAGATCCTCCATCTTCACTCAAATTTGCACACCCTCTCTATGGGTTCAGATGAGAAAGTTTAGGAGTTCTTCCATCATGTGGCTGAGCTGCGATTGGAGTTATTAGTGCTCGGTGAAACACTAGATGAAAAAATACTTGTACCAATCACCTTGAGAGAACTCCCTTCTCAATTCTGAATTTTTGTTACAACACTAAATGTATGTAAAAAACAATTGCATTTGAAGAACTTGTGAATTCACCGCATAGTAGGAAGAGGCCATCAATTCATCCCAAGAGTTGTCTCAGGATAAATCCTTGTTCTCAAAGCCATACCATGGCCGGAAGAAACAAAAGGGTCCCCAGAGATAAGAAAAGTCAAGCGTAAACAAAACAACAACAGAAAGATCAAAAGTTAAAGAAGTGGTGTCACATTTGCAGAACCAACACTCATGAAATAGATCACTGTTAGTATAATAGCTTGAAATAAGGGTCTTCAAGTCAAACAAGCACACATTAGGGCATGAAAATTTCAAAAGTCCAAATGATGCCCCTGTTGGAGAAATCACAAGGGGCATCTGCAGCCCAACAAGATAATGAGTCTAATGAGGAGACATCAAAAGGAGCACATTCTGGTAAGAATATTTTACTTGTCTCTCAGACTTCATAGCCCACAAAGAGATTTTGGCTAATAGACTCTAAGTGCAAGTAAGCACATGTCATGTGACAAGGCACTATTTGATTCACTAGATGAACAACCCACTAGTGATTGGGTTCGGATAGCCGATGACAAAGAGTACATTGCAGAAGGAATAGGAAGAGTCACCATTCCTCTGGGACCATGAAAATGTACACTTACAAAGGTACTATATGTACAAAGGTACTATATGTTCTTGGCTTGACTAGCAACCTCCTGTCAGTAACTCAACTATTAAATCATCACCTGAAGGTAGAATTTCTTGTCCAAAATGACATCAAATCATGTTTGATCTCGTGACAAGGTAAGATTATTTCTAGAGCATTTATAAAAGATAAGTTATTTTCTTTAGATATTGTTTCATCTTCTATAATAGCTTTATCTCGCATCAGCAGTACAATCATCGCACTCGACATTTTAATTATGGAAAATTGTTGACTAGTTCATTGCATCATATGAGTTTAAAAGAAATGGTTCAAGGACTACCCAAATTGTCCAAGTACCTTGCTTCTTTACCCGACTATCTTGTAGTAAAACGACACGGGGATCTATTTGTGCAAGCACCTTCCATGCCAAGAAACATCTTCAAGTAATTCATACTGATCGAACGACCCACTATGCCTACTTCATTTTCAAGATACAAGTACTTCCAATTGTTTGTGGATGACCACTCCCGCAAGATGTGGGTGTTTTTCCTAAAGAAGAAAAGTGAGGCTCTTCAACATTTCCAAAACTTCTATCATCATGTTGTGAAAGAGACCGGAAAACCACTTCTTCTACTTCACTTAGATCAAGGGGGGAATTCACATCAAATAAGTTCTTGGCATTCTTGAACCAATAAGGCATTAAGAAGAACCTAACTTCTCCCTACACACCTCAACAAAATGGCATTGTTGAGTGATGTAATCGCATAGTGATGGAGATGGCTTGCTGCATGCTAACAACAACAAAGCTAGAGGAACGCTATTGGGATGAAGCAGTACAGACAACTATATATCTTCTCAATAGGGAACCGACAAAGATTCTACAAAATAAAATGCTAGAAGAGGTATGGAGTGGTAGAAATCCATCTAGAAGAGAAAGAAGGTAGAGATAAAGACACTCCCGTGTATCCTTCTTGGATACAACACTACCTCGAAGGCATATCATCTCATGGATCCTGAGACAAATAAAATATATGAGAGTCGGGACATGGTTTGTGATAAGTCATCCCTTAACTGTGTAGTGACATCAAAAGAACTATTACTAACCACCTCTCACCGACTAGTCTCTGAATTAGATGAACAACCAGAGGAGACTACTCAGAGAAAAGAAATGCTGCTAGGAGAGCTATTTGTTGACCTTGGAGAACTGGAGAATGTGACTCCACATCAATCCACATGGCAATGACACATTTCTTCTCAAAAGTAGCCAAGTTCTCGTCTGAAGTGGGTACAAAGCACCATCAAGGACTCACATTTGCAACAACTCCCAAATACATCATCGGAGTCAAACAAGAAATGAGGTAAACTTTACACTCATGAGTTCACTAATTAATAGCTCCGAGCTAGAAAATGTTCGTGAAGCACTCAATCAACCTCAGTGGAAGGAAGCCATGGATACAAAATATGACTCACTTATGAAAAATCAAACATGGGAACTTGTCGATCTACCTATAGGAAAGAAACCCATAGGCTGCAAATGGGTTTTCAAGATAAAATATAAGGCAAACGGATCCATCAAAAAACATAAAGCATGTCTTGTAGAAAAATTATATGCTCAAAAAGAGGGCATCGACTATGAAGAAACCTTTGCACCCACTGCGAAGATCAAGACCATCAAATTTGTTTGTGCACTGATAGCACAAAAAGGATGGAGACTTCAACAAATGGACATCAAGAGTGCTTTCCTAAATGCTGATCTAAAAGAAAGTATTGTACATGACCTAACTTTGAAGGATTTGTTGATGAAGAACATCTTAAGAAGGTATGTCATATCATCAAATCACTTTGTATGGATTGAAACAAGCTCCAAGGGCATGGTATATCAAGATCTACGATCACCTTTGACAAACATGGGTTCACTCGTAGCCCCTCGATTCAAATTTTTATATAAAGAAGGTATGTACTAAAATTTTCATTCTTGTTGTTTATGTAGATGATCTTGTGATCACTCGACAGTTTAGAAGATCGAGGTTGATATTATGAATAATGATCTCAAAAAAAATCAACATGAAAGATTTGGGGCTACTACATTATTGCCTTGGCTTGGAAATATGGAAAAAGGAGCATCACATTTTTTTCTCCCAGATAAATTACGTGAAGACACCTGCTGAAAAGTACATAATGTTTGATTATAAACCTATATCCACTCCCATGGAAAAAGGCTTACAAATTTCAAGATTTGAGGACTTTCCTTAATTAGATGCTACAATCTATAGGAAACTTATTAGAGAGATCATCTACTTCACATATACCAGACCAGATCTATGATTTGCCATCGCCTATCTTTCCAGTTCATCCAGAGTTTCCAAAGCAATGTCACTAGACAGCAGTAAAGCATGTATTGAGATATGTCCGAGGAACATTTGATTATGGTTTGGAATATAAGAAGAATGATCAATTCTTCTTATAGGGATACATCGACTCGGACCACACAGATTTGTTGATGACAGGAAGTCAACTACAGGATACATATTTCATCTCGGATCTAGACCCATCTCATGGATAAGCAAGAAGAAGAATGTTGTTTCTATCTCATCCACCCATAGAGGCGAATATCATGCCACATGAGGAGTTGTGTGTGAAGTGATATGGTTATGTCATATTTTAGATGATATGGGAATTCCTGAAAAACATTCACCTATTCTCTATTGTGACAATCAAAGTGTGTTGAAGCTCATGCAAAATCCTATTTTTCATGAATGAACAAAGAATATTGAGATTGATTGTCATTTCATTCGAGAGCACGTCTTGAACCATCACATTCAGCTCCAGTATTGTCCTACAGAAGCACAAGTTGCCGACATTCTCACAAAATCTCTTGGAAAAGTGAAATTTGAACTTTTAGGGGTCACATTTGCAAGAATAATGTAATAAGGGGAATGTTAGCATAGTCTACATACTTATTTTTTATTATTAGACTAGTTGTTCTATCTATTCCATTATTCTCTCCTTATTTGTAACCTCTCCATCCATTTAGGGAGTCTTGTTTATTCTTGTACCTATAAATATTGTGCGTGGTTCCTTTGTTTTATAGAATAATATGAGATAACATATCTCTATTCTTTCTCCTTTATTTCTGCCTCACACTTGTCACTTGTATGTCATTGAATTCCTCTACGAATGTCGCTAAGGATATAAAATAAATGAATCACCTACAAAACCCCAAACAAAGCATCAAACCCTAAAAAAGAAATATGCAAATGAAGGGGTCAGACTATCCTTAGCTACCAAAATGATGGACTTATAATTGAGAACTGCACTACATCTCAAACCCAATGTAGTTTTGTGTGTGTGTGTAGAATTGTGCCCTAGGTTTCTCTTGTGTGTGTCATAATTTGTGAGTAGAAAACATGTAGCTAGTTGTAGAATGTAAGTAATGTGTGCATGGAATAGAATAAACTCCCTCTTATGAAGTGTGATGTAGATTAACTATCATTTATCCCTTATGATGGAGCTAGATGGATGCAAATGGAGCTCTAGATGCCTTTGATGGATGCAACCTTAGGTGGTGATAAGTAGTGCTTAGTGCTTGGTCCCTTATTATGATCACGTAACTTCATATTTATATGATTCCTTCACTTTAATTTCATAGTTAACCTAGAAAATTATGACTACCAAAAGGATAAGATACTCAAATGGCTAGAAAGGGCCAAAATTTTTGAGTAAAGTACATAGATTACTAGGGTACCCAAAGGAGATGGGGCACATGATGTTGGCATCCTAGTTGGGCGCTCCTGCCTAGAAAGAGTAAAATTGAAGTGTAAAAGGAAATATTGGGTCCTGTAAGGGTGCAACACCGAAAGTAGTAATAGAAAGTAACGAAAAATGGCCATAGACATGGGTTAATTTGTACTTTTCTTACTTAGGAAGCATGAAAATAGTAGTAGGCGATCGAGACTAGATAATTACCCAAAGTGTGTGATTTTTTGTCTATAATAGATGGAATGTTTAGAATATTAGTAACATTTTAAATAAAGTATAAAAATTTTATTTTCCATATACGATCGATTCTTACAAAACATGAAAAGAAAGGTGAAGTAAATTCACTCCTCACCTTATTAATTAAATGCATAACTTTAAGGAATTTGTGGAGCCATTATTATTGGATGGAAGGCATATGATCTTGGGTATCAAAATATCTACAATTTTCATATTTCATGTCATGGATGGCATAGTAGTGATGGAGTATAAATAAACAATAAAAGATTTGAAATGGTCTCATCTAATCCAAATATGGTGTACAAAGGATAATGGTGAAGAAAACTTGTTGAAAGGAAAAATCCATTCACACCTTTCAAAGAACTCAAAGAAATAGAATATGTAAAAAAAAGGAAAAGAAATCATATGTTGAACATTGGGGGAAAAGCACAACATGTGAAGGTGGTTAATATTGGCTTCCAAAGATAGTGTATGGGGAAAATGTTTTACGTGCTTTGTTTTTTGCCACAAATAATACAAAAAAAAGGCATATATGACCAAATAATTTGAACCACATATTTATATAGAGAAGACTACAATAATCAACATATCCTAAGTAATATTGATAGCTACGTTGGACTTGTTTATAGAAGATCTAAACAGAATTCCATTTGTTTAAGGATGTGTTTGAGGGAAAAATGCTTCTTATATGAACATGAAATGATAATGAAAATCTATGGATGGGGAGAGTAGATGGGAATGTTTTCCTTAAATGGAAAGGCAAGAATGTCACTAAAATTTTGAGGGTCAATTATTGGAAACCCGTATGGAGAGGTTAAGGTACAACATTGTATCAAGATTGTTTGAGGCCAAATAAAACATGAACCATCTTAGACAAAATTAAAGAATAAATTGATGTGGATAGCATCATTTGGGCATGGAAACCAATACAAATTGTTAAAGTGACTTCATTAAGATACTCGATAAAGGACATGAGGCCATTAAATCATACCTTGAAGTACTTGAACAAGGTAATGAATGTTAACTTTGAGAAATTAATAAAAATCATAAATTAGTATGTGACATCATATTGGCTTGGGATGTGAGTTTTGTGAAAAATTATTCCAAAGTATGCTCCAATAATACTTTATAGTTTTATTATTATTTGATATTTAAATGGAATATTGAGTGTAAAGTAAGAGAGCATTTTCCATATAATTCTATAAAACATTATGTATTTTATGGAAGTATGAATCTTATTAAAATAATTTCACCATGAAATTAATTTAATTTGTAAAAAAACACCATAACTTATGTGCATAACTCATTAATTAAGTTTGGGCACTAATAAATCTTAATAAACGAAGCCACAAAACTTATAATTTTCTAAAAACACCAACCATGCTCTTACCATTTTTGTATTAGACTCGGTGAATTGAACATCAAGTGTGCATAATGCACATGATCCCCTCCATCTCAATCCTTCTATTAAAAATATTCCTAAGTTGCTTGTTTAGAATGGGAAAATGCCCATTCTAAATTAACTTATTTTTTAATTATTCTAATAACTTTATAAAGTGCAAACATTTCAAGTCTAGATACTTGACTATGTGGCAATCACTTTGGTTTTACATAAAATTATTATGGTTTATGATTTCATTACAACAACTAAGTTGTCTGCTCTTCCACTAATTATTAAATTAAGAACTATAAAATCTATTCTCATAGTTACCAATTAATTAAATTTTGACACTCGATAGACCTTAATAAATGAAGACAAAAACCTTTCAATTAAAAATATATTTTGAGCTACTTGTTTAGATGGTACAATTCAATTCTAAATTATCTTATTTTTATTGTTCTAATATTATATCTAATAAGTGCAAACCTTTGATTCAAGGGATACAATGGGATGATTTTCTTGTTGATAAAAACTATTTTTCAATTACTCATACAATGTAAATATTTGAATATCATATTACACTACTTAAAAACTAATAATAATAGTATTGGAATCTGATATCACACTAGTTAAAAACCAATAATAGAAATTTAGGAATTCAATTTCAATAATTATAAAACCAGAAATGATGATACTGTAAGTCCAAATTCTTGGACGTATGTTCGGCTTTATTTAGATATTGGTTTATACATAGTGTTTGTCACTTTAGTTTGATAGATATCATGCTTTACTCTTTACACACATGTGTTCAAAAGTTATTTTGAGTTTTATGAAAGACATATAGAGAGATGTACATGATGATAGGTGTTGGCCATCCCTTTACCTATACTTCCTCTACATATGGTGGCATCTATTTTATACTACATCTAAGTTTTATTATTATATTATATTTCCTTTCTACTTCATCATCATGATTGATTACATATATTGCACGCACATATTATCTTTTGAGCTAACAAGACTAACACATATGTCTTGTGTAGTGTTGACATATCTTGTTTCACATATCTTCACCTATTTTGGCTACCATATTATATTGTCATGTTATGACACTTTGTTATTTCATGTGTATTATATTTTGTGCATGTATTACTACATACTTTATTCACTATTTTTGGCATATGTGCCTTGATTTTCTTGTGACACAATGGATGTCCCATATTTGTGGAATCATTTTTGTCTTGTTTTCTCTTTCTTTCTCTTATTTGCATTCCAATATGCCTTAATTGTCTTGTGACACAATGGGTGTCCCATGTATGTGGCTTTACGCCTTTTTGTGACTTTTCTTGCATACATGTTATATCTAATTTATTTATTAATGTAATTTTCCTATTTTACATGCCTTTGTACTATTGTTTCTATCATATATAATGGTTTCTATATATTGATATTGTTTCTTTTCATACAAACAATTTTTTTTTCCACCATGCGGAAACGCCTTCCCTTTTGAAGCTATAATTTATTTCATTAGGCCACCTCTTCAACATTCTACAATCTACTACACATTCTCAGACATCTAGCGCATGGGCACACACATATTTTTGAGCCATGAACTCAACATGGTTTTTACACATGCCTCGAAAGAGGGGAAATTCATCTAGGTATATTCTACACTTATAATAGACACGTGTAAAATTATGGAGTAAAATTAAGGTACAAACAGGGTATAGGTACATAAAAATCTAGTCAAACATACAAATTTATACTAGAATTCAAATGTTTGAAACCATATTGATTGGTTAACACCCAATGTAAGGTCATGAACCTTCAAAACTTCCTTTTCCATAGGAAACTACATCAAATTTCTCAAAAAATTCATATTTTTGGAAATAGTTATAGGTTTTGGTATAGTTTCAAACCTAGTTCAAGATAGTAAAGTGGGAATGATTTACTTCACTCCTTCACCATGACGTTCAATTTTTACTAGAGTTTCAATAATATTATGGGCATAAGTATCCCTCCTCCAATGGAATTTAAGTATATTATAGTAACTAATCATTTATGTGACACATGGGAAGGGCATGGAGGTACTCATTCTCTTTTCATTTGTGTATCCTTATATATAGAGTTGGGCATAGATCCATCTATAGTGGTGTGGTATGTGGGGTTATGGAAAGTATAAAATTTTTATGTTCTTCATAGGAATATTTTCCTTTCCTCTTTCACTCAAAGGGGGATATCAAATGTGTTGAATAAATTTGATACTTAACCTTGTTCATTAGTAGGCGTGTTTTGAGACTTAATTCTTCTCCTCTACACAATTAATACTCGATACTATGCTATTTCATATTGGGTTACATAAACCTAATACTTTGATTTCTCCTCCACAAAATTAATAATGATCACACCAGATCCTTTGGTGATCCTTAAAAAATTCAAAAATGTAAATATTCAATAAAAAGAAAAGCATGAGAATTTCTCCCTCCAGAGTAAAACATGTGAATTCCTTCCTTTCTTACATATATTTCATTTTATTTTCTTGAATATGTAAAAATAATTTATTACACTTTACATTTGAAATAAATTTCCACACATTATCATGGACATAGACTACAATATGTGTTGTAGGTTTCATCATGGAGCATTCCAACACCAAACACAAAAGATTATTCTAAATAAACTCTAAGTGAAGATAAAATGTTTCTACAAACTCAAGTATCTTTTCCTTTAAGCATGTAATTTCATTTCAAACTTAAATGGGGGAAAATGTAGACACTCAAATTTGGAAATTCACTCTTTAACACTACTAGTTTGAATAATGCACTCTTTGCTAAAATAAAAACAACCTTCCCATTCACACTTAGCATATTATGAGCTATATTTTTAAATTGTTTATCCTTACACACTGAAATGTCATCAAATTATATGAACAAAATGTAAAAAATCCATATATAAACATCAAATAACAAGTTGTAAAAGTCAAATTACAATTATTCTTTCTCTTTCAATGTCATATAGTTTGGTCGGGATATTATATCCATCTTCACTAAATTGTATGATCTTAGACTAACATGTTATCTAATTTTTCCTTCAATTTAATATTATTTTTTGGGTTATATCTAATATATATATACATATGTTTATACATATATATATATATATATATTATATATATATCCCTACATCGGCCTTTCTTAGATAAATCACCTATAGAACCCTATATAAAAAGTTAACACTACCACATTTTCTAACATATAAATCATATGGCACAACATTCATACACTCACTTCCAACACTAAAAAAAGGCACCCAAGGCTCCCTAAATTTTGAAATATCACATCTACAAAGATTTAGGGAATCAATAACTACATTTATGGAACTTCTTAATAGGTCTAAAAATTAGTTTTTCTTATCAACAAGACTCAATCATCCATTCCCACATGCATCTTAGAAAGATATAACTCAACTCAATCATAATACAAGAGGGTTATTCGATCCATAGGGATCCAAAAAAACACACCACTCCATCAGTTCCATCAGCACCAAGAAGGAAAAACAAGAAAAGTTCAAATAAATTGAGATAACTAGAGGTTTTGGAAAGAACTACCACTCTGTGCAGAGTGGCGGTTTGAACCACCGCCTGAAAGGGTGGTGGTCTGAAATCACCGCCCGGCTAAGGTGGTGGTCGTGAGATCGCTAGTCTACTCAAGGTGGCAATCTTGACACTTTGAATAGAGAAAAAATAATGGAATGCGAGTGGATGTGTTTTTGAAGCGCTAGTCGTGTCTCTTCCCTTCCATGCCCTTTCACATCCTCCAGTGCATGGGAGGACATGGGAAGGCCTATAAATGCATGAAAGGAACAAGAGAATAGGAATTTTGAAGATCCATAGAGATCGATAAGTAGAGTTAATGAGAGCAATGAGAAATATCTTTAGTTGCCGGACCGGAATTGTAAGAAGAAGGTGTAGAAATAGAGCAAGAAAGTAATTGGAGAGAAGTTTTACATTGTTGTTTCTTTTCATACTTATTGTAATCTGTAATTGTCTATATTAGACCAAAAAAGTGGGAAGAAAGAGTAGTTTCCCTTCCCAACTGGTTTTCCTCCATTGGAGGTTTCTAGGATAAAATTATTGGTGTTGAAGTTTGAATTATTTACTTCTCTAGAATTTCCTTTCTATAGCACTAGATAATTAGTCATGAAGCTCTAAATTTCAAGAAAATTTGTCATTTTCCAAAGGAAAGTAGAACAACATAGTTGTGTGATTTGTAGAGTTCCAAAGTAGAAGTTTAGGGATCATTTTGGTATCAGAGTTGATTATATATCTAGGACTATGGTATTCAAATATTTCTTATGATTTTGTATGACAGTGACAAGTTCCAAAGGTGAATAATTTTTATGTTACAAGCCGAGATATTTCTATGAAGAAGTTGAAATAGAGAATCAAATCTCAAATGGAGGAAGATAATTTGGTCCATAGAGTTGAGAGATGCTAGAGACCATGATGGATAGATTGCATAGGAAACAAGAAGAGATTTCAGATCTCGAAAATGGACTTGATTAAGCAAGATTCCATGGACTGGTGGTTTGAGCACTAGCCAAAAAAATTGGTATTGAAAAGCCACGAAGAGGAAGAATGGGAAGAGCATGAAGAGATGCCAATTCTAAGTGAGAAGGTAAAATATGCACATACACCTTTTAAAGTTGAAATGAAAATGAAAATAAAGAATTTTGAAGGACAAGTAGATGCAAAATTACTAGATAAATGGCTAAAAAATAGGAAGTCTACTTTAGTGTGCATAATGTCACTGAGGCACAAAGGGTCACCTTTGCACATCTCAAAATGGAAGGTCATGCTCTTGTTTGGTGGGAAACCCATCTAGCCACTTGTGAGAAGAAGAAACGTCCTATTGTTAGTACTTAGAAAGGTTTTAAAGAATTGATTAGAGCTAACTTCTATCCTATTGGCCATAAGACTGACATGATGATTAAGTGGTAATAATTTATATAAGGCATTGGTCAAAGTGTGCAAGACTACACTACGGAATTTTGGAGACAAGCCATGTTGCTTGATATGGACTTGGAGGATGAGGACATTCTGACCAAGTATTTGGGAGGAATTCACACTCATGTTTAGAGGAAGGTAATATCCACGAAGCCCAAGGATCTCAATGAAGCTTATGTACAAGCATACTACATTGATGATGAGAAGAAGCAAGGAGAAATAGATCCAAAGGGAGACCAGTTAATAGTAACAAGGAGGAATTAGAACAAGGGAAAACAAGTAGCAGAGGTAAATGGAAAGGTAAACATACCACTACTACTTTGCATACTTATAAAGACCCTAAGAATTTCTATAAGAATTGTGATGTAAATGGACATACCGATGCCACATATTGGAAGTTACATCGAATTTCACCAAAGCACCGAACCAAGGATTCTAAGAAATCCATTGCCCTTTGTGAAGATAGAAAGAGAGGTGAAGATTGAGGATGATTCGGATGTAGACGAGTGGCTGGGATGCATGGCCACTAACATGTACGAGGTAGAAGAAGAAGAAGAGATGAGTAAGATAATTCAAATCATAATCCAAATCAAGAAGACTAAGGTAGATGCTTTAGTAGATTCTAGGTTCTCAGTCAAATTTTATTTCTAATGTGGTTATAGAACAACTTGGTCTAGAGACTTATGCGCATCCACATCCATACCCACTGGGATGGGTGAAGAAGGGTATAGAAATACAAGCTACAAAGAAGTGTAAGTTTCAGTTTGGGATAAATACCTAATACATATATGTATTAAAGGTTGATATTATTCCACTTGATGCATTTTACGTTGTCTTTGGAAGTCCTTAATTATATGCGTGATGTTGTGTTCATAAGGAGGGAGAAATGGTTCGAGATGGGTCAAGGATGGAGTAAGTTTTAACATCCGGCACACCAGAAAATCAAAGAAATATATGGTAAGTGTCTAACCAAGCACAAAGACTTATTGAGGAAAATAATAAGTTTTGTTACTTTCATTGAGAAAAACAAAATGGACGTGAGAGAGCGGATATTTTTGACCAAAGGATGGAGAACTTGGATATCACTTGTCGGGCTTTTGCAGGAAGAAGCCACCATAAGAACTACTCATTCAAGGATAAAAATAAACTTCTACTATGTAGTCACCGTATCTACCTCTCACGGATTCACTAGACTCCAACCATGGGGCAGCAAGAAGAAGAGGAGATAAAAGGAATAGTGGTGACTAAAGCAACATCATATTTGGAGAGGATTTGGCCGATCCATCTCAAGAAACAAAGATAAGAAAGGACTAAACCACTACAAGTATGAGACCTTAGCCATACTTGAGCAGAGTTGGAGAAGAAACCTTTAGGCCATACTTCATGCATATGCACGTGCCACAATAGTTGCAAGAGCTCGCATTCACTAATGCCATCTATGCATGACAAAGAAGGAAAGATACAGAAGTTACCTTCCAAAGAGGATTGTGCTCGAGGTAACTCAGAGGAGGATGTAGAAAATTGGAACAACAAAACAAAGATCCCATGAGTCTTGGTATGTTGGACGAGAGAAGACACCAAGAAGACCCAACGGTACTCGAATGAGCATGAGAGGGAGTCGATTCCTATACCACTCCCCAAAAAGATTTTGTAGGACCAAAAGCCTCCTAAGTAGGGAGGTATGATCCATAGGGATCCAGAAAAACACACCACTTCATCAGTTCCATCAGCACCAAGAAGAAAAAACAAGAAAATTGAATAAATTGAGGTAAACAGAGGTTATAGAAAGAACCACCACCTAGCTAGGGCGGCGGTCCCGAGATCCGTGCTTAAGGGAAGTGGTCCGAGACTTTCAAATAGAGAAAAAGAATGGAATGCGAGTGGACACATTTTTAAAGCGCCCAACCATGTCTCTTCCCTTCCATGCCCTTTCACATCCTCCAGTGCACGGGTGGACATGGGAAGGCCTATAAATACATGAAAGGAATAAGAGAATAGGCATTTCGAATATCCAGAGAGATCAAGAAGTAGAGTCAATGAGAGTAGTGAGCAAGATCTTCAGTGCTGGACCTGAATTGTAGGACCAAGGTGTAGAAACATATCAAACAAGTAATTGGAGAGAAGGTTTACATTGTTTCTTCTTTTCATACTTATTGTAATATGTAATTGTCTATATTAGACCAATAAAAGTGGGAAGAAAGAGCAGTTTCCCTTCTCGACTAGTTTTCCTCCATTAGAGGTTTCCAGGATAAAATTGTTGGTGTTGAAGTTTGAATTATTTCCTTCTTTGCAATTTCCTTTCTATAGCACTAGATAATGAGTCACGAAGCTCTAAATTTCAAGAAAATCTATCATTTTCCAAAGTTTAAAGTAGAACAACATAGTTGTGTGATTCGTAGAGTTCCAAAGTAGAATTTTATGGATCGTTATTAAATCTAGTTACATCCATTCCGATATCACACATTAGGTGGAGAATGACATGTGGTTTGAATTTTATTTTGATCGGCCCAACATTGGACAAAGGCATGGGGGTTCCCAAAACCTAACTAATACTATTTTTAGGTGAATTCCTATTCGTGACTAGGGTTTGAGATCATGTTAATAATATTCAGATCTAGCTTCACAAAATGATCAAAAACTAGGAATTTATACTAACATATAGTTCTAGCGAACCAAAAGTGTTGAGAAGTTACATAGCTAAAAACCAAGTTGGTCTAAGACCATATAGATGGTTCTAGAAAAGTAGTATGGTCTTGGAAAATTATCTTAGTCACTACCCCATGTTAAGATCATAATCTCTAGGTTCATATCTTCATTTTCGAGCAACGCATCCACCTAAATCTTCCCAAGAATCATTTTTAATTAGATAATTACACTTATCCCTTTATATTTTCATGTTTTTATCTTGTTTATTACATAAATTACAAAAATTATTTGTTATTTTAATATTGGTAATTAATTTTGGAAGTTGATTAATTCGAATAATCACCTATTGCTAACCCTTATAATCCTCTAGTGTACTCATTTTACTAATTCTTATATTTCACAAAAATCATGTCAAATTTTTATATAAACATGTACCACATATTTTTACACTCACCCATGTAACAAGAATGTACCTAAGGAAAACATGGAATGAGAAAGTAAGTGATGTGATAATAATGTCCCTAGGGAAATTAATGAGATAAAAAATGTCAAGTAATGTGTGGGAGTAACTATGAGCCAAAATGCCAATAGATTTAAAGACATTTTTATATCATTATATAGTAAACAAGGAGTAAGTTAGAAATTAACAATAAATGAGAATGGAACATTCATAATAGTACTAGAAGTAAACAATATGATCATCGAATGATGGAAAATATATCACATGTCATAAGACATAAGGTGGTCCAGGTAAACAAAAAAATATTTCTATTATCCATTGAAATATTTTTAAATATATGATGTAGAAAATATCATAATGTGAGCCACCCCAATATAGGTGTGACTTCTATATGTTAGGTATCTCCCTCACTATAGGGTTGTAGGAAGTTGCAATGTATGAAAGGTATGATCTAAGTAGGCTATGTATGTAACATTTCCATTCTTTAGTGTGCCCCTAATGTGGTGGATTGGCCCCAAGGTATAATGATTAATAAATATTAAAGTATGTCCAAAAATTTGCATGACATATGAGTATCTCAGTAAATATTTTTAATTTATATTATAAAGAGTAAGTTCATAAGGATGTAGGGCATGTAAAGTTTCAACTTTGAATAAACGCAATGTCTTATTCTCTCGTAATGAATACACCAGTCATATGCGAGACCCTTTTTGGTTTTCCCATTTTGATTTTTTGATAGTTTTCCCATAAGAAATATTGAAAATATTTCAAAGGACCCATTAACCAATTCAAAATTATGATGGATTCATATATCAGAGATATTAGATGGATATTAGAGTGTCTAAAGATATGTTATATATAAGGTGCATTGATTCCTTAGGTGCTAAGATGAAGAAAAAGTTATAAGATAGTTAGCTTAGAGTGTATGATTTCCACGGATCTAAAAGTGTAGTCAATAAATGTTTAAATAAGATAATGTCGAATAAATGTCAAAGGAATATTACTAAGTGCCACAACACATTTTTTTGGGTAGTATGTGATGGGGCACTAAAATAGGGCATATCAAGTATGATAAAACCTACGTTGTTTTAATTCAATTTAGGTGCTCAATATTATCTTATTGAGTTCTCTATACACGTAATGGGTCAATTAATTACATGATATACTCAAACATGGACACATTAAATCATTAATGAAATTAGGTTGTATTTTTGTGTAGATTGGTAGGATATTCCCTAAATGTGTAGCCCATCAAACATAGTAGTGATTTTTTCAATAAAAAATCCACATTAATGACATCATTATATGCTCAATAGCTGGTGAAAAATATTAATACCCAAAATCAATGATATGTCATAATTAAAAGAACTAGTGTTGATCCTTTAAGATATTATTTGTCTCTATCATTCATCATAGCCCTCCATTTCCTAAGATAAGAGGTGAATATAAAATATTATGTCAATTTTAGGTAAACCTTGGCATGTAACATCTACTAATAATTAATTTTTCCATGGGAAGAAACATTATACCTAGGTATATCAATAGACACATATTGCAACATATACATTAGGTTGTACATAAGTAACTAGTGAAACTCTATTTTTTTAACTCAAAATATGATCCCTCCTCACAACCTCTTTGTGTTCAAGCTTGTGTACTTGCTTTAGCTTGATAAGTGTTTTGAATCTCATTATCTCTAAATATTACAAAAACTATCCAAACTATATGGGTGAACAGAGGTGTGATTTTAGGGTCATATGTATTTTTGAGGTTAATTAAAATGTTTGATAATGTATTGTATATATTCATATTATTGGATGTTGTTGTGGAATTTTTCTAGTTTGGTGATTTCTAAATTGATTTTGGAATGAAAGTTGGCCATAATTGTTTGTCTAAAAATAAACATAACATAATTTAAAACTAAAAGGGAAAATAGTTCCCTCTCAATGTTTTTATACCTCTCTATAAGCATTTATGTGTCTTCCAGGACTTAAAGGTAGGTTGGTTATATTTTTTTGATAATATTTTCAAAATGTAATAGAGGTTTTAATGAAAATGTTGACTAGACAACAATAAAGTGGGGAGAGGAAAATCACCATTTATATATTGAAAAATAGGGTTTTGACATAATCCCTTGAAGTGTTGATGTTGTTATCAATCTATGAAACAATTATGCATGATTGAGTTGGCATTTCTAATGGGACATAATATAGTGCATCTACTCCCATAGGCTTATCACTCAATTTGATTGTTTGTACATATGACCTAATGTCTTGTAGAAACAATATCTAATTAATGTTTTCTCTTTTTTAATTAATCTATAATAAAAACATTTCAAATTTAATCTATCTAATCATTACAAATAAAAACATATGTACGATCACTTATCAATACACAAAGTTATGTGATATTAATTTTGAAGAAAGAGAAGTCCCTTTATAAAATGTATCAAGTGTGATAATTCCATGCCTTCGATCTAATGGTATACTCCCCCTTAGTGTGTTGTGTCAAATATTGTATACTATTTTAGGATGTTACATATATAAAGATAACTTAGTCTTTCGTAGTATAATATAACTCATATTTAACACATTGTTTTCTTTATAGTTTCCGATAAGTAGCTACGAAAAGGGAAGAAAATGGTTGGTTTTTGAGTGATCCAAATGAATATGTGGAATTGAAATAATGTTTTTCAAAAGATATGATTTGATGTATCTAGTTGTCATATCAAATTTCATTTTCTTTTAATTATGTCAACAATGTCAAGTGTATGATTTATATATGATAAGAATGCCTTAGCTATAATATTCACACCTAGAATTTGGTTCTACTGAGTTCTCTAGGTCCTCCATGGTTCACCATAAAATTCAAACTTTCATAATCTTCTCATAACTACATCGATCACTTTGGAGATTAAGATAACCCTAACCCCTTCATATTTATTTATTTCTTGGATTCTCCATAAAAACAAATGATATACTTTACATATTTTTTTAACATAAATGAAATATGTATAAAATCTTTAATTAGTAACAAAATAATTTAAAGAACCAGATATCAACATGTCTTTTTTTTTTTGGTAATTTTAAAATATAACAATCTCTAATGATTGAAAGGCATGTAGTCCAATTAGTGAGTATGATGGAGTCCCTCTAGACACCTAATTACAAGCCATGTCAAATGAATGGGACTAGGATTGTTCGCTGAGTGACTTTCATGGAACCGATTCCCCCAATCATGGTTCGTGAGGTAAAGGAAGACTTCAATATAAATATATGGTACTCATGACATTGTATATAACTGTATGTTCTCCATAACATAAACAGAGATGCCGATATCTATGTAGCTCAAGCCCCCAAAACTGAAAAAATCTCCAACGATATAAAATAACGATTAAAAACAACATATGTCCTAACGGTCACGAATCTAACAGCGTACCATTAAGGCAAACTATGTGGCAAACACTACATAAACTTTGTAAGGCGTCTCACGAATACACTAATTTACAATCCAGAACTTTAAAGCAACTCTGAGATGATATTTTTGTAATTAGATATTCATGGTTCATTTTGAAATGAATACTTAGCTGGATCAAGATGTAAGCATTTCCTTGTAAAATCCTATGCTCAACGCCCGCAACATAGGACAACGTGAATGAAACGCGGCAAAGCATGTGAATAAAATAAGCACATGAATCTCTGTACGCCGTCCGACATACGCATGTCAACAAAAACGTAAGGGCCGCTACAATTTACATTTGACCAGAAGCTGTGAATAATCAACTTTTAACGTCTTCTAAACAACACGACGTTGCCACACAGTTTCTCTCTTAATATTCTCTCTGGTTTTCATCCGCTTGTATTTAAAAAAGAGTTGTTGGAAAGGTCATGATAATGGCAGTCACAGTAGTCGTAGATTATAAATGTTGTGTACGAAGAACTTAACTTTTGAGTTGGAAAGTCATGTGACACTTATAACCTGATGTACCTGATTACTCTATCGATAGTGACACTGATTCCATTGACCATACTGATGATAACTTGCGTAAACTTGGCTTTAACCCAATTGGCGAGGATGAGTCCGTGTTCCATTCTCTCTTTACCTCCATCCACCTTGGGCATTATCTTGTCAAGACTACTCCATCACTTGTGCTCACTTTCTAGCTGATAATAATAGCCCTGATCCATTGCAACATACAGTTAATACATTGGTTATTAATCCACCTAGTAATTCTTTTGAGATACTTGCTCATCTTGATTCACCATCAGCACTCTTGCCTATCTTACTTGATGGCGACTTTCTTTCCTTGTAATCCAAGTGTCATCGCTCAATCAAAAAGCTTTCTCAACATGGTGGCAACCCTTTTTGTTACTATCACCGTGTCTCGGGGACATGACATTGACCATTGTCGAGTCTTAATCGACATAGTCACTAATCTCAAGACCTAGGTACATGTAATTATCGCTCATCCCACATTCTCACTTATCAAGTAGATACTTTATGATAATAGTCCACAATCAATTTCACCCTAAGGATTTGACACTTTCACTTGTACTATCTATATCTATGGTCACTTCAAGCAACTTGTCCGACACAATCTGCATATGCAAAAAAACGTTTATACTTATGAGGCTTTGCACACCTTCAAGTTAACACACTCTAATATCACACCATTTTCTACTCCTTTTGATACATTCCAAGGTCACATTATCCTCATGATTGCTTTTCCCCTTTGCCTTATTGCCACAAAAGTTTAAGTCACCCTTGATCCCTAGTCTATACCATTAGCTCTCAAATGAGCTTGGTTGTGATCTACATATCTAGCAAATCTTGTTATTAGGAACAAAACTAACATCGTGTTTCCCCTTGAACCCAGTGCGGTTGCCATTCCTAACGACAACTTCTCTCATCACCAACCTATATGATGCATTAGACTCATACTTGAGAACGCACAATTGTCCCTACACTAATTAAGAATTCATTATGGCCTTATATTATTGTTGCAAATAAGAGTATTACACGATCCCTACTTTTGAGGGCTTGACGCATGTTGGATCCCAACCCTATTGGATTTGATGATATCATTGATGATCTTAATACCACATGGTAGCATTCGTGTGACCCTTCCTTCATGTATATAGCTAAGCTTCGAGAAAATACAAAAACATTCACATATTTGCAAAAATACAAAATCAGGACTTATACACTTCACTTGAGTTGTTAGCACTTTACATTATACATGTTGTTTGTCACTTTGGTTTGATAGATAACATGCTTCTTTACTCTTTACACACATGCGTTCACAAGGTATTTTGATATTGATGCAATACATACACATAGTGGTATGTGATGATAGGTGGTGGCCATCCCTTTACGTAGACTTCCTATACATCTAGAGGCATCTATTTTACACTAGATCCATGTGTTATTGGTCTATTATATTTCCTTTCTACTTCCTCATCATGCTTGAATACATTTATTGTGCACATGTAATCTTTTGAACTAACAAGACTAACACATGTGTTTTGTGCAATATTGACATCTCTTGTTTCACATATCTTAACCTATTTTGGCTATCATATTAAATTATCATGTTTTGATACTTTTATTTATATGCATATTTATTTGTGTATGTGTGTATTAGTGAATTACTATTTTCGGTGTATGTGACCTATATGCCTTGATTGTCTTCATGACGCCATGGGTGTCCCTTGTTTTTGGCATTATGCATATCTTATTTACTCTCTTGCTTTCTCTTACTTCTAGGTTTACGAGATTTGATTATCTTGCGACACTATGGGTATCCCATCTTTGTAGCTTTATGCCTTGTGTGTGCCTTTTTCATACTTGTTACATTTGATTTCACTTTTTTTTACTTTTCTTCTACTACATGCCTTGTACTATTGTTTCTATCATCTATATTGGTTTTAATATATTGATATTGTTTTTATTCTTATATGAATTGGTTGAAATAATGTGCAAATACCTTCCCTTTTATAGGTACATGTTCTTCAAGGTGGTGACATGTTTAACATTCTACATTCTCCTACAATTTCTTAGACATCTAGTGCATAAACAACATCTTTTATTTAGAACCATGTAATCAAGATAGTTTATACACATTGTTCAAAAGAGGGGACATTCATCTCGGTATCTTCTACACTTATAACAAACACAAGTAGAATTTTTGGGTATTATATAGGTAAAAACAAGGTACATGTACTCAAATATCCAATCAAACACATAAATTTGAAAAAATGCACATGTTCGAAACTATATAGATTGTTCAAGACTATATGTAAGTTTAAGGAGGAAGTTACATCAACTTTCTCAACAGTTTCATATTTTCAACTACGGTTATATATTTTTTCTTAGTTTCATATTTAGTTCACTATGTTTACTTTGGTACAAGGGCATAAAGTTGTTGATCCTTCCCAATGACATTTAGTTTCCACTATAAATTCAGCAATATTTGGGGGAATAGGTGTCCTTCCTCTATCAAATTTTATTAATTACGGTTTTTACCAGTGTGCATCACATGGGAAGGGTATGAGGGAGCTCATTCTCTTTTCAATTTTGTTATTTTATTTAGATAATTTGGCCTAGATCCATTTATATTTGTGTGGTATGTGGAGTTATGAAAGGTATCGAAGTGGTCAAGTTCTTTGTAGGAAGAGCTTCCATTCCTCTTGCAGCTCAAAAGAAAATATATTAGAGTTGTTAAATAGTTATGATGCATGGTATTTTCATTATAGGGGTGTTTCAACACTTCATTCTTATTCTTTCTCCTTAATATTATTTTTTTGGTTGCATGTACACCAAACACTCTGGTTTCTCCTCGGTAGAATTAGGGATTGATCACCCAAGTCCTTTAACAATCCATCAACAAATCAAACAATGCAAATATTCGATCATAAGAAAAGCACGAGAGTTTCTCGCTACACAAACAAATAGGTGTATTCCTTCCTTTCTTACATCTCTTTCATTTAAATTTTATGTAAATGTAATTGTTTTGTGTTACACTTTACATTTGAGTTAAATTTATTTTATTTATCATGGACATTGATTGCACTTTTTGTTAAGATTCATTGTGAAGCATTCAACACAAATCATAACATGATTCTGCTAAAAAAATATGAGTGAAAACAATGTGTGTCTACATAATGAGGTATCATTTCCTTTAAGCTTGCAATTTATATTCATACTTAAATGGGAGAGGAAAATGTAGACACTAAAATTTAGCATTTCACTTTTTAACACTACTAGTTTTTACAAAGTACTTTTACTAAGATAATACAACATTCCCATTCCCTCTTAGAAAATTCGGAGGTATCTTGGTGAGTTTCAAGTAGTTTTTAATCATCAACCCAATTTCAATCCCATTGAGGCCATTGGACACTTTCAAATAAGTAGCCACAGAGACACCTTGAGGTAGGGGTTGAACTTCTCCATTGAACAAAAGGAACCAATTTGAATGTAGATCGCTCAAACATTAAGCACCCAAGCCCACCTCCATGTCCCACTTAAAGAAAGTGCTCCTCCAAAAACCACCACTCTAGTTCATAGCTCGTAAGGAAGGATTTGTTCAAAAATTTGTCTCACTTAAAGAAAGCACTCCTCCAAAAAACATGATGTAGGTAGGTATAATAAAAGCATCAAAAAAATTATTTATGGAGGTGTCAATAGCGAGCATCCTAACCCTGGCATAGAATGACGACTCAAAGGTATGAGGTGTTTTTTCTCTGATAGAAGGAAGGAATTCATTCTGGGAAAACATGATGTAGGTAGGACATGTTGGAGGAGGTGAGCTCCTTTGCATGCGTAGCGAGCATGGCGGACATGTTGGAAAATGCAACAGAGCATGCATAAGAAAATCAGTTGCGACAGTTATTACATGGGCTATTAATGGAGATAGAGGAGAGAGGAAGCCCCTCAAACCCTTAACTAATATCCATGTTCTTAAGATTGAAGAGGACCTTCTCTTGTAAGTTCAAGGACGGGAGGAAAGTCTTTTTATGCGCGGGCTCATCTGCCGATTTTAACACTTATGGTCAAAGCTTTCTCAGCTGCATGAACGGATTTATGAGTCTTGGAGCCCAAAATTTCGGGTAAAGTGGAAATTTTTCCTTGTTCGAAAGCTTTCTTTATTGTTGTCTTTGAATCTGGTCAAGATAGGGATGTTATCAATAAGACCTATTGGATTTGGGATGATCATGGTCTTATGACTAAACCATGGTACCCAAATTTTGATCCATTGAGAGATTCATTCGATTGGATGCTTGTCTGGGTTAGGCTTCTAGGTCTTCCCTTACAACACCGGTCTGAATTGTGTCTTGAAGCTATCGGTGATGCATTGGAGGTCTAGTTGTTATAGATGAGGCGTCCACTCAACTGGTACATCCCTCTTATGCTCGTATATTGGTAGATATGGATGTTCCCCTAGATCTACCAGAGAAGATTGAGTTGCAAATCGGAGAAAGGGTTTGGATTCAAAGACTAGATTATGAAAGATTGTCCTTTCGCTGCCATAGATGTTTCCAGAAAGGGCATTTGAGTGAAGAGTGTGGGAAACCCAAGTGTAAAAATAGAGCTAGCTCATCTTGGTGGAAGGATTCTCGGCCTTCTCACCATATCATTGAAGCCCCTTTAGATTGTGAGGAAGATTCATCTTCGAGAAGAGCATTTCGAGGGTCAAATCTACTCCTGTAGTTGAGAAATCTTCTCACAAGCCCCATCACAACTCTTTGAAGGTTTTACCATAGGATTCAGAACTAGTGAATAGGGATAGGGTTGCTTTTTCCCCTCCCAAATTGATGTATCATCCTATTTCTTCAATTGATGTTATCCTCCTATGATCCCAATGGAGATGATCTAAAATAGGGTGATTGGACATTGGTCCAAAATAAGAAAATATTTTCTTCAAAGCAGAGTTGAACCCCATGAGATGGGATCTCAATCATTTGCTCGGGGTTGAGTTTTGTTCTTGTTTGGTGGTTTTGTTTCATCTTTTGGTTGGTGTTTGAGCCAAGCCTGTTTGGATCTTTGTTTTGTCTGTTATTTTTGTTCGTTGTGAGCTTTCATTGTAATATATTATGTTGTTATGGCCCTTGGAGCCTTTCCAAATTTTATCAATCAAAAATAAAAATAAAAATGCGTGCCTCATTAAACCTTGCAGGGATTTATTCAATCAAAAATTCCACATCAATGGCTTCGTTACATGCTCAAAAATTTGTGGATATGGTTAGTACCCAAACTCAATGATATGTCGGGTTTAAAGAAATAGGGCTAATAGTAATCCTTTTGGATGATATTCATCTATATCTTTAAACCTAGCTTTCCTTTCGCAACATAAGAGGGTGAATATAAATAGTTTACGTCGATTATGAGATGAATCTTGGTATGTAACATCTACTAATAATATAATTTCCCACTAGGACAAAACAAACCTAGATCATATTAATGGACCCATAATGCAACATGTAAATTAGGTTACATAGTAACTAGTGACAATATTTTTTTATTGTAACTCAAAATATGATCTCTTGTCACAACCTCTTTGTGTTCAATCTTGTATACCTACTTTAACTTATAAGATTTTCGACTCACATTATCTCTAAATAAATTACAGATCTATCCCAATTATATGGGTGCAAACCGGCGTAGTCTTAGGGTCATGTGTAGATTTTTGAGGTTTATTACAATGTTTCATAATGTATCAAAATTCCATGTTTTCATGCTAATTGATTACTCCCATTATTAGTGTGTTGCGTCAAATATTATATATTATTTTAGGATTTTACATATATAAAGATAACTTATTATTTCTCTAGTCTAACATAATTCTTAAAACATATCGCTTTCCATATGTTTTTAGATTTAGGCACCCAATAAAGGCAAGAAGAGAGTTGTTTTTCTAGTGATCCAAGTGAAGACGTAGAATTTAAATAAGGTTCTTCAAAATATATGAATTGATGTATTTACTTGTCGAATCAACTTTCATTTGTTTGTAATTATGCCAACAATAGCAAGTGTATGATCTCTACATGATAAGAATGCCTAGTGTACAATATTCACACCTTGAATTTGGTTCTTTATGAGTTTTGTAATTTCTCTATGGCTCGCCAAAAAACACAAACTTTTATTATCATCTTCTAATGTTTGCATACATATCGAACATGATAACTCTAATCATTTCATATTTATTTATTTTACATATAATTTGACGTAATTAAAAGATGAGTAAAATCATTTATAAATAACTATATATTATAAACAAACATATACCATAAATCAACATGTTTTTTTGGTAATTGTAAGACTTAAAAAATCTCTAACGATGGAAAGCAGTTATAATAGAATTGGTGAGTATGATGGAGTCCCTCTAGATACCTAACAATCAACCATGCCAAATGAATGGGGCTAGGATCATTCCCTAGATGACTTTGATGGAAGAGATTTCCCCGATCGTGGATCCATAACTAATGGAAGGCTTCCATATAAATGTATGGTACTCATCACTTTGTATCAGCTACATGTTCTCCATAAAATAGAAAAAGATGCCATGCCAATAACTATGTAGCAACAATATATCATAATAATAAGAAATAAACATATATGTCCTTGTGGTCAGCAATCAGATTATATTTTTATAATTACATAACATATATTTATGGCTCATTTTGAAAGGAATGGAATTTCCGTTGGATGTAAGCATATTTTCCTAATAGAATCCAAGGCTCAACGCCTGCAACATAGTACAACGTGCATGAATCTCTGTACGTCGTCCGACTGCCGCATGTCAGCAAAAAACGTAAGGGCCGCTACAGTTAAATATTCATTTGACCTAATGCTGCTCTCAATTACCCACTTTTAACGTCTTCTAAATAACACGACGTTGCCACCCATTTTCTTTCTTAATATTCTGTCTTGATTGTAAAAGAATCTGAAAGCGAATAAGGCATTAATGGGGGACGGCTCTTCCATCGCCCGTTTCTATTTAAAAATAAAGAGTTGTTGGAAAGAGATTAATAATTGCACAGAGAGGTTTACTTTTGAGTTGGAAAGGCGTCTGACTGTCATAAGCTTTCTAGTTTTATGTGCACCTTCTGACTATTTTTAGCAGAATATTTCTGCCATTGACGTTGAAATTTGAATGTTGGAGGACAAAAGAAAGAAATTTGGAGAATATAACATTGTACAAATAAATAGGGACTGTTAATTATTCATTGTCCATGGAAGAACTAAATTTAATGAATTTTATATTTTAATGCCCATTAAAGGTCAAGATTGGGTTCGGGGATCAAATTTGAAGGGTTGGTCTGATTTTTTTTGTGAAGGGAAAATATTGGACTAACCTTTGGACGATGAAAAACAATATGAATATTTTACATTTTATATGACAACAATAAATAATGTATACACGTCATAAAAATTAAGAACAAGTTTTTTAAGCGAGAAATAGTTTTAAAAAAACTAAAGCACTGGTTGATTGAAAATTTGAATAAAAGGAAAAATTAGTAATCCAAAAATTAGTGGTGTAAAGTTAAGATGCATTTAAATTAGTAAAATAATCAAATTATGATGAAATGAAAGCCCAAATTTGCAATATTCTAATTTCCTAAAATTCATCATAACTAAAATAATCATCAAATAATTTAATAAATAAATATAGAAAGAAAGCAGGTTTAATTTAGACGAGAAAACACATAGATAAGTAAACCCATAAAAGCAATTAAACTTTGTGTGGGACATTTTGATCTCTTACCAAAATCATTAAGAAAAACTTGTAAATAATAAAATTTATAACTAGAACTTATTCTTGGATTTTAGTGCTAAAATGAAAAACCCATTTGGATTCTTACCACATCAATAAAAAATCCATTCGAATTTTAACTACTAAAATTAAAACCCATGTAAAGTTTAACTAGTAAAATGAATTAAATTAGTTTTTTCATACTAAATTAAAGAAAATGTGCATTCATACATTGAAACACCCACACTAAGTCATCACCTTTGGTCCACATATACGAGATATCTTGGTCATATTTTAGAGCCAAGAGCTACGCCTCATGCACAATATGCATTTAGACACTACACACTAATGATCCATTACCAAATTTGAGTACTCAATTCAACACACACACCCTTCATAATTCTTCGTGAATATGTTCACAACCCTATTTCTCAACTCCTTAGGCATATAGTTGAGTTGCATTGTCTTGAGCACAAAAAGTAAATATAAATTTCTTGTTGGCCTCCACATCACTAATAATAAACAACAATTAGAGAGAAGATGTCAATGATGACTGGAAGGGTGCTTTCAATGGATGAAGAATCTTATATCTACCTAGTTTCCCACTCTACAATGAGCTCCTCTCCTCTTCCTTGCATTTAGCCATCTCCGATAGGCCCATTAAACATTTACATTAGGAAGAAGCTTGACACTAAACTCGATTCTTATTTGTAATAGTGTTATGTGGGACATGTCCCCTAGATTTTGGTCACGTCCTGGAAGTCCCAAATGTTTTGGGGACTTGGGACTTGGAGGACGCCCCCAATTTTTTAAAATCTTTTGAAAGTTTTCTAATGTTTTTACTTTTAAAAAGATGTTATGTTTATCAAGAACATCAAATTATAATCTTAAAAGAACCTAATATACATTAAATAAAGTTTAAATCCCTAAATGTCATTGGAAAAAGTGAAAATATTGAAATATTAATTTTTATGTATAATTTTAAAATTCATCCCCTGCCATCTCCAAAATTTGGGAATTTTTTTCCGTCCCGGAAACCTCGTCCCTTTGTACCCCCATCCCCCCATCATCGAGACTTGGGTAACTATGATTTGCAAGGGTCATAATAGGTGAGCTCATCAAGTGAATCGAGATCCTTCTCCATTACATAAAAATTGAGCTAATACAATCATCTCGGCCTATGGATTGTCTACACACCAAGCTTGAATTGATCTAAGCGATCTGGATCAAGATAATTGCAAGCCCATCATGCCTTTTAGCACCAACGTGGCTCCCATAGAGCCTGCTCGACACCCTACATTTTGAGTCATGAATTGAAGTCACCCTTTAAGATTAGTTGAAGACTTTCTCAAAGTTCTACCTCGACCTTAGATATCCATCTTAGCCTATTTCGAGATCGCCACTCTGCACATGTGATTTGTTGCAAATTATGTTGTGTAGAATCCCAAGTGGGAAAATATTTGTGTTGGAAGTCTATCATACCTCTATTCTCTTCCTCTCAAGGTGGATCATGCAACAAAAAAGTGGAAAAAAACAAGAAGAAGATAAAACATTTGAATGAATTCCTAGCAAAAGTCGGAACCCTAAATAGTAATACTAAATATTTTGTATTTTAAGTATTTTTGCTCATGTACTCATTAAGGTTGCATCACTGACTTGCTTTAGAAACTTGGGATTTTACCTTAATAGTATTATAGTAGTAATATATATTTTATGTTAAATTTTTTGATGATTTGCTAATATGCCTTGTGTAACGTATTTATGAGACACATAGAGAGCCTCAAATTTGGAGGTGATTATTATTTGTAGAAGTCATCAAAAATATTGTTAAGATTTGAAAATTTCATACAAATTGTTGACATGTGTTTTTCATCGTAACCCTTCTTTTGATAGTTTTAGAAGTAACTAGTACTTCTTTATCACAAACGATTTTTATATTTTAATTTTTTTACAAGAAAATTTTTCCCACCCTTTTTGATGGGTTGGACACCTTAGTAAGGGTTGTGATAGGCTTAATTTTGAACCACGATGGGTTATGAAATTTAAAATATATATATATCAAGAAAATCGAAAGAATATGGGGAAAATTTCTTAAGAAAATATAAAAACAATAATTTAACAAAAATGTTATGAAGAAGTTAACAAATAGAGGTGACCTATATCATAAGTTGAACTTCATTACTATTAAAGTGATAGAGAACTATACATTAAATAGTATATTTATTTTAAATAAATTTATATAAAATGTGTGGAAATATATCATGTTGGAAACACCTATATTAAATTTGAGACATAAGTGGAATAGATGCTTAGAAATGTCCACAAATTTTATATAAATTTGTTTAAAATAAATATGCTAGTATCTAGGTATATAATATTTAACTATTAAATTATTTGATCTTGATTATAGTATATATTTATATATGTATACATAATACTAATATATAATAATTATATATTATTATGTATATATAATTTATATACCCTATATTTAACAAGTAGGATGTATGTATATATAATTATATATATATATATATATATATATATATATATATATATATATATATATATATATATATATATATATATATATATATATATATACTACTATAATTTCTTAAACATTTATTATAGAATATCTCAAAATATATTTATTTACTAGTAATATTATATGAATTTATAGTATCTATGGTGTAATATGCCCTTGTAATGCCTAATCTTATATTATTGTTTAAATAGTTCAATATGATATCAATATCTCTACCTCATATTTAACATGTTGAGAATGAATTTTTATCTGCTATCTCTCATTAAATTTTTATCTTTAAAAAAAAAATTGAAAAAGCACATAATTGAAAAATTTGTCCCATTCAAATAATACTTGAACTAATAAGGAAATGAAATGAATGATTAATATGACTTACCAACTTTGAGTTTTAACCTAAATAATTTTAAATAATGGGAAATGAAAATCAAACAAAAAAATCAATAATAGGAAATAATTCAATGTAGAAAAAATTAAAACAAAATAAAGTTTACCGCATGATGAAAACTCTAACAAATCTCAAATCTCTTTTTTCTAATGACTTAGAAACCCTAACAAATCTCAATAATGGATTGATATTGTTTTGCTCACTAATTTGATAATTATATACATATGTTTTTTATTTAATGTTTAATATTTATAAATCAACAATATTGAATTTTATTACATATTTATATTTTTAAGTGGGTTATAAAAACAAACAACTCAAAACATTACAC
Source organism: Taxus wallichiana var. yunnanensis (assembly GCA_018340775.1). Taxonomy (NCBI): domain Eukaryota; kingdom Viridiplantae; phylum Streptophyta; class Pinopsida; order Cupressales; family Taxaceae; genus Taxus; species Taxus wallichiana. The sequence goes on from CM031237.1 coordinate 374,186,861, forward strand.
ATCTTTGCCATTTGTAGGATGTCTTTCAACATATAAATATCAAACCACGTGAAATACTTCATTGTAAGATATTAAAATATTTGAAACATAAAGAAAAAATTAAAATTTTGTAATAAAAAAATTAAAGCCAATTTTACATTATTTTCTTTCTCATTTTGAGGGGATTACTTGGAGAACTAAATTTTGGTTTTTTATCCACTAGAAATTGCACTATAAGTGTGCAATGGAAATGTCGATAGGTGGGCATGACGAGGCATGTGTGTTCGATAAATGAGTGTAGTTAGAATCGTCAATACAATCATAAGTAATAATGCAAGTAATGATATTGAAATGGTATTCCTTTAACAATAAGCCATGGGTTTCAAATTCTAGTCTTTCGGAAGAAGCCAAAAAAGTAACATCAATGTACATTGTTGAATTTTTGTACACATTGTGTTGATATTGTCTTATTATAATGTGTATATTGAATATTTTACCCACTATAATGACATTATCTTGCTATAATTGGTGTGTATATTGCCTACAAAATGTCATTGAATATTGTGTTGCAACATCAAATATGGAAAAGATATGATAGAAAAATCCTTCGAATATTTGGACAATAAGTTTGTGAATATTGCATATTTTAATGATGATTTCTTAGATCTAGATTCTTATTTAATTAACACCCAATGGCCTTTTTGGAGCTATTTATTCAAAGAAAAAATAATACATGATTGCTCGTACACCTCATAAATCAATATTAATTCAATTGAAGAGAATTATATGCAATTTATAGATGTTTAGGAAGTGGAAAACTATAATTCCTATTTAGGATGCAACAATTGGATTCCTTCCACCTAGTACTAATTTACCTAAATAAGGGAACATGCCTTGTACATCTTCTAACTACGTGTGTTGAGGAAATTGTAGATGGTGCCCACGATCTTGTTGACATTATTTTTTGCAAGTTAAAAGATTTGGCTTCTCCAACAAGTTCAACCATGGAGGGGATGACTTACTATCTCTCTCAATACCTACACCACTTATTGTCTATTATGGTCATATGTACATAACCTACAAAAGTATTAATATTTCAATTATTTGGTGGCTTTTAATTTACTAAATTGAGTTTACCATTCATCTATTCATCTAGAAACTCACATTCATACTTGATAGGAAAGTTGTGCACAACTACACTCACGATTCATCTAGAAACTCAATTATCATTTATTGAGGTGAAAGGCCATGGAATGTTAGGAATCAGGACTAATACTCTCTTGATTCTTTACACAATTGAGTGCTAGCATAAACAAGGTTTTCAAACTCAATGAAATGATCCCCCACTTTACTATTTTATTCATAATGGAATGGTGCTCTTTCAAGAAAGGATAGCTTATTGGGGTTACTAATGAGGATTCCAACATGAATGAGCCCAAAGATGGGAAAAAATGATGTGAGTGTCTTCAACGATCGTCTCCTAGGTGGATAGAAAGAAAAATAATAATAAAGCAGGATTAGAGTATATTATTCTAAATAAAATATCATTTTCATTTACGACTGGCTTAAACCTATTAGAACTTTGATTCTTTAAATAAAGTACACTTGAAAATTAATGATTTTCAAAGTGGATTTCATGAAGAATAAACAAGTTTACGTGGCTTATTTTTATGGAAGATATTTAACTTGAAATTAAATAGGTTTTATTAATATTCTTGTTCAAGATATAGTAATATTCTCTTTATTCTTTACACAATTAAGTGTTATCTTAAACAAAAATTTTAGTTTATTTGTATAAAAGATATTTAACTTGAAATTAAATAGATTTTAATAATATTCTTGTTCAAGATATAATAATTGAAATTAATATGAGGTGGAAGATGACATAATTATTTAACACTATTTAATTCATGTCATAGAGCTGAAAGAATAACATTCGAGAAAATATAATGGTAATACTTCATGGTTTTCCCAAAAACACCAAATTCGAATAGCCTTGGAATTTCAATTTACATGTTCTGTTAGATCAAAATTTACCGATGATCTAGTTTTTGAGGTGGTTGTAAATTTGATTTCTTTATAACTTATTTGTATGATTTCTCACACATATACAAACAAGTTATATATTTTAACATAGTTTATATATATATTTATAATCAGTGACCCTCCAAAAAATTATACAGTTTTATAATTTTTCAGCCTATCATTGTCTACACGGTCACCTAAATGTTTAACTATATTATATGGTTAAAATCACAAAAAACAACCCACAACTTGTCAATTTCCAGACCTAAATCCAAATGTTGTGAATACAACTATCAACACCCATTTCAATCTAAGTTCATTAATGATTTGTGTAAATCATATAAATCAAGACTATTAGAAAAGGTTGAGGAAAGTCAAAAAATATCAAAAGAGATGCTACATAGTACCATTGTAACAAAAATGTTGGGGAAAGTTGGAGTGGAGGAGAAGAATAAAAAATTTCGTCTCTTGCCATCATCCCTTGGGTGAGAAAGTGAAATGAGGACAAAAAAACTTTTTCATTTTCTTTCTTCATGGTCAAGTTTTATTTAGATCTAATGGTTTTTCTTCTTTCATGGTAAATTTGTATTTAATTAATCTCTCTTTCAAAAATTCAAAAGGATAATAAAGAAAACTTTGAGACAATACGAAGAGATTGTCATTAATAACGCTTGATAAAGAATTTTTTTGTGAGGATCTACTAGCTAAATAGTTTAAAAATATTTGTGTTTGATACTAAATAATGTTTGGTAGTTAAATAATAAATATTTATCTGTAGAAATCCTTGAAACATAAGAGCAATAGTCATGAGAAAAATAATAAACATCTCTCTCGTAAAATATATTATTTTGAGAATCATCCAGAAAACAAATATAAAAATGATCTAAACCGAAATAATAATAATTCTCTATGTAATCAAAATAAATAAAAGTTAATATTTTAAAATAAGAATATGTAGTGCCTACTTTCCTTTGACACCTTGTGATATTGATCCTGATACTGCTAACTATATTATGGACATTGTTATAGTTTAATTTAGTATGATGTTAGATGTTAGAGCATGGTTTATTGTGGACTTTAATTCATATATGGTGCATGATGATTATTAGAGACATTTTAGATATTGATGTTGATATATTGTTTGACATGGTTACATTATAGATGTTGTTTGAACTTGTGATATTTGGATATTTTGAGTAGACCTAGAAAATGAGAATTGAATTAAAATTGGTAATGATATAGTTGTGGATGAAATTGTAAGTGATACTGTTGATTGTCTTGATGTTTGTTGTGATTCACATATATGTCGATGATCTTGAAATTATATTTATATTCATTTGGATGTTCTAATATGGCCACGAGGCTGAAGGAGGTATTTGTATTTTGCAGGTTTAAAATATCACAACAAACATCGGGGGATTGGAGACCAACCACATTGGAATTCTAGATGAATTCAACAAGGTCACCATGGAAACTTGTATTTGTTTGTGTGTTTGATTGTGTTAGGGATTCCCATGGGGGATCACCTTTAAATGTGACCAAGGGTTATGTGTATTTATTTATTTGGTTCCTTTTTATTGATGTTTGTATGTGTTTATTAAGTGATGTGTTTACCCCTTTTATTTAAATAAATTGTGGTATATAATGTGAGTAATCATATTGTTAAAATAAATTAATCAAATTGGGTCATAAGAAAGTAATTATTGGAGTGGTTGAATCTTGTATTAAATGTTGTAAGATATGTGTAAGTGATGTGTAAGAGATATGTAAGTAAAATTTGGAGTATGAAACACTTCATCTTCTTTGGAATTCGAAATTGTCCTTGGAGACTGATTTTGGAGGCTTGTGGGACAAGTTAAACTTGTCCCATACCTCTTAAATTTTCATACCAACCTTACCTATGGTTGGAGAGTTTAAATCTAGCCTTCATTATGCATTTTTGTAAGTCTAGCTAAATGTTTTAATTGCACTTCTTTACTTGAAATTAATTTCAGTCCTTTGGGGTATGGGCTTGATTTGAGTGTGTAAGTAAAACTGTCATATTATTCACCTACTTATTTATTGTGTCTTGGAGATTGAAGTTGACTTGTGAGTTGGAGTTGAGGATGTGTGATGTGGCATCCTACAAAGATCCACCTCATCCTCCTCTCTCCCCCCTTCTATATATTCAAATTCATTTTATTGTTTTGGGGTTACACCCTTTTGGTTGCTTCACTTTTGCATACTTCATTTGGGGTGAATTATTTTTTGCTTTTGGAGCTCTTGCTTTTGGAGAAAGTTTGTAGACTTTTTATAGGCCTGTGTTTCGTTGATCTTGGGTTGTTTTGTATTGGAAAGCTTGCTGGTTGGAACTTGAAACAAACTCCATTATGGAGAGGTAAGATCTTGGCTCTTGAAATGCTCTTTTTTAATTGTGTAAATGTTATTATTGTGAATGTTTTGGCATGTGTGTGGGTTATTTGGGTAGATGGCCTAGGGATGGTGTAGGAGAAGACTATGGGGTATTTCTGTGGGAGGCATAAGTGTTTTGGGGAGGTATAAGTGTGGAGGGAGTTGGGATCTGGGTTCCACCTTAAAATAAATAGCTTGCATTTCTTTACTCGTTATGGGGTGCCATAAGAGGTTGGGGAGGCATAAGAAATGTGAGGAATAAGGGGTACTTGGGGAGGCATAAGGGATATACATATACATATATATATATATATATATATATATATATATGGTGGTTTTTTCTTAGGTGGTGATACCCATTTCCCCTTTGGGAGGCATAAGCAACATCCCCCATAGTTTCTTGCTCCTTTGGCTTGCATGATGGAGCCTGAGTTTTGTTTGTTATGTTTTAATGTGGTTGCAAACTACATTTTGTTTTGGACTTGTGTTTAAATGTGAAATTTACATGTGTGTTTGTGGAAGCCTGTTGTTGCCATGAGTTGAAACACATCTTCTATTGCATTGTGGTTGGGCTTGGGGCCAATGAAGAAGGATGGCTTCTCCTTGTCATTGGATGTCTTGGTTGGGTGGAGAGCATTGCCTTTCCCCTATTTTCATTGTGATCAAATTGAAATAAAGAACATGGAGGATCTCCATGTTGTTATTCTGGAACTGAGAAAGAAGACAGAGTTTGGCAGTCCTTTGCGAGACTTCTTTTTGTAGGCATTTTTCCCACTTCAAGTGGATGACTTGTAATATTATTTGTATTGGATAGTTATTCTGTTTTGGAAATGAAATCCTATGTTTAAATGAGAAAGAGATATGCATTGAAATTTGTACTGTGTAAAGAGACGTGAAAGTGCATTTGAATGAAAGGAAAAGAGAAAGAGTGGTAATTTGTAAAGTTGTATGTGATAAATATAAATAGAAGTTGTATTATTTTCCACAAATGGAGTTACTGCTATGTAAAAATATGTTGAAATATGTTGAGGAATTTTTGTTTGAAAGAGAGAAACACATATGAAGAAGATATATTACTTTGTTTTGTTGAAATGCATGATTTGAAAAATAGAAGTTGCATTCTTGTTTTTACATTTTGATTGAAGGAAAGATAACTAGTTAAAACTAGCATGAAATGTAATCAACATTTGTATAGCATGGAAAAAGAAATAGATTAATCTCTGGTTGTGAAATGTATAAACTTCATTTTTATTTCATTGTAAACTTTGCAAATTTTTATCAAAAGATACATAACAACCTATAAAACTATGGAAAACATTTGAAACACTAATAAAATCTAAGAAAGATCAAAATGAGATCCCAAAAAAACTAAAATACTTATGAAAATTTTATAGAACCTTTCAAATCGGGTTCAGACAAAAACTCAGACTTTTGTTGTATAAAAATTGGTAATTTTGGAATTGCTAATCAATCAAACCTTTTGAACCTTGCAATCCATCCTAAAATATTCCAAGTAAAATCCTCCATGCTTGTTGGGCATGTTGAGAAAGATTTAATGGAAAATTTGAACAAAATTTATAAGTTTAAAAAGACCAGTTCACTTTTAAGTGACATAAAAAAACGTTTTCTTAAAAATTACCACTTCAAAATTTATCAAAATTAAAATAATAAATTCCTTTGCAAAGAGGACTTTGAGATCTTTCCAAAAAGTCCTTGTTTTCCAAAAATGGAGCTCCCAGTCAAAAGTTATGGCCTTATGAAGTTTTACTTCATCTTGGCTTCAAAATCTAACTGTCAAATTTAAATAAAATATTCTTGGGCGGACCGTGGGCTAAAACTTTTATTTTGCACTTTTTTTCCAAAAAGCACAAAGTCATGAAATTTCCCACCACTCCGCTAACACACAAACCTTATTTTGGTAAAAATAATCTAAGTTAAAAAAGGAAAATTTGGGAAAAAAGGTTTTCCCCACCCCATGCCGCCCCACCCTTCGCATTTGAAACATGGCATAACGAGGTGTTGTCGTGACACAGTCTAAACCCTTAACTTAACGCTTTAAAAATAAATTTTGGCAAAAATTCTAAGTTTCCACCTCCCTGCCCCACCCGCAGCCAATCAGATATGGCCACACATGGCTTCACGAGGCATCGGTGCGAACAAATGTTCTTACTAAACTTAGCGCTTTAAAAAAATTTTTAAAAAATTCTATAAGTTTCCTGCCCCCCGCCCACCCATAGCCAATGAGATTGATTGACACGTGGTAACATTGGGCATCGAGGAGGTGCGGGTTGATTTTAATCCTTTAACTTTTTATCAAAAAATAAATTTTTAAGTTTCCCCAAGTCCATTTCCTCGGCTTGAATTAACTTGACACGTGGCATCCTTGGCGATGTGGAGGAGTGGGTTATTTTTTTTCCCCCCCTTAAAATTTTAAGGAAAAAAATTAAATGTCTTAAATCCTCTCAGTGACGTCCCACTTTTCCCTTTGGGTTGAAGAATTTGGACACACGTCCCCTTACGGACCTCAGCGGGCGCTTAAAGGTAAATTGTGCCTTTGTCCCAAAAAGGGAAAAAGTGCTAAAGTTTTCCCGCTCCCGGCCGCATGGGAAAAATTTACTTCTCGCTAGCTTTGTCTGAATTTTCCTTTTTCCAAAAGTGAAAATTTCTCTCTCCAGCCCCCGACCCAATCCCTAAGGGAAATTTTTTTCTCCCTAGGCCCGCATAGCCTATTCTCGGAAAATTTTCCTCCCAAGGTCCACCGACCCATAACTTGAGAAATATGAGGAGTTAGGAGGAATTATTTATATCACTGGAAAGGTGAGGAAATTTCCTATCTAATGGGAATGTTTTAGGAATTTTTGAGTGTGTTAATTTTGAGAAAAATCAAGTTGAATCTTTTAATCTTGTTAGAGAGTGGTTTAGTGAGAAATTACCCTCTTAACCTAATTGATTAATCTAACCCTAAGTTTGGACCTTGTGATCTTTTTTAATAGTCATATTAATAAAAATATAAGCTATTAATAGTTTTGGCTTTGAAACTTGCTTGTGATAATTGTTGTCTTGTAACCTAGTTGTAGACTCTTTTAAAAAAAAAAAAAATTATTCCATAATTTTCCTAACTAATCCTAGGTTGTTCTTGGGTCTCAAGTGGGTTGTTTTAATGGGCATTACACTTGGTATTAGAGCCATGGGTTCAAATCTTGGACCCTTGGGCACACTAGAAAACTTGAGACATGAACTTTAACCTAGCACATTTTTGAATCTAGAAAACAACTTTGTTGGAAATTACATATTTTAGTAAACATGGAAACTGAATAAAACTTAGAAAGATGAACTAACTCTCACCTTGGTCTATGCAGGAGGTGCAGATGGGACAAGGGATATTTTCACATAGACCTAGACTTACCACCACCAGATCATGTTATGCAGCAGCCATCCTACCACATATTTTACATACACTTCAAGATGTTAATGCCTTACACGGAGGGTCCATAGGAACAGCACACTCGGACATGATAGGGTGAGCCATCGGATGAGGTTGGGGCACCTGCATCTCCTTCGAATATAAAGGAACATAAAGGAGAGAACTCCCATGAGGAGTTAGTCAGAGTAGATTCACCATAGAGGGGACAAGGAGACCAGGTTTTAGGACATAGAGATAGGTCTTGGAGCCCTAGGCTTAGGGATGAGCATGCAGAGAGGCCTAGGGGTTTCCAGACCATAGCTATAGACCATATCAGGGAGATCCTAAAGCTATGGCCAACTCATTATTCTAGTGACATAGGTGGATTTCAGGAAGAGGCTGGTTGGTGAGCTTGAGCGGGTGCTTCAAGCTTTGTCCCTTGCTCTAGCAACACAAAAGCTCGTGTTGCGATCCATCTTCTAAGGGATGGAGCAAGGCATATGGTGAGGATAGGAGAGAGAAGCTCCATGTTGATTCTAAGATAGTTACCTAGGAGCTCTTTGAGAGTGGTTTAGGAGTAGATATTTATCACGGAGGTTCATACAACAAGAGGATAGATGAGTTTCATGACCTTCGATAGGCATCTCTTATAGTGGCTGAGTATGAGAGTAGATTTCTGGATCTACTCAGTATGTTGATTACATGCAGGATGAGTGGGTGTGGATCCACAGGTTCATCGGGGCCTGAATTTGGACATTGGAGGTGTAGTGTGGATCCATTGTCCACAGACATTGGTTGAGGCCATTGAGAAGGCCTATATAGCAGAGGAGACTCGGGGAAAGACCCAAGCAGGCTAGAGACCGAGTCTGGAGCCATATATATAGATGTAGGACAACAGATCGAGGGGTTCAGTACCTCCTCCTCGTGGTGGACAGGGTTCAACACAGTCATCCTTTAGACCACAGTAGTAGCAGAAGTAGTAGTCTCACCCACCATATAGACCTCCAGAGATTTGATGCACAGAGGGGTTAGAGTATGGGGCCTCCTCCTAGGGGTCCCATTAGGACACATGGAGCACCTAGAGCTTAGTCAGCAGGAGCTCACTAGCAGAGACCTCAATAGTCCACAATAGGTCATCAGGGTCCACAACACCCCTCAGGGCACCGAATGGAGCTACTACTCAGGGGAGAGGATCAGGTGGTTGTTTTGGGTGTGGTGTTATTGGACATTTTTGGAGAGACTTCCCATAGAACCCTAATAACAAGGGTAAGACACAGATCTCAGAGCCTACTGTTGGTGACATGGGGCATAGTCATAGGATGTATGTAGCGGTCAAGAACCGCCAGGAAGAGCATCAGAGTATAGTTATTGAGACTATAGGTAACATTGGTGGTATTCCTACCTCCATTTTGTTTGATTCTGGTTCTTTTGATTCTTTTATTGCACCATATTTAGTAGAGCGATATAGGTGGTGGTGATAGTTAGGTAAGGTCATAGTTGGGATGTTGAGATGGCTTCTGGAGCCAAGATCTCTGTAGACTCCTTAGTTAAGGAGTGTGTAGTGGATTTGGGACCTTTCACCACTACCTCGGATCTTTGTATCCTTCCATTGGGCTCTTATGGAGTCATCTTGGGCATGGACTGGTTATCTACACACAGAGCTAGAGTGGATTGTTACCACAAGATCATATCTTGTACAGATGATCTAGGAGTTGAGGCAGTGATAGCGGGGGTCAGGAGACCCATTTTCTATTCACACGCATCATCTCACTATGTAGCTTAAGTGGTGTGTGTGATGGGGTTGTCAGATGTTTGCTGTCACAGTTAGTGACCGATCAAAAGATGGGTCTAGTGGACCATCGCTAGATGACCATCCCATTTTGAGAGAGTTTTCTGATGTCTTTCTAGGGGAGCTACCGAGGTTACCACCCCACGGGAGATAGATTTTCATATAGATTTGGTTTCGGGAGTAGAGCCTATCTCACGAGCACCTTATCGGATGACTACCCCTGAGCTCTGTGAGCTCAAGTTACAACTTGAGGGCCTTATGGAGAAAGGCCTAATTCATCCTAGTGTATCCCCTTGGGGTGCACCGGTGATCTTTGTAAAGAAGAAGGACGGATCCTTGCGGTTGTGTATTGATTACCGCCAAGTTGAACAAAGTAACGATCAAGAATCGTTATCCCCTTCCATGCATTGATGATTTGTTTGATCAGATGAAGGAGCCACAACTTTCTCTAAGATAGACCTTAAGTTAGGTTATCATCTTGAGGATTTTGAGAGGTGGATATTCATAAGACCGCCTTCCGTATGAGATATGGCCAATATGAGTTCACAGTGGTACCTTTTGGTTTGACGAACCCCCTGCAGTGTTTATGAGTTTGATGAATGGGGTATTTAGGACCTTCTTAGATCGCTTCATGCTCATCTTCCTTGATGAAATTTTTATTTACTCACTTACGCATGAGGAACACGAGGGCACCTTTTCGGGTTCTTCGGTGTCTTGAGCAACAACTTTAAGGAACTTGGAGAAGTGTGCATTCTTTCAGAAGAGGTGTAGTATTTGGGTCATATCATTTCTATGGGGAAGGTATCACCATCGATCCTTCCAAGATTAGAGCTATTATGGATTGGCCAACACCCACTACTGTGATTGAGGTGTGCAACTTCATGGGATTAGTAGGTTACTATAGGAGATTTGTTTAGGACTTCTCTTGGATTGCACCCCATCACTTCCCTTCAGTGGAAAGGGAAGAAGTTTTTTTGGTCGGATAGTGTGAGTAGGCCTTCAGGACACTAAAGGAATGTCTCACTACAACACCTATTCTTGTAGTGTTGGATCCATAGGGTGAGTTTTCATTTGCATAGATGCTTCTTTAGTAGGACTTGGAGGTGTGTTGATGCAGGAGGGTAGAGTAGTGGCTTTTGAGTCTCACAAACTCAAATATTATGAGCTTAATTATCTGACTCATGATCTTGAGCTTGCGGAAGTTGTGCATGCTTTGGTTTGATGGAGGAACTTTCTTCTTGGTGGAGATTCACACTTGGACAGATCACTTGAGTCTTCACCACCTCTTCACGTAGCCCAATCTCAATGCTCGTCGAGGAGTTGGATGGAGTTACTTTGTGAGTATGATATGGAGATAGAGCATGTGAAAGGGAAGGAGAATGTGGTTGCAGATGCTCTTAGTAGATGGAGGCATGTGGCTATGGCCACCTCAGTGAGCACAAATTTGTGGAGCAGGATTCTACAAGTAGCTTCCTCACGATAGCTTCTACTAGAGTAGAGATCGAGTCTCAGAGACCCCTTGAGGGGAAGTTTGATGGTTTTTCTTTAGAGTAGATGGTATTCTTAGGCATAGAGGTCAGATTTATGTTCCCTAGAGATGGAGGCTTGAGGCAGGACATCTTGAAGAGGCACATCGTGCACCCTATTCAACCCATCCTGGGGTGAAGAAGATGCACACCACTTTGAGACAGTTATATCATTGGAGAGGACTTCATAGAGACATGGCTCAATTTGTGTCACGTTGTTTAGAGTGCTAGAAAGTGAAGGCCAAGCATCAACATCCAGTTGGCCTTCTCTTTCCTCATGCTATACCGGAATGGAAATGGGACACCATTTCCATGGACTTCATTGTTGGGCTACCGATGTCGAGATATCACCATGACGCCATCATGGTCATGGTGGATAAATTGACAAAAGTGGCTCATTTTTCTCGGTGAAGACCACTTATATAGCTAGTGTAGTGGTATCGGGTATATCTTGATGAGATTGTTAGGTTGCATGAGATTCCACAGAAGATCATTTGTGACCGTGATCCTTTGTATACTTCCCATTTTGGACTACCATGTAGTATGCCCTCGGGATGAGGATCAACTTCAGCACAACATATCACCCTAAGACTGATGGAAAGACTGAGCGAGTGAATCAGATTTTAGAGGACATGCTTAGGATGTATGTGATGGATCATTAGGTAAGATGGGAGGAGTACTTGTACTTGGTGGAGTTTGCCTACAATAATAGTTTTAGAGTTTTATAGGCATGGCTCCTTTTCAGGCCTTGTATGGTAGAGAGTGTAGGACACCTCTTAGTTGGGACAGGTTAGAGGATAGGGTTTCTCTTGGACCAGCTTTGTTATAGGACATGGAGCAAGTAGGTGGTTATGATCATACAGAGACTACAAGAGGCACAAGACAGGTAGAAGAAGTATGTAGATCAACATAGGACCGACCATAGTTTTGATGTGGGCATGAAGGTGTTCCTTCGTGTAGGACACATAAGCCCTATCGTTATGGAAAAGGTTCTAAGTTAGCTCCTAGATTCATGGGTCCTTTTGAGATCTTGGAGTGTATCGGCCCTTTGGCCTACCATCTAGCATTGCCACCTAGCTTGTCTCGCACATGATGTGTTTCATGTTTTAGTTCTTAGGAGATATATTGTAGATACTTCTCATGTGTTAGATTAGACATCATTACAGGTGCAAGATCAGGGGTAGGTGATGGTGGAGCCCATTTGCATTATAGATAGTAGGACCCTGGGCCTTCGAGGTAGAGAGATTGATCAAGTCCAAAGTGGGATAGATATGATGAGAGTGAGGCTACATGGGAGGATGCTACTTTGTTATGAGTTAATTTCCACATTTATTCCAGTGACTTCCAGAGGAATTCAAGTCTAAGGGGAGGGGGATGTAGTGCCCACTTTCCTTTGACACCTTGTGATATTGATCCTGATACTACTGACTATATTATGGACATTGTTATAGTTTAATTTAGTATGATGTTAGATGTTAGATCATGGTTTATTGTGGACTTTGATTCATATATGGTGCATGATGATTATTAGAGACATTTTAGATATTGATGTTGATATATTGTTTGACATGGTTATATTATAGATGTTTTTAGGAACTTGTGATATTTGGATATTTTGAGTAGACCTAGAAAATGAGAATTGAATTAAAATTGGTGATGATATAGTTGTGGATGAAATTGTAAGTGATATTGTTGATTGTCTTGATGTTTGTTGTGATTCACATATATAGATGATCTTGAAATTATATTTATATTCATTTGGATGTTCTAATATGGCCATGAGGCCGAAGGAGGTATTTGTATTTTACAGGTTTAAAATATCACAACAAACATCGGGGATAGAGACCAACCACATTGGAATTCTAGATGAATTCAACAAGGTCACCATGGCATGACTTGTATTTTTGTTTGTGTGTTTGATTTTGTTAGGAATTCCCATGGGGGATCACCTTTAAATGTGACCAAGGGTTATGTGTATTTATTTATTTGGTTCCTTTTTATTGATGTTTGTATGTGTTTATAAGTGATGTGTTTACCCCTTTTATTTAAATAAATTGTGGTATATAATGTGAGTAATCATATTGTTAAAATAAATTAATCAAATTGGGTCATAAGAAAGTAATTATTGGAGTGGTTGACTCTTGTATTAAATGTTGTAAGATATGTGTAAGCAATGTGTAAGTGATGTGTAAGAGATATGTAAGTAAAATTTGGAGTATGAAACACTTCATCTTCTTTAGAATTCAAAATTGTCCTTGGAGAGGCTGATTTTGGAGGCTTGTGGGACAAGTTAAACTTGTCCCATACCTCTTAAATTTGCATACCAACCTTACCTATGGTTGGATAGTTTAAATATAGCCTTCATTATGCATTTTTGTAAGTCTAGCTGAATGTTTTAATTGCACTTCTTACTTGAAATTAATTTCAGTCCTTTGGGGTATGGGCTTGATTTGAGTGTGTAAGTAAAACTATCATATTATTCACCTACTTATTTATTGTGTCTTGGAGATTGAAGTTGTGGGTGAGTTGGAGTTCAGGATGTGTGGTGTGGCATCCTACAAAGATCCACCTCATCCTCTTCTCTTCCCCCTTCTATATATTTGAATTCATTTTTATTTTTGGGGTTACACCTTTTGGTTGCTTCACTTTTGCATACTTCATTTGGGGGTGAATTCTTTTTCCTGTTTTGGAGCCCTTGCTTTTGGAGAAAGTTTGCAGAATTTATACACACTGTGTTTCGTTGATCTTGGGTTGTTTTGTATTGGAAAGCTTATTTAGTTGGAACTTGGAACAAACTCCATTATGGAGAGGTAAGAGCTTGGCTCTTGAAATGCTCTTCTTTTAATTGTGTAAATGTTATTGTTGTGAATGTTTTGGCATGTGTGTGGGTTGTTTGGGTAGATGGCCTAGGGATGGTGTAGGAGAAGACTATGGGGTATTTCTGTGGGAGGCATAAGTGTTTTGGGGAGGTATAAGTGTGGAGGGAGTTGGGATTTTGGTTCCACCTTACAAAAAAAAATAGCTTGCATTTCTTTACTCATTATGGGGTGCCATAAGAGGTTGGGGAGGCATAAGGGCATGTCGGGGAAATATATATATATATATATATATATATATATATATATATATATATATATATATATATATATATATATAGCGACATTTGTTATCGGTGGTGATATCCATTTCCCCTTTGGGAGTTATAAGCAACATCCCCATAGTTTCTTGCTCCTTTGGCTTGCATGATGGAGCCTAAGTTTTTATTGTTATGTTTAATATGGTTGCAAACTACATTTATTTTATGGATTGTGTTTTAAATGTGAAATTGCATGTGTGTTTGTGGAAGCCTTGTTGTGTCCATGAGTTGAAACACATCTTTATTGCATTGTGGTTGGGGCTCGGGGACGATGAAGAAGGATGGACTTCTCCTTGTCATTGGATGTCTTGGTTGGGTGGAGAGCGTTTCCTTTCCCCTGCTTTGGGTGTGATCAAATTGAAATAAAGAAAATGGAGGATCTCCATGTTGTTGTTCTGGAACTGAGAAAGAAGACAAAGTTTGGAAGTCCTTTGTGAGACTTCTTTTTGTAGGAATTTTTCCCACTTCAAGTGGATGACTTGTAATATTATTTGTATTGGATAGTTATTCTATTTTGGAAATGAAATCCTATGTTTAAATGAGAAAGAGATATGCACTGAAATTTGTGTATTGTGTAAAGAGACGTGAAAGTGCATTTGAATGAAAGGAAAGAGAAAGAGTGGTAATTTGTAAAGTTGTATGTGATAAATATAAATAGAAGTTGTATTATTTTCCACAAATGGAGTTACTACTATGTAAAATATGTGTTGAAATACATTGAGGAATTTTTGTTTGAAAGAAGAAATACGTATGAAGAAGATATATTACTTTGTTTTGTTGAAATGCATGATTTGAAAAATAGAAGCTGCATTCTTGTTTTTACATTTTGATTGAAGGAAAGATAACTAGTTAAAACTAGCATGAAATGTAATCAACGTTTGTATAGTATGGAAAAAGAAATAGATTAATCTCTGGTTGTGAAATGTATAAACTTCATTTTTATTTCACTGTAAACTTTGCAAATTTTTATCAAAAGATACATAAAAACCCTGTAAAACTATGGAAAACATTTGAAACACTAATACAATCTAAGAAAGATCAAAACAAGCCCAAAAAAACTAAAATACTTATGAAAATTTTATAGAATCCCTTCAAATCGGGTTCAGACAAAAACTCAGACTTTTGTTGTATAAATTTTTTTTGGTAATTTTGAATTACTAATCAATCAAACCTTTTGAACCTTGAAATCCATCCTAAAATCTTCCAAGTAAAATCCTCCATCCTATTGGGCATGTTGAGAAAGAGTTAATGGCAAATTTGAACAAAATTTATAAGTTTAAAAGACCAGTTCACTTTTAAGTGACAGAAAAACGTTTTCTTAAAAATTACCACACAAACTTCATAAAAATTAAAATCATAAGCTTCTTATGCAAAGAGGACTTTGAGAGCTTTCCAAAAACTCCTCGTTTGCAAAAAATGGAGCTCCCAGTCAAAGTTATGGCCTTCTGAATTTTTACTTCATTTGGCTTCAAAAATAATCTAACTGTCAAATTTAAATGAATAAAATATTTCTGGGTGGACCCATGGGCTAAAACTTTCCTTTTCACTTTTTTCCCAAAAATTAAAAGTCATGAAGTTTCTCGCCACTCCACTAACCTGCAAGCCTTCATTTTCCTAAAAATAATCTAAGTTCAAAAAAGGAAAATTTGGAAAATTTTCCACTACCCATCGCCGCCTTGCCCTTCAGGTTTGGAAACATTTCCATGGGCGCATGGGCCCACAACCCTTAACTTAACCTTTCAAAATTTTGGCAAAAAATCCTACTTTTATGCCTATTTGCTCCTGCGCTTTCCTCGGAAAAACACTTCCGCGTGCGTTTAAATCTTAAATTTTAAGATTTTGGGAAAAATTCTTTAATTTCCTCCCCACCCCATCGCCCGTAGCCAATGAGAGGTCGACATGTGGAAAACATCGGCATCGTTGAAGGCATGGGTTAATTTTAGCCTTTGTGCTTTTTATCACAAAAGTATTAAATTCTTAAGTTTCCCCACAAGTCTGTTTCCTGGCGTGAATCAAGGCTTAATCACGTGGGACCTTGGGCGGGTGGAGGTGCGGATGATTTTGCTCCTTAATGGTTTTCAAAAAAAATCTAAATGTATTAAATTCTCCGTGAACCACCTTCCCTTTGGGTTGAATTTTTGGACATGTGTCCCTTATGGCCGTGGGCATGTGGACAGGTAAATTTTGAACCTTTGTCCCGAAAAGGGAAAAAGTGCTAAAGTTCTTCCCGCTCCCTCGGCCCATTTGCATGGGACCTCAAAAAATTTACCTCTTGGGAATGAAGTCCCATTCGGTCTGATTCCTTCTCTGGGCAAAAAAATTTCTCTCAAGCCCAAAGCCCCAGAGTGGAGCTTTAAGGGAAAATTTTCTCCCCATGCCCCTGAGGCCTATTCTTGGGAAAATTTTCACCCTAAGGCCGCTTGTAGCCCATAACTTGAGAAATATGAGGAGTTATGAGGACTTCTTTATATCATTGGAAAGGTGATGAAATTTCCTATCTAATGGGAATGTTCTTGGGAAGTTTTGAGTGCATTAATTTTTAGAAAAATCAAGTTGAATATTTTAAGCCTGTTAGAGGGTGGTTTAGTGAGAAATTACCCTCTTAACCTAATTGATTAATCTAACCCTAAGTTTGGGACCTTGTGATTTTTTTTAATAGTCATATTAGTAAAAATTTAAGATATTAATAGTTTTGGGCTTTGGAACTTGCTTGAGAAAACTATTGTCATGTAACCTAGTTGTAGATTCTTTTAATAAAAAAATATTCCATAATTTTCCTAACTAATCCTAGGTTGTTCTTGGGTCTCAAGTGGGTTGTTTTTAGCGAGCATTACTGAGAATCTAAGAAATCCGACATGGCCAATGGTATTTGGTAGTGCGGAGAGAAAAAAATACCAGAATGATAAATGATGCGTGACATTGCTCATGTGGGATTAGTGACCTCATTGTAAAGAAATGCTATTGGCATTAATTAGAGAGATATATCACACATTGTATGAATGATATAATATTTTAGTAGTTTATATTTTGCATATTAATGTTAGCTAGAATATGTTAGATTATATTTTAATGGTTACGACATAGATACATTTGGACAAGATTAAATTCTCCAAAATTGTATTTTAAATGGTTGTGGTTTATTCAAACTCTCTTTATTAAAATAGTTTGAAATAGTTTAAATTATAGATCTCAATAGTTTTACATGTTAGATAATGTTTTTTTGTTCATTGGTTTTTTTATTAATGATTTCAATAGATTTAAGTATTTTTTTAGTTTTAGTATACATTTATTACATCGATTTGGATTGTCACTCTATCCATAAGGTACTTAGTTGTAACCACTGAAATTCCATTACCTAATGTTATACTTGATTTTCTTGAATTTGATAAATGTTGTAACTTGTTTGAATATTTTACTTTTGTTGGTTATTTTGTTAAATGAGGCCTCTTCAAAGCCTCTTGATTAAGTAAATATAAAATTTATAAATTCCTAAATCTAATTGTGATGTAGCACTAAATCAATACGTAATTAAGTACAAAAATATACCCAAGAAAATAAGTAATTAAGATTTAAAACCTAAGTGTAGATGAGGAAATAAAATGAATTAGCTGATTTACAAAGACCCCAGAAGGTTTATAGAGTTGAGAAATGAGAAAAATGAAGTGCATATAGTCATGATGAAGACTAAAAATGTAGATATGTCGGAACAATAGACAGGGGGCGCTTGGAATAGGTCAAAGGTGCTTGGGGTGCTACACACCTCCTATGGGTGCTGATGACTTATAAGATGGTGCAAAACCCTATTTTGCGGGGTCGTAAAATGTTCTCTATCCTTCACTTCTTATCGCTAGTATGTCACACCAAGCCCGTGGATGTCGCTGGTAACTTGTAATGAAGAAAAGACCTCCAAAACTCTCAAAAAACATCAAATCCTAAAAATAAAATAATGCAAATGAGGGGTCGGATTGTCCTCATATGTCAAATGAGTGACCTTATGATTGAGCAACTGCTGATACATTGCGGACCAAGTGTAGTTCTATGTGTGTTTGAAAAATCATGCCCTAGGTGGCTCTTTTGCATGTCACACTTAATAGCATGGAAGTAGGTAGATGTAAGAAATGTAAATAGATGTGTGCATAAAAGAATGAACTTACCCTCACATGAATTGTATGTGAAGTATCAAACATTTTCCCTTGTGTGTGGATGTTAGATGGATGCTTGTAATGGCCTTTGAATGTGACCTTAGGTGGTGATAGCTAATGTTTTGTGTTTGGTTCTTTATTATGATCACATAACTTTATATTTATATGATTCCTTTGCTTGAATTTCATAATTAACCCCAAAAAGGACGAATACCAAAAAGATAAGATGCCCAAATGGCTAGAAATGACCTAAAATATGTGAACAAAGTACAAAGAGGTTATGGGCACATAGAGAAGGACATAGGCACTGACATTGGCGTCTTGACGGGGCATTGGTGTCCAAAGATGAGAAATTTTGAAGTAGGAAAAGGTAAATTGGGCTAGAAAGGGTGTAAGATCAAAAGTAAAACATAAAGCAAGTAAGGATGGCCAAAGACATGGGTTAATTAGTACTTTTCTTACTTAGGAATCATATGAATAGTAGTATGTGATCAAGACTAGATAGATACCCAAAGTGTGTGATTTAGTGTCTACACCTACTTAAATAGTGAGTTCACAACTATTGGAAACAACATGGTGTAAATATTGAAGTTAAATAGTGTGTGATTTTGTGGTCTACACATACTTAAATGTTTTCTAATTTAACTTTTCTAATGTTGATCATTTTTAAGATATTTTCAACCATGGTTCCTAGTTTATTTGTAATATCCTAGTTATTTTTCTCATTGAACTAGGGTTTTCCAAATCGAAAAAACTAACCGTAAAATAATTTTTTGGATTGAATAAGTTGGCCTCCTCTCCCACCCTATGGTCCCTAGTTGATTTATAGTATCCTTGTTTTTCTAATTGGACTAGGGATCTCTAAATTCCTAAAAAATCTAGCCATAAAATACCTATTTAGATTGAGTAAGATGGTCTCCCTCTCCCCATTGGGTATTTATTGAGTAACTCATTAAATGTTTAGGATGTTACATATCTTTGTGAAACAATCAAATTCTAACTAGTTCACCTACAAAAGTAGGTTTGTAATGAAATTGGCTTGGTTAAGGGCTTATGGAAACTCTTGATATATAGATCATTGGTACCTAATTTTTATTAGTTGTGTTCTATATCAACCATTTGAATATTTATTTCTTCTTGCTTTGATAGTGCTTGGAGCATATGATTCAAGAATTTCCTTTGATGTTAGAGTACTTCTTGGTAGGCTTCTTAGGAAAGGTTAGCTAGAGATAAAGACAATTATCTATGTTGTTGATGGTTGGATATTTCGTACCGATGTAAATGGAATGATTCATCTTTTTGTGACACTCATCTAAGGTGATATATCAAGCGTTGAGTGCATTAAATCATAGGTGTTTTTAGAGTTATCTCCTCTTCTTCTAAAAGTAAACATCATGTACATATACCACTTAAAGGAAGAACCGCCAGTAACATGTTGATGTTTAGCCACGATGTACCCCCAACATGAATTGATTTCCATTATGCTTAAACAACCTATGATTTTCATTACACATTTGTCACAACATCATTGTAAGGTCATATAGACAAATACACACTAAGAAAATTATGTCGCATGGGGTGAAAACACATTGAACATTAAGATATGTTTCACTATTCACATAGTCTATTTTCTTGAAAAGAAGGGAAATTTTCTTATAAATAATGATAGCCATTTTTAGTAAGTGATTTTTCCATGAAAACTATAAAATTTTACCTTTTCCAACATGTTTGTTTCCCTTAAAGGATATGAAGAAGAGGGAAGTAACATGAACCTTTATGTTTAGGCATGATAGTATACCCTTGAAATGTACACAACCTAACTAAATTTATTTCTATTGCATTTTTATGGTGTGTTTATTGGAAAAACGATTGTTCACGTGGTTGGGGACGATTGTCATAATTTCATAATATTCGGGGGTGTTGTGATTTTCCATCAACAAGGAAACTTTTTTTGTTTACAGGAGGTTACTATTATTTGTTTTCTCCTTCATTATGTCATTTTGTAAAATTTAGGCAGCCTCTCTTTACTATATTTCTAGTCATGACCATGGTCATGGAGGATTGAACATGATCTTATAACTAAATATTTCACAAAATATTGTTTCTTGGGATTTTAACCTACCCACTCGGTGGTGTGTACCCTTTTCTAGTTGATGATAAAATTATTGGGTTGACCAATGTGTATTCTTCTAAGGACATTCTCAAAATATTCCTACTCTAGAGACAGATGACATTATTTCGTGATTTCAACATGGTGGAATCCACTAAAGATAAATAAATTTACCTCCCTATGTTTTGGCATGGTTGTGAGTATGAAGCATGGTTCTATATCCATCATAAAAGTTCATTATATGATCCCTATCACCATTGAAGAAAAATATAGTTAATATTGGTTTACATAGTAAATTTTAGACAAGATCAAGAAAGTGTGTTTAAAATATTGGACTAACATTTTGCATCGTGCAAATTTTTATGCTCATTTTCCAAAAAAAATGCATGCTTTTCTTCCTCGTGCTTCTCACAATGGATATATTATGCATTCTTAGAAATGAATTATGTTGGTTTTCAATTGTTTCCTTTGTTTTATTTCTCATTTTAATTTTTTCCGTGCAACTTGCCTTTCACTTGTGTGTAGTTCTACCTTACATGGATAAGAGTATCTCACAATTTTCGAGTTCAAAAATGGAATGGAATCCCACCTCACACACTTTTCAAGTTCTTATTAAACTTATCAAGAAAATTTAATTCAATTTTTTTCCTATAAACTCCTTAAGAATTCACTTTTTTCTTAAAAGTGGATCAATTAAGTGTTTTAGGAACTTTCGTTCCAAAATTTCATCCCAATTGTGCCTCTAAGTCATTAAAAGTTCCTCGGCTACACCAAAATTCTACCTAGGGTACTAAAGCTCCCTAAACATCTCAAACTTCCACCCATGAGATGGAACTCTAGAATCAATCTTGTTTTGATCATAAATTTTACATCTGATAATTTGATTTGGATTATGTTAAAATCATTATAAATATAGTAAAGAAAGAATTAATATTTTTATCTTTCAAAAAAATAAAATTTTCATAAAGGTTTCTTTAGAATGATTTATCAAGTGATGTTTTTTTCCTTCATTTTGAGAACTATTTTCACTTTTTGTGATGAAGAGCTAGAAAAATTTCAATCGATACACCACGTAAATTAGTTCAAATTTCCAATACAATACTTTTCTTGACAAAAATCCCACTCTTCCTAGGCTATAAATTCATGTTTAATTCCTTAGTCTAACTGACCCCAAATTAAATTTTATACCTTAAATCCTTTTCCACCATGTTATCATGATTTAAAAAGTGCTGACTCAACCATAAAGTGGAGATAGTTGAAAAGGAAACAAAATTTAAACTCTTTTTTTTCAAAACTATCTCAATTAGCTTCTACGGTATTTCAATGGTGTTTTAAGGTTTGGAGTATTCGGACATACCCAAAAATAATTGAATTTCTCCTTCATATCCTTTTACCTCTCAAATGGTGCACTTCCGGTTTCAATACTCAAACCCAATACTTATCCTCAATTCACTTTTTATTTCGTTAGTCTTCTTTATTTTCTTCTACTCCTTCATTAAGATTTTTTCATCCTTAAATAGTGTTATAGTGACTTAGTCAACAAGATTCAGGCACATCTAGATACCCTTTTAGGGTTTATATCATTATATAAATTTTTAGTGATCCTTGTTTGGAAATATTCTTTCTTCTACCTTTAGATTAGGTTTTAACAACTTTCTAAAGGACTTTAATAACTTTGATACAAATAGTTTGTAATCGGAAACATGTTAAGGCCAAAACATATTGAAATTATGTTCGAACATCATCAAGTTACTTCCTTACAATTGTAAAATATTGAATCGCCATGGAATAGTTGCATGATCAAGCTACCTCTAACTCTAAGCCTTAAATGTGGTCTCCAATGAAGAATGTAACAAAAATTATTTGTAAGAGAAAGGGTCAATCTAATTTCTTCAATATATTTTAGAACACCTCATGATAGAGATTTAATCTAAGTTTTAAATAATCTTGTGAGTTCATTTTGTAGAAAACTCAATTTGTCTCTCAAACGCTAGTTCATCGGGTTTAGGCATACTATGTAGCCCAAGAGAGGGCTCAATTGCTATAACATAAGCCAAACCATAAATTTGACATCTAAAACTTTGTGTTAAGGTCTTTACCCACTTACCACGACTTTATAACTTACCAATAAAGATTTTCCACTATCTCCACTTTGAAAATGTGTTAATCTTGATGTACTTCCTAGAAAAAGACATTTATCCACATTTAGAGTGTGTTAGGTCATACTATGTGATGAGGCCATAAATTGGCCATAAATTACCATTATGTTTTCCTTTTAAGTTACCTTTGAAAGTGGATTTCAATGTAATTTAGGAACTTATAGTTTGCTTAAGATAGAATATATGATATATATCTTGTTCATTCTTTAAAAATCTTTTGTTGTCTATTTTGATGACTAATCCTATTGATTATTTGAGAAAAGATGCAAAGTCTTGTGTATGTAGGCCATAAAGGAAAGATAATTATAGTATTGGAAAATTTTAATTGATCATGGATGGTATATCTAAACTCAAAAAAATTATTTTATATTGATTCCTCTCAAACAATTATGTAAGTTCAAAAAAGAATCATCTCAATCCGAGATAGTATAAAAAAGTTATAGTTGTTTTAAGTTATCCTGGAACTTGTAGAATTAGATTTTCGTAGAGATAATTCTAGAACTCACAGGTTTAGTTATGGAACTTGCAGGTTTAGTTTACGGAACTCACAAATTTAGTTTTGGAACTTGCATCAAATGGGGACTGTGAATAATCAAAGAGTCAAATAGAAAATATGAGAGAGGTTTTGTTCATAGAAATGTTTTAACATAAATCTCATTCATATTCACTACAAGTTTTACCAATGAAGAGAAATATAACTTTTAGTGAGTTGTAGTCGAGGAAAAAGTGTATTAGATAAGCACTAAAAGTTCCATAAATAAAAACAAAAAAGTCAAATGGAAAATATGAGAGAGGTTTTTGTTCATAGAATTTTTTTAACAAAAACCTCATTCAGATTTTCTATAGGTTTTATCAATAAAGAGAGATATAACTTTTTTGAGCTTGTGTAGTCCGAGAAAAAGTGTATCAAATGAGAGGTAAAAGTTCCATAAACAGAAAAAAAAAAGTCAAATGGAAAATATGAGAGAGGTTTTTGTTTATAGAAATGTTTTAAAAAAACCTCATTCATATTTTCAACAGGTTTTACCAATGAAGATAAATGTAACTTTTAGTGAACTACAGTCGAGGAAAAACATATCAGACAAGCGTCAAAAGTTCCACAATAAAAAACAACAAAGTCAAATGGAAAATCTGGGAAAGGTATTTGGTCAAAATCATCTTTTGAGGAAAAAACTCCTTCTAATAATGTAGGAGAATAAAATCATTATGATTCTTGTTACCGAAAAGCAAGGAGAAGATTTGGGAGAAAATCTTCCTAAAATAAGTAAGATAAGACTTTGACTCAATAATAGATCTATCTCCATATTTTGTGGAGACGGAGATCTTAGTTGTTAGGATTAGAATAAAGATAATATCAGATTATATCTCCCAAATTAAGGAGTTGGTTGGATGCATAAATTATAAATGCAACCTTCCACACTCATATATGTAATGCTTTTCTCCCAAGAAATAAAGATTTGTTCTTTCCTCTCAAATATTATGTAGTTTTAAGATCTCAAAAGTATGATTTAAATCCTCTTCTAAGGAATGAGATGGCCACTCATTTCAAGGAAGATGGATATGTGTATTTATGTTTATGTTTATTCATTTTTATGTAATTCATTATGTTGTATTGTTTTTATCTTTGTATTGTGAAAATTTAGTTTGTTGTGAAACTGTAGGTGTTTTGTTCAATTAAGTTTATTTCTAATTTAGAAATTTCAACTTATGAAAGTGTGTTTAAATTCTTACAAGTGTGATTTATTTCATGAAAACTTTATTTCTACAAGTGTGTTTAAATTTCTGCTAGTGTCCCTTTATTTTTCCAAGCGTGCCTTTAAATTTCATCAAGTGTGATTTATTTTATGCAATTTTGGTTTGTGTTTAAGGGAGTTGTTTTCCAAGATCTTCTTCTCTTAATGTATACAACCTTGAACACCAACTCGGATTGACATTATTAATGGTGAGGATTGATGGCCCTCATCACTATGCTATCAAACACTTGATCAAGGGTTATCTGGAACTAAACACTCACCAACACATTATCCATACCTTGCGACTCGATGTTCTTACTTTGAAACTCATGCTTCATGTCTTTACAAGACTATTTGTGCACTTATATTCCCTACTATAGGTTTTTTTTTTTAATTATTGGCAAATAGTTTTTTGAAAGGGACTATACCCTTGAGAACAAAATATGGCCTAGGAGCCAAAATAGGAATGTGAACCAGAGAAAAGGATCAAAATCCAAGTGTTACAATGAAGCTCGAAGTAGCCCAAAAACAGCTACCCAAACGAGACAAAACAACAAAATTACTGCAAAAAAGCAGTAGAGAGACCGCAAAAAAACAACATAAAAACATACAAGAACAACAAAAGCAACTACAACTACTTCTTGGAAGCTTTGTCAATGCTGGTCTTGATATTCTTCCAGGAGTGGAACATACCCAAAGTTGTCATGTGGGTAGCATCAGTATTATCCAGATGCTCAATGGTCCTTTTGCTTTCCTTTTCGTTACCCCAAAGTGTAGCTGGAACACCGCTGAGGTTGGAGACACTTTTGACATGTTGCTCAATGAACTCCTCAATCACCCTAAAGATGGCCATGTTGTAATCATGTCAATTTTTGGCCTTCCCTAAATGGGAGTCTAAGGAGGTCAGCTTCTTGTAGATATCATCAATCTGGCTGCTATCAATATCCCCTCCTCCTCCTTTTTTCTCTTGCCTTTCTGTTTAGCCAAGTTCTTAACCTCATCCTTCAGTAGTTTCATATCAGCCTCTAAGGCATCCAAAATTTTTGAAGAAATTTCCATATGCACATCTCGGGGACTGGCACTGCTAATATTCAGAAGGTCATGTGCAATTTTTATTTCATGAGGCCCCTTCTCCACAACAAGAGTCTCAAGGTTAAGCTTTCTAGAGGCCCTGGTAACCGGTCTTTTAGAGGTAGAGGTGAGGTGGGTGGTGGGAGAAATAGTAGGGGGAATGGAAGGAGAAGCTTGGACATTTCCGGATCATGGGGGTGACTACGGTGGTGGCGGGGAAGATGGAGAAAGGGCGGGGCAAATTTGTAGCGGAGCCTGGCAGAGGGGGAACCGAGCTAGGAGAGGAAGGGAGACTAGGGTACTTAAGAAGACAACATTTATGAAGCAACAAAATAAGCCCTTGGTGTAAGGGAACTACCGGGTATGCTTCTGAAACTCCAAAATGGAGCGTTCAAGAGAGTTTAGCAAGTAATGGGGAAAACAAACCAAGCGATTCCTACGGAAGTGGTTAAGAAAGATAAGATGTTTAGCAGGAACAGTGACAAACCTACCTTCTAAGGAGATGAACCGTATCATCATGTGAGTAACCTCATCATAGGGTGGAGGAATCGAGCTAACAAGCAGGCCCGCTGTAACATATATTAGCTTCTCAGATCCTTCCACAAATCTCCTCTCTTCAGCATCTCTGTCGACCCTTTTGTTAAAGAAACGGTAGCCCTCCAAACTAAGGCCGGTCACTTCAGCAATAAGTTCTTCATTGACCAAGATCTTCTGCCCCCCATAATCAACAGTCCGCTCCTTCCATTCCTTTGCAAAACACACAGAAATGCTTTGATCATGCCCCTGAACCTTCTCCATGAAGTTGGTGATGCCACCCTTGCTGAGAATGCTCCATAGCTCAATATTATCCTTCCAGTCTAGGTCCGCACTTGGCTCAATTTGGCAGGGAGGTCCCCCCATCTTCTCTGTGCTTAACTGATTGCAACAAATTCCCAAATTCTTGTGAGCACTGAAACCCGTCCGCTTCTTGCTATTGTAATCCGCACAAGATTGGAAATGAGAGCCGTTGCTTTTCCCACGAATGGCTGTGTGTCTGCTGAACTGAGCCTACATGGAAAATCACATGTGGGAATAGCCCGCTCCCTGTCATCAATCACATTACTACTGTCTTCGGTTTCCGTGGAGCTTTGTATCCGGCTTTTAGCAGTCGCAGTGCAGCCCGCATGCGCGATTTTCAAATCAATGTAACTCCACTTGGAGTTCCCCATATATTTCACACTAACATGTTTATTTGACATGATTTGCATCATCATATTCTTTAAGTCAACATGTGTGGGAGTATTATTGATGTTGATCCACACCCAAAGATCATGACTCAGCTCTAGATATTGCTTGCGTATAGAAATCCACATGAATGCTGTTGTGGAGCTGCTTAGGGATGCTATTATTATCCCAAACAGTGAGGTTAACATTAATGCCATAATTAGCCAGCGCATCCACCAATTTATTACCCTCCCTATAAGTATGCATGATCCTGATGTTATTGAAAGTATGACTAATACTTATGGACTCTGAGATAAAATCCTTAATGCTCCAACTAGGAGATGAGCATTGTTTAAGAAGATTAATGACATTCAGGGAGTCCCCTTCAATAATGAGGTTCTGAATATTTTGAGTCTGGGAAATTCTCAGGCCCCATAGTGCAGATAATGCTTCGGCAAAATGATTAGTTTGAATTCCCATTTTCCCAGCATATGCAACAATCAGATTACCTTTATGATCCCGTATCGCTCCTCCTCCTGCCGCTATCCCAGGGTTTCCCTTAGAGGCCCCATCAAAGTTCAACTTATACCAATTAAAATCAGGAGGATGCCATTTGATCGAAGATCTATCAATGCTATTCCCGGGATTTCTCGACTATTGATAGTTCCAATCTGCCAATTGGATAAGATGTATTCTTCATTCTCTGGATATCTCTTGTTCTTGGGGGGTTTAAATCTAGCAATATTTTCTTTGATACCATTAGAAATTTTACCAATACTAAGTTTATAGTTTTGCTTCTTATTTCTAAAGATAATATCATTTCTATCCTTCCATATCCTCCAGATTAAATGAGGGATAGCCAGCTTCCAGATCCTTTTAACAACACAATGCCTGAAGGGTGGGTTCCATTGAGTCCATAGCTGATTAAGATCCTTCAGCAACACCCAGAGAGCTTCAAATTTAGAGAGGGCAAAACTCCATATTCTGGTGGCATATTCACAATGTATGAATAGGTGGCTGATATCCTCATAATCATTCTTACAAAGATGGCACCTATTAGGAATTATAAATCCTCTTCTCATCAGGTTGTCAGTGGTAAGAATCCTGCCTCTGATAGCCAGCCAAAGGAAAAAATTTATTTTGGGAGTTAATTCAGACATCCAAATCTTGTTCCAATTGAACTCTGTTTGACTATTATGGAAGAAATTATTATATCCAGATTTGACAGAGTAATTCCCATCATTGGAATTATTCCATACCAGCTCATCCTTGGAATCCAGCTGACTTAATGGAATAAGATCTAATTGATCTTGAAGGGAGGAAGTAATTTGCTTTAGATCAATTCTCTCCACAGTAAGTTTTTTCCAATTCTTGCTGGTACCATTTCCTTCAATATAGTCCTTGATTTTAATGCCATACTTGCTTATGAGACTGTCCTTAACCACCCCAAATCTGTCCATGAGATTTCCATTAAACCAATTATCCTCCCAGAAGTTTATGTCCCTACCATCCCCCACTTTCCATTTACTGCCCTGCTTGATGAAATTTCTGCTCTTGACCAGATTATTCCAAAAAATGGAACCATAGGGGAGGTGCTCATCTTGAAGATAAGAATACACAGCTTGATGATTTAAATATTTTGCTTTGATTAAATCAATCCAGGGTTGTTTCTCAGACAACATTCTCCAGCCCATTTTAGCAATGAGGGCCTCATTCATTTTCTCAATATCTTTTATACCCAGACCACCCATAAACTTCGGGGTGCAAACCTTATCCCAAGCCACTAAGTGAAATTTAAACTTCTCTTCCATGCCTTGCATATAAATTTTTTTTTGAATCCTTTCAATTTTATCTCTGAAGGAAGATGGGATCTTAAAGAGTGACATGACATAGATGGGTAAATTTTGAAGAGTACTTTTAATGAGCAGGCACTTACCAGCACTAGATAAAGTGACTCCTTTCCAACCAGCCATTTTTTTTTGGAATCTCTCCAATAATTCATCCCACACCTTGTAAGAGACTTTCCTAGTGCCGAGAGGGAGGCCCAAGTAAGTGGCTAGAAGTGCACTTATTTTACAAACCCCAGAATTTTAGCAATTTTAGATGCCTTTCCTCAGAGTGTTGAAAAAGAATATGGTGCTTTTATCATAATTAATCTCTTACCCAGTAAAGGATTCATAGAGCTGCAAGTAAAGCCTTGATATCCTTAGCTTCAATGACTAACGCGAGAAGAAGAAGGATAGTGTCATCCACAAATTGATGATGAGGGAAACTTGGGCGATGGAAGTGGGCTTAGAGCCATTTAAAAGCCCGTCTTTAACCACTTTGCCAATTGTTCTACTAACGTTGTCACCAAAAGAATGAAGAGTAAGGGGAGATAGGGTCCCTTGTCTAAGTCCTCTCGCTGTTAGTGAAAAAACCCACAGCTCACCATTAACAACCACGAGAGAATCGGCCATAGAGATACAAGCCTTAATAATTCTTCTAAATTTTTCCGGAAACCCAAATTTTTTAAGACTTTGTCAAGGAAAACCAAGAGACCTTGTCAAAAGCTTTATTCATATCAAGCTTAAGGACCATATTTTCCTTTTTATTATTTTCCATGGAATGTATGGTCTCGTGAACCATAATCACTCCATCTTGTATAATCCTGCCTTTGATGAAGCTACTCTGTTGCCTTGAGATGAGATCATTCATAATGAGTGAAGTCTAGTAGTAATAATTTTGGTAAAAATTCTATATATGGCATTCACAAGATGATAGGTCTAAAATCCTTGAAATCTTTAGCATCCATTTTTTAGGATCCAACACAATGTGAGTGTTATTAAGCTCTTTTAAAAGATTTCCCGTTCTATAGAATTCATTCACCACTCTAAAAAGATCCTCCGAATATGGAAAAAATTTATAGAGAACCCATCCAGGACCGGGAGCCTTATCACCCTCTAAAGCAAAAACAACTTTTGCAGCTCTTCAAGCGTGATAGCTTTGGTGATACTTCTAAATTTCTGATCCTCAATTTTATTTTGGGAATGGCCTCAACATAAAGGAAATAGCTTGAGTTGATGATATTCCTCTCTTCAAGAAGTTTTTATAAAAATCAAGTGCTTCTTTCTTAATGCTATTGGGATCTTTTTGATATTTCCATTGTTTTTAGAAACTTCTAAGATCCTATTACGGGCTCGTGTGCTTTAGAGTAGTCATATGAAAGAACTTCGTGTTCTGTCTCCCTCTTTGAGCCAAATAGCTCTAGATTTAAGTCACCATAAAGATTCCTCTCTGCTTTGCAGATCATATGCAACTCGAAAGAATATTATTTTCATTAACTTCATCTTGACTAATCTCCCATAGTATCCATTTTAATTCCAGATCTGAAGCTTTTGTTTTAACTTTTTTATTATCAAATACATTACCAAAAACGCTTTTATTCTAGATTTTGACTTGCTTTTTGACATTTTTGAGCTTTTGAACCAATCTAAATTGAGTAGTGCCTTCGCCATTCCATCCCCACCATTCTTTTATCTTGTCATAGATATTGTCATGCTCCATCCACATCTTTTCAAATTTGAATGAGCTTCTGGTGGGTTTAGTCCAATTGAGAAAATTTAAAGCAATCGGATTGTGATCCGATCCAACTCTGGGTAGGGAAGAGAGGTGGAAGTCTTGACTGAGAATCCAGCTTGCTGAAATTAGAGCCCTATCCAATCTCACCTGAATAAACTCCTTTCCCAACCTTCTATTATTCCAAGTGTATTTATTTCCATGAAGATCCACATCTAAGAGGTTATGTTCAGCAATAAAATCAGCAAAATCCTCCATACCAGTAGAAAAGTTGGAGGTACCTCCAAACTTCTCACCAGGTTTAGTGGGGAGTTGAAATCCCCCATAATAAGCCAGTTAGCAGAACAATACTGGTTTCTAAATGTTTTAAGGTCAGCCCAAAGCTTCCTTCTACCACTAACCGAATTAGGGGCATAGATGTTAGAAAGGATCCATTCACCCTTATTCTCAATAGTAACAAATTTGATTGCAAGATGATTAATATTAGCATTGAGAACCATACCGACATAGATGAGTGTCTTTTATCCCAAAGAGTAGCATTGATCCTCCGAAGCTCCTGGGAGTCAGTGGCCGTCAAGAGTTATCCCAAAAACTCTTTTTAATAGTTTCAAGGGTCTTAGCTTTCATCTTAGTTTCTTGCAGAATCAAAATACTAGGATTACTGGAATCCCGTAACTCCTTGATGGTTCTCTGCTTGGAGTTTCCATTTAGGCCTCTGATGTTCCAAGAAATAATCTTCATTTGGAATGATTGGTGGTTGGAATTACCTGATGGTTCAACTGACGCTGAACTCCATCTGCAATGTCCCTCTCCGTTCTTTTAGATCTAAGAGTCTTTTAGAGCGTCTTCCTCTTTTTGTACTTCGTCCAAAGTCGCTATTCGTCTAGCGAGTGAAGATTCACAATGGTAATTTCAAAATGCCCTACTATAGGTTACAAAAGGTGTTATACCAACAAAAACAACCAAATGAATACATGCATGGTTTACCTTCATCTCGAGACTCACTCTCAAGTTTGATGTATCTTTCTCTTTAATCAATCTTGAATCAATGGCACTCACACAGGTTGATATCTATGCAAACTAGATCTATCACATCTGTCTATATCACTCTTTTTAAGAAGTAATCTCCAAAACCAGTATCAAGACATTCTTATCAATATAAATCCATCTTCTCAGTTGAGATGCATTAGAATTAAAGGTCTAACTAATGATCATTCACAATTGCATGCAAATACTAACTCCAAATCTATTAACAACTTGTAAAAAAAAGTTCATTTCCTTCCAATTTCTTATAGATCTACCTTACAACATGACCATTTGAATGATATATCTTAAAACAATTACAAAAGGGAATTTATACCCCTACAAAACAATTTCCACTTGAGTTAGACCTATCAAGACCCTTGGTCTTATGAATTCCCTTAAGGAAATATCATGGCTTAATTATGAATCCAACTTACATACTTATTAAATGTATTTTCTATCACTCCTAGACCCCATTAGGAATTATTTCATGACTTAAATCTCCTAAAAGACCTATAAAACACCTTACAACCCTTAACCCTTACCAAAATTAGCCTTCAAATTCAAATTCACATTTTTGGAAGGAAAATGTAGAATTTGAATTTGTAAAGGACTTCACACACACAAACCATTTTAAATGACTCCCTAGGACCTCATAAACCTAAAAAAAAGTTTTCAAACCAAAATTGATGCTAATTGACCCTATTTACATATCAGGGAGGATGCTCACATATCAGACTCCCAGGGGAAAGAAGAAGTTTCCCCAAAACTTGTATTTGAAAACTTGTTTCTCTCTTCTTCCTTTGCTTCCAACTGATGATGATCCACTTGAGAGGTATCTTCACTAGATGAAAATCTTCTCGTATCTTTATTAACTCCTCTATACGCTTTACAAACTTCTTCATACTTGCATTGATCATGTATTTAGCTAAGATGGTGATCTTAAGATTGTTATGAGTCTCCTTTTCCTTATAATTGAGATCACTCGGTTGTTCCATGTTCAGATGAAAAGAAATTCCCCCATTTATGAACATTGTACTACATTTACTATCCTCTTTTTACCTTTTTTCTCACTTTCATAGTTAGAATACCATGATTTTAACTTGAAAAAATCATGTTTTCTTGATGGTTCTTCTTCCACCCCAAATTTTAGATCTATATACACCTTATTAAACTTAAAATAATCTTGAAAACTTGAATTTTATTCACCCTTTTTTATCACCGTTGTTATTGGATAATTTATTCCTTTATGTCCTTATACTATTGTCACTTCTTTGGTTTTGTTTCCATGTTTTTCAAGATTGTTTTCATCATTTTTAGGCCTAAATTTCTTTTTAAATTTTCATACTCTACACTTTTTGCATCTTGCTTGAAATTTGTGCTCTAAAGATCTTTTCTTGGTCATCTCTCTCAATGTGATCTTCCAATAATCCATTGTTATCTTCTATTATCACTTTTCTTTTGCCAATAATATTCCATCTTCCTCATGCTCCTTAGAAAATAATCCACTTCTTCATTCAATTATTTCATACCTGCACATTCAAAACTCAAGAAAAAGTTAGAGTCAAAATTTGGAGGCTTACATGCCTCTTCTCTCTTCCTTAAACCTTGTTCTTTCTCATCCTCTTTCATAGCTTCCTCATTCATCTCCTTAACTATATTTGTATCTTTCTCACTCTTCTTGTCATCTTCACTTTTATCTTGTTTCACTTTGGAACATCTTGTTTGGTTCTCTCTTCACCTTTCTCTTTGAGTGCTTCTTTAGGCACTACACCGTGTTTACCATCACCGGGATAAAAAAAAACTCTAAGGCCTCTTCTAAGACTGTTATAACTCTTGTTCATTCGCTTTATACCCATTCTTCATCTATTGTTGTTGCTCTCTCTATTTTCCTCACTAACCTCACAAAACTCTTTCTCCTCAAGCTTTCTTGCCCTCTCACAAAACTGAAAATTTAGTTCTTTTTTTATAACTACACCATTATCCTCCAAATAAATTAGTACATCAGATATATAAGGCTTAACAACCCTCAATATTTTCCCATTTCATACTTCCTCTATTTGCATAAAATATTTCTTTGTTGATAGCATCATGAATAATCTTGTTTGTGGTTCCTATTATCCTTTAATAGGAAAAAGTGTATGGATAACTCCATTTTCTCGAATAGTGTAGTTTTTAATATTACCATCATGCCTTGATTTCTTGAGATACTGCCATGGTCTTCCCAAAAAACACATGGAAAACATCCATTTGAACTAAATCACATAACATTTATCTCTGGATCTCCCAATTTTAAACTCTACTTGACATTGTTCCCTAACAAAAATATGACTTCCTTTTTACATCCATAAGACTTAATATGCATTAGGGTGCATTGTGGTTTTTGGTTCAAGCTTCTCGACCATTTCAAATGAAATAAAATTCTCTGTACTCCAACTATCAATGACCACATTACATTATTTGACTTTATCTTAACATACAATTCTAAACAAACATCTTCCCTGAGTTAATTCATTCATCACTCTAATTGGTTTTAAAATTACTCTTATGCATAACAATGAATTAACTTTATCTTGAAATATCGATCAGTACTCTATCCATCTCTTTCATTCTTTCATTCACCTCATTGCATTCATAAGCCCTGTGTCCTGCATATTTTTGACATTTGTAGCATCTTCCTATAAACCATACCTTGTTGCTTGTTTCTCTATTATGTATGAGACTCACCTCATCTCTCATTTGTCTCTAATTTTCCTCTCTTTCAAGTAAACCTTCTTATGGAACATCCATCATCTTATCCATCTTCTCTTCCAAATATGGTCTTCCATGTGCTCTCACTTGAACCATTCTTTCTTCTTTCTTGCAAACACTCACTAAAACAATATTTATTCTTTCAAGATCATTTTACAAGCTATAATACCAAATTGTGTAGATTTAGAAACAATTTCAATCAATAATACACTAGGAAAATTAGCTCAAACTTCAATACATAACTTTTTATTACAAGAATCCCACTCCTCCGAGGCTAGAAATTCACTTTTATTTCTTTGGTCTAAACTAACACCAAAGGAAATTTAATACCTTTATTACTTTTTCACCATGTTATCAAGATTTAACAATTGTTGTCTCAACCATCAAGTGGAGTTAGTTCCAAATAAAATAATAATTAAACTCAATTTTGTAAAAATCGTCTTAATAAGATTCTAAGGCATTTCAATGGTGTTTTAAGATTTGGAGTACTCAGACATACCCAAAAATAATTGAATCTATCCTTCTCTCCTTTTACCTCTCAAATTTTTCACTTCAAGTTTCAATCCTCAAACTGAATATTTCTCCTCAATTCACCTTTTATTTCATTAGTCTTCTTTAGCTTCTTATAGTCCTTCAATAAGAGTTTTCATCCTTATATAGTGTTGTAGGGACTTAGTCAACAAGATTATGACACTTCTAGATACCCTTTTAGGGTTTATACTAGTGTATAGAGTTTTAGTGATCATTATTTGTAAATATTCCTACAAATCCCTATCTTATACCTTTACATTAGGTTTTAAACACTTTTACAGGTGTAATGACACTTGATACAAATGGTTTTTAATTGAAACATATAATGAGCCAAAACATATTTAAATTATGTTGTAATGTCATCATGTTACTTCGTTAGGATTTTAAAATCTTGAAGCTATGTGGAAGCCTTACATGAGCAAGTTATCTCTAACTCTAAGCCTTAAATGTCTTCCCACATGTCTCAAATGAAGCTGTCACAAAAACCTCTACTATGAGTAAAAAGGTCAATCTAGTTTCTTCAAGATATCCTTAAAAATCCCATGAAAATATTTAATCCATGTTTCAAACAATCTTGATGGTTCATTTTTTTACAAATCTCAATTTATCTCTACAAACCCTAGTTTAAGGGTTTACGCATATTGTGTAGCACGGGAGGGATCAAATAGCTATAACAAAGCCTAAGCCTAAATTTGAGATCCAACACTTTGTGTTGAGGTATGTACCCACTTACCACAACTTTAAAACTTACCAGAAAAGCTTATCCACAATCTCCACTTTGAAAATGTGTTAATATTCATTATATTGCACATAAATAGTGGTTTCTCCACATTTAGAGTTTGTTAAGTCATAATATGGTCTCAACGATTCTATCAAGGGTTATCTAGAACTAAATAATCATCAACATACTATCCACTCCCTGCAACTCAAATTCCTTCCTCTCAAACTCATATCTAATGTCTTTACATGATCGAGTGTGAACTTATATATCATGCTACGGAGTTACAAAAGGTGTTATACCAACAAAACCAACCAAATCAAGACATGCATGGTTTACATTTATCCGAGACTTGTTCTCAAGTTTTATTTATCTTCCTCTTTAATTAATCTTGACTCAATGGTACTCACACAAGTTGATAACTATGTAAACTAGATATTCTACATTTATCTATATCACTCTTTTCAAGAAGTAAACTTCGAAGCCCGGTACCAATATATTATTATCCATATAAATCCATTTTATCAAGTTGAGATGCTTCAAAATTAAAGGTCTAGTTAATGATAATTCATAATTTCATGCAAATACCTACTCCAAAGCTATCAAAACCTATAACACAAGGTTAATTTCCTTTAAATTTCATTGAGATGAAACTTGTAATTACCTTGACCATTCAAATGATAGTTCTTAAAACAATTAAAAATGACATTTATACCCCTACATGACAATTTCCACTTTATTTATACCTCTCAATACCCTTTGTTTTATCAATTTCCCTTAAGACAATATCATTGCTTAATTATGACTCTAAGTTCCATGCTTCTTAAATGCATTTATTATAGCTCCTAGGCCTCACTAGGACTTATTTCATGACTTAAATCCCATAAAATACCTACAAAACACCTTCTGACCCTTAACCCTTCAAAATTAAATTCAAATTCAAATGTTTTTAACGAAAATTTTGAATTTGAATTTGGAAAGGACTTCACACAAACAAACCATTCTAGATGATTCCCTAAGACCTCATAAACTCATAAAAAAATTTCAAACCAAAATTGATACGGGACCCTATTTACATATTAGGGAGGATGCTATTCTATCATTTTGGTTCTAGAAACTCATTGAGGATGCAACTATGACTTAAGTTGGTTCCAAAAATTTCCAAGAGGGGTGTTGAGGTTCCAAGAACCACTAAAAAGTGAACCTATAATATTAATGAGGTCAAAAGGTGTGCTCATGACTTAAAGGTGGAGAAGCACTCATGAGATGGGAGATCAAGAACCCAATTATTTTTACCATAATTTTTGCTTCTTGAATATTATTTGAGTGTCATATGAATAGTTTGAAGTAAGGATTGATATTTTGTAGGTTTCAAAAATAAAGTATTTTATATAGGTTATTTTAGAGTCATTTCTCAAGTGTGAGTTTTTCATTCCATTGAAGATTTGTTTTCTCATAGTTTGAGTTCTAATCAATTAATATTGATGAAAATTTGTACATAGAATATCCACTATGAAACCTTTTTTTGAAGTTAATTAATGAAAATTTAATCAGTGGTGATGAAAAAAAAATTCTTATGAAATTCAACAACATCAAATCAGTAATAGTCGGTGGAAAGTGAAATTTATCAGAGAAATTTTCATCATAGTGGATTTTATAAAAGAGAGATTATCCATTTAAACAAACACAAAAAAATTATCTTCATCATTGTTAATGATTAAAGATTCTTCATAATCATAGATGGATTTTTTGAGAAACAATCAATTTATGGGAGATAAATGTACGTGAGAGTATTCTAAGATTGATTACAAGTTTCGAAGGTGAAAGTGCTTTAGTGAATCTGACAAGGGACCTCCATGGCTTGAACTTTATGTTCTCTTCTTCATTTGATTTAATTTCTATTTCTCTGTTGGGAAAAGTGTTTTCCATGTGGTTTAGGTAACCTTTAAATTTTTACATTGGAAAAAGTGTTTTTGTAAAACTTAAGTGACTCAAATATAAAGTCACTTTAAGTTGTAACTTAAGTGAAAGTTAAAAAGTTAAAAGTCATATTCTTACCATGAAGGTGGTTACGAGGTGCTTATAGGATAAAAGTATAAATAGGGATGTAATTTCCATTGTAAGGCTTTCATTTTGGCTCTCTCTTTTATCTAAGAACAATGAAGAGACTTTGTTGTAACCTTGCATGCACATGTTCTTCAATTTCCATGAATATATAACACAATGTTGACATATATTTATGCCTATAGTATTTAATCCCTTTAATCATATATTTTTATTTTTATTTTATAATTGAATGATGTTATAAACATAACTTTTATCCCTGTTTGAATGTGATGCCATGATCTTGACACTTTGTATTGAATGTTGGAATATATGAACTTCATACCATATCCATACAATTTTTGGTTTTGAAGACTTTGTGCTTCATTGTATTCTTAATCAAATTTAGGATTGTATTGTATCCCTTCATGTTTGTGAGTGAGAGTTATCCTTTTAATTACTTGGATTTATCGGGAAATATTTTTTCTAGTTTTTCACATGGTTTTTCCATTCCTCTTCTATTTTATAATTTCTCTCCTTTCTCCTCTCGTTCTCCTTCTTATTTTGTGTATCCTTTGTGTTTTGAGGTTAAAATAACCAAAATCCAAAATAATCACATCATGTGATGGAAATTCCCCTCTCAAAAAAGTAAAGGAACATCATCTTTTCAATATTCTATCTTCCATAACTATTTTAAATTTAACACCACTTCCATTAGGCCATTTTGAAAATTTAAAGGACATAAAATCATGCCAAAAATTTATGGCAACCCTAAATTCAAACCAAAATGATTTCACTATAATTTTCCATATCAAGGACATCCCATGGAATGGAGGATGAATACTTAACGTGAATTTGGTACCTAAAATCAAAATATTGTCGAGAAGATGAAATGCACAAGTTGGTAAAATGTCTTAATAAGTTATAGTGATAGTCATGAAGAAGAAGAAATTTATCTTTCTTGTTGAGGAATTCAAATTCCGATGATCCTAAACATGAATTATTTTTAAAGGAGTTCTACTGATCATTTCAATTTGTTAACAATAAATATGACTCCCATTTTAGTCCAAACCCTACAAAAAGATTGAATAAACATTAGGAAGTTGTTTGAGTTAGCATACTTGGTTGTACATATAATATATCAGATCTAAGCATACATGCAAATAAAAGTGGATATTCTACCAGAAGAAATATACAAAACAAGAAACATAAATCAACACCAAATTTAATGTGGTTCACCCAGTGTGGGATACATCCACCAGAAAACAAGCCAATCTATTATCCAAAGCTTTGACAAGATATACAATGAAGATTTACAATCTTCCACACCTCTTAGATGTACAGTACTTTCTTTCTCTCAAGATTTTTCTTGATCACCAAGAATTATCTCTCACCAACTTTTGCAAGTTATTTCTAATTCTTGTTAATTCTTTTTCTTATAAACCCTAGCTTTTATGATTATATAGTAATTTTTAGACTTAGGGAACTTAGCCATGTAATTACAATCAATAGATAATTAAAAATATATCTAATTTCGAGAGTTAATTAAAACATCCTCGCATAGGTAATCGATGCGTCGGTTAGCCAACCGATGCCACTTCCTTCCTTACCCTCGACCAATGCGGGTCTGGTGGTGATGCCGATTACTTTATTTTCTAGCAAGTTTCCATTGCATGCTAAACTAAAGTAATTGAGCTCCAAAACTCAACAATCTCCCACTTGGAGATTAATTATTGCACCACACTTGTATAGCGTCATTCTTGGATCCTTAGATTTTTCTTCTTCCTCTTTAAGTCTCAAACTTGAAGACTAATAGAAGTGGAGTATAGCTCCAACTTCTCCTTCGCTAATGGCTTCGTTAGCATATCCACGAGGGTTCTTTCTTGTATGAATCTTTTCTAGATTCAATTGTCCATCCTCAATACCGCCATATGAAGTGATACCTAAATTAAATGTGTTTCTTTCTCGAATGAAAGGTTGAGTTCTTTGCCAAATGAATTGCACTCTAACCTGTCACTTTGAATAGTTTACAATTACTTTTCTCATTTCTCAACTCTTCCATGAACCTACTCACCTATATTATCTCCTTGCTAGTCTCTATAGCTGCAACATACTCTTCTTCTGTAGTAGACAAAGCCACAACCTTGTGAAATCTTGAAAATGGGCTTAAGCTGCCCACCTTGTGAAAATATATCCATAAAGTAGTGCTCCTTCTACTATCCATATCTTTAGTCATACCCGAATAAACATAGGCACATAATGAAATATCCGAACCTCTATAGATAACTTTATGCTAGATGTTCCTTTCAAATACCTAAGTATCCATTGGACTTCTTTCTAATGCTCTTTACCTGGATTGGCCATATATCTACTCACAACTCCCACTTCTTGTGTAATGTTTGTTCTGTACAAACCATAGTATACATGAGAATCCCAATGTTGAAGCATATGACACTTGTGTCATGTATCCGACCTCCTCATGTGATGATGGAAATTGATCTTTCTTAATTTGAAGTGTCCAACCATAGGTGTACTAACAGTTTTGCATTCTCCATGTTGAACCTTTCTAACACCTTGTAGATATAATCCTCTAAGAAAATACAATTTCTTATTTTTCTGTGTTTGTGTATTTGCATGTCAAGGATTCTTTTTCAGGTCCTAAATCCTTCATAGAAAATGTGTCAACTACCTTTCTCTTAAGCTCACCAATGTCTTGCATACTAGATCTGCAATAAGCATATCATCCATATACAATAACAAAATAATATAGTTCCCATTTTCAAGCCTCTTGAAATAAACACAATGGTCAGATTCACATATCAAGTAACCATGATTTTTCATAAACTTATCAAACCTCATGTACCATTACCTTGGAGCTTGCTTGAGCCCATATAGACTCTTTTTCAACCTGCACACTAATTTCTCCTTACCCTTGACTTCATACCCAAGTGGTTGCTACATATAAATCTCTTCATCCAAATCACCATGAAGGAAAGCCATCTTCACATCTAGTTTCTCTAAATGCAAGTCTTCTACTGCAACTAAGCTCAATATAGTACAAATAGAAGTCATCTTAACAATAGGAGAAAATATTTCACCAAAGTCAATACTTGCTTTCTATGCAAATCCCTTTACTACAAGCCTTGCCTTGTATATTTTATGTCCACCCTCTTCTTCCTTGATCCTGTAAACCCACTTGTTCTGCAATGTTCTCTTACATGCTGACAACTTAACCAAATCCCATGTCTGGTTCTATTCTAAGGAGTCCATCTCCTCATCCATGTCATGCTCCCACTTTGGATGTGAGTCTTATCCTGCATTGCTTCTTCAAAATCTCTAGTTCACCATTATCAGTCAATAATAAATAAAATAGAGAAGGTGTAAATATTTCTAGAGGTTTACTTACCCTTTGTGACCTTCTCACAGGAGTTTGGGGTACCGAAGGCTCAATTTAGACCTCCTAGACATTCCTATCCAAATTTGATAGTGACCAACGCTGGTCACCTCTAACCGATGTTGGTTCTCGCTAATCGATTTCATTTTGGATCCTCTGTAACAGAATCGTTGGTTGGTTATTGACCGGTGTCGATGAAGGTCAACTAACACCATTTACTTTGTAACTCTGCCGATAATTCTTCTAAATCAAAGAGTTCATTTTCATTCAAAACCTTCTCAATCAATTCATCCTTGGGTACCAAAATTTGATCCTTATACATTCTCTTTTCATTCCATTCAACAACACGACTCCTAATAATATTAGAATTCTCTAAATCCCAAAAATGGAAAGTGAAATCACCAGATCCATAACCAATGAAAGTACATCTCTTAGATTTTGTATCCAATGTTTTTTTATTTTCTTTATCAACATGCACAAAAGCTTATGAACCAAAAACTTTAAGAAAAGAAAGATCTACCTCTTTTCTAGTCCAAGATTCCTCTAGTATTCCTCCATCTAGTGAACTTGAAGGCCCATGGTTAATCAAATAAACCATTGTATCAACTTCTTCTTCCCAAAACTGTAAGGAAAATCCAGAATATATCCTCATACTTCTAACACATTCCATGATTTTCCTGTTCATTCTTTCTGCAACACCATTCTCCTGTGGTGTTCTTGGAACCATTCTTTCTCTACGTATTCCATTCATTGAACAATAATCATTGAAATACTTTCTATAGTATTCACCACCATTTTCAAATCTAAGGCACTTTAACTTAGAATTTGATTCATTTAAAACAAGGGATTTTCATCTTTTAAAAGTCTAAAAAAACATCAATTTTACATTTAATACAATAAACCCATACCTTTCTTGTAGCATCATCAATGAAAGTAACATAATACTAGGATCCTCCATGAGAAGCTACCTGAGCTGGTCCCCACACATATGAGTGTACAAGCTCCAATTTTTCTCCTTCTTAGTTTTCCTAACTTTGAGAAATATCACTCTCTTTTGCTTTTAAAGATACAATGCTCACAGAAATCAAGATCTAAATCTTTCAAATCTTATAACTTACCCTTAGCCTTTAAGATTTGCATTCCTTTTTGACTCATATGGCCCAACCGGTTATGCCACATGCATGCATCTAAATTTGAAGTAGATAATGTAGAAAAGGAATCAATAATACATGTAGATAAATATAACGTTCCTACCTTCTTACCTCTTGCCACAAAAAAAGCACCCTTGGTGACTTTCCAAGAGTCTCCTGTAAAAGTAACCATGCAACAGATTCACCTAGTTTCCCTGTAAAAATAATATTTCTCCTGAGGCTTGACACATGCCTCACATCTTTCAATACCCATGTATTTCCATTCTGTAATTTTAGATGAACTTCCCCTTTACCAGTAATATTGCAAGGTTCATCATCACCCAAATAAACATGCTAAAATTGCCCTCGACATATTTTTGAAATAAACCTTATTAGGGGTTGCATGGAAAGAAGCTCCTGAATCTAAAACCCATGATTCAATTCTATTATCTAAAGAAATAATAAGAGCATCTTGCATTACCTATGATGTAGCAAGATTTTCTTCTTTACCTTTATCTTGTTGTTGGTTCTCTTTATCCTTTGACCAACAATCTTTCTTTGCATGTCCTTTCTTTCCACATTTCCAACAAGTAATTCCCTTACTTACTGGATTTATATCTTTATCCCTTGACTTTGATTTCCGTTACTCTTACTCTTGGATCTCTCTCGCCTACCCCCTTGCTTCTACATTCAAAGCATTTCTAGATGATGATTTCTTTGTAATCTTCTTGTCAAATTTATTCATTCAAGATTATACTTAACCACATCATTAAACTTCAAAATATTATTAGTAGATGTTGTGTTACTAACAACCATTACCAAGTTATCCCAACTATAGGAAAATAACATAAGAATAAAAGTGCTCTTACTTCATCATCAAATGGTATCACAATTTTTTTAATTATTTACAATAGATCGAAATCATTAGATGACTAGATGTAGATCCACCTTCATGCATTTTAGAACTAAATAGTTTCTTCATCAAATAAACTTTATTTAAAGCATTAGTTTTTTTCATATAAATTAGCAAGAGATTTCATTAACTCTACCATAGAATCGGCTTCTGTAATATTGGAAGCCATAGATCTTGCCAGGCTTAATCTTATAGATCTCAAATCCTTTCTATAAAGAATATTCCATTATTCATCAGTCATCTTTGTAGGTCTAGACTTCTCATCCAACGGTAAATAAAAATCTCTTTGATACAAATAATCCTCAATCTGCATCTTCCATAATTGATAATTTCGGTTGTCAAATTTCTCTACCTTGTATTTTTTTTTTCTACCATTTCGTATCTCCCACTCAATCAGAAAACCCTCTATGAGTAAATATGTCAACACACAAAACCCTCAAACAAATATCGACACTAGTGGTTAGAGTTAGAAAATTGGTTGTACAGATAATATATCAGATCTAAGCATACATGCAAATAAAAGTGGATATTCTACCAGAAGAAATATACAAAACAAGAGACATAAATCAACACCAAATTTAACGTGGTTCACCCAGTGTGGGCTACATCCACCAAGAAACAATCCAATCTATTATCCAAAGCTTTGACAAGATATACAATGAGGTTTTATAATCTTCCACACCTCTCAAATGTACAATATTTTCTTTCTCTCAAGATTTTGCTTCATCACCAAGAATTCTCTCTCACCAAATTTTGCAAGTTATTTCTAATTAATGTTAATTATCTTTCTTCTAAACCCTATATTTAATGCTTATATAGTAATTTTAAGACTTAGGGCACTTATCCATGTAATTATAATCAATAGATATACTTTAATGATAAAAGTAGATCTAATTCGAGAGTTAATTAAACCATCCTCGCACAGGTAACCAATGTCGGTTCCTTCCTTGCTCGACCGATGTTGGTCGTGGGTGACTAAATCCAGTTCCCCCTTAACCGATGATGGTTAGTGTATTTTCCAAAGCAAGTTTTCATTACATGCTAGACTAAAATAATTGAGATCCATAACTCAACAAAAGAGGTTTTTATTTTTATCATCGTGTTAGTGGACCTTAATATAATAAATAAAAAGGGCCACCTATTAAATTTATTTATGCTCTACATAGAAGGAAAAAGGTTTCTAACACATTCTCGACAATTTTTGAACATAATAGAAAATTATAGACATGTATGGTGGACAAAATTTGGCATCTAATGATCCCAAAAATAAATCTTTATTTGAAAGGGGTTTTGTTCAAAGAATAAATATGAACATTGAATCCATCAATATAATAATTTTAGATATCTTATGAGATAAACATAGAAGAGATATAAAATTTGGCATGCATATGAGATACGAAAACATCTTGAAAATGAATCCTTAGAGGAGGTAAGTGATGAAAAATGTTTTCAAAAGATATGTCTATTAGAAATGATGTTCTGGATGATACATGGCTTGGTGAAAATATCATAATAGTTCCTTTCCTTTTATTCCATTGATTATTTTCTTACTAATGGTGATGAGGAGATGAACACCCCAAATAAGGAGTAGTTACAAAGTATTGTTGAAGTCGCGGAATGGATTTCATATCCCCACCTCATTTTTAAGTGTTATACTTAGTTGAGGGTATCCAAAAAGGTTTGAGAATTTTTATAAACTCTAAAGTGAGAAAGAGAATATATGTATGTCAGAAGTATTTCTTGAAGATCCTCCACACTATGAAGTACTTGATCCCGGGAGATACTTTTATGTCTTTGTGGATGAATTCTATATGAAACTTCTAGTGATTTTAAATATGAAATCATTGAAAATTATGAAGGGAACATAAGGAAATGGAGTTTTATTTACAAATTCATCACATCCCGAGAAAATTCTGAGACATAATTTTTGAAGAAGTGGATTACAAGAAAAGTGAAGACATTTTTTTGACAACAAAGTGATCCCATGATTGTTGAAGTTGTTACTCATCATAGCCTCTTCCCTCCTATCACGCGTTAATAAACTCTTCTTGTCACACGCCAACAAACTCTTTGTCGTATGCGTTTACTATACTTGATAATAGATATGACCCGGGTGGTAGGAGTGAGTTAGTAGTGTTCTACCCGGTGAATAATCTAGGATTATATTGGGGATATTTTCAAGGGTAGGAGAACCCGACCCCTAAAAAAAATTAAACTATATTTTTTAGGAAAACAAGTCACCGAAT
This sequence comes from Taxus wallichiana var. yunnanensis, assembly GCA_018340775.1. Classification (NCBI taxonomy): domain Eukaryota; kingdom Viridiplantae; phylum Streptophyta; class Pinopsida; order Cupressales; family Taxaceae; genus Taxus; species Taxus wallichiana. Next base: position 374,231,835 of record CM031237.1, read on the forward strand.
ATGCAAGAAAATTTACCTTTTCAAATTTTTAAAAATGGAATATTCGTAATATTACAAATATTCGCCACTTAAAAAACCCTATTTGAAAGAGGTTTGATAAAGGGTCTAGGAATGATCGGGTGAGATATGGGTTAGTTTTGGTTGAATTGAAGGCTTAATGATTAGAGGGTATAAAATTACATAGAAAGTGATATCGATCATGTGACCAATGCTAATATAGGGGTGAAACTGATGGTGGTAGGGTAAACCAACATCGAGTAGTGGAAATGGGTAATAAATTAATAAAAATGGCTTTTGGGCCTCTCTTTGATTACACAGAGAGTGAAGGTGTCGTTAGGCTCTTAATATAACCGAGAATACTTATGAATGCAGAAAGGAAGATGTTAGGAAAGGTGCAAAGGCTAAAAATGGTTGGGTTTGTATATTGGTAGGAAGATGGAGATATCTAAGTAACAATAGAAATATAAATACTAAATGAAGTAAAAGATCATAGTAAAGTAAGCGAAATGATAAAAACACATTATTTATTTATTGTTATGAATATCTTGTGAATGAAGGTAGATGGTGATTGATCTTTAAGGTGATGGTTGGTTCGGTTGCCACGGGTGATGCAACTATGTGTTCTCAGATACTCCAATGATTTGGGAAAGAACTCATTGCTTTCTGTTGCCCTCTGGTGGTGTGTATAGGTTGTTGGATGAAGGAATGGCATTGAGATTCACACTTAATTTAATTGATCTCCCAAAAATGAATGGCAAGCCATGTAAAGAGTTGTAAAATTATATATAAAGGAACCGATGGTGGTTTAGGTGACAAATGTCATTGAGGATAAACCAATGTCGGCTTAGGGTGAATTAGTAAAAGTTACCAAAAATAGCCTAATCTTTACTATGTTTTGTGTGATCTTGATTGCTAATCTTGGTCTTAAGTGAGGGTTGGCATTTATATAAGTGGGAGTATTGTTAGATAAGGAATATATCTTTAATTTTAGGGTTTGAAAGAGTCCCATTTGTTTAAGATAAGTAGAGACTCAATCTTAGTCAATTAATAGGCTAGGAATAAGTCCATGTTGAAGTGTCTAGGTGATGTGGCTAGGTGAGGTGTAAATTAACTTAATTAAACTAATTAAGTTGATTAATAATGTGAGGATGAACATTAATTTAATTATAAGTAATTAAATTAATATGAATGTGGGGTAAGGGGTCATGGTTAGTGAATACATTATGTTAATTATTTAAGGGGACTAAGGGAAGTGTGACCCAAATTTGGTGTCTACATTTTACCATTTTTGTCACGTAGCTTATATTGATAAGTGACATTGACAAAAACAAGAATTCATTGTCTCAGGTATGAGTGAAGATTAGGTTGTCCCAGTATGGGGGAGGTGACCCCACCAAACCAGGATCGTTGAGTTAATAGAGGGAGTAAGTGAGGGGTTTGATAATTGTGTAAATGGTGAAAACAAGGGTAGGTGGGTTTTAGGCAAGGGTGAGTTCGGTTTAGGTAATAGGTAGTGGTATTCTAATGCACGTACACATATATAATGTTATATGGTACTAGGGTGAAGAGCTTACAAACTCCACTTCATCAAAGGCTATTAGGTTTATCCAAATAAGCTTGAAGTGGTTCAGGTATCCAAGGTGTAGGATACGGTTCTCTGAAACACAACCAAGAAAGGTTTAGGAATGGGTGAAAGGTTTTTTCTAGGTCACTAAAGGTATGGTCGGGATAAAAAACATGAAATTAGGCAAGGTAAGGTCATTAAGATGAACAACATGAGTAGCATCATCGCAAGGTATAATGACTAAGAAAATTTGAGTGTCACAATGGTTAGGGTTGGGTAATTTAGGCATGGCCATAGGTAAGGCCATGTTATGGGAAAAAACATGCCCCAACTGATTGTGAGGTTGGGTTGTAGGTAATAAGGTCATTAGGTTAATTTGGTAAGCCTGGGGTAAACTTGGAAAAGGGTTTCTGTGTAATTGAATGTGGAGATAAATATGTGTAGGGATTGAAATAGGCTAACTGATACCAATGAGTTAGGCATGGTTTAGTCTAGATCATTTAGGAATGGTTGAGTCTAGGCTATTTAGGCATAGTTGAGTTAGGTGTAGGCATGGTTGAGTATAAGTATAGGCACGGTGGAGTCAGATGTAGGCATGGTTGAGTTTGAAAATTTCCAAGATACTAATTTTAATTAAATGATGTGTTGTAAGTATGTTGTGTGTAAATTTCAAGTAATTGATATCATGGAAATGTTAAATGATTGATGTATGATATGTTTGAGGTTATAAAATGTTAGGTACGAGGAAAAAATGTATGATTTTTGATATATTAATCTCCAATTTATTGTGTAAATGGAAACTAACTAGGTTAGAATGTGAATGTAAAAGGGTGAAAAATGGTTAGGGGTAAAAGTAGTTAAGCTAACCTCTAAGGACCCCATGCCCTAGGAGTGTTTCCTATATAGCCCCGATGAAAAGGGGCATCAAGCCGACATAGTTCTCCCATAAGCTAAGGAAGAATATGATGAGGTCAATGAATGTGTCCGTAGGTTTTAGGAATGATTGAGTCTTGGTTACTTAATAATGGTTGATTTTAGGTTTAATAGGCATGGTTGAAAGAGAAAAATCCCATAATGTAGGTGTTGAAGGTCTAGTCCTATGTAGTAGAATCAATAAGTAAGAAAAGAGATGAACTATAGAAGACGTGGAATGCTCCATAAGTGGCATGGACCATAATGAGCATACAGAGGATGGGTTGATGAACTTAAACCCCTAAATGCAATGCATGATTAACTATTCTAAGGGTGAAAGAATTTACATGATCATGAAATTTTGCATTTAAAGCACATCCCTTGAGTAGGTAGAATGTAAGAAAAAAGGAAGATGAGGTGAAATTGGTTGTTTAACGTAACCTTGTTGTGAGACAACATGCCTCTTCTGCAAGATACCTAAAACTGAAATAGGAAAGTCCATGACAAAAAAATTGTACTTCTCTTGATTTTTTGTATTTTCTTTTTTCTTTTGTTTGATAGAATGATCAATGTGGGAATTCTATGTGGGATAAATAGAATGACTCCTTGAGGTCTTCGTGAATCTGATCGATGCATGAATATTAAGAATTGTTTATTTTTATTTTGTAGAAATATTCTTCTTTTTTTATAGACTACGTATAGTATGGCTAGCTTTGTATAGTTTTCTTTTGAGGGAGTAGTTTATTTATAACAACAAGATAGAAAGATAGATGTCCTTGTTGAGGGATTAATCTATTTTCCATAATTTTGACTCAAGGAGTTAAATTTGAAAATTCCATATCTTAGTTTTGAAATTTTAGGTCATAAACTAGACTATAAACGAGTATCTCGATTCTTTTATGAAGGAAAACCATAGCATGCGAGATGTTAGCTATAAAAGAGAGGTTTTAAGTGAAAAGCGACCATGGGATTCCATCTTGACAACGATGAAATTTATCCATGAGAATCATGTCATGAAAATAGTCATGGTACTCATATCAAGATAAGGCTAAAAGGTAAAAGATAATTAGATGATTCTTGTTTAGTCGTTGACCCTAACAATAGGTATGTGGAAGGTGATTGTTTCTTAAGGGATGAGTGCTTAATATACATAAGGTGATATAGGACTTGATTCAACAATAGAATGGTCGAATATTCAAGGCATTGAGGGGATAGGTTTGGGTTTACATTTGAGGGAAGATAAATGATAAGCATCGATTCATAGGCATTACTAACAATATAGGGTCTAAGCCAATTAGGAGAAAAATTGCCCCATTTACCTTTCTCATCTTTACTTAGATGTTGATTTTCCTTTAGAAAAGATCACCAACATCAAAGTTTTAGTCTTGGACATGTTTATCGTAGGAACATTTGATATGTTTTTTGTAGATTTGAAGTTGATCGAGAGAATTTAGATGGAGTTCATCTAATAACTCAAGTTTTGCCAAATGGTCTTGGTGAAAATCATCATCGTTGAGCATATCTTTGAGTGAGATACAAAGAGATAGAATATGGACTTCGAGAGGAAAGATGGCCTCTATACTATAGACCAAAATGAAAGGTGTGGCAGTAGTTGACGTGAGAATAATAGTGTGATAAGCCCATAAGGCAAAAGGAATGTGTGTGTGCCAATCCTTACTAGTATCGTTAACCACTTTAATAAAAAAATTGTTTAGGGTTTTTTAGGTGATTTAGCTTGGCCATTTGTTTTATGATAATAAGCTGAAGAAAAACTTAATTGAATGTCAAAGGTGTCACATAATTTCCATAGGGTTTTGTTTTTGAATTCTTTTCCATTCTTAGCGATGAGGCGGTGAGAAACACCAAAGAGACAAATGATATGATGGTTGATGAACTCATATATTTTATCATATTTTGTAGAAATGAGAGTTACAAATTCCACCCATTTAGTGTAATATTTGGTAACGGCAATAATCCATTGATAACATTGGGAAGAATGAGGTTTAATCTCTCCGACAAGATCCAAACCCCATTGAGAGAAAGGCCAAAGGTCTCGTGCAACCTATAAGGCGTGGCTAGGGGTGTGATGAATATTAGAATGTTGCTAACATTTCACACATTGTTTGACATAGTCACATTAGTCTTGGTTTAGGGTTTTCCAGTAATAGCTGGGGTGAAGGATGCACTTACGGACATTGAAACCACTAAAATGACCTTCACAAATCCTATCATGAACTTCCTTGATGGTGTATGGGATTTCAGAACTCGTAAGGCATCGTAAGAGGATAACATCAAAGCCACATTTATAGATAATAACATTCATGATGACATAACGAGAGCCACTTTTGAGGAGGCTCATTGTCCATCATGAGTAAGATCTAGAGGTATAATTAAAAGGGAAAGGTAGTTAGAAAACATCTTATTCAAAAGGTCACGTGGATCAATTTCAATGTTTCCTACAAAGTTAATGTATTTGAATAGAAAATAAGGTTATTATAATCTTTTTATTGTGAAAATATTTTCAAGTTAGAGGGTAAAGCGGGTATTTTAGAAGTGAGATAGGCTATGGTGTCCAAAATTTTTTATGAAACACGGGGTGGTTTGAAGTTTGTAATGGTCAAAGGTAGTCAAGATCATGTTAACATGATGTTTATACTTTTGAAGTATCTCATTAAGACAATATTATATACCATTGACTAGGTTCACAACCAATTGAGAGTCACCAAATATATAAATTTATTTAACATCTAAGGCTATGGGCAGTTTGAAGACCTAACACGAGTGCTTCATATTCGATGATATTGTTAGTATAATAAAACTCTAGTTTGAAAGATAATAGCATATGATCACCATCAAGAGGAATGAGGATAACTTCTACACCACCCCCATGGTGACATTTGGAACCATCGAAGAATAAGGTCATCTAGTAAACAATATCATCCAAGGATAGGGTAGTAATGGATTCATTAGGGAAGTCAAAGTTAGAAGATTGGTTTCTGAGAGAGGTGCATCTGCGAGTTGGTTGGCAATGGTTTTTCCTTTAAAAAAATTTTATGGATGAATTTGATATCTAGGTCTATAAGAAGCATGAGCCAATGTGCAACACATTGATGTTGATAATGCTTAGTGTACATGTAATGTAAGGGGTCAATATTGGTGACAACGAAGGTTTTATGGTTGAGTAGGTAATGGAAAAGTTCATTGGAAAAAAGACTAAGGCTAGGAAAAGTTTTTTGACGTGAGTATATCTAGTCTCGTAGTAAAAAGCATACGACTTATATAATAAACCGCTTTCTCCCTATGTTTCTCGTCGTGATGAGAGAGCATGGCACCCAGAGGAATGATTAGTAGAAGAAATGTAAAGTTAAAATTGTGAGTCATCCTTGGTGGAATGAGCACAAGTGGTTGGAGGAGGTATATTTGTAAGGTGTTGAAGGATTTGTTGCATTCATAATCGCATTTGAAGGAGACATCCTTTTTGAGAATATTATGAAATGGATGACAACACTTAGAAAGATGATAAATAAAGCAACGAAGAGATTTCAATTTTCCTTACAATCTAAGAAGTTGATAAAGGTTAGTAGGTGGAGTCATCTTAAGAATAGCCTTGATTTTAGAGGTATCAAATTCAAAGCCATGTAAAGAAATGATAAAACCAAGGACATTTTCGAGAGAATAGAAAGACAAACTTCTTAGGTTGAAGGTGAACACAATATTTTATGAGACGGTCAAAGAAAATATTAAGGACTACAACGTGTTTAGCCTCGATGTTTGGATTTGGAAATAATATCATTGACATAATCTTCCAATATGTTATGCATGATGTCATGAAATATATAAGTCATATCCCATCGATATGTAGCACTAACGCTTTTAAGGCCAAAGGGTATGAAACAATAGCAGAAGGTCCCCTAAGGAGTGATGAAGGTGGTTTTTCGTTCATCTTTTGGGGTGAGTAATATTTGGTTATAACCTGAGAAGTCGTCCATGAGTGATAGCATCTCATGGCCACCGATGAGATCAACTAGTTCTTTAATACTACATAGAGGAAAGTTATCCTTGGGGAAAGCCATGGAAAGGTCATGGAAATCCATGCAAATGTGGAGTCCCCTTGTCACATTTGTGATAGGAATAATGTTAGAGATCCATTGGGGATAACTAATGGGTAGGATGAAGGAAACAGTAAAGGGGTTTTTTGGAGTTATTCTTTGACAAGAAGGGCAATGTGAGGATGCATTTTTCAGCTTCTGTTTCACGGATTTGGCATCAAGAATGGCTACAATATTATGGACCACAATTTTGGGTCAATACTTTGGGCATATCAGCGTAGGAACAAGTAAAATCATTGTTATGATCCTGAAGGAAAGAATTGAAAGCTTCATGTTTAGTAGCATCTAAAGATTTGCCTATTTTTAGAATGTGTTGGTCATCCTGAGTGTGAATGTTGATTTCAATGGTCGATTCATTCAACATGGTTTACATATCATAAGGTAATGACCGGTGAATATAAGAATCTTTCAAACCAAGGTAGGTTAGAATAGAGTCATCATCTTGACATTGAATGTCGTTAATAGAAGATGTATCATCATCGATCATGTGAGGATATAGAAAGGGAAGAGAAGAGGAGCCTCACCATCGCTTTGGTAAGTCGAGGTCATAGGAAATGGTGTTCATGAATTTTTTTTAGGAGGAATGGATTATGGATCCATAAAATCTATAGGTGAAGGTGATGAGGTAGGTGAATGGGGTGGAGAAGGTTTATCCTCTTCAATGAGTTCAACTCGTGCCTTTTTGGAAGGTGGTTTTCCAAATCCAATACCACTACTGTCTATATGCTTATGAGTGGTGTAACAAATGATAGTATGACATCCTTGTTCATAGAAATAAAAGCCAAATACCTTCCAAGAACAACAATAAAGGAACATATGGGTGAAGTGGTGGTTGGAGAGAGATTTAAGGTCGAGGAAAATGGTTGATTTTGGGAAGGTGGCTCAGGTGCAAGTAGGTAGAAACATCAATTCCCACATACATTAAGTTGGTACGAAGGTGGATAGGACCATAGGGTAAAACTTCACCTACATGGTGATAATAGTAGGGATGTATGTGAACTTTACCATACTTTTGAGGAGCAAGGAATGTGTCAATGTGATAAAGGCGGTACTCCCTCAGAGTGATTAGTCGAAAAACACATTCTAAGGGATCCGTAGTTGGTATGTGGGTAGTAGGAATGGAAAAATTACTAGACATCAAGGAACAAGAAGCATTAGATGTTTTAGATGTAGATTGATTGGTTGATGGGTCACCGCACAAGTTTGTGGCAGAAGTGGGAATAGAGGAATTGGTTTTGGAGGATGTCTTTGGAAGAATTGGTAGATGAGGTAGTAGATGAAGAAGAATTGGTAGTGGTTGTAGATGCCTTAATCGGTATTAAAACATCATTGGGTGGATATAAGATGTTACTGGTCTTGAATGGTGAAGGGTCAGTTGGAATGGTATAGTTGTGCCCTTCATGTTAAAATTTTAAACAACGGTGTAAGGTTGAAGGAACACAACCCATGGCATGAATCCAGGGTTGGCCAAGCAGTGGGTTGTACTAGAATTCCCCTCTAAGAAATAAAATAATTTAGGAATGACACAGGGCCAAGGAAAATGTGAATAATGATGGTGCCGAGGGTGGAAGTCAAGGCATCATTAAATGAACATATCATAACTGGGTTATTGTGCATGCAATTAGAAGGGATGTGCATTTGTTGATACACATGGGAGGAAATAATGTTGATATTAGCACCTCCATCGATCATAACATGTCGAATGTGTATATTATCAACATAGATGGAAATGAATAAGGCAAGGTCAGGATCATCCAATTAGAGAGGTACAATCTCGTCGTCAGAGAAACTGAGAGCAAGCTACTTGATGAGTGGTAGCGGGAGTAGAGGAAGGGGGCAAAGTGGTGAGAGAGGAAACTTGGTGAGGAGTGATAATGGATGCAACAGGTGTAGGGTCATTATGTATAACCTCAATTGATTGTAGGACCTTTATGAGGGCACGATGATGAGACTCGGAGGTTTAGATGAGGTCATACAAAGACATTTTGAGAGGTGACTCGAAGAAATTGTTTAATCATTATACGATGGGAACCCCTATCATAAATAAGGTGTGTGGGTCCACAGATGGTGATTTTGAGTGTACGTATAGATGGAATGTTATGTAAAGGAGTAACGGATGAGCTGGTTGTTTTCTCCTTTACTTTTCCTTCCTGGGCTTGAGTGGAAACTTGATCCATTGTGAGCTGCGATGAAGAATAAGATGAGTTATGAAAGGTGTAGTGACAGGACAAGAAAAAATATGGTGAGGAGCGTATATAATGGTATTTTGAAAGTAATGATGCACATTGGCATTTTAATGGAGGTTTGGCTAGCTCTCGATGTAGACCATATTGATCTCAAATATTCAAGGACAATAAAAGGGTTGTGGAGGTTGAGATGGAGGTTTCGAATAGGTATGGGACGAGGCTATGTGGTGATAGTTGTAGGTGGGATATGGTCCTCATCTAAAAGATCATCATTGTAAAATTTTTGTATGAGAGGACATAGTTAGAGAAGAATAGTCTTAAGATCCTTACACTTTTACACATCATTCCCTAACACATGATGGTAAGAAAATTTTTTTGTATCATCAAACCCTTCTGGTTTAGGTTTGAGTGGGTTGAAGGTCTAAGCCATGGCAATGTGATGATAGAGGTTTCCAAAAGGTTAGTTAAGATGTTGGCATAAGACCCTATTAATAGATCACAATGTGAAGTAATTGTAGGTCCTGGATGGAAGTGTGGGAAACTTTTGTGGGAGACATGTCAATGGAGGTGGAATCGAGAGGTTCAATAAGTTTGTATACTTGTTTGGTAGATAGTACGGTTTTTGATTTGGGTTGTACCTTCTTAGTTAAAGGTGTAGCTTGTGAAATAATTGTTTGAGGTGGTGTAGGTTTAACTACCTCTTTAGAAGGAAGTGGGGTTTTGGGATTGAGTTCCACCTTCTTGGGTAAAGGTGTAGAAGAAGTGTGTGATGAAGAAGGGAAGGCAGATGGTGGAAGGGGACAAATTAACCAAGGCAATAATGGAGGTGCGTAGTGAAATTGGTGGTAAGAGGCAATGTGGAAGGGACTAGTTGAGGAGAAGGGAATGACATGGGTAAGGATGATGATATAAGAATTGGTGTAGGTAACGATGAAGGAATAAGTTATGTAGGTAATTTGGGTGGAACAGAGGATCATGATGAGGACATGGTCTTCTATGTTTTTGGTTTACCTTGGGTAGGAGGTTGTTTGATCAAGGTTGATAAGTAGGGACCTAAGATAGATGGAAGTGGTGAAGGTGACAGAGGGGTAGTGGGAAAAGTTAGTGTATGTATCCTAAGAGGCCAAGTCTTCCTTTTATGTTGGAGAGTAGTCTTTGTGACAACTTGTGAGAATGTGTCTAAATCTAGTTTAACATGAGGATGGACTAGGCTTGATGTGGACATGACTCCCAATGTGGTAATAGGTATGAACACGAAGGAAGATATAGCTATAGGTAGGGTTAGGCATAGGTAAAATTTCATTTAATGGTAAAATTTTAGGTCCTGGGTGAGGGTAATGAAGAAGGGGTAGATACAACTAGAATGGGTGTGGTGGGTTTGGTTGTTTGAAACACCTTTGGATAGATCATAGAAGTTTTATTGGAGAACATCCTGCATTTGAGTTGAGACAGAAGTCAAAGGCATCCTTAAATCATGGAATTGTTAACATAATCCAAGTGGTCTGGACAAACATGAGAATGACACCAATGTAGGGAGGATGATTTTATTTGGTAGTAATACCTGTAAAGAATGTCTATGAGATAGGGAAATGGTTGGCTTTAGATTCGTGGGTAGAAGATACGAGAGCAGATCAACAAGATCCTTGAAATCTAGCAGATCAACAAGATCCTTGAAATCTAGATCACAATGTGAAGTAATTGTAGGTCCGGATGGAAGTGTGGGAAACTTTGTGGGAGACATGTCAATGGAGGTGGAATCAGAGGTTCAATAAGTTTGTATACTTGTTTGGTAGATAGTACGGTTTTTGATTTGGGTTGTACCTTCTTAGTTAAAGGTGTAGCTTGTGAAATAATTGTTTGAGGTGGTGTAGGTTTAACTACCTCTTTAGAAGGAAGTGGGGTTTTGGGATTGAGTTCCACCTTCTTGGGTAAAGGTGAATAAGAAGTGTGTGATGTAGAAGGAAGGCAGATGGTGGAAGGGGACAAATTAACCAAGGCAATAATGGAGGTGCGGTGAAATTGGTGGTAAGAGGCAATGTGGAAGGGACTAGTTGAGGAGAAGGGAATGACATGGGTAAGGATGATGATATAAGAATTGGTGTAGGTAACGATGAAGGAATAAGTTATGTAGGTAATTTGGGTGGAACAGAGGATCATGATGAGGACATGGTCTTCTATGTTTTTGGTTTACCTTGGGTAGGAGGTTGTTTGATCAAGGTTGATAAGTAGGGACCTAAGATAGATGGAAGTGGTGAAGGTGACAGAGGGGTAGTGGGAAAAGTTAGTGTATGTATCCTAAGAGGCCAAGTCTTCCTTTTATGTTGGAGAGTAGTCTTTGTGACAACTTGTGAGAATGTGTCTAAATCTAGTTTAACATGAGGATGGACTAGGCTTGATGTGGACATGACTCCCAATGTGGTAATAGGTATGAACACGAAGGAAGATATAGCTATAGGTAGGGTTTTAGGCATAGGTAAAATTTCATTTAATGGTAAAATTTTAGGTCCTGGGTGAGGGTAATGAAGAAGGGGTAGATACAACTAGAATGGGTGTGGTGGGTTTGGTTGTTTGAAACACCTTTGGATAGATCATAGAAGTTTTATCGGAGAACATCTGCATTTGAGTTGAGACAGAAGTCAAAGGCATCCTTAAATCATGGAATTGTTAACATAATCCAAGTGGTCGGACAAACATGAGAATGACACCAATGTAGGGGAGGCTGATATTTATTTGGTAGTAATACTATAAAAAATGTTTGTGAGATAGGAAATGGTTGGCTTTAGATTCTGTGGGTAGAAGATACGAGAGCAGATCAACAAGATCCTTGAAATCTAGCAGATCAACAAGATCCTTGAAATCTAGATCACAATGTGAAGTAATTGTAGGTCCTGGATGGAAGTGTGGGAAACTTTTGTGGGAGACATGTCAATGGAGGTGGAATCGGAGAGGTTCAATAAGTTTGTATACTTGTTTGGTAGATAGTACGGTTTTTGATTTGGGTTGTACCTTCTTAGTTAAAGGTGTAGCTTGTGAAATAATTGTTTGAGGTGGTGTAGGTTTAACTACCTCTTTAGAAGGAAGTGGGGTTTTGGGATTGAGTTCCACCTTCTTGGGTAAAGGTGAATAAGAAGTGTGTGATGTAGAAGGAAGGCAGATGGTGGAAGGGGACAAATTAACCAAGGCAATAATGGAGGTGCGGTGAAATTGGTGGTAAGAGGCAATGTGGAAGGGACTAGTTGAGGAGAAGGGAATGACATGGGTAAGGATGATGATATAGAAGAATTGGTGTAGGTAACGATGAAGGAATAAGTTATGTAGGTAATTTGGGTGGAACAGAGGATCATGATGAGGACATGGGCTACTATGTTTTTGGTTTACCTTGGGTAGGAGGTTGTTTGACCAAGGTTGATGGGTGGGGACCTAAGATAGATGGAAGTGGTGAAGGTGATAGAGGGGTAGTGGGAGAAGTTAGTGTATGTATCCTAAGAGGCCAAGTCTTCCTTTTATGTTGGAGAGTAGTCTTTGTGACAACTTGTGAGAATGTGTCTAAATCTAGTTTAACATGAGGATGGACTAGGCTTGATGTTGACATGACTCCCAATGTGGTAATAGGTATGAACACGAAGGAAGATATAGCTATAGGTAGGGTTTTAGGCATAGGTAAAATTTCATTTAATGGTAAAATTTTAGGTATGGGTGAGGGTAATGAAGAAGGGGTAGCTACAACTAGCATGGGTGTGGTGGGTTTGGTTGTTTGAAACACCTTTGGATAGATCATGGAAGTGTTGATGGACAACATCTGCATTTGAGTTGAGACAGGAAGTCAAAGGCATCCTTAAATCATGGAATTGTTAACATAATCCAAGTGGTCGGACAAACATGAGAATGACACCAATGTAGGGGAGGATGATGTTTATTTGGTAGTAATTCCTGTAAAGAATGTCTATGAGATAGGGAAATGGTTGGCTTTAGACTCTGTGGGTAGAAGATACGAGAGCAGATCAACAAGATCCTTGAAATCTAGTGGATAATTATCACCAATAGTAAGGGACACTACTAATGGACCCCCTGTGGGTAGGGGAGAAGGTAAGCTGGATAAGGTAGGTTTTCCTTTTGGTGAAGAAGAAGGTAAGCATGCCTCTCTCGTGGGTAGAAGAGTAAGTATTACAGATTGTCATCAATTTAAGAGGTGAGTTGGGAAACTACATCCGCATAAATATGGTGGAATCCTCTATTGGTGGAGGAGAAGATAAGGGAGACTCTTCTATGGGTAGAGGAGAAGATGAAACATGTCCCTCTTTGGATGAAGGAGCTCATGCAAGAAACTCCTCGAGAGATGAAATGAGAAGAAATTGAGTAGGAGTTGGTATGATGTCACAAACGACATGAACCTCATGAATGTTATCACAGTCAAATTTTCTCTGGTTTGGTTAGATGATGGGGTGTGATTTTGGAATGGCTTCTTAAAGATGTGAAGGTTCTTATTAGCTAGTGCATTAGGGTTATCCAAGATGAGATATCCATTATCTAACATTTCTTAGAAAATGTTTTTGAAATTTATATAATTACCATCACTATGACCTCTAACGTGATGATAGTTATAGTAATCATTTTCTTTATATCATGCAGGCACATGACAAGAAGGGTTAAAACAAGTATGTGATTTGATGGGTGGAAGAGTGATTGCTTTGAATTTTAGAAGTTTTTCTAAAACTGAAGAGTATGGTTCTCCTATGGGAGTATATTTTCATTTCTCTGCTTGAACTAAAAATCCTGAATAGGAGAAAGGTTGGAAGAAGGTTTTGATTAGTTGGATGGATTAGATGGGCCATATTTCCAAATTACTAATTTGGAAGATCCTTTTGTTTTAGAATAATTATTTTTGGTTTGGAAGAAGAAGAGGTATCATTTGATTTAAACGCAATGTTATTGTTACATAATTATATCTTCTTCTCTTTAATGGCACAAATTTCAAGTTTTGGGCCTTGGTGAAAACCTCTCCAAATGTATGAAAGGTTTGAACTTATATATTTAGAGAGATATGTATACCACAAGATTTAGTGAAAAACTCTATCAACTTCGTCTCAGGTAATTTTAATGTGAGTTGGTTTATTAGGCTCCTCCAATGAGAGAAAAAAATGTGATAGATTCATCTTCATATTGGCGTCTCACATAAAAGTCAGTCATGGTGACCTTTTTGACAATGTTGATAGAAAAGTGGTCTAGAAAATCTGAGCTACTTGATTAAATGAAAATATGGAGTTCTGGGTAGAGAACTATACCAATCTAAAGTCAGTCCCATTAAGGACATTGGGAATTCCTGAAAGAGAAAACTATCATCATGAGTGATTAGATAACACACATGTTTAAAAACTATGCAAGTGTTATTATGGGTCTTCTTTGCTGTTGAATAGGTTGAATTTAGGAATTTCCCAATGGGAAGGGTATGGATGAAATGGAATAGATGGGTGAATGGGATCATTGAAAATATCATCGTATTTCAAAGAGTTACATGAGCTGAAGACAAATGCTTCTAATGTCTTCATCTTTTCCATCATCATTTTGATAAGATCATTGGTAGGTTTTTATGATGGGGCACCCTCTATGATATATAGGGGTAGATAAAGTGGGTATGACATGGATGATATCCTAGTATGTGGTGGTGACGAGTATGAAAATTGTGATGAAGGAACATAGGTTGGAATAGATGTAGAGGGAAAGTACCATAAATAAGTGGTGGATGAAATAGGGGTCTATTAGTGATAGGTGTAGGTAGGTGGGGTGGATATAAAGACACTTGTATTAATCACGTAAAGAGATTACAGGATGGAGAGGACAAGGTTTTGGAAGGGAGTATGGGTTGCTGACACTAGTGGTGGCTGAGATGTAATAGGTATATGAGAAGTGGAGGATGCAAATAGACCTATACTAAGGGTGGTTGATGAAGGCATGGTAGACGTCATAGGGACTATAGACGTCAAAGGTGTGATAGATATCGTAGGTGTAGAAGATATCAATGATGTAGGTTCAAGATGAGAAACCACATGTGGTAAGGTTGAAGAGGCTAAGGCTATGTTGGTAGTAGATGATGCATAAGTGGGTGTGAGAGTAGGAGGAATAGACATAGGCATGCCATATACAAGATTCCCTAATGAATCATGGGTAGATGAATGAGAAAGGAAATACTACAGAGCAATATGGTTTTTATCAAGAAGTCTCACAAATTCCTCATCGCCAGTGGGTATGGTAAGAGACAGATTGGGATCCATAGGTGATGAGATGGAAGGGGGTGATCGGCTAGGTTGAAGAGGTTGGTGGCTAGCATGAAACATGAGAGTTTTGGATTTTCTATGAGTCTTAACCATGTAACTGACAATAGAAAGGGTGATCTAAGCCTTGTTGATGATGCAAAACACAAAAAGAATAGAGAAAAAAGGGTCTATAAGGTGTGATTTGATCGTTGTTCTGATTGAAAAATCAAAACATAGAGACCAATATCCGTTGGGTAACCGATGCCGGTGAGTCTATACCAGATGATGTCAATTACTATGGAGAAGTGAAATATTCACAAATATGACGATAAATGATGAAGACGAAGTAGAACTGGACTCTGAAGGTAATATCAAGGACTCAGAGATATAATAAAGTCATAGAGGATTTCAAAAAAAGAAAAGAAATATAGATTGAATGCTACTTTGGAAGAAATGAAAAAAACAACATAAAATTGATGGTGGTCAGTGAATCAATGGCGGTGAGATGATGAAACTGATGGCGGTCGTTGGACTAACACTAATCGTGTGAAATCTGTGAAAATTGGAAAAAGTGATTTTTTTGTTATTTAAGTCAAATAAAAAGACCAACTCAAAGACCGAGTATGGCAATGGTTAGTCCTAACACACTCAAAAGTGGTAGAATACCCCAACTATGATTTTGGAGTATGAAGGAGAGAAAAATGAAGAAAACAAACTCATACCTCAAAACACAAATCAAACAGAAGCTAACAAACATGAAATCCTATGATGTAGATTTTATGTTGTGGCTTATTCCATTTAGGAATGACTTGTGAATAGAATATATTTTTTGGTTACTAAAGGTACCCTATGGAAAGTAACAACTATGGTTTGTTTTAGGTAAATTTTGGTGCGGTGTCCCCAATATATAAGCATTACTTGACGCCTATACTGATATGTTGACTAAAAATAAAACTAGTTGTAGCCCATCGTCAATCCTCTTTTCGTGAGATCGTTGACACCTTCTTCTAGGAAAGATGTTTAAGAAATTCATTTTTTTTTAGTGGTTTTGTATAGAGAGAGTGCGTGCTAAATGTGAGCTAAGGTTTAATTTGTCAACCATCGTTAGTCATGACTTGAGCATATAGGTTGCCCATTATTTAAATGAGCTACAATGCAACATAGAGAAATGAGATGCAAATATTTTAAACCCAAATACGAAATGAAATTTGATGAGAGCAATAATGAATAGGCAAGAGTATTTCTTTTGCTAATACAATACATAATAAAAAGAAGTGTTCTTTTTAATCCAAACTACAAGTTTCACTGAGACAAGTAGGAGAAGAAGAATGTTTCCAATGAAGAAGATTTAATGTGAACCCTTTATTAGACCTCTCGTCAGAATTCCAAAATGTTTCACCGAATAGTTTGCATAAAATATATAAGGTAAGAGGTTAGGAGGAATACTTGTAGAATGAAGGTCAATAATAGAATGCTCACATTGTTGACCTTAGATACAAGCTAATCGTGGAGAGATTTCCTTTGACAGTGATTAGGAGGAGAGATATGTAAGAAACACAACAAGATGACATAATAGCATTAATAATATAGGTTAGTGGACTACCTAGCAAGTACTAGATCAAGGAAGTGAGGTGCTTCCTAGAAGGTTATCACTCCATTTTCAAATACAATTTAATGCAAAAAAAACCTTGAAATAAGGAAATCCTACTGTAGTTGTATGATTTAGGTATCTTGCGCTAATATAATAAGTAAATATAATCTAACAGAAAAGTTATGATTATATCCTAAGGTTTGGTAGGTTTTTTGGGTTTTGCATGTCTAACAAAGGTTTGATAAAGGGTCTAAGAATGATCAGGTGAGGTATGGGCTAGTTTTGGTCAAATTGAAGGATTGTTGGTTAGAGGGTATAAATGACACAGTGACCGATATTGGTGAGTTATCGACGCTGATATAGGAGTGAAACGGAGGAAGGTAGGTTAAACTCGACATCGATAGGGGAAATGGGTGATAAATTAATAAAAATGATTTTAGATCTCTCTCGTGATTACAGAGAGTGAGGAAGGTGTGGTTAGGCTAGTAATATAGCTGGGAAGACTCGGGAATGTGGAGGAAGAGGTTAGGAAAGGGGAAAGGCTTAAAATAGTTGGGTTGGTAGATTGGTAGGAGGATGGAGAGATACAGGTAACAACATAAATGGAAATAATAAAGTAAAAGCTCTGTGGTAAAGTAAGAACAAATGATCAAAACCATGGTACTTACGTGTTGATATGCATATCTCAAGAATGAAGGTGGTTGGTGATTGTTTGATAAGGTGATGGTTATTTTAGTGCCCGACAAAGTGCAACTTGTGTGTTCCCGTAGATACTCCAATGATCTAGGAGAGAACTTGTTACTTATGTTGCCCTTTGGTGGTGTGTAGACATCACTTGGATGAAGGAATGGCTCTAAGATTCACACTTTATTGTAATTAAACTCACAAAAATGAATGACCAACCCATGTAAAGAGTTGTAAAATTGTATATAAAGGAACCGATGGTGGTTTAGGTGACCGACGTCAATCGAGGATAAACCAAAGCATCGGTTAGGGTGAATTAGTCAAAGTTACAAAAATAGCTAATTTGGGTCTCTAAAGTGAGGGTTAGCACTTAGATAAGTGGGAGTGTTGTTAGAGAAGGAATATGACTTAAATTTAAGTGTTTGAAAGAGTCCCAATTGTTTAAGATAAGTAGAAATTCAATCTTAGTTAATTAATAGGCTATGAATAAGTTGAGGTGTAAATTAACTTAATTAAAGTAATTAAGTTAATTAATAATGTGACGATGAATATTAATTTTATTGTAAGTAATTATATTAATATGAATGCGGGGTAAGGGGTCATGGTTAGGTGAATATGTTACGTTAATTAATTAAAGGGGACTAGGGGAGTGTGACCCAAATTTGGTGTCTATAATCCCTTTTACAATATTTATTCTTTTTGAAAACCCATTTTTTATGTTCAACCATAGCTCAAGTATTCATGTCTATTAAATGGGTTCCTTTTTTATCCCTTCTATCTGTCTCTTTGGTTAGTTTTTTTCCTTCTTCTTCATACTTTTATTCTTTCCTGTAACTACTAACATATATCCCTAGTTACAAAACACGAGTCGTATATTTATTTTTAAAAAAATAGTAATGATTTTATTTTGTATAGTTTAGGTAATCATTTTGACCTCCTTTAATGTTTTTTTAAATATGAAATAAATAGACATGACTAATTATTTCAATATCCAATGCCTACATGATTTCCATGTTGATACATATAGTTAGTAATTTTTTTTTCCCATATAGAAATAGTTAAATGTTAGGTCTTTACTTTTTTTATGTTTAGTAAAAGGTAAGAAGATTATATGTACTCGTATATTTATTTACCTTTTTTTAAAGTCAATAAATTTTTTTATTTTATCCTAGGTGCCACAGAGGTATAATTCTTATTTGTCAAAAACATTCATGTAGAAAACAATTACTAATGACTTAATTGATAAATGAGCCAATTTAAAGAAACAATTTTGAAATTCTTAAATAAAACATTCCAAGACTAATAGCCACTAAGCTGGATGTTTACGACATTTTTAGCTATCACATGACAACACAAGGTAACAAATATTCCAAGACAAGAAAAATATTTTAAATTTTCCTAAATACATTTTTTCTTATAAGAATAGAGACTAAAGAACCACTAAAATTCTGGTTGAATCACATATGATACAAGTATTGATGTCTCTCCTGAAAACCAAGCTAAGAACCATTATTATATTTATATTTTCATATTATGATAAGGAAGATTAATATTTAGCATTGGTAAAACATAACAAAGACCTTGATATTAGAGGCCATTGGGATATTTGTTGCCTTCCATATAGGATAATATGTAACGATCCGACTAAAAACTAACTAAGCTCCTTGATTATATTTGGATTTTACAATACTAACTTCTAAAACTAGCGACCGTGAGGGTTTATTTTACAATAATAAATTCTAAGACTAGTAGGTGCTAATTTTAATACGTTATTCAAACTCTATCATATGATATTCAAAACCTAGAGGCCGCTAAGGTCATCTATTATTCACGCTTTGGTGTAAATGTAAAAAGACTTGAGATTAGCGGCGATGAGTTCAAGAAGTTATTCAAACTCTATCACATGATTTTTGAAGCTTGGCGTGGTTAAAGTCATCAATTATTCATGATTTTGTGTAACATATCAAATAATTGAGATTAGCAACCACTAGGATAATTATTGTCTTACATTCAAGATATTGATTAATGACACTACTGAAAAATGAAAGCTAAACTAAGCTCCAACACAATTTTTTTAGCCTAACCGCCTTTGAGTACAATGTGTTATTTGAATTTTATTGCATGATATTATGAACATCTGCTAAGGTCGAAGATAATTACATAGGGTTAGAGGAAATTCACAAAGACTTGAGGTTAGTGGCCGCTAGGATTTTTGGTGTCTTGCATACATGATATGTAGTAATGAATCGAATAAAAACTAACTATGCTCCATTACTATATCTAAGTTTTACAAGTGTATATTCAAAGACTGGAGACTACTAGGGTGGATACTTACTACATTTCTTTGATGTTCCAGGACAAGAGAAGATAACAAATTTTCCAAGAGAAGACAAATATTTATGACTTTCGAGAATATTCGTAACCACAAATGAAATTTTCAGCAAAGGTAGCGACCACTAGGTTCAATATGATATTTGATGGCTATCACATGAGATTTGAAACCTATTGGTCCATAAGGTCGAAGATTATTAATTAGCTCCTTTATTATCTTTAGATTTTAGAATATGATGTTCCAAGACTAACAACCTCTAGGGTGGATGTTTACATTATTTCTTAGATATTCAAATACACGAAAAGGAAAAAAACATTAAAAAAAAAGAAATATATTAATAATTTTCAAGAGTACATGTAGCCCCTAAGATGGAATATTATTATATTCCATTGGTGCAACATAAAAATAATTGAGATTAGCGGCCGTAGAATAATTCTTGTCTTGCATTCAAGATATTGATTAACAACTTGACTAAAAACTAAAAACTGAATTAAGCTCTAACACCAATTTTTTTAGCCTGATGGCCTCTAAGTACAACATGTTATTCAAATTTTATTACATGATATTCCTAGCATCCACTAAGGTCAAAGATAATTACATGGCGCTAGTGGAAATTCACAAAGACTTGAGGTTAGTGGCTACTAGGATATTCTCTTTCTTTCATACAAGACACGTAGTAACAACTCAATTGAAAAAATAACAATGCTACATCACCATATCTAAATTTTGAAAGACTATCTAGAGGTTAGCGGCCCCTAGGAATTTTTTTATCTTACAAACAAGACAAGCAAGTAATGACTCGACTCAAAAACAAACTATGAGACACAATTGTATTGAAATTTTACAAGACTATATTCAAATATTGATGATGGATAGGTGGATGCTTACTACAATTCTCTAATGTTCCAGAAAAGAGAGGACAATGAATTTTCCAAGAGAAGACAACTATTTACGACTTTCATGAATACTTGTAATTCCAAACAAAATTTTAAGCCTAACATAACTAGGTTCAATATGATATTCGATGTCTATCACATGAGATTCGAAACCTATTGGCCACTAAGGTCGAATATTATTAATTAGCGTTGTTGAAACATCACAAAGACTAGAGGTTAGTGGCCTCTAAATAGTTTTTGTATTGCATAAAGACAACTAGTAATGACTCGATGAAAAAATGAAGTAAGGTACATTATTATCTCTAGATTTTAGAATACGATGTTTCAAGACTAACGTCCACTAGGGTGGATGTTTACGTTATTTCTTGAATACACCAATACACGCCAAGATGAAAAAATTCAAAAATAAGACATATATTAAAAAAAATTTATAGTACACGTAAGCCCCTAAGATGAAGTTAAAATATACCAAAGAATAGAGATTAGCATCCATCGTAATAATTATTGTCTTGAATTCAATGTATTGATTAACGACTCGATTGAAAACTGAAAAATGAATTAAGATCCCACATCGATGTTTTTAGCTTGGTGGCCTCTCGAGTAAAACATGTTATCCAAATTTAATTACATGATATTCCTAGGGGACACTAAGGTTGAAGATAATTACATGGCGCTAGTGGAATTTCACAAAACTTTAGGTTAATGGACATTAGGATATTTTTGTCTTGTATACATGACACGTAATAATGACTCCACCGAAAATATATTGATGCTCCATTACTATATTTAAATTTTACAAGACTATCTTCAGTTAGCACCTTCTAGGATATTTTGTCTTACAAACTAGACAAGTAGTAACGACTTAGATTGAAAAACAAACTATGTTACACAATTATATTGAAATTTTAGAATACTATCTTCAAAGATCGGTGACAAGTAGGGCGGATGATTACTACAATTATTTATTGTTCCAAGACAAGAGAAGACAAAAAAATTTACATGAGAAGACAAATATTTACAAATTTCATTACTAATCGTAATTCCAAACGAAATTTAAGCCTACCGCCTCTTGGTTCAATATGATATTTGATGTCTATCACATGAGATTTGAAACATATTAGTTGTTAAGATCAAAGATTAGTAATTAGCGTTGTTGTAACATCATAGAGACTAGAGGTTATTGCCTCTAAATAGATTTTATATTACATATAGGACAATTAATAATGACTCAATGGGAAAATGAAGTAAGGTACATTATTATATCTAGATTTTAGAATACGATGTTCCAAGACTAAGAATGTTAAGGTAGATGTTTACTTTATTTCTTGGATATACCAATACACAACATGATGACAAACATTTAAAGACAAGATGGATATTAAATTTTTTCAAAATAAACGTAGCCCCTAAGATGGAAGAGCAACATAACAAATAATAAGGATTAATAGGTAGCTAGGATGATTCTTGTCTTGCATTCAAGATATTAATTAACAACTCGACTGAAAAATGAAAAATGAACTAAGCTCCAATAACAATATTTTTAGCCTGGTGGCCTCTGAGTACAACATGATATTCCAAGCACCCACAAAGGTCAAAAATATTTACGTGGCACTAGTGGAAATTCACAAATACAAGAGGTTAGCATTCTCTAAGGTCAAAGATAATTACATGGCGCTAGTGGAAATTTTAAAAGATTTGAGGTTAGTCACTGCTAGGATATTTGGTGTCTTTCATACAAGATAAGTAGTAATGACTCGATTGAAAATCTAACTATGATCCATTATTATATCTAAATTTTAATAGAATAAATTGATGTTAGCGTCAGGAAGGATATTTTCTATTTTTCAAAAAAGACAAGTGGTAATGACTCGACTAAAAAACTAACTATGCTACACAATTATATTCAAATTTTACAATAATATCTTTAAAGACTTGAAACAGTAGGGTGGATGCTTACTATATTTATTTGATGTTTCGAATAGAGAAGACAACAAATTTTCGAAGTAAAGAAAAAGATTTACAACATTCCCGAATACCCACAATTCCAAATAGAATTTTAGGCCTATCAATTATTGTGTTAAATATGATATTTGCTATCTATCACATGAGATTCAAACCTATCGACTATTAAGATTCGATGCCTATTGAGGATTATTAAAGAATAGAGGTTAGTGTTGCCTAGGATAGTTGTTGCACTTCATATAGGAAAATTAGTAATGACTCAACGTAAAAATTAACTAAGCTCCATTATTATATTTAGAAGTTAGAATAAGATGTTACAATACTAATGACCCCTAGGGTGGATGTTTACACCATTTCATGGATTTTCTAATACATGATAAGACAACATACATTCAAAGACAAGATATATATTAACGATTTTTCGTAGTACAAGTATCTCTAAGATCTCATATTATTATATTCGTTGGTGCAACATAACAAATAAATGAGATTAGTGGCTATTAGGTAGTTGTTTTAACAATAAATAACTTAAAGCAAATGAAATTTAGTAGTGATTAATTGTTTAAACAGATAAGTGCATTGTCTAACATAAAGTTATATTAATGATTTCTTGTATTCTATAATTAAAGGAGGATCAAGGGCCACTTTCCCTTTACATTATAGATACATCAAGAGGATCAATCTAAAACCCAAATGATCTAGTAATACTTTGCTAGAAAAATGAAAGGACCTATGCCAAAAACACAAGTGGTTGGGAATACAAAAAAACCTACACCAAGAAGATAAAGATGTTGATTCGACAAAAATGTAAAGTTTGCAATGCTATATAACAACTAGAATAAATATACAACATGACGAATTTCAAAAGTACTTATTTATTTGAATCAGATGACACCTCCGTAACCTCCACCTTAATGGGGAAGAAAATGGTTTCCGTTGGTGGTTCTTGAAAAATATGCTCTTTTCCAAAGCAAAAGAGCCCAACTCTTTAACCAATCATAAGCCTCATAAAATTACATTCAAAGAAGATCCCAACATGTCATTTTTTGTTGACCGGAGAAAACATAGAAGGCCTAAAAAGGATAAGCAAGAGAATGCCAGAGAAAAGGATCTTGTCAATCGATATCAACCAAATGTTACAATGAAGTTCAAAGTAGCTAAAAATAGCTATAAGTTTTTTTTTTTTTTTATTGGCAAATACGAAAGGGCACTATACCCTCTCATTACAAAAAAGAAGGCCTAAAAGCAAGACGAGACAAAACAACAAAATTACTGCAAAAAAAGTAGTAAAGGATCCAAAAAAAGTTCAAAAGCAAAAAAACAAACAAGACAAAACAACAAAAATAGCGAGAATCATCTACATGACTACTTCTAGTAGCTTTGTCTATGATGGTTTTGATATTCTTCTAGGATTTAAACATACCCAAAGTAGTCATATGGGCAGCGTCATTAGAATCCAGCTGCTCCAAGGTCTTCTTGCTTTCCTTATCAGTACCCCAAAGAGTTTCCGGCACTCCGCTTAGGTTGGAGACACTTCTGACGTGTTGTTCGATAAATTCCTCAATCGCCCTAAAGATGGCAATGTTGTAATCATGCCTAGTCTTGGCCTTCCCTAAGCGAGAGTCCAAGGAGTGCAATTTCTTGTATATATCTTCAATTTGGCTGCTGTCCACATCCTCCTCCTCCTCCTTCTTCCTCTTTCCTTTCTGTTTTGTCAAGTTTTTAACTTCATCCTTTAACAATTTCATATCTGCCTCTAAGGCTTCCAGCCTTTTTGTAGGGCTTTCCAATTGCACTTCCGGGGCTGGCACTGCTGATATATAGGAGGTCATGAGCAATTTCAAATTCATGAGAACCCTTCTCCACAGCAAGGGTCTCAAGGTTAAGCTTCCTAGAAGCCCTGGTAACCGGTCTCCGCGAGGTAGAGGCCAAGTGGGGGCGGGAGCATCAAGAAGGGGAATGGGAGAAGAAGCCTGAATGGCGGCATGGGGGTGACTGCAGCGGTGGCAGGGGCAGAGAAAGGAGAAACAGGGCTGGCAGCAGCAGAGCTCGGCAAAGGGGGAATCGAGCTAGGGGAGGATGGGAGACCAGGAAACCTGAGGAGACAACATTTGTGTAACAACAAAATGAGCCCTTGGTGTAAAGGAACCACCGGGAATGCTTTTGAAACTCAAGAATGGAGCGTTCAAGAGAGTTCAACAAGTAATGGGGGAAACAAACCAGACGATCCCTACGAAAATGATTAAGAAAAATAAGGTGTTTCGCAGGAACAGTGACAAACCTTCCTTCAAGGAGATGAACCGTATCATCATGCGGGTTACTTCATCATATGGTGGAGGGATCGAGCTAACAAGCAGGCCCGCTGTTGTGTGGGTCAGTTTCTCCTCTCCCTCAACAAATCTTCTCTCTTCAACATCTCTATCGACCCTTTTGTTAAAGAATCTGAAGCCCTCCAAGCCAAGGCCGGTCGCTTCAGCAATAAGCTCTTCATTGATTAAGACCTTCTGCCCCCCATAATCCACTGTCCTCTCCTTCCAATCCTTTGCAAAACACACAGAGATGCTCTGGTCATGCCCCTGAACTTTTTCCATGAAGTTTGTTATGCCACCCTTGCTAAGAATGCTCCACAGCTCAAATTATCTTTCCAGTCTGGGTCCACACTAGGCTCAATTTGACAAGGAGGACCCCCCATCTTCTCTGTTCTGAACTGATTGCAACTAATTCCTAACTGATTGCTAAAGCCAGTCCACTTTTTGCTATAGTAATCCACACAAAAATGGAAATGAGAGCCGTTGCTATTCCCACGATCGGCTGCGTGTCTGCTGATCTGAGCCTGCTGAAAAAATGCGTGTGAGAATAGCCCGCTCCCTGCCATCAATCACTTTATCACCGCCTTCGGTTTCCGTGGAGGTTTGAATCCACCTTTTAACAGTCACAATGCAGCCCGCATGCGCGATTTTCAAAACCGTGTATCTCCACTTGAAATTCCCCATATGATTCACACTATCTTGATTATTAGACATGATTTGCATAAACCAATACTTTAAATCAACACGTGTGGGAGTATTTTTGATCCACACCCAAAATTCATAACTCATTTCAAGATATTGCTTACGTATGGAGTTCCGCCTGAATGTTGTTTTGAAGCTGTTTAGGGATGTTATTATTGTCCCAAACTGTAAGGTTAACATTAATGCCATAATTTGTCCAGCACATCCGCCAATTTATTACCCTCCCTGTAGGTATGCATGATCCTGATGTTATTGAAAGTATGACTAATACTTATGGACTCTGCAATAAAATCCTTGATGCTCCAGCTTGGAGATGAGCACTGCTTAAGAAGATTAATGATATTTAGGGAGTCTCCTTCAATGATGAGGTTCTGAATATTATTTTCTGGGCAATTCTCAGACCCCAAAGAGCAGATAAAGCTTCAGCAAAATGATTAGTTTGAATTCCCATTTTACCAGCATACGCAGCTATTAGATTGCCTTTATGATCCCGTATCGCTCCTCCCCCTGCCGCATTCCCAGGGTTTCCCTTAGAAGCCCCATCAAAGTTCAACTTATACCAATTTAGATCAGGAGGATGCCATTTAATCAAAGATCTATCAATGCTATTCGGGAATGTTCCAACTATTAATTGATCCAATCTGCCAGTTGGAAAGAATGAATTCTTCATTTTCTGGATATCTCTTGTTCTTGGGGGGTTTAAATCCAGCAATATTCTCTTTGATACCATTAGAAATTTTCCCAATACTAAGTTTGTAGTTTTGCTTTTTGTTTCTGAAGATAATATCATTTATGTCCTTCCATATTCTCCAGATTAAATGAGGGATAACCAGCTTCCAGATCCTTTTAACAACACAATGCTTAAAGGGTGGGTTCCAATGAGTCCATAGCTGATTGAGATCCTTCGGCATCACCCAGAGAGCTTCAAATTTAGAAAGGGAAAAACTCCATAATCTAGTGGCATACTCACAATGTATGAACAAGTGGCTGATATCCTCAAAATCTTTCTTACAAAGATGGCACCTATTAGGGATTATTAATCCTCTTCTCATCAGATTGTCATTGGTAAGAATTCTACCTCTGATAGCCAGCCAAAGGAAAAAATTTATTTTGGGAGTTAAATCAGACATCCAAATCCTGTTCCAATTGAACTCTGTTTGATTACAATGAAAGAAGTTATTGTATCCAGTTTTGACAGAGTAATTCCCATCATTGGAGTTAATCCATACCAACTCATCCTTGGAATCCATCTGACTTAATGGAATAAGTTCTAAATGATCTTGAAGGGAGGAAGTAATTTGTTTCAGATCATTTCTATCTACAGTAAGTTTTTTCCACTTCTTTCTGGTACCATTTTCCTCAATATAGTCCTTGATTTTGATGCCATACTTGTTTATAAGACTGTCCTTGGCCATCCCAAAACTCTCCATGAGATTGCCATTAAACCAATTGTCCTCCCAGAAGTTTATGTCCCTACCATCCCCCACTTTCCATTTACTGCCCAGCCTGATGAAATTTCTGCTTTTAACCAAATTGTTCCAAAAAATGGAACCATAGGGGAGTTGTTCATCAAGTAGAAAGGAGTACAAAGATTGATGCTTTAGGTATTTTGCTTTAATTAAATCTATCCAGGGTTGTTTCTCAGTCAGCATTCTCCAGCCCATTTTAGCAATGAGGGCCTCATTCATTTTCTCAATGTCTTTTATACCCAGACCTCCCATAAACTTCGGGGTGCAAACCTTATCCCAAGCCACTAAATGAAATTTGAATTTCTCATCCATGCCTTGCCATAAAATTTTTTTGGATCCTTTCAATCTTATCCCTGAAAGAGGAGGGGATCTTGTAGAGCGACATGATATAAATTGGCAGATTTTGGAGAGTACTTTTGATGAGCAGGCACTTACCAGCACTAGATAAAATGGCTCCTTTCCAACCAGCCATTTTTTTTTGGAATCTCTCCAATAAATCATCCCACACCTTGCAAGAGACTTTCCTAGTGCCGAGAGGAAGCCCCAGGTAAGTGGCTGGAAGCTCACTTATTTTACAGCCCAGAATTTTAGCTATTTTAAGCTGTCTTTTCTCAGGAGTGTTGAAGAAGAAGATGGTGCTTTTGTCATAATTGATCTCCTACCAGAAGCAGATTCGTAGAGCCTCAGCAAGGCCTTGGTAGCCTTGGCTTCAATGACAGATGCCAGAAGAAGAAGGATAGTGTCATCCGCAAATTGCTGATGGGAGACAGCTCGACTGATGGAGGTGGGCTTGGAGCCACTTAAAAGTCCGTCATTCACCGCTTTACCAATTGTTCTACTGAGGCTGTCAGCCAAGAGAATGAAAAGTAAGGGGGAGATGGGGTCTCCTTGTCTAAGTCCCCTGCTGCTAGTGAAAAAACCCACTGGTTCACCATTAACAACCACAGAAAATCTGGCCGTGGATATGCAAGCCTTAATAATTCTTCTAAATTTTTCGGAAACCGAATTTTGTTAAGACTTTGTCAAGGAAAGCCCAAGAGACCTTGTCAAAAGCTTTATTCATATCCAGCTTGAGGACCATACTCGCTTTTTATTATTTTCCATTGAATGTATGGTCTCATGAACCATAATCACTCCGTCTTGTATAATCCTGCCTTTGATGAAGCCACTCTGCTGCCTTGAGATAAGTTCATTCAAAATGAGCTGGAGCCTAGTAGCAATAATTTTGGTAAAAATTCTATAGATGGCATTCACCAGGCTGATAGGTCTGAAGTCCTTGAAATCTTTAGCATCCATTTTTTTGGGGCCAAGCACAATGTGAGTGTTATTAAGTTCTTTTAGAAGATTACCCGTTCTAAAGAACTCATTCACCGCTCTGAGGAGATCCGTCGAACAGATTTCCCAAAATTTCTGGAAAAATTTATGGAAAATCCATCCGGCCCAGGAGCCTTGTCACCCTCTAAAGCAAAAACAACTTTCTGCAGCTCTTCCAGCGTAACCGCTTTGTGGATATCTCTGAAATTTTGTTCCTCAATTTTATTTTGGGGGATGGCCTCCAACATAAAAGAAATAGCTTCAGAGTTGTTGATATTCCCCTCCTCAAGAAGTTTTTTATAGAATTCAAGCGCTTCTTTCTTGATGCTATTGGGATCTTTTATGATATTTCCGTTGTTTTTAGAAACTTCTAAGATCCTATTACAAGCTCTGTGCTTTAGAGTGGTCATATGAAAGAACTTCGTATTCCTGTCTCCCTCTTTAAGCCAAATAGCTCTAGATTTAAGTCTCCATAAAGATTCCTCTCGACTGCAGATCGTATGCAACTCTGAAAGAATATTCTTTTCATTTACTTCGTCTTCAGCCGATCTCCCCCTAGTATCCATCTTTAATTCCAGCTCCTGAAGTTTTTGCTTTAACTTTTTTTTTCCTCAAAAACATTACCAAAAACTCTTTTGTTCCAGATTTTGACTTGCTTTTTCACATTTTTGAGCTTTTGGACCAATCTATATTGAGCAGTGCCTTCTCCATTCCATCCCCACCATTCTTTTATCTTGTCATATATATTGTCATGTTCCATCCACATCTTTTCAAATTTGAATGAGCTTCTGGTGGGTTTAGTCCAATTGAGAAGATTTAAAGCAATCGGATTGTGATCCGATCCAACTCTGGGCAAGGAGGAGAGGTGAAAGTCTTGACTGAGAATCCAGCTTGCTGAAATTAGTGCCCTATCCAATCTTACCTGAATAAACTCTTTCCCCAACCTTCTATTATTCCAGGTGTACTTATTCCCATGAAGATCCACATCAAAGAGGTTATGCTCAGCTATAAAATCAGCAAAATCCTCCATACCAATAGAAAAGTTGGAGGAACCTCCAAACTTTTCTCCTGGGTTTAGTGGAGAGTTGAAGTCCCCCATAATAAGCCAGTTAGCAGAACCATGCTGTTTTCTAAAAGTTTTAAGGTCAGCCCAAAGCTTCCTTCTACCACTAACCGTATTAGGGGCATAAATGTTAGAAAGGATCCATTCATCATTATTCTCAAAAGCAACAAATTTGATTGCAAGATGATTAATACTAGCATTAAGAACCATACCAGTACAGTGTCTTTTATCCCAAAAAGTAGCCAGCCCACCAGAAGCTCCCTGGGAGTCAACAACCGCCATTTCAGAGATATCCCAGAAACTCTTTTTAATAGTTTCAAGGGTCATAGCTTTCATCTTAGTTTCTTGCAAAATCAAAATATTAGGATTACTAGAGTCCCTTAACTCCTTGATGGTTCTCTGTTTGGAGTTTCCATTTAGGCCTCGGATGTTCCATGAAATAATCTTCATTTGGAATATTTGGTGGTTGGAACTGCCTGATGGTTCAACTGGCGTTGAACTCCATCTGCAATGTCCCTCTCCATTCTCTTAGATCTAAGAGCCTTTTTAGAGGGTCTTCCTCTTTTTGTACTTCCTCCAAAGTCCACTATTCGTTTAGCAGAAGATCTAGTTGTTCTGGATGTGGAGGTGTCCCAGTTATCTTTTTATTTTTTTATCACTGTAAAGTGATTCTGGGATCAATTCAAAGCCTTTCATTCTTTTTTTCTTTTTTGAAATAACCTTTGTGAATCCCGAATCTGGATCCTCCTCATCCAAGTTGGGCGTGACTTCTCCCTCTTCACATTCTTTCTGAGTCCTGTCCGATGTGTGTATATCAGTTGTTCTGGTGCTGAAGCAAGCAGGTGAAACCGCTGATATATTGCTGAAACAAGGAAGTAAATCTTCTAAAGAATTACCATCTCCCCTAGGAGAGTTTTTCTGCAAAGGTTCTTTAGGAGCAGAACACTCCTTGTTTGAAGTTTCCTCAGTGATACTCATCAGATTATCTATCTCGAATTCCAAATTGCTTTGAGATTGCTCAGTAGGGACTATATTAACCTTCACAGAGCCTTCTTGCTCGTTCACCACCATGAATACCTTCACAGGATTTTCCAGGTTTTCTTTGCTCGGTACTTCAGGCAAAGCTGCTGCTGAGACTTTGGGACGCCAGACCAGATGTTTCCTTATTTGAGTTCTAAAGCCCCTTTTTTTCCCCTTTCTATTTAATTCCAACTCCTTCTGACTAGGAGCTTTCTTTTCATTCAGCTATCCTGCTAGGAATCCTACTATCCTTATTCGAGCTGGGTCCTCCACAGTGCATTTAACTTCCATTGCAGGATTCTTCTTCTTGGAACAACCTTTATCAGAGTGCCCAATGCTATGACAGTTGTTACACCTCAGAGTTTCAACCTCAATTTTTTGGGTCCAAATCCCATATCTAGACTTCAAGATTATGTGTTCCGGAAACTCCTGATCCATTGTAGAAAAATACAGAAATGAGCAAAAGCAAGTCTGGATCTATTTCTCGTGGGTCCATCCAGCCCGATAGGGGCACCTAAGGATTTTGCAATATTTAGCAGAATTTCATCATCCCAAAAATGCAATGGAAGTCCAGGTAACCTACACCAGATTGGGATGGTGTTTATATTTTCAGTATTAGGGTCAAATCCAGGATACCATTTTTTCAAAAAAGCCCCATATTACCCAGCCACCAAGGTCCTCCCAGAAGCACCGATTCCAAATCCTCTTGCTGATTAAATTTTGCCAGAAAAAAGCCTTTTGGCATGATGGTAATGCTCAGGGCTCCCTTAGGTTTCCACTTTCTCAAAGCCCATTTTCTAATGAAATCAATATTAGGTCTAGAGCCAAGAAACTTACCAATGAGGGAGAGATTCATTTTGCTTAAAGCTCTATCAACACAACCATCTGGGACCCTCAGGCAGGTGGCACCCTCATTGTCCTTTTCCCACGTGAACTGTCCGTCCGGTGAGTTTTCTTATTCCAGATTTTGCAGTGACCCACCACCTAGGGCTTTTAGGGTATCTTATTGTAGGTGTGGATTTAGGCATTTCCACATTCTCATTTGTAGCCGTCCAATTTTCGCCAGAGATCCGCCTTTCCTCAGCATTCTTAGCTTTAGTGCGTAGACTTTCTGCGGCCAGAACTGTAGAAACTGCACTGACAGTACTTACAATGCTTTCCCTTTCTTTTGTACTCGTGCTTTCAATCGACCGATTCTGGCCACAGAACAGCCTCTCCTCAGCAATATTAAGCTTAGTTTGTAGACATGGCTAACTACGAAACCGCATCCCCGTAGTTTTCTCCATCATTAACTAATGATGCTTACCGATTACAAAACCTTTTTTTATATGAAACTATATGGATTACATTTTATGCACAAAATATCAAATCATAACTATGTAAGGCGTTAACCTTCTCGAAGGTATGCATTCAAGGACCAGGCTCGCTTAGGGATAGAATGGCGAATATAAATTAATTAAAATTATAACAACGTTGTTGAGATTGTTTTTCGCATCGTTAAAATGTATTCTCGACATTGTCAGAAAGGCTAGAGGCCACTAGCCTTCACACGGTCTCCGATCATTTATTCCCGAGCAAGGTTCATGTTCATGTTTTCCTCGATGTTTAGTATTTTTTTAGAAAATTTTTTTAACATGTAATTTCTGAAAATATGCAAGTGGGTAAGATAGATAGGTCTTCAGGTTTAAAATATGTACTTCTATTATTATTCTCTAAGTCTTATATTTGTCGATAATGTAGATAGTGAATTGTTTTTAGAATGATATTTAACAAAAAACAATAGAGCATAGTTAGTGCCAATCAACTCCTTTCAATACCTAATTTAGCTCAATGGTCGTTAAAATTTTTCCTTAATACGAATCAACATGAATTATGTGATATGAAAAATATATCCAACTAGTAATACATAATGCTTTATACTTGATTTTTATTCTCGATGTTAAAATGGATTATGACAAAATGTAGAGGAAAGTACCTAAGGGAAGTGAGGCAGGCTTAGCGGGGCAGCCAACATTTTCCTTTATTTGATGTTCTAAGACAAGATAAGAAAACAAATATTACAAGACAAGAAATATATTTACCACTTTCCGAATACACGTAATTAAAAAAATTTAAGCCTAGTGGCCACTTTGAGTTCAATATGATATTTGAATTCTATTACATGTTATTCCTAGCCTAACATATTATCTTGATGTTAAGAATGATAGTATTTTTTGTCCTTTATACGGACAAGTAGTGATGATGCCACTAAAAAATAACTATGATCCATTATTGTATTTAAATTTTACAAGACTAGTGACTACTAGGGAGGATGCTTACTACATTTCTTTGATGTTCCAAGATAAGAGAAGAAAAAAATACTCCAAGACAAGAAAAATATTTACGACTTTTTCTGAATAGATGTAATTCAAAATGTAATTTTAAGAGAATATAATACATATAGTCAAAGACGTAATCTTAAGCCTAGCACCCGCTAGGTAGATTAGCCACTGAGAAGGATCTTAGCAAATGTGGGGTTTTCCATAATTTTTTTGTTATTTGATCACTAATTTTGAAATAAGAAACTATTAAGGCTTGGTACCGAGAAACCATTACTTTCAATTACTAATTGAACCTAGCGGCTACTAGGCATTTTCCTTTATACTAGCCGATTCCAATTATGTGATATACATGATATAACTTATGAGAATTATAAATTACAATGAATTACAACACCCAAACACATCATGAGATGTATGATTTGTTATTATTAAATATTCAATTCTCAATGATTATCACCCATTTTCGATTCTAGGTTTCAAGATGAATTAGTGTAACTCAAATATGTTTTTATAGTGATGGGAATACTTATATGCTAGGGGCCGATAGTCTTCAATTATAGGAAAAATTCACTACTTGAAACAAACCAAATTTAATAGCAATTAATTGATTAAATTTCTTAGTGTCACACATAAAAAAAAATTATTAATGTTTTCTTGTTTTTTATAACTAAAGGAGGGTTGAATTATGCAAGACATTGTTATGCTATAAATATTTATTCCTATTGAATTTTATTCTATGAACATAGTGAGATCGGAGAATACAACATCTCGTTCTGCTATTACACTATTGAGAAACAATTTTTATCCTTTCCAATTACTTACGAAATATTAATTTGTTTAATTCCTTTTTTCGTAATGTATTCCATTGGTCGAACTTTATTCATGCAAATTCCTTTCATTTAAGGAGAAGAGGATGTGAGAAAGAGAGATGATGAATGGTTTGTAGAAATGCATTCTCAAAAAATTACCATGGTGATGTGGTTATTTTTTGTTGATGAGGACTTTGTTAATGAATTTAGTATGGTAGAACTTCATAAGTTATTAATAAGAAAACATTGTGTATTTAGGTTGAACACATTAACATCGTAATGAATAAGTGCCTTATTCTTGACACAGAGTTAGAAGTTTCATTGTTCAAGAAACTAGAAATGAAGGCTTCTAGAAAAAAACTATTTGTGTTCATGTTTTAAATATGGTTGGAATTTAGGAAAGTTCATACAGCTTAGATAAAATAGGATGTGAAAATTCCCTTTAATTTCACAATAACATGAATTTGGTATTCAAAATATTGTATAGAAGCTAAGGATACCTCTTCCTTTTGTCATTGTATTTATATAGAAAAAATTACTTTCTTCACCGAAACATGCAAAGTCATTTACAACGCCGAGGCAATCATAGTTTTCTAAATTAGAGATAGATCCATCTAAGTCAAAGATGTAAGAACTTAGAAATAATAACAAATTAGCTTTGTTGTCAAGAAAGCGACCAATATATTTGAGCTAACATAATCTGCAATCACCGAGTAATTAAAATTTTTTTTGTTCAATGGTGATGCTTTTCCAGCTTGAATTTTATAGGTTCCAATTGACACCTTCAAATTTACAATTCCATTATATGTCCGAAGAGAATATTGACCTTATTTCCATTAAATAATTATTAATGTTATTCCTACACCGAGGATGTAATTCTTCTTCCTTATTTACCATCTATAAAGGAACTTGTGCAACCTGGAGGATCTAGATGACCTGAAAAAGGATGAAGTAAATTTCTATATTATCGATGGCTAACATACCATTTCTGCCCAAAATAGAGTGTTTGTTAGGAATTAGTATTCACATGGTTTATTTATATGGTTAGTTTAATGTGTTATTAATATATTATTGTTATATAAACAATAATATATTATTGGTGTTGAGTTGTGTATTGTTACGGGAGTAACAATCACAACTAAATAGGTTTATTTGTTGTAACACTTTCCTATTTTATAGGAAGTCAGTTTTCCTATGTATATGGCTATTTAATAGCCTGTGTATGTAATTCAAATTGGTCGAATACAATATCAATATTATTTTTTTCTGTGTGACAATATTGCTGTCCCAATATTTGGCATCAGAGCGATTATGGATTCCTGAGCATTATGTGGGGTGGATCCAAGTTATTCATGGTCGCCCTTGTTATGGTAGTGATTTTATTGCATCATTATTTTACCTATAGGCGTGCTCTTTATTGGATTCATTGCATTTCAAACTGACCTGCATCATCTGTTCTATTTTTTCAAAGATTATTGTTTAGACAGTGTAATCAGGAAAAATAAAAGGCATTTGAAAGGTGTTATTGAAACTACAGAATATTGTTTCCACACGTATTACTTCTTGCAGCTGTCAAAAAGAAAAAAGAGAGGAAGAAAGCATGTTTTTTTAGCCGGTTTAGGCGTCAAACTCAGTCAAGAACAGCTTTCATATCATGCAATGAAATAAAACAAAATGAGTACCATTGCAAAGCTCTGGAAATAAGCTTTCCCACGCATTAAACGGTTTGCAAATCGGAGCTCTGGTTCTCAAGTTATGAACAAATCATTGTTGGTCACTTCAAAAAAAAGCAGCCGTGAGTTTCTTGCCTTACCACAGCCATTTCTGATTGGCTAATTATTTTATAGTTTTGCAAAACTATAGTTTGAAAATATTTATTTTTTCTATAGTTTTTGCTTAAATAGTTGCAAACTGAGGGAAAATAATACATTTTTGGCCAAATTAATACTTGTTTGGCGCGAGTTCTTGAGGTTATAAATATTTTTGGAATCTACATTTCCTCTCGGTTCCAACGAGTGGTCACACGATAAATTTGCTCTCCATCTTGAGTAAATTTTTAATCGTTGAGCCAATTTTAATTAAATTGGGTCTTTTTACGGGAAATTGTAACTTCAATAACTTTTGCATGGTAACTCGAAATCGAGCGCCGTTTTTTCCAAAAGTGTATATTTTTTTATTCCCGTCCTAGTGGTTCTAATTTTGGGAGAAAATAAAAAAATTGAAAATCACCCTCTATTTTGGCCATCTTGTGGACGCATTATCGGTTGTACCCGACGTCCTGAAATAAAAGGTTTCACATTGAGGGGAGAAGCTTAAATAAATACAATGTGGAAACCATGTAGTCTCATGTTCAGATCCGGCTGAGTTAAGCACCCATATGATGGAGGAAGGAGGCATCGGAGGAAGGAGGTCGAACAACGACCTCTCGTCAGTCACCAACGACGGGGCCGCACAGAATGATTTGGTGGCACAGGTGTGCAGTGTGAGTACTTGTTTTTGAGTTTTGCGTTGTTCCAGCTTTCACTTGGTGTGATTCTTTTAGAGTTCCTGTTTTGTTTGGTATTTGATGGATGTTGGAAAGAGATTTGTGTTGGAGCGCAGATGTATCGGTGATCCTCTGATCGACTTGGTCCCTCTAACTCGTGTACTTCGTTGGAAGATGGTCAGCTAGAAGAATATGTTCACTAGCATTAGTGACCATGTGCAGCAAGACCTAACTAGCAAGATCCATTCAGAGTATGTTCTTCGATGCATTTTGCTTCTCAAAGATCTATATGATTGGAATTTCACATTGTGGGGGAATACATACCAATGTTCCATTCCCATTACGCACCCAAAACGGCTTAGTCAAGGAAAGCTTCCAAAGTGGTGAAAGTTTTCTAATTCGAGATCGAGTGAAATGATCAAAGACAGAGACTACAATTAAGAACATTATGATTCTTATAGGAAGTAATGTGAAATTTTTCAAGTATTTCTTCTATCGTAGTTTTTCATATGCAAGTTGTGTTTCCTACATAATTCCCTCGATGTATAAGCATAGTGGTGAACAAGTAGCACCGTGAGTAAGTCGGTTCATGGATCTTGAAAGGGTTTGTGGGAGGATCCAGAAAACCACACGAGGTCGATGGGTTGATGAGGTTCTGCCGCATCAAGGTTTGTGGTAAGCCCGTTTAAAACCATGAAATGAGTGAGCCTTTATTTTGGATCAAGGTCATGAGTCACAGAGTTGGACATGCCATAGGTGTGAGTATACCGCAGAGGAGTGTGTAGATGTTTTTCTACCATGTAAACACTAAGGGGGGGAATGTTAGGAATTAGTATTCACATGGTTTATTTATATGGTTAGTTTAATGTGTTATTAATATATTATTGTTATATAAAAAATAATATATTATTAGTGTTGAGTTGTGTATTGTTATTGAGTAACAATCACAACTAAATAGGTTTATTTGTTGTAACACTTTCCTATTTTATAGGAAGTCATTTTTCCTATGTATATGGCTATTTAATATCCCTGTGTATGTAATTCAAATTGGTCGAATACAATATCAATATTTTTTTTTTCTTTGTGACAATATTGATGTCCCAATAGTGTTGGCTTAAAAAAATACAAGTCATTACATACTAAGATGTAGTTTAGAAAGGCTCACATGTTGTCTTCAAACACGCGTGGAAAAGTCATCTAATATTTGCAAGTGGAAAATGAGGTAAACAAAAATTGGATTGATACACATTTTATTGATGTACTCTACAAGGCTCGAATGATTTGGAGATCTCTAGGACATCGTTGGAGGCCTAGAGTGGGAAATGTAAAGTCGACAATTTGAAGGTAAAAAAATTAATTTTAACATATTTGTTCCTAAAATTTAATTTTGTAATATGCAAAAAATAAATATACTATTTCCTCTTTCAATGCTTTGTTTGAGAAGAAATTTCAATACATAATGTAGCTCAACGGTCATTAAATTTTTTTCCTTAATACGAATCGACATGAATTATGTGATATGAAAAATATATCTAACTAGTAATACATAATGCTTTATACTTCTGATTGTTATTCTCGACGTTAAAATGGATTCTGACAAAATGTATAGGAAAGTACCTAAGGGAAGTGAGGCAGCTTAGCGGTCGTCAAGCATTTTCCTTTATTTGATGTTCTAAGACAAGAGAAGAAAACAAATATTCCAAGACAAGAAATATATTTACCACTTTCCTGAATACACGTAATTAAAAATAAATTTAAGCCTAGTGGCAAATTCATTTTTTCTTGAGGTCAATACAAAATTTGAAGTCTATTACATGTTATTCCTAGCCTAACATACTATCTTGATGTTAGTGGCTGATAGTATATTTGTTGTCCTTTATACAGGACAAGTAGTAATGACGCCACTGAAAACTAACTATGATCCATTATTGTATTTAAATTTTACAAGACTAGCAACTACCAGGGAGGATGCTTGCTACATTTCTTTGATGTTTCAAGATAAGAGAAGACAAAAAATACTCCAAGACAAGAAAAATATTTACGAATTTTTCTGAGTATATGTAATTCAAAATGTAATATCAAGAGAATACAATACACATAGTCAAAGACGTAATCTTAAACCTAGCACCGATAGGTAGATTAGCCACGACAGATCTTAGAAAACACTGGGTTTTCCATAATTTGTTTGTTATTCAATCACTAATTTTAAAATAAGAAACTATTAAGGCTTGATACTGGGAAACCATTACTTTCAATTACTAATTGAAC
The DNA here is from genome assembly GCA_018340775.1 of Taxus wallichiana var. yunnanensis. Taxonomy (NCBI): domain Eukaryota; kingdom Viridiplantae; phylum Streptophyta; class Pinopsida; order Cupressales; family Taxaceae; genus Taxus; species Taxus wallichiana. The sequence continues at coordinate 374,270,082 of CM031237.1, forward strand.
CTAAATGGCACTCTGGGCATTTTCCTTTATACTATCTGATTCCAATTATGTGATATACATGATATAACTTATGAAAATTATAAAAGACAATGAATTAAAACACCCAAACACATCATGAGATGTAATATTTGTTATTATTAAATATTCAATTCTTAACAATTATCACCCATTTTGGATTCTAGGTTTCCACAATGATGTAGTGTTACTCAAATATGTTTTTTATAGTGATGGGAATATTTATATGCTAGCGGCCAATAGTCTTCAATTCTAGCAAAAAATTCACTACTTGAAACAAACCAAATTTAATAGCAATTAATTGATTAAATTTCTTAGTGTCACACATAACAAATTTTTTTATTAATGTTTTCTTGTTTTTTATAACTAAAGGAGGGTTGAATTATGCTAGAAAATTCTATGCTATAAATATTTATTCCTATTGACTTTTATTATATGAACATAGTGAGATAATACAACATCTCGTTGTTATTACACTATTAAGAAACAATTTTTGTCCTTTTAATTACTTATGAAATATTAATTTGTATATTTCCTTTTTCAGGTAATGTCTTCCATTAGTCTAACTTTATTCATGCAAATTTATTTCATTCAAGGAGAAGAGGATGTGAGAAAGAGAGATGATGAATGGTTTATAGAAATGCATTCCCCAAAAAATTACCATGGTGATATGTGGTTATTTTTTGTTGATGAGGACTTTGTCAATGAATTCAGTATGGTACTAACTTCATAAGTTATTAATAAGAAAACATTACATATTTAGGTTGAACACATTGACATCATAATGAATAAGTGCCTTATTCTTGACATAGAGTTGGAAGTTTCATTGTTCAAGAAACTAGAAATGAAGGCTTCTAGAAAAAACTATTCATGTTCATGTTTTAAATATGGTTAGAATTTAGGGAAGTTCATATGGTTAGATAAAATAGGATGTGAAAATTCCCTTTAATTTCACAATAACATGAATTTGGTATTCAAAATATTGTATAGAAGCGAGGATACCTCTTTTATTTTTCATTATATTTATATAGAAAAAAATTTCTTTCTTCACCGAAAAAACAGCAAAGTTATTTACAATGCCGAGGCAATAATATTTTGAAATTAGAGATAGATCCTCTAAGTCAAAGATGCAAGGGCTTAAAAATAATAACAAATCAGCTTTGTTGTTGAAGAAAGTGACCATAGTATATTTAAGCAAACATAATTTGCAATCACAAAGTAATTAAAATTATTTTTGTTCAATGGTGATGCTTTTCCAATTGAATTTTATAGGTGCGATTAACACCTCCAAATTTACAATTCCGTTATATGTTTGAAGAGAATATTGACCTTATTTTCCATTAAATGATTATTATTGTTATTCCTACACCGAGGTATGCAATTCTTCTTCCTTATTTACCATATATAAAGGAACTTGTGCAACGGAGGATCCTGGATGACCTAAAAAAGGATAAAGTATAGTTCTACATTATTTATGGCTAACATACCATTTCTGCCCAAAATAGAGTTTTGGCTTGAAAAAATACAAGTCATTACATACTAAGATGTAGTTTAGAAAGGCTCATTTTGTCTTCAAACACGCGTGGAAAAGTCATTGTTAATATTTGCAAGCTAGAAAAATGAGGTAAACAAAAATTGGATTGATACACATTTTATTGATGTACTCTACAAGGCTCGAATGATTTGGAGATCTCTAGGACATTGTCGGAGGCCCAAAGTGGGAAATGTAAAGTCGGACAATTTGAAGGTAAAGAAACTTAATTTTAACGTATTTGTTCCTAAAATTTAATTTTGTAATATGCAAAAATAAATATACTATTTCCTTTCAATGCAGTATTCTTAGAAGAAATTTCTTGTTATTTTCAAAGTGGCTAAGCCAAAGATCCTTTTAAAAAAATGACATTTCTATTTTTACGTGAGGACATATTGACAAAATTGACAATGAATTTTGAGTTATTTAAATTAGGTGGGCTTTATTGTTCTCCTTTTAAGGATAATCAACCTAAATTTCAAGTAAATTCACTTAAGAGGTATGGCTGATGAGGAGATATCAATTCTACTAGATAATGTTCAATCAGGGAAAGTATGGTTAACTAGCTCTATTCAAGAAGAAGGCTTTATAGTGAGAATTTTTATTTTTACTGCCAAAAAGTAAAAGATGAAGGAATAAATAGAGAAAAATTTCTAAAATATATGAAAAGTAATTATCAAGTAATATTATATTGGCAGAATGCACTAAAAAAATATTGTTGAAAAATTTGTTTGCATGATTCTCACTACCACTAGTTGTGTGTACTCTTGGGAGAAGAGAATAAAGGAAAAATAAAATTTGATTCTAGAGGAAGTGAAAAATTGAAAAAAAGAAAAATTGATGTTGAAGTGGCAAAGGTTCTCCCAGCGGCAGCTCAAACAATTATAGACAACTATGTGATTTCAATGGAAGAAAATATTCTAGAAAGGATGGAAGACACTGAAGACTTTACTGTCAATGTGCATATCCCTTCTAGCTCCAGTCAACAATATCTTCTATTCTATCAACTAATCCATTCAATGCAGAATGTGTGATCACAAATTTATGCAATTTTTCTAGTGTACTCACTTCCGATGCAATAATGGACCTACTTATAGTTGTCGGATCTAGTTTGCTAAATTGTGTAATTATTGTGCTCTTACTTGTTGCTTCTTTAAAAATGTTAAGAGATAAAATAAAAAATAAATGCATAAAGTTAAATACAAGGGGGAATCAATTGTGTAAGGCTATTAATGATTTTATGACAATAATGGAAAATTTAAGAGCTTGTGTCTTATGTACACAATAACTGATGTGCACAATTCAGATGTTGACAATGGGAATATAGAAGAAATAACCATGGATTGGATGGATCATCCTTCATAACAAATTGTGACTAAAGTGAAATTAGCATACGAGGAAAGACAAATCATTTTATTTACAAGATATCTTATAGGTTTTAGTCTTATATGTTGACTCGACTTGCTTCTAATAATTCACCAGTTACAGTGTTCTATGGTGGTAGTGTTATAGTGCATGTTTTGGTTGACTCAGGTCTTTCTATCGGTTTTTATTGTTGAATCACGATGATCAAGAAATGTTCTTACAACATTACTATTCTCATTTTAAAAAATGTATGTTGATCAATATCACTTTAAACAATTGTATTAGTTTAATGCATTTGAAGCAATACATACAATATTTATGCGACAAGAAAAAAGTGAGAGGAAGACACCACCTCTTCCTCTTAACATACAAATAAGGAGATGATGTCATTCTTAGTATGTCATAACTAATTCAAATTTTTGACCAATATATCGTGGACCATCCGTTCATTGAATCTATAAATGGTGAGTAAGAAATACTCATGTTATAAATTTATGACTAAAAGAATTTTTTGATTGTGATTGTTTACATATTTTTAATAAAACTTCAATTTCTTTTAGATTTGATGCCAAATGGGGGAGTTTTTGGCATGTTGCACATGAAATCACTGATGGAAAATTATATGATAGTCATATACAATTATCAATAAAACCATTTATAAGCCTTGTTGGTATCCAAAATTGATTCTCCCATGGGGACTAAAGCAACATCAAATAACTGGGATGATGCTTAGGGATAGATGGACCATGATATGAGTCATTTTATAGCCAGGGATTAGATTCTTTTGACTCTTTATCACTCGGGGTTGAAGAAATGGATAGCACCTCACTGAGGGTTTGATCTACCCCCACTACTTTAGGTTATGCCTCAACCAGGGTGAGAGGACCTATTCTCAGTAACTGCATGTCGATGAAGGACATTGACTCCTTCTTTATACAATATTAATGAGAACCTTGAGGAAATATGATCAATACAACACAATCTAACTCTCACGAGTTGTCACACTAGAGAGTGGAGATGTTTCCTAGACAAAGGTTTGGGTTACTAAAGACAATAAATGAATCTTGATTGTCCCTACATACTTTGGCAATGGAATTTGTTCATTTTGTGGATACATAGTACAAACAAGGGTAGTTCGTGTAGGATTGACATTTGAGAAATTTATTGGTGGGAATTTAAGCAAGATAGAATGAATTATACTAGGTCTTTGAGAGCCTTTACAAATATTGGGAAACTTGCAGACAAAATGCTTCAGAATCAACCAAGATATTCCTTCAACTAGAAGGTGTGCATCAATGGAGGCCTAGAGACATGGTTTCACACACTCTTTGAGAATTCAACACAAAGGCTCGTGCTAAAGACTCAATTAAATGCTAGAAATCCCTAGTTCGTCATGCCTAAGATACACTCATAGGCTTACAAATAATATTTATCAACATAGTGAGAGTAAAGTGATTTTAAATTGTTTATTTCATTACCAGATGAAGGATCTTCTCATAATGAAATTGAAAATGCCACAATACTAACACATAGACAAGATCTTGTGTGACTCAGAGAGATTTTAACATAAGATTGCAATAGGAACAAGAAAAACTATTTGAAAACATTATGAAATAAAAGCAGACACAATAATGCACATGATCAACAAAGGGTCATTCAAAGTTCATCAGATTCATCAGCAGAGGAAAGTTTCTTAAACAATCTCAGAGCTTTTCAATGGCTATACACTTGCAACCACCTTGACGTAATTGAATCTAAAGACACAGGAAAATGAACTGGTCTCTCGGATGGTCTCTTGGGAAAAATTGTTTCTCTCAAACTTTCTTAGAAAAATTAACCTCTGACCTTTTGCAAGAGTATTCTCATTGCATTTATACATTTCACTTGCTCACTCATCCCAAATTTTCCCCCAAAAAGAATAATATTCGTGGAATCCTAGTTTGTCCGAGAAAGTGATGTTTAACAAATTTACACCCAAATCTTCCAGTGGATAAATCATGAAATAATCATGTTTCTCATACCCTCAATGTGTGACTTGGGTGCCATATCATAATATTTGACATTATTCTTAATCATTCTTTCATTTTTTCATGTAATAAATCACCCTTTTGATCATTTTCAAGTGGCTCCATATGGTTGGATCGACAAGTAATCAATTTTCTCTAAAGAATACACCTTGAGAAATGAGTGCCCATGCATCAATACTTGCATTTGTGCTCTGTGATTCCAAGTTAGCCAAGTGTAAAAAGGAGCCATCGGAAACCTCCACGTGTATCCTTGTGCAAAAAAAGGTGAATTCTAGAGGTAAGTTCCCAAATGAGCGCGGGACCTCCATGTGTCCAGAACCATAGAGAATTGCACTGATTGCTAAAAATTTGAAGTATGGGAAGGTCCAGTGGAAGCTTCCACGTGTCTGTTCGGTGCAACTTCAAAGATGAAGTTTAGAGGTGGGACCTCAGATGAGCATAGGCTCTCCACGTGCCCTAGGCCCAAGAAAGTTACCTTGGCCTTTGAAAAATTCTCACTATAAAGAGGAGCCAAAGCAGAAGCCTCCACATGTCTCTTCAGTGCACTTTTGATATGGTGCCCAAAATTGGATACCCCAAACAAGCACACGCTCACCACGTGTCTCTTAGCCTATAAAAGTTGTTGAAAGAGTCTGAGGACTAGTGGAAGGTGCCACGTGCCTAGGGTCGAGAAAGATTCCTTGGCCATTGAAAATTCTAAGTATGGGAAGATTCAACGAAAACCTCCACGTGTCCCTTTAGTGCTCTTTCAAAAGTAAAGTTTAAGGCATATCCCCAAATAGGCGTGGGTCCTCCACGTGTCCTAGGCTTTAGAAAGTTGCTTAAGAAGTCTAAGTATAGAGAGGAGCCAATAGAAGTCTCGACGTGTCTCCTTGGTGCAATTGTGAAGGTAAGGCCCAAAGGTAGATCCTCAAATGAATGCAAGCCCTCCACATGTCCATGGTCTAACAAAGCTACACCAGCCGCTTGAAAAAAGTCTTAGTATGGCGGGGCAGTAGATGAAAACCTCCACATGTCTCCTTGGTGTAACTCCAAATGTCAAACCTAGAGAAAAATATTCAAATGAGCGCAGACCCTCCACATGGAAAATATTTGAGTTTAAAGCGGGCCAAAATCTTAAAAATGCCCCGATGACCCACCTCTCTACTTCTAATTTTTGATGTGGGCCCCAAAATGAGTGCAGCTCACTTTTATACCTTTACTTCATTTGAAAACAAATCTTAAAAACTCCAAAGTGCTCCATCGACCCACCTCCCCAATTTGAATTTTCAAATGTTGACTCAAACATGTGACATTAATTTTTCCTCCGCATGAGTTGTGGATCAATTTATAACTTTTCTCCTTTTCATAAAAAGGAAAAATCTTCAAAATGCTTCGACAATGTGCCTCTCCACCTTTGTCTTGAAAAATGGCCACATGTCCATTTTCGGGGTCAAAGTAAGAAATTTTCCCTACCACTTCATATTGTTGAATAGCCAATCATATACTATTGGGCCATGGGACTAATTTTGCATTTTTTACAAATGTAACAAAAGTGACAAGTTTCACCAAAAAGACCCACCAGCCGTGTCCAATCAGAAAGGACCATGTATCCATGAATGTTGGGATAGGATTTACAAAGGAGACATAGTCGTGGAAGATGCCCAACAAAAAAGTTTTTTCCCGGAGAGAAGACTGTAAATAAAACCCAGACTCAATGTGATCCATGACCCAAGGAAAGGACATATACAATGACAACCAAATGAAGGAGAAAGCTTTCACGCATCCATACAAGGAGACAGAGAATACTTCAAACCATGCAGATTGAGAAATTTTGAACAAACAAGGTGAGATTAAATTGAGCACCAACAAGCCCCTCATAATTATAGGAACCTATAGTGAATTATTTTATTTGTTACATGTATTACCCTAGTAGTCACTAACATACATCTATGCAATATTGTATAAAAGCAAGTTGTATCATGAATTTTTTTCACATCAACTTAAGATTAATTTTGAATTCATTACTATTTTTAAATAGAACAAGCATCGGAAGAACTTACAGAGGGGGATTGCGAGGGAATCTATGACAAAGTCTCAATCCGTAAGTGTTAACATACTAAATTTTTGATTATTTGAATTGGTTAATATAAAATTGTGGACAATTGAGAAAAAATTACTTTGTGCATTTGGCGAAAAAATATTATTTAATTATTTTAGATTTGGAGTGTTTAATCTATGAGAAAAACCAATCCCATAAGGATTTGGGAATCAAGTTCGGTAAGGAGACTCTCAACTTGCGAGGTGGGCTAAGGAATTTTTAAAGATACTAGAAGCAAAATGTGAAGTGTGATTTTAGTCTAGCTATCTATCTTTCGCTGAAGTTGAAAAGATGATTAAGGATTTGAAAAAAATAGCATTTGAATTCAAACCAATTATTTTTTGGGTAAAGAACATTTCTGTGTAGAAGATGAAATTGTAGTAAAAGATCTCCAAAAGATTTGGAGTAGAGAGGATATTGTTTTTAGCCCTAGAGACACATTATGTATTACAATGGGTCCAAAGGGAAACCCTCCAGAAAATTTTATGGTGGGGAAGAAATCCAATGAAGAAAATTATATCAAAGATAAGTGGTTGATGACCAATTTGTACAAAAACATATCACAAATATTATGTCAGGGTTTGAGTGTTGCAAAGGGCATCCAAAAATTACAACAAACATAAAATATATAACTATTAATTATTTCGAAAAAAAATAAAATAAAATGATATTCATTCGTATAATCATATTGTCACTCTTTATTTTATATGTTTAGAATACAAATTTAAAAGTTGGAAGTATTTAGATCTTCATTATGATTGAGTTGATATTATTGTTTTATAAGTTGATTTTTGTGAATTACCCAAATTAAATATTATCAAAATACTATGTTGCCTTGGTTTTAATCACTTTTCAAATTTTACATTAATTATGAGTTTTTTTATAGATCTATTGGGAAGCCTCATAAATTACTAGTTTTGGGAGTTGAAGGTTTGTTGTTTGGAATTTCTAGTATTGGCAACAAAATACCTTGTAATATGGTTCCATTTTTAGATCCGGGTAGACCTGAATACTTTGAATGAGTGTATAGTGTTGAGTTGATAAGTATTGCATAAAAATATTTTGAAACGCCTTATGGTCTTCATTTATGGATTCAAGAATAGTGAAGTACATGTTCATAAAAAAATTATTTGGCTGCGAGATACCCACTTGAGCTCATTTGGGAATGCTACCAATGTAAGTTCAAAACAACTACAGCCAATAGATATTAGACATTTATGGTAATGTCTATGATGAAAATAATAGTCTTTTAATAGATGATGTGAGATTCTTTAGCGCAGGAAGTCAAAGAAGAAATTAATTCAAAACCCCAACATCTTTGGAGATTTGATGGAAACTATAAGACGATTCAAAAATTTACACCGAATTATTTAAAAGGTTAAAACTCACTGGAGAACACAAGAACATGTGTCAATCATTGATACCTTTCAAATTCACCATTGGCATTTGAATTGTATACTTTTATTCCAAATCCAACAATGTATTGTGCATTTTTATGGAATAAAATAACTACCTTAAGGTTCTTAAAAATTTCCAGTGTGCAATCATTTTTTTCAATCATGTACCATGGACCATGGACCATGGACCAATAAAATAATTTTTTCTCCCAAATCTACATAGTTTAAGCTTAATAAAATTTTATAACAGGAAGATCCTTATTCCCAATAAAAATTTAAGCCTAGTGGCCATTAGTCTGTATAAAATAGAAACATGTTATGTTTATTGATTTGCTAGATCTGTGTTGGCTTCTTTGAAATCATAAAATTATTTTTTCCTAGATCTTCATATATTAATTTAATGAAATTTTCAAAATTATAAAACCTTTTTGCAAAGAAAAAATAAAGTTTGGTGGATGCAAGCACATATAGAACATAAACATTTAATGTTTAATGTTTTGCCAGATCATTATTTTAAATATTTTTTGTTTATTTTTGTGTGGAATATTGCATCATGATCAAACATTCCATTTATCCAGTATCCAGGAATCAAAACATATTTCTCAAAAAACTTAGCACCATTTACAACAAGTGTAATGCATATTACAATTGTAAAAATATACCTATTGAAGGAAGAATTGTGGCCTATAATGCATATTACAATTGTACTTGATAGATTAATCATGGCCTATAATGCAACTATTGAAGGATGTGGAAGATTATGTGGATACATATGTGATGTCATTAAATCAATAACCCAATTATAATTATGTAATTTGTCCATAGATTTAATTGATAACACCTTTTTGTATAATGTGTGTGACTGTCTCTAGTAATGCGATTTTGTATAATGTGTGTTTATCAATTAGGGGTAGCCTTTATTCATAATCTAGATTTTTTTTGGTGTTCCTCATGCCCCCTTATAATTGTTTCTTTATTTTTTCTAGGCTTGGCCTAAAGTGCTTGTGACTTTGGGGCTTTCTCTCATACCGCTCACTTATTTTGTTGAGAGAATCTTATATCATGTTGCATTTAATATAATATAATATCCTTTTCATCAAATAATCTAGCCAATGCATGGGAAAATGTTGATGATGCCATCTATTTTTTATTGCATTGACCTTCCTCACATGAGTCAAGGGACTATTTAATTGGGTTGTGATTTCTCCTGTCCTCACTCATTTTATCGTGTTTTTAACTATTTTTCCCTTCCCCTCTCATGGCATCTACCTATGTTCCTTTCATCCTATTGTGTAGAAATAATAAGGAAACAAATTTCCTCTCTACCTTTTCTTATAGTCATCTTCGCAATTTCTTTCCGCATAGAATCCAATAATGTTATGATTGCGATTGTGAATGTCCTAGGTGTGGATTATCTCCGGAGTAGCAAGAGATCTAGTGTAAAATCTAAGATTCAGGTTTCTTTTTTGTTCAATTTCGTGGTGTTGTGAGTAGATAAATTAGTGATCATTGTAGTCACATCCATTTAATTTAACCAAAACATCATCCTGGATTTGATTAAAGCTCGAAAATATTATGCCTTCCTTATCTTTTTACAAAGTTGTATCCTTTTCCGTCACCTTTTTGGGTTGATAATAGGATTTTTGATGCCATAGAATTGAAAATTTGGGTCCTACTTCAATTTTTGACTCTGTTCAAAGCATATGTCAATCCAATGGGGCATTTATCTTGAGCGTGCCATCCCTAGACCTAGCCTCACACACAAAATATACCCTACCCTTCCGATTGTGTGGTGTACTTGAATTTTATTGTTGGCATGTCCTTTTCCTTTCTCAATATTATTGCAATGCTTGGTTGGGTGGAACCCTAGGGTTTCTCTATCATTCTTGCTCTCTTTTTTTGTATTCATGGCTCTATGTTTTTTACAGGCATGGTTATTCATGTTACATGTTGGCCTCATTATATTTCATACTCATTTTTAGTTTTTGTATGTAGCCTTTCATCGATCAAAACATGGGATACTTGTAGGGTGGGGACCCATCAACCCTCCGGTTCATAGCTCCAGTCAAAATCATTTAACTATCTAAAAAAGAAAATTATGTAATTTGTCCCTAAATTTATTTGACAACAAGTTTTTGTATAATGTGCTTAACTATCTTAATAATGTTTATATGTATAATATGTGTGATTATCTATAGGAAATTTATAATACGGTAAAGGATTTAAAGGGTAATAGATATCTTAATATATAAAAAATGTGTACATAACATTTTTATTTTTAGTGAATTCTTATTTGATTAAATTTAATTTACCTCGATAAGCTACAATGGAATTACCTAGCGAGAGTTAATTATTAAATATTTTACTTTTAATTTTTAATGTTACATTATCCTCTTGACTTCAAACTCGGCCACCTGCAAAAATTGTTCACATCGGTTTAAGGTATATAAAGAATTGAAAAATTGTCAAGAACTTCAAAAATTAGTGTATTCATATATATCTTGAAAATAATTTTAATTTGCAATGAATTATTGTGTGAATTTGGGATTCAAGCATGATGAATAGTATTACAACAAAACTCAAATACTTCTTAAAATGATTTACCATAATTATACCTTTGGAAAAGGATTTTTAAGTTATTTCATATCTATATTTAATTATGAAAAGATATCCTCCGACAAGGGGAGTAGGAGAATTTTAATTGTCATTTAAAGTGTCAAGTGTGGGAGGAAAATTTCCCAGTGATTTCATGTCCCTTATTTCAAGGTACGCAAGGATGATGAAAGGTGATGCGGGGGTTGATTATGAATTTTATCACACATTTAAAACTATTAAGGGGATGTTAATGTTCTTGTAATGCGAGTGTCGCTAGGGTTTTTAAGGGTATGTTTAAATGGAGTAGAATTCGGATGAATGAGCTAACTCCAAAAATTAACTTTTTCTTTTGGCTTGCTCTCAGGGGTAGAATTCTTACCACTGACAACCTAATTAGAAAAGGATTCATAATGCCTAATTGATGTCATCTTTGTAAAAAAGACTTTGAGGATATCAGTCATTTGTTTATCCATTGTGATTATGCTACGAATATGGAGTTTTTCCCTCTCTAATTTTAAAGCTTTCGGGTGGTTCCGAAGGACTTGGTCGACTCTGGACCCAAATGGAACCCACCCTATAAACATTGTGTTGTAAGAAGGCTATGGAATTTGGTAATACCCCATGTCATTTGGAGGATATGGAAAGATAGAAATGATATTATCTTTAGAAATAGTAAATAGAATTATAAGCTCAGTATTGGGAAAATTTCTAATGCTATTAAAGAGAATATTGTTAGATTTAAATCCCCTAAGAACAAGAGTTATCCAGAAAATGAAGAGCATATCTTGTCCCAATGGCAGATTGGAGCTGACAATATCCAAAATAGTTCGATAATAATATTGATAGATCTCTGATACATTGGCATCCTCTTGATCTTAACTGGTACAAGTTGAACTTTGATGGGGCCTCTAAGGGTAACCCTGGAATTGCAGCTGGGGGAGGAGTGATCCGGGATCATAAAGGTAGTTTGATTGCTGCTTATGCTGGTAGAATGGGAATACAAACTAATCATTTTGCTGAAGCATTATCCACTCTTTGGGGCCTTAGAATTTCTCAGACTCATAATATCCAAAATCTCATTCTGGAAGGAGACTCGCTTAATATCATTAATCATCTTAATCAGTGTTCACCTCCAAGTTGGAACATCAAGGACTTCATCTTGGAATCCATAAGTATTTGCCAAACATTCAATAATATTTGGATCAAGCATACTTATTGGGAGGGTAACAAGGTGACAGATGCATTGGCTAATTATGGCATAAATGTTAATCACATTATTTAGGATAATAGAGATCACATTCCTGAATAGATTCAAAATAGCATACAAGCGGATATTTATCAGCATGCAAATTCGGGGTAAGATAAATGAGCATTTGGAGTGGGTCTTTAAGAATAATACTCTCACACGTGCTGATATTAAAGCAACACTCAAATAGATCTTGACGGGCAATCAAGATTATAGTAAGTATGATGATGACTTAAAGTGGATCTATATGAAGATTAAAGCCACACATGCGGGAAATATTGTGCTTAGAACAACTTTTAAACAGGGTCTTATGGATTCTCAAGTCCATAATAAGGATGATGATGAGTTGGAGTGGGTTTCTAAGGGGACTGAAACTCACACATGCGGGTTTTCCTAGGTACATTGCAGCAAACATGTAGGCATTCGTGGGAACAACAATGGCTACACTTTCCATCATTCGCATCGGGTGAAAAAAATAGAGAAAGACAGACTGGTAACTGCATCTGCTATAGGATTTTTCATAGGGATTTTGAAAATTATATTTGCAAACACTTAAGCACGGTGAAAATGGGAGGAGCCCCTTGCCAGATTGAACCCAGCGTGGACCTGGAATGGAAAAATAATGAAGAGCTTTGGAATCTTCTCAACCAGGGAGGCATCACAAATTTTATGGAGAAGATTCAGGGTCACGACCAAAGCATATCCATGCATTTTGCGAAGGATTGGAAGGATCACACAGTGGAATATGGCGGACAGAAAATTTTGATCAATGAAGAGTTAATAGCTGAAGCAACAGGCCTTGGCATGGATGGGTACCGCTTTTTTAATAAAAGGATTGACAGGGCTGCTGAGGAGAGGAAATTTGTTGAAGCCAATGAGAAACTGGTCTTCATCATGGTGGGTCTATAGGTCAGCTCTATTCCTCCACCTTTTGACGAGGTCACCCATATGATGGTGTGATACATCTCTCTGGAGGGGAGATTCGTCACCGAGCCCTCAAAGCATCTTGTGTTCCTCAATCACTTCCACATAAGTTTCACGATTTGTTTCCCTCGTTATCTAATTCATTCTCTTGAGCACTCCATTTTGGAGTTCCAAAAGCATGCACGTGCGGTCCCACTACACTAGGGACTCATCTTCTTGTTATATAAGCTCTATCTTCTTAAGTCTCCTGGCATCCCAACCTCCCCCATCTCTATTCCTTCTCTTCCCCACACCACTGCTGCTACCCCCATCTCTTCTCCTTCTGTCCCCATCACCACTATTGATACCCCTTTTCCCTCATTCTCGACTCCCTCTGCTATCCCCCACCTCTGCTCCCACCCCCTTCGCCTCCACTTCAACCAGACCCATTACTAGGTCTTCTAAAAGACTGAACCTTGGCACCCCTGCTTCGGGGAACATTCCTCAGGATTTGGAAATGGCTCATAACCTCCTACATATTAGTAGCACTAGTTCACAGGAGGCACACATTGAGAGTCCCACAAAAAGGTTGGAAGCCTTAGAAACTGACATATTGTTGTTGAAAGAAGAAGTTAAAAACTTGGCAAAACAAAAAGGTAAGAGGAAGAAGGAGGAGGAGGTTGATATTGATAATAAACAGGTTGAAGATATCTACAAAAAACTAAACTCCTTGGACAACCATCTAGGGAAATCCAAGACTCGCCATGACCATAATATGGCTATTTTTAGTGTAATCAAAGAATTTATTGAGCAGCATGTCCGCAACGTTTCTAATCTCAGTGGAGTACCAACAACTCTTTGGGGCATGGAAAAGGAAAGAAAATAGACCATTCAACAATTGGATGTTTTGACCTTTCTCATATGCGACATTAGCTATGTTCACCTCTTGGTAGACTATCAAATCTAGAATCAACAAAGCCGACAAGAAGTAATTGTGGGTCTGCACTAATCTTGCTATCTTCCTTCATATTTTCTACTATTTTTTGGCTGCTCTTCTACAGTATTCAAACTGGTTTAATGTTTTGGGGTAACTGTTCTTTGGTTACATTGGGTTTCTGTGTCTCATCTAGATTTTGATCCAATTTGTAATGCTTTTCATTCCTATTCTAGCTTCTAGGCCCCCTTTTGTATACAAGGGTATAGTCCCTTTCAAAAAACTATTTACCAATAATAAAAAGGACTTCATCTTGGAATCCATAAGTATTTGCCAAACATTCAATAATATTCGGATCAAGCATACTTACCGGGAGGGTAACAAGGTGGCAGATGCATTGGCTAATTATGGCATAAATGTTAATCACATTATTTGGGATAATAGAGATCACATTCCTGAATAGATTCAAAACAACATACAAGCGGATATTTATCAGCATGTAAATTCGGGGTAAGATAAATGAGCATTTGGAGTGGGTCTTTAAGAATAAGACTCTCACACGTGTTGATATTAAAGTAGCACTCAAACAGATCTTGATGGGCAATCAAGATTATAGTAAGTATGATGATGACTTAAAGTGGATCTATATGAAGATTAAAGCCACACATGCGGGAAATATTGTGCTTAGAACAACTTTTAAATAGGGTCTTATGGATTCTCAAGTCCATAATAAGGATGATGATGAGCTGGAGTGGGTTTCTAAGGGGACTGAAACTCACACATGCGGGTTTTCCCAGGTACATTGCAGCAAACACGCAGGCATTCATGGGAACAACAATGGCTACACTTTCCATCATTCGCATCGGGTGAAAAAAATAGAGAAAGGCAGATAGTAAGCTGCGTTTGCTATAGGATTTTTCATAGGGAATTTGAAAATTATATTTACAAAAACTTAAGCATGGTGAAAATGGGAGGAGCCCTTGCCATATGAACCCGGTGTGGACCCGGAATGGAAAAATAATGAAGAGCTTTGGAATCTTCTCAACCAGGGAGGCATCACAAATTTTATTGAGAAGATTCAAGATCACGAACAAAGCATATACATGCATTTTGTGAAGGATTGGAAGGATCACACATTGGAATATGGTGGAAAGAAAATTTCGATCAATGAAGAGTTAATAGCCGAAGCAACGGGCCTTGGCATGGATGAGTACCGTGTTTCTAATAAAAGGATTAATAGTGGCTGCTGAGGAGAGGAAATTTGTTGAAGCCAATGAGAAACTGGTCTTCATCATGGTGGGTCTATAGGTCAGCTCTATTCCTCCACCTTTTGATGAGGTCACCCGTATGATGGTGCGATACATCTCTCTAGAGGGGAGATTCGTCACTGTGCCCTCAAAGCATCTTGTGTTCCTCAATCACTTCCACAGAAGTTTCATGGTTTGTTTCCCTCATTATCTACTTAATTCTCTTGAGCACTCCATTTTGGAGTTCCAAAAGCATGCACGTGCGGTCCCACTACACCAGGGACTCATCTTCTTGTTACACAAGCTCTGTCTTCTTAGGTCTCCCGGCATCCCAACCTCCCCCATCTCTATTCCTTCTCTCTCCCACACCACCGCGCTACCCCCATCTCTTCTCCCTCTGTCCCCATCACCACTACTGATACCCCTTTTCCTCATTCTCGACTCCCTCTGCTATCCCCCCACCTCTGCTCCCACCCCCTTTGCCTCCACTTCAACCCGGACCCATTACTAGGTCTTCTAAAAGACTGAACCTTGGAACCCTTGCTTTGGGAACATTCCTCGGGATTTGGAAATGGCTCATAACCTCCTGCATATTAGCAGCACTAGTTCATAGGAGGCGCACATTGAGAGTCCCACAAAAAGGCGGAAGCCTTAGAAACTGACATATTGTTGTTGAAAGAAGAAGTTAAAAACTTGGCAAAACAAAAAGGTAAGAGGAAGAAGGAGGAGGAGGTTGATATTGATAATAAACAGGTTGAAGATATCTACAAAAAACTAAACTCCTTGGACAACCATCTAGGGAAAGCCAAGACTCGCCATGACCATAATATGGCTATTTTTAGTGCAATCGAAGAATTTATTGAGCAACATGTCCGCAACGTTTCTAATCTCAGTGGAGTACCTGCAACTCTTTGGGGCATGGAAAAGGAAAGAAAATAGACCATTCAACAACTAGATGTTTCTGACCCTTCTCATATGATGACATTGGCTATGTTCACCTCTTGGTAGACTATCAAATCCAGAATCGACAAAGCCGCCAAGAAGTAATTGTGGGTCTGCACTACTCTTGTTGTCTTCCTTCATATTTTCTACTATTTTTTGGCTACTCTTCTGCAGTATTCGAACTGGTTTAATGTTTTGGGGTAACTTCTCTTTGGTTACATTGGGTTTCTGTGTCTCATCTAGATTTTGATCCTTTTTGTAATGCTTTTCATTCCTATTCTATATTCTAGGCCCCCTTTTGTATACAAGGGTATAGTCCCTTTCAAAAAACTATTTACCAATAATAAAAAGGACTTCATCTTGGAATCCATAAGTATTTGCCAAACATTCAATAATATTTGGATCAAGCATACTTACTTTGGGAGGGTAACAAGGTGACAGATGCATTGGCTAATTATGGCATAAATGTTAATCACATTATTTGGGATAATAGAGATCACATTCCGAATAGATTCAAAACAAATATAAGCGGATATTTATCAACATGTAAATTTGGGGTAAGATAAATTAGCATTTGGAGTGGGTATTTAAGAATAATACTCTCACACATGCTGATATTAAAGCAAAGCACTCAAACAGATCTTCGACGGGCGGTCAAGATTATAGTAAGTATGATGATGACTTAAAGTGGATCTATATGAAGATTAAAGCCACACATGCGGGAAATATTGTGCTTAGAACAACTTTTAAATAGGGTCTTATGGATTCTCAAGTCCATAATAAGGATGATGATGAGCTGGAGTGGGTTTCTAAGGGACTGAAACTCACACATGTGGGTTTTCCTAGGTACATTGCAGCAAACACGTAGGCATTCATGGGAATAGCAATGGCTACACTTTCCATCATTCGCATCGGGTGAAAAAAATAGAGAAAGGCGGACTAGTAACTGCATTTGCTATAGGATTTTTCATAGGGATTTTGAAAATTATATTTGCAAACACTTAAGCACGGTGAAAATGGGAGGAGCCCCTTGCCAGATCGAACCCAATGTGGACCCAGAATGGAAAAATAATGAAGAGCTTTGGAATCTTCTCAACTAGGGAGGCATAAAAAATTTTATTGAGAAGATTCAATATCACAACCAAATCATATCCATGCATTTTTGAAGGATTGGAAGGATCGCACAGTGGAATATGGTGGACAGAAAATTTCGATCAATGAAGAGTTAATAGCTGAAGCAACGTGCCTTGGCATGGATGGGTACCAATTTTTTAATAAAAGGATTGACAGGGCTGCACGAGGAGAGGAAATTTGTTGAAGCCAATGAGAAACTGGTCTTCATCATGGTGGGTCTATAGGTCAGCTCTATTCCTCCACCTTTTGACGAGGTCACCCGTATGATGGTGCGATACATCTCTCTGGAGGGGAGATTCATCACTGTGCCCTCAAAGCATCTTGTGTTCCTCAATCACTTCCACATAAGTTTCACAGTTTGTTTCCCTCATTATCTACTTAATTCTCTTGAGCACTCCATTTTGGAGTTCCAAAAGCATGCACATGCGGTCCCACTACACCAGGGACTCATCTTCTTGTTACACAAGCTCTGTCTTCTTAGGTCTCCGGCATCCCAACCTCCCCCATCTCTATTCCTTCTCTTCCCCGCACCACTGCTGCTACCCCCATCTCTTCTCCTTCTGTCCCCATCACCACTGTTGATACCCCTTTTCCCTCATTCTCGGCTCCCTCTGCTATCCCCCACCTCTGCTCCCACCCCCTTCGCCTCCACTTCGACTAGACCCATTACTAGGTCTTCTAAAATACTCGAACCTCGCACCCTTGCTTCAGTGGAACATTCCTTAGGATTTGGAAATGGCTCATAACCTCCTACATATTAGTAGCACTAGTTCACAGGAGGCACACATTGAGAGTCCCACAAAAAGGATGGAAGCCTTAGAACCGACATATATCTTTGTTGAAATAAGAAGTTAAAAACTTGGCAAAACAAAAAGGTAAGAGGAAGGAGGAGGAGGTTGATATTGATAATAAATAGGTTGAAGATATCTACAAAAAACTAAACTCCTTGGACAACCGTCTAGGGAAAGCCAAGACTCGCCATGACCATAATATGGCTATTTTTAGTGCAATCGAAGAATTTATTGAGCAGCATGTCCGCAGCATTTCTAATCTCAGTGGAGTACCAGCAACTCTTTGGGGCATGGAAAAGGAAAGCAAATAGACCATTCAACAATTGGATGTTTCTGACCCTTCTCATATGACGACATTGGCTATGTTCACCTCTTGGTAGACTATCAAATCCAGAATCGACAAAGCCGCCAAGAAGTAATTGTGGGTCTGCACTACTCTTGTTGTCTTCCTTCATATTTTCTACTATTTTTTGGTTGCTCTTCTGCAGTATTTGAACTGGTTTGATGTTTTGGGGTAACTGCTCTTTGGTTACATTGGGTTTCTGTGTCTCATCTGGATTTTGATCCTTTTTGTAATGCTTTTCATTCCTATTCTGGCTTCTAGGCCCCTTTTGTATACAAGGGTATAGTCCCTTTCAAAAAACTATTTACCAATAATAAAAAAACTATTAAGGGTATGTTAATGTTCTTGTAATGTGAGAGTCATTAAGGTTTATTCCTCTCTTATAATTCCTTACAATGCAAAGGATGGTGCACTTAGTTTATTAAGGGGATATTAATGTTATTTTAATCCATGTTTATTCCTCTCTTGGAATTCAGGGTTTATAACTATTAATGGGATGGTAATGCAAATTTAATCCTCTCTAGGAATCGGGGTTTATGTTTCTACTTGGAGTATTGGTATTACAGTTTGTGTGGTAGTCTGTGTAGCATTGAAAAGAGAGTGTTCTTCATGATATCTTGGATGTTAATAGGAATATGGGGGAATATTTTGTCGCATTTGAACATTGGAATCTAAATGATGTTTAATATGAAGCTATGGAAGTGTTCGACCGAATGGGATTTTCCCTTTCTTAAATATTTTTGAGGGTTACAAAAAAACTCGATAAGGATTTTGGATCAGCATGATAGCCACCAAGAAATGGATGGGGGAAAATGTGGTGCCGCAAGGAGTAAATATTGAATTATCAATCAACATGGTGGCTTATGTTATGGAAATGCCCATAGAATAACGTGAATTCTACAAACCCAAAAAGATTCAGTTGATAAAATGAAGCTATTTCTTCGAGGTAAGGAATAACTCACCCTCATTTTTCATGGGCTTTCTTTGGAATTCCTTACCTCCCCATTCAACGAAGTGGCCCTTAACCTAATAAATTTTGTCACTCTTGAGGGATGCCACACATGTATCTATTCTTACCATATTCCCATACTCAATTTCCTCGAGTACATGGACATAGTTTTTTTTTCCATACTATATACTTTTTTTCTCGTATGTGCTACCCTGGACTAGTACAAAAAGGAAAAATTAGTATTCCACTACATTAAGGTTTTATTATGGCCATTGTGAAGATATCAATCTTGGATATGGATAAAATGGTTAATGGGGATAGTGTATTGTCAAAATCCTTGAAGATTATGTTGTAGAAGATGAAACTAATTATAAGAATGAGGATTCTAGCAAATCCCTTTAGTCAAGTAAAGGGGATGATCAAAATGTGTTTGAAGTTGAAGTAGCACAGGGCCTCCAAGACCTAAAACAAGATGACATGCATGTGGTGGCTGTTAAGAAGGCTAAAAGAGGGGAATCGAGTCAACAAAGGAGGTAGGCTTCAAATTGATACCTAGAAAAAAAAACCCATATGGAAGTGCTTCGAAAAGGTGGTGTAGAACATGGAGTTTATCTTGTTAAGTTTGTTGTATACCTTGAAAATTTGAAATGTGACACTCGACTTACTAAAAGCACTATCCATTTTATTCTCAATGAATGGCATACAATGAAGATGAAAGTTGAGGATGTGGCTCAAGTCATAAAGGGTGGTAGTATGGAGGTTCTCCAAGAAAAGTGTAAGAATTTAAATAGTGATGTGGATCAGCTTAAGGTTATGCTTCATAACTTCAATGAGTTGAGTATTCTCACTATCAAGTGCACTTTATAGCACCATCAAACTCTCTAAAACCTGGTTAATTCCTACAAATAATGTGAAGAGCAATGAACATCAAAGAAGAGGAAAATGGAACTATCTAAAGCTGATGTAACCACTTTGGGCAATTCGATATTGAATCACTAGCTAAGGAATGAGCCACTTTCTTTGGCCAACTTTGAGAAAATGAAAAATTATTGGTTGTTATTTGGTTGTCTTTTAGTGTTATTAGTTTTGTGTTTTTATTGTTGTAAGTTTACTATCTTTGGTTGTTATTTTTATTCTTTTAAGGTCGACTATATTTTTATGGTTTTTTATTGAATATCCGATCTATTTGTGAGCTTTATTATGTATGGGGTAGCATCCTGTACGTACCCAAAATTGTAGGGTATTGTACCACCGGAACGATGTTACACATGCCCCAATGATGATATAGGTCACCTCGCAAGGTGTTCGGATCTAGAGAAGCTCACGAAGTATATGTTAGCATCCCAAATGCCTTATCCTTGTTCCTTGTGCTTTGTTTTATTCCTCTGCCTTCCTTTTCTAAGCATTTTTGACCTTTAGTGACGAAACCGCTGCCTGGCTGTGGTGGTGGTTTTGTAACCACCGCCTATCGATCAGTCGGTGGTCTCAGAATCGCCACCCCGGGGCGGTGGTCCTTCACGCATTTTCCAAAGATGTTCTTTACGCTCATGACTTGCGTAAATTTTCAACTTTTACCAGCTTTTCTCCACCGCCTTAGCTTGTATTAATGTTTTATATCCCCTATAATAGTGTTTCTCCATTGTTTGATGGTAAAAGAGTTCTAATGGGAATTACCTTTGGGTGAATTTGAAATCTATAAATAGCCAGCTTGTTTTCACGCAAATGGCCCCTCAAAAATGCCTCTCAATTTCTCATTTTTCATTGTTTATTCTCTCAATTTCTCATTTTTCATTGTTTAGTCTCTCAATTATTTCTTAGACTTCATTTTGCTTTCATGTTTGCATCCATGCTAGTTTTTCCTTTGCCTTAATCCATTCAATCGTATTGCTTAGGTCTTGTTCATCGTTGTTCGTATAAATTAGTTTAGAGTAGAGTAGTGTTAGTTATAGATTGCTTCCATTAGATTTGCAGGTTGTGTTCTTCATAGAAGGTGGATTCTAGAATCTCTCGGTGCTCTTACGTTGTATTCCCGTAATAAATCCCACTAGTAATTGATATGGTAAGCTATGTCTCTTGCACTATCCCTCTCCTACTCGCATTATATTCAGTCTATATCCAAAATTGTCATTGTTTGAATACCTTCTTCTTTTGATTCTAGCATATACACACTCTTCCGGATTCATGTGGACATGAAGGATCGAGGAGATCATTTTGAGGGGATAAATTCATACTTCGCAAGATTCACCACCGTTATGTAATTTCCAAGTTTTATCTCACAAATTTCTAGTTAAAATATATCAAATAGAGTAGTGAAACATTTCATTTCAGTTAAATTTTATTCTTGATATTACCAGGGAAGCTGTGGAGATTGATAGTTTCGAGAAACTATGATTCATTCCTCACTTCTGAGGTAGGATCGAGAATCTTTCAATTAAGTTAATCATCTATCTAGTTATTTAGGATAAACTCACAACCGCATGCAGGTAAGTAGCTACACTTATAGGGCTACCTTGTTTGTTTTAATTTTGTTATTAGATTAGTTGTTCTTTCAATTCCATTTAAAATTCTATTAAAAAAATACAAAAACAGAGGAATACATATATGTTGTAGATATATCTTGCATAGTTAATTTATTTCATTTTCAGTTAGGTTTATATTAACCTTGTATGACAATCACGGGACCTAGAGAGCCCAGGGAATACGTTTTTGAGCCAATCATGCCTCAACCCAATATTGTTGTAGAAATAACCGACATAGACAAAAATATTAGAATACAGGTCTTCCAAACAACAACAGACCTACTAGAAATCAGCTCACAGTTAAGGGGATTAAACATAGAAGATGACAAAGCGCATACGTTCTGGTCAAGTCAGCCAAATTATAGATTACCTTGATAGACATATGTATGACTGTAGAAGGACCTGAAAGAGAACAAACATTTGGTTGTGATCCACTAGTCCCATAGCCAAATGTAGGAGACCTCCTCGTTGATATAGACACTAGCTTACGTATCCAAGTTGCTAGAACACCTGTTAGGTACTCTAAGAAAATCATGCAACTTTTAGTTCTAAATGTAGAGGCTAAAAGGCATATGATTATTGGATACTCAGGATCAGAAGAAGGGATTGATTCTTCACATGACCATAAGAGGTCCACAACAACCATGAACTTATGGTTGTGATCCAAATTTCCCACAACCCAACGAGCCTACAAATCAATCCAACGTTGACACTAGTTTGTAAACATTAGTGTTTAGACCCTCTCCACTCCCACCATAAATTATCACACAACTATCATTATTAAATTTAGCAGCTAATCAAGCTAAATATTTTGGACTAGACCATAGAATTGTCCATAAAACACCAAAAGATCCACTACATATTTAGCCATTCCATTTTTCATGACCTTTTCGAGAGACATATAAGAAGCACCCATAGGTTATCTTCCATGTATCCCACAACCCATAGATCGATCATGGCTTAGTAACTCGATATTGATTGAAGCCTTGAGCAGCTATCCTCAACGAACAATCTATCACATGGTGTTATCCAAAATGAGCCCCTTGCTCATTTTTTGGCTAACTCCCTTCATTCTTTCCTCCCTTGTGCCTTAGTCAGAATTTTTTACTTTTCAGGCACTCAAAATGTTCTGGAAATGGCACCATTGGATAGAGCTCTTTCTCAGCTTTCCAAAAAGGTAAATTTTTCTTCCTAACTCCATGTATTTTTGAATTTATGGCTTCGGAGTTTTTGTGGGAAATTTTCCCTAGAAAATCCCAGGCCAATAAGATGAGGCCACGTGTCCTCGGAAGGGCAGAGGCGGAGGTAAACTTGAAATTTTTACCAAGTGTTGGAAAAATTCAGAAAGGAATTTTTCAACCCGATGGCCTGCCGGTGAATGGGATCGTATCATGTATTCAGGCGGGGAGAAGTTGGGAAAAATTCCCAAGGGTTGGCACAAAAAAAAATGTCGATGCTAGGCCCACGTCCAATAACATTATGCCACGTGTCCTTAGGCCGAAGGAATTTCGCGAGGTGAGGAAGATAGAAAATTTTACAAAGTGTTTGGTGAGGGCGTAAAGTTAATTTTTTACGCGATTCCACCAACCAAAGAGGACAGCCACGTGTCCTCGGAGCCATCTAGCATCGGGAGTGGCGGGGAGAAGTGGGAAAATTTCCCAAAGGTTAGTGCAAAGGAGAAATGTTTTCCCCCAAGGCCCGCAACTAGTAGGAGCTCGCCATGTGTCCCAAGACCAGTGAAGCGTGGGGGAAAGTTGGGAATATTGAAAGGAGAGCTTGCCCCCAAAACCCGAGCCAATCAAATTATGCCACGTGTCCACGTGGTGGCAAAAAACACAAGGCAAGCCTGCAAGGAAAATGAAAGGAAAATCCCACATCCAATGGGGTTGTGCCATGTGTCCAGTCGAAAATATGGTCAACAGTGATAAAAAAATTAAGAGCAGATGCCCATGGTGAATCAAATCATGCCACATGTCCTCGGGTCATCCAGCCGGTGGAGAATTTTGGAAAATTTTCCAAAGGCCGAAATGATGGAAAATGAAGCAGAAAGATCCCGCAACCAATAGAATCATGCCACATGGCACCGAGCAACGGGCATGAAGATTTTTGGTGAAATTTTCCCAAATGGAAAAAGTGGGAAAATTTCAAATTTTCGGCCCACCAAGCCATTTTGGCCCTTTTTCCCTAAATTTTCAAATGAGCATAACTTTCGATCCAGAGCTCATTTTTTTGTGTTCTTTATATGAATGAAATCTGGTGAAATTATCTACTTGATTAGGGGTCAATTTTGTGTTTTGGTGGAGTTTGAGAGAGAAAATTGAAAACAGCTCGGCACATGGAAATCAACATGAGATGACATTTCAACCACCATTTTTAATGAAGAATGGCTTGCATTCTCTCCCAACATGGTCAAAAATGTCAGGGAATGGAATTTTAAGGATGCCCATGTTGTTTTATTACATTTTGGTTGGTGGTTGAAGTTGCACTCATGTTTTCCTGCGTTTCTCTCTCCTGAGCTCGAATGGGCATTGTTAAAAGCCAGATTTGGCTCATTTTGAAAGGGTTAGACATTTTTATGTTTTGTAGGCTCCCTTTTTCACCTTAGAAAGTGATTTTGTGGAATACATTTGACTCTTTCAAGACTACAACATATTTTCTACCTTCTGTTGATGTAATACATGTATTTTGATATTGGAAATGACAATGCAAGCTCATGTGAATGAGTTTCAGTCCTCTTCTTGTGTTGTTTGATTCATCCATGATCTTTCATTACATTTTATTAATTTGTGCATGATGTTTTGCTACATTTCGTAATCTGTGTCAATTTTCAAAAGTAAAATATGCTCACCACTCCTTTGGTGTATCACCTTATTAGCATTAGTTTTAATTCTTTTTCATTCTCTATCTTTGTCCCCCTTGAGTTCATAGTAGGATTTTGATTTTAAACTCTCGCAATTTTCAAGTAATACACCTAATTAGAGTTTTGAGGAACCAACCTCTAACCTAGATATTATTTTCCCATTTTACAAGTCTCACACTTGGGAAATGATGTAATGTTGTGCAATCACACTGGATGTCCAAATGTCAAACTAGAAATCTGATCAACATCCAAGGGTGGTGCTTGATTCCCACTAAAAGTTTTGCACACCAGTGGGACCTTAGAGGTTTCATCTTCATTGCAACAAAATTGATGTGCATTTGTTGTAAGTTTCTTTTTTGAAAAGAGCTCGAATTGCACATCCGACAACTCAAGGAAGAAGAATCAGTTGGTTTTAGCAATACGGACACTGAAAATTCATGAGAAGAATCACCACAAGGTCAAGAGTTCAAGAAGAAGAAGTATTGTTTGAGTATACGTAATTATCTCCAAGAAGAAGACAAAGAGGAGAAGAATCCAAAGGTCTCCATCTCCACCAAACAGAACTCTATCAACTCCTCCACCGGTAGACTTTTCCTCCAATCAACAAGGGTTCTAAGGCTAATCAGAATGGAACAACACAACCCATATGTCAATTTCACTTCGCGGCAGCACCCCACTTGCTCTCAATGCACAAAATCCAATCCCAAATGCACAACATTGAAGAAAATTCCATACTTTACTAGAGAGAATCGACCACTCTTGGTGATCATGTCAAGGATATTGCTAATATTTGTGCAATCCATGAGATTGATGAGATGCAAGTTGCTGTCAAACCGATGACATCTTTATTCAAAGGGAAGGCTTTGCAATGGTTCAGAGCATTGCTTGTGTTCTATCCAAAATTGGAACCAACTATGTATAGCCCTCCATGACCAGTTTGGAGAAAAGGGGGATAACTTGTCCCTTCTGGAACAATTGAAAACTATCAAGAGAGCTCCCAATGAGTAGCTGACTGACTTCAACTTCATATTTCAAAGGAATTGGGAGAGAATTCCAATGGCAGTAAGGCCAACAGTAGAAGGTGCTTTTCTATATTACCTTAAAGCTTTAAATTATGATATTTCTATGTTAATTCAATCCATGGGAGGCACAACTATCCCTGCTGCTTATAGCATTGCCATTAGAGCTGAAAATTACCGATTCAAGTTGGTAAGCTAGCTCCTAGGCCTCCAATGCCATTGTATCCAAATTTAGAGAGTCCAAGCACTAGTCAAGCACCTAATTTAGCTCTTATTCCCACTCCTAGAAATCAAAATTCAAGTGAAGCTTCTACTTCATCTTCTAGTGCCTCAAATGAACTTCAAGAAGTCATGAAGCAATTGCAAAATTTAGGTAATGAGCTGGTTACACTCAAGAGGTAGCAAGCCCAAGGTTTTAGACCTTCTTATCAGCCTCAAGCTCAACCTAACAAGTAGCCATATCAGCCTCAAAGACCACCCAATCCATCTGCAAATCAAAACCAAGCAAGGCCTCCTACCAACAAACCATTCCAACCCTATAATCCCAATGCTACTTTGCCTCTAAAGCACTAGTATCAGTACAAAACAACATATCTCAAGAGTATGATTGGTGTTTCCCATGTAATGAACCTCACAACCAGTCTATGTGCTTCAATGGTGCCCTAAATCAAGCATTAATGGTAACAAAACTGGTGTGGAGGGTGAAGGGAGTCAAGGAAATAACCAACAACAAGAAACATCCCAACAACAATCAGCTCCAAATGATACCACACTTGTAAACTGGTAGGTAGAAGACTTTTGTGGTATGAATCAAACAATCTCTCAAAGTGTTGTAGCCAACACAAGGTCAAAAAGGAGAAATTTGGGTGAAGGATAGCCATTGGCTCCAAGTAATCCACAACCTTCTACCACTCCACAAACTATTGGCAAACAAAATGTAGTTCCAAACATGCAAGGACCACCCAAACCAGCTCCTAAACCAACTCAGATGCCAGCTGCTATTGCCCATGTGCAAGGAATGAATGTGTAGGCTAGAGGACAGCAGAGGGATGCTTCATCCCCATTCAACATCATTGATCAGATGAAGAAGACAAATGTGAACATATCAATGTAGGAATCACTATCCATCCTGTGCCAAAGATATTTACTACAAGCTGCCATGAAGGACTTGGTCAACTTCAAATCAATAGGTCCAAATGCAAGAGAAGGTACTCACAAACGCTGGCCAACTTGAGGGAGTCATGGAGGACATCAAGGTAAAATTTTGAAGCTCCCTCCTTTCTATGATTCATTGATCATTGGAAACCAATTAGTACACAACCGCATGATTGATTCCGAGCAAGTAGTTCAAGAATGCCCAAGCAAATAGCTAATCATTGGGGCTTCAATATGAATTCATATCCAAAGGGGTAGTGTAATTATATGGGACAACAAAGGACAATGATTAGGGGAGTGATTAAAAACTTGAGCCTTACTTTGCATGCACGCCCCAATGTTGTTGTTTTGCAAGATGTTTTATGATAGATCTTTCACCACTCTTTGCCCTATGTTTGTTAAGGGATTTCACAGCTAAGATTGGAGGTTACTTATCTACCGATTGGTCACACATGTTGTTCGAACAAGGTATGGAACCAAAGCCACAATCAGATCTAAGCCTTTGCAAACTTCCACATTGAACCTCACACTCCAAGCCAAATCAATACCAATTGTTCAACGTTTGATCAAGAAGATTATCCAAGCACCGATGAAGCCGACACCAAGGTTGGAAGCATCCCGATTTGACTCTTGATGAATGGGCAAGCAAGGTGCATGCTTTTGATCCTTATTAAGAAATAGAAGAATCTGAGCTAGGATTCTATTGTATGCATGAAGAAAATCAGCCTATTCCTAGCATCACCAAGCCAGACCACAAGGATGAAAATAAGGTATGGCGGTTGTTCTTTGATGGATCAAGGAGTAGACAAGGTGCAGGAAGGGGAGCTATGCTTGTTTCACCTCAAGGAGTTAAGTATTATTCAACTTTTGGATTTCAGATTGCATGTTCTAATAACACTTGCTAAATATGAATCTTTGATACAAGGATTGCATTGGTCAATCAAGAGAGGAATAAAGAACTTGCAATTTCTTGGTGACAAAGTGAGCTGATTGTCAACTAAGTTAAGGGCAGCATGCTACCAAGAATGATCTGCTCAAGTGATACAAAAATAGGGTGTGGGACCTCATTGAAGATTTTGAGGGTTTTAGCATCAAATCCATCCCTAGAAAAGAGAACCAAGCTGCTGATAGGCTTGCAGTAGCTAGAGCAGCCTTTGATGTTGTTGAAAGCATCAAGAAAGAAAAAGTGCAGCCAGGTATTCATGTGATTGTAAGGCCTTTAGTGCTGCACAACAATGTAAGTTGGCAAGTGTTTGAAAATGATCAACAAATCATCCATTTCTTGCACGAAGAGGATGAGTTCTCGTTAAAAATCAGGAAAATTTAGAACAATAGTATGGTGATCAAGTGGTACAACTGAGAACCAACAAACTACCAAAGGGACTTGTCACTTTGGAGTCCATTTTCAATCCTAATGATCAATTTAGGAAGGATAAAGCAAACATCCAAGTCAAGGGAGAAGATTCAAGTGCCCATCTTAGTGGAAGAAGGCAGATCACTCCAAATTGATAAAATGACAACTAAGCAAGAAAGGTATGAGCTCATACAACTTGTGTCAAGAATTCCCTAATGTGTATGCTTAGAGCTATGAAGATTTGAAAGGTTTCAATCCCATGTTAGCTCAACACACTATTGAATTGGACCCAAGTGCTAAACCCATTAGGCAAAAAAAAAGGCCAGTTAATCCACACATGGAGCCTCTCATGAGAAAATAATTGAATAAGTTGATAAATTCAAGTATCATATTCCTTATCAAGCATTCTAGTTGGGTGGCCAACTTGGTTCCAGTTAGAAAGAAGAGTGGAGAAATCAGATTGTGTGTTGACTTCAGAGATTTGAATAGAGCATCTCTCAAGGATCATTACCCACTTCCTTCTATGGAGTAGATTTTACAAGTTGTTGCTGGATCTGAAAGGTTTTCATTGCTTGATGGCTATTCAGGGTACAATCAGATCATGGTGAAGGAGGAGGATCAGTTCAAGACAACCTTCACAACCAAATGGGGAACCTATGCATATAGAAAAATGCCATTTGGGTTGTCCAACGCTGGAGCTACATTCCAAAGGGAAATGGACATGGCGTTCAAGGATTTGATTAACAAAATGGTGTTGATATATCTTGATGATATCACTTTTTTCAAAAATGCAGCAGACCATCTCTTTCATTTAAGACAAGTATTCCAAAGGTGCGAGAAGATTTGGGGTATCATTGAGTCCGAAAAGTGTATTTTTCTAGCTCATGAAGGAAGCTCCTTGGCCACATTGTCTCCAAAGAAGGATTAGCAATTGATCCGGAAAGAGTTGAAGCCATAAGAGCACTGCCATTGCTAATTCATAAGAAGGCCCTTCAAAGTTTCTTGGGAAGGATAAATTTTGTTCGGAGGTTTGTCCCAATTTTGCAGCCCTAGACAAGCCTATCACCAAGATTTTAAAGAAAAGCATAGCTTTCAAATGGATAAGAAGGCAAGGAAAATTTTGAAGCAATCAAAGAAGCCATCTCACAAGCTCCAACTCTCATCAACCTAGATTTCTCCAAGGATTTCATCCTCTATGCATTCGGAGGTGATGATACTATTTCTACAATTTTAGTACAGCAGAACAAAGATAATGATGAGCAGCCAATTACTTTCTTCACCAAATCCTGGAGGACTATGAGGTGAGATATTCTTTCATTAAGAAGCATGTTCTTGCAGTAATTAGGAGCTTGAAGAAATTTAAGCATTTAGTTTCAAACAACAAGGTTCAACTATTGGTTTCTCATGTGGGAGTTAAAGACTTTCTCCTCAATAAAGGCCTGAATGAAAAGAGAGAAGGATGGATTACTCATGTCATGGAGATGACATTGAGATTAAAGTCACAAATTTGGTGAGAGGAAAAGGATTGTGTGAGCAGCTGGTCTTGAATAAACAAAAGGAAGCCTGCAATGAGAAAGAGGTTGTTTTGGTGTTGTAAGACACACCATGAGCAAGGAAGCATTCAAGAAGAAAATGATGATGTCCTCACTCCTTGCTAGACCCAAGACATAATGCACTTCCTACACAGGCCTATGCCCTCCAGAGATGAAAAAAACCAAAAGGAGACACTTTAGATTGCAGGCTGTCCCATATGCCCTTGTTGATGGTGTTCTATTCAAAAGGGATGTGAATGGAGTGCTACTAAGATGCATTAGTGAAAATCAGATTCATAGAGTGTTGGAAGAGTTCCATGGTGGATCAGCTAGTGGTCACTTTGCACCACGAGTGACACTCTCAAGATCAAGAGGGCTAGCTATTATTGGCCCAAGATTTTCAAAGTGATTGTTATACATGGATCAAGAGGTGCAAGAATTGTGCATTCTTCACGGGTAAGGAGAGACTAGCTGCCCTTCAGTTGACCAGCCATTCATGTAATGGGGTTTGGACTTCATTGAGTCATTAATCCAAATTCAAGCCAAGGACACAAATGGATTCTAATAACATGACGATTACTTCACCAAGTGGATCAAGCGAAGAGCACTCATGGAAGCAAATGAATCTAGCATCCTAGACTTCTATGAAGGGATATCAACCAGATTTGGCATACTTGCTACAATAATATCGAGATAATGCATTGGCATTCATTCGGTCTAATGTAATCGAATGGGCTGTTAAGAATGGGATCTACCTAAGCACTTCATCAAATTATTATCCTCGTGGTAATGGCCAAGTTGAGTCCAAAAACAAGAACTTGTTAAGGATCATCAAGAGGAATCTTGATGAAAATCGAGAGAGGTCTTGGCATACTAAATTGAAATCATCCTTGTGGGCTGATAGGATAACCCCAAGAGATCTATAGGTAATTCTCCATTCAAGCTTGTTTATGGAAGAGAGGCAATTTTGCCCATGTCACTTGAGTTGCCAATATTGGAACTCATGAATTAGTTGGAGTTGTTGGAGTTTGGGCCCATGGAGGTTAGGTATGTAGAATTGATGGAGCTCCAAGAAATTAGAAATTAGGCATCCCAAACAATGGGGAAGGATCAAGCTTTGATCAAGAAGACCTTTGATAGAAATGCCAAGGATAGATCTTTCCAAGTTGGAGATCTAGTGTTAAAATGGGATGTAGATAGAGCAAAACCAGGGAGGCATTCAAAATTTGATGCCATTTGGAGTGGCCCATACATGGTCATAAAGTGTAAGGACAACAATGCCTTCCAATTGTCTACATTGGATGGTGAAGAATTATAGATTCTAATCAATGGAATCCATCTGAAGCATTGCTACTGAAGGAAATTATCCACCTTGCACATATTAGCTTAGGTTTTCTTTCCTCCAAGTGCTTATGCACATTGTTTTGTTGTAAGATTAGCTTTGCTTTCCCTAAGTGCTTTGGCACAAGCTTGCTATTCTAGGAAATGTGTTTTGTAGGCCTTGCCCAATCTGGATGGTGTCTCGCCCTCCATCTTCCTCCTTTCATTGATCTAATCAATTGGGGTAACAAGTAGAGATTTGATGAATCCATGCCCAATGGATTGCTTCAGCAACCTGGGTAACTTCATCCAACAGGAGAGATGACCCCTCCGAGTCACCAAAATTGTTATCTAAAATGAGCCCCTTGCTCATTTTTGGCTAACTCCCTTCATTCTTTCCTCCCTTGTGCCTCGCCATAATTTTTTACTTTTAGGAACTCAAAATGTTTTGGAAATGGCACCATTAGATATAGATCTTTCTCACTTTCCGTAAAGGTAAAATTTTCTTCCTAACTCCATGTATTTTTGAAGTTATGGCTTGGTGGAGTTTTTGTGGGAAATTTTCCCTAGAAAAGCCCGGCCAATAAGATGAGGCCACGTGTCCTTGGAAGGGCGGAGGTGGAGGTAAACTTGAAATTTTTACCAAGTGTTGGCAAAATTCAGAAAGGAATTTTTCAACCTGATGGCCCGCCGACGAATGGGATTGTGCCATGTGTCTAGGAAGGGAGAAGTTGGGAAAATTTCCCAAGGGTTGGCACAAACAAAATTGTTGATGCCAGGCCCACGTCCAATAACATTATGCCACGTGTCCTTAGGCCAAAGGAATGTCGGGAGGTAGAGGAAGATAGAAAATTTGGCAAAGTGTTTGGTGAGGGTGCAAAGTTAATTTTTTTCCCACAGGACCCACCAACCAATGAGGATAGGCCATTGGGCATCGAGCGATGGGAAGAAATGGGAAAATTCCCCAAAGGTTAGCGCAAAGGAGAAATGTTTGCCCCCAGGCCCCAACAGTGAGGATCTCACCAAATGTTCCAAGACCGTAAGAGTGTGGGGGAAAGTTGGGAATTTTTCCCAAAGCAAAATCAAAGGAAATATTGAAAGGGAGAGCCCGCCCCAAAACCCGAGCCAATCAAATCATGCCACGTGTCCACGTGGTGGCAAAAACACAAGGCAAGCCCGCAGGAAAAATGAAAGGAAAATCCCATGTCCAATGGGGTTTGTACCACATGTCCAGTCGAGAAAAGATGGTCAATAGTGATAAAAAAATTTAAGAGCAAATGCCTGCAGTGAATCACATCATGTCACGTGTCCTTGAGTCATCCAAATTTGGCGGAGAATTTTTGGAAAATTTTCCAAAGGTCAAACGATGGAAAATGAAGCGAGAAAGAGCCCACGATTAATAAAATCATGCCACGTGGCACCATAGTGGTAGGGTGTGGGGATTTTTGGGGAAATTTTCCCAAATGCAAAAGTGGGAAAATTTCAAATTTTCGGCCCGCCAACCCATTTTGGCCCTATTTTGCCCTAAATTTTCAAATGAGCATAACTTTCGATCCAGAGCTTGGTTTATTGAATTCTTTATATAAATGGAAAGATGGTGAAATTATCTTCTTGATTCCAGTGGTCAATTTTGTGTTTTGGTGGAGTTTTGATAGATAAAGTTGGAAAACACCTTTTGGCATGTGGAAATCAACAAAGATGACATTTTAACCACCATTTTTAATGCAACATGGCTCACATTCTCTCCCAACATGGTCAAAAACATTAGGGAATGGAATTTTAAGGATGCCCATGCTGTTTTATTGCATTTTGGTTGGTGGTTGAAGCTGCTCTCACGTTTTCCCGCATTTCTCTCTCCTGAGCTTGAATGGGCATTGTTAAAAGCCGGATTTGGCTCATTTTGAAAGGGTTGGACATTTTTGTGTTTTGCAGGCTCCCTATTTCACCTTAGAAAGTGATTTTGTGAAATACCAGCACCTCTTTAAAGATTGAAACATAATTTTTGCCTTTTTGTTGATGTAATTGTACATACCCAAAATTGTAAGGTACTGTACTGCGGAACGGTGTAATAAATGCCCCAATGATGATACAGGTCTCTTCGCAAGGTGTTCGGGATCCAGAGAAGCTTTACGGATATGCGTTAACATCCCACATGCCACGCTTAGCCCCCGCGTGCTTTGTTTTCCCTTTTTTTCCTCTTTTTCTTGGCTCTTTGGTCTTTGATGTGAAACCGCCGCCCAAGGGCGGCTGGTCTCATGACCGGCGCTCGAACAGGCGGCGGTCCAGAATCGCCACTCCCGAGCAGGCGGTGGTCCTTTACGCGTTTTCCAGAATGTTCTTTTGATGGAACGCACACAAAGTTCAACGCTTCACCAGCTTTTCTTGCCGACTTGAGCATGCATTAATGTTTTTGGTCCCCTGGAATAGTGTTTTTCCTTTGTTTATTGTTTAGGAGTTCAGTTTGGATTTGATCTTTGGGTGTTTGAATTCCTATAAATGCATGGTTTGAGCTCAAGCAAATGGCCTCTCAGTTTTGCTCTGGAGTTTGATCCTTGGTTTTCTCTTTGCATTAGACTTAGTTTTCCTTTTGCTTAGAAGGTTTAGTTTTCTTCATTGCATGTTTGTTTAGTATTGTGTTGCAGCTGGTAAGCCACATATCCAACTTGTGCAAGTGCAAACATTACTTATGGGCCCCTCATTCTTGTTTAAAAACTCATCACTTTCAGTAGTTCAGTCTTCTAGTTTGCTTAAGTTTGATAGTTTAAATCTTTTACATGCTTAGTTGCATTACTCAGCTGTTGGTAAGCCACAGATCCAACTTGTGCAAACAGTATTATTGCTTTTGGAGTAGAATAGTTTAGGCAGCCACTAAAGTTGCATGTTTTTCTCTTCATACAGACGAGTTTCAGGTTCTGGACGCATTTTGTTGCATGATTCATAGTAGACCCCGCTAGGAATTGCATAGGCCAAGCTCTGTACTCTTGCGCTATCCCTCTCCTATCCGCATTCTATTCTGTCTGCATTCTGAAGGTTGTCCATTGATCCAAATATCTATTCCTGTTGATGCAAGCATTACACGCTTTTCTGGATTCACGTGAGCACAAAGAACGAGGAGATCATACTGAGGGGACAAGAACACACACACCGTCGGATTCGCCACTGTTCTGCGAAATCCAGGTTTCATCTTTCAAAGTTT
The DNA here is from genome assembly GCA_018340775.1 of Taxus wallichiana var. yunnanensis. Lineage (NCBI taxonomy): Eukaryota > Viridiplantae > Streptophyta > Pinopsida > Cupressales > Taxaceae > Taxus > Taxus wallichiana. The sequence goes on from CM031237.1 coordinate 374,304,536, forward strand.
TAGTTAGAACTTATCAAATAAAGTAGTTAATCGCTTTATTACGGTTATTTCCATTCTCGATATTGCCAGGGAAGTTGTGGGGATTGATAGTTTCTGAGAAACTATGATTCATTCCTCACTTCTAAGGTAGGATCGAGAATCTCGCAAATAGATTAGTTATTTCGTTGTTTAGAATAGATATACAAAATTGCACAGACAAATAGCTACACTCGGCTATTTTGTTTGTTTTACGTTATTAATTTAGTTGTCAATTCTAAATATTTTTAGATAGCTGCTTTCTTATAAATTGCCAGAAAATACAAAAAAAGGAATTATATATACTAGAAGTGTACTTAGATTTTACTTTATTATAGTTTGTTTCATTACTACTTTTGCATGACAATTACGGGACCTAGAGAGCCCAGGGAATACATTTTCGAGCCAATTGTGCCCCAACCCAATATCGTAGTGGCAGTAACTGATATTGACCAAAACCTTAGGATACAAGTCTTCCAAACAACAACAGACTTCCAACAGATCAGGTCACAGTTGAGAGGGTTAAACGTAGAAGACGACCGAGCACACACATTTTGGTCAAATCAACCAAACTACAGGTTATCCTAGAAAACATCCGCATGACTGTAGAAGGATTTGAAAGAGAACAAGTATTCGGGTGTGATCCTTTAGTTCCACAGCCAGACGCTGGAGACACCCTCGTAGATATAGATACCAGCTTAAGAATTCAAGTTGCTAGAACACCTGTGAGGTATTCTGAGAAAATCACACAATTACTGATTCTAAACGTAGAGGCTGAGAAAGCTTACGACTACTGGATACTAGGGATTAGAACTTGATCTCACGTATGACCATAACAGGACCGCAACAACCAAGAGTCTACGGTTGTGATCCACAAATCCCACAGCCTAACGAATCCACAAGTCAGTTAGATATAGACATACCGGCAAAGTGCCTACGCACATTAGTATTTCAATCTACTCCGATTCCACCTATCATCATTCAACAGTTGTCCCTACTAGACACAATAGCTAACAAAGCTAGAGAATTTTGGACTAGGCCAGAGAATCGTCCATAGAGTTGACTATATTCACCATATGACCCTATCAGGAGAAATACACGAAACCATCCCGGGTCATTTTCCACGCATCCCACAACCCATAGATCGAATCACGCCAGAGCTCGATATTGATTGGAGCCTTCGAGCAGTCATCCTCGCTGATCGATCTATCACACCAGTCCAAGTTAGAAGGGCCTTCTTTGCCTTAGATTCACAAATACCATTAGTGCGTATCGAAGACATTAGACTCCCCAACTAGTTTTTTTGCATATTCTACCCCCACCGGCTGTCTCGGCACGACCTCGGGAGGTCGGGTACGTGGAAGAGTCACTTGTTGATTCTCACGCTCGCCTGTTGCTTTTCCGACGTACAAAATTGGTGAACCCGACGTGAAACAAACAATTATTTCACCTTCTCTTTGAGAAGTTTCATCTTCTCTCTTTCACCTTCGCTCTTTCCCATTATTCTCATGGTATTCATATACCCCCGAATATGTTGGGATTTGATGCTTATGGGAGACCCCCGGGTGTTGAGGCATACTACGCCCAATGAATAGGGAATCATCACCCTCACTCTTAATGTGGGGCGAAAACTATTCAACCAATCAGTTGCCACAATGCAAACGCCAAGACCAGATATAATTTGTCCTTCAAGCGAGGGGTTGGAGCAACACTCGCTCAACACAAACAGAGCCTTCTGTGCTCAAACAATATGACATTGATCTGGAGAATCTACTTCATCTCCTCATTTGTTACTTAGACCACATATTAGCAGACAATCAGATCCATACTCGCTCTAGATGACGAGTACTCAATACGTTATCCTAGGAATGAACAACGCTCTCAAGGCATGTATCCCACCGTAGGAATTTTGCAAATACAGCCCGAGTTCTCTCCTCAAGAAAATACCTCTATGCCATCACGTATAGAAAATACTCTCAGAGAAACTTGGCAAGATAGCAATCAGTTCATGACAGGCTATCACATGCCTATACAACACCAGGATATACAACAAACGCCACCAAGGCACGATATCGTGACTTCACCAAACGAAGTCATTTCAACTCTAATAGAAAAGGTTAGAGGATTAGAACTTGCCCAAGCAAATCAAAATTCAAAATTCATACAAACAGGGAGTTCCAATCCTCCGCACCATCCTAGCCAAGTAGATCTCCTCACAGGAGTAGGCACGTTAGGTATGACTCCTCAGTATTCACAACAAGTACCAACTAGACCCACTATCGCTAGCACAGTTCCTCCTGGTCCGGTACAGAGCAATCCATTCCTGGATAGTACCCCTTCGTACTTAAACATGTACTCCAAATCGCCACAAGGGGATATGTACTCATCCCCCGGCATGTTTGCTCCAACGCAGGGACCTCCTTATGCCCCTGCCAACGCGTACGTTATGCCATATCAACAACCCGTTCCGCCACCACCTCCTCAACAGGCACCATCAATGGTTGAGACGTATGCAATAGGGACTTATTCAGAATATTTAAAGGAGCCCTTAGATTTCGCCATAAGAAGCGTTATGCTTCCAAGGCCTCTTCCCGATTTGCCCAAATTCAAGGGTGAAGGAGATCCAAACGCGCACATCAAAGCTTACGCTACAGCCATACGAGAATTACTCCCTTGGGACGGGGTTGTTGCTAAAATATTTCCCAAAACCTTGGAAGGCATCGCTCTCGATTGGTATTATAGAATACCTGAAGCTTCCATACATTCATTCAAACAACTTGTGTCTGAGTTCATCAAGGCCTTCGACATGAACAAACTATTAAGGACAGGAATCAGGGAGTTCTTGCACATCAAGCAAGAACATAACGAGTCTGTCACCCATTTCATCCAAAGGTGGCGCACAGTCCTTTATTCCTCGGCAAGCGCTCCAAACATGGATCAGATGGAGCTATGCGATTTATTCCTTCATTCTCTTAGCAAAGAAGTGAAGGAAGAAGTCCGTAAGTTCCCACTCAGACTTATGACGAAGTACTTGAGAGCGCTCTACTTAATAGACCAGAGGCAGCAATAGATACAAGTGGCCGTAAGACGTATGGAGCAAATGGGAGGTTAATCACCTCCACTCAAAATACTACAACTACCACAAATGTCAATCAAGGACCCAAAATCCTTAACAAAAATCGTGGGGTAACAACTGATGGGGTAACTGACCAGCCCAAGAGGGTAAATGTCGTTAATACTCCGTCACAAATAAACAACCAAAGAAACAAAAACTTTACCCCCGACGGTCAATATGGTGGTTTTAATAATCCACAACAACAACGGCGAAATCCCATGCAAGGGCCAAGCTAAAACTCATTTGGTTACCAAAACCAAAGTCAAAACCCAAAACAACAATCCCAAAACTTTGGTCCTAATAGGCAAACAGTTTGATCGAATTTTAGGCCACAATACACACCAAACCAACAAAACGGGAATTATAATCCCAATTCTTATTGTGGTTTCCATAAAATTCATGGTCACGACACTAGAACGTGCCGTGACTACAATAAATTTATGCAACGTTTGCCAGAAGAACAAAGACAGTTCTTCACAGACTTGTTTTTGGCAGATCCCGTCTCATCATCACCAAATACTCTCACAGGGGCAGTTTCCCCTCAGAATGCTCCCCTCAGGATCTTTAGCGATCCGCTCCCAAATCATGATAGCAATAGGCTGAATCCAACTGGAACAAACAAAGGCGCAATAACAGGAAACAACGATCACGAGGCCTCAACTTCGCTAAATCCGTTAGTCGCGCCACAACTAGGAAGTCAACCACGACCTAAGGTAGTTGGATTAGTGGAGTTAGACTCCGAATTACCCGTTGAAGCAATTACGAGGACACGAGAGTATTTCTCTCAACCAAGTCCAAGCCATCTGCCGGAAACAGATAACATCCAGCAAACCGTAGCAAAACCTATCGGTGCTTACGATCTAATTAATGATCTAACAAAAACCTTCTCGCATATTTCATTCCTTGATTTACTAAAGAATTCCCTGCTCACTGTGGCTGCTCTTTTAGAGGCATTAGGTTTGGGTCATTTAATTAGTATCACTCCACCACCAGAAGCACAAGTAAATCATATAGACTTTGATGTTTATCCTCCGGGACAGGCGGATAGGGATGTCGAATTCATATTCGAAATAAGTAAAATGCCTATGATGTTGAGATCGCACGCCGAGGCGATCCGGCGCTACACTGCAAGTACAGTTTATAATAATTATGTAAAATGGGCAATGGTTGACGATGGAGCTACGGTTAACATAGTCCCTTTCTCTTTTCTCCAAAAATTGGGATATGGTGAAACAAACTGCTCCACTACTCGAAATACCTTGAGAGGCTACGATAGCCTTAAAGCCACGTCGATAGGAACCATAATACTACCGGTCACTTTGGGACCTAAAACAATCCTGACTGAGTTTTATATTATAGATCGGGAAACTAACTATAATATGATCCTCGGCCGACCGTGGATACATCGAATGAAGGCAATCCCTTCCACGCTATTTCAAGAAGTAAGATTCTTACATCTGGGAAAGGTATTTGTAGCCAAAGGTGATCCAAAGCCATTTGACGTACACCTAGCTGATTTAAAGAAAAGACCAGGGGTGCACTCAGAATTCGAACTGCCAACGAATCAACTTAATAAACCCTCTGACCCAAAGCCAGAGGAAAAGTTGATACCTACGACGGATCTTGAAACCATCGGCCGAGCCAAACAACCCCAATCCCCAAGTGTAAAACTAAAGAAACTGTATCATTAGGGACTACTGCGAAAATCGTTGAATTAATAGAACAAGATTTACCAATGTTCTTACCATTTGATTCGACAGGCATGGGATTTTCCCTAGGTGTTGGTTCCTTGCCAGCAGAAGATCTCTGTATGGTAGAAGTAGAGTGTGCAAACACAGTAGATACACCTACATCCATACTCCCACCTAAATATTGGACTCTCCATTTCGATGGAGCTAAATGCCACATGAGCGGGGCAAAGGGTATCATTCTTACCTCGCCCGAGGAAAAGGTCCTCCCATTCTCTTTTAAGTTGAACTTTGAATGCACAAACAATGGCGCTGAATACGAAGCTCTCCTCCTTGGCCTTACCTTAGCCAAAAGAATCGGATTGATAACATCGAGTCCTCAGAGACTCGCAGCTAAGTAATAAACCAAGTTTCAAATATATGAAACTAAAGCCGAACATTTACAACTCTACAAAAATGCTTGTATTAGATTTAAGCAAGGCGTTTAATTTCATATCCATTGAAGCAATCCGCAAGAGAAAATATTCTCGCCGATTCAATAGCAACTTCGGCATCACGCTTCACTCCAAGCAATGAGCTAGAAGATACTCACTTCACAGTATCCATTCGTAACGAACCATTGATAAAAACAATGACAAATCCTCTTTCAAGCGGAAATGAATCTACCGTTCTAGACCATGTTGGAAATGATGCGGCTACTTTGGATTACTTAAATGCCTATGCAGCATTACATCGCTCCTGTCACACACTAGATTTATCTCTGATCCCGCATTCATCTTCCTACTTCGGAAATCCCGTAACGGATCTTTCCTCGCAAAGGGAACCTAGCATATACGCAATAGAAAATGGGGATGATATAGATCTACCTCCAGCACCACCTGAGTTCGAAGAGGGTAACGCCTCTTTAATCGAAGAAACAATCGATGTCAACACGGGTACGTAAAAATGAACCAAGGATATTGAAACTAGGTTCTTCATTAACCCCAGAAGAAGTAGAAATACATACTCAGGTTCTCAAAGAACATCAGAAGGCATTTGCATTTAATTACAAAGAGATGACAGGAGTCGCACCCCACATTGCGGTGCACAACCTCGTCACTAGATCAGATGCGAAGCCAATTAAGCAAAAATCAAGACCTATGAAGCCCAAGGTAGCCCTTATGGTAAAAGAGGAGGTAATAAAACTCCTTCAGGTAGGATTCATCAAGCCAGTTGACTACTCCCAATGGGTATCAAACATCGTTCCCGTTCTCAAGAAGAATGGAAAGATACGCATCTGCATAGATTTCCGGGACATTAACAAAGCATGTCCTAAGGATGACTTCCCATTGCCATCTATCGATGTCATTGTTGATGCAACAGCTGGGTTTGAGCTCTTGTCTCTCATGGATGGATTCTCGGGATACAATCAAATCAGAATATCCGAGCAAGATCAAGCTAAAACCACCTTTATAACTCCTTGGGGAACCTATTGCTACGTTGTTATGCCATTCGGTCTCAAGAACGCCGGTGCCACGTACGTATTCGGCTGGCTATGACTTATATATTTCATGATTTAATTCATAAAATCATGGAATCCTACGTAGATGACTTGTTGGCTAAAGCCAAGAAGCGTTGTGACCATCCCGAAGTACTCCGTGTCATTCTTTCACGTTTAATAGAATACGGAGTTACGCTAAATCTGGAAAAATGCGTCTTTGGTGTAACAGGAGGAAAGCTCCTAGGTTACATCATATCGTCACGAGGGATCGACGTTGATCCAACCAAAATTTGGGCTGTCCTCGAAATGGTCCCACCTTCGAGTGAATCTGGAATCAGATCATTTCTCGGGAAGCTGGGCGCAATCCGGAGATTCATCCCGGACTTAAGCTTCGCTATTCATCCAATCAATAATTTACTCAAGAAAGACTATAGCATTGATTGGACTGAAGACTGCAACGAAGCTTTCAACGCAGTTAAACGCTTCTTACTGTCACCACCTACGCTAATGCCACCTAAGCTAGATCACCCGTTAATTCTATACTCACGGGCTACCGATGTTTCGTTAGCTTGCATGCTAGCCCAAGAAGACGATGACAAAAGAGAACGCGTAATTTATTTCATTAGCCGAACATTGCTCGACTATGAAACACGCTATACACAAGCAGAGCGAGAATGTCTTGCCATAGTTTTCGCAACCAAACACCTAAGACACTACATGCTAAATCAAGAGACAAGGGTCATGGTAAAAACTGACCACTTACGAACCTTCCTCACACAAGGGTCCCTGTCTAAAAAGGCGGGACGCTTTATAACCTTAATGGGAGAGTTTGAATTAACTTTTGTAAACCAAAAGTCAGTTAAAGGGAAAATCATCGCAGATTGGTTAGCTGATAACCCGCTAGACGGAGGCGACTTAGTAGACTTAGACTTTCCCATTTAATGCGTGTACTACGCCGAAACCCGACTCGCTATATCTCGAGTGCCCTTGGTACGCTGATATCATTAGTTATATCATGGACCATAGATACCCAGAAGGAGCTACACCTCAACAAAGAAGGTGGTTACGCATTATCGTAGCTAAATACGTCATTATAGAGCAAGTGCTCTATCGGAAAGCATTCGATGGAATGCTCTTAAGGTGTGTTGACACGTAAGAGTCTAAGAAGATTCTCCATGAATCTCACGGTGGTATATGGAGGCCACTGGGGTGGCCACGCCACCACTCAAAAAATACATCGAATGGGCTATTTCTGGCCCACTCTAGAACATGACGCAATAGAGTTTGCACGCAGGTGTCATAAGTGCCAAGAATTCTCTCACGAGATCCACATGCCAGCACAGGCTCTGCAACCAATCGCTACTCCATGGCCCTTTTCTACATGGGGCCTGGACTTGATAGGGAAGTTCTCTCCTCGTCCACAGATGGCCACAATTTTATAATCACGGCCACTGAATATTTCACTAAATGGGTAGAGGCCATGCCTCTTACAACTGTACCTGGTTCTGTAATCGCTAAGTTCATTTTGAACCAAATCATTTGCAGGTACGGTATCCCGCAAATTATTATCTCAGATAATGGAACTTCTTTCAAGAATGAAGAAGTTCGTGAGCTATGCAACAAATTTAAAATCAGCCATCATACGGCTTCCTCAGACTATCCCCAAGCCAATGGGCAAAGTCACACAACGAACAAAACATCGAAATCCATTCTCCTTAAAATGTGCTGAAAGAAAACAAGCGGGATTGGCATTTGAAATTATATCCGGCCTTGTGGGCCCATCGAACTCAATAAGAACTCCGACTGGGAGAAACTCCTTTCTCACCGGTATTTGGGTCGGGCGCTTCTCCCACTCGAAGTTGAAATCCCTACCGCATTTCGCTACAAGGGATTCTGGATGAGGACGCTTACAGAGAAGCACGTCTTTCTCAATTGGAAAGCCTGGATGAAGCTAGGTTAGATGCTGAACAACGACATAGAGTCTATGTCGACCCAATGTGCCGCGCAAAGATAACAAGAAAGTCTATGAACGTGACATATACGAAGGTGACCTAGTTCTAGAGGTTAGACAGCCGGATCGACAAGAAGACCGGCGAAGGAAGGAAATTCCGGCCCAAATGGTTGGGCCCATACCGAGTCATGAAAGACTACGGGAATGGTGCTTATCTCTTATGCACGCTAGAAGGTGAGGAGTTTGGCGAAACAGTCAATTCCCTCCACCTCAAACGTTTCTACGCATAAGCAGCAAGCGCTGCCTATATAACTATCTACATCGCATTTTCATATAAATTAGGATCATTTTGTCCACTTGTTCTTACACAAATTGTGATCAAGGAATCTATTCTCAAAGCAATTTATTTCAAACTCGTGATGTTTCTGGCATGAAGTTCTTTAATCATACCTCTCCATCTTCGATATCATCAATCAATTCAGAATCTTTTATCTAATAAAATCAGACATGACGAAGTCCTAATGGTAACCATACCAAGTTCTGCAAGTTTGTTCTCGCTTTGGTTTCTTCTTAGGATAGGTGTCTTTCCTATGGTCTGTTCTAGAAGCTTCATGGTGTCACATCTATCCCATATACACATCTCTTTGGAAATAAGAATATACTGACATCTTACTCAAACAAACAAGTCAAGAAGTGATTAAATGAGTAAAATTTTATTTTACACATTTCCTTGCCCCACCAACCTTTGGTGATGAGCTTCGTCTCTTACTAGTGACGTAGGGTTGGGAAAGGATGGAAATGCCCTTACTCGCCTATGCCTTGCCCACGGTGATAAGCCCATGCTTCTTACAGGTAGCACGGGGCAAAGTGTAGGGGGTCCTCTAGACAAAGTAAATGTTAAAAGGTCATAAACAAACAATTCAAACTTTGAGTCAAAAATGAATGAATCAGATATTCAAAATTCCAAAAAGAGTTAAAAATCCTAAAAAAACCCAGATTTTGTCTACTATGTGGCCATCTACGGGTCTAAGTCTGGATAAACCGCAAGGTAAGTTACATCCAAAACTATGAAGTCATTCAGGTAGAGTAAGCTTGTAGTTTTCAATTTGGTTCCACCAAAGCTTCGTCTGTCTTTCATCACTATCACTTCACCATATTTCATAACTTGCGCCCTTCTTGGCTCTTGGTGATGAGCTCTCGCATCTTACTAGTTGCGTGGAGTTAAGGGTGGGGCAAGTCAATCTGTTCATCATACTGGTTGTTCTCATCACTTTGCCAAAACAAATCATGAGGTATCCAAATTGCTAAACAAAAGTTAAGATTCAAGATCACAATATATCTACAATATCATGTATCAGCATCATGAAACACAAAAAGAAAGCAAACATTTGCATCATCTGTCTTCCATTGCATACATTCTAGAAAGTATATAAAACATACATCGTAGTATACACAAAAAGTGAAACAGTAAAGGGAAGACACAAGTGACAAAGTTTTGATCCAAAATCGGTGCATATATATAAATAGTCAATATTTGTATACAATGCCATCATGCACTAGCATGGTCAAATGCTCAAAGAGCCCACAATACACAAAAGAATCCATAATACAAAAAGTGTATAGGAGCCAAATGGCCTCTCAACCCCTACGTGATCCCGCTCGAAGGTGCACGCCTCGCCTAGGACTACGACTACGCTGGCGCTCTGAATGGATGGAAGGCTCGGGGTCTCGAGGGCGGTCGTGGTCTCGCCATAAGAACGGCTCCTCATAAGGCACTCGGCTGTCCTATAGCCTACCAACTCGTCAGATGGAGAGTAGACACCATCTTGGCCACATGCCAAACGGGAGCAAAAGCGTCTGGTATGCCTACTGCTGCCGGCCGAGGGCTCCTCCGCATCTACGGATAGCTCCAAGACGGGTCTTATCCATAGGGATCATCCGAGAATCAAGTACATACCCTATGGATTAGATCCCGCCACTCGTCGCCAGTCTCAGCCTGCAAAACAAAGAAGAAAGACGAATTAGAAACTAGGCAAGAGGCTAAAATATACAAGATACAAATATAAGGAGGGATA